>JBBGZY010000802.1:0-1380000 GCA_037952925.1 Lithobates clamitans
GAAAGGATGGGTGGGAGGGAGGGAGAAAGGATGGGTGGGAGGGAGGGAGAAAGGATGGGTGGGAGGGAGGAGAGAAAGGATGGGTGGGAGGGAGAGAGAAAGGGTGGGAGGGAGAGAGAAAGGATGGGTGGGAGGGAGAGAGAAAGGATGGGTGGGAGGGAGAGAGAAAGGATGGGTGGGAGGGAGAGAGAAAGGGATGGGTGGGAGGGAGGGAGGAGAAAGGATGGGTGGGATGGGAGGAGAGAAGGTAGGGTGCGTGGGAGAGGGAGAAAGAAAGGGTGCGTGGGAGAGAGAAAGGGTGGATGGGAGAGAGAAAGGGGAGAGAGAGGGTGGATGGGAGGGAGGAGAGAGAGAGGTGGGTGGGTGGGTGGGAGGAGGGGGGAGGAGAGAGGGGGGAAAGGGTGGGTGGGTGGGAGGGGGGAGGGAGAGAGGAGGTGAATTGTATAAAGCAGGTGGGTGTATGAAACCTGCATTTTAGTTACACAAAGCCACAGGTTTGCATTGTACACCATTACAAACTTCTAGCTGCCAATCTTCAAAGGACTAATGACATCGTCAGTTGATAAGGAGGATGTCAGTTGCCTGCATATCATTCTTGTTTGACCCTTCCTTGCCTCTCTCCATCAGCTTTGGGGTCTCATTACCTAAGTGATAGAGGAAAACTGAGGGAGAAGAGAAACATTGGAATACTAGTCAGTACCAGTTTGCAAAAGTGTATTTGCTTTGGAAGAATTTTACCTTTAGTGCCCTACATGTATTGATGTTGCTGCATTATGTAAAACTATCAGAATAGTTTTTACATTTTTAGAATGAGGAGCCATCTGGTGAGCAGCTTTTATATCTGAGCACTTTTGGTGTTGTTTTATGTTATACGGTGAAGGATTTCTTCTCTGCCATCAAGATTCCAGTCACCACTAATTTCCACTATGGACATTCTCACTGTTATACTTTTGTAACAAAAAAATATTTTTTTTTTAATTTGCATATCCACTGTTGCACTCTATATTTTGGTTTTATTTATATATGGTTTATAGTATTTTTTACAGATTGGTATTAATCACCTTATTTGCATGTCACTTTATTCCATGTCATATTGTCTTTGAGATAAGACTATTGTTGGGAGCCTGGGCGTAGAATAGAGAGGTTTGTGGGAGTAGTAATGAGATTTTGGTTGGTATAGGAAAGGTAGATTGAGTAGAAGAAGGTATCTCATGGAGGGTTGTTAACATGTTGGGGATTGTGTGGTTAGTCTGTATGAAATTGCTGCAACATATTGGTAAGCCCACTTAGAGTGATGAGTTTACATTTAGATGTGTCAATGCAAAATAGGGGTGAAAGAGAAAATCTGTACCATGTAATGTAGTTGGTTAGGCAGGTTTAACAATGTCAGATGTGACAAAAAAAACCAAAAACAACAACAAGACAGGCAATATGGTTTCAACATTTGTAACATTCTAACTTAAAGGTGTATGAGGGGAGGAATCCGATGGAAAACGGGATCTACTTGCCAGATGTAGGGAGAGGTTTGCTACAGCTTACGCTTGCCGACCGCTGCACACAGATGTACTTCGGCACAATGGCACAGGCAGGCAAATGGGCGTACAGGTACGTCCCTTTAAATTTGCCACCTTTCTGGTGCACGCATGCTGCCGCACGCTGTGGCAGCATGCCCGCGGGATCCCGGGAACTCTATGTTCTCCGGCAGCCCACGATTGCGGTGTGGAGAGGTAGAACGGGGAAGTACCTATGTAAACAAGGCATTTCCCCGTTCTGCCTTGTGTCATGATAGAGATCCACTGCTCCCTGTGTTCGGGAGCAGTGATCGCTGTCATGTCCTAGGTAGCCCCTCCACCCCACAGTTAGAATCACTCCCTGGGACACACTTAATCCCTTCATTGCCCCCTAGTGGTTAACCTATTCCCTGCCAGTGTTATTTACACAGTAATCAGTGCATTTTTATAGCACTGATCGCTGTATAAATGACAATGTTCCCAAAATAGTGTAAAAAATGTTCAATGTGTCTGCCATAATGTCACAGTCACGATAAAAATAGCAGATTGCCACCATTACTAATAAAAAAAAATAATAAAAATGCCATAAAACTATCCCCTATTTTGTAGACGCTATAACTTTTGCGCAAACCAATCAATATACGCTTATTGCAATTTTTTTTACCAAAAATATGTAGAATAATACATATCGGCCTAAACTGAGGAAAAAAATGTTTTTTATATATTTTTGGGGGATATTATACTAAAAATTAAAATATATTGCGTTTTTTTTTTTTCAAAATTGTCGCATGTTTTTGTTTAGAGTGCAAAAAATAAAAACCGCAGAGGTGATCAAATACCACCAAAAGAAAGCTCTATTTGTGGAGAAAAAAGGACGTCAATTTTGTTTGGGTACAACGTCGCACGACCGCGCAATTGTCAGTTAAAGCGACGCAATGCTGAATCGCAAAAAGTGCTCTGGTCAAGAAGGGGGTAAAATCTTCCGGGTCTGAAGTGGTTAAATACTTTGCTTAAGCCGACCAGTTCACTATAGGCATTGTAAAGTGCTGGCATTTAAGGGTAGATAAAGCAGGATTCAAAGGCTATAGATCTATGCTATTCCTGAGTATTGGTATATCTGGTGATTCCGCCCTGAGCCCCGCCCCCTAGGGATGTAGTAGGGGCAACACAGTGAACCAAGGCAGTCGATATATTGATCTAGGAAGGGAGCATAATCATTTGTCCCCTTCCTTTATTAATAGCTCATATCTTTGTGTAACGAGCAGGAAGATTATCCTAGAAGATGCGGTGTTATGCTGACGATATACTTACAGCACAATATTTTGTTCTTCAGAGAGGGGTTGGCATAGGGAAGAAAAAAAAAGAAAAGGGTGGTGAGGGGGGAGAGCGATAAAGATGAGTCCAAATTTGTGCAGGTGAATTGGGAGGGCCCTTTGGGTATGATCTGTGATGCAATGCATTCCCCTTTCTATGTGCACAAAGTTGTGGGAGTAATTTGCAGAGGGTTCTGTAGGTCTCCAAGGGTATCTTCCTAGGAGATTATTGGATTCACAGAGACTTGTGGTTAGAGGCACATACTGTAGTTGGTAAAAGAGATCGAACAGTTTATTTTGACAATATGAGTGGGCTTGCCAGTAGAAAGGAAGATCGAATGTTCATGGTTTATGTTCCATTGTGGGAAGGCACGTTTGGAGTATTTATTTTCAGGGCGAGATATTCCACTGGAGTCCAAGGCTTTACATAGATAATGTTCTCTGGTCATTCTGGAGGCGTTTGTATCAGCAGATTGTAATCATGGAGAGGCAGTTCCATATGTAGTTGTGGGCTTGGTGGGGGGCTTATTGTTATGGTAAAATGAGGGAAAGTGTAGGATCCCTGAATGGGGGATGTCCAGTTGTCCAGAGGGGTTGCGTTCACGTGAAAAAAAAACGGGGGAGGGGTTCATGGAGTAAAGCAAATGGAAAACATTAGGACTGTCTGTAGGGTTGTTGTACTGAATTTAGTTCGTGGGACGCACCTGCGAGTACTGGTAGTTTGCTTTAGGCCGAAAGACAAGCCCTTTGATGAGCTGGTGAAACTATTGGGCTTTCTTTCCTTGGAGTACCTTGGGCAACGGGTGTTAAGTAGTGCGGATTGAGGGATTGACGACAGCTGGCGTTCCAGTGACCTGCCTCACGGATGTCTTCCATGGAGGTAGCATGTCTCATAGGTGGTAGACGAAAGTCACTATACCAGTCAGGCAGATCGATTATTGGGATATCCAGGGTGCTGCAGAAATGATCCAGATCTTCTGGTGCTCTGAGGTTTGCTGTGCGGCCTTGACTTGTTGCAGATAAGCAGAAGGGGAATTTCCAGCGATAGCTGATAGATCTAGAGCGCAGGAGATCTAGGAGAGGTCTTAGCTCTATTATGCATTGCAGTGTAATATTTGATAAATCTTGAAAGATTTTGATTTCTGCGCCATAGAATTGCAGGCGCCCTCTATTACATGCTTTTCTGAGGATTTCTTCTTTCTGGGGAAAGCTGACTAGGCAGCAGACCATATCTCTTGGTGGGTCTGTGTCCCTTTCCCAGGGTCTAAGTGCTCCGTGCAATCTTTCCATCTCTATTGGGGCATCTGGGAGCCTCTCTAGAAGGTCATTTAATAGGGCAACTGTGGTGCAGTTAAGCTGGCTGGGTTCGATGGATTCAGGTAACCCTCTTACCCTCAGGTTGTGACATCTGCCACGGTTGTCAAGATCCTCCAGATGGCGGTGAAGCTCCCGCAGGTGGATAGAGTGGGATTTGGTCCCCCCCCCACCCCCCCGTTTTACTTACCTGAGCCCCGTATTTCTGTCGGCTGAGACACGCTCTCCCTCTCTCCACGGGGTCCTGGCTCTTGATTGGATAGATTGATAGCAGTGCAGCCATCGGCTCCCTCTGCTGTCAATCAAATTTAATAACGCGAGCACCGGGGGGCGGGGCCGAGTCCAGAATTCGTGTCTATAGACGCAAATTCTGGACTCAGTAGCGTGCCCGCAGGGTAACCCCCCCGGGAGAGCGCTTCTCCTAGGGGGCTACCTGATGTAGGGAGGAGCCACGAGAGCCACCAGAAGACGAGGTTCGGGGCCACTCTGCGCTTAAGGAGCTGCACAGTGGAGGTAAGTATGCTATGTTTGTGATTTAAAAAAAAAATAAAAGAAATTAACCTTTAAGGCTTGGTGCAGCCATTTTCCTGATGCCTGCGGTGGCGCTGTTTCTGCCTTGTGCTCTGTTAGAGCTTGTGTTGGGAGAGCGGGACCTCCGTGAAGAGGCCTGTGTGTCAGACATGGCGTTCCTCTATAAATGCGTGCGGAAAAGCTCCGTGATATTACCGCTCAGCTGGGATCCCTGGTCTCGTGCTGATCGGGACCTGGTAGCGGAAGCACTGCGGTATGTTTTCCCCATCATTCCGTGGATGGTACCTCTGTTTAGACTGTTGCTGGACCTCGTGGTGTCGGAGCTCTGTGACTAAACGGCCATCTTAGACCAGAACCTGGCCACGCCACCTTTTTTTCCAATTCAGGCAGAAAATTAGCAAAAAAAGGAGGAGACATTTATTTTCCTTGCAGACTTTTGAGGACACTGGCAAAGTAGCAGGGAGTTATATTATCCACAGGGCTTGCCTTCAGTTCTCTATGTGTCTTAGTGTTTAGTTATCCTGTAGGAGCCAGTCTAAGCCCCAGCTGCTTATCATTCAATAAAGATGTGCCCCTCAATGGATAATAGATACATACTGTATAGGTTGTCATTTTAAACTCTAAAAAACATCAGCAGCTAGAAAGTACTTTGCCGTTTCAAGTTATTGTGCATCACTACATTTCAATACACCTCCCAATACAGCTACGTACATTAAACAGGAACTATGTGTGTTTTACATGGTTTTAAAGGCACAACTGTCAAGGTTTGTTTAAATATATTCCACATGCACAAGCAGTGACAGTCTCTATCATCTAGTTAAGTTGGAAACAAAAACTGTACACACCTTTTTGCTCATTTCCAGGTATCTTTCTTCAAATTCTTCAGTCTTTGCTCGGTCAATACAAACATCTGCAAAATAACAGTATACAGAAGTGACCAGTAGTCATCTATAGGTAACAAACTACATAAGCCACATCATCTGTCAAAATTCAGTATTCTAGTATAAAAAGACTTACCTAGCAAGTTGCTAAAGTCAACATCCAATCTTTTCCTGTAAGTGAAATCAGGGTCTGCACCACTTCGGTGTAAAACTATTTGGGACACACACTCTTCAATTATCTTAAAATATTGTGGTCTATTGAAAAATATATAAAAAAATAAAAAAAGTTTAAAAAAAGGGAAGAATGCAATTAAAAAAAAAATACTATTTCAACATTACTGAAAAGAAATGTGGGTTCAATTACTGTGAAAATATAAGATAGTTTAAAAACAGGCCTATTCACTTTATTCTTTGAAGGGTAAGTTCACCTTTAAAAAATAATAATAAATGTTAATGCACATAGTTTTGTAGGTAAAAAAAAGTGCATTTATTTATTTGTATATATTTTTTTCAGGCGCTTGAAAAGCATTGCCTCCATGATCAGAATGACAGACTCCTGCAGACACTGCCTACAGCTTTCTGCCCATATTTTCGCACAGAATCTCTGTCTGAAAGTTGTAGGGGGTGTCAATAAACTACAAGACTGCTCACCAGCACCTCTGCAGTTTATTGACTACGAGCGTTCTGTCATGATGGCAGACAGGACATCTAGTTTATTCATACACAGATTCCTGGGTGGATCGTTTTTAAATTAGGACAGAAGATGCAGGGTAAGGAACCCCCTCCCACTGTCAGGGGGTGGGGGGGGGTGGGCAGGTGCTGTATAGTAACATGCTACATTTTAGATCCTAAATAGGGATGCAACATGTTACTAAAGATGAACTTAGCCTTTAAGTAGAGCTAAACCTGCTATGTTTTTCCAATCTGTCATTGAACATCCAGCATTTTGTGTCTGTAGAGTGGACAATGATACAATAAGGCTGACTAAAACAGCAAGAGAAACTGGAAAAATGGAGCCCAGAGGAAACCATTCATATTTTAGTGATTGAAAAAAAAAATCTATAGAAACTCTAGTTGCTACAGACATAAGCACAGTTTTTGTTTTAGGCGTTAACTGCACCATTTTGTTGAACCAGCATGGGATTCAGGTTGAAAGTCAGAGGAGAAAGTCTACAGGCCACAAAGTTGACGTTTACTGTAGATAATAAATAACTATATCCCAACTGTATCCCATACAATCCACTGACTTTTCTACATTTTTGTGGGTGCTGAAGTGACAGGATAGATGGTGCTGAACTATAGAATGCAAACAGTGTGTGCCAGTATACTGTACAATTTTTCTTCAAAAAGAGTTATTAATTGAAAAAGCCACAATATCAAAGTTTGGGGGCTATGCAGGAACCCCTTCTTAAAACAACAGTGACACTAGTGACCTGTACATGTACTGTATTATGACATTTATTGATTGACAATTATGATTATGCAACAATAAGGAGAATTTATCTTGAATATTAAAAGGTAATTAATTCTGTGTTTTACACTTTTACAGTGTAGATCAAAACAAATGCTCTGAGCTCAACAAGATTAAAATATACATTCTGTTCAGTGCTAGTCACTCTACATGTCGCATAAGCCAAAACACCATTCTGTTATCCCTTATCAAAAACATATAAATTCCGCAAGTAGGTTGTCATACTGTAATTCCAGTAAAGATTTTTGAAAACATGAGGAATGGAAAGTTTTCTCCACCGTAAAACTGGACAGTAGGTCACAAGTATGTCTAACTTGACATATGCGATGATGAATCAGTGTATTGATGTAAGCTTTTCACTAAGATTACTTTTTATCTGCTTTCCTGCTAGAAATAAATTTCACTTTATTCCATGATTTGAGCATTTATCACAGTACTATGTACTCATACATGCATTACAACAGCTAAACGAATTATGCAAAGCTTTTCGAAGCAAAAAAACAGGAGTAATGAAATACAAATATGGAAGCATGTTGAATTTCACGTGTGGGTTATTACCAATAACAGTAAAACAGGAAGAGCCCACATCATGATAACAAATATTTGTAATAACAGGATTAAAAAATTCATGCTGTTGACATAACCAATGAACTCCCAATTAAATGGCCAGGAACAAAAAATAAACCATTAGGGAGGAGGATAGTTTTACTACTGGCAGTTATTTACATAAATATAATCCAAATAATTCCCCATAATGGTTGTTCTTGTGTCAGGTTTTATTAGAGTCACGTTCCCATAATGTAAGAAATATCTCCAAATTAACTTGCAGTGGGAAGGCTCAATGAATTGATTGCATTAGAAATCAAACAGGCAGCCAAAACTTTCTGTGTACTTTGTGGCCAGTCGTTACTCATTTTGTAAAAATGTCAGAATAGTTTTAACATAAAAACAATGCTTTCCGTGGAGGGAAAAATCCATACACAAAGCTCTTCCTGAACACATTTCTTAATGGGAAACGTCACAAACCAGAAATCAGTAAAGTGATTTTAAAAAGTGTAAAATGTATATAAACAAGACAAGTCTCTGTGGCTCCATTCAGCAGATTCTCATGTTTAATCAGTCCTAAAGTTCTCTCCTGCAGAGCTGCTGGAATCTGCTGTCAGTTTGACAGCTCAAGTCCTGGTCTGTGTATCAGAGCTACTAGTAGCAGCAATTTCAGTGCCCAAAGTGCTGTGCCGTGTCATTGCTTGTAAAAAAAATGTAAGAAGTCTGGAAAAAACACAGATACACGATAGCTAGTTGGAGTTCTCGCTCTACTAATTACACTTCATACGTCTTTTTTATGCACGAGTCTCTGAAGAAGAAGCACTGATAGTTTTATTTGTATTGTTTTCTAAATAAAAATCTATTTAAGTCTTTGACTCTATGCCACCCAATACAGCAGAACTAAAGTACAGTGTGTGTGTGTATGTGTAGTGTATGTATATATATATATTTTTTTTTTAAATGCAAACACTGATATTGCATGCATTCCTACAAATCTATGTTACCTTTGGTTTATTCATACTTTGTTATTCACATGCCATCTTGCAGATTGTGTTCGATTAAGTCTCTTTCAACATTAGTGGGAGGTGATGAGCACAGTGCTACTGTCTAAAGGAAGTGATGTAATCTGTCTCACAGGAAGTTCTCTGCATGGACAATTTTCATTCCTTGCCAGGACCCAGGGGTGTAACGGAGCAGTTATTTGTCCGCCCTAATCTTCCCTCTCTTTTATCAGCCACCTGTTACTTATTTTAATACATGCATCTGTCAACCAAATGAGTAGGCAGAACACAGAACTAGGAGAAGCCATGCTGTTATCCGCAGTGAAGTGTCCTGCTTCTTTTGCAAATATAGACATAAAATTACCTATTTCAAAGGGAGGTATGGAAAGTTTAGGACCTCTGAGCTGTGCTGGCACCAGAACCATGGGTCCAACAGCTAGCTACATTATGCCTTCACAGCAGCTGGGTAATCTACTGAGAAAGCCACCAGACAATAGTTTTGCACATATGCATCATGTGTGTGCCACTTCTAATTTTAACAATTTCAGTGTACATAATAAAAAAAAAATAATAATAATAATAATAATAATAAATAATAATAATAATATAGACACTGAAGCAAGCAAGAGGTATCTTCTTTTTTTTTTTTCTGGTGACTTTGACGATACTGTTATGGCAGCAGCTAGCTGCCATAACCCTGGTATTTTCAACAACGGCGAGTGGCTGGCTTTCAGATAAAAGTGGTCTCTCACCGCGTTTCGGTCATCTCTGCCGCTTACCGAAGCCATCAGTAGCGGTGGAGACGATCGTGTCCTTCCCCCTGACAGGCATAGAGGTGAGTGAGGGAAAGATGGCACTAAATGGCGTTGGAGACGTCAAGCGTCATTTCCGCCCAATGGTCTTAAAGGGGATTTTTTTTTTTTTTGCATTTTAGTGTAAATGTTACATTTGAGGTCTTTTTGACCTCAGATCTCACATTTAAAAAAGGTCCTGTCATGTTTTTTTTCTATTACAAGGGATGTTTATAGTTCGTGTAATAGGAATAAAAGTGACCCAATTTTTTTTTTTCTAAAGGACTGTGTAAAAAATAAATTAATAAAAAGAATTTAAAGTGCCCGTCCCGCCAAGCTCGCGTGCAGAAGCAAACGCATACGTAAGTCACGCCCACATATGAAAAGGGTGTTCAACTACACATGTGAGGTATTGCCGCGATCATTAGAGCAAAAGAAATAATTCTACCACAGAAACTCCTCTGTAACTCTAAACATGTAACCTGTAGATATTTTTAAACGCTGCCTATGGAGATTTTTAAGTGTCAAAGTAAGTTGTCATCCCATGAGCGGGCACAATTTTGACCCATGACATGTTGGGTATCAATTTATTCGGTGAAACATTATCGTTCATAATATTAAAAAAAATATTGGGCTAACTTTACCGCTGTCTTATTTAAGTAAAAAAAAAGTGTACTTTTTCCAAAAATATTGCGCTTGTAAGACCACTGCGCAAATACGGTCGCCATTATATTCTCTAGGGTGTCTGAAAAAATATATATATAATGTTTGGGGGTTCAAAGTAGTTTTCTAGCAAAAGAAACCTGACTTTAACTTGTAAACAAGTGTCAAAAAGAGGCTTGGTCCTTAAGTGGTTAAAAAGCTGTGTAAAATGTGTATATTTAAAGGAAGTATACAGTCAATGGCTTCTTGTACAGGTGCTCCATTTACAGTGTACGTATTGGTCAGTATATTTGATACCTAGATGCACCTAGAATCTTTGCTAAACAAAAATGTCAACACACAGGTTTTTATGGAAATGTTGGCTTGGCAAGACATATGAGGATGGCAGAATCTCCCCTTTAAGAACAAACATGGGGTAAATATGAAAGTGATAGGAGTGGCAGTAAAATACCCTTGTCTATTAAAAGCTAAAAACATACTGTATAAGGCCTTTAGCAACCCAGGGAAGGTCAGTAACTAATCAGAAATATGTTTCAATGGCTAAATACCAAGAACCAGAGAAAGATGAATAGGTGAGTAAGGTTAGCTGACCTCTGACCAGGGCTCTCCTTGAATGATTAATATATATTGCCAGCTGAGCAAAGTTATTGTTTTAATTGCTCTTTATAATGCACTTTGTATTACTAAACAGATATCTGCAGATAAGCTCTGTTCAGTCTTCAACTGGTGAGTAGATCAGTAACATTGCTATGTTATTGAGCATTACTACAAAATGGGCAACAAAATACATATCAAAAACAAACTTGCCTTGCAAAATAATCATTTCGAATTATAAGAAGATGCTGAAGAATTGAAAGGAAATATCCTTCAGAATTTGTGTTCTTGACAGAATTCCACAGCGTACTGAACACATCACTGGCATCAGTTAGGGTGTTAAGGTAATAAAACTGACAGTCTCCAGGACATAATTACATTTAAGCACATGGGATAAAAATTTCATAAACCTGCAGTGAAATTGTATATGGTAATTTCCCAATATTAAAATATTTTCAATAATCTTGCCCACTCTACTAGAATCACATGTCCATCAGGGAGTAAAGCTAACCTTAACATTTAATTCTTTATTAAATTTAACGGAGACCTTAATATATATGTAGTCACACTTTAAGCTTGGTGAACTAGACTTCAGAAATTCAGTAATAAAATGTATTTGCAAAAAAACATCCAAGAACCATTGCCATTTGGTGATATATTTGAAATGTGAAATATGGAAACATGATCAAACATTAGGCTAGTATCATATCATTTCTAGCAATGATGGTAACAATTTATTTGCTCAGTCTACAAAGATTGTAATTTAAAGTGGTTCTAAAGGTAATAGGTTTTTTGCCTTAAAGGGGTTGTAAAGGTATTTTTTTTTTAAATAACAAATATGTTATACTTACCTCCACTGTGCAACTCATTTTGCACAGAGTGGCCCCGAACCTGGTCTTCTGGGGTCCGTCGGCAGCTGTCTCAGCTCCTCCCCGCAAGAACTAAACACCTTCATGCGAGCTCTCTCGCATGGTGTTTAGTTCTTGCGGGCGGGCTCCCGTGATACAGCCGGCGGCTCTAGCCAATCAACGGCCAGGATGAGCGGCGAAGAGGATATCGGGGGCGAGCGCGGGCTCAGGTAAGTAAAATGGAGGGGCCGGTATTGTCGGATGTTTTTTCACCTTAATACATAGGATGAATTAAGGTGAAAAAACGTGAACCTTTACAACCCCTTTAATGTGTTCTATGCATTAAGGTAAAAAAAAACCTTCTTTGTGCAGCTTAACCTCTTATACTTACCTGAGCCCAATCTTGATTCTGCGCTGTGCACGAGAGCAGAGGCTCTCTTCCCTGAGGTGGGTTTTGGGGTGACAGTACACAGAGTGCCTAACAAATGAGATTTTGAACTTGTTCTGCACATCCCCTTATGCGGAGGAATTCATCGACAATTGCTTTTTGGATATACTTACGAGCACAGTTATCATAACCGCCTATTACTTTTTCATGCAGTCAGACATACTTTGCAATGGAATAAAAAATTAGAACCACTGTTTCATTTGCAAAACGTACAGGACACAAAATCAAAACGATAGAAAAGAATAGGAAAGGATATTCCATTTCAGAGCGGACATCATCAAGGCGATGAGAGAACTCTATCATGTCTTCCTCTTTGTGTTCATCAAACACCCTCAGCTGGATATCCAGGGCCTCATTACGGATAGTCTTCAATTTCTATATAACAAAAAAAAAAAAAAAAAAGATAGATAGAAAACATGCTGATATAGAGAGACAATGAGCCTCTTTTAGTGACTGGAGTATAAACTTTTTTTGTTGTCCTAAGATTAATAAATAAGCTTTTTCTAAGGCAGGCCATACATTATGCAGTTTTCTTTCCATCTACCTCTCACCCTGCTATTGTATTCTGCCAGAGGGATGTTTCCTTGCCACCAAAATACAATGATCACTGCAGACAGCTATAGCCACCACCAGTGATCGAATGGCAAAAAAAAAAAAAAACAACAGACTGGTTGTACTGAAGTTGAACAATAGATTGACTTCATTACAACCAGCCTGCCTAAAGTTGGTTTGAAATCCATCTGGTTCCCACTGAACTAGGCTAATTTTGAGCTGTCTATGGCCAGCTTAACATACCATTATATTGAGGCACCCCATTTTAGCATTACTGATGTGGCTATACTAATGAGACGTTTTTTGTTGGAACTATATTATAGCACATTTAAGAACCATTTCTTGAGCCCTGCATTAAGTGTGCCTTTCCATCTCACGTTTTGATTGGTTGGCTGTCAATCAGAAAGTTACACCTACCCACACACAGAGAACACCTTAAGAAGATAAACTAAGTGCTGTGTAGGGTGCAACAAAAGAATCCCATCCCCAGAAAGGGAATAAGACCAAGTAAACTTTCCTTAAGGAATCTTCACTACCACTTTACTAATACACCAATAATTCGCCATCAGCTAATCTGGAACAAATTTATTCTACCTTTGATGGCATTGTCTGAGTGAATGGGATAATCAGACCCTTACTTCTTCAAAGAGACCAGCATGCAATTCCCACTAACTTTCTTTTGTGGCTCTTTCAGGTTAGACATGCTGTTCAGATGAATACAAAAGATACACAACATGAATGACTCTAGTGGGCTGTGGCAGGAAACAGACTCCTCCCTGTCTCCCCCCTGTTCCATCCCATAACATCCCCCTCCATTCTCTCCACTTCCCCTCCCCACCTCCACGTTCTCTCCCCCACCCCGCACAAAACGCGCAGGACACCAAGACACAGAACACCACACTTCTAAACAAAACAGTCTCTCAATAACCTACCATATTAACCTGTACCACTTATGAAAGACATATGCCTTTCCTACAAAACTCCACACTCATAACCATAATCATACCGCTTGACATCATATGCTCATTTACTATGAAAATGACGGAAAATATACTTCCCTTAACATCTACCTCCCCCAACAGGTACCATATATAGCACTTGAATTACCACACATGTAAGACTGCTAAATTTTTTACCAATTGGGAATACACACTGGATCCCGCATATTAAAATGTAAACACCATTGCTACATACCCAGTTACTCACAGCTAACACACATATGTAACCTAAATGCTTAATTTCAATACCTAAGCGGCTGCGTCCGCATTGTTACCTGCAGTAATGACCTGTTTTATTTTTCTGTATCTGGTAATTTTTGCTCGAACACTTCAATAAAAACTTGTTTAAAAAAAAAGACATGCTGTTCAGTACTTTATTGAGAAGTCCCTGCCTTCTGTTTAGTTACTTCAAGAGATTCTAGAAAATTAACTTTTGTTTACTATACTGTCTTGGAAGCAAACACATTCAGCTTAGATACACTGTTCTTGAAGCCCAACTTTAGGACATTGTCAAACCTTGCTCCCTTCCACTCCCTTATAATTAAAAAAAATAAAAATACAAAATGCCTATTTACTTACCTGAAGCCACGGTAACAAGACATTCCTCTTTTCTTCAGTATACTTCCTGGGCTCCTTCAGGTGTCCACATCACTGTGTGTTTGATGTGGACACCTTCTATTGGTGGAGGAAATACTTGCAGTGGCCAGGTCCTCTATCATAGGCATCAGAAACTCACAAGAATGATGAGGGGACCAGTGTCCAAAAGATAATGGCTGAAAAATGTCTGGTCTCACCGGCAGGTTATAAGTTTGCTCATGGAGGAAAGTCGGACTTCAATTTGTTACTCTGAAGGATAGCTTCAGAAGAGGTGTTCAGATTCAAGACTGAGGTGTAAGGTATTTGATGCAAAATACACTATTTAAAATGCATTTTGCCTGAGTTGGGCTTTAAAGCAGAAATATCACTTGTGGAGTTGTTCCTAAGAGGAATGGTGAGAGGTGATTTAGATCTATGGGTGCATCATAATCTCATCCAGGGACAAACATTAATTGCTGCTATATCTATGTTGTCTACCATACTCCATGCTGCCTTTATCTAATGGGAAAACATGTCAGAAACCTTTTGGGGTTGATTTACTATAACTGCAGATTGGCTACCATGCACAGCTGCACCAGATTTTGCACTCTTTAGGTTTAGTAAATCAACCCCTTTATGTCATGTACTCCGAAGTACTTGTATACACTGAATGTGAAACTGAATAATCATTTGAAAATTATGGACACAAGTTACACAGCTCTTGACTGAAACTTTGGACTTGTAAGGACATGTAAGAACAATATGCTACTACCTGCAAAGAAACGTTGTGCGCTGATGTTTTATGCATGTAAGTCCAATGCATTCCATTGTAGGTCTCGTGTCATGCCTGTATTTAAAATTTTAAATATCCTACTGTGGGCCACCTTCTAATGGTCATGGCAAGTGTGCAGGCCCACACACTAAAAAGATGAAATCTCACGTCCACATTCCCCAGGACATTAAAATTTATAAGAGGTTTAAACTGTATTATTTCCCAAAAACTTAAACAAGTGCCAGATTGACTATCTAGGGGTTATTAATACATGCAACAAATAAATGCATGTGTTGGTTAAATCAGCATTTAAAGTAGGAATAAGGAAATATACATGATAGGAAAAAAAAAGTTTGGATGGCAAGTTATAAATTGGCTAATAACACTGGGTTTATTTGAAGCATTCCTTATGTGTTCAAACAAGATCACATTAAACCAACAAGAGAAGTTTACGAAAAACATTCCTCCACTCAGGTGTCTGCAAATTTAAATAATGCAAAATCAGTGACTACAAGGCACTTACTGGCAATATCTCGCTCAATCCACAACGCATAAATTCATTCCTTATGTGAAGCCTGAAGTCCAGATCATCAGGTGATGTTACAAGTGCATTGATAAGCTGCATACAAGCCACCTACATCAAGGCAACAGACAAAGAGAAAATAAAGTCTGTTATATTCAGTTTTCATTATATTTTAACAATATTCACAGCAACTAGAACTGTGGACTTGCAGGCCATATAAAAATGAAAAATGCATAGGAGATTATAATAATATATTTATTATATATATGAATACATACTGTACACGCAAATTAATTTACATGAGATTTAGAAGTAGCGGCCAAAAAAAGAAAGAAAGAGATACACTGAATATGGTGCTCTTCCGGGGGGGGGGGTAATAACCACTAATGGCCATGAAATAAACCATACAAGACAGACACACTCATCAACAAATGCAGATTGAGCCATATAGAACTCTTAAAGGAAACAATTACTTCTTGGCCTTAGTTACTATTGACTTCATTCATATTTTGTTTGTCTGTCTTGTATATCTTTCTGAAAATGTATAAATAAATTGTGCAAAAATTTTAGGCAGGTGTGAAGAAATGTTGTAAGGTAAGATTTTCAAACAAATATATTTTTCTTTATTATCACTTTACAAAATGCAAAGTGAGGGAACAGAAGAAAAATCTACTTTAAATCAATATTTGGTGTGACTACCCTTAGGCTTCAAACCAGCATCAATTCTTACACTTGCACAGTTTTCACACTTGCACAAAGTCAGGGCTGATTCACACCACAAAAACACACTCTAGATACGTTCCGGATGAGTTTCTGCATGCGTGTTTTTAACGTGTTTTTGATGAGTTTGTGTGTTTTTGATGTGTTTCCAGATGCATTCCAGGTGGTTTTTTCTGATGTTTTCATGTTTTTATGCACTATACTAGGGTCCAGTGCAGTTTTCATGCATTTCTGGTGCGGTCCAGTGCAGTTTTGATGTGCTTTACTGTGTTTCAATACAGTCCAGTGCAGGAAAAATGCAGCATGTCCTACTTTTTTTTCTGCAACTGAAAAGCACTGGAACTGATTGCACTGGTGTGAACTATGCCATTGGAAACCATATACAGTACCTGACCGCGAGATTGTGTTTCCAGCGCGATCCCATCGCGCTGGTTCTTGGCGACAGGGTACTGTGCATGTTGCGCTGGCTCACTCATCGGGAAAGGAAAACTTTTTTTCCTTTACCGATGAGCGACAGGCAGTGCTGACAGCTGTCTGGTATAAATCCTGAGGAGGAACACTGCGCCAAATTTTAAATGAAAAAACCGGCGTGGGTTCCCCCCCAGGGGCATACCAGGCCCTTAGATCTGGTATGGATTGTAAGGGGAACCCCCTACTCCTAAAAATCGGCATGGGGGTCCCCCCAAAATCCATACCAGACCCTTATCCGAGCACGCAGCCCGGCCGGTCAGGAAAGGGGGTGGGGACGAGCGAGCGCCCCCCTCCTGAACCGTATCAGGCCGCATGCCCTCAACATGGGGGGGTTGGTGCCTTGGGGGAGGGGGGCGCCCTGCAGGCCCCCCCACCCCAAAGCACCTTGCCCCTATGTTGATGAGGACAAGGGCCTCTTCCCGACAACCCTGGCCGTTGGTTGTCGGGGTGTGCGGGCGGGGGGGCTTATCGGAATCCGGGAGCCCCCTTTAATAAGGGGGCCCCCAGATCCCGGCCCCCCACCCTATGTGAATGAGTATGGGGTACCCATTCACCTAGGAAAATAAAGTGTTAATAAAAAAAAACACACTATACAGGTTTTAAAAGAAATTTATTAGGCAGCTCCGGGGGGGGGGGGGGTCTCTTCCGACTTCGGGGGTCTTCTTCCAACTTCTTCTCCCGGTGTGCCTCTTCTCCTGGGCCCCTCCGCTCTCCGCTATCTTCTTCCAGTTCTCTTGCTAGCGGAGGCCCGGTCTGCTGCCGCTGTCCGGTTCTTCTCCCGTATCTTCTGCCGGACTCCCCCGATATCTTCTTCCAGCTCTATTGCTAGCGGGGGACCCGGTCTGCTGCGCTGTCTTGTCCCCTCTTCTCTTCTCCTCTTCTTCTGATGTTGACACAACACTCTCTCCTGCTGGAATGGTGTGTCCGAGCTGCGGAGCCATTTATATAGGTGGTGACCCCGCCCCCTTGTGACATCACAGTCCCAGCATGCGCAGGGACTCTGGGGTCACGCCCCCTTATGACGCCCCCCACCCCAAAGCACCTTGCCCCCTCAACATGGGGGCAAGGTGCTTTGGGGTGGGGGGCCGCAGGGCGCCCCCTCCCCCAAGGCACCAACCCCCCCATATTGAGGGCATGCGGCCTGGTATGGTTCAGGAGGGGGGGGCGCTCGCTCGTCCCCACCCCCTTTCCTGACCGGCCAGGCTACATGCTCGGATAAGGGTCTGGTATGGACTTTGGGGGGACCCCTACGCCGATTTTTTGGCATAGGGGGTTCTCCTTACAATCCATACCAGACCTAAGGGCCTGGTATGCCCCTGGGGAGAACCCACGCCGGTTTTTCATTTAAAACTTGGCGCGGCGTTCCCCCTCAGGATTCATACCAGACAGCTGTCAGCACTGCCTGTCGCTCATCGTGAAAGGAAAAAAAAGTTTTCCTTTCCCGATGAGTGAGCCATCTCGGCGTTGGCTCCCGCGACGGGTCTCGTAGGTGTCAAATCTCGCCGAGAAAAGCGGCGAGATTGACACAATGGCGCGGTGACCTACTGTAACCTACTTTCCATGCGTTTTTGAAGCAGAACAAAAACGCACTGGACTGCATGTGGTGTGAACTGGCCCTCAGGGTTTTTGTAGCATTAGAGTCAGGTGTATGATTAATCATTTATACCAAGCAGATCATCAATTACATATGTAGGTTGAAACAGTAATTAACTGAAACGGAATCAGCTGTAGAGCAGTCTTAAAACTGAGCCAAACTCTGCTAAGGTGAGGTTGTGGAAGGTAGGGGCTGAGCACAGCAACATGACACAAGGTAGGTATAATGCATCAGCAAGGTCTCTCCCAAGCAAAGATTTTCAGCTGATGGGTTTCAAGATATGGTGCTCAAGCTCTTTTGAAGAAGCACAAAGAAACGGGCAATGTTGAGAACCATAGATGCAGTGGTCAGCCAAGAAAACAATGCAACAGTTGAAAGATATATCACACTGACTTCCCTTTGACATCGGTAGATGTCCAGCAGCGCTATCAGCACAGAACTGGCGGAAACCAGTGTCATCCAGGTATACCCATCTGCCTGTAGAATTCTGGCCAGGAGTGATCTTCATAGAAGAATTGTAGTAAAAAAAAGCCGTACCTCTGACGTGGAAACAAGGCTAAGTGACTCAACTACGCATGAAAACATAGGAAGTGGGGTGTGAAAAAATGGCAGCAGGGATTCTGGACCGATGAGTCGAAATCTGAAATATTTGGCTGCAGAAGGAGACAGTTTTTTTGCCTAAGGGCTGGAGAACAGTACAATAATGAGTGTCTGTAGGCAACAGTGAAGCATGGTGGAGGTTCCTTGCAAGTTTGAGGCAACATTTCTGTAAAATGGAGTTGGAGATTTGTTCAGGATCAATGGTGTCCTCAATACTGAGAAATACATGCAGATACCTATCCATTATACCAAACGGCTTGTGATTGGCCCCAAATGTATTCTGCAGCTGAATAACCACTCCAAACATACAGCCAATGTCATTAGGAACTATCTTGAGCATAAATTAGAACAAGGAGTCCTGGAAGTGATAGTTTGGCCCCCCACTGTCTGTCTAGGATTACATGAAAAGACAGAAGGATTTGAAGCAGCCTACATCCACAGAAGTTCAGTAGTTAGTTTGTATTGAGGGCAAAGGGTAGTCACACCAAATAGTGATTTGATTTGTATTTTCCTTCTGTTCATTTACCTTTCAGTGTGTTAATTGATAAAATTAAATTAACACTTTTATTTCTGAAAACACACCTAATTTACAGCATTTTTCACACCTGCCTAAAACATTTGCACAGTACTGTGTGTGTGTGTATATATACACACACACAGCATATATAATTTAGATTTATACACAACTACAACACTGTTTTGTAATATACGTTAAGAAATATTATCCAACAGCACAGAGTGTAAACAACTGATGAACGTATTTGGGGTTCTGCTTTTCTGCTTTACAGCAGGCAAAGCACATCATGCCTTTTCAGAATTCATAACTCTAGCATTGTGTAAAATAAAATCAGGCTGAGAAAGTGCTAAATACATTATCCAGAAATTGCAGCTACAAAATACCTGGCAAGGTGCTGCAGAACCTTTAAGCTGAAGTGAACTTTAAAAAATCACCCTTTTGCACTGCAGTCATCTATGTATTTTTCATGTGTTTTCTTAAGACCCTACTGTCATAGCTTTTCAACAGAATCACTGCTCTCACTGTAATGAATTGCACTATAAAGAAAATGCAATAGAAGAAAGCAAAATAGTAGAAAACTGGCGCTGCTGGCAAGCAGACAGAAATAATTCCCACAGGTATTATAGCTCTACAGTTGTCACCTTGAAAGCCAACAGCAATCTTCAGTCTCGGCTGTTAGCTCAGAGTCATGCTTTTCACAGCACCAAGAACTGCCTAAACTAGCCAATTTATGGCAGCAATTTTTAACATTGTGGCTACCTATAGGTAGAGAATAAATCCTCGAGTAATGATTTTCAGATTTCTTAACAGACATATACTGTTTTTACAATAGAGAGATGAAGACTGGACCACCACTTGGCTAGCTGTAAGTATCTACATTACAAGCACATAATGATTCCGTTTATTAAAACTTTGATCCTCAGTGGTTGTGTTACTCTTTCTAAAGCTTTCAGGTATTATGAGCAAAATAATTTTACTCATTTTATGCTTTTAATGCTTTTTCTTATTTTATTATTTGTTTCCAGTATTAAAATATATATGTAAAGGGAACACTTTTTTTTTTTGTTGATACTAAGTGTTGATACTAAGTGATACTAAAGTCTTTTTTTTTTGTGTTGCTTAAAAATAGCAAACATGTTGTACTTACCTGCTCTGTGCAGTGGTTTTGCACACAGCAGCCCAGATCCTCCTCTTCTCAGGTCCCTCGCCTGAGCTCCTGGCCTCTCCCTCTTGCCAAGTGCCCCCACAGTAAGCAGCTTGCTATGGGGAAACCTGAGCTGAGCCGCTGCTCTGTGTGTTCATTCAGACACGGAGCTGCCGCTTGGTCCCCTGCCCTCTCTCTCCTCATTGGCTCACTGACTTTGATTGACAGCAGCGGGAGCCAATGGCGCCCGCTGCATGTCTCAGCCAATCAGGAGGGAGAGTTCCAGATAGCCGAGTCTTTCGTGAAACATTGCTGGTTCTAGATGGGGCTCAGGTATTTGGGGGGGGGGGGGGCTGCTGCACACAGTTTTTTTTTCCTTAATGCATAAAATGTATTAGGATAAAAAACCTCAGGTACAAGCTCGGTGGCTTCTGATATGGCCACTTGACTCGGGAGCTCCGAGCGACTGAAGCCTTCCGCGGATGATACAACCCCTTGAACGAAGCGCTAACAGCAGCCTGACCTAGGGGAGAACCCTCAAGTCTCCCCTATGATAGCGGGGACAGCACGCCAGGGATCTTTAGGGCCAGTTTACCGCAAGTGGGTGCCGGCCACGGGTCCCAAGATAGCGGACGGCACTCAGCCACAATCACAGGCCCTCCTGCAGCAACCACAGATGGCGTCTCCTATGATGAGCCTGGCCCCTGGATCATGCGTGAGTATACCTCTTGTGGGCCCAGTGTCCCCGGCCTCCACTAAATCACTCATTGGGCGTACGCTGGAAGACCTCTTACATTCCCCTATGGAGGCAGGCATTTACCAGCCCCACTTTATGGCCCAACACGCAGGACTTTCACCTGACAACCAAGATCAAGTCTCAGCAATGTTTGCTAAATTTGCTGATATGCTAGATTGTGGCCTCACTAACACTGCCTCCAAGATCACAAGCTTCAAGAAAATATACAAGATTGTCAATGTGAATGCAATCACATGCATTAGCTGAGAACTTCAGTATGCATCACATACTGTAGGAAGTTATCAGGATAGCAAATATAGAGTAGTGTAATAACATGTCACTGAAGAAAATAAACAAAAACATGAGGTAACAATTGCCACTGTGTGCATGGCAAGTTCACTTAGTAAACGTGAAGTGCCAATGAAGGAACTCATGAACCCCTTAGTGACTCAGGGTAAAACAAGTGTTAATGCCTGAACAAAATTTTGCAACGTCGACATGTGTTAGCAAATCTGTACATATCATCACAACTACTTTGTGTATCCAGGTGAATTATACCTTGTTTTCTTTCAGGACAAATTGGGGTTTCTTTGGTGGTAAATGGTACAGGATATCTCAATTTTTTTTAATTATTTATTTTTATTATATCAAAATACCAACAAACAAAATTTTCCTTCAACGTTCAACGTATAATATTACATGCAATTTCAAACCCTCTCACCCCCTACCTCACAACCCCTTCCCTTTCCTCTAACTTATACCTTTATATTTTTTATTCTGTTTCACCCAGTTCCCCCTCACCTAGCAACTTATCGCCTCAACATGTCTCCTCGTCTTCTTAAACGTCTTCCAATCTTCCCATTTATTTGCCAATCCCTCCATTTCTTGCTCCCCTCTATATCTCAGGTATTCCATATTGTATGTCTCTTCTACTCTACTAATCCAGTCCCTCGTTTTGGGACTTTCTATTTCTTGCCACTTTTTGGGTATCAAGCTTTTAGCAGCTTTCATCATATGAGGTATCACAGATTCTCTATATTGCTGTGTTGGACTCTCTCCCCCCCCCCCCCCCCCCCGGAACAAACACATCCACGGTTCTTCAGGTATTACTATATTGGTAATCTCTTTTATGTGTTGTAAGATATAATATTTCTTTATTTTTGGACAGTACCACCAGATATGGGCCATAGTTCCTACTACCTTGCAACCTCGCCAGCACTCAGGGGCTTTCCCTGGTTGGTATTTGCATGTTTTACCTGGTGTTATATACCACCTTGTCAGGCATTTGTAATTCATTTTGGCTGTGTTTGTGTCTACCGCAGAACTGTGTACCAGTTTGAAAATCTTTCCTATGTTTTGCTTATACCCTCGTGTCCCCAATTCTTTCTCCCATTTTTTTTTATATATGGCAAAATCTCCAGCCTCTCGAGCAAAGGAACAGATATATGCAAATTCCCTGCCAGTCACTGGCTCTCTGCTCTGCCCCTCCAGAGCTCACTGGAGCTCATGGCTGTGGAGGGGGCAGGAGAGGAAGTCTCAGGCTCACAGAGGCATGCTAAGAGGCTGAGCCAGCTGCTGATCAGGAATCTGGGTGGATCACGACAATAAAAGTTAGGGTCTCACCAGAGTCTGGAGCATTTGAGTGATGACTTTAGCCAGCTTTCCGCTAAATACGAGTCAAAAGCAAGAGCTTTGGCCATACTTCTCCATAAATAAGATATTTCTAACATACATAGAACATACTATTAAAGACAGGTACACAATTTTCATCTGGCAAAATTCCAAACACTTTCAGTGCTGCACCCTGACAGAATTTTAAAGGGAGTCTATATCTACAACACCCATTATGAATTCCCCTTCATATGTGCATTGTGGAACACTGAAATACATTGTGTTCTACTGTAAAATGTGTTGGGGTGTCATTCACAGTGGAACCCAAATGAAAGGCACTGCACATAGAGTAAGTGTGTTGCGGCAAAGCAGCAGTGCGAATGGGCCCTGGATGACATTGTTTGCAATCTTTACCCTATAAACACATAGACAGCCATTTCGAATTTACCAATTTTGATCAAAGCCAGTAGCCTTACCAAACACATTAAACAGTGTTTAATAATAAATTTAAGTCATTAGGCTGCAGTATTCAAACACATGTTCTACTTACTAGATGTGACATGTTATACTAACAAAGACAACACACTGCTATTGTTGGCCACACTGTACACCATTCTGAGAAATGCGCATTAAGTGTGCAGAGTGTATGGTGCACATCAAAAAGGTTAATGGGTGAATGCTACGCAACACTAGTAATAATAGGGCTAGTGTGCTTGCAGTTTCTCTTGAATGCATGCCCTCATCATATACTACCTTGACTATCGTAACCCTATGACATCCCTCTATAAAATATACAGTAGCTTTCATCCTAGTAATCTATCAAAGTACTAAACACACAATCATTTTACTTTCTGCTAGAGCAGTCACTTCTTCCCTTCAGGCAACAGCCTTTCTATTAAATATTACGATCTTCAAAGTTATCTTTATCTCTTTCAAGGTTGCTTATTACGCTTTTTTCCAACTCAACTTTTCCTAGTAAGAAACAACTTTAAACAATCAGGAACTTGATAACAAAAAGGTTAAGTTCTACAACACACAGCCATAGAAAGACATGAAAAGATCTATCATACCGTGGTCTGATATGACAATTATATCACAACAAAATAGCCCTCTTAGCCATCGTGGTTCATTGAGAACTAAAAGCCATCAGCCGCAAAGGCTGATGATACTTGTATAGTCAGTCTATTAATTAACAGGAAACTGAGCATGAATGACACGCCTTTGTGGGCGGAGCCCCACATGGTTGTACTCTCTTTAAATTTTGACAGCAGGTGCAGGGACAAGATCCTCCGCCTGCTGTCCCAGGGAAGGGGGATCAGGGGGAGAAGGTGCAGAAGCTGGAATATGTTCCACCCAAAAAATGGGTAGAATATTTAACCAGAGGTGGAATCTTTAAACCGTGCCTGCATCACCCCCAACTTTTGACCTCTATATTTTACCCTCCATGCACGCGAGCAGTGGAAGGGCTACCTCCGCATGGCAAGTTAGGTGTGGATGAAGGTGACCGGAATCCCTCTTTTCGCTTTGCTCTTCCCTGATTTTGATTGTAAGAGGTGTGTAATCCACTAACTGCTAGAAGATATATATATATATTTTTTTTTTATCCAAGCCAGGATTCAGACTTTCAAGCCTGGAACTGGGTTGTTCACACTGTTATTTGAAAATCACAGTGTACACTGTTTTGGACTGCATAGATACTTTTTTTTTTTTTTTGTTCCATCTCCTTTTTAAAGAACAATACCTCGGTTGCCAAGTTTAGGCAGCCCTCCACATTTCTCCTTTGTGGAGCCTGGCACTGTTGTTTGTAAGATTGTTTCATTGCGATTTTGAAAGATTGGATGATTCTTACACCCAGTCTCTCTTTATGGTTGTAGGTTTCTCTCTTTCTATCTGATAAACATATACACAGAGGACTTTTCCTGGAGGACATCTATGCGGGAGATACTCACCTCATAGTTCATATGCTGAATCTCCTTGCCTTACTGTTTGAGAGGACCGAGTCTGTCCTCTGGATACCATCACCTTCAGAATAATACTCATGTATATTCTACTAGTATTGTTTATTGCTTTCTAATGGCACCACAAATTATGCAAATTATTTCTTGGAATGTGGGGGGCCTGAGTGACCCAGTAAAAGAGATAAGCTGTATTTGATTATGTACTCTTCTATTAATCACCCATTATCTGCCTACAGGATATTCATACCAACACTATGTTTCTTGTTAGGTTCTCACAATTTACAGTTTGCTCCCAGTAAATATCATACACAAGAGGTGTCATTCTTTTTGTCAACAAAAATGTGTTTTCCTGTTGGCATGTACAGCCAGATAAGATGTATAGATTTGTATTTCTTCACTGTACATGAAGAGGTGCTGGTGTTTTAATCCACACTGGCTAACCCACATACCACCTGAGGTCTAACTGGAGAGAGAGGTGGAAATGCGTGTGGCCATCAAGTTTATGGAACACCATGAAAGTATTGTATATTTAGAAGGCCTTTTTTTAAATATTAATACCAGGCTGACAGAAAAGACACTAAGAACTAGAGTATCCCAATCCAAAAAACTCATATGTTGCTCTCTAGCACACTAAGATTGGCTTCAAGCT
The DNA here is from genome assembly GCA_037952925.1 of Lithobates clamitans. Lineage (NCBI taxonomy): Eukaryota > Metazoa > Chordata > Amphibia > Anura > Ranidae > Lithobates > Lithobates clamitans. The sequence goes on from JBBGZY010000802.1 coordinate 25,334, forward strand.
CAACAGTTGCTTAATGATTTTACTTTTCACAAAGCACAAAATGAATACTTTTTCATAAAAGGGTGTTTTGGCAGGAGGGAGATAAATTAGGGAAATCGCTAGCATATTGTGTCAAACCAACAACCCAAAACATAAGCATTCTTTATAAATGGCATATGCACCAGTACCCCAGTTGGATGTGATAGTTTGGGCAGCATTGGAAACCCATAATAATAATAATTATGATCAATATGATGACCTGAAAAGCTTGTTCTGTTGCCATCCCCTTTTGATCTGCCTCGCCATGCCTTCATATTAGCGTAAAGCATCTTACTCCAAACAAAGTTTTCTCTCAATGTGCAGGGTCTTAATCTATCAGAAAAGAGAACCACAGTCTTGACCGAAATGCATAAACATAGGGCTTACATCATTTTCCCGCAGGAGACGCACTTTAAATCAGGCTCTTTGATAAATGTTTCCCAATGCCCTTCCAAGCAACCAAGGCTGCTTCTAAATCCTGTCGGGTGTCCATTCTGATCTCCAAGTAGACTACCTTTATTCTCCATGATCAATTGGTGGATCAGGAGGGTCACTATCTTTTCCTGAAAGGTACAATCCATGGCAGGCCATTTACTTTGGCTAACATATATGAGCAAACAGCAAGTCAGGGCTTTTGATTCTTGGAGGGGATTTCAATGTCCCATGGAACCCCTTACAGGATACCTCACCTGGGACCTCACCTGTCTCCTTTAGAGCACTGAAGCAAATCAAACTAACTCCAGGTCTTAAGCTTGCATGATACCTTGTGAATCCTACGCACTAACGATGGAGACTTTACAATTTTTTTATTTCACATTGGCGATATGCCTGTTTGGACTACCTCTTCCTCTCCCAGCCAGATCTCTCATTCCTATGCGAAGCAACCATCGACAGCATGATCATCACCCTCTCTCTCTCTCTCTAAAGGGTACACACGGGCCAAAAATGGTCGGTTAAGGACCAGCCCACTTTTAGTCAGTATGTAAAGCTCCTTGATCGGTTTCTGTTAAACGAGCATGCTGGAAAATCAGCACCTAATCAGCGCTCACAGCCATTGTGTTCTGGGTGGGGGGGGGGGGGGGGATCAGTTGCATCTGGGTCTGTGCCATGCCTCTGGACCTGGAAAGGGCTCTACAGCTAACACAATACACAATGTCACAATGAAAAGCCTAGCTCCATGCAAGTCACATTCCTGGCTAGTGCCCACACATCCGGTCCAAGCATAATCCCACTGATCCAGATAGGTGCTACCTAGAGACCAGCCCAAACAGCGTTCTCAGCAAGGAGTTTATATTAAAGTCACAGTGCACCACAAGGCTCTATTGAACAGCATGTTAGGGTGCTATTCACAATGAACGAGCCCTAAAAGAAAATGGCTCTGCAACAACATAATGGGCTATTTTTGTTTATTTGATACACCAGAGTGCTTAATCACCAATATCTAAAAATCTGATTTTAAAGTTAATTAGCAATTACTGTAACATTCCTGTTGTTCTTGGTGCTTTGAGAGAAATGTGTATGTGACAGAATGATTTATTAAAACCTTCAAATGCTGAAAATCTTGCAAGTAGAACAGAGTAATGTGAAATGCAAGATAACCATGTTTTCTAATTATACATGCAGCTACAGATGTAGTTCTGGCAGTAACACATCCATTAACAGTGTGCTTATCACATTAAACGGAACATGGCAGTGAGAAGCTCGCTAAAAATGCATGCAATTGATATTGCTGATATGTACAAAAATAAACCCCCCTAACATGTGCAAGTAAAAACTCAATCAGTAAAATTCCTATAATTCTAACAAATATATACTAGACTAAGCTGTACATTTAGAAGTTTCATTTGAAAATGCAGATTCAGAGTGAACTAATACACATAAAAATTGTGACTCAGAGCGCCATAGAAGCTACGTGGATTACTGATCTCTGATATCCTTATCTGCCTCTAATGTTTTATGTGTTTATTTGCTCAACAGGCTATATTAAAAAAAAAAAAATTGGTTCAAAGATCTACAATTAACTAGTGAAACCTCTGTAGCTGCCTGAACCAACTGAATAATCACGAGACAAAAAAAAGAGATTTTTAAGGTCCATGCACACTAGGAGCAGAAAAAAATGGCAGAAAAATAGCGGCAGAAAAACAGCGGCAGAAAAATGCTCACAATGGCTTGTATTGCACAAGTTTTTTTTGGGCATTTGCTTTTGTAAGCGTTCTTTTCCAAAAAAATCCCCTCTGCTCATTTTTTCAATGTACAATTGAAAACGCCAAACTCTACTAAATGCCATGTTTATGCACGTTAACCACTTTAAGACCAGCCTCATTTTGGATTTTAGGTGTTTACATGTTTAAAACAGGTTTTTCTGCTAGAAAATTACTTAGAACCCCCAAACATTATATATGGTTTTTCTTCTAACACCCTAGAGAATACAATAGCGGTCATTGCAATACTTTTTTTTGCACCGTATTTGCACAGCGGTCTTATAAGCGCACTTTTTTTGGAAAAAATTCACTTTTTTGAATAAAAAAATAAAACAACAGTAAAGTTATCCCAATTTTTTTTTATATTGTGAAATATAATGTTACGCCGAGTAAATTGATACCCAACATGTCATGCTTGAAAATTGCGCCCGCTCGTGGAATGGCGTCAAACTTTTACCCTCAAAAATCTCCATAGGCGACGTTTAAAAAATTCTACAGGTTGCATATTTTGCGCTACAGAGGAGGTCTAGGGCTAGAATTATTGCTCTCGCTCTACCGGTTGCGGCGATACCTCACATGTGTGGTTTGACCACCGTTTTCATATGCGGGCGCTACTCGCGTATGCGTTCGCTTCTGCGCGCGAGCTCGTCGGGACAGGGGGGTTTTAAAAAATTTTTTTTTTATTTTTATTATTTATTTTACAATATTTTATTTATTTTTACACTTTAAAAAAAAAAAAATTGTGTCACTTTTATTTCTATTACAAGGAATGTAAACATCCCTTGTAATAGAAAAAAGCATGGCAGGACCTCTTAAATATGAGATCTGGGGTCAAAAAGACCTCAGATCTTATATTTACACTAAAATGAAATAAAAAAAAAAGTCATTTGTAAAAATGACATTTGAAAAAATATGCCTTTAAGAGGCGTGGACGGAAGTGACGTTTTGACGTCGCTTCCGCCCAGCAGTGTCATGGAGACGAGTGAGCGCCATCTTGGGCTCACTTGTCTTCAGACACACCACGGGAGTGGACGCGATCGCCTCCGCCGCTACCGACGGCTCCGGTAAGCGGCGGAGGGCACCGGATCGCGGCGGGAGGGGGGGCCCTCTCCCGCCACCGATAAAAGTGATCTCGCGGCGAATCCACCGCAGGGACCACTTTTATCTGAAAGCCGGCCGCCGCACGAAAACGGGGATACCGGGGTTATGGCAGCTAGCTGCTGCCATAACAACGATATCCCCGTTCAAACTTAGGACGTACATCGTCGTGCGGCGGTCGGGAAGTGGTTAAAGTGGTTGTAAACCCTTTTGTCTTACTTTTATCTATAGGTAAGGCTTACCTATAGGTAGTGGAAATATCTCCTAAACATGCGCCCTTTAGGAGATATTTCACTTGTAGTGCGCCAATGTCGTCATCGGCGCATGCGATGTGAAGAAATGGACCGCCGTGACTGAAGGCTCCCATCCCGTGACGTCACGCGGCTTAGACCAGTCACAGAGCCGCAGTCTGTGGCCCCGGAAGGAAGAGGGGAGAAGATGGACACGGCCTGCACAGGGGACAGTGCGGGCTTCTTTTGCAGGCAAGTGTCACATAATGGGCTAGTATGTGATGCATACTAGCCCAATATGTTTTTAATTTGCAGGCCTTGCGGAGAGCAAAAGAGGAAGTAAAATCCATTGATTGGGGTTTACTTCCTCTTTAAGAACAGGGTATAGAAAATAATCAACCCCCCCCCCCCCCTTAAAAATAATCACATTTTATTGCTTTTGAGCCTGAAATTAAGACACATTTTTTGTTTTATCAAGTTGTAAAAAGTAAAAATGGATGGTGCGAAATACCGTCATATTCTTGAGGAAAATCTGCTGCACTCTACCAGAAAGTTGTCAATGGGAAGGTTTACCTTCCAACATGACAATGACCCAATGGACACAGCAAAAATTACCACACAGTAGTTGAAGGTGAAAAAGTACAATTTCCCTGCAAGCCCAGACTTAAACCCCATTGAAAATCTGTGGAATGATTTGAAGACTGTAGTCCACAAATGGTCACCATCAAAATTTAACTGAACTTGAGCAGTTCTGCAAAGAGTGGGCAAATATTGCAAAGTCTAGATGTGCAAAGTTAGTAGAGACATATCCCAAAAGACTTAAGGCTGTAATTAAAGCAAAAGGTGGCTCAACAAAATACTCACACGAGAGGTTGATCATTTTTACTTTTTTCATACATGTTAGTGTTAAATCTTTCACTTGGATGTTATAAGTTGCACTGAGAAAATAAAGCTGGATAAAAACAAAAACCATGTCTGTCTTCAATTCAGGCTGCAAAGCAACAAAATGTTATTTTAAAAGGGGGGAGTGGGCAATTCTTTTCTATACCCACTGTACAGATGAGCACGGTGGTACAGTGGTGGGACAGATGAGCAGGGGGTTACAGTGGTAGGGCAGATGTGCAGGGGGTTACAGTGGTGGGGAAGGGAAGCAGGGGGTTACAGTGGTGGGGCAGATGAGCAGGGGTTTACTGTGGTGGTTCATGAGCAGGGGGTTACTGTGGTGGGGTAGATGAGCAGGGGGTTACAGTGGTGGGGCAGATGTGCAGGGGGGTTACAGTGGTGGGGCAGATGTGCAGTGGGTTACAGTGATGGGGCAGATGAGCAGGGGGTTACAGTGGTGGGGCAGATGAGCAGGGGGTTACAGTGGTGGGGCAGATGAGTAGGGGGTTACAGTGGTGGGGCAGATGAGCAGGGGGTTACAGTGGTGGGGCAGATGAGTAGGGGGTTACAGTGGTGGGGCAGATGAGCAGGGGGTTACAGTGGTGGGGCAGATGAGCAGGGGGTTACAGTGGTGGGGCAGATGAGCAGGGGGTTACAGTGGTGGGGCAGATGTGCAGGGGGGTTACAGTGGTGGGGCAGATGTGCAGGGGGGTTACAGTGGTGGGGCAGATGTGCAGGGGGGTTACAGTGGTGGGGCAGATGTGCAGGGGGGTTACAGTGGTGGTGCAGATGTGCAGGGGCTTATAGTGGTGGTGCAGATGTGCAGGGGCTTATAGTGGTGGTGCAGATGTGCAGGGGCTTATAGTGGTGGTGCAGATGTGCAGGGACTTATAGTGGTGGTGCAGATGTGCAGGGGCTTATAGTGGTGGTGCAGATGTGCAGGGGCTTATAGTGGTGGTGCAGATGTGCAGGGGCTTATAGTGGTGGTGCAGATGTGCTGGGGCTTATAGTGGTGGTGCAGATGTGCTGGGGCTTATAGTGGTGGTGCAGATGTGCTGGGGCTTATAGTGGTGGTGCAGATGTGCAGGGGGCTTATAGTGGTGGTGCAGATGTGCAGGGGCTTACAGTGGTGGGGCAGATGTGCAGGGGCTTACAGTGGTGGGGCAGATGAGAAAGGGGGTACATTGGTGGGGAAGATGAGCAGCGGGTTACAGTGGAGGGGCAGATGAGCAGGGGGTTACATTGGTGGGGAAGATGTGCAGGATGTTAATTTCCCACTACTACAGTAGTTTACAGCTTTTACTTTATAAAAAAATCTTTTTTTTTTTTTTTTTGTTATAAAATCGGAATGCTCAATTTCTTTGAAAACATTTTTCGGCACATTGTACTCAAAAGGTTGCCTACCCCTGCTTTAAACTGACTTAATTTGCAGATCAAAGTTCATCCCTTTGATCTGTAAATGAACAGAAAGATATTTTTCTTCTTTTTATGTGTCTCTTTCAGCGCTGAGCAATGTTGTTGATAAACATTCCCGACTGTTTTTTTTTTTGGGTTTTTTTGACAGCTGTGAGCAGGGAACTGCTCTGCACTTTTTACATGAATCGAGGAAATGCTGGATTAAGGTTGTGTGGGGGGTCGAATCGAGATATTTTAACGATTAATCGTGCAGCTCTAATCACAAGTTAGTGATAACTTATCACTAAGTTATAATACTGTACACTGAAATCGCACTAATGATACTGACTGGGAAGGGGTTAACCACTTCAGCCCGGAAGAATTTACCCCCCTTAATGGCCAGGCCATTTTTTGCGATAGGGCACTGCATCGCTTTAACTGACAATTGCACGGTCATGTAGCGTTATACCCAAACAAAATTATTGTCCTTTTTTCCCCACAAATAGAGCTTTCTTTTGGTGGTATCTGATCACCTCTGTGTTTTTTTGTGCTATAAACAAAACAAGACCAACCATTTTGGAAAAAAAAAAACAAAAAAACTATTTTTTGTACTTTTTGCTATAATAAATATCATCAGTTTAGGCCAATATATATTCTACATATTTTTGGTAAAAAAAAACAAAAAACGCAATAAGCATATATTGATTGGTTTGCGCAAAAGTTATAGCGTCTACAAAATAGATTTATAGATAGATTTGTGGCATTTTTATTATTTTTTTTTTTTACTAGTAATGGCGGTGATCGGTGATTTTTGGCGGGACTGTGACATGGCGGCGGACAGATCGGACACTTTTTTGGGCCCAGTGACATTTATCGGTGCTATAAAAATGCACTGATTACTGTATAAATGACACTGGCAGGGAAGGGGTTAACACCAGGGGGCGGTCAAGGGGTTAAATGTGTTCCCTAGGAGGTGTTTCTAACTGTGGGGTGAGTGGACTGACAGGGAATACAGTGAGATCGCTGTTCCTAATCACTAGGAACAGAACGGGGATCTGTTTGTTTACATTGACAGATGCCCATTCTGGCTTTCTGTGAAGTGATCGCAGGTGGCCGGCAGACATCGTGGCCGCTGGCCAAGCGCATCAGCGCAGGCGCACGCCCGCTGTATCTATTGCAATAAATTACATACACCTACGGCGATTTGTGCTCTAGAGCCAGCCTGCTGCAGTATAACTGCGGTGGCTGGTCAGCAAGTGGTTAACATCTAGGAGGCAATCAAGGAATTAACCGTGTGCCTAACATTGTGTAATGTGTGCTGTTTTACTACTTACTATTATTTTACTATCAACTTTTTTTATTTTTTTTGTCACCACTTATCAGGGAGAAGAAACAGTCAGATCACTGTCCCTATGCACACAGAGTTTGGTGTGTTTGTAAACATAGAACTTTGGGGGTTATTTACTAAAGGAAAGTCCACTTTGCACTACAAGTGCACTTGGAAGTGCAGTTGCTATAGATCTGAGGGGGACATGCAAGGAAAATAAAAAAAAAGCTTTTTGCTTGCACATGATTTGTTTCATAAAATCAGCAGAGCTTCCCCTCATTTCAGGGCTTCCCCTCAGATCTACAGCGATCTACAGTGACTGCACTTACAAATACACTTTTAGCGCAGAGTGGATTTGCCCTTAGTAAATTAACCCCTTTGTGTGTGATTGGACACTGCCAATTAGCTGAAATCAGCTGCCAAACTTGTGTTGTGTCCAATCACATCCAGGGTCAGCAGGGGGCGTGCCCAACCCGGAAAAGCAGGCCTGACATACAGGTACGTTATTGTGCTTGTACATCCTGGCAGCTCGCAGTAAATTTACTATGAGCGATCGGAAGGTGGTACCATAGTTTTTTTGTGTGTTCAGTGGCGAGTGCAATTTTAAAGTTTGACATGTCTCTTATCAATTTACTTTATGCAACCAAAAAATTGGGTATAATACTGTGTGTGTTTGCACTAAAAGTCATTTTAGTGTATTTTTTTTTGAAAATATATGTTTGATAAATAGCTGCACAAATTTTGTATGACATTTTTTTTTTTAAACTAGCATAATTTTATTCTCTAGAGTCTCTACTTTCAGAAAATATGAACTTTGTTGGGGGTTTAGAGTAAAATGCAGATTTTAAAAAGTGAATAAACACAACTCCAGCCATTTTTTTCTTTTTTTTATAGAATGGCGAGTTAAATCATTCAGGTTTTTATTAATATACACGTTTGAAGGGTTATTCTCCCCCTTTTTCTTCCTGTCTCAGTAAATGAGACTCAGGAAGTGAAGAGGAAATCTCTTCAATGAGGATAGACAAAACATAAATTGGTATTTAGACTTACAGATTAAAAGAGAAGTATGGGATTGTGTTTTTTAAAATCATACTTACCTACTGTAGGTGAATGCAGCATTGATCCGATGCTGCATCTGTCCCATGCCGGCTCTAAATCTAAGAACTGAGTGATCAGACACCGCTGATCGCTCAGTTCTCCCCACCGCTCTCTGCTCTGCCTCCCCCACCCAGTGCTCACTGGAGCACTGGTCTGTGGTGGGGGTGGGAGCAGCTGGCTCAGGCTTGCAGCTTGCTGGGAGGCTGAGCCAGGTGACGGTACAGACTCCTGGGTGGATCCCAACCATATGGTCGCAATATTTCCCCAGCCTGGACCGGCTCTGTGACGTCAGCCCACTGTCAGTTGAAAACAGGTCACAGGAGTGCAGAGGGGCCTGCACACCTGTGATCTACAGGAGAAGTACAGCCAAATGAGCTTTGGCTGTACTTCTCCTTTAAGAAATTAACAAATCACAACCATGTTCTAAAACAGCTACATGTGATAAAAAAAAAAAAAAAAACAGTACAAATAAAGGCAAATATTAAAGGTTTTCTTCTGAGGTACGACTTTGAATGGCTAAGTGGTGGATGGCTATTTCTCCAGTGTTGTTTATAAACGGCTTTGGAGAAAACACACATGGGCAGTCGTTACCCTCATTAATGGCTGTGAACTGAGCCATTACTAGATGGCTTAGACCATAGGCACAGTGTATCATGTCGATCCAAGCAGCTCTGATTGCTGTGATGATCAATCGCAGCGATCACAAATGTAAACACACTGCTGTTATATTGGAAATTGCTCCCTTTCCTCTTACAACGGAGAGCGGAAAGGAAGTAGTAATTTATTAATGAAATTTTATGAAAAATGGATCAACAGCAAATTGGTAATGGTATTTCACCGACTGTGGAATCATTTTTTTTGTATTATTTCACACTAGCCCTTTCCCCCTTAAGTACATCTGATCTCCAGCCTGTCTCAGAATGTGACCAGTATATTAATGCCTCACCTCCCTTTTCCTGTTCATAAACCTCATCTCCATTCTCAAACTGTTTAAGCCCTTCACCCCCTCCTCTGTGTATGACAATACACAATAATCTATCATCACAATCAAAAAATTGTGGTAATTTTTGGGGTCATCACACTGTCCTAGCGTTTCTATTTGATATGTTTGAGGGTTGGTGCACACAGGAACACTATGTGGGAAAGAAACATTCCGTGCAGGTTTCCTGCACCTCATATGCTGCACTTGCATGACGTGATGGTGCCAATAATTGTTAATGGCATCCCAAATGCATTTTGCAAACACAGCACGTTTGCTGCCACCAAACCGCATGGTATAATTCCATGCGGTTTGGTGTAACAAAAAAGAAGTGCTTGCGCTGCTTTTTATGTGTTCTGGTACATTTCTCAGCCCATTTAAATGAATGTCGAAACCAGAATGTGTGTGACACAAAGGAATGTATGTGACACAAAGGAATGTGTGCGTTTTAGTGTGAATTGGCATTGAAAGCAGAAAGTAAGGTAAGTGAAAAAGGTTTTTATTTTATTTTTTTCCCTTTTTAAAGTAAAAAAAAAAAAAGTGGTTTTAATACCACCAGAAAAAAAGTTCTACCTTAAAAAATATAAAATTTTGCTTACAGTGCTGCATGACTGAAAACTGAAAAATGGTGTGGTATGAAGAGAAATCACAGGTTGGTACGCAAGTGGTTAATAAAGGACCACACTTTGAAGAACATTTTGGGCAAAAATCAAATCTCTTTGAAAACGATGTGCACGCTTGAGCGCTTAATGATGTGCAGTCTGCACCTACCAGTTCCTTGTTGATCTGATCAATAGAGGCACCAGCTTATTCAGCTCAAAAAGAATACATCAATCTTGTAGAATGAGCTAAAAAATGTCAGCAAGAGAGCTTCCATACTTTTGTATACCAAGAAGGTGAGCCCCCTGAATCCAAGTTCAATGTTAGGAGCAATAGCATAACTAAATCATCTGCTTTCCCAGAAATAAAATCAGGTACTGAAGAGGCACCTTCTAACATCCAGGCAATGGAACTCCTAGGAATCGGAATTCCTTGAGATTTTCTTTTTCCTTTAAAAGGAGTGAATAACTACAGTAAGAGAGATTAGTGAAACTCAGAGGCGTCCATAACCCTTTCATGCCTAAGCGTATTTCTGACATTTGGTGTTTATAAGTTAAAATCCATATTTTTTGCTATAAAATTACTTAGAACCCCTAAACATTATATATATATATATATATATATATATATATATATATATATATTTAGCAGAGAATCTAGAAAATAAAATGGCGATTGTTGCAATATTTTATGTCACACGGTATTTGTGCAGCGGTGTTTTAAACGCAACTTTTTGGGAAAAGGGACAATTTCATGAATTTTAAAAAAATGAAACAGTAAAGTTAGCCCAATTTTTTTGTATAATGTGAAAGATGATGTTACGCCGAGTAAATAGATACCAAACATGTCACGCTTTAAAATTGCACGCACGCGACAAACTACCGTACCTAAAAATCTCTATAGGCAACGCTTTAAATGTTTTTTACGGTTGCCAGGTTAGAGTTACAGAGGAGGTCTAGTGCTAGAATTATTGCTCTCACTCTGACGATCGCGGTGATACCTCACACATGTGTGATTTGAACACCGTTTACATATGCGGGCGTGACTTCCGTATGCGCTTTCTTTGCTGCGCAAGCTCGCGGGGACCGGGGCGCTTTAAAACTTTTTTTTCTTATTTTTATATTATTAAATTGTATTAAAAAAAAAAGATCACTTTTATTGCTGTCACAAGGAATGTAAACATCCATTGTGACAGTAATAGGTGGTGACAGGTACTCTTCAAAAGACCTCCAATCCCTCCTTTGCACTTCAAAGTATTCAGATCGCCAAAAATGGCGATTGTGAATACTGTATATTTTCTTTAATCCGGCGCCATTGGCAGCCCAGTAAACTGGAAGTGACGCTGTGACGCTGCTTCCGTGTTTACATTCAGGAGACTGGAACACAGCCGTTTACGGCTTCGTTCCAGCCTGTGGCTAGTCGCCGGAAGTGCCAGATCACAGAATCGGGTCTCCCGGTAGGACGGAAGGTCCAGTCAGAGCGGCGGGAGGGGGGGGTGTCCCCTCCTGCTCCCCCAGGATAACAAACGAGCGGCTTTTAGCTGCATCGGTTGTTAGCCCTGGAAAGCCGATCGCCTGCTCTAAAAAACGGTACCGGGATAATGCCTGCAGCTGCAGGCATCATCCCAGTATAACCCCCAAAACCTGAGGCCACATATCTGCGTACGCTCGGTGGGAAGGGGTTAAGAAAAATTTGCGATTTAAAGTCTTGTACGCCAGGGCTCGACAAAACCCGGGCGCCAGGTCGCATTTGCGACTAGAATTAGCGACCTGGCGCCTGGGGCAGCACAGCTGGGGTATCCTGTGTTCGTTCGACAGCCCCCCCCCCTCCCGCCACGATCGCGCTGGGCCGCGCCGGTAATTGAGGCCCCGGCTTTGCGGCCTACTGCAGTCCTATGGTTCCTTCTGCAATCGGGCGCCCTCTGGTGGTGGCCGTTGGTATGACAAGACATCCACCAATGCTAATGGAGCTTTCCCTACCTGTTTTCACTGCCTGCTCATCTCCTTCCCTTTACTTAGAACCCCCAAACATTATATATATTTTTTATTCTAACACCCTAGAGAATAAAATGGCGGTCATTGCAATACTTTCTGTCACACCGTATTTGCGCAGCGGACTTACAAGCGCACTTTTTTGGGAAAAAATACTTTTTTTAATTAAAAAATAAGAAAACAGTAAAGTTAGCCCAATTTTTTTTATATTGTGAAAGATAATGTTACGCCGAGTAAATTGATTCCCAACATGTCACGCTTCAAAATTTCATCCGCTCGTGGAATGGCGACAAACTTTTACCCTTTAAAATCTCCATAGGCGTCGTTTAAAAAATTCTACATGTTACATGTTTTGAGTTACAGAGGAGGTCTAGGACTAGAAATATTGCTCTCGCTCTAACGATCGTGGCGATAGGGGGGGCCCTCTCCTGCCGCCGATAAAAGTGATCTCGCTGCGAATCTGCTGCAGAGACCACTTTTATCTGAAAGAGAACCGCCGGCTCTTGAAGAAGATACCGGGGTTATGGAGCTAGCTGCTACCATAACAACGGTATTTCTCTTCAAAGACAGGACGTATATATTCGTCCTGCGGGAAGGAAGTGGTTAATTAAAATGAATTTATTATTTGTCATCTCCCTGCTTGGCCCCTTTCACTCGGGCCGTCTGATCAGGTTCCCCTGTCAGTTTTTCAGGCGGACCTGATTGGATCCTTAGCGAGAATATGGTGGTCTTGTGTACCTGCATGGCAGGAAATAAAAGCAGTCACATTCGTTCTAGTCGTCTCTGTGTAAATTTAAGATTGGTTAATTTTTATATTGAAAATAAAGCTTTGTCGGTCGTTTAAAAAAAAAAAAAAACCTGGCTCCTAACTTTTTTAGCTGGCTCCTAGATTCCAAGCAAATTTGTCAAGCCCTGTTGTACGCTATGCAAGAAAAGACCAACTACAGAATGAGCTTAGAGATCATGGACTCTTCTGGCAGGAGTGATAGCCAAAATTAGCATAAAACATTTCTCAGACACTGAAAGGGAGCCATCATGAAATCACTAGGAACAAAACACAAGCCTCAAGAGAACAATATTTGGAGGGCCTGAACAACAAAATAACTTAATGGATCCACAGGCATGGATATAAATCAAAGAAAACTGAAAAAGTTAACAGTCTTATTAACGTATTTTCAAAATGGCCATTCCAAGTGCTTTTGGACTACCTTGAAGTGATAACCATCACTTTTACTTTACCCTGTAATTTTTTTCTGATCACTTGGGGAAAAGGAGCAATGAGAGGGAAGGTATGACGAAAACAAAGATCTTTTAGGGACATGGCTAAGCAAGCAAGCATGGTGGACCTTTAATACAAGCTCCATATCTGTGTAGCAATAACATTTGATATCATCTGCCTCACATAGAACTCTGCAAGATATCTCTAACCACCAAGGGAAATGAATCCCAGAACGTTTCCAACTCTGACGCCACAAGAGCTCCAAGGAAAACGTGTACAAAATGGTGCTATTAGAAAACTGCCCCCAAGATGCAGAGAGTTCCCCTGAAGCCATTGCAGGCCAATTCCACACATTCTACTCAAAGCTCTATAAACTGCTTCCTTAACATAGACCAGGCCACTTGAAGGGTACCAAGCAGGAAGCAATTCAGTCTTACCTCAAGGAACCTGCCTGTCCAAGACTTGAAGACTTATACATAGGAAGTATGAACAAATCACTAGAACTTGTTAAGGCCTTTAGGCAAATAGAATCTGGGAAAAGCCCAGAACCTGATGGGTTTACAACCCTTCACTATGAAACCTTGTCCACCCACTTAGCCAAATACTTTCTGGAGTAATTGTTTTTCAGACAGAAACATACCCTCACAAAGACCGAAACCAACATTGTCATCAAACCTCAAAGGTGGCAAGAATTCAAAACCCTTGGCAAACTATAAATCAATTCTCAATTAAACGCAGACCTAAAAATATTCTCTAAAATTTTAGCAAACTATCCTCTACCATTCCTTCCTGTTCTATTTGATTTAGAGCAATGAGGAATTGCTCCAAAGAGAGAAGCATGAGGCAACATGTCTGAGACATGCAACCTAATTCATATTATGCATTTTTGAGGAATAGAAGGCCTTCTCCTGTCTACTGACATGGAAAAGAAAGGCCTTTGCTAGGTTAGCTTGAAATTATACGACAGAAGTCCAACATAAAAATTGGCCTGCCACCTACCATGTTGACTTGGATTCTGAATTTATACTTCCAACCTACAGTCCAGGTTTTTGGTAACAGTCTGCTTTTTGACTCATGGTCAATTACGAATGGAAAGAGGCAAGGGTGCCGTCTATCCTCAGTCATTTGTCAACCTTTGAACTCTGAACTCGTTCTACGCAAAACCTCGATAATGAGGATCACTGATGGTAAAAATTACAGTCTTTAGTCTGTTGGGATATGTCTCTACTAACTTTGCAATGTTTACCTACTTTTCTTTGCAGAACTGCTCCAGTTCAGTTATATTTGATGGTGACCGTTTGTGAACTGCAGTCTTTAAGTCATACCACAGATTTTCAATGTTGTTTAGGTCTGGGCTTTGACTAAGCCATGCAAGGACATTCACTTTTTTGTCCTTCAACCACTCTGATCGTTTTTGCTGTGTGCTTTGGGACATTGTCATGTTGGAAAGTAAACCTTTTTCCCATTGACAACTTTTTGGCAGAGGGCAGCAGATTTTCCTCAAGAATCTGACAGAATTTTCCCCATCCATTTCTTGTATCCTGACAAGTGTTCCAGCCTCTGCTGCAGAGGAATACCCCCATAACAGGAAATTACTACCTCCGTGCTTTACTATAGGAATGGTATTATTTGGATGGTGAGCTGTATTGGATTTCCGAGAGACATATCATTTGGTGTTGAGGCCAAATAATTAAATTTAGTCTCATCCTGTCAGGCTGCTCACCTTCTTCCTGCTGGGAAAATGACAGCGATGAAGACTAGAGGGAACAGGAAGTAAAAGGTCTATAGGTCAGTGGTTCTAAACCGCCGGGCTGTGCAATACATGCGTACATGTCTGTACAATGTATAATTGAGAGTAGGGTCGGAAAAATGTCACCACCATCCCTGTAAGCCATGCACAGTATCCAACTCAATGCACCTAGCTCTGCTCCTCTGCACAGCATGCTGCACACACCACAGTTTATCTTTGCACCCACATGCCCCTCTTTCCTACATTATAAAGTTGTCAGGCACCTTATGTATAATGTGATGTTGTGACCTCACAACACCATGTAAAAATACACAGGTGGTCCATCTAGAATACTTGATATAGTGTTATTCACATACAGGTCATTACCAAGGACAAGGGGGGCATGCTTAATATCCAAAGGAAAAGAGATTTAATGTCCACATACGGAAACGCCTCTCCACAGTAAGAGCTGTGTAATTGTGGAATACACTTTCTCAAGACTATCCAGCTCAGTGGGTTGTTTTAAAAATGAGATGGATGCATTCCTAAATGCACAAAAATTAACTGGAAACATTTATAAGAAGAGGTAGTTGATCCAGGAAATATCAGGCTGCCTCCAGGGGGATCAGGAAGTATTTTATTTTTCCCCTCAGCTGGAGCAGATTGGCTCATGCTTCATTTAGAGTTTCCTTTGGATCAACTGTGGGTATAGGACTGTGTATATGGGGATGTGTTCTATATGTTTGTACATTTTTATTTTCAGTTGGTTAAACTGGATGGAATTGTGCCTTTTTTTCCATCAAACTAGATTTAATACAGCTATGGTGGTAGTGTACATTATTTTTTGACTTTTTGTTAAAATTTTAGCCTTGTTGACACTTGTAGCAGGGGGGTGGTAAAAATAAGCCGTTGAGCTGCCTGTAATGACCTATAATGGCAGACCGAAGGGGTGGTACACATGCAGCAGTCGCAATACCTTTGCTTCATGGCTGCCCCAAGTTTTTAAAGCATTTTTTATAGATATGCTCTGTACTTCTATGTATAGTGGATATAAAAAGTCTACACACCCCTGATAAAATGTCAGGTTTCTGTGATTGAGACAAAGATAAATCATTCCAGAACTTTTTCCACCTTCAATGTCACCTATAAACTGTTCAACTCAGTTGAACAACAAACTGAAATCGTTTAGGTGGAGGGAAGTAAAAATAAAAAAATAAAATAAATATGGTTGCATAAGTGTGCACACCCTTAAATTAATACTTAGGTGAAGCTCCTTTTGATTTTATTACAGCACTCAGTCTTTTTGGGTATGAGTCTAACAGTGTGGCACATCTTGACTTGGCAATATTTGCCCTCTCTTCTTTGCAAAAACACTCCAAATCTGTCAGATTGTGAGGGCATCTCCTGTGCACATGCCTCTTCAGATCACCCCACAGATTTGCAATGGGATTGAGGTCTGGGTTCTGACTGGGCCATTCCAAAACCTAAATCTTCTTCTAGTGAAGCCATTCCTTTGATGATTTTGATGTATGCTTTGGGTCATTGTCATGCTGAAAGATGAAGTTCCTCTTCATGTTCAGTTTTCTAGTAGAAACCTGAAGGTTTTGTGCCAATGACTTGTATTTGGAACTGTTCATAATTCCCTCTACCTTGACTAAGGCCCCTGTTCCAGCTGAAGAAAAACAGCCACAAAGCATGATGCTGCCACCACCATGCTTCACGGTGGGTACAGTGTTCTTTTGGTGATGTGCAGTGTTGTTTTTGTGCGAAACATATCTTTTGGAATACTGGCCAAAAAGTTCAACCTTGGTTTCATCAGACCATAACAGATTTCTCTGCGTGCTTTTTGGAGACTTCAGATGTGTTTTTGCAAAATTTAGCCAGGCTTGGATGTTTTTCTTCATAAGAAAAGGTTTCCGCCTTGCCACACTACCCCATAGCCCAGACATATGAAGAATACAGGAGGTTGTTGTCACATGTACCACACAGCCAGTACTTGCCAGATATTCGTGCAGCTCCTTTAATGTTGCTGTAGGCCTCTTGGCAGCTTCCCTGAACAATTTTTTCTGGTCTTTTCATCAATTTTGGAGGGACGTCCAGTTCTAAGTAATGTCATTGTTGTGCCATATTTTCTCCACTTGATGATGATTGTCTTTACTGTGTTCCATGGTATATCTAATGCCTTGGAAATTCTTTTGTACCCTTCTCCTGACTGATGCCTTTTAAGAATGAGATCCCTCTGATGCTTTGGAAGCTTTCTGCGGACCATGGCTTTTTTTGTAGGATGCAACTAAGAATGTCAGGAAAGACCTACTAGAACAGCTGACGTTTATTTGGGGTTAATCAGAGGCACTTTAAATGATTGCAGGTATGTACTGACTCCTATTTAAGATGAGTTTGAATGTGATTCCTTAATTCTAAACACAGCTACATCCCCAGTTATAAGAGGGTGTGCACACTTATGCAACCACGTTATTTTTTTTTTTTTTACTTCCTCCTCCTAAAAGATATCCGTTTGTTTTTCAATTGGTGTTGTACAGTTTATAGGTCACATTAGGTGGAAAAAGTTCTGCAATGATTTATCAGTCTCTTTTTTTTTTACATCACAGAAACCTGACATTTTAACAGGGGTGTGTAGACATTTTTCATATCCACTGGACGTAGCTACAGCTCCCCGCTAGCTTCTGTTAGTAGTACCTGTAGCTCCAGATCCCCAAACAGTAGATGCCTGATTAAATTGGCCACAGAATTTAAAAACCTTCTAAAATCTAATTTTACTGAAATTTAAGTTTGATTTATTTGCCATTAAACAGAGAATTACACTGATTAGTCAGAGGCCTTGGGGAAGCTGAATGGATTTGTGAAGTGTTGCATGTGACCCATACTTTTTTTTTTTTAGAAAAAGAGGAAACATTTACTAAGGGATTACAGAGGCCAGTGTGCAACTTAAAGTCTGCCACATGTTATTTAATACAATCCAGGACAAAATACTGTAAGTCTTAAGTCCTATAGCAGGAAAAACACTTAAACAAGATGGTTTCTCATATTGCATTGTATCACATCTCACATACTTGCGTAGGTGTTTGCACTTTTATAGTAAAAGTAAAATTGCTTAGGAACACACACAGTGAGATAACCCATGCGGACCGATAAACAAATTGCATTACTTGGAACCTAATAACAGCTTCAA
The DNA here is from genome assembly GCA_037952925.1 of Lithobates clamitans. Taxonomy (NCBI): domain Eukaryota; kingdom Metazoa; phylum Chordata; class Amphibia; order Anura; family Ranidae; genus Lithobates; species Lithobates clamitans. Next base: position 43,291 of record JBBGZY010000802.1, read on the forward strand.
CAATACCATTGAGGTTTCTAGTATGGATGCCTCTGTGTGAAGCTGATGAAAATGGATCACAGGCAAAACAGTAGGCATAGATAATTGGATTTCACTGTACTTGGGATGAATTCAAATATGCATCCATGTTTGAAAACAAGTATTGTTATGCAGGCTGTAAAACGTGCAAGTTAAAAGAAAATGTTATTTTCTGCTTTAGTGAAAGAGGATATCGAACAGATAATGGCAAACAAAAACAAACAGCAGACAGAGTCAATGCCAGGCATAACTAAAAGCAATGTTTTAATTATAGCTAGTTTTTTATTGCTCTGTTCCTTGAAATCCTATTTTTTTGTCCCCTGTATACTCCGGTACTGCATATGTAAATGCACTGTAAATGCAGACTGTGCTCGCCAATTCTCAACCCCCAATGCTCCATTCCTAAAAGATGTACTATTAGTTCTCACAATGAAAAGCAATCTATGTATGGAAAAGGTGGACCTTTCATTCATCCACCTGTCCTCCATTCATAAAGCGCATTTCATTGGGGAAAATAATAGCAAAAGCAGGGGGTCGTGGGACGGTCATAGTTTGCACTTTTTTCAAATGGAGCTGCTTACATTTACCCCAGCACCACTGGGAAAACAAAGTTGTGAGAGGTATATGGGGGGGATGAAGATTTCAAGGAACAGAGCTGCCACTATTACATAGGCACGGTCATATCGGTACGGTTTAAAGGCATGCAATCAAGCTGCTGCTTTTGTTGCTTTTTCTTCACTGGATTGCACAATACTTCTTGTGTCAAATATGTGTTCCCTTAACAGAAAATTGTAGTTCCTCTTGCAGACTTCAATATCACTATAAGGCACAGGGGCCAGAATGGAGAACCACGGTGTGTGGTAGAAGGAGCAGGTGATGGACACACAAGGAAGTGTGGAATGTCCCAGAGGCCTAGGAGCAGAAAAGTGGCAGAGTTTTAATACACAGGCCACAAGAAAGGTAATGGAAGCTGGGGATAGGTAGCAGGTGTAATGCTCCGTGAGGTTAGCAACCTAAGTTCAGAGATACCAGTCCAGTAGTGTTATGGCAAACAGTGGTGAATTGATTGTCTCAGCTCTTACTGCACAGAAATCATAACTTACTGGCTTCCTAAGCCCAATGCTTGCTAGCCTTCACATATACAGTTTTGCTGTCTTCACCAACCTTTAACTCTAATGCCGCGTACACACGAGCGGACTTTACGGCGGACTTTGCCCGGCGGACTGGATTTCGTCGGACAATTCGATGTGTGTGGGCTCCAGCGGACTTTGTTTTCTCAAAAGTTGGACGGAATTAGATTTGAAACTTGTTTAAAATTTATCCGTTGAAATCGAGTCCGGTCGAAAAGTCCGCCGTCTGTATGCTAGTTCGACGGACAAAAAGCCACGCTAGGGCAGCTATTGGCTACTGGCTATGAACTTCCTTGTTTTAGTCCGGTCGTACGTCATCACGTACGAATTCGACGGACTTTGGTGGATTGTGTGTAGGCAAGTCCGTTCGTTCACAAAGTCCGTCGGAAAGTACGTCGAAAAGTCCGCCGGGCAAAGTCCGCCGTAAAGTCCGCTCGTGTGTACGCGGCATAACAGACATGACCTGCCTGCTCCTCAAGCTGCAAAGCACTGAAATTCCCAGGTGAGCCTACATTGCCTAACAGTCCAGGGTGAGCCTAAACTGCCTAACAAGAAGTGGATAGACAATCAGAAAGGAGCCTGGAGAGGTGTAAATTCTGAACAGAACTTGTCCAGGCTTCCTGTAAGACACTCTGCTACAGTAAGATTTTATTCAGTTGCAGACTCTGGGAGTGCTAGTCATGCCCAAAAAAATGTCATCATTGTACACAGGGCGTGTCTAGTACATCCAGTCCTTCTGCCGGGATCCTCCTTGTCCCAGTACACGGCATTTAAGTTCTGATGAATCAATTGCTGCTTTCCGAGTACAAAGAGAAGTTTGGAGCTGTCAAAAAAAAAAAAAAGCAGTGCGACAATGTTTTCAACAACATTGTTCAGCCACGATTACAGAAAGATACAAAGAAACATTGTTTAATTTTGTACCTTTCCGTTTATTCATCTACAAATCAAAGGAATGAACTTGATCAGTAGATAAAATCCATTAAAGAAATCTGACAAGTAGAAAAAAAAGGGGGTTTAATTAAATGTTCCTCTGTTTAACCCCTTATTAACCCTTAATTTGCTCTACAATAAAAATATGACATAGGATTTCTGGATTTAATAGTGACTGGTCTAATTTTTGGATAGAAGTATTAGGATAGAAGCCGAAGTATTAAAAAGTTAATTGCAGGTCTCAGTTCAAGAAAGACAATGTCTTTCCCAACTGAAATACTGTGGCCTTGTAAACCAGCCTGCTTACAGAACAGAGAAGAAAAAATGGTTTATTCACACACTTGTGACCAAAAACAAACTGACCAATGTTTACAAGGATGTGGAGTGTGAAGACACTATGTAGACTTGTGGACACAACAGATCAACAAGCCTGGTTATCCAATGACCAACCATTGTCTCCGCTCTGAGAAAGACAAACACAGGATGAGACCCATTTCACAGAATTGAGCTGGATATACAGTAACTGTTTCACTAACTAAAATAGTTATATGTGTCAGTGCATAGGCTTTATATTGCAAGGTTTAAAGGGCAAGACTTTCATGACACTGCGTTCATCTATATATATCTATCTGTGTCTGCTTAAAAGTCAATGGATTAGAAACTATTTTACCAGACAAAATATGATAATTATCATGAACATCTTTATAAGTATGGTATATGACTTTAAAATATTAATAAAGGTTATGTATATTCATTGTTAAAAATGTGTGTGTCATAGGGAGGTGATAATTCCATTAGATATCCAGTGTGTTGGATTCTGTATCATTATGATGAGAAATATTGTATGTGTATAAGTATGCAAATTACTATGTTTATATCTATAGTTATTTCCTTTCTTCTGTGTGTAGAACCAATATTGATTGTTTTATATAAAACTACAATGCTTTATAGTTAGGGCATTACATTTAAAATATTGCCTGTCACCAGATCTCCTACAATTTGGAGAATATTACATGGTCACACTTGTTATAGTGGAAAAGCAATCAATCCCATAACAGTTTTTTTTCTAAGTTTCAATTAGAATAGCCATGCCTTATCTAAGGATGACAGCTGGTGGTGAAGGGAGGCAATGCAAAAACAAAGACACAGTTATTAGCAGAATAAATCAAAAAGGACACACCTTCTGGGCCCACCACCCCCGGCGCTTTTATAACTTTATTGTTGTCACAGTATAAGAGAAGTCAGGTAGACAGGAGAGATTCAATCTAACATCAGTGGAACACAGGCGTTAACCTCATCAGATTACACACACACATCATTGGAGACAACCCATCTGAAGCCAGGGCACAACTCCAGCATAACGAAACACCATTTTGCGAAGGCAACTACAACTAGTAACTGGCAGCCATCTTAAGAGATTCTGATAGCGATCATTTTAAGCCAACAGCCATCTTAAAAGGATAAGTACTAGTTCACACCAGATGCAGTTCCGGGCGCTTTTTTTCTGCACTTAAAATGCATGCATTGTTTTCCATGTATTCCAATGTTCACACCAGTACAGTCAGTTTCTGGTGCAGAAAAAAAAAGTAGAGCGTGCTGCATTTTTTCTGCACAGAACTGTACTGGAACCTAGTAAATTGTATCAAAAATGCACTGGAACTGTGTGTGGTGTGAACTGTAAGCAAAAACTGATACGGAACATATGAGTGCATTTATGTGGCGTGAACTGGCCCTAAAAATGCATGCACAGTGTTTTCCATGTATTCCAATGGCTCCAGTTCACACCAGTGCAGTCAGTTCCAGTCAAACTGACTGGAACTGACTGCATTGGTGTGAACTAGAGCCATTGGAATACATGGAAAACACTGTGCATGCATTTTTAGTGCAGAAAAAAAAGCGAACGTAACTGCATCTGGTGTGAACTGGCCCTTAAGGTCTCTATATTTGCGGACGATACTAAGCTAAGCAGGGCAATAACTTCTCCGCAGGATGTGGAAACCTTGCAAAAAGATCTGAACAAATTAATGGGGTGGGCAACTACATGGCAAATTAGGTTTAATGTGGAAAAATGTAAAATAATGCATTTGGGTGGCAAAAATATGAATGCAATCTAAACACTGGGGGGAGAATCTGGGATAGAAAAGGACCTGGGGGCAAAGCTGTATCCTGGCCTAGGGCAGCACGGAAAGAGTCCCCGCCAGCTTGCACTAAGGGAGGGTTATAGCCCCTGTCAGTTTATTTTTTACCATCCCTGTCCCATTGCAGAGATTTCCCTTCACTTCCTGCCCCATTGCCAAACAGGAAGTGAGAGGAAATCTATGCAAATTAAGGGAATCTATTGCTTCCCCCCCCAGGCCCTCAGAACTAGTGTCCCCACTCAAAAATTTTATGGCGTGTCTTAAGAAGCAAGGGGTGGCTCATATTTAAATTAGGGGGTGCATGAGTTTAGTCAGGCCTAGGGTAGCCCAAAACCTAAATACACTACTGCGTGGGGGTCCTATTAGATGATAGGCTCAGCAATGGCATGTAATGCCAAGCTGCTGCTAACAGCAAACAGAATATTGGCATGCATTAAAAAAGGATCAACGCCATTGATAAAACGATAATTCTCCCGCTCTACAAGACTCTGGTCCGGCCGCACCTAGAGTATACTGTCCAGTTCTGGGCACCAGTCCTCAGGAAGGATGTACTGGAAATGGATCGAGTACACAGAAGGGCAACTAAGCTAATAAAGGGTTTGGAGGATATTAGTGATAAGGAAAGGTTGCGAGCACTGAACTTATTCTCTCTTGAGAAGAGACGTTTGAGAGGGGATATGATTTCAGTTTATAAATACCGTACTGATGACCCCACAATAAGGATAAAACTTTTTCGCGGAAGGGAGTTTAACAAGACACGTGGCCACTCATTAAAGTTAGAAGAAAAGAGGTTTAACCTTAAAGGAGGGGCAAGAATGTAGAGTTCTCTTCCACAGGCGGTGGAAAAAAACTATTAGATAAGCACCTGAACGACTGCAACATACAGGGATATACAATGTAATACTAACATATAATCACACACATAGGTTGGACTTGATGGACTTGTGTCTTTTTTCAATCTCACCTAATATGTAACAATGTAAGGTTAGGAAAAAAAAAAGGGGAAAAAAAAGCATTGGACTGCATCAAAAACACACTGGAACGCATCAAAAATGCACAGGCAGAAAAGCACTTGGAGCGCATTTGGAACGCATTTGGACTGCGTTTCTATGGTGTAAACTGGCCCTAACTATAATATATATATATATACTGTTGATTTAATTGATAAAGACAACTGCTATATTTCTTTTGATAACTTAACCACTTCAATACATGGCACTTTCACCCCCTTCCTGTCCAGACCAATTTTCAGCTTTCAGCGCTTTCGCATTTTGAATGACATGCAACACTGTACCGAAACAAAATTGTTATTTTTTTCCCACAAATCGGATCAGGAGACACACAGTACTTGGCCACTGAATCACTTTCACCCTGCTCTTCAGAAATGCAACAGTGGCCTTAGATGTGTGTTTTAGAACATTGCCATGTTGGAAAAGTGCACAACGGAACTATGGTAGCATCTTCTCTTTCAATCTAGATCCGTACATCTGTGAATTCATTATTCTATCAATGGAATGCAGCTTCCCGACACCAGCAGCACTCATGCAGCCCTACAGAAGGACACTGCAACCACCAGGTTGTAGGCACCATGCATTTTTCTTTGTACTCCTCACCTTTGCAACACCATACAGTTTTGAAGCCATTAGTTCCAAAAACATTTATCTTGATCTCATCACTCCAGAGTACAGCATCCCAGTAATCATCTTTTTCCGCATGGGCCCTGGCAAAATCTAGGCTGGCTTATTGTGCATGTGTTTTTAGGAGAGGCTTCCTTCGTGGACTTGGGCAGGTGTCCCAATACATATAGTATTATAGGACCCTCCCTCTGGCAGTCCCTAAAAGAAATCTTAAGAGGAATTAAAATAAGATTCTTTAATTCATATTGGGCAATAAGAACAGTAGAATTTATAAATGAAAATTATATGCACCTAAACAGAATGGGTCTAGGGATTCCTATTCTATTGGCATACACTGAAGTGGCTCAAATAGCACAATCTACTATAAAAGGACCTGTTCCTCAGTGGGTTTCTATGAAAACATTGTCTTGCCCTACAGACTCTACTGGGGCTATGATGTGGATACCTAGTAGATCACAGCCCCCTTAAGAATTATCCTATTATTATTATCCTATTATTTTATATGTTGACTGATTCGAACAGACATAGCTAGGAGAAAACACAATTCTCACATTCCTTTTGCTCTACTTAAAAAGTTCTACAGGACTATACCCACATATTTTGCAATGGTGGGGAAAAAAGGGCCTACGGCAGAAAGTTAACTACTGATCTGGAGAGAATATACAAAGTCTAAAATCCTTTTCATGGTGTCACCCAGCGCAGTTGTCAAATTACAGTTACTCCCCCTCTGAAGAGTTTCAATATAATCAAATATATCTCATCTAAAAAACAAAATTGAAGCATGCCACCCAACCATTACCACTATTAATTTAATCCTTTGAAAAACGAGAGACACTGAGAAAGGTCATATATTTGTATTGTATAATTTGTTAGTGGACCCAAATCCTAAAAACTCTTTAACCACTTGTTGACCGTGTCTCGTACATATACTGCAGCACAATGGGAGCGCTGCGCAAAATCCCGTACCTGTACAGGGCGCGATCTCGCCATCAGGGGCCAAGCTCGCGACCATCAGATTTGTCTCAGTACCAATCAATCTTCAGGTCCAGACCAATGATTTATGGTTTGGACCTGCTAATCGGTTCTGGCAAATTAAATCCTTCCCTTGCCTGTAAGTGTAAACACAGGCAGGGGAAGTGATGTAATCTCCCTTCGTGGAACTCTTTTCGCTCCAGAGAGAGGAGAGAGAACATCTCACAGTAAGTTGCATCAATAATACACTAACACCAGTACACGTAGGCACACTTGTCACCCCCCGATCAGCCCTTCAGTTAACCCCTTCACTCCTTGTCATGGTGTCACCCAGCGCAGTTGTCAGATTTTTCACTGATCACTATATGGTGTCATTTGTGACACTAATCAGCATTAGGGCAGTTAGTGGTAGGCCCAGGTGTCTTAGGAGTACCCCCCTAACCCACCTAATATAGGTTTAACCCCTTGATCCCTCCTTCACCAGTGATCACCGTATTAGTGTTATGGGTGAAGCTGGTTAGGTTTTTTTTGTAGCATCAGGGTACCCGCCGTATATTACCTAAATAAAGGTATATCCCCCTGATCACCCGGCGGGTGATATCAGTTAGGTTTTAGCGTCAGTCAGGGTCTGCGTCGCCCCAGGCAGCGTCAGATTAGTGCCAGTAGCGCTAACACCCACGCATGCACCATACACCTCCCTTAGTAGTCTAGTGTCTGAACGGATCAATATCTGATCAGATCTATACTAGCATTCCCAGTCGTTTAGGGTTGCCAAAAACGCAGTGTTAGCGGGATCAGCCCAGATACCTGCTAGTACCTGTGTTTAGCCCCTCGACCCAGCCCAGCCCACCCAAGTGCAGTATCAATCGATCACTGTCACTTACTAAACAAAAAACTGCAGCTTTCGCAGAGTCAGGCCTGATCCCTGCGAATGCCAACAGTTCTTTTGATAGCGTTTGAAGCAGTCGCTGACAGTCAGGTACTCTTTTTTTCCTGTGAATCTCATTAGTTGTACCAGTAAATTTAGAGGCCACAATGTCCAATCGAAGGTACACTAGTGAAGAGGCCTACACATTTCTGAGCATGACAGATGAAAGTGAAGAGGAAGTCACCCATCTGTCAGATTCAGGCTTAGAATTTGATCATGTAGACAGCAGTGGCACTCTGACAGATAGCTCTTACGACGGAGTTGTGGTCCCTGTCAAGGTCAGGGCTACCCCACCCCGTTCTTCTGCTGTTGTTGAGGTGCAAGAACAGCAGAGCTCTCATATGGAGCAGAGAGCCAGCACTAGTGCCGCTCATCCTTCTGGTGAACTGGCAAGCACCAGCGGCCTAGTACATCCTGGTCGTGGTCAAACCAGCACTGCAGCATCACGTGGCGAGTCCCACAAGTGCAGTTTAATCTGGTGAGGTGGCTAGCACAACTAGTGTCCCGCTGCCACTAAGAAGACAAAGACAGGCCCGTCGAGCCCATAGTGCCCTTCGTACTGCATTTGCCAATCCGAATTGGGAGCCCACCACTTCTGCAGCACCTGTACTTCCCACCATTCACTGGCCAACCCGGAATTCAGGTAGAAACATTCTATTCTAGATCTATTGTGGACCAAAGCAATTTGTATGCTGGTCAATTCATTGCCGCTAATCCCCAGTTGACCCTTGCCAGAGATTGAAGTTCTATCACGGTCTCCCAATTTTAAGACCTTCCTGTGCCTATCCCTCCTCATGGGCAAGACTAAAAAAAGTGAGTTGTGGTCATATTGGTCCACTGACCCAATTCACCATATGCCCGTGTTCTCTGCTTGCATTACCAGGACAGGATACAAGCAGATCTTGCAGTTCATGCATTTCAATGACAATGAACTCTGTCGTCCTCGGGGTGACCTCGAATACGATCGACCCTACAAAGTTTGGCCCCTCGTAAACCACTTCAACCAACAGTTTGCAGCCTTGTTTACTCCCGATCAAGTTGTCTGCATTGAGGAGTCCCTGATTAAGTTTTCTTGCCGCTTGTTATTCAAACAGTATCGTCCCAGCAAGCGTGCCAGATATGGGGTCAAGATGTATAAGCTCTGTAACAGGGCAACAGGCTATACATATAGTTTTTTGGTTTACGAGGGAGGAGATAGTTACGTAGAGCCAGACAACTGCCCAGACGACATAGGGAGCGCTGGTAAGATTGTGTGGCATTTGGTGTCACCCTTATTCAGAAAGGGCTACAACTACAATGGAGCGCGGCTGAGTTAAGAGCAGATTAGACATAAGAGAAAATAACGCACAGAACCAATGATGTCCATTGGGTGTGCCCTGGAACCATGGGGGTCCAACAAGGGAGGGTCACAGGGGGGTGGGGGGGTGGGTTCAACTAAGAGAAAAGTAATAGCACAAAAACATGTATAATGGTAACGATAGGATATGCGGCCAACTGGCTTTGAGGTATAAGTTGTACGGTACGTGCTTTGTAGTCAAGGACTATTGTTACTACTTTTACATTGTAAACGCAAATTGTAACACATTACTTAAAAAAAAAAAAAAAAAAACTCTAAAGGCCACAATGATGTGACTGGATTTGAGACATATATGAGTATCACTCTGAAAGCAGTCTCTGGACAAAGGTAACTGACGTGGCAAAAAAAAAAAAAAAAAAAAAGAAAGGGGTACAACTTGTATGTGGACAATACATACATAAGCGTGCCACTTTTTAGTCACTTGTTCGATCATGGAATTGGTGCATGTGGCACCGTGCGATCTAATCGCCGGGGCTTACCCCAGCAGCTTGTAGATTTCCGTGTTAGGCTGGGGAGAGAGCATGCTTGAGATGTAATAATTTGATCGCTGTGAAGTAGAGGGATAATAAAAATGTTTTCGTTCTCTCATCCCTTCACGCAGACACAAATTCAAACGGCGACTGGTGTTGTAGAGAAACCCCTCTGTGTCCACTAATACAACCTTAATATGGGAGGGGTGGACCTCAACGACCAGTTGATGGCACCATACTTAATTGCCCGTAAGGCCAGTCGCTGATACAAAAAAGTGTCTGTATACTAATTGGCTCTGCTGAACGCTTATGTGCTATACAAAGCTTCAGGACGAACTGGATCCTTCCTTAAATTCCAGGAAGAGATCATCACAGCCCTTCTGTTTCCAGACGGGGCTGTGGCTCAACTGCCCAATGTAAATGCAGTGAGCCGGCTGCATGGGAGGCATTTTCCGTATGTCCTCCCTGGTACCCCTACCAATCGATCACCCCAAAGAAGATGTCGTGTCTGTAGCAAGCGTGGATTTAGGCGTGACACCCGCTATTGTTGTCCCTCCTGTCCTGACCAACCTGGTCTCTGCATCGGTGAATGTTTTGAATGCTACCACACACTAGTGGAGTATAGCCTAGAGTACAGCACTGCACAGACTAGGACACACTTACACAGGGTCTCCAAAGATGCCATAGCATTTTTAGAGACCCAAACCTGGAACCGTTACAGTTACAAATAAAAGTGTACAAAAAAAAAATTTGAAAAAAAAACAAAACAAAAGAAATATAAAATAAAAAAGCCAAAAATAGTTTTAATCTTTCTCTATTCTCTATTGTTCTGCTCTATGTTACTGTTTTTTTTACCTTCAATGTCTTGTTAACATTTTTTATCATGTTTGCTTTTCAGTTATGTAATTCTTTTATACTTTACTGTTTACTGTGTTTTATTGTAAACCATTATTTTATTTTCAGGTACACCATTCAGCTGCAGCACTGATTCATTTATCTTGACAGCAACAGCGTTTGCTCTCACGATACATAAATCGGCGACTCTGGCGCTGTAGGAGGTGATTTCACCACCACAGATAATTTTTTTTTTTAAATGGCGTATGCCCATCAGTAGAGTTGGGTGGATGTAGGGCGGTATTCTAATGGTGGGCATATCTACCAATCAAAGACAGAAGGAGAGCAGCGCCATCTAAGTGCAGAATTATTAAGACATTTTATCCATAAAAGACAATTGGTAATGCACAAGATGTATAAGATGTCAGCGCATGTGGGATTAATAATGTGGTTCATCCGCTTGTGGGGATGACCTTCTCACTGGTGAAGGGGCAGCTGATGGGTCCAGGGATGCCAGTGGTTAACAGCGCTTCCAGACAATCAGGAGAGCTCACAGACAGCGGTGTAAGGCACTTCTGGTTGGAGAGAGAGCGGGGAGGAGCGCGCGTTCGGAGCATGCATGCTCCTTCATCAGGCTAGGACTGTGGCCATTTTGGAGGAGATATATATATATAGTCTGTTGTGGCAAGGACTAATCAGGCACCGATCCTGGTGTGGTCAGATGCTTTGAGGGCAGAGGAGAGATCTAGAGAATAATAGACCCCAATTTAAAAAAAAAAGGAGTACCTGTTGCTATCATAGGGGATCTTTATATTCCCTGTGATAGTAATAAAAAAAAAATAGCACTCCTGCCAGCCCGTGCTTGCGCGCAATGACGAACGCAAGCGTCAGTCTCGTGTCATATGTAAATAGCAATTGCACCATGCATGTGAGGCATCACAATGAACGTCAGATCGAGGGCAGTAATTTTAGCAGTAGACCTCCTCTGTAAATCTAAAGTGGTAACCTGTAAAGGCTTTTAAGGGCTTTTAAAAAGGTATGTAGTTTGTCACCGCTGCACGGTTGTGCGCAATTTTAAAGCATGTCATGTTTGGTATCCATCTACTCGGCATACGATCATCTTTTATATTTTACCAAAAATTTGGGCAATATAGTATGTTTTAGTGCATTAAAATTCAAAAAAAGTTTATTTTCAAAAAAAATTGCTGCGCAAATACTGTGTAAAAAAAATTGCAACACCCACCATTTTAATCTGTAGGACCTTTGCTTTAAAAAAAAAATTTGGGGGGGTTTTGTGCTATCTGGGCATTTCACGGCCTCCGAAACTGTACAAGGTAGTGAAGAGGGAAATCAAAAATTTACACCCTTAGAAAGCCTGACGACGGTGCTTGGTTTTCGGGGGCTTGTACGTGGCTAGGCTCCGAAAAAGTCCCACACATGTGGTATCCCCGTACTCAGGAGAAGCAGCAGAATGCATTTTGGGGTGTCTTTTCACATATGCCCATGGCATGTTTGAGCAATATATCATTTCAATGACAACCTTGCATAAATTCTTATTTTTTCCATTTTTCAATCACTTATGACAAAAAAATAATATATTCAATGTGCTCAACATGCCTCTCGGCAAATTCCTTTGGGGGTCTACTTTCCAAAATAGAGGACATTTTTTTTGTACTGCCCTGCTGTTTTAGCACCTCAAGAAATGAGATGGGCAGTCAAACTAAAAGCTGTGTAAATTCCAGAAAATGTACACTAGTTGTTAGATACTATAACTTTTGCACAAACCAATAAATATACGCTTATTGAATTTTTTTTTTTACCTGAGACATGTGGCTGAATACATTTTGGTGTAAATGTATGACTAAAATTGAGTTTATTGTATTTTTTTTTATAACAAAAAGTAGACTATTTTGTTTTTTTCTTCAAAATTTTTGGTCTTTTTTTGTTTATATTGCAAAGAATAAAAACAGCAGAGGTGATCAAATACCACCAAAAGAAAGCTCTATTTATGGGAAACAAATTTTGTTTGGGTACAGCATTGCATGACCGCGCAATTACCAGTTAAAGCAGTGCAGTGCCAAATTATATAAAGTGCTCTGGTCAGGAAGGGGGTAAAACCTTCCGGGGCTGAAGTGGTTAGGATGGTACAACGGGAGATAGATCTAAACATAACATTAGAACTTTGAAAAGAACTAAAATATCTGTTAACACCACATTGGTTGAGTCTAATTACAAAATGTTGTTAAGGTGGTATATGGTCCCCATCAAGGTGTCCAAAATGTGCCAACAACCCCTTACTCTACTGTTTCAGAGACTGTGATAGGTACCATGTTTCATATTTGATGGCAATGTTTTATTTTCAATATTTCTTTATTTAGCAATGCAAGTTGATTTACAGAAAGATAATTACAGATACGAATTTGACAAGCAGCCATGTATTGATACAGTGAGGTATAACTGGTAGGTTGTAGTACAGCATAGGTCAAGGCAAAAAAGTAACATCAGGAGAAAAAACTTAGATGTAATGAAAACATTATATAACAATGTAATCAACAAGCGGAAGAGAAAACATTATATAACCATGTAATGAACACAGTATACCAAAGCTTTAAAGCGTAGATCAATACCTGGATGGTTAGGATCAAGTGGAGAAATACATTATAAAAATGGATAAGACTGGCAGCAAATGATTGAATTTCTGTGGAGCTGTGGGGTTGGATACGTCATTGATGCCAGGAACGATAATAATCAGAATAGGAGTTATTTTTAATTGCAAAAATATATTCATATACGCATTGGAGATTAATGTCCCTTATAACTTCCCAGCGGGGAAGGAGAGTGTTATATGAGATTTAGCTGTAAGAAGAATGTGTAGGATTATCATTTTAAAGTGAAAAGGAAATTCATTAAAGTGTAACTTTACCCATACCAACTTTATAAAAAAAAGTTCTTTAGCAAGGAACATACATTATACATTAATAATTATGCTACTAAAATAAGTGTGTACTGTAAATTGCCTCCAGCAGTGTTCCTGTTTGTTCTTGCTGGAGGTTGCCATTTTGCTGATGCCCAAAGCCCCAGCTGTAAATCAAAGTGGAACTAAACCCATCAATTTGCTAGTTTCAAAAAACTGTTTGATTGGATTGTCTCCTCAACCAAACTGTCAAACCATCAAATGGCTGGTGTCCTAACTGATCCCATGTGCAGCACCATGGCAGCTGCAGTTCAAACAAAAGCAACTTTCTTGGTTGTAAAGGATAGGAGGGTATAATTCTGCTTTAAGGGTTTCAGCAAATCGGCCTTTACAAACTTAGCAGTGCCTAAAAATGCCTAAAACACTGATTTTTAAAACAGCTTACCTGTAAAATCCTTTTCTTGGAGTACATCACGGGACACAGAGCACCATAATAATGACTATGTGGGTTATACGCTTACCTTCAGGTGATTGGACACTGGCAACCAATAGTAAGACGGTTCCTCCCATATAACCCCTCCTATACAGGAAGTGCCTCAGTTTTGTAGCAAGCAATGATGATCCCAAAAAGAGGGGAGGGACCTCTGTGTCCCGTGATGTACTCCAAGAAAAGGATTTTACAGGTAAGCTGTTTTAAAAATCTGTTTTTCTTTATCGTACATCACGGGACACAGAGCACCATAATAATGACTATGCGGGATGTCCTAAAGCAATGCATCTGAGGGGGGGAACACATTATCCCCTAAGCCCAACGGGCCTGAGATTATAAAGCAGCCTGCTGTGGCCAAAACCAGTCTCACTTTGAGATCTCACATCCACCTAGTAAAACCTGGTGAACGTATGAACTGAAGACCAAACGGCTGCTTTGCAAACCTGAGCCATAGGCACCTGCTGGCTTACTGCCCATGATGCACTAACCCCTCTAGTGGAGTGTGCTCTTAAATCCCGGGGTGGAACCCTGCGTTTTTATCCATATGCCTGGACAATAGTCTGGCGAATCCACCTGGATATAGATGAACTTGTTCCCGGCTGTCCTTTTATAGGACCCTCAGGCAAGACAAAAAAACAGTCAGTTTTCCGAAAAGGAGCTGACTTTTCCAAGTAAACTCTTATCGCTCCCACCACATCCAGTGAGTGAAGTGACTTTTCCTCCCTATTAGGGTTTGGAAAAAAGGAAGGTAAAATGATATCCTGATTCAAATGAAATTTGGAGACTACCTTCGGTAGAAAATCCGGACGAGGACGCATGAACAGTCTGTCCTGATGAAGAACCATGAAAGGTTCCTTGCAAGAAAGGACAGCCAATTCTGACACCCTTCTAGCCGATGTTATAGCCACTAGGAAAACTCATTTCCTGGTCAATAGGACAAACGGAATATGCCTAATAGGTTCAAAGGGCTGACTCTGTAAGGCTCTGTAAGGCTGAAAGTACCAAATTTAGGTCCCAAGGACACAAAGGTGGTTTAAGCGGTGGCCTCAGGTGCGTTACTCCTTTGACAAAGGTCCGCACCAAAGAATGGGATGCAATTGGTCTCTGGAAAAAAAAACAGATAAGGCCGAAATCTTTCCCTTAATTGTCCTTAAAGCGAGCTGCAAGTCTACTCCTGTTTGAAAACAGAAAGGCGAGAACTCTTCCAATCGTATACCTAAGAGGGTTCCATTTCCTTTTCTCACACCAAGAAATGTATGACCTCCATACTCTGTAATAGATAGCTCTAGAAACTGACTTTCTAATGTTTATCAAAGTGGACAAGACTGAACCCATAATACCACGGTCTTTCAATAGTCTGGTCTCAATAGCCAGGCCATCAAATTCAGCGACCGTAAAGAAGGATGGAATATGGGCCCTTGAGACAACAGGTCTGGACGGCAAGGGAGGACCAACGGGTCCCCTACTGCCAACTTTACAATCTCTGAGTGCCATGATCTCCTATGCCATGCTGGGGCCACTAAGATCACTGGCTTTCATTCCTCCCGAATTCTGCGTAGTAAGTGCGGCAGAATCTGGATTGGAGGAAACGCATATATCAGAGAATACTGATCCCAAGGAACCACTAATGCGTCTATCCCGACAGCAAGCGGATCTTTGGTCCTGGATACAAACCTGTCCAGTTTGGCATTGAATCTGGATGCCAGCAGATCCACATCTGTGGTCCCCCAGTATTGGCAGATCTGTAGAAACACCTCGGGATGCAGGGAACATTCTCCTGGTAACAATTTCTGACGACTCAGGAAGTCCGCCTGCCAATTGTCCACTCCCGGGATAAACACTGCCGACAGAAAAGGCACATGTTTTTCTACACAGGTTAGAATATGATCTACCTCTCTTTGGGCTGCCCGACACCTGGTACCTCACTCGTGGTTGATATATGCCACTACCGTGGAGTTGTCGGACTGGACTCTGAAGGGAAACCCTTGCACCCTGGACGTCCAGAATCGCAGGGCCAGACGAGCTGCCCGAATCTCTAGTAGATTGATGGGCAGAGTCCTCTCTGTCTGGGACCATACTCCCTGAACAGATGCTTCTTCTAGGACTGCTCCCCAGCCGAGAAGACTGGCATCCCTGGTTACCACTTTCCAGGCTACAGGTGGGAAAGACCTGCCCCTTTTTAAGTTGCTGGTTCTTAACCACCAAGAGAGGCTCCATAGAACCTGTGGAGATAGAACCATAGGCTGATCCAGGGTTCGAACTGACTTGTCCCAGGTTTTTAGAATACTGTTCTGGAACACTCTGGAGTGGAACTGTGCATATGGCACTGCGCTGAAAGGTGACACCATCTTGCCCAGTAATCTCATGCACAGCCGAATAGAAGGGGCTAGTTCTTTTTTTCACCTTCTGTACAAGTTCCACTATGGAGGCGACCCTTAAGGGCGGAAGGAACACTTTTTCTTAGGCGGTGTCCAAGACCAGACCCAGATACACCAAGGTTTGGGTCGGACAAAGAGCCAACTTGTCCAAATTTAGTACCCAACCTAGGTGCTGGAAGACGCGCACTGTACTTCACACGTTTAGAATTAATGTAGGGCGAGAGCATTCCCTCAGAAGTAGATCGTCCAGATATCCTATTATGGAGACTCCTTGAGATCTTAGGGAAGCCGACACTGGGGCCAGAACCTTTGTGAAGACCCTGGGGGCCGTGGCTAGACCTTAAGGTAACGCCACAAACTGGAAATGACTGCCCTCTACAGCGAAGCATAAAAACCTTTGGTGTGTGCGGCCTGCTGCTCTGGTTTCTCCCAGTAAGGACACAGTGAGTACGGCCACATCCCTATCCTCTTCCCTCACTGAGTATTCTTGGCAGTGCCAGTACTCTGCAGCCCCATTAAGATACTGAATTTAGACCTGTACAGTGCCGTTCCGGACCTCCGAGAAGCGGCACACGCCAGGCCGGACACTAATCTCAGGTAAGTTCGCGGCTTCGGCCTACCCCTCGAAGTCAGCGGCCATCTTGGTGCTCCACAGTGTTCTCCCTGTCCTCAGCCTGCTCTACTGTCTTACCCATCAACATTTTTTTTTTAGTTTGTTTTTTTTGGATAGAGGTTTACAAACAGGCTCCTCTATACAGTGTTGATGCAAGCAACCACCACCACAAGGAAAATCTAAAAATCTAACCCATCTTTGGTGACCGTCGGCCATATTGATACACCAAGTGCTGCTACTGCCTCTACCCAAGGTACAACAATTTTTTTTTTTTTTGCTCCTCCTTGTACCTTTTAAAGTGACCTTATATCAGTACCTGCATCTACACCTTTCCACATGATTGTGGCATCTTAATGCATGTCTGACCTTAAACAGATGTAATTAAGGAGTGCTCCCTACAGCTAGCGGCCGTATAGGTCCAGTGATGCCCGCCTAAACTTCGTGCTGCCTCAGGTAAATGTCCAGGCAAGAGGTCACTGTCCGTTTCAGTCTCTACAGGCTCCATCCAACAGTATTTGGCTAACGCATGTGATGAACAGGTTCGAACCCCGCGCACAATTGCCTCTCCATCGTCTCACGCGGCCTCTGTCCGAGAAAGCTCTCCTGCCTCATACTGCTCTGACCTTATGGACGATCCAGGATCCCCAGCCGGTTCCGAGATGACTACACTAATGAGCGGCCTTAAAAAAGAACTTGCAGGTATGTTTCGCAGTTTGGAGAAATCCATCAAAAAAGAAATAACTGCTGTTAGATCTGATATGTTGCATATCCTGGTCAGAGTTGAGGAAACAGAACAATGGCAAGACGCACATGCTGTAGCCATTAAAGAACTACAAGACACTGTTACTCAGCTGGCCTTCGCCCATCGAGCCTCTCTTTATAAGCTTGAGGACCTCTAGAACCGCAACCGTAGAAACAATATTTGTATCAGAGGTCTTCCGTAAGCCACTGGGGATAATGATCTAGAACCATCCATAAGAGGCATTTTTAATACCATCTTGGGTAGATCTGTCACTGAACCGCTGCATTTCGACCGTGTGCATCGGGTTCTAAGGCCTAGAAATGCTAACTCAGATCAACCTAGAGACGTTATCTGCCGCCTGCATTAATTTGAGAATAAAAACGCTATCATGTTGAAGATGCGGGGCCTGCCTAACGTTGACTTTGACGGGGCAGTCATTACCATCTTCCCAGATGTTTCCAAGGATACGCTAGATCGTCGTAGAGCTCTGAAACCGCTTCTTGACCAGTTGCGCTCTGATGGGATCATATACAGATAGGGATTCCCAGCCTGCCTGATTGCCACGAAACTTGGCCGCTCCTACACATTAAGATTCCCGGAGGAACTTTCAACTTTTCTACATGATCTTAACCTCCCACCAATGGAGCTCCCAGGCTGGCAAGACCCAATTCCTAAATTTCTGAGCCATCTGGACCCACCATGGAGAAAGACTCCCTCAAAGAAGCATCGTACCTCACTTCCAGGCTCTGCACAAAAGCATGGTTGATAAGTGGCCTTTCCCTTTTTTGTTTTTTTTGTTCATCCATGTAGACCACCAATTATTCACAGGATGATATTCTGAGTCGTATTTTGGTCACAAGTTTTTTCTACTTTTACGCATACATATATGGCCAAAACTGATGTACTATTGCATTGACCAATGTTTTTTGGTATTCTAATTTTTTCGTTGTTTTTTGTGTTTACTTTAATCTTTTGTTCTATAACTCAGGTACCAAGCTGGTCTACAGTTATATATTACTTTTTCAGGTTATGTGTTGTTTACAATGATCCTGGTCCGTTATAGGTAATCTCTACATTACTAACTGGAACTTATTCTGTCCCTACAGTTGTAGGTTATATGTTTTTTATAGGCCGTGCGCTGTTGGTGCGTACTCCTCCCTCTACCCCGTCTTAAACACAGTAAACCCGCCCCCCCCTTTCCTTCTGGGGTTGGAGACTGCGATTGGCCTTACAACTGTTCTATCCGATCCCTGCCCAGGGGTTGAGATGGCCTCTCGTTTTCTCTCCCCAATGGGAACACTGCAGATTCCTGCGTGATGCTCATATGTTTCCCACAAGATGCTTAATTTACATATGTGATTTCTATATATGCTCTTTTCTCCTCTTTTTTTTCTGTCTCTCTCTCCAAAACTCTCCCTCTTCTCCCCCGCCCCCCTTTCTGTTGGCACGCATGGATAGGTTGGCTGAAGGACCGAGTTCTTCTTTAGCTATGGCTACCTTAAAGTGTGTATCATACAATGTTAGGGGTCTTAATGTCGCTGTTAAGCGTCACCAATTAGCTCGTGAACTAAAATAAGCTTTTCTCCAAGAAACGCATCTTACTCACACAACTTCTGTTAAGCTAACTTCACCCCATTTTCCACAGTGGTACTATAGCTTATCAGATACCAACAAAGCTAAAGGTGTTGTCATTGGATTCTGCAGAGGTGTGTCCTTCAGGCTATCTGATATGTTAGCAGATGAACATGGTCACTTTCTTTTCCTTCGAGGCTTCATAGGAAACACTCAATGCACTTTAGCAAATGTATATTGTCCAAACCACAATCAACCAACTTTTTTCTCACAAATCATTACTAAACTCTCACAGTTTGCCAAGGGTCTTGCTATCTTAGCTGGTGACATAAACATGCCCCTAGACCCTACCCTGGATACCTCCCAAGGTCACTCCAGTGTTTCTTTCAAACATTTGAAATTTGTTAAAAAGAAACTTTTGAGCCTCCAACTAATGGATGTCTGGCGTCTCCTCCATCCTAAGGAAAAGGATTTCTCCCATTTTTCCACAACACACCAATCCTATTCCAGAATAGATAACATGTTTTTAGATCATTATCTTCCCCTCCTGCAATCCGCTCACATAGGGACTGCTTCTATACCTGACCATGCCCTCCCTACCAAGACGTACTAATAACTGGAAACTTAATGACTCCCTTCTTTCCAACGAAGCTGAGGTCTCCATATTAGCCTCTCATTTATCACAGTACTTTAAGGAAAATAAGCCTGCTGACACATCTCCCTCCATTGTATGGGAGGCTCATAAGGCTACTATAAGGGGTCGTCTCATTGAACTTGGCACTAGAAAAAAAAGGAGCATGGTCGACAAATCGCCCAGGTCTTGCAGCAGA
This sequence comes from Lithobates clamitans, assembly GCA_037952925.1. Classification (NCBI taxonomy): domain Eukaryota; kingdom Metazoa; phylum Chordata; class Amphibia; order Anura; family Ranidae; genus Lithobates; species Lithobates clamitans. The sequence goes on from JBBGZY010000802.1 coordinate 63,244, forward strand.
TAGCAACTCTAGAAAAACAACACAAATTATCTCTACATATTGAACACCTTCAATCCCTCACACTTAAACGAGAAGAGTTGAAATCGCTCCTCAACTTAGATACTAAGAGGAAATTAGAGATTACTACACGGACCTTTACAAAGTTAAAAACGATTTGTCCTCTCTTTCTCAAAAAGAGAGGAGTCGCATATTCTCTTATTTAAAAGATGCTAACCTACCTAAATTGCCCCTGTCCATACTAAAAGAAATGGAAGATTTCTCAGTCGAGGAATTTCAGGCAGCATTAAAATCTTCCCCATCCAGTAAAGCCCCTGGACCTGATGGGTTCACTATTTTATATTACAAAACATTCAGTGATGTACTGCTCCCTCGTCTGTGCGCCTATGCAAATTCCATCTCTCACTCTTCAGGTTTACGCCCAGAATCTCTCTCCACTCATATCACAGTCATCCCCAAACCTGATAAGGATCCTACCCTATGCAATAGTTTCAGGCCCATATCGTTGATCAATGTGGACATTAAATTACTTGCCAAAGTAATGGCGAATCGATTGTTGCCTCTTTTGCCTAGCTGGATTTCAGCAGATCAATCGGGTTTTATACCCAATAGGGAAGCAAAAGACAATTCCCTTCGTGCAATCTCGTTGATCCAATATGTCCAGAGGTGCTCCCAGTCCACCCTACTCCTCTCCACTGACGCTGAGAAGGCTTTTGACAGGGTGGACTGGGAATACCTTAAAATGACCCTACGATACTTCGGGCTGGGTCCTAAGATGTTTCATCGAATTTCATCCCTATATTCTAATCCCACAGTGCAAATTAGGATAAAGGGGATGCTGAGTAAACCTTTCGTCTTACACAATGGAACCAGGCAAGGCTGCCCCCTTTTTCCCCTTCTCTTTACTATTACCCTAGAACCCTTTCTAGCAACAATTAGACATAACGTTGATATCAAAGGCATACAAATAGGTAACAGATCACATAAATACGCAGCTTATGCTGATGATATATTATTCTTTATTCAGCAACCACGCATTTCAATTCCAAATTTAATGACAGCATTCTCCAATTTCCACTCCATTTCTAACTTCAAAATAAATTTATCCAAATCTGAAATTTTAAACATTAATATACCCAAGTCGGGGGCTCTCTCTCTTAAACCTTTGTTTCCCTTTAAGTGGGAACCAAAATGTATGAAATATCTGGGTATTTATCTTACTCCTCACCCCCATTCTCTTTTTCAATACAACTATATCCCCTTGCTAAATAAGATTAGAGATGACCTACGAAAATGGTCCAATTTATCACATACTTGGCTGGGGAAAGTAAATATAATTAAAATGAATATATTACCTTGCATCCTTTTTATTTTCCAAATGCTTCCATTAGGTGTACCGGTGGGGTTCTTCACTATTTTACAAACCATGATTTCCAAATTTATTTGGAAGTATAGGCACTCCAGGATATCCAGAGAGCTATTGTTCCGCTCCAAATGCTCTGGTGGTCTGGCTCTTCCTAATTTCAAAACATACTATCAAGCGGTTGTTCTTTCCAGATTGGCGGATTGGAAATATGCTCTCAAAACGAAATTGTGGGTACAAATTGAATATTTTCTAAGTGGAATGGACCTTTCTATAGCTCCCTGGATACCCCGATCTTGCAGAAATCTGGCTCATAATACTTTGGTTCTTACTATATCCTCTTTAGATATCTGGGATGCATTACACAAAAAAAATTTCATGGAACTATAACTCCCCTTTATTGCCCCTTCTCAACCACAAAATGAAATGAATGTCCTGTTACCCAACTTATTGTAAAAAAGGGGATACACTATTTGTGCAGAAGATAGAGAAGTCATAGAATTTAGGAATACCAATGTCAATCTGGTAGACTATACAGGTCGATGTTGCAGAAAGAGGTGCTTGATTTGGAAATACATGTAGTACTTCTGGTGTGGGATTTGAAATACAGTAATTTAATGGCTTGAGGTCAGTTCAAGTGAGCTAAGTATACCCAGGGATCCCCATTCCTGTACTGTAGGTATAATTGGGGAGTAAATTGTAAACGAGAGTCTATGGGGATGATTGTTGAGACTTAATAGTGATGGGGTTAACATTAAATAGTGCAAAAGCGAGAGGTAGAAGGAGGTAAAGGATGTGTGGTCCACCAGGGTACCTAATAGCAGGGAGAGGAGGTGTGTTGTTGGAGCAAGGAAAATGGTCTATGAGCCCAAGGTTTAACTGAGTCAATTTTCCACTATGCTCAGGCTTGATCTATAGCATTTCAGATTTGGGCAGGGATTAACAGCTGACAATATTAGGTTTTGTCAGAATGGAATGAGAGCATCTGTTTTTTTACTGGCCCAAACGTAATGCCTATAACAGACTTAATTTTGAAAAAGAACGAGTAAAGGACAAGAATCTGGACTGTCGTAAAAATATGTAGGATTTTAGGAAGGACATCATCTTAAAAAGGCAGTATTCCTGCCTGTTATTGATAATTCTAATTCAGCAAGAGTCGCCAATTCTTGGGGAGAGACATTAGTAGCTTATTATGGTTGGGAAAAAATGGAAATTTAGTAGAATAGGAGATATGTGTGCAAAAGTATTTGATTATAGAGGACGCCTAAGGGTATTTGGACTGCACTGTTTTCTGTATGGTAGCAATGTTTTAAAGTCACCAGATTTTGAAACTTTTTTCATTGAGATTTAAAAGTGTACAAAAAAAGAGTGTCCAGGCTTTTTTAATCTCCATTTTACATGGAAGAATGTACCCAGATCTCCTGAAATAAATTTTCCATAAATGAGATATTAATATCCCAAAAACAGACTAAATTTCCATAATCCATAATTTCCATCTTAGCAGAGAGGAATTACTATCGCACAAAGTTGGAACCAGCTTGTAGTGATCTTTTTACGTCAAACGAAAACTAAATTGGATCAATGAAGAAAGTTTCTTTTACAATACCCAAACTAAATTCAGTAAGACATGGGACCCTTGGATTCATTAATTGGATATGGGTGAGGTCTTGGAGATGCCAATCCTATCTTGTTTCTTCTTATCCTTTCTGAGCTTTCTTTATTTTTTTTCTCCTCATTTTCTCTACAATTCATATGCAGAATCTTGCTTGATAACTTAATTGTATCACAACACCTTTGCTTAAACATATTGGGGTTGATTTTCTAAAATGGAAGAGTGCAAAATCTGTTGCAGCTGTAAATGGCAGCCAATCAGCTTCTAACTTCAGCTTGTTCAATTGAGCATTGAAAAAAAAGCGGATTGGTTTCTTTGCAGAGCTGCACCAGATTTTGCACTCTCCAATTTTAGTAAATTAACCCATTGTATTTAATCCCAAACATACTATAATAATGCCTTACAACTTTTGACAAATCGTAAACAAATGTTTTTATTTCAATAATGATTAGACAATTTAGGTTTAACTTTTGTTTATATTAATGTACTGCATGGTCATGTCCTCTTTTTGTTACAATACAATATAACAAACTGTTATACCTCTTGAGTGCAGATGCCTTTATGAAAAAAATGAATAAATAGATTGTAGATAGCCAGCAATCCCTCGCTATTTTGACAAATGCATTCTTAACCACTTCAATACCAGGCACTTAGACACCTTCCCGCCCAGCCCAATTTTCACCTTTCAGCGCTGTCGCAATTTGAATGACAATTGCGCGGTCATGCTACACTGTACCCAAACAAATTTTTTATCATTTTGTTCCCACAAATAGAGCTTTCTTTTGGTGGTATTTGATCACCTCTGCGGTTTTTATTTTTTGCGCAACAAATAAAAAAAGACCGAAAATGTTGAAAAAAAACAAGTTTTGCTTTGTTTCTGTTAAAACTTTTTGTAAATAAGTACGTTTTCTTCTTCAATGACGGGCACTGATACGGCGGCACTGATGGGCACCAATGAGGTGGCACTGATGAGGTGGCACTGACGGGCACTGATGATGGGCACTGATAGGCGGCACTGATGGGCACTGATAGGTGGCACTGATGGGCACTGATAGGTGGCATTGGTATGCGGCACGGATGGGCACTCATAGGTGGCACGGATGGGCACTTATAGGCGGCACTGATGGGCACTCATAGGCGGCACTGATGGGCACTCATAGGTAGCATTGATGGGCACGCGTAGGTGGCATTGATGGTTACTTATGGGTGGCACTGATAGTTGGCACTGATAGTTGGCACAGATGGGCACTGATATATGGGCACTGATGGGCACGGATGGGCACTGACAGGTGGCATGAATGGACACTGATGGGTGGCATTGATGGCACTGCTTGTTTGCAGTGATGCCCCTAAGGGTGGCATTGCTGGTCATCACTGCAACATGATGGTGCCAATCAGTGCCCATTTGTGGGCACTGATTGGCACAGATTTGGCACACGTGGATGGCCATGGGGTACATACCTGGCCATCCACATGTTGCCCCTTCCCTGGTGGTCCTAGTGGCGATCCCTGGTGGTCCAGTGTGGTGATCTGCGGGGGGGACTGCGCTGATAAACAATCAGCGCAGACCCCCCCTGCCAGGAGAGCCGCCGATCGGCTCTCCTCTACTCGCGTCTGTCAGACACGAGTGAGGAAGAGCCGATCAATGGCTCTTCCTATTGACAGCGTGATCAGCCGTGATTGGACACGGCTGATCACGTGGTAAAGAGCCTCCGCCGGAGGCTCTTTACCAAGATCGGTGTAGCGGTGTGTCAGACTGACACACCGCTCCACCGATCGCCGCGATGCGCGCCCCCGGGGGCGCGCTGCGGCATGTTATCCTGCTGGACGTCATATGACGCCCAGTCAGGATAACAAAACCACTTCCCGGACGTCAATCCCCCATAGGGCGGGCAGGAAGTGGTTAAAGAAATGTCTCAAAAGTACACCCTTTTGAGGGATTTTTGTGAAGGTGTTTGGGTTAAAGGAGAATTCATAAACAAAAAAACTAATTATGTTGTAACTTACCATTTAATAAATGTGGTGGCTACCTCCATTTCATTTATTTATTTGGTGGGGGAGTCAATACCACTTTAAGAAAACCATTTTCGTGCCCGTATAAGTCTACGTTTACCATGAGACCTGACAATACCTAATGTACTACCTGTGTAAAGGGCCCTAAATAATATTTAAATGGGGGCGTGGCCTAGAGTACGGAGTAGCAGGATGTGTCTGCCTGGAGCTCCCGCACACGTCGGAACAAACAAGGCTCTCAGCCCTTTCGCTGCAAACAGGTCGGTAATGGGGAGGAAAGGAGGGGGAGAGGGACACCACACTCCCAAACCGCACAACGAGGGTGAAATTGACTGTTTTTTCACCCGTTTGGGGCAAACACAGCGCGACCCCCCCCCTCATCCAAGATGGCACCGGCCCGGACCTCAGGCACACAGGCGGCCTTACAGGGAGCTGCTTCACAGCGCTCCACGTCTCACATGAAAACCAGGCAGCGTGCCAGGTCCCCTCCAGATTCTGACAACGGCTCTGGCCGTTCTGTCTGCCATTCCCCAGAATCACACAGATCCTATGGTGGATGGGACATGGAAGCTTACATTAAAGCCCTACCAGGCATGATTTTGCAGCCTGTGTACAAAGACTTGAGCGTTCATACAAGCAAGAAATCACTGAGTTACGCAGGGATGTAACAAACAGGCTGGAAGAAGTGGAGCATAATGTGTAGGAGAATAACTCCACACTTCAAGCACATGAAGTCATTTTGCATGAACATACATTACAGATTCAGCAACTAATGTACCACCAGGATGACCAGGAAAACAGAGCTAGACGTAATAACATACGTATCCACGGCTTATCATAGTCGGTAGAAACTACAGACCTGGCCCCTGCAGTCATTGCCATTTTCAATAACCTGCTTCAAAAAGATAAGGATGCCCCCCTAGAGCTTGATTGTGTTCACAGAGCCCTTGGCCCCAAGAACCCCAACCTGGAATATCCCAGAGACACCATCTGCAGAGTACACTTCTATGCGATTAAAGACGCAATCATGAAAGCAGCAAGAGCTCAAGACACCATCTACTTCAACGAAACCCCAGTGTCTCTCCTCCCAGATGTCTCCAAACTGACACTTGACATGTGGCGAGCTCTGAAACCCCTCACAAGTGCCCTTCAAGCAAAACAGATAAAATACCGATGGGGCTTCCCATTCAATCTTTTTGCATACCACGAAGAAAAGTCAGCAACATTCCGCACACTGGGTGATCTCCCAAAATTCCTCAGAACTTTTGAGTTGCCGCAGATTTCCATACCGGACTGGCCTCTTCATGCTACCACCCCAGGTTTTCAACTTGCCACAGGCTGGCAAAAGAAAACTAAGAAGAGCAAACGGTCCAAGTCGGATACCTCCAGAGCAACTGACGGATGACCTGTTTTTCATTCCCTGCTTAATCATATTTTTTTTTTACAGGTTCTGGACCAGTGAAGCTGTCCCTGTTTACAATGTGCAGTTATGTTGGGACATTGTATTGCTGATCTAATCTTGATTATCCATATACGGGTTTTGTTTTCTCTCTGTAAGAAGTCAGTTTTCTTCTTGTAAGAGAAATACAACTGTTTGTACTTTTATTCCCATCCCCACTATAGGTTTCCTCCCGTTACCTCCCTCCCCCTCAACCTTATTGCAGAATACTGTCAAATTTAGAAGCTGAGAACAGGACCCTGCAGGCCATCAACTTTATGTTGAATGGGATTCTTTCTGATACCCAGTTATAGTTATTTACAATATACATGGCAATGCAGGGCCCTAGCCTTTTTACATAGATAAAATCAATAGAAGTTGCCCGACGTGTGCGGGCCCCTCTGTGCTCTGACCGCGACCCCCCAACCTAGAGTTTTCAGCGCCCATAGCGGTTTTAGCTGTTATGTTGATTACAACATTACTAGTACAGCCATCTAGGCCTCTGTTTTCTATTTCCTCTTCTACAATTCTCTCTCTTCTTTCTCTCATGCTTACCTTTTATCCTTTCTCCACAAGCTGTCGCTCTCTTTCTCCCTTTTCCTTTCCTCTCCTTTGGGGCAGCGGGCCTCGACCATACTTACCTCTGCTCATCCCCTAAATTACTCTCCCTATAACAACTCCAACCTCCCTTAAAGTCTCCTCGTTAAATTGCAGGGGCTTTAACACCCCAGAGAAGACAAAAACTTTTTCATTTTCATAAATCTCGCACCCAAATCCTTCTTCTACAGGAAACTCACTTTAGGTCTGATACGATCCCACAATTGCTCCACAAACAATATCCCACCTGGTTTCATAGTACCAACCCCACGGCCAAATCGAAAGGGGTCTCCACTGCATTTCATGCCACATTCACGCCTGACGTTCTTGATACTTATATTGATCCATTGGGCAGATATATATTTCTTAAATTGTCATATATGAATATGATCTATACTATAATATTTACTCTCCAAACCAGGACCAGTACCGCTTTCTCTCCACCATGGTCTCTCGCCTGAAGCGATTTAGTACAACCAACATGATTCTGGGAGGAGACCTCAACGCCACCTTGATACCCCGCCTCAACGCCTCATCTGGTAAGTCTGGAGAATATTACACCCTTCCACTAAAGATTATACATATTACTCCCCAGCACATTCTTCTTACAGCAGACTGGATTACTTCTTCATCTCCCAATCCTTACTAGATTATTCCCCCCTCCATAGGTCTCACCCTATGGTCTGACCACGCTCCCATACACATGACACTAGGAAACGTCCCTGTGCAAAAGAAACGGACTTCCTGGAGGTTGAATGACAATCTACTATCTGACTCAGTCTGCACACAAGACATTATACAAACCATTAATCACTTTGTAGCTGATCATGCCCAGGATACCACTAACCCACTTACGAAATGGAAAGCACTTCAATGTGTGCTCAGAGGTAAATTTATTCAACACGGTTCCCGACTTAAACATGCGCGTACAGCTGACATTACACGTCTCCTTACCAACATAGCCACGTTGGAAGAATCACACAAAAAAAACCCTGACACCACGGTGCTACTAGAACTCGCTAATGCTAGGAGAGACCTCTTGCAAATTTTTGCAGAGCGCTCATTGGTAGCGAGGGATAAAGGGCGATTCCTTCACTACTCCCAAGCCAATACATGTGGCAGACATCTGGCAAATACACTCCAACCCAGACAAACCCGCAAGCCAATTCAGTTCATTAACTCCCTAACTAAAGGTAAATTATTGAACAACTTGGCTATAGCCAAAGAATTCCGCCAATACTATTCTAGACTATATAATCTTACTCCAGGAGTTTCATCGCCCTCATCTCAATCCCAAGACCTCCTTTCATATATCCAGGAGACGGCACTACCACTCTTCCCAACATCTGAAAACGGAAGAACTGGAATCCGCCCTTTCCGAAACAGACTTTCAACTAGCCATAAAAAATCTTAAAAATGGAAAGAGCCTCGGCCCTGACGGGTTTTCCCCACGCTTTTATAAAATGTTTACTCTCCAACCGGCACCTTTATTAGCAACAGCATTTAATGCCATTGATGGAGGTCTTGCTACTTCCCCTGCTTTGCTCCAAGCCCAAATAGCTGTTATCCCAAAGCCAGGTAAAGACCCCTCCTTATGCCCCAATTATAGACCAACCTCCCTTTTGAATATAGACTTAAAATTATATGCAAAGATCCTTGCGAATCGCCTATCTCCTTTACTGCCCGAGACAATCCAGGCTTTGTCCCTGGACGTGAAGCCAGGGATAACACCACCAAAACCATACACCTTATGGCATATGTCCAACGTAATCACATACCGACCTGTCTTCTCTCGTGTGACACTGAAAAGGCCTTCGACAGGGTCAGTTGGCCCTTTCTATCTGCTACCCTCTCTCAGCTAGTATTAGGCCCAAGAATGCTTACACGCATTATGTTCCTGTACTCCAAACCCTCGGCTACAGTTCTAGTGAACGGTACCCAATCAGAAAAATTCACAATTACCAATGGTACCAGACAAGGCTGTCCTCTTTCCCCGCTCCTGTTCGCCCTGGTAATTGAACATTTGGCCCAAGCTATTAGAGCTAATCCCAGCATACACGGTATACAATCTCCCACTTCCCACTTTAAACTCTCTCTATATGCAGACGACTCACTACTTTATGTAACCCAACCGCATATTAGCATACCATCTATACTAGCTGAGATCGATCGGTTTGGCTGCTTTAGTAATTACAAATTAAACATTACTAAAACAGAGGCACTTAATTTATCCCTGACGCATGCCACTCTCTCTTCCCTTAAATCTAACTTCTCCTTTCAGTGGCAGACAAACTCCATATCGTACTTAGGAACAGCCATTCCGAAACGAACATCAGATATATATGCCCTGAATTTCAGCCCATTACTTATGAAACTCAGACGCCTTACTGAAAGCCGTATGGCCTTACCAATGGCCTGGTTTGGTCGCATGAATGTATTAAAAATGGATATTCTCCCAAAGCTACTTTATTTATATCAGGCACTCCCAATTGCACTTCCCGTGGCATTTTTTTGCACCCTTCGTTCTATGGCTATCCGATTTGTATGGCAGGGAAATCACCCTAGATTGAAACATAAACTCCTATGCTCCCCTACCACTAAAGGAGGGGTGGGCCTACCTGATTTTGAACTCTATCATACATCAACAGTGATCTCCCGTATCCTGGAGTGGTTCCCCCGCCCACTGATCAAATCCGCCACCCTTGTGGAACAAGACTTATCCTCAATTGATCTCCGTGCTCTCTTATGGGGCTATGGTCAGACATACAAATCATTAGCAGGAGTGTCCCCTCTTACCAGAGATGCTTTGGCAATCTGGTATCGCAGAAGAGAGAGTTACTCGTTATCTTCAGAACCAAGTCCTCTCACCCCCCTATTCGATAACCCCACCCTCCCTGAAGGCAACTCCACTCACACCCTAGACGACTACAACAGAGCTTCTTGGCCCACAGCCCGACAATTTGTGAACACCAACCTAGGTACCTTTGTTACCAACCAAAATATCACATCCTCTAAGATAACCTGGCTTACTCGTCTACACTTAAATTCTTATTATAACAACTTCACAACTCCAAACAAATCCACAGACCCCTGACTGGTTTTGAACAATTATGCACGCTCTCAGAGACTCCTAGACACACCTTATCGCTAATATACAAAATGATTCTGGACCAGGTTCACAGGTCCTTACCTAAATACACTAAAACCTGGTCAGAGGAACTCGGGAGAGACATAACAGAAGCAGATTGGGGTAAGGCCTTCCTTTTCACTCACAAATCGGCCATGTCAAGCTATACTCAGGAAAAAGGTTATAAATTGGTGTCAAGGTGGTATCGGGTTCCATCTACCCTCAGGATCATGTTTCCTTCAACCACTGATATTTGTTGGAGATGTAATTCAGCGAAAGGTACGTACATTCACATTTGGTGGGAATGCGATGTGCTCCTTCCATTTTGGACACAAGTTTTCCAGATATACACAGAAATATACGATAAACCGCTTACGCCATCTCCTACCATTGCTCTTCTCTCTATACTTCCTGGTACTATTAACTCACAAAAACACAACCTCCTAAAATTTTTCCTTAGTGCAGGGAGACAATTGATCCCCAGACATTGGAAAACTACCGCTCTCCCATCCCTTGTAGAATGGGTGAGCGAAATCAATGATATAATGCTTATGGAAGAAATGCAAGCCAAGGTATTAGATAAACAAGCAAAGTTTTCTTTTATCTGGAGCATCTGGAGGCATTACTCTGCTTCAAACTAAAGCATAGACTCTCAATGATAAATGTAACTTGAGAGTCCAAACATCCCCATAATAGGACCCTTCTATCCAAGAAAGTGATACTCTCAGTGGGTCTAGGCTCGCTGTCCAGCCCCCCCCTCCCCTTCCCTTCTCTCCCGCCCTATATCCCTGCAATCTTTCTTATTCTTAGCTCTCTTCTTTTCTTCAACTGTCGCTTCTAGCCTACTCTGGCTTACCCTTCTAGGCCATTCTTAGCCACACCAAATAATCATTTGTATTCTGATTTTTCAACATAAGTTCTTCCGTTTCTCATGAGATCTGAGAAAGACACAGTCTGCTGAATACATTGTATCAAGCAGCAGCAGCTTGCGTAGCAAGCCTTGTCCTTACAAGCCAGCTGAGATCTGCCTATCTGCATGCCTAAAACAAGTCAGGCACACGTGAGTGTATCACTGTGCTGTTTTGCCTGTGAACTTTTATTGTAACAATATTGCGCAATGTTTTCTCTCTTTGTTTATTGTACATAAAACCACTTGATACTGAAAAAATTACCATTTATTGTGGCTGTGGAAGAAATAGCCCAGAGGGTGAACAAATAAGTACTGCAGGAATCCAGATATCCCAGATTACTGAGGATTGAACTGTTGCCTGTTACTTATCCTATCTCATGAATTTAATCATCTATATTTAATCAGATTCTATTGGCACCATTTATCTATTTATACTCATCAATTGTATATATATTGCACCTTTTAAAGCATATCATTTATTTATTTTTTATTACGGAGGATTCAACACTTATCACAGGGAATATATCTTATTTATTTATTTATTGGCACTAATTTGGATTGATTACTATTTGCAAACGCATTTTAGTATAGCTATACACAATTGTTGCTTAGTTTACTTTGGAGATATCGCACCACTTTCATTGGATTTGTATAACTGGAGGAACACAGTTTTTAAATATTTGCGATTTTTTCATATATTTGCGATTTTATATATATATGCGATTTTTTAGCGATTTGGTAGCAATTTTTTTCACATTGGTTTTTTAGCACAAAAAAATATTTTCTCACATTGATTGAACTTTGTATCAGAGCGCATCAATCTATGTTAAATGTTCATTACGTAATTATCAGTATGGACACACAGAGTGGGGCTCAGGAGAGAGCAAGCATGCAGGAGTGTCCACATAACAATCGGCTTGCTATGTGGACATTCGGGGCAGGGACCTAAGAAGAGGAGGATCGGGTCTGCTCTGTGCAAATCCATTGCATAGAGCAGGTAACTATGACCTGCTTGTTATTAAAAATAAACCTTTACAAATCAATTTAAACATATGAACCTCACTGCCAAAATGTCCCACTTAACAGGTACTATGTACTATACCTGGTTTTAGAGCCATGACACCCGAATATAGTCAAAATCTTTTTTTCTTTAACCACTTCCCAACCGGCGCACGCCGATGTACGTCGGCAGAATGGCACGGCTGGGCAAATGGACTTACAGGTAAGTCCATTTGAATTTCCCGCCGTGCCATTGCGTGTGCGCCACCGGACTTGATCGCCGCTGGGATACCCGCGATCGCTTCACGGAGTTTAGGAATGGGGAGATGCTGATGTAAACAGCATCTCCCCGTTCTGCCTAGTGACAAATGTCACTGATCACAGCTCCCTGTCATCGGGAGCAGTGATCAGCGTAGTGACACACACAGCCCATCCCCCCTAAAGTTAGAATCACTCCCCTAGGACATACTTAACCCCTCCCCGCCCCCTAGTGGTTAACCCCTTCACTGCCAGTGTCATTTACATCAGTGCATTTTTAATCACACAGATCGCTGTATAAATGACAATGGTCCCAAAAATGTGTCAAAAATGTCCGACGTGTCCGCCATAACGTCACAGTCACAATAAAAATCGCTGATCGCCTCCATTACTAGTAAAAAAAAATTATTAATAAAAATGCCATAAAACTATCCCCTATTTTGTAAACACTATAACTTTGCGCAAACCAATCAATAAACCCTTATTGTGATTTTTTTTTTACCAAAAATATGTAGAAGAATACGATCGGCCTAAACTGAGGAAAAAAAATGTTTTTTTATATATTTTTGGGGGATATTTATTATAGCAAAATTTAAAAAATAAAGTGTTTTTTTTCAAAATTGTCGCTATTATTTTGTTTATAGCGCAAAAAATAAAAATTGCAGAGGTGATTAAATATCACCAAAAGAAAGCTCTATTTGTGGGAAAAAAAAGGACATCAATTTTGTTTGAGAGCCATGTCGCACGACCACGCAATTGTCAGTTAAAGCGACGCAGTGTTGAATCGCAAAAAGTGCTCTGGTCAGGAAGGGGGTAAAATCTTCCGGAGCTGAAGCGGTTAAAGATATTAAAGTGGTGTTCCACCCTTAAAAAAAATGCATGAATGTGCCTAAAAAAAAATTTAAAAAAAACATTTGGAATTTTTTTTTTAACTTACCTCTAAATGCCTGTTGCTAAGCTGTCCCTCGTAGTCTGCCTCTTTCAGTGCCTGGGCTGGTGACATCACTTCCCCTCGGTACAGGAAGGGCTCAGCTCTGCTCCCTCCCTCTTGTCAATCATCTGGGACCCATTACAGGTCCCAGATGACTGAGCGGCCAATCACGGCGCGCGCGCCGCTCACGCATGCGCAGTGGGTGCCCGGCTGTGAAGCCACAGCCCGGCGCCCACAGTTGCAATGCTGGCGCCGCCGAGGTGGAGATGAGCGGGGCTTCGATCCCCCGCATCGCTGGACCCTGGGACAGGTAAGTGTCCAATTAAAAGTCAGCAGCTGCAATATTTGTAGCTGCTGACTTTTATTTTTTTTTTTTATGGGAACTCCTCTTTAAACTTGTATCAACATACACATACAAAAAGGTAGAAACTTTGGTGATTCAGAGCATTATAATATTACCTATGTATACTGTAGTGCATAATAAACAGTTTTCATTTATCAGGTCTCTTGTATTCACTAATATAAATTACCATGAAAGTACAGTATATAATTCTTTGATTGTATGACCATCAGGTGGCTGTGTGCCCCATTTTTGTATACTTCCTCTGTTGGGGTCACTATCTACCTGGCTATTTGTCTTGTGAAAGGGTTAACAGGCTGGTCAGCCATTTATTCCAGATTTTGTAAAATGTTTTGTTTTTTTTCCTAACCTCGAATGTAAGTTTATATAGGGGTATCGCATCATTGATCAGTTGTAGCCACAGAGATTTCAGAGATGTCTGTTACCCCTTCCATGACAATAGTATGGTTTTCCTCACATAAAAGTGAAGGATACGAAGGAGCCTTTTGGCATCGGATTAAATATGAACATCCCCAAAAATTCCCAGCAGGCAATTCTTGGGGTGCAGAATGTTTGGGAGGCCTATTGCCGATGAGATGAAAGCCCCCACCTCTGTCCAAACTTGCTGGATTATTGAGCAGGTTCGGAAACAATGTAAAAAAACTGCCGTATGGCCACAGCCCTTAAAGCATTCTGCTGTGGGTGTTAGTCCCAGTTTATGCAACCTAGCAGGGGTTAGGTGGGCGAGATGAAAAATTTTAACATTAAATGATGCGGTCCCTAGATGATATCACTGACAATTTTTATGTTTCACTAAATTCTGTCCAGTCTTCTTCAGTAAGTGTAGAGTCCATAAGGGTCCATTTTGTTTGGGCCATTTGGAATCTGGGGTTGCTATCAGTCATAAGGGTAGCGTAATATGTGGAGATGAGTTTAGTGGGATAGGGGTGTCGCAGTACTTTCTCCATAGCCAAAATCTTTAGAAAATATTATTCTTCTTTATAGGACTTGAAATCAGATGGTTGTATCATGAAACCTACTCATGAACAAATAAAAATAATTCCTCCACTCAATATCCCAACCTAAATTTACCAATTTTCAACTTAAAAACCTTTCTTACTCGTTTACTAGCCAGGAGATCTAGAAAATTATAGACAGCTGGGTATCAATGGTTTCCCTAATGAATACTATCAGAAACCATCACTTTAACCCCCCCCCATTTAGTTGCTATATACAACCTAGCATTAACCACAACCAATTTCCAAAAAAAAAAGAATGCTGCAGGTAGTAATCACCACTCTTCTCAAACGAGATAAAGATCCCAGCTTCACACATAACTATAGACTTATTGTTCCTCAAGATCCTATTGTTTGTCTTTTGGGTGCTGTAGATGAAGAAATGTTTACCCCGCCAAGTCACATTGCAGTGCTCGGGCTTTTATAATTGTCTTGCAAACAAACTTCCCACTTTTGAATGTCACAACATACTTCTACCAAAAAACACTTAATTGAACAAATGAATTCTATTTTGGAGGGAGAAAAGGTGACATACCAGCATAGAAATACTTTAAGGACATTTTTCTCTATTTGGCAACCTTGGCTGCACATTGCCCTCCCCATTGGTGCATCGGCTCCTGCAGGTGGGACACGTTACATTTCCTGAGGATGTACACATTGAGTGTTGTACTGCACACTACAAGACAAGACAATAGATAAGCTGTATTCTTTATGATACATCTCTGTCTTATGCATTTTTGAGGTTTCTACCTTCCCCCTGTCGAAGCTTACAGTATTCTTTTCCATGCAATGTTAGTAAGTTAGTAAGTTTTTCTTGATCTTTTTGAACTATGAGAAACTATCTAGGTGCATAATAGTTTGGTTCTGTAACCATTTTGTGATATGTTTACGATGGCGAAGGCTTTGAATTCAATTAAAGGTGTCTATCAGTCCTTGAATGTACCTTTATTGTGGTTCAATAAAACTTTTATTGATTTGAACACAACCACTGGGGCTTCCTGAAAGCTGCCTGGTCCAATTCTTACTGCTATTACATCACTATATATCCACCCCACAGTCAGGGTACACACTTCTGGTGCCTAATATGCAGAACTACTGATCACCAATGGAACTAGACAGGGATGCCTTTCACGCTGATCATGCAACCCCTGGCACATTCGATCCAAATGGTGCCTAACATATAAAGCATTCAAACTTGTCTGATCCATAACAAAATTGGACAGTTTGCCAACGGTGTGATCTTAATAATCATAGACCCCCTTACCAACTATCCAAAACATTCTCACCTCATTTAGAGTTGTGTCTTATTAATTTTTAAGTCCAAATCCTTGATCTTAGGCCTCAACATTCCCCCTTCCATGAAAAAAAAAAAAACCCTTATGCCCGATTTCCATACTCGTGGTCCTCTGACTACATTAAATACTTGGGGATTAATATTCTGCCCTCTACTGCACAACTTTTTTATTTTAACTTCAATAGATTTTTAGCTATCTTCCCATAAGAAATAAACAATCTTGCAAAATTTGTCTACAGCGGGTAAAATGGCCTCTTTTTAAAAAGTAATTCCACTCAAGCTATGGTACCTACTAAGGATAATATAAATAATTATTTCTCTTATTTTTTTCTCAAAGATTCTCCAGATAATCAGCCAGAACATATGAAAGGAGAAGGGACCAAATATTCACTGGGTGAACTCTCCCTTCCTAACCTCAGTCATGTAACACACTGCACCCAAAGGAATATATATATATATACATATATATATATATATATATATATATATATATATATATATTTTTTTTATTTTTTTTTTTACAGGTAGAAGCTTTCCTTTGCCAATATTTAACCACCACTGGGAAGCTTTCCTTTGCCAATATTTAACTACCACTGGGTTTTTTAATTTTTTTTTTTTGCTATATAAAAGGGGGGGAAAAAAACACATTTTCAGATAAAATGTTAATAAAATAATATTATTTCTTCATAAATTTAGGACAAAATGCATTCTGCCCTCATATCTTTGGTAAAAAATAACCCAAGTCCATGTATAGTATTTAGTCTGTGTAAAAGTTAGAGCCTACAAACTATATACATTTTAAAATTGATCAATCCTGATGTACTGATTGAATATCTAATTTCTTAAAGTACTATTAAGTAGCAGTACAATACAAACAATACTGTATGCAGTACAGTACTGTATGCAGGTCAGTACAAATACCCCCCAAATTACCCCTTTTTAGAAAGTAGACAGTAAAAGGTATTTTAAGAGGCATATTGTGTTTTTAATTTTCTGTAAAAAAAATTGTAAACTGAAGAATTATTTATTTTTATTTTTTTCACAAAGTCATCATTTTAACATGTTATTTCTCACACACAGCATACTTACACTTACTGTACACTCCAAAACACATTCTGCTACTTCTCCCGAGTATGGGGATATCACGCGTGTGAGACTTTTTCATAGCCTAGCTACATAGAGGGGCTGAAAATCCAAGGAGCACCTTTGGACTTTCAAGGAGTATAATCTATGCATCTAATTTTCTGAAAATCACATTTTTGGAGGCCCTGGAGCACCGGGACAGTGAAAACACCCAATAAATAACCGCATTTTGGAAAGCAAACTCCCCCAATGTATTGGAAAAAGACACATCCGCCAATCCAGGTGAGACCAGGAAGCCTAATGATCCAGTAGGTGCTTGCCTCAGCTCGCCTCCGCACACAATGAATTCAGAAGAAATGGCCACATACCACTGTAGATCAAAATCCTTTTTATTTGGACATCCCAAAAACTACAGGAATCACACATTTCACGTGCGCTTAGTCATTACAAAGATATGTTAGCAAGACAGTTCTTATATAGTTCCACCTATAACAGGTGTCACCAGATACTAATTTCAGACATCCTGTTACATAGACTACACATGTGAAAAAGAGACCCATGAATATATAATTATATATAACACATATAAACAAAAGAAACAAATAATGTATATGTGCTCTAACAAGACAAAATGTTGTTCTATAAAGACTAAATATAAAAGATATATAAAAACATTATCATAAAACACCATATAGTCTTGTGTCACCCCGTGTCCTTATACTCTAAAACAATTAACCAATAGACGACAGTAGCCTCTCCCACCCTGATATAAACAACAATCGATACATATAAGCACATACATATCAATGGATGGGGGGGGGGGGGGGATCTCCTAACACAGGAACGGGAAAAAACAAACATCACAAGACACAAAAAGACAGAAAAGGCAATTGACACACAAATATAACGTATGTTGCAAAACCCATTCATGTACGATGTGACTCCCAGCTGTGAAAGAGAGATGGGGCACCTTGTATATAGCACACCATGAAATTGGTAGGACAGACAACCAGGAATAGACAATGGGGATGGGCGGCACAAATTTAGGTAAAAAAACCTCCAGTGAACCACCATATTACCGCCTATCCATCTGTTCCTTTATTTATAATCCTGTGGCTAGTGAATGTCCAAATGGGTCAGAAATAAATGGAAAGAGGACGTGTATCGAAATACATGCCTGGACATTGCTTCCATACACAGAAGCAGGAGAGTGTTTATGTAGTACATCACAGTGTTTAGACAACCAGAAATGAGCAATAGAAATAGGTGGCACAAATTTGGGTAAAAAAAAACAGTGAACCGCAATATTACCGCCCATACATCTATCCCATTAATTTCTAACCCAGTGGCTAGTAAATATCCAAATGGGTCGGAAATAAATGAAGAATGATGTGTAACAAAATGCATGCCTGGACATTGCTACCATGCACAAAAACAATGGATGGTTATGCAACACATCCCAGTGTTTGGTACAATCGTAACAAATGAAGGATAATAATAAAAGTGACCATATCAAATATGTAAATATAGCGCATCATTAAATATCCTCTACACAAATAAAGAACTTACCATATCGATGCGTATCAGTTGCTACCAGACGGAGGAAAAACTATACTACTCATAAAAGTGACTCACATCCCACACGAAGATTAACCCCTGCGGGATGTGAGTCTGGAGCTGAAAAATCCAAAATACTTCCCTCCGGCAGAGCAAACGAAACACATCACCACCTCTATTAGGAGCCAACACTTTTTTGATGACCTGTACACACATGGCTGAAACAAGCCCATTTTTGCAAAAATTGAAATGTTAGGTCACATTGGTTGATTGGTTTTTAGCCACACTGTATATATGCTCATTAATACGATCCCGGAGACGTCTCGTCGTCCTGCCTACATATTGGATATGGCATATGTCACAAGTGAGCAGGTACACAACATAATTGGTATTGCAATTATGGAAAGAAATTGTGTCATATTTTTTCTCTGTAACTGATGAGAATTTGTTGCCACCCTTGATATGTCCACCTGATTTCATGGTCTTACTGGCAAAGAAACTGGGAGATAAGGAGCGGCCTAATGTGGGGGTCCTCTGCCTCCGGGGTACTATATTGATACCTCCCTGCAGTATATTTGCACATACATCGCCCGCAAACAAAACAGGGAAAGGTTTATTAATAATATCCTTAATGTCTCCAAATTCAATGCTGAACGGAGTCGATAGGGTTAGTTTGTTTAGGTGAGGACTAACTTTGTCCTGTACCCTTTTACCTACGAGAGTTTTCCTATCTTTGCTTCATGCGATTGCCAAGGCTCTGTTAATCATCCACCTTGGGTGTATTATCTAAAAGATATAGTGCGTCTTTTGAAGACTACTTTTTGGCCACAAAGTTATTGGAATATGTGTTTTTTTTACATAAAGTTGTCAAGATATTTCTAACACACAGAATAGGCATACTTAGAATTACAACCCAAAACACATTCTTCTACTCGTCCAGAGTATCGCACAAATCAACCAACTATTTTAAAAGCAAAATGCTGTACTGGTCACCTCTGTATCAGTGGTCAGGGAATATTGCTTACTGTGAACCAGTAAAGGAAAATGTGTGCCGCTCAGGCTACAAGGGAAAGCAATCCTGTGTCCACCACTGTGAATGCAGGCCAGAGAAGGAGCTTGTCTCTGCTCAGTGAAACACATTGGGAGTGTGGCCTGGCGGGAGCACAGGCTAAGACTGCCATTCATTCCAATACCAGTTGGTCTACATTGATGTGCGGCTTCCTGGGATCCATCCTTTGCTCATTAGTGTAATGTCACCTATAGCACTCCCAGTTCCTGGAAGCCAAGCAAGGCTAGCTCACTAGTACGAGGCTACGCCACAAATGCCATGTTCACTGGCCAGAAAGTACAGGGGACGGCTGGGACTGGTGTCTGGTAGTCAGTCCGATGTGCAGATTGGTCAGTTCAGGTGGCAGAGACATGGTCAGCAAACAGGCTCAGGATTGGTCTAGGTAGCAGGCAGAAATGTGGTCAAACAGACCAGTGTAAGCACAGTCAGCAGGCATATCGCATTAATGAGCATATATACAGTGTGGCTAAAAACCAATCAACCAATGTGACCTAACATTTCAATTTTTGCAAAAATGGGGTTGTTGCCACTGCACTGGCAACACCGCACTGGTGTGGTGGCAATCAGAAACACTGTTGCTGGCTTACACTGGTCTGGTGATACTGGGGATTAGTGTGGCGGCAGCAATCAGGAACACTGCTGCTGACTTACACTAGTTTGGTGACACTGAGACTGGTGTGACGACAATCAGGGACACAGCTGCTGACTTACAGTGTCGTGGGGACACTGCGACTGGTGTGGCGTTGATAAGAACAGTGTTGCTGGCATACACTGGCCTGGTGACATTGAGACTAGTGTGGCAGTGACCGAGAAAACTGTTGCTGGCTGCACTGGTTTGGTGTGGTAGCAATCAGGAACGGTGATTCTAGATATACTGGTTAGGCGACACTGACTGGTGTGGTAGTAATTGGAGACAATAACTGGCTGCAATATTTCAGTTCTTTCACGCGTGAGGTTGGGGAGGTGGCAAAGCCTTGCAGTTGAGCTGTGGTTTCACTGCCCCTCAATCGATACCACTTTTAGCTGCAGAGGCACCCGCTGGGGGTGTACACATGCCACGGCACCTTGCTTCATTATACCCCCTGTATGTATATAAATGGGTGGTGCTGCGCTAATCCTAAGTGAGACTAAAACAATATGGCATAAAAATAAATAAAAAAGACTTATGGTCAGATCCTACATCACCAGAAAATAAGCTAAATCAAGTGGTTTGTGACAATAACCAAAAATTATAAATAATAGAAACATATATCATAAACGTGGAAACGTGTTCATAGGGACATACATGTTTAAAAATTACGACCGTAGCATATCTTTAACTCACAATCAGTGAAAGAAAAACTTCCTTAATACAGTGCAGGTAATTTAGACTATGTGCAAAAGCAGCTCAAAAAAGTGACAGTGTGCAATGGTGTGTAAAGATCAATACAGCAAGGATGTCAAATGGGTCAGCACACCATGCTTCACATAAAGTGACAAATGTGCAAAAGTCCATCCAAATAGATACAACATAAATATCCCAAAAAAGAATAAAATAAAAAGTGCTTCATAAAAGAGTCCTTGTATAAATGAAATATGTGACAGCAACGTCCTAGCATGCAATCGTTGCAATTAAAGTGCTCAGAATGGATAACATCTAGTGTATCTTCGTCTGCATACACACAAGTGGGTAATGGTCCCTTACCTTAGGGTAATAGGGCAAAAGCATATGACCAGAAAAGCTTTTAGGGGCATCCACCTAGGGGCTCCAGCGCATCCCTCACCGTCCTAGATCCGGGATAAGTTCCCTCAGATGTAGTGCAGGGAGGTATATAAGATAATAAAGCAGGAAGGATCCCAATAGTGTAATTCCGTTTGGTAAAATGGTAATTTTTTTAAAGAAATTCAGGTACTCACATCAGTAATGAATGAACAGCAATTTGATCCAACGAGCGGCGAGCTCGTAAGCCTCTATCAGTGTATGCAGCCTTCCCATCCCTACGCGTGACGTCACACCACACGTGACTTCATCAGGGGATAAGTACAGGCTAAAGAAATGTCCTTAAATAGTCTAATAATTGGCAGCAATGGGCGGCCATTTTCCTGAAGTCCGATATATTGTAATGCGGTGGCCATTTTCCTATAGGCCGCGCGACGCAACCAATACATGTAACGTGCGCCGGTGTAAGGCATCAGCTGACTTGCAGGGCCAATGGGCTGTATTGAGCCAGTTCAAGCCTCTCGCACTGTCAGCAAGGAAGGATAGATGCTAGTTTAGCAGACTGAAAACCTCTAGGATTGAAAATCAAGTGGAGAAAAGAACGGATGGGGATTAAAATAAGATAAAACTAATTGTAAGGTAAATAAATAGCATACATACAGTATCCATTAAATAACAGAAAGAAAAAATGCAGAAAAAAGACCCTAAATGGATCTGCACTAAACTAAACATGTAAAAAATTGAAGACATGTAAAATTGTGTAGATTATATATCTAAAAAAACGGGAAGAGAGAGGCAATACTGGTAGCAAGCTTGCATAAGACATATATAATCGACTTACATATATACCTAAAACAGAATATATGTGACGAATAAAACACTATTTTTAGTTGCCAGAAATAAAAAACTCACTCCAGAGGGTATAAATAAACAAAATATAGCGCATAATGCAGGATGGGATAAATAGAAGTAAAAATAGAATTAAAATTAACTATGAGGTAAAAACTTGCTCATCTGCATATTTCTATTACCAAAAATAAAAAATCAAGCTACAGCAGGTGTGGATAGTATGGTCAATTATAGACACTTATATACACCCCAAATCCATCCAACAGTATTCTAAGGAGAATTATGAATGGACAAACTCATCTTCAGTCTACAACAAAGGTGCCAACATAGGGGTGTAAACAGGCAATTTCACAATAAACGGCAAGAGTAAGAGACTAAATAAAAGGATATTCCCAGGCAATTATTTAAAAGACGAACGATAAAAATTGAATTCTAAAAAACAAAGTTTAAAATCACTCAGGAAGCAGTTGAGGTCAAATTCAATGTTTAGACCACGGGGCCAGAAAGTATCCAGGGTGAAGATCCATTTGGATTCAAGTCTACTTAGGGTTCTCACCTTATGGCCCCCCGCCAGTGCTTAATATATGGAGTAATGCCCCAAAAACTGAGGTGGGTGGGATCTTTATTGTGGCAAGTCAAAAAACATTTAGACACACAGTGTTTGTCATAGCCATTGAGAATATTTTTAACATGTTCCTTAATGCAAACTCTCAGGGGTCTTTTCGTATGGCCTACATACTGAATGCCACAGCTACATTCAAGTGCGTATACTGCCCCTTCAGTATTACAACAAATAAAGTCTTTAATCTCGCGGCTCTCTCCTGTGCTAGTTGAAGTAAAGTGAAACACTTTTTTGTTTGGGAGTTTGGTCCTCAAGCAGGCAAAACATCTTTTGCAGGGAAAAAATCCATTACCAGTGAAAAAAGAAAACAGTTTCTTAGGTGGATCCACAACATTCTTCACTACTAAATCCCTAATCGTGGGTGCCCTTTTATATATAAACTTCGGGTCCTTAGGGGAATATCTTGTAGTTGCCTATCTGCCAGTAAGATATGCCAGTGACGTTTAATTATCCTTTCAATTTTCTTGTATTGAACATTGAAATCTAGGATAAATGGTATTCCTTCAACTGAAT
This sequence comes from Lithobates clamitans, assembly GCA_037952925.1. Classification (NCBI taxonomy): domain Eukaryota; kingdom Metazoa; phylum Chordata; class Amphibia; order Anura; family Ranidae; genus Lithobates; species Lithobates clamitans. Next base: position 86,531 of record JBBGZY010000802.1, read on the forward strand.
TTTTTGGATAGTCTTTTCTTTAATCAGTTTGTTCCGATCAAATTTAGAGACTTCAGCAATCTTAGTCCTAATGAATTGGCGATCGTAACCCTTTGACATAAACCTCTCGCCCATCTTTTCGGCTTGTTCAAAGTATGTTTCTATTTTGGTACAATCTCTCTTTATCCGCATCAATTGACCTTTTGGAATATTAAAAATCCAGTTTTTGTGGTGACAGCTTTCAGTTGGGAGGTAACTGTTCCTATCAACTCCCTTAAAGTGCGTCTTCGTGCTAAAGGTGGAGTTGTCTAATGAAATCTCCAGATCCAGGAAATTAATTTTCTCTGGACTGACATCCCAGGTAAGTACAATATTTCTATTGTTATTGTTCAGTTTTTCGAGGAACTCAATTAGGTCACTTTCTTCTCCATCCCACAGTATAAAGATGTCATCGATATATCTTTTGTATATGACCAGCTGTCTTGGTCGCTCACTAAAGACGTTATATTCTTCCCACTGTGCCATAAAAAGACCAGCTATGCTCGGGGCAAATCTTGCTCCCATAGCAACCCCTGTTTGTTGATGGTAGTATGACTTATTGTACCAGAAGTAGTTGTTTTTTAGGCTGAATTCTAAACATTTGATCAGAAACTTCCTCTGCATGGCTTTGACAAACACTGTGTGTCTAAACATTTTTTGACTTGCCACAATAAAGATCCCACCCACCTCAGTTTTTGGGGCATTACTCCATATATTAAGCACTGGCGGGGGGGCCATAAGGTGAGAACCCTAAGTAGACTGGAATCCAAATGGATCTTCACCCTGGATACTTTCTGGCCCCGTGGTCTAAACATTGAATTTGACACACTTTGGACGCCACCAGATATCCTGGGCTCAATGAAAACATTAGTTTCAAACCCTTCTTATAAAAAATATCCTTCTTGATATGAACTTTTTCAGGTTCTATTGTATTTATTTACTTTGCTTATGTGTCTCTTTCATATTCCTCCCTTTAGTCCTCCCTATGTATAAGTTGGCTATGTTGAATTAGGACACTGCTCCCCCCCTTCTTTCCCTTTTCTGCTTCTTTAAAAAATACACTAATTTTTGTCTAGGGACACACCATGGAAATATATTTATGTTTAGGTTAAGATACCCCCTGTACACTGTTGTAAATTATATTTTGATCCTATTGTCTGACTGTTAGCTCATGTATCTTCATTACTTATATCTAACTACGGTTTTTGCGAGCTGTCAGGGTGACTTGTGTGAGCACACTCCAGGGATTTAACCCCTTCCTTACTTTCCCTCTGTTATCTGTTCCAATTTCTTGCCTTGTGTGCAGGCGCCCCTTTGGGGTTTTATATATATCCCTGGACTGTCCTTGCCCACGTTCACCCCCTCCCTGTGTGTCTCGATGACGTCCCCCTCCCCTCGGATGTTCGGGTCTCCTTTTCCCTCTTATTTTCCCTTTCCCTTTTTCCCCTTCCTCCCTCCCCTCGTCTCGCTTTCCCTCTCTTCTCTTCTCTTTTCTGGTTCCTTTCCTTTCTTTCCCTTTCCCTTCCCTTGCTCCCTTTCAACCTCCTTTCTGGTCCTTCTATCCCTGAGCCCCTGCCTCCCGATGTGGGGTATGTGCACTTCATCCGGTATTTTATAGCCTCCCACTAGGTGCACACTCAGCTGTATGGACACCCAAGGGCTTAGGGAATCCCCCTTGCCCGCCTCTAGCCACGACGCATTGGAAATCTCCATTCATTTCCAGGCATCATTCCGCCCTATGTGGCGGCGGATTCCGCGTCCTGCTTGTGATGCTATTCACATCACCTTGGACACCACCGCAATGCCTTCTGGATCCTGTAGGCCGGGACGGTTTTGCGGTGGGCGCATGCGCCGTGGCTCTTCTTGTCCGCTCACACGTGCGGTGACGTCAGACGCCGCACGTGTGTGGAGTGCATAAGAACGCCGGCATCCCAGGCAAACACACTCGCCGGGGATGTTACAGGACACCGACGTATCTACCACCACTGGACTGGGTAGGTACCAGTATGAACCTCAGCTGTTTGGGGCTTTACCAGACTTACCGCATGCTTATACTATCTTCTGCTTTCCGGTTTTTCCTACCCAGGGTTATCGCCGGCTGCTGGCTTTACTTAGCCTAGCATTCCACTATATATCTATCCAATGGTAAGTCTGTACTTACCCTGCCTTGTGCTGGTGCAGTTCACTTATGGATTAACCAAAGTGCCTTCTATGATTATGTCTCTTTTCCCCCCAGATAGTCCTATAAGTGGCAAATAAACCCTTCTCCTGTTTATGTAAATCTTGCTCCCGTTGACATTTAGAGTTTCTCTCTAAGTGCAAGGATTTATCGGTGTCCTGCATTCACTTTAAAAAGCACTATCCTGTAAGTACACTAATTTGGAGACTTTTTAGTCCCACATAATGAATCTTTTCTATTAATTGATGAAAATTGTATGACCCTTACAGAAAAAAAGGCGATACTATGATAGATGAACTTACTGCAAATAATTTATACCTTTCTAGATACATATTTGGCCAGGTCCTTCTCACTGCCCTCTACAGCTATCTATTGTGCTCCTGGCTGGAGGTTTAGTGCTGGAGCTGTGTGAGGCCTCCTTCGGTGACTTGCAGGTATCTCATTTCCATCTATGGAATGTCCGGTTGGGTGATTGTTTCGGGACGAGGACTCTTAGCCTGCCCGAGGGTGTGTGGGGAACTTGTCTTGGTGCATTTTGGGTGGTGGTGGAGGTCAGTCTATACTGTCAGCTCGCAAACATATATATATATATACATTTATACATATCTAAATGACATTTTGCCTAGTGTACTATCTATTTGATATACTTATTGTTTGTTATGTCATTTTCACAGAACTACTGTAGCGTTTTTAGGTACTAACAACTTATCCCTGAAGAAGCCAACACTGGCGAAACATGTCGGATAACTAAAATACCTATTCCTCGCATTGGCCGTTACATCTATAAGGCCTAGCTCGGTGAAATTCACTACAGATATGTTTTTAGCTTTGATGCACACCTTGTTTCTGTAATTCTTGTGTTTGTTTTGTATATATGATATGTTCTAAATAAAAATTACTTATCTTTTAAAAAAATTTGGTATGTACCGTGTTTTCCTGGCACCGTCATAATCCCTTTACTCCCCTTCTTTGACCTTACCATTGAATTTGAACTCAACTGCTTCCTGAGTGATTTTTAACTTTGTTTTTTATAATTCAATTTTTATCTTTTAAATAATTGCCCGGGAATATCCTTTTATTTAGTCTCTTACTCTTGCCGTTTATTGTGAAATTGCCTGTTTACACCCCTATGTTGGCACCTTTGTTGTAGACTGAAGATGAGTTTGTCCATTCATAATTCTCCTTAGAATACTGTTGGATGGATTTGGGGTGTATATAAGTGTCTATAATGGACCATACTATCCACACCTGCTGTAGCTTGATTTTTTTTATTTTTGGTAATAGAAATATGCAGGTGAGCAAGTTTTTACCTCATAGTTAATTTTAATTCTATTTTTACTTCTATTTATCCCATCCTGCATTATCCGCTATATTTTATTTATTTATACCCTCTGGAGTGAGTTTTTCATTTCTGGCAACTAAATATAGTGTTTTATTCGTCACTTATATATTCTGTTTTAGGTATATATGTAAGTCGATTATATATGTCATATGCAAGCTTGCCACCAGTATTGCTGCCTCTCTCTTCCTGTTTTTTTAGATATATAATCTACACAATTTTACGTCTTCAATTTTTTACATGTTTAGTTTAGTGCAGATCCATTTAGGGTCTTTTTAATGCATTTTTCCTTTCTGTTATTTAATAACTACTGTATGTATGCTATTTATTTACCTTACAATTAGTTTTATCTTATTTAATCCCCATCCGTTCTTTTCTCCGCTTGATTTATAATCCTAGAGGTTTTAAGTCTGCTAAACTAGCATCTATCCTTCCTTGCTGACAGTGTGAGAGGCTTGAACTGGCTCAATACCGCCCATTGCCCTGCAAGTCAGCTGATGCCTTACACCGGCGCACGTTACATGTATTGGTTGCGTCGCGCGGCCTCTAGGAAAATGGCCACAATACACTACAATATACAATATACTTCGGGAAAATGGCCGCCTATTGCTAGCCATTATTAGACTATTTAAGGACATTTCTTTAGCCTGTACTTATCCCCTGATGAAGTCACGTGTGGTGTGACGTCACGCGTAGGGACGGGACAGGCTGCATACACTGATAGAGGCTTACGAGCTCGCCGCTCGTTGGATCAAATTGCTGTTCATTCATTCCTGATGTAAGTACCTGAATTTCTTTAATAAAAATTACCATTTTACTAAACGGAATTACACTATTGGGATCCTTCCTGCTTTATTATCTTATATACCTCCCTGCACTACATCTGAGGGAACCTATCCCGGATCTAGGACAGTGAGGGATGCGCTGGAGCCCCTAGGTGGATGCCCCTAAAAGCTTTTCTGGTCATATGCTTTTGCCCTATTACCCTAAGGTAAGGGGCCATTACCCACTTGTGTGTATGCACACGAAGATGTACTAGATGTTATCCATTCTGAGCACTTTAATTGCAGCGATTGCATGCTAGGACGTTGCTGTCACATATTTCATTTATACAAGGACTCTTTTTTATGAAGCACTTTTTATTTTATTCTTTTTTGGGATATTTATATTGTATCTATTTGGATGGACTTTTGCACATTTGTCACTTTATGTGAAGCATGGTGTGCTGACCCATTTGATATCCATGCTGTATTGATCTGTATACACCATTGCACACTGTCACTTTTTTGAGCTGCTTTTGCACATAGTCTAAATTACTCCTTTATTTATATTTACCTGCACTGTATTAAGGAAGTTTTTCTTTCACTGATTGTGAGTTAACCATATGCTACGGTGGTAATTTTTAAATATGTGTGTCCCTATGAACACGTTTCCACTTTTATGATATATGTTTCTATTTATAATTTTTGGTTATTGTCACAAACCACTTGATTTAACTTATTTTCTGGTGATGTAAGATCTGACCATAAGTCTTTTTTATTTATTTTTATGCCATATTGTTTTAGTCTCACTTAGGATTAGTGCAGTACCACCCATTTATATATATATATTCCCAAGGTCAGGTGTGTACCCGAAGCGGTGCAAGCAGCTTTTCCTTTTCTAGCTGCCCTCCATATCTGATAGCGCGGGAATATTCTTATTACCACTAGTATACCCCCTGTATGCCCACCGATCTCAACCCAATAAAGTGAAAGGGGGTGCTTGTGTGAAGTTCAAGGGGTTAAAGCAGGTGGTGAGGAGGTGATACAAGGCCTCCCCACTGCCGGTCAAATGTTCTCCTTAGAGCAATCTGCACACAGATCACTCCTCAGAGAGGATCACACATGTCAACAAGTCCTTATGGTGACACTATGACTGGTATGGCAGTGATCAGGGACACGACTGGTGTGGCAGTGAACAGGGGCACTGTGAGTGGGCAGTAGTGATTAGGGACACTGACTGGTAGCACTGTTCTGGTGACACTGTACTACTGTGGCAGTGACCAGAGATAATGGCTGGTGGCACTGGCATACAGTGAGCAGCCAGATCAGAGAAGAAAATTACCTAGGATAAACTCATACATTTAGCACAATATATAAGACTATTTTTTTTTTTTTTTCAAAATTCCCTGAAAGAATATAGATTTCTGAACTGAATCTAAAAGCTATGATTTAGCCTGGTGACGGCTATCAAGGTCTATTGACATGCAGTAGGAGTCTTTCTATGTTCCAGTGTCATGGCAACTGTTCTAGCAACAAAAAATAAATGTAAAAAAAAAAGTCTTGCGACATGAATGAAACTCCATAACATATGATATAAAACATAACAGACCCGAATTGTAACATTTGATTATTGCTGTATATGCAAAGAATAAGTCGTGTATTACAATGCACACATTTAGCATGTTACTATAATTGTTATTTGAATAAAGGGTGAATAAAACCTTAGGATTTTCATACAAAATCTGAATGCTGATGATCACGGTTATTCACCCCAGATCAAAATAAAGATATATTACTGAATTTGGTATATCATTTCATTTAGGTCTCAAAGGGTACCTAGTGGCTACTGGAAACGCACGTCAAGTGCCTTGTTTTGAAATGAGCAGCCAAGGTTGTTAGGCCAAAGGTCATTTTTCATAACTTAAAAAAATCTGCTATAGACAGAGAAGGAAAATTTAAGAAGAGAAATAAGTAAATAAGTAAAGCATTAAGTGATGTTCTTAAATTTAAATATCCATGTGTGAAATACATATTTCAGAGGGTGAAAAATAAAAACATTATAGAAAAACAAACCTGGAGCTGAAGAAAATTATATTGTAGTCCTCCAACAATTGGGCTAAATCTAACAATTCCCTTTTCTTCTGCAGCTGTGGTTATAGCATCCAGGACTTTTTCCAAACTAGAAGGCAACAACATACATCATAGCAAAAGATAAAAATGTCATTGTAACAAACAGCTAACACAAAAATTCAAAATCAATTTATAACACTAAAAAAGTATAAACTTAGCAGATTGCTGCAAGGACACAGCAAAGTTTATGATGACAGTATTGTTTGTTATCGTCTTGTTTCAGTATTCTTCATAAATTCACCAAATCTAATTAAATCACTTCAAGCAGATGGCTTGGAACAAAGAACATAAGAAATCCCAATTCACTCTTGCACAGAAGTGAGGGTAAAAAATATTTATTGCATGTTAACAGTGTACTTCTGTCCTGTAAGAGATACACTACCGAACAAGGCATAATTAATTCACTTTTCAAAGGTAACATCTTACCATGCAATTGTTGTATATCTCCCAGATGAGGTAAAGCAATTACATTGTAATTGTTATTGATGAGAACACATTAACTTGTAACTATTAAAAAAAATTTAATGAAAAAAACAAAATCCTTGAAAATGATCGTTTCAGTAAAATATTTTGAAACCAAACCAACTCCGTTTCTCATCATTGATAAGCATTCTACTAGAAAACAGAAAAAGAACTTATTGTGAATAACATAAGTACTTACATGTTCTCTTCACCAACAATACAAATGGCAGATAATAACTTGACTACGTCAGTCATCATGTTAGGCTTCTTGGGATCCATGGCTTTGGCTAATAAAGAAAGGCTCTTTTCTTCACTCATGATCCTTTCTAAGCCATACTGTAATATATAAAAAAGGCATGTAATCAGCAATTCATAGAATTACAAATAAAAAGAGAAAATGTGACTTTCCTGTAAATTTCATATCTTGGAGTACAATACAGGACACAAGCAAAGTACAGTATTTATTAGTCCTAAGTTATAGGCTAATAACTGGCAAGGCTTTTGAGGATACCCCACCTGGGTGCTTCCCCTATAACCCCACTCCATGAGTCCTCCATTGTAGCAAGCAAAGAAGAGTAACCAATGAATGAAAGAGAGGGTGGACTGTATCCTGTACTCCCAGTTACGGAATTTGAAGGCAAGTCCAAATTCCTCGAATCTTAATCATTAGTAGAGAACACAGGCAATGTATTTATAGATACTGGGGCATCACCAAGCAAGTACTGAGAAGGGTGGCCAACAACTAGGCAAAAAGAACTATGCCAAAAGCCCCATATCAACAAGGGTCAGTAAGACCCAACTTTAGAATGCTGCTGCAAGAACCTTGCCGCAGAAAGCTACATCTGCAGAAAATGATTGGACATTCGACTATAAGAACTTTAAGAAGACATGAACAGAGGACCAGGTGGAATCCTAACATGGCTGAGCTACAGAGGCCTAGTGCTGAAATGCCCAGGAAACTCCCACCGATCTGGTGGAATAAGTGTGTAAAAGTGCAGAAGTTAGGTCTTTGAGAGTGTAAGCACTGGTGATCAGATATTTTCTTCGACTTAAGTAGGCTGTCCCTTGCAAGGTTCTGAGGAGAGGAGAGGACAAATAGGGAGTTGGTCTCTCTGTTATAACATGACAAATTCCACTATGTGCTTAACTAAAAACACTCAAACAAAAGATGTATAAAAACTGATACAAAAATAACATACAATAAATTAAAATTCCCAGAGTGCAGCCGTATTAACACCCCTCAAAAATTAGTACAAGACGAGCCATCTAAAACTCCTCATAAATTACAGTGTTCCACACAAGTTTACATCAGTAGGAAAGTGGTCAAATAATCTTCACAATATACAGGAAAATCCTAAAAAATGTAAATAACAGTGTCTTTCAATCCAAAAAGCAATACACTTCGTGTCAGACCAAGTCTTCAAATAATAAATTTGACAAGTATATAGCTCTTTAACCACTTCCTTACTGGGCACTTAAACCCCCCTCCTGCCCAGACCAATTTTCAGCTTTCAGCGCTGGCGCACTTTGCATGACAATTGCGCGGTAATACAACGCTGTACCCAAATTAAATTTTTAGCATTTGTTTTTCACATAAATAGAGCTTTCTTTTGGTGGTATTTAATCACCACTGGGGTTTTTATTCTTTGTTAAACAAAAAAAGATGGAAAATTAAAAAAAAAAATCATGTTTCATAGTTTGTTATAAAATTTTGCAAACAGGTAATTTTTCTCCTTCATTGATATGCGCTGATGAGGCGGCACTGATGGGCACTGATAGGCTGCACTGATGTGCACTGATAGGTACAGATAAGGCGGCACTGATGGGGACAGATAAGGCAGCACAGATAAGATGGCACTGATGGGTGGCACTGAAAAGTGACACTGATGGGCACAGATAAGATGGCACTGATAGGTGGCACTGGTAAGTGACACTGATGGGCACTGGTAGCTGTCACTGATGGGCGGCACTGGTAGGTGACACTGATGGGTGGCACTGTGGGCACTGATGGGTGGCATTGTGAGCACTGATGGGTGGCATTGTGGGCACTAATGGGTGGCACTGTGGGCACTGGTAGGTGGCACTGTTGTGTACTTTTAGGTGGCAGAGATGAGCTTGCGGCTGCTCTCCTTGATCTGGGCCGATGTCCAGATGACAGCCGCCAGTGATCAGCTTTTTTTTTTTTCTCCTCACGCTATCAGCGCGAGGAGAAAAAACAGCCGATTACCGGCTCTGTTTACATCACATGATCAGCTGTCAGCTGACAACGTGGTAAGGGGTTGAGACCGACCCCTTACTCCAATCAGTTATCCAGCGAGTCTCATAGATCAGGACTTTTCCGCCAGGAGTCAGTTTGCTTGGCATCTGTCCACTGATCCCCGCTGAGCAGGTGGATGGCTGGTCAATGTTCTCTCTGTTTATGCAGACACAGCCCACCCTCCTTTTTGGGCGGTTGGATGTAAACAGACTGCCTGTCCATTTACACCTGACTGCTCAGGCTGCATTTTACGGGACTGCTCAGGCTGCATTTTACGGGACTGCTCAGGCTGCATTTTACGGGACTGCTCAGGCTGCATTTTACGGGACTGCTCAGGCTGCATTTTACGGGACTGCTCAGGCTGCATTTTACGGGACTGCTCAGGCTGCATTTTACGGGACTGCTCAGGCTGCATTTTACGGGACTGCTCAGGCTGCATTTTACGGGACTGCTCAGGCTGCATTTTACGGGACTGCTCAGAGGCTGCATTTTACGGGACTGCTCAGGCTGCATTTTTTTGGAGGACTGGTTGGGCTGCATTTTATGGGACTGGTAAATATTTTAGTACACCATTTGGTTCAGAAAACTTTTTTTCTTGTTTTCCTCCTCTAAAACCTAGGTGGTTACATGGTTACTTTCTGGGGGTAAGGGGGTTGTTTTTCAGTCTCTGCTTGACCAAGGTGGTGGGCTTGAGGTGGCAGGAGCCCGGGGATTATCACTGTTGTCAGGTTCTAGATGATATAAATGATAGTGCATTAGCAATGATCCGTGATTGATCTGGATTTACAGGGTGGGTGAGAGTGCTTTGATGTGTGGATGAATAGGGGGTGATAGCTGGATGTCTGACGCTTGCTTCTCCACGTCAATTTTTAGGACGCTCTGAATGCCTGCCTTTCAGCATTGCAATTCCTGCACTGGCTCTAAAGCGCATGTGCGAGCTTCCGGTTTCGCTTTCGGCCAGACTGAGGGTCGGTGCATGCGTGGAAGTATAGACGGCTTACTACTGTGCTGGTCTTTGTTCCCAGCCGCCTCCTACCTGCCAGTACCCTCTCACTGCATCACCTGTACCCTGTATCAATTAGGACACCGCTTTGGTGCCAAAAACGGACATTAGAGTCAAAACTGATTTTAAGGCTGAGTGAATGGTGCCATGTTTTGCTGACGGATGTTATAGGCAAGTCTGAATAAGGGCTTTGTTAATAGATGGACGGTTATGCTTACTATCTGAGCTATTGTAGCTCACTGAATATGTAATTATGCACTCTATAGATCTGTAGATGAGGAATTTGGATGCAAGACGAGGCAGGACATATTGGCTAGACAGTAGCATCAGCAGGATATAGAGGTTCACTGGCCACCAGTTGGATGGTATGTGGTTATTCTCCTATGTATACCCTATTATCAGTGAATCTTCTATGTTCACTAGTACTTTGTTTTTCAAATATATATTTTTTTATTTTCAATTCCAGAGAAGGTACAGTTCAAGTAATACTATGAAATAGCACCAACATAAGAGTTTAACATAACAACATACTATCTTTCCAGTACTTGGTGCTGGTGGCAGTAGTGGTCATGAGATACCCATCCTTAACATTGAATACATATTCCAAAGCACACTGCCAATGTCAATGATCGTTAAGGGAGAGATCCCCTCAAAATAAAAGACACCTACTGAATGCCACCAAAGCTTGCATTCCATTATTATGGAAAAAATGTGCCCCCCTTTATAGGGACTTGGCTACATAGGAAGGTAGAAATCAAGAAATTAGAAGACCTAGTTCCCACGGCCCAAAATAAACAAGAATGGCACTCTAGGGCATGGAGACTATGGAATATGTTCATTCTGTCTAATGAAGGTGTGTCTCTATTGAGATTATAAACAGAAAGTCAATATTGACTGTATGGCTCCATACCATGGGAGCACGTTCATCTCCTCCGAGTTTGACCCCCCTCCTCACTTTTTCCTCACTAGTACTTTTAGATACATTTATTAAAGGTGACGAAAAAGAACTTATTAGGCAATCTTTTATTTATAGGAAATACCAGCTACTTTGTCCTTCCAAGTATGTGAGCAACCTCATTATCAGCACCAATAAGTAACATTTATACAGTACAAAGGTACATATATATTCTGATAATTTTGTCTTTTGGGTAGAGTAGAGATACTAACCCTATCCCGAGGATGCTTGTGGGACTTTTTTTTAGTCCCGCCAGTCCTGCCAGCGCACCGCTGCAGTGTGAAAGCCCTTGGACTATCACATTAGAGTGACAGGAGAAGCACTTTGCAGGCACTATTTTTAGCGCTATAGCGCCTGTAAAGCAATTCAGTGTGAAAGTAGCCTTAAGGCCAAGTTCTCTTCAGTATCTCTGGGATTGAAGTGCCAGCAGAATCTTTTAAAGAAGAAACATCTTCCGTGAGATGTTTAAGACTAAGACAGCAGGATAAACAAAAGAGATAGACTGCTTCTTTGTGAACTCTCTTTCCAGTGGAAAGAGTTTGGCAAATAATTTGGCAGTAAAAATACTATCAGGAGTGATGTAATTATCATAGTTTGCACAATTTGTTCATGAACAGGGAATGTTTTGAAAATATTTTTGCAGCTCTCATTGGACTCAAAGAGGCATGGCAAGACCAAGAATCAAGCTGCACAATGCCAAGGCTCTTGCAGATGGCAATAAAGAGCCTTTCCACATTATGTCCTCACCATTCCCTTCTGCCTGCCGGCAGATCAGGATTCGTCTCAGATAGAAAAATGGGAGTAGGAGAAGAGGAGTTACATTTTGTAACCCTGGACATAGATTATTTGTCCGAAATCTGACATAGATGCAGAAAATTCAGAAAATGTCACATAGGGTCACTTGGTGTGTTCCTGAAATAGAGCTATAATTGAACGCAGAGATAGGTATTAGAGACAGTTTCTGCTCTGATGTAAAGGGTGCATTGTCAGGATGAGAATGAGAGTTGTGTGGGCCTTTAGCAGCGTTCAGCAATGTTCGCCTGCAGTTCTGCAATGACTGCCTTTGGCCTGGTCTCCGTTAAAGCTACATGTGAGGGAATTCAGCTTTGGGGTACCCATGGAGTAGGGTGTGGCATATAGGGTAAGTGTGTCCAGAAGGAGAAAGCAGCAACCCGGGTGTAGACCGTCCTGCAGCATATTCTCCTGGTAAAAGGGTGTGAGGAAGCACCTGAATACCTTAAAAGGGCTCTAGGTGGAAGTGACCCTGATTTACACCCAAATCCTAAAATATGGCGTTTCCCATCTTATCTCCACAACAACTCTGACTTCCGACTATACATGGAAAACGTCTGGTCAGAATACACTTCGACCAATGCTGAACATTCAGACAACCCCAATCTATTCTGGGAAGCAGGCAAAGCATTCCTTAGAGGCCGTATAATCTCCTATGCAGCATCCTTTAAGAGAAACACACTCAAAAAATACAAACAAGCCAGCTCCCGACTGCACCTAGCCCAAAGATCACTATACATAAACAACTCCAATGATAACAGGAAGGCATGGCAATCAGCAAAACAATCCTTTGACACCTGGGCCGAAACCCTAAAACAAACAAAAAAAGCCTACATGGATGCCACCCTCCATAAATTCGGTAATAAGGCAGGTAAACTCCTCGCCAATTTATGTAGGGGACCCTATCGTCCGACACACATCACATCTCTCCGTGACTCTCTGGGTAACATAAAAACCATCCAAAAAGACATAAATGGAACCATGCTACAATACTACTCATCCCTATACGGACCAGATCCCATAAACACTGCGACAGCACAATCCTTTCTTGAAAAGGTAACCCTCTCTCAAGTATAACCCTCACAGTTAGAAGCTCTAAACGCCCCAATATCCCTCCATGAAATCTCCACTACAATTAAAAACCTCGCTCCTTCTAAAGCCCCAGGTCCTGATGGATTCACGGGAGAATTCTACAAGTCCCTACAACCACTCTTAGAATCCACACTTCATGAAGTATATCAACACATATGGTCTGGGGGAACATACGTACCCTCGGGCAACCAAGCCATTATCAAATTACTATCCAAAAAAGGTAAAGACCCCAAGAACCAGGCTCATATAGGCCCATCTCACTTCTAAACCTGGATGTCAAAATCCTTATTAATTATTGCCACAAGATTAGCAGACATCATACCCTCTCTGATACACCCTGCCCAATCAGGTTTCGTGAAAGGCAGAACTGCCACCATGAACATCAGGAAGGTAATGATGGCCCTGGAACATGCCAAATGCAACTCAGAGGGAAAGTATGCTATCATCACCCTGGACGCGGAGAAAGCCTTCGATAACGTTAGCTTCGAATGGCTTTCTCTGGTCATGAATAAAATAGGATTCTCCGGTTCCTTTGCCCATCTTATAAACACCATGTATACCGCCCCAGCTGCTAAACTGGTGGCGGCAGGCCTCCTATCAGAGGAATTCCGCCTCCACAAAGGAACTCGGCAGGGCTGCCCCTTATCACCACTCCTCTTTAACATTGCATTAGAACCACTATCTAGGTATTTATCACACGTAGCCCCACTAAACGGCATCCCCATCGGCAAACAGGAGCTTCGCACCTCACTCTTTGCAGACGATGTCCTTATATTCTCAGCAAACCCCTCCTCTGACATGCTCACGATTAAGCTAATCTTTGACCAATTTAGATTATGCTCGGGCCTTCGCATAAACTATAACAAAAGTGAAATCCTCCCCCTACGCACCGTATCCAACCCTCCTTGGACACAGAACTCCATATTCTCGGTAGCACAATCCCACATCACCTACTTAGGCATAAGAATAGGAAAACTACCCTCCTCTCTCTATCACCTCAATTACCCACCATTACTCAAAAAGATCTCTCAAGAACTAGCAAACTGGATGGATCTACCTCTTTCGCTACTGGGAAGATGCCATCTAGTGAAAATGGTCAGCTTCGCCCGCCTACTTTATCCACTACAAACCATTCCCTTACTCTTGCAGCATAAAGACACAAAAATTCTCAATGAGGCAATATCCAAATTTTTATGGCGAAATAAGCGACCACGAATTGCATTCACTAAACTTTACCTTCCCAGGCACGAAGGGGGTATTAGTCTCCCTAATGTCAGGATCTATAATTTAGCCTGCCTCTTGAGGATAAGTTTAGATTGGGTAGCTCAAACATCTCGTTACTCCAACTTTTACCTGGAAACTGAAATGGTCAACCCTTACTCCCTGGTGGCTCTCCTTCACTGCAAGTGGAAATCCATTCCTCCACCCCTTCAACATAACCTCCTACTTCGGGACACAGCAATTGCCTGGAGGGAGATCCAGGGAAGCCTCAAACTTTCACCGTTTATTTCTAGACACCTCCCAATACAAGGAAACCCGAGCTTTCCCCCAGGTCTGGAACGTCAGCCATATATCACCTGGCAACAGAAAGGCATCTCCAACTTTTCTTTGCTTTGTGATTCAGAGTCTGGCCGCCCCATCCCTTTCAAGTCATTAGCGGAGACATTCCAACTTCCACAGTCACACACATTTCAATATGGTCAATGTATCAGCTTTCTCAAAAACGCTTGCAGAGACAATCACAAAAGATTTAAAACGTCCCTATCGGACTCTCTTCTTTTAAAGGGCTCCTACAAAATCTCAGACATATACCAGCCTCTCCTCCTAAAAGTCATTCCCTCACTGGAGACCTCATCAGCAGCTAACTGGGCAAAAGACTTCCCTGATGCCGACTTGGTCAACAAATTACTTCAAGGCCTCAACACTGTTCACAAACTGGTGCCCAACGAATCCTGGAGGGAAACCCAACTTAAGATCGTCCATCGAGCCCACATACCTTTCCTCTCAATCAAACAAGCTCAAACCTCCTCCGCATGCCCCTTATGTCTACACCCCAGGCCTTCTTTGACCCATCGTTTCTGGTCATGCACTTTCATATCCACCTTCTGGGACCAGGTCCTACAGTACATATTTGAGGTTACCCTGCTAAAATTACCTAAGGACCCCCTACTCCTCATTTTCGGACACTGGGACCCCCAACTGTTACCCTGGTCACCGAACTCTACCCCCTCACGCAAGGATTGGATCCTGATATGCCTCCTATTCGCTAGAAGAGCCATACTAAAAAACTGGATCTCCAACACATGTCCCAACACCTCTCAAATCAAAAGGGATCTCCTACAGTTGCTCTACAAAGACAGGATCAACATGGACTTTACGAATGAAAGAACCAAGACACGCTTCCACCACAAATGGGGAGCTTTCATGACCTCAACACTCTCTCCCACGGATATAGTCCATCTTGAGACTTTCTCCTTCCTCTATCAAGATCCCCCCCCCCACCCACCTTAGATGGAATGATTCCTCCAAACCAAGGATCTACAACATAAGGACTCCAACTCTTACCAAATACTACAACATAATCCAAGACGTCTTCACGCTCTTCAAAACTCAATTTTCCCCCATATAGGAAGGTGGTGACCACAACTGCTACAAAGGACATAAATGCTATTACCATAAAAATCATAATTATTATTATTATTTTAACCTGTACATTCTACCCACAGGCTGCATTGTTCTATCCAAAACATGAACTTGGTGCTCTTTTCTTCTTCCCCCCCCCCCCCTGATGTTGATAATCTGCATCTATCTGGCTTTCCCCCACTCACCCCCCCCCCCACCCTATGCGGGGTACATCCAGTAACATTCTGCTAGCAATCTCAGGGATCCCTCCCCCCCCCCCACCTAGATCCATCCAATTTTACTTCCTCTCTTCCACATAGAAGGTTACCTTTCTCCCCATTCCCCAGGCTAATTATCTTTATCAGCTGTTCTATATTTCTATTTTGTACCAGGCTGATGTTTTCTTTGTTATCTTTGTAGAAAACACAAAATACAATGATACTGTCTTTTGATGTCATTCCCTGTATGTTACATCTTTCAATAAAAATGTATTTAAAAAAAAAGGGGGGGGTGTATTTTCTCACCCAATATGTTCCCATCAGCCTAAAAAACACGTGTACCATCACAGCCATCAAAAGTCTATGAAGAAAAAAAGTTTTGGCCATACTCTAACTCAAGTTTTGAAGTTTATGCTGTATTATGCACCCAGAAGCACATAAAAAAAAAAAAAAAAGAAGAAGAAATGTAAAATGTTTGCAATCTGTTTCTCTAAACAGGATTTATTGAAAATAATTGTCATCTGCACTTACCTGGCACTTTTCTTACATCTTCCCAAATTTCAAAACTGACCCAAATGAATTTATTACAGTATGCTAACATGAAAAAGTCTCACTATGTAGGATTTTTTAAATACTTGGCAGCATAAAATTAAAGTAGTATTAAACTCAAAAAGCAAACCTTTATTATCTTGCAGCTTACCGATTCTTAGATGTGATGGCTGCATTTGTTTAGCTTTTTTGGTATTCTTTCCTTTACTTTCACCTAGTGATCCTGCTAGTAAGTCTATTATTTTTCAACAGAACAAGCTGTCTGCAGATGTAGCAGGTTGGAACAAACCATTTTACACTGACAAGGGTGACAAGGATCAGCTTTTATTCATATAGAACCTTTATCCCAAAAGGAGCAAAGACAATGTTGCTGTCCAAATGTGTCTCTGTTACTCCTTCATCTAGAGCAGGGGTAGGCAACCTGGGGCCCTCCAGCTTTTGTGGAACTACATTTCCCATGAGGCATTGCAAGGCTGGCAGTTACAATTACTCCCATTGTATGATGTTTTCTCACAATGGTTAACAAAAGTAGGAACGTTTAGAAGATCGGAAACATTCAAAATGCAAAACATGGAACATACAACAGTATTTATTATTTACAGCATATAAATTACCTTGTTGTTCATAAATGCCTTAAGGCACTGTATGACTTTGTGCTGAATTTGTTTCTCTATTTTCTCATGGCTGAATGAGAAAAGAAAAATGAGTCATTTTAGAGAATAATATACACACACTAAACGCATAACATAAATGTAAATATACATAGTGCATATTCATGTACATGTGGATAAAAATTGTATTAAAGTTTATACACCTGATCAATTGGGGGGGGGGGGACATATGGTGGAGGGAAAAAAAAGAGTCATGACCTACAGTAGGGTTTTATTACAGATGCTCAAAACGGCTATGGAGTTACGGGTCTTATCTTTTTCCTAATACTACAAATAGGTATTTGTATTGGACTAAGAGATCTCTTTGTTCTACAAGGGGGAGTCACACAGCTCCAGCCTTTAGGATCAGAAAAGGATTGTGGTATAAACAATAAGAACAACCATGGTACTGTCAAAGTTTTTTTTTGTTTTGTTTTTTTTGCACTAACATTTACATTTGCTGGACAAACTTTTGAGGTTGTTCCTTTCTTCTAAGTCCAAGCAGTACTGATACACTAGGTTTTAGCAAAATGTTAGGTAGGACAAAAAAAAGAGACACATCACACTTACACTAAGTGTGGACCTCCCACATATCACTACATATGCTCTGATAAATAAAGTGTAAATGGAAGCAAATCATTTTTTTTAATGATTGTAGAATAATTTGAACACCAGGTGGGTTTGTTACTATTGTCTGTGTCCCTGTTGGGGGGACTCATGCTCTCCATTTGTCCTGGTGACCATTATCACTGAAAGTGAAAGAAAATCTAATTTCAATCGGGTACTAGTTTTGGTGACCCTAGTGGCCAGAGACTGGGAATTTCCCTCACTTCCTTTTGTGACTATGGGGCAGAAAGTGAAGGGAATCTCTTTAATAAAACACAAATGGAGGAAAAAAATACCCTGGCAGGGCTTACAGGTTAACCTTCCTTTGATCTATCCAAAATGTATTTTTTAGTTCTGCTGCTCCTATAAAGTATTGACTTTGATAAGCCAAAAGAAAAGTGTGGAGGAGGCTACTGAAACAGAAATTACTTTCTGAAGCTGTCAAAATTTACTAACCTAGATATGCTATATACCTAGATAGGTTATGCATATTTCATTATATATACCTAGATAGGTTATGCGTATTTCATTATGCAGCTTTATGATACACCCACAGTGTGGAAACCAGCTTCAAACGGTGGAGCATTAAGGCTTAAGCCTAGTAAACACTGGCCGAATATCAGGTGGCATCAGCCGTTTCAATAGAAACCAGCTACATTTGGCCCGTGTGTACTGGAGCCACTCCAACAGAAGCCGGCCATCCAGCCGCCTTCTGTCGAAGGGGCATGACTGAAAAAGGTCTGCTGATTGGCTCCCGAACAGTGCTTTCAGCCAATGGCTGAGAGCGCTGACTGGAGTGATCTGGTGGAAAGGGGGGGGGGTGTCCCCCTGTCAGAACACAATAGTACAGTAGGGGAGATTGCTGTACAAATGTTGGATAGTTAGAGTACAGTGGCTCCTCCTGAGCTGTTGGGATTTTTTTCGTTCAGCCCTGCTGGGTTTAACAGAAAAAAAAATATTAGTGTGTACGAGGCTTTAGGGACATTTTATATTCCTCTTAAAACTTTTCAAGCACTGTGCACAAACATGCAAACCTCAGGCTGCTCCTTTGCAACCTCATAAGGGCTGTGCACAGCTGCCCAATCTGCTGGTGCTGGCCACCGCCAAAACATGGACCAAGGATTAGAGACTTCATTTTTCTCAAGTCTCTATGAAACCTCTGGGTTCTAGGACACTGATAGTCTTTAACTAACCTGGCAAAAACTGTCAAACCAGTTTTATCTGCTTAAGACAAACAATTTGGAGCTTATATACCAATTCTTCTGAATGCCTACAAAACTGCAGAATAAATGTAATTTAACCTCGTAACCTGTCTCAGTCCTGTCGCAATAGGTTTACTGACACTATAGCAGAGTTTGCTCAGTGAATAGCTTACTTAAATGATGTCTTTGTGCTCAACATCCTCCTCCCTATCCTATCTTACAGAGTCTATCAATTTTGGAGATAGATTTAAAAAGTATATTTGAGAATTAGGGGATTATTCAAGTGCACTGCAATTTCCAGCCAAATTCTATGAAATTGGTCACTAAGGGACTCATTTATTAAATGTGAGAAGAGGAAAATTATAATAAGGATGAATTTACTTGATTGCATTTTCTAAAGACTGAACTTAAAACAATTGGAAATGCTTAGAAATGGTTCAAGGCACAAACCGAACATACATCAGCTGGACAAAGGCGTGTTAAATGCATTATTCAGACCTGCTAAAGAAAAGTATATTTAAACTTGTGTTATCTTCTACATGATTTTGTAGGCTTTGATACGAAGCAATCTTTCAGAACTTGAATGAGGATAGAGGCAATACAGAAATTTAAATATATCAAGGGAATAAGAGGTTTGAAATAAAAATTTTAGAGGATAGAAAGTACTTAAACAAGAGGGCATACAGGAAAGCTAAGGGCTAAGCCCGAGAGTAAAGTGAAGAAGCACTGCATGACTGACATTGGGAACTTCTAGAATAATTGAACATTTAAATCTGTATCAAATATTTAGAGCTCAGAAAAGTGTTAAAGAGAAAATTACCTAACTAAACAGTTAACTGAAAAGAAAGTAGCAATGCGTCTAACAGATAGGCTTGCATTCTTAACGATGGTGCATAAACCTCCTTGTGCCAACAGAAAAAGAAAGAAAGGGGAATTAGGTCTAATAAGGTACAGACCCAGACACTAAAGTTGGCCATATATTGATTGAAATGTGGCCAGTTCAGCAGAAACTGGCTGAATGTCGATCCATGTAGAGGCAGGAAGGTTGTACTTCGATCAACTTCTGTACAACAGCTCTGACAGATTTTGCTGCAGGATCAGCACTGCATGCTATAGCCTACAACACTGATCAGTGTATTCTGATGGTGGGAAACCAGAATACAATAGCTCGGAGGGAAGCATTCTCCCCATCCGCATCGAGTATGTAGATGGGGGAATTAAGTTTTTTTTTTTTTTTTTCGTTCAACCAGCTGGTTGAATATAAAAAAAAAAAACCTGACTAATCTATGGCATGTCTAAGCAAAACAATCAAAAAGGCTAACCCCAATATTCTACAGCCCCACCTTTACCAAACCCTTTGCAGTTGTAGCACATAGTAAAAATGCAAGACGATGTCCAACACCAAAAAACAACACCGTTTGCAACATGCTGCACAAAAATTAAGGGGGCTGTGTCCCTCAACGAATATCAGAAAATGGGTTTTTATGTTGAATATGTCATTATTTATAAAAGGGACACAGTCAACATGATAGGATATTCAAAGCCAGTCTATAAAAAGATGGTTGGACACACCCCAACAGTAATCAAAAGGGAAACACAAGTTCACAGAGCCGTCTGCAGAACATAAGGCCGGCTATAGAAAGTTAAAATCTTGGTGGGTTCAGCAAGAATCGGCCGAGATTTGAACTATGTATGGGCAGACTGAATGTACCCAAGTTGATTGATTGATCAACTTGGGTACAGCCAGGCTGCTGCGTTTTACATGTGATTATTATTAGTGGCTGTTATAGCCGCTATAAGTAACCACTGTGTTCTCCCTGCCAGATACAGTAAATCATTTTCCATTAAAATGTTTGCTACTATGTTTTTCTGCATCCTTATGATGTCCTCCATCCTCATCCCCCCCCCCCATATCTCTGTTTTGGACACGCAGTGCATGCTAGTTATGTCATGTGCACTGCTCTATGCACACTCTATGCTCTAGAGTGCTCTATGCACACTACAAAACCTTGGCACCCCAGATGTTTTGGAACTACATTTCCCATGATGCTCACCTACACTGCAGAGTACATGAGCATCATGGGAAAGGTAGTTCCAAATCATCTGGGATGCCAAGGCTTGCCATCACTGCCATAGTTAATAGTCCCAAGTCCATCTTGGGAGCAAACAATACAGGGTGGCTACATTCCTGCATACAGTGGGACATTAGAGAATGGATGTAGCCACCTTAAAACATGAAGTTAGATCACAGCAAAAAAATAAATGAATGTGGAATTGGGCAGCTGGTCAAAAGGTCAAAGTTAGGATATCCATGTCATCCCAACTTTCAAAAGGTTGATTGTGAGATAAAATTCTACGAGCGATTAGTGTCCCTGCAGGACAAGTATAGCCAGAAACTCCAATCCTGCCAGATGGGCTCACATTCATTGTGATTACTTTCCAAAACAGGGGATAAAGTACCTGCCTGCTGAAAAAGCTGGGGAGTTGAGCCACCACACTATAGAAGCTTGAGCCTGTGGCCGGAGTAAACCACCCTGTCCAAAGACAGCAGGCAACTTATTAAATTCATCAATATCAAAAGAACCTGCTTCTGTTGGATTCTCTTGTGGAACTGTGCAAACAGGATCGCTTTCTGCAAAACACAATAAGGATCAGAATCCTCATACAACTTGTACAAGCCCTGAGGCGCTGATTCTGTAGTCTTGATACCTTTTCCTTAGGAAGGAGAACCCTTGCCTGCATTGCGTCCAGGATGAGACCTATATACTGGAGGTGATGAGTTGGTATCAGGGAGGACTTATGAAAATCCACATACGGAAGCCAAAAAGTTGGCCTGGTGAATGAAGGTGACCACAAAACAGATAGTATCCAGCTGAAACTTTTGGGGGCGCACATATGTATTGAGGCCTAGCTTGAACAAATACTTACTTTCTTGGGAACTGAGAAAAGATTCACATTCACAAAAGACCCAAAATTGCCCCAATGGAAGGAATGGGGGGGGGGGATTCATCCCGGAGATAACAGAATGTGCATGGTCTTTCTGAGGTCTGCATCAACAGAACATTGAAAACAAAAAATCTTTCAGGAGAAGGGGATGGGAAGATTACCTTGTAGCATGAGGCTACTCCCTTGTTTCATTCAATCATCTGAAATACGTCACCTCAAAAACCCACATAAGCTAAAAAGCATTAACCCAATTTGAGTGCTGCCAGTGGAGGCAAACCATTGTGGACAATAACTGTGTGTGGAGGCGAAGAGGAACCTTCAACCTAAGTGGACTTGTACAGGGAAAAGGAGGGAGTGCCCTTGCATTGCGGGCTTCTACGCTTGCAAATTTGCCACGGATGTGTGCTCTTTCTCCCCGGTTGTGTTTTTAACAATTTAGTCCAGTGTAATTTTAAAGAGTTTATTATGTCATAGCGGGGACTTGTTAGAGGCTTTATCATTTTTAAAGCATTTCAACCAGGGTTCTCCATTCATAAGGACAAAGGTGAGACACCAAGAGGTTTCAGACAATGCAGCATCACAAAGGAACTTGAGAGTCTGAAACACATGCTTCTCTTTAAGGTGCTAAGGAACATTCTTTGAAGTTAGTTCTTGCTTCAAGGACTGGGCCCAATCAGAATGGAGAACCTTGGAATCTTAGTCATATAAGACCTCAGTGGAAGCAGGCGGTGCCTTTGGGAACCAATCTGACTGCAGGAGCCTAAGTTGAGCAAGCTGCGACATAAAACCTTCCAATAGGAAAAGGTTTCTTAGTGAGAAAACCATTTAAGCGCTTCGATCAATGGCCATGTGGCAATCGGTCTTATTTCTGCCTGAGATGCGACATGATCCGTGCTTGCAAGGTGGCTATACACTGAGATTAATTCACTGACTTTTGGATGGCTGGGGCAATCAGGCTCTGTTAAGTAGTGAATTGTGCTGTAGCAGGTAGCAGCAGCAATTTCAATGTGCTCAGGAAAGCCCAGGCAAATATGAGAAGTTATGTGATAATTCCCTTTTAAATCATGGACCTAAGAGTAGGGATCCTAGCAGTTAGGGCAATCCCTTTCGAGGACAGATAAACCTGAGCTGCAGAACACAGCAAACAACTGGAAAGTACTTCAGGCTTTAGCAATAACAGAGAATAGGCTGTTGTGTTAATAGGAATTCTACTGGTACAGCAAGCCAGCGGATAACATCCTACTCAGCTGAATCTTAATAAAGTGAAAAATCTCTATAGGGACCCTTACACCAGGAAAGCTGGAGAGAGATATCCACCCTCTTTCGTTTTTTGCATAGTGCTGTAACATTCTGTGGATTGCAACATACTGAAGACTGTAGACTGCAACATACTGCTATATACTTTAGACCTAAAGTGTATGTTAATTGTGTCTTTGAAAGGACAGGAGTATAATGTTTTAGCTTAAAGTGGACCTTCAGTCATTTTTTTCAACTTTCCATCTATTAAATCTTCTGCCCTTGTTGTTTTAACTTTGGATAGTAAAACATTTTTTTTTTCTGCCAGTAAATACCTTATATAGCCCACTTCCTGTTTCTTGTCTGGTAAAAAGCCTAAGCTGATGACATCATGCACAGCTCTCTCTCTCACTCTCGTGAGAGTTTGCCGGGGGGGGGGAGGGGGGTGGCTAATGACGAGACAAGAAACATGAAGTGGGTTGCATAAGGTATTCACTGGCAAAAAAAAAATGTTTTACTATCAAAAGTGAAAACAACAAGGGCAGAAGGTTTATTAGATGGAAAGATGAAAAAAAATTACTGAAGGCCTGCTTTAACTAAAGCAACAAACCAGTGTATTGATCATGAGATAAGTAGGGGTTGTTACAATTTTAGCATGGAATAACTGCAGAAAAAAAAACTTTACTCCAATAAATTATCTAATCTGTAGTTATTTTGGCTACCTAT
This sequence comes from Lithobates clamitans, assembly GCA_037952925.1. Taxonomy (NCBI): domain Eukaryota; kingdom Metazoa; phylum Chordata; class Amphibia; order Anura; family Ranidae; genus Lithobates; species Lithobates clamitans. The sequence continues at coordinate 110,274 of JBBGZY010000802.1, forward strand.
AATATAACTGGGTAGGTAAGTAAATGACATGAAATAGATCAGTGAATATACTGTATCAAGGGGATGACTATTCAGCCAATAGACAGTAGAATTCCTGCTCTAACTAAAAACCAAGTTTCAACTAAAAAAAATCCATAAAGAAACTATTAAAGGGTAGAATGCTAGACAGTATATAAATTGGTGACTGTGATCTTGATCCTAGCTTCACTATTTAGTCACCCATCCTGTGCATATTAGCAATCTTGACACATGCATGTTCCAGGTCGATGGCTCACCAAGCTGTCACTGGAAGATAAAGACAAAAGCTCCAGCGCATGTACCTCCAAACAATTTAGCAATGGCAGCTTCTAACCTGACAGGTTATTTTTAAGACCACACCTATAGCAATAAAATACTTTTTTTGCCATAGCTTCAAAAAGTTACCGTTGGGAAAAAAAGGAATCTTATTTTTTTTACATGTGCATTTCAAATATGAACCAAATTGAGGAGACAAATCAAAGAAAAAAATCTATTGTAAATGAGAATAAGAAAGTTATGTAAACATTTTCACCAATATCAGCAATCTAACAGAGGTTTCCAGTCAATGACATCTATGGACACAATTTTATTTTTTAATGTACTAAGCATATTATAAATCAAACAGGAAAAAGAACATTACCTCTTCCCATCTACCATCCTTTCTAAAATATCGAGCAGCAATCCAAGGCCGTCGTGACCAAAGTTTTCAACCCAGCTGCAAAGAAAGTATACATGTTAATACGATAGTATTCATAACTCATACTACATATTTATATAATGTATTTATAATGATATAAGAAAATAAATTAGTACCTACAAACTGTATAGATCATCATTTTGTCACACTATACCATGAATAATTACATATAGACATTACAAATATAGGGGAGAAAAGAAAAAAAGAACTTAGTTTTTTTGGAGTGTATGAAGGCTCGGTTCATACTGCTGCAACAGCAAAGCCGTACGACTTTGCCTGTGACTTTTCCCTGCGACTTCCTTTCTGACTTGATCCAACTTGGATGCTATTTAGCTGAAATCGCACCCAAGTTGGACCAAAGTAGTGCGGGAACATTTTCTAAAGTCGAAGCGACTTGTGTAGCATCAGTTAAGACGGCTCTCATAGGGTCTCAAGTCAGATCCCATGTAGCAGCAGGCTTAAAGGACACAGGATGAAGTTGTTTAGATATATTGTGCTATGCTGCTGTCTTTAGGATACTGGACACTGGTAAACAAAGCTGTAAGGACAGCATAGTATAACCCTTTACATTTCTGTTATGCCTCAGTTTTGTAGTATTCAATAGTAGAAGTGGAGGGATAGAAAAGTAAAAAATCCTGTTTTCTTAATTGTACATTAACCACTTGCCTACCAGGCACTTAACCCCCCCTCCCCCCCTTCCTGCCCAGGACATTTTTCAGCATTCAGCGCTGTCGCACTTTGAATGACAATTGCGCAGTCGTGCTACACTGTACCAAAACTAATTTTTTTATCATTATCTTCACACAAATAGAGCTTTCTTTTGGTAGTATTTAATCACTGCTGGGTTTTTTATTTTTTACAAAAAAAAAAAAAAAAAATGAAAAAAAAAAGTTTTTTCACTTTTATTTCTGTCAGTAAATTTTGTAGTCAAGTAATTTTTCGCCTTCACTGATGTGTGCTGATGAGGCGGCACTGATAGGCTGAACTGGTGGGCATTGATGAGGTGGCACTTATGGGCACTGATGAGGTGGCACTAATATGCCACACTTATGGGCACTGATAGGTGGCACTGATGGGCATAAATAGGCGGCACTGGTAGGCACTGATAGGCGGCACTGGTGGGAACTGATAGGCGGCATGGATAGGCGGTACCGATAGGTCACACTGATGGGCAGTGATCGACAGCAGTGATGGGCAGCACTGATAGGTGGCACTGATTGCCAGCACTGACTGGCATCACACCAATTGTCATTTAGGTATGTGGAACATCAAAAGCAGTACAAGCCCACAGTTTACCAGAGTGGGCTCAAATGGCATCATCTGAGGCTTGAACTTGCACCTGTTAACCAGAAGATTTTACCCTCTTCCTGACCAGAGCACTTTCTGCGATTCGGCACTGCGTCGCTTTAACTGAGAACTGCACAGTCGTGCGACGTTGCACCCAAACAAAATTGACGTCCTTTTTTTTCCCAAGTAATCCCAAATAGAGCTTTCTTTTGGTGGTATTTGATCACCTCTGCAGTTTTTATTTTTTGCGCTATAAACAAAAAAATAGCGACAATTTTGAAAAAAAAACGCATTATTTTTTACTTTTTGCTATAATAAATATCCCCAAAAATACATAAAAAAACTGTTTTTTTTCCTCAGTTTAGGTTGATATGTATTTTTTTTTTTTTTTTTACCAAAAAAATGTAATAGAATTGCAATAAGCGTATATTGATTGGTTTGCGCAAAAGTTATAGCGTCTACAAAATAGGGGATAGATTTATAGCATTTTTATTATTAATTTATTTTTTTACTAGTAATGGCGGCGATCTGCGATTTTTATCTTGACTGCGACATTATGGCGGACACGTCAGACAATTTTGACACATTTTTGGGATCATTGGCATTAATACAGCGATCAGTGCAATTAAAAATTGATTACTGTAAAACATCACTGGCAGTGAAGGAGTTAACACTAGGGGGCAGTGAAGGGGTTAAGTGTGTCCTAGTTTGTGTTCTAACTGAAAGGGGATGGGGACCGTGCAGGGAAGATAACAGATTGTCTGTTCATACTCTGTATGAACAGACGATCTGTCTGTTCTCCCCTCAGAGAACCGGAAACTGTGTGTTTACACACACAGTTCTGGGTTCCACGTGTCTCAGCGGCGATCGAGACCGCCGGGCACTTGCATCGGCTCGGGGGGCGCGCACGCCCTCTAGTGGCCACAGGGTGAAGCGGCGTTACATAACATTGCTTTGTCCAGCCATGCCATTCTGCCGCAGTACGACTGCGGCGGCTGGTCGGCATGTGGTTACATTTTAACGAATGTGCAAACTAAAGACCAGGTGGCAGTTTTGCAAATCTGAGAAACAAATGCCTGATGCTGAAGAGCCCAAGAAGCGCTAACTGATCTGGTGGAGTGCACTTTGATGGGGAAACTTTAAGTCCTCAAGCCAAGGCTTGACTGGCCAGCTGCCAAATTTAACTGATGATAGCGGAACAGGAAGCAGTCCATCCCCTAGGGGCACGCTCAAGAATTACAAACGAATGCTAAAGTCTAAAGAGAGCAGTAGCAGAGAGATAGATGTAACAGTTTACTACATCCAGATAATGGAGAAAAATCTCCGATGGATATCGCGGAGCAGCCAAAAGAGTGAAAAGGGTACAACAATGTCCATAAGTTGATAGGAAGAAACCACTTAGGGAAAAAGGGGGACCTTGGGCCTCAAAGACGACCTTGCCTTTGCGTACTAAAAGAAAGAGCTCTTAACAGACTAAAACTGCCAACTCTCAATCACACCTTGCAGAAGTGATGAAGAAGGCAACGTTATGAGAAGGAGCAGACAGAGGTTGCCTAATAACAGCCAGAACTAAATTGGGATGCCACAATGTCAATAGGGGACATACAGGGGGAAAATGTGGGAGACGCCTTGTAAAAAGGCGTGAAAGGCGAGTTGTCTTTGAAAAAGGGCTGAGAGTTAAGAATTGACAATTGTAGACAAGAACAAATGTTGATGCAGACCTGACTGGAGAAAAGACACAAACTGACCCATAGAATACTTTCTGTGATGACATTACCTTGTCTTGCACCATGAGAAATATTCTTTCCAGGTACAATGGTACATTTTGCAAGAAGTCGATCTTTCTAGGTTTTAAGAGCGCATGACTAACTAAATCGGGTAAGGTCCTGCCCCTTCAGTTCCTAGGCTTCAACAGCCAGGCTATTTAAACTAGCAACCCAGAAGCAGTGTAGTAAAATGGTCCTTGGTACAGATGATACAGATGATCTTGACTATGGAAGAGTCTGCCAGAAATCAACTGAGGTCCAAGCACAATGTCCTCCTGTGCAGGTTTGATGCACTGAGACCCAACAGAATGCCCTCCACCAAAATCTTGCAAAGCAGATATATAAAGAGTTTCATAATAGGTAAGGAGTATATCATCAGGTTGAACTGCTTCCACAAAATGACTAGAACATCAAAGGCAAAGCATAGAGGATCCCTGGACCTAGAAACAAACCTGTTCAATTTGTTGCAGAACATAAAAACCTTAAGTCCCAACTCCAGTGTCTCACAACTGAGACAGGTTCTAAAAAAATAAATAAATAAATAAATAACAGTGTACAGACCATTCCAGAAATTTACGACTGAGGATGTCCACCTGTCAATTTTCCACACCTGGGATGTGCACGGCAGACTGCACTGAACCTGATATTCTACTAAGCCAGGACAGACCAAAGGGAAGGGCAACAAATTGGTAATGTATGCAGTTCTGATGAACTGGAAGATGGGGACATGCAAGTTCACAGAGGCTAGGATGTCTCTGGAATGGAGGTAAGCAATGAATGACCCGACATATTCCATGCAGAATTGTTGTACCCGAAGGAAGGTGCTCAAATCATTTAGCTCTAGTATGGGACAGAGGCCCTCCCTCTGGCCTTGGGGGGCAGTGAACAAGTTTAAATATAAACCTAACCCCCTTCTAGGACAATGTCTATGACCCCTTGAGATTAGAAATGCTCCAGCATAGCATAGGGGTGTTCCAATCTTAGGCAGCTGGAAAGTTTGACAAGAGGCAGGGTGAAAAAAGAAACTAAAATTACAGCTGGGAACATTTAGACATTTGAAGTCTTCAGGTCTAAGATAGTGGCAATGTCCCTTTTTGGTTATAGAACACAGAAATGTTGACTTCCAGGTTCAAGAAATCTGAAAGAGTGGTAAGCAGGACCACTTGCCTATGTAAAAACACATGCAGGTAAGATGAGGGGGAAGAAAGTGGAATTGTAGCTTGTACCCTCTAAAAAAACAATTCTCTTATCCAGGCATCAAAGTTGCTTTCTAAACAGGTGTCCACAAAGGTCAACTGATATCCCTCCACTTTTGAAACTGGGGGCATCCCTCTAGGGTGAAGAGAATTTGTAAATGTGGGGCCCAAGGTTTTCGCCTTTATAGAGCCCCTGGATTGGGTCTGGACATGGAGGTTTAAGTCTAGGAGTAAAAAAAGAACTCTTTTGGGACTCAGAGAGGGAAAGAGTGGTTTAGATAAGTTTGTGGCTTGGGCTTCATTTGTTGGGATAAGAGTACTTTTAATCCCATACCATCCTTTAGGGGGGTGCCCAAAGAGGCACCAAAAAGCTGTTAACCATTAAAAGGCATGCATAGGAAGCTGTTTGTATATTGCTGTTCCATAGATCTATGACAGCTGCACACATTTCTCTCTTGCTGTCTTGTATCTCTCTCAATCACAAGGTTTATTACAGCTAGCAGTTATCTCTGTTACCAGAAGGTAAAATTGTAAACTAGGCTGAAACCTGCATCAGTTATTCAAACCCTGAACTTGCATCACCTTAAATGATAACTGTAGTAAAATGAACATTAGCTTATTTTTTTTAAAGCATACACTTAATCAACTTTTTCTAGTAATGCAACCAAAGTGAAAGTGTTAATAGAAATACGGTTTAATTTCTGAAGAACGAGCATTTGGAACCGTTAAAGTGCAACTACAGACTATTTGAATATAACTGAATATTCTGTCCCTAACAACACTAAAAGGAACAATAAGAATCACTACAATATCACTACGTCATTGCAACCCAAGCAGTTATAGCACACACATTCTATAAATTTAATTGTATAGAGGTAATGCTGTGTTGTCACTCTAAAAAAGCAAGTGGAGGAGGCCTACCAGGATAAGTGCTAAGTGACAAGAGGGCAAGCTTGCACTTGTTTAGGGGTTCCTCAAATGGCATGCAGGGGCAGAAAACTGCATAAGTAAAATTATTTTTTTTTTAAACTCTGCAATTCCCAAACATCAGACAGCTAAAACACTTGCTACCCGCCTCAACCTGGTAATAGGCCGCTTAATTAACAAGGACCAAGTCAGTTTCATAACCATCTGCCAGGCTAACGATAGCATACATCTTACACCTGATGCATATAGCAGTAATACTTAACATTCCTTTCTTCTTGCTTTCTTTGGATCTACAGACAGCCTTTGACTCAGTTTCTTGGCTTTCTCTCTTCCACCTCCTGTCTCGATGGGACTTCGGTCCTCATGTTTGTTGCTGGGCTTCAGAGCTTTACAAATCACCTCAGGATTACATCAAACACTTGGGGTATAAATCCATTCACTTCCCTATAGGCAGGGGCACCCGTCAAGTGAGTCCCCTATAACTGTTACTATTCGCATTAGAGATTGAGCCCTTAGCCATGGCAATCTACTCCAACTATGCTATTTTTCACGGCTGGTTACAAAAAAATGCATTGAATACTAGCACATTATGAAATGCTTACATTGTAACAAAGCCTTCTAACGGCGCACTGTCACCACTGAGAGGGGCTGACATCTTCCCCTGGTCTTCCTTTCAGGTTCGTGCGCGGGAGCCATCGGTTCCGGCCTGAAGCTCTGAAGGTCCGGCAAAGTATGCCGGACCCTTGCATGTGCCGGTGACGTCACCATCTGCATCCAGGGTGAATATAATTTATTATAGGCTTACCTGTAGGTAAAAATCATCAAGCGGGCTTTACTATCGTTTTAATGTTACTCTACCACAGGGCTGTCTCACCTCATTGGGGAGACATATTTACCTAAGCTTCTATACAGTACTACTCCTGCACCCTCCCAGGCTGGATGCCCACGGCAATGTTCCATTCTTCACAGCACAAAATTGTAATTTTCATATAGCACAGCGCTAGGCTGGCACAGTGTGTATTCTAGTAATAAGTAAGCTCTTAGGGAGTCTTTTCTGGCTCCCCCCTCTGGACAGTCTGGGACATTGTACAATTTTCTGACAGTCTCCACACATAAACCTCTTATGGACTTCATGGAAATCTCATGCAGGTGTGAAACCATCTGCACAATTACAGCAGGAAAATAAATTACCACATAACAAGATATTTTGCCATCTTCAAATAAAACATCTGAGGACAAACATATGCTGTCTGGAAGGCCTGTTGATGCTAATATCTTTTAAAACTAAGTGCACCTCAGACCCACAACTAGAAACTAGACCCACACACTATAGGTCTGATCTCATTTCTCTAGGCACAACGCATAGACTGGACCCAAATATGGGAGTCCACCAAATCTGGTTCCACCAACGTTCTACCAGTGGAAACAAGTTATAAAATACTAACCGGATGGCACCTTGTGGCCCTAATTGCAAACCCTAATTGCTCACCATTGTGCTTCCACAACTTGCAGACAAAAAAAGCACATTTCTCCACATGTGGTGGACATCCCTGTGGTATTTATCTATTGGTCTCAGATCTCATAGGTATCGAGGGGACAGACCGGAACCTATTGCTTGCATGACTCCTACAGATGTACCCACAAAACTTTCCCATTTCCTCTTTTTATTTGAATGCCCAGTTTACCAGTTTTGTTATGATTATTACTAATAAAATTACTGCACGCAGTTTGCTCGGCCTGAGCAAATCATTGACTATACTGTCTTTTTGAATACATCTCTAAAAATAACAAATATTTTTTATATATTTTACGGTTTGCATTTACACGTCCTTTATTGATTTTTTTTTCTGGTTTTATAAAAACAAACTGCATATACTGTACATAAAACATTCATTCATTAAAACACGTCATGCATAAAACACAATAAAAAAATCTTTAAAAAAAAAGGGTACAAGACAGAGTAATTAAATATGTATACAATCTAATAGCTCTGCTCAGGCAGAAAACATTGTTCATTTTTCTAATTACATGGCCCTCAGGATGACACCAAATAAAGTAAATGTTTCATTTTTCACAATTTGACTTACAATCGTTCCATATTTTTATTAACTTGTTTAAGATTCCAACTACTTTTTGATAATATAAAAAGTAATAATTGCTGGATTTCGACCTTCTAATGGCAAGCTTACAAATAATCTCACAAAGAAAGCTGAAAGGTTTTGAGGAACACGCTGTTTTGTAAAAAAACAAGCCCACATATTAAAAAATGGATGTATGTTACACCAGAGTGATTAAAGAAGGCCAAATAACTTGCTAAGTTACAATAGATTAAGGCTTCATGTACACGGGACGTTGTTCAACTTCTCCTGAACGATTTAACTTGACAGCTAGAAACCGGCATCTAAAAACGGCTGTTTAGCCACATTTATATGCTGCATTTAGCCGTGTTTGTGTCCAGAAGTGTTTGAAAAAAACATTTATTTTTTTTTTTTTTCAAAATAGCCAATAATGAAAAACGCCTGTAAACAAAACGCGGCTAAACGCGAGTTACCGCGTTTGGCGTTTGAAATGCCTCTAAACACAGCTTCTGAACGCATTTTTTTGGCTTCCAAAAAAAGCCTCTTAACACAACTGCCTAGAAACTATAAAGTAACCTGTGTACATGTACTGATAAGATAGCAGAGGAGAGTTCAGGAGCAGTTGAAAAAATGCCCAACTGCTCCTAAATGTCCGTTTACCAGCAGCATGTGTACATGAGGCCTAACAAAATCCAAATAACATATAGGGCCCTAAAAGGGATATTAGCGTGCATTAAAAAAGGGATTAACTCCAGGTATAAAGTGATAATTCTCCCACTCTACAAGACTCTGGTCTGGCCGCACCTAGAGTATGCTGTCCAGTTCTGGGCATCAGTCCTCAGGAAGGATGTACTGGAAATGGAGCGAGTACAAAGAAGAGCAACAAAGCTAATAAAGGGTCTGGAGGATATTACTTATAAGCTAAGGTTGCGAGCACTGAACTTGTTCTCTCTGGAGAAGAGACGCTTGAGAGGGGATATGATTTCAACATACAAATACCATACTGGTGACCCCACAATAGGGATAAAACTTTTTCACGGAAGGGAGTTTAACAAGACACGTGGCCACCCATTAAAATTAGAAGAAAAGAGGTTTAACCCTAAACCCTAAAGGGTTCTTTACTGGAAGAGCAGCCAGGATGTGGAATTCTCTTCCACAGGCGGTGGTCTCAGCAGGGTGCATCGATAGTTTGTAGTTTCAAAAAAATAGACAAGCACCTGAACAACCACAACATACAGGGATATACAATGTAATACTGACATATAATCACACACATAGGCTGGACTTGATGGACTTGTGTCTTTCTTTAACCTCACCTACTATGTAACTATGTAGGTTTTCAACTACAAAAAAAGCTGACAAGTGTTGTACTCCTGGCATTAATCATTGTGGCCACAGTGCTTGATTATTATTTTTTCAATGACATTACAGCAACAAAACATCACGTCAGGTTGCTTTTGAATGTACCCGTAAAATAATAGCCATGCACGGTTTAGTAAATGAAACAAATAGTTGTTATATGAGGTAGCTCTAGAGCGTCAGCCTGCCGTATTGCTAAAAGCAGTCCTTTTATTTTCAAAAACAGGCAGACAGAAAAAACATAGCTCATTTTCAGCAAACAACACAAAAAATTCCACACACTGGTTCAAAATTGCCAAACTACTTAAAAAGGTGCACTGCCACCATACCAGTTGCACTTTTTTGGGGGTTTCCCGTTGGGTTCAGGGATCCCAAGTTGGAGGCTTTCACGACTCAGCCACAGTGGCTCAATCCTAAACTCAGTTCACACTGTTTGCACAGGTGTCCAGCTAGAGCTGCACGATTAATCGTCAAGAATCGTTGTCGCGATCTTGACTAAAGTGTTTCCCAATTCTTTCTATGCAAAGAATTCTCTCTGCTCTTCTGAAGCCACAGCCTTCAAAAGAAAGGAAGAGAAAAACTGGGCAGTCTGCCAAGAATCAAAACATCCTTTATCAGATGAACTTAAGTATAAACATTGTAACAATTTGTCAATGGAATAGACTGTGTGTAATTGAAAAAAGTTAAACCACTTAAACACTAAACCTTTTTTCTGACATTTGTTGGTATCAAGTTAAAATCATTTTTTTTTTGCTAGAAAATTACTTAGAACCCCCAAAACATTACATATATTTTTTAGTACACACACTAGAGAATAAAATGGTGGTTGTTGCAATATTTTATGTCACACTGTATTTGCGTAGCAGTCTTTCAAATGCAATTTTTTTGAAAAAATTACTTTAAATTAAAAAAAAAACTAACCAGTAAAGTTAGCCCATTTTTTTGTATAATGTGAAAGATTTTAGGTCGCTAGAATGGTGATCTTTTTATTCTAAGCAAAAAAATTGTGATTCTCATTTTGGCCAGAATCGTGCAGCTCTAATCGTGAGCTGGACTCACGCTGACTGCTGCTGAATGTTTCCACTTACATTTCTGGACTCTGAGGCACTTAGGTTAATTCCCATTCTGACCAAAGTTCCTGTAATCAGGATTTGGAGGTTCTTCTCACCCAAAACTCTTCTAATCTGCAAAATTCTGGGTCTATAAAAAGGACTTCAGACAGCAATCCAAACTTGTACTCTCCTCTCCAGCAAGACTACCTCGGAGCTACTCACACTGTGTGTGAATGAACCACGACAGCAGTGGCTCTAGAGTGAGCCTGCTCAGCTTCCCCCATAGCATGCAACACTCTGCAGGAGGAAGGGGCCAAGAGTGCCGGCAGGGGACCCAAGAAGAGGAGGTATGTACAACATGTTTGTTATTTAAAAAAAAAAAAAGGGGGGAGTGTTTAGTATTGCTTCAACATTTTTCTTGTGGAGGGCTTAAGTGCTTAGGTGTAAGTTTATTTTTTTGTAATTCCTTTTCTGGTCCCTATCCCCTCTACCCAGCAGCACCCCGCCAGGGAATATACCAGGGGAACATAACCAGCCGACAGTAAAGCCTAGTACACATGATCAGAAAATTGTATGAAAAATACTACTTTTGAAGCAATTGTACCATATTCTGAGCGCTAGTACACAGCTTTCAAAAGGCAATCAGAACAGGTCATGCAAATTTATCAGATGGGACAAGTACGAAAAATGTTCCCATACGATGCCTGATTGTACTATTTTCCTTTAATCAGTACAGTTTTCATCTGAAAATACAATACAAATACAATACGTAACATTACATCCAAATTTGTATTCCGTTGTACAAGAATTTTCCTAACTTTAGTAACCTCTTCATTTTCGATATGCATGCAAAAACAATAAACAAAAATAAGAAGACGATCATTCTTCCGATAATCTCATTGTGTGTATTAGATTTAGGATGATCAACTTGGGTACAGCCAGCCTGACAGATTCTCTTGCCATTATCGCAAGTGGCTGCTATAGCTGCTGGCAATAATCACTGTCTTCTCCCAGCAGGGATGGATTTCCCCCCACCGGGAGAAGACAGTGCCCCGTAGCAGGATCCAGGAAAGAAATTTGCTTTGTCTATGGCCGGGCTTACACGCATATAAAATCCCTTGCTGTGTGAAGTGTGTTAAAGTAAATCTTTAAAAGAAATAGAGAGTCTATCTCATGAAAAAAAAAAAAAAGATAATTGCCTGGTTATAATTCAGACCCACTGGCTACAGAACTTTCAAGGCTGATTGAAAGCATAACATATCACAACTCTGGTAAAATGCACATTACCACAATAGAGATATGATGTTGTGTATGCAATGCAAAGTTACTTGCAATCCAATGCTAATCTGTAATGTGCTGCAATTCACCTGCGTTGTAGTACACATATACGAATAGCGTAATAAGCTCAATGCATTGTGCTGTCTGCACTGAAAGAAAAAAAAGTGATACTAAGTTTTCCTGCGTGCAAAGATAGCCCATTCATTTTAAATAGTCTTACTAATGAAACGTACCTCAACAAACAAAAATGCATGTGTTCCAGTTCACTGCTTTAAGGTGTGTATGGTTCCTTGCCTGGGATTGAGTATACAGACCAGCATAGTCACAGTAAAGTCTAAAGACTTTACTGTGACTGTGCTGGTCTGTATAAAAACTGCACACTGGCTCTGGGTTAGTAATTGCCAGTATTGAAACCAGAGGGCTTATATGACCACAGGTGTTGGCAAACTAGCAGCTGTACAACGAGAAGTCAGCAGTGGCAGCCTCCATGTTTCTCCCATCAATGGTTTCATAGAAGGAAGGATCATACAATGCACAATTTGATTCCACTAAATGACTATTAACCAACATCTTTAGCTACTTTTTGTCCACCCGTGCATCATTAGATTTCTATTCCCTATGGACAGAATATGGGATGCCAGCCATGTCCAAAACTACTAACTGCACACCAAGCTGAACAGAACCTTCTCGTAGGTTGATGCATGTGCATTTGTAAAACTGCATAGTGCTTGGTGGTTGTTTGCAATAAGCCTCATCTTTGCTTAAAATCAAGGTGTGTCATCAGACATAGTAGCACCACATTTAGACATGTACACACAAAAGAAGAAAAAATTTGCAACAGTCACAAGCACCAAATTTCAAGAAGAGGTAGGTGGCGTTCTCTGTCTATTATACAGAAAAAATTGCCATAAATGTGGGTAGCTCTAAAGAAGAATCTGCTTCATAAATCAATCCAGGCAACAATTAAACCCATAGATCTACACAAGAAACTCACAGACAACACTTAGAAATGTTTAAAGTTTTTATTAGATTTAAATTGCACAAAATCTTAGGACAGAGCATCAGAATCTGACACATAGAAATTACCTTGCAGCATTCAGTTCCATGTGATTATGTTTCTTCAGTTACCAACAGAACCAAAATTGAAAGGTTTATGGCCAGCAAAAAAAAGTAAATTTCCTTTATTCAAATAAGACAGAGGTTAGACCAGTAGTGCAACTTATAGAGGGCCTCAAGTGCGGCCACTGACAATTCAAAGGGGCCACACTATAGCAGCATAGTTTCACAACGTGGTTTATTGCTTTAAGTTAGGCAATCCCATTTAAAATAAATCAGCAGTAAACCCCTGTGCTACTTAACCCTCCATCCCCACTGACAGTCAGTGGTAGTGCTGTTGACCCCCCTCAATTAGTGCTCAGTTACAAGGTTTTTTAACAGCATTCCCCCCTCCCCACAGTCGATAGTCAGTGGCATTACTACTGAACACCACCACCCCCCCCCCCCACCGCAGCTTTACCATTAGTGGTCCGTGTTATCGGGAAGTGGGTGGGGGAGTTGGGACAACTTACCTGATCACACACTCCCTACACAGCCAGGGATTTACTTTCACTATCAAGCTAAGATTGCTCTGCCTGACAGTAAAGACCTAACTCAGCAACAGGTGTTGTAATGCAGTGAGCCTTCTGGTGCCTAGCAGGTGGTGGACCTAGTCAAGGACATACAAGCCAGACATACAATCACATGTGTTTACTACTGTGACAGAGGCTTTTGAAGGGGACAGCAGCTGAGCCTCTTGCCTACTGACTATGGGCCCTGGCTTTTGATGGGGCTCTATTCTTGGGAGGTGTGTGCCTGGGGGACCCTTGAAGTGGTCTTGCTCTGAATTAGGGTCTATGTCTCCCCAAAACACACAGACTCTGGGAATCTAGGTCCGGGATACAGATTTGGGGCCTTTTAGCCCAAACCAGCAATGACTTCTTTAGACTGTAAGACTCAGAGTCAATGTTAATATCATCTGCTCAAACCAGTCTGATACTGGGGTCTGGTACTAGTCTGTTTATTAAGGTGTTAAGTGTTTTTTGTTAAGTATGTGTCTCTCACTGTGTGCCTCCTAGGTGTGCATTCCCATTATTAATTGAGTCACTTATTGTTTCTCTGTCTGATAATTTCTTGCAGATGTGATTAGTATTGTGACCACTTTACCTTGTTAGCAAACCATTGTGGGATGTTGCATGTTTATGCTTAGGATGATGTGCAATATATCCAGAGTTGTGGGCTGGGTGCCAAACGGTCTGGGCATGTTGTCTTGTTTAAGTGACTAGTTGTTAATTAGTTCATGTTAATAAGATCACGCTCAGCTATTAGTTGCTAGCTGCAGATTAGCATACGGTTTATTGTAGGTTATTCCTTCGCTATGTTACTTATATTCCTGTTTACAGTTTGTACTGTTAGGGTAATGTGATCAAAAGCTTATCTGATCTTGCATGGTATATATTCTGTGTGAATTTACAATAGAGTTCGAGTATGCACCTAAGCTAGTGTCGTCTAGTATCTTGGGTGCAATATTCAGCTATAATACTAGATCCCTGGTTCCAGACTGGAGAAAGCCATATCTTGATGGAGTTACCCAAGCTGGGTGCTGGACGGTTCAGGCACAAGCATAAGTGGGTTAGACAATGGCAAGAGAATACATGCATGCCCAAAAATGTTTCCTCTAACGATGCATCACCTGAATTTGCTTGTTTATGCACCAAGCCAGTGGTTAACGCTTGATGCCTTCTCAGACTAACCTAGCTGAAGCAAAGCAATAGTATATGGTGGGAAAAATCAAACTAAGTTAACAACCTTCTCCTGTGTCTTTGGTTTTCCAGAGGTGTCAATTTCAGTCTAACAACTATAATCTCTGCAATTAGGTTCAAAGGCAATTGTTTTATGAGAAGAGTCAATATACCAAATGCAGTTTATAACGTGGCTAAAATAAAATAGGTAACTAGATTTAACTAACAAGCAGAATACATTATAATTCTACTTCCTGGATTAGCGTTTGCCGTAAAACTCAAAAACACCCTTTAAATGAAGCCATTCATACAGCACCGATAAAAGTGACTAGATAGTTTCATTAAAAGTAAAAATCAACTTGCACACAGATGTTTGAGATTTAAATGGCAAGACAAGATCACACTGAAAAAAAAGATACTTTAAGAAATGACATCTTTGCGTATTGCCATTCTGTTTCCATACTTTAATAATCAACAAGCTGTATGCCTTCAAGCATCTTATAATCAAATTCAAGCATGTATGTCAGTATGAATTTCAAGGTGCTGCAAAGAGGCCTTTACCTCAATTCAATTTGTTTGAAAAGGCTAGGTACCTACACTGAGCTTAAATTAATTTGTTTTTTTTTTCCTCCAGCAGCTTGAACCATTATCCCAAGGGGTGCTTGATATATGCACTGAATTTACAATTCATGCTTCACACTCCTTGACAATGTTTCTAGACAAACAGTTGTTATTTAAATCTGAAGAGCTATCAATTGTGCTTTAAGAGGGTGGGTTATAGAACAATGTCAAGCAACTGCAGTCAATATTTACAAGAATACAGCAACTGACTAGCACACTAAACACAATAGCATATGAAATAATAGTAACCAAATGCTACCAAATATATACTACCCTCTCTTTTAGAAGTCATTGAACATATTTTAAAGTGCAACTACACTGCATCTAAGCACCACAAACAAAAACGCTATTAAATACATTTTTAATATTCAAAGCAAACTCACTCATCTATCCACGTTTCCATGCTTTATTTTGCTTTGAAAAACAACCCTTAGCATTTCTGGCCTTGAGTAAGGGCAGATGATTTATGTAGCATTTACTTCCTGGAATCCATCTGCTTTTAGCTCAAGCATGCAGGCAAGAGGGTGTGCTTAGCTGAGAAAACCCCTCCTCCTTTCCTAAAGACTCCGGGAATGTATGACATAATTTGCCTAGGCCTGGAAACCAGAAAGTAACTGAAGAAATGTTAAAAAACAATAAAAATAAAATAAATAAATGTGATATCAAGGATAAGTTCATCTTTTTTGCAGGTAAAAAAAAATGCATTTAATAAATATTTTTAGAAGTCTGCAAAGCATTGCAATCTCAGGCTCTTGCAGACTGTCTGTGTAGCTGTCTGCCTATACCTCAGACGGGTAGGCCGTAACTAAATGGTCGGAAGCATCAATGAACTACCTAGAGTGCTCATCAGCACCCTGGTAGTTCATTGAGCACTACAACCCATCAGCCACAAAGGCTGTTGGTACTTGGTAGTTCATTCATTCACAAAACTCTGTGAATGAATGACGCTGCTTTTTTGGGCAGCCCTGCATAGCCACATTTTTTTTTCAAATTGAGGCAGCAGGTGAGGGGAGAAGATCCCTGGTCCACTGTCACAATTAGGTTGGGGATCTGAAAGAGGCTGCAGGAGCGTGAACATATTACATGTTCCACCCTAAAGATGGATGGAACATGTGACATGTTCCAAAATAATGCTAGCAGCATAAGGATTAAAAATAGTTCTGTTGAATGAGAGAGTGCTTCACTTTAAGAGTTACAAAGCATTCAGAGCACAGTGCGCATGTGCTGGTGATGTTACTGGCTGCTACAAATGTGAATATCTCCTAAACAGGGAGGGTTTAGGAGTTATTTACTTTACCTACAAGCAAGTCTTTTTATAGGCTTACCTGTAGTTACAAATGAAAAAGTAGACTTTATTACCTCTTTAAGGATGGCATTGAACACCAAGATGACATTTTCTACTGCCTCCCACAAAACTAGATCAAAACAAAAAATAGACACTGTGTGGTTTTCTTGTTGAAGAATTGTTCAAAATCCCACTACACACAGACACAGCATGAAAGCATCTCAAGGAGGGTTGGTGTTGTTCCAATAAAAAAAAAAAAAAAAAAAAAGATGGCCTTATATTTGATAGTAACCATACCTATAGGCATTTCCATTATTTTGTCGACTCACTTTATCAATCAAAGCCTTTATTTATATCACTTTTCAGGATAATTTAAAGAAGTCTGACAACATTTGCAATCAGGCAAGAGGAAACACAGGAATCACAAAATAAAATATTATACTATTAAGACACTTTCAGTGATAACTCTAGGAACAGGAGCTCTGAAGCTGTGCCAGTGCTCCAGTAACTACTTTCGACTACTTGCAAACAATTAGACTACTGTTTGATGGATTACACGGGTCACACAATTTTCGGTGCATTAAATGAGGTTACACCTGTATCTTCACTCATGAACTATAATTAGGGTCAGAGATGTCATAATCCAAATTACTGTACTGCCAGGGGAACAGAAAAGAATGCTATCTTTGGGCCAATTTATCCACTTATAGCAGAGAATTCATGATCAAATATAAGACTTCAGTACATTACATCACTGTATTTAATCCCAGTAGAGGATGGTTTTGCAGTCTCTAATCACCAGAGCCAGAATAGGTGCAAATAAAAGCTTTATACGGACTATAATTGTATTAAGTGCAAGTGATAAATGACTCAGACAGACTACTGGAAATTGGTTTTTGATATTATATTAAAGCTGACCTTCAGGTTGAAGGCATCAAATTTGTTATTTTGTCACATGGACAGTACAGCAGCTTTTTGGTAAAAGATCTAGTTTATTTCTCACAGAAAGATGCTTACCTACCACGAAGCAAAGCACTTGTAGAATGATGTTAAAACTTTGCACAGAAAACCGATTAGTTCTCAAAGTGACCATTTAACGGTCTTATAAAAAAATATTTAATTTATTAATTTTCTGCCTACCACCAGAGCACCAACACACTAAGAATAGTGCTACTTAGTGTGAAATATTCCTACGGTGTCAAAAACACCCGAGCCACATATGCATTGTAAACATCAGGTTTACAATAGTTGTAGTATATGTAGGGCCGTGCACCTAATAATTGTCAAAGCATTGTAAATAGCACATGTTCAGTTATTACACTCATATTTAATTGCACATTTTTCAACCTGGTTTTGATCGAAACCTCACATAAAAGGTCAATTTCAATAAAACTGTAAATTACAGTATATCAGTCCCCATTTAAAGCAAGCCTAGCCTCTAGCACTGGGTTCCCTTTAACAGCTGATGTGGGATCTAGCAAGGAAATGTAGAACAAACACGTACCTTATGAGCTTCAAGAAACAGGATTCACAGTTATGTTATTAATTCACATGAATGCAAAGTTACATTTTCTGACCTCCTGCAGATCTACATTGTTGATGTAAATTTCAACAGAGTCTTCATTCACTGGCATTGATTTACTAAAACTGGAGAGTGCAAAATATGGTGTAGCTCTGCATAGAAACTAATCAACTTCTAACTTCAGCTTGTTCAATTAAGTATTGAAAAAAAACAACCCCACTGTGACTAACCTCAATACACAACTTGAAGTAGTTGTAAAACCAAATAAATGCATAAGAGTGTCATAGCATCCCCAAAATACAAGCTCGAAAATATTTTGTGCATTGCCCTGCAGCTTTAAAATTTTACGTGTATATGCTCACACCCGCTACTAAATACAGGGGGTCCCCAGGTTACAAACAAGTTAGGGACTGTAGGTTTGTTCATAAGTTGAATCTGTTTGTAAGTCGGAACAGGTAAATTTTTTAAGTGTAGCTCCAGCCAAAAAAACTATTTTTAAGCTTTTTGGATAGCATAGGGAAGGGTTAACACCCCTGTAACATTTGTTTTGCTGTGTGTGCCCCTGTTCAGAAGATTTCACCTCACTTTCTGTCCCAATGACAATTGGATTTTGAAAATTTTGGGTTGTTGTGGAAACAAGCCTTTGTGATAAAGCATCATTTGGAGGTACCTTTTCCCCATAATAGCTCTTACAGAAGTGAATTTCCCTTCCTAACGGTAGATTTCCTCTCACTTCCTGTTGTCTCCCTCCGTTTGTAAGTAGGAGCCGTTTGTAAGTCCGATGTTTGTAACTAGGGGACCCCCTGTAATGGTGAATTAACTCACAAGGAATAGAATATTGAGAACCTCACTGCTGTACAGGAGTGGATCATTTTTCTTTATTCAGATGTGCTCAGCTAAGACATACAAATAAGTAGGATTGGCCAACAGGACCCAGCTGAGTTGTACTATTGACTTAGGTGTATAGCGTTTAGTGGCCATTTCCTTTAATTCCACAAATATCAGCTAAGTAGCATATCATTTAAAATTCAAGCTCTGGTATTACTGCAAATGCTAAGCTTGATCACGTGTCTGTCTTTGAAGTGTATGTAAACTCTTTAATACATTCTTCTCTTTATGTGATGCAAATTTAAACTTGTAAACAATTGTGCATTGGATCAGTTTGTAAAATTATCATAAAACACCTTTTTAGTTGTTTTCTGCTCACATACTCATGCTTCTTAGCGCTGCAATGCACTCAGAACTCTGTGGTTGGAGCAAGCAGACAAGCTGTGACGCTACCTTTAGAGGTCACAGGAGAAAATTCAGGTGCTATTTCTGTGGCCGCGCAGCACCAATTGTTGCTGCTGCAGTCACGTGTTGCTATAAAATAAATAAAATTATATACACACACATACATACACACACACACAGAGCGGGTAAAATACAGTAAGTATTGGACACGTCACCATTTTTCTAGGTAAATATATTTCTAAAGCTGCTATTGGCATGAAATTTTCACCACATCAGTAACAACCCATGCAATCCATACATACAAAGAAGCCAAAACAAATAAGTTCAGAAATTAAGATATATGTAATCAAATGGATTGACACAGGGGAAAAAGTATTGAACACATGAAGAAAGGGAGGTGCAAAAAAGCATGGAAAGCCAAGACACCAGCTGAAATCTATTAGCAATTAGAATGCAATCATGCCCCTTTCAGTGCAAATTAATATCCGCTGGTTCAGTCTGAACTGATGGCCTATAAAAAGGTGTCTCATGACCAAGGTGTCACACAAAAACATCTCATGATGGATAAAAGCAAAGCGCTCTCTCAAGACCTTCACAATCTTATTGTTGCAAAACATATTGATGGCATTGGTTACAGAAGGATTTCTAAACTTCTGAATGTTCCAGTGAGCACTGTTGGGGCCATAATCCAGAAAGATCCTTTGACCTTTGGCCTTTGGCAGAGCAAATGTTTACCTGAGCTTTTGCCACAGTTACCCTGCACCTGTTTTTTGCCACTGCTATCAGAGTATTCACCAAGTACTCAGGAAATAGGGCATGGAAATGGGTTAAGCATGTTCTTGAAGGAGCCTACAGTAACCTGTGTGTTGACTGTCCTTTAGCAAAGCCCTTGTGGAAGGGTGGGAGGAAGTGTACCCAATAAAAGGCTGTAGGTGAAAGTGGTGATAAACAGCGATGCAAACAGTGGTGTAATTTAACACTTTGTCATCCACCTGAGACTAAGGTCCTAATGGTGGAATTTTAGCACAAATTTCTAAAAGTTTAACACTGTATAAGTAAATATACCTGAATTCCCCATAGTTTTAACAAATACTATTCATGATGCACATAATAATGTTAGGCAAGTACCATAGATATTGTGTCTCATACTTGCTATGTGGCCACAGTCAAGGTTCAATAAACTGGGTCTGTCATGTCGTACCTGTCACCAGGTTGCTGGTCCCTATAAAGGAGTCTTTAGGGTCTAGGTAACATAGGGATGAACCATGGCATGGACCAGTAATGTGGCTAACTACATGTGCTGCATCAAGAGCCAAGATGAGCGCTCAAGCAGGATCCAGTGCCCGAAGCAACATTACAGGCCACCTGTGGCGTGGGGTTCTGATACAGCTCCCTTTTACTGAGGTTGCACCAATCGGGATGCACTACTTCTATTGTTATAGTAGAAGTTAATTGAAGAATCCAGAGTAAAAAAATAAACCAGCAAAGCTGAGAGTGATTTATTTGTAATGGAGTAGAGGTCCACCACCTCAGGACACTCCCAAGTCCTGCTGCTGTGTCTATTGACACAGACAGCAGTGGGAGCCAATGACTCCTCCTGCTATCAATCTATCAAACGTAAGAGGGGCTGGAGCTACTGGGCTCGTCCTCCATGCTTGAATGATCAGGTTCAGGTAAGAAAAAGGGGGGCTCTGAGGGGCTGCTGCAGCACAGAAGGTTTTTCACCTTAATGCATAGAATGCATTTACAACTCCTTTAAAGTTCCAAAACTCAGCAGCAGCCAAAGCTAACGTGGACCAAAGTTCCTTGGAGGGGGTTTATTTCTGCCTATAAACTCCTATGCCTCTAAACTACTGAAAACACCTATAGTGTGCATGGACACATAGGCTAACATTAAAGGAGCTTCCAGGCAAAGAAAAAAAAAAAAAAGAAAGAAAAAAAGAAAAAAAAAATGGCTGTAGCAGCAGCTTCCTTGAGCTGCAGTGTACCTGAGGCCCAAGATGTATGATAGGAGTGTCAACTGTGAGCAGGAACATTTTAAAAACTGAATGAATTGAGAAGGTCTTTCCAGCTGTGAGAGCTCTAAAAAAAAAAAAAAAATTTTTAAATTTAAAAAATCGTAATTTTGGAATAGCAGGCTGAACCTCCAACTGCACAGTAGTAAGAACAGCATAAGGTTGGAAACAGCTCTTTTTAAATCTGAATCATGTGGAATTTGCTGAAATACTTTATTATTAGGGATTGACTAAGTACATAGAATCACAAATAGTAAGAGAGGACTCAGATACACTTACACCCCTTTCACACTGGGGTGAGAAGTTAATTTTAGCGGCACTTTACCACTGTAATAGCGGTGCTATTCGGCTGCTAGCAGGGCGCTTTTAACCCCCGCTGACAGCCGAGGAAAGGGTTACCAGCGCCTGAAAAGCCAAGCTGCCGAAGTGCTTTGCAGGTGCTTTGGTAGCGGTGCCTATTCATTTCAATGGGCAGGGGCGGTGGAGGAGCGGCGTGTATACACTCCTCCACCACCCCAAAGATGCTGCATGCAGGACTTTTTTCCCTGTCCTGCAAGCGCACCGCCCCAGTGTGAAAGCACTCGGGTTGCAGAAGAGGCAGTTTACAGGCACTTTTCAGGTGCTATTTTTTAGCACAAAAACGCCTGTAATACGCCTCAGTGAGAAAAGGGTCTTATGCCGCGTACACACGGTCGGACTTTTCAGCTACAAAAGTCCAACGGACGCTGACGGACTAAAGCTGGCTGGTAATCCGATCGTGTGTGGGCTTCTCCGGACTTTCAACGTACTTTTTTAGCCTCAAATCCGACGTACTTTAGATTTGAAACATGCTTCAAATCTTTACGTCGTAACTACGACGGACCCCGTAGTCCGCTCGTCTGTATGCTAGTCCTACGGACAAAAACCCACGCTAGGGCAGCTATTGGCTACTGGCTATCAACTTTCTTATTTTAGTCCGGTGTACGTCATCACGTACGAATCCGTCGGACTTTTGTGTGGTCGTGTGTAGGCAAGTCCGTTCGTTAGAAAGTCTGCAACAAGTCCGCCGCAAGTCCGCCGAAAGTCTGTTGGACAGGCTGTCGGACTTTTGTAGATGAAAAGTCCGACCGTGTGTACGCGGCATTAGAGTTAAGGTTCAGTATCTTCAGAATTAGATTCGGTCATGAATGGTGCTGTAGCGCTCTTTGACTACTTTCATACTAAGGCGTTTTTCAATCGTGTCAGCGCTAAAAAGAGCGCCTGAAAACTGCCTCAACTGCAGCACCAATGTGAGAGCCAGAGTGCATTCACACTGGGGCAGTGCGCTTGCAGGATGACAAAAAAAAGTCCTGCTAGCAGCATCTTTGGGGGTGGTGTGGGAGAGGTGTATACACCGCTCCTAAACCTCTCTGCCCATTGAAATCAATGGGCACTGCTGTCAAAGCGCCTGCAAAGCGTGTTGGCAGTGGCTCTTTTCGGGCAATTTTAACCCCTTTCGGGGGGGTTAAAAGCACACTACTAATGGCAGCAAAGAGACGCTAAAACCAGCGGTGCATTATCGCTACTGCCCTCATCGCCTCAGTGTGAAAGTGCCCTTAGAGTCTCAACAGATTGCCCAATTAAATGTAATTCACCTATTGTGGCAATCTCACTTATCCCAGTGATAAATGTGTTACAAAATTGCTCATAAGATCAGATCTCACCATGTACATATGTCATAAAACCATATAAATATGAAGAAGAGTAAATAAGTTCACAAAATTCAATGTGTAATGAATAGACAATGAAATACAAATCACTGGTTACAGTTCAGCACTCCCACTTACCTCCTGCTATTATTCATCTACATGTATAAAAAACATGTAAATAATGAAATGACACAATGCTACAATGTAAAATGACACTTTGCTCAAAATAACACCACACAGCCATTAATGTCTAAACCACTGGCAACAAAAGTGAGTACACACCTAAGTGAAAATGTCCAAATTGGGCCCAAAGTGTCAATATTTTGTGTGGCCACCATTATCTTCCAGCACTGCCTTAACCCTCTTGGGTATGGAGTTCACCAAAGCTTCACAGGTTGCCACTGGAGTCCTCTTCCACTCCTCCATGACAACATCAAGAGGCTGGTGGATGTTAGAGACCTTGCGCTCCCCCACCTTCCGTTTGAGGATGCCCCACAGATGCTCAATAGGGTTTAGGTCTGGAGACATGCTTGGCCAGCCCATCCCCTTTACCCTCAGTTTCTTTAGAAAGGCAGTGGTCGTCTTGAAGGTGTGTTTGGGGTCATTATGTTGGAATACTGCCCTGCGGCCCAGTCTCCGAAGGGAGGGGGATCATGCTCGGCTTCAGTATGTCACAGTACATGTTGGCATTCATGGTTCCCTCAATGGACTGTAGCTCCCCAATGCGGCAGCACTCATGCAGCCCAAGACCATGACACTCCCACCCCCATGCTTGACTGTAGGTAAGACACACTTGTCTTTGTACTCCTCACCTGGTTGCCGCCACACACGCTTGACACCATCTGAACAGAATAAGTTTATCTTGGTCTCATCAGACCACAGGACATGGTTTCAGTAACCCATGTCCTTAGTCTGCTTGTCTTCAGCAAACTGTTTGCAGGCTTTCTTGTGCATCATCTTTAAAAGAGGCTACCTTCTGGGACGACAGTCATGCAGACCAATTTGATGCAGCAATGTTGGCAGCACTCATACCTCTATTTCCCAAAGACAACCTCTGGATATGACGCTAAGCATGTGTACTCAACTTCTTTGGTCAACTATGATGAGGCCTGTTCTGAGAGGAACCTGTCCAGTTAAACCATTGTATGGTCTAGGCTGCAGCTCAGTTTCAGGGTCTTGGCAATCTTCTTATAGCGTAGGCCATCTTTATGTAGAGCAAAAATTCTTTTTTTCACATCCTCAGAGAGTTCTTTGCCATGAGGTGCCATGTTGAACTTCCAGCGGCCAGTATGAGAGAGTGAGCGATAACTCCAAATTTAACACACCTGCTCCCCATTCACACCTGAGACCTTGTAACACAGAGTCACATGACACCGGGGAGGGAAAATGGCTAATTGGGCCCAATTTGGACATTTTCACTTAGGGGCGTACTCACTTGTGGCTGTGTGTGGAGTTATTTTGAGGGGACAGCAAATTTACACTGTTATACAAGCTGTACACTCACTACTTTAAATAGTAGCAAAGTGTAATTTCTTCAGTGTTATCACATGAAAAGATATAATAAAATATTTACAAAAATGTGAGGGGTGTTACTCACTTTTGTGAAATACTGTAAATCAGTCCAGTAACATTTTGGTATTCTCCATTAAAACTGTGCAGCATAAATCAAGTCAGAGAGAAAACGTTCCAGTGAACATCCATCTAAAAGTGGTTCCAAAAGCAGATTTTTTTTTTACCTTTTTGTATTCTCTGCATTGGGGTAAAAATCATTTTGTGTGCAGCTCCCCCGCTAGCCCCCACTTATACTTACCTGAGTCCAATATTGATCCATCATAGTACACCTAGAGCTGTGGCTCTCCCCCTGTTTACAGGGCAGATTGATAGCATTGGGAGCCACGTACCAAGGTGGACTCAGAACAGAGAATCCAGTGCCCAAAGCAAATATTACAGGCTGACCTGTACGGTTCCCAAGAGATACACTGGATCCGGAAGCTGTTTATGGGCCGTTAGGCAATAAGCAGTCAGATCTTGATAGAAAAGTCATTGAGAAGAAAAAGGAAAACTGGTAAAACATAGAAATATATTGTGACGGACCTCGGTGCTCAAGAGGTGTATGTCCACCATATAAGCTTCCCTTGCTTGATAACACGATACCAGATCCCGCAGAGGAATTAATAGCCGACATTGGTGTCATTAACATGAGCTAATTAACTAGGCACTTAAACCAGCCTAGGTGACCAGACTATTCAGCCCCTACATCAGTAAATACAAAATACCGTACAATATACTTTGCAATACAAAGAGCAAAGAGCAACCAAATGGGACTTTATATGAGAACGCAGGGCTAGCACCGCCAAGCGCCTCCATCCCTGTTAATTAATAGGAGAAAGGAGGGTGGGACTTTATATGAAGAATGCATCCCTGGAGAAATCACGATACATATGAAAATGGGCAGTACTAGGTATATTAAAACTATGGGCATTGATGACAACATAACAAAGCAACAATAAGTAGTCAATGGTTTATTGATGGAAAAAATGGTAACAGTAGTGGTAATGATACCATAATAAAATAATGACATATTAAATTCATAATGTTACCATGATGAAATAATGATATAATAAGTTCATAATGTTGAATATTATATAAAAACAAAGTACATTGGGTAAATAGGTGTAACAATAATAATGACAACAACAATAATAGCATAATGAGTTCATATCATGCACATCATAGAGAGCCATTTTCATAGAAGCGTGTCTCCCTGGTAGAGAGCTGTGTCTAGATATGTTGGCACGATCCAATGGGTAAGTATGGTAAGTATTGATAAAGTACAGTATGAGCGAAAGGGCATCTATTGGCTCTACGCGTTTCGTGGCGACTGCCACTCTTCAGGAGCAAGTATGAGGTAGATGTCTGTATGTATCAAAACACATAGTTATTTTATAGGGTAAACTAAAGTAATCATTGTTTTGGATAGGAAAAGGAGAGGGGGAATAACCCCAATTTACCACAACTACTTACAGAGATGTCAATAGGACTAGGTAAGGGCATGAAGGGCCGGAAGGCCGACCGGATGTAGACATCAGTCCCGGGAGCTGAGGTGGACAAACCCGGGCGTAGATGTATCGCCAAAAGGAGAAAATGCTCCCCAGGGAGGGGCCCCCATGGGTAGAGAGGAAATAGTGTAGCACGAAAGTGTAGCTGTCTGTGAAAAAGGAAATATGAGGTGAAATGAAAGAGGGGTATGACAATGGATGTGTTGCTAAAAGAAGACCAGTAATGAAAAAGATTTTAATAGAACAAGTTATATGACAGGAGCCATCCAGTGGTAATAGTGTCATGAAAAATACCTATGGTGCAGAGTGTAGGGGTAAATTGGTGACGAGAGTGAATGGGAAAGAGTAAATGCTAGTAAAACCCCAATGCTGGGGTATAGGTACCCAAGATAGAGACAGTTTAGAGCAAAAACGTGATAGGACAAGATAAGATGTAAACAGGGGGGACAAAAAAGATACCTGGTTTGCAGTGAAATTAATGAAATCCAAAGTACGTCATAACCATGGGGGTAACAGACCCTAGAAGGGAGCAAATATCTACTGAGAGGAGTATATATACACTCCAATGAGGGGGGGAGTGTCCACCAACGTCACGCTAGCGGCCAATGAGAGGAGAAGGCGCCATAACGACGAGCGGCAACCGCCAACCCCGTCCGGCGCCAATCACCTCGTGGAGGGCGTAGGATGTAAACACAGCGTCGCCGCGCTGACGTCACAAGTATGCGACGCAGCGCAGGCGGCGTGGGAAGCGTGACGCCGATGCGCAATTGGGCGCCCACCCAATACCCGAACGACCCGGAGAGGGAAGAAGGGGGAGGGGGAGGGCCCCAGGAGCGCATCGCAGCTCCCGGAACTGGGCAGGCCCCGGCCGGAACACACCAGCCCTGAACATAGCCCAGCCCAGTACCCATAGCACCCCAAATAGCCATAACAACATGGTAAACAGCAAAGCTCAGCTCCTAAAAACCTATAGTATTATGTATCTCTCAATGATAAGTAAAAGCAATGTGTTTAAATATACAAGACCACTTAGGTCTTGTATATTTAAACACATTGCTTTTACTTATCATTGAGAGATACATAATACTATAGGTTTTTAGGAGCTGAGCTTTGCTGTTTACCATGTTGTTATGGCTATTTGGGGTGCTATGGGTACTGGGCTGGGCTATGTTCAGGGCTGGTGTGTTCCGGCCGGGGCCTGCCCAGTTCCGGGAGCTGCGATGCGCTCCTGGGGCCCTCCCCCTCCCCCTTCTTCCCTCTCCGGGTCGTTCGGGTATTGGGTGGGCGCCCAATTGCGCATCGGCGTCACGCTTCCCACGCCGCCTGCGCTGCGTCGCATACTTGTGACGTCAGCGCGGCGACGCTGTGTTTACATCCTACGCCCTCCACGAGGTGATTGGCGCCGGACGGGGTTGGCGGTTGCCGCTCGTCGTTATGGCGCCTTCTCCTCTCATTGGCCGCTAGCGTGACGTTGGTGGACACTCCCCCCCTCATTGGAGTGTATATATACTCCTCTCAGTAGATATTTGCTCCCTTCTAGGGTCTGTTACCCCCATGGTTATGACGTACTTTGGATTTCATTAATTTCACTGCAAACCAGGTATCTTTTTTGTCCCCCCTGTTTACATCTTATCTTGTCCTATCACGTTTTTGCTCTAAACTGTCTCTATCTTGGGTACCTATACCCCAGCATTGGGGTTTTACTAGCATTTACTCTTTCCCATTCACTCTCGTCACCAATTTACCCCTACACTCTGCACCATAGGTATTTTTCATGACACTATTACCACTGGATGGCTCCTGTCATATAACTTGTTCTATTAAAATCTTTTTCATTACTGGTCTTCTTTTAGCAACACATCCATTGTCATACCCCTCTTTCATTTCACCTCATATTTCCTTTTTCACAGACAGCTACACTTTCGTGCTACACTATTTCCTCTCTACCCATGGGGGCCCCTCCCTGGGGAGCATTTTCTCCTTTTGGCGATACATCTACGCCCGGGTTTGTCCACCTCAGCTCCCGGGACTGATGTCTACATCCGGTCGGCCTTCCGGCCCTTCATGCCCTTACCTAGTCCTATTGACATCTCTGTAAGTAGTTGTGGTAAATTGGGGTTATTCCCCCTCTCCTTTTCCTATCCAAAACAATGATTACTTTAGTTTACCCTATAAAATAACTATGTGTTTTGATACATACAGACATCTACCTCATACTTGCTCCTGAAGAGTGGCAGTCGCCACGAAACGCGTAGAGCCAATAGATGCCCTTTCGCTCATACTGTACTTTATCAATACTTACCATACTTACCCATTGGATCGTGCCAACATATCTAGACACAGCTCTCTACCAGGGAGACACGCTTCTATGAAAATGGCTCTCTATGATGTGCATGATATGAACTCATTATGCTATTATTGTTGTTGTCATTATTATTGTTACACCTATTTACCCAATGTACTTTGTTTTTATATAATATTCAACATTATGAACTTATTATATCATTATTTCATCATGGTAACATTATGAATTTAATATGTCATTATTTTATTATGGTATCATTACCACTACTGGTACAATATACTTTCTTATAGGCATAAAACATTACATCTCACACTAGTTCCATAACAAGTTAAAGTGGTCACAAGATTAGTCTCATCTACAAGGGATGCTCAGGCAGACAGAAACAACAGAACAATGGGATACAGCCAATTAACAATAAACACATAACAAACCCCACCCCAAGCTATCTGCTAAAAAGTCTACAACAGTCTATGAGACCAAGCTCATACAACATTCCAGGAGTCTGAAAAGTGGAATTCATTTATCTTCATATATTTCTTGAGGGATATTGTTCATAATTTTACTGCCCCAAGTGAAAGAGCCTCTCCATTCTTTAAACACAAACCACACATATATGACCCAGAATAACAGGGGTAAAATGAAACGCTGAGTCCAATGTGGTTGTACTGGGAGTCTGGTTAGGGCAGACTAGACTGATTCTCGGTCACCCTGTGCCCCTAATAGACATAGGTGACTTACACACACTGAATTCCATGGGCCCCGCCCAAAGTGACTTCAGGCACATATATATTTTCCAAAGGTGAAGGTATCCATCACCTATAGATAGGGGGAGGGGGGCGCAATTCTATCATAGCTTTTGAAACTAGCTGCATAGAACCCACAGGGTAAGAATACAAATCCTATATCCTGTACTGTATGGTTTTTGACTCATCAGTAATAAGTACAGTACAGGACGCAGTCTATTTCCAGGTGATTGGACATACAGTATAACCTGACCCACTCCAACCTAGTCTGAAGTTTTGTAACAAGCAATAGGGAGATTACAAGTACAGAACAGGACAAAGGCTTCTGTAAATTATTACGATTAGGACATCCAAAAATATTCCAACAGAGAGGTGGACAACACAGCATACAACACCTACAGGCCCACAAGACAACAGGTCAAGAAGGGCTTGAAAGACTTAGGTCAGCTATACACCATTCGAATCTAGTCCAGTTCAGCAGGAACTGTCCAAGATGCAAACCATTAGGCAGGCTAAATGTACCAAGTTGATCGATCAATCAGGTTGGTTATAACTAGGATGCCGGATTCACTTGAGATTAATCGCAAGCGGCTGCTATAGCTGCTAGCGATAATGACTATCTTTTCCCAGTGGGAACGGCTTCCCCATCCCACCCACCCCGCCAGGAGAAGACAATGGTCTGGCAGGAGGTATTCCCACATCAACATTGTCTGTGTTAATGGGCAAATCAAGCAAATTTATTTCCTGCAACACGTTGGCAATCACAGAGGGGATGGGAGCTTTTTATAGAAGTGGCTTAACAAACAATTTAAGGTTTCGAGGCGGACGTTTGGCAACTCGAACCCTCAGCTCCCTCGACATATTTTCTATAGGATTAAGGTCTGAAGAGTGGCTAGGCCACTCCAGGACCTTAAAGTGGACCTTCAGTATTAACTTTCCATCTATTAAATTTTCTGCCTTTGTTGTTTTAACTTTGGATAGTAAAAAAAAAAAAAAAATCTGCCAGTAAATACCTTATACAGCCCACTTCCTGTTTCTCTGCTCATTAGCCTAGGCTTATGACATCTTGCACAGCTCTCTTTCTCACTCTCAGTGTTTGCCAGGAAGAGAGGGGGGATGAGTCATAAGAGGGCCAATGAGAACTGCAGGGCTGGAGGTGTGCCTCTGTGTAAATCCAGGAAGTGACCAGGCAGCAGCTTCGGCTGCCCACATTTAAAATGGTTGCAGTCAGACTCAGTGGAGGGAGATTTCTGCAGCATATTTGGCAAGTACAGAATAAAATAGTACACCGTATATATAAAATAATATGCAAAGTGGTTGGAGGGAAGTTTCAGAATGGCAAAGATGTCTTTATTACAAATTATGTGAGCAGACTGCAGTTCCTCTTTAATGTGCTTCTTCTTGAACCACTCCTTTGTTGCCTTGGCCGTGTGCTTTGGGGTCATTGCCATGCTAGAAGACCCATCCCTGACACATTTTCAATGTCCTGGCTGAACAAAGGAGGTACTCACCCAAGATTTGATGGTACATGGTCCCGTCCATCATCCCTTTGATGCAATGAAGTTGTTCTGTCCCCTTAGCAGAAAGACACCCCAAAATCATAATGTTTTCACCTCCATGTTTGACGGTGGGGATGGTGTTCTTGGGGTCAAAGGGAGCATTCCTCCTCCTCCAAACACGGCGAGTTGAGTTGATACCAAAGAACATTTACTTGGTAGAGCTTAGATATGTGAACAAAAGAACAGGTGGCTGCCATGCGAATGAGAAACAAATACCTGGATGCTAAAAAACACATAAAGCACTAACATCCGGTAGTGTGTGCCCTAATAGGCAAGGGAGAAACACTATTTTTCAGAGTATAGGCTCAAACAAAAACTTGTCCCGTCCAGCTAGCAGTGGTGTAGAGAGAGGCAGAGAAGTGCTTGCAAAAACCTTCATGATGCACAAAGAGGGAATCCAATTTCCAAAAAAGTGTCAGCAGCCAAGAGGTATACTCTCACAGCACGCACCATGTTGACATAGTGTACAGAAATGTTTTGAATGAGGACATACAGGGGGGGGGGGCAATCTCCTGGTCAAGGTGGGGGACAGAGACAACCTTTATGAGAAAAAGGGTGCTAGGCCTCAAGACACTTTTTTCTTGTGCAACACTAAGAAAAGCTCCTTAAAGGATACGGTCTCAAACTCTGAGCCAAGAGAAGCAGAGTGAGATTCTAAGGGCGCACAGGGGAACAAAAAGGCCCTAAACATCGAGTGAAAGGCCAAAGCTTTCTGAAACATAATGGCCAAGGCTGAGATTACTCCCTTAATGTTACTCAAGCCCAAATGTTGGTCTAGGCAAATAACTGAAGGAAGGACAAAATAAGACCTACAAAAAATTTTCCAGGAGGAAAGACCCTCGACTTGTACGAAGCCAAGTAAGCCTTTCAGGTGCAATTGTAGAATTTATGAGAAGTTGGATTCCTAGCCTTCAAGGATGACTGAATGCAAAAGATTTCAGTCCATAAAGACCATGGGTTCAACAGCCAATAACCAGCGACTGACACCCAGGATGGGACACTGGCCCTTGGGGATAGGATGTCTGGGGGATCAAGAACGGCCCACAGAGCATCTGCAAGGAACCTTAGTATGTCTCAATGCTATGTCCTTCTGGGCAATGTGGGGAGGTAAGGATCACCGGAACGCACTCCTCACAGTTCCAGCACAGTAGGCGAGGAAGAATCTGGAGGGTTAGAAAAAGCATCGCTGAAGTTAAACTAATCCTACAGCATCACCAGTGCATTCACTGAGAAGGCCCAAGGGTCCCTGGACCCGACAACAAATCTGTACAGTTTACTGTTAAATCTTGATGCCAGAAGGTGTATATCTGCTGACCCCTATCTGTGGCAAAGGGCTTGAAAGAACTTGGATGAAGAGCTCATTCTCCTGGATCCAGACGATGGCAGGCAACTACAGTACCTTCAAATGTTAACTGCTGAATGTGATCCAATAAAGGGAGTTCTGCTGACTGGTATTTAATCCAGAGAATTCGGTGCATGTGCACAGAGAGAGGTCTCATCCTGAAAATTTGGCAAAGTTTATCTGTCAAGCCATTCACACAGTAGCGCAAGGCTGAAGGCAAGAGGTCCAGCTATGGACAAATGGATCAGAAAAGATTTAGCTGGAATTCCAGCCCATACACTTGTATATTTTATTTTCATTAAACAAAGCAAGGCAATACATAAAATATGGAAATAAACAGTAGTTCAATCTGTATTTTGGAATTATCATCAGCATAGAACCTGCAATGCATTACATTTCATTAGACTGACTTATAAACAGAAATTTTGTTACAACCGTAGATGAACACCAAAATACTACATCATTGGTATAAAAATCTGAAGCATCAATGGAGAAAGTGACAAACCTGTCTGACTTCCTTGCCTCAAGACAGGTTTTTATAAAATAAAAAATTATATTTTTATATATATATATATATATATATATATATATATACATAAAACAATGACTAGTAGGAAAAGATTAAAGCAAGGTAGTCGTCCCCCAAAGTTGGCAGATATGGTTTGCCCGAAGCAGGGTATGGCTTGGCCTGGTCCTGCACGGTGAAAGGGGAAGGGTGGAGTTGTAGCCAAATGAAAGGAAAATTATAGAACAGAGACAGATCACAGAGTAAGGTAGCCCATAGATTAGTCCGTTGTTTGGCTCAACCGGCTGGCTGAACAAAAAAAAAAAAAAAAACGGACTATTCCCCCATCCACCCATCCTCCCCGCTGAGCTATAGTATTCGGACAGCGGGAGAGCTCCTTGCCGTCAGAATACAGAGATCAGTGTTGCAGGCGATAGCCTGCGATGTCAATCGAGTGGGGAAAATCAGTTGGTAGATCAACCACCCTGCCCATAAAGGGTAGGGTAAAGGAACAGAAAAAAAAAAAAAAAGGGTCGGGGGGGGGGGGGGGGAGTGAGTAAACAAGTGATTGCGATGTCAGTAGCCCATGACTTCTAAGTAGAAATCACACTCTTATATCAGGACTCAGGGGGCAGCAAGAGTGGAAACTTCAGAGTAGCTGAAGACATTCCAATACAGCTACTTGCGAAAGCAAAGATAGCATTAAGGAGGCCATTAACCTTTTATCTACTGGGTGTTTGTACATGGGAAAATCCTCCATGGGGACCATGAGGGTCTTTTCGTGGTAAGAAATAGAGATACCATCAAAGGAATTGTCCACTTTGTAAGGAAACTTTCTTCATTAAGATATTGTTGAGCGAGAGTGGGGCCAGTCTCCATACAGAAAGAATCAACCAGTTTGTGTGGAAGGTATAGTTTGTTACATGGGAAGACAGACACTTGGTTATCATCCTCCAAGTGAGCCAGTTATGGCTAAACCATAAGTGAGACTGTCTAATAAGAATTTTCAGTGTTTTGGAGGTGTAGAAGTTTATAAAAATGGGTTTGACAGATATTAACGATGGGTATGTCATGATCATTTTTTTGTATAAATGATCAAAACAGTATAAATGTATTCTATTCTGAAATGTAAACAATTTAGCACTTTCCTCTTTGCTGTTATAGTGCTACATGTTTAATAAACTTTAAAGGCACAGAAACAAGAAGATCAACAACTTTGACCCCAATGGGGTACTCATGACCTCTACTACCAGCAGTGGAGCAAGAGAGAAAATAACTAAACACCTATAGAACCCATGATCTGTCAGTGTACAATGCTAAAATTCCCCTCAGATAGGAGA
This sequence comes from Lithobates clamitans, assembly GCA_037952925.1. Lineage (NCBI taxonomy): Eukaryota > Metazoa > Chordata > Amphibia > Anura > Ranidae > Lithobates > Lithobates clamitans. The sequence continues at coordinate 143,905 of JBBGZY010000802.1, forward strand.
CCAGCATAAACTAACTTCCAAGTCCAAATAGGAAGAGGCACAGTGCTTTAGTGCAGTAACCTCCCCAGGAATCTAGTGGCATAGATGCGGGAGGCATTTCAGTACTGTGCCACTTGGAAGGAGGGCACAGGCACAGTAGCACCATAACAGGTAAGACAACTAAATGGTGCCAAGCCTGCATTAACCCTGGTCATACTGGAACCCACAGCTTGCCACTAGAAGGGTAGATAGTTGCATTGTGTGCCAAGGGTTATGTTTACAGCAGGAACTAGAGCAAAAGAAACATTAAAGGCAGGCTCCTGGTCTTCCAGGAGTCCACTGACCAGGGAGTTGCAGAAGGAGCCTAAGTAGCTTGGAAATTAAAATATACAGAGAGGGAGAGAGAAAAAAACCTCCAAAGAAGAATATAGGTTTCTCTAGCAAAAAACTGAGGCTAGCTGAGAGTCGAAGAGATTATATAGGGGGGTGCCCGTGCAGCCTTTCTTTTATGCCATGTTCATTCACCTGAAAGTAGTTGCATAAACCATAATTGTAACACTTTAAAGAATCCTATACAATAATGTAGTGTCCTATACAATCAGGAAAAATAAATATTGTGTCAGTGTGATACTGAAGGCCTAAGCTTTTGTAGCTTAGTGGATGAAAAAAAATTATAGCACATGCCTAAAACAGATTGTATATTAAATTATATAATATCTCTATGTACAACAAAAATACCTTAACACTTTTGGGGGAGATAACGGGATGTATTTAAAGTGGACAAAATGTAACACAGATGTCTAACCCCCCCCCCCCCATGCTACAATTTGCATTTCATATCACAAATATCCATATGCCCTTAAGAGCCCAAAAGATCAAATCTGTTGCTATAATTTTCCGCAACAGCTGTTTTGCAAATTAAAATAAAAAAAATATCTGATAAATCAAATTATGAATTCCTGAGCAACAGCCTAATTTATCGTGATTAGCAGCAACACTTCTGCCCCCATAAAATTCAGGACATTTTAATATATAAAAGTACCAATAAAACAAGGCAATATGGTTTAAAGTCAAAAATATTACCAGACATTGCAACAGATAATTGTGTTAATAAAAACATGTTATTTAATCATAATAGCATAAAAATAAAATGCTAAGTAAAGCTACAGTCTGACATTAAATTAAGAGTTGGATAAAGAGATTGGAAAATGGATCACAAAGTTCAACATTCAGCCAGCATCAGGTTTATATATATTACCCTCTGCTAAATATAAAACACATTAAAGGGGACCTTCGCCAACTTTATTCAATTTGTCTCATTTGAATTGTCATGCAAAGGTATGTAAAATATATACTGTATATATACACACACTATCTCACAAAAGTGAGTACACCTCTCACATTTTTGGAAACATTTAATGATATCTTTTCATAAAAACTCAACACAGCCATTAATGTCTAAACCACTGGCAACAAAAGTGAGTAGACCCCTAATTAAATATGTCTAAATTGGGCCCAAAGTGTCAATATTTTGTGTGGCCACCATTATTTTCCAGCACTGTCTTAACCCTCTTGGACATGGAGTTCACCAGCACTTCACAGGTTGCCACTGGTGTCCTCTTCCACTCCTCCATGATGACATCACAGAGCTAGTGGATGTTAGAGACCTTGCACTCCTCCACCTTCCGTTTGAGGATGCCCCACAGATGCTCAATAGGGTTTAGGTCTGGAGACATGCTTGGCCAGTCCATCCCCTTTATCCTCAGCTTCTTTAGCAAGGCAGTGGTCGTCTTGGAGGTGTGTTTGGGGTCGTTATGTTGGAACACTGCCCTGCGGACCAGTCTCTGAAGGGAGGGGATCATGCTCTGCTTCAGTATGTCACAGTACATGTTGGCATTCATCGCTCCCTCAATGAACTATAGCTCCCTAGAGCCGGCAGCACTCATGCAGCCCCAGACCATGACACGCCTATCATCATGCTTGACTGTAGGCAAGACACACTTGTCTTTGTACTCGTCACCTATTTGCAGCCACACACGCTTGACACCATCTTAACCAAATAAGTATATCTTGGTCCCAGTCCACAGGACATGGTTCCAGTAATCCATGTCCCTAATCTGCTTGCAGGCTTTCTTGTGCATCATCTTTAGAAGAGGCTTCCTTATGGGACGACAGCCATGCAGCCATTTTGATGCAGTGTGTGGCCTATGGTCTGAGCACTGACAGGCTGACCCCCCCCCCCCACCCCTTCAACCTCTGCAGCAATGTTGGCAGCACTTATATGTCTATTTCCCAAAGACAACCTCTGGATATGACACTGAGCACATGCACTCAACTTCTTTGGTCGACCATGGCGAGGCCTGTTATGAGCGGAACCTGTCCTCTTAAACAGCTGTATGGTCTTGGCCAACATTCTGCAGCTCAGTTTTAGAGTCTTGGCAATCTTCTTATAGTCCAAGCCATCTTTATGTAGAGCTACAGTTATTTTTTTCATATTCTTAGAGAGTTTGAGGTGCCATGCTGAACTTCCAGTGACCAGAATGAGAGAGTGAGCGCGATAACACCAAATTTAACACATCTGCTCCCCATTCACACCTGGGACCTTGTAACACTAATGAGTCATATGGCTAATTTTTGCCAAATTTGGACATTTTCACTTAGGGGTGTACTCACTTTTGTTGCCAGTGGTTTAGACATTAATGGCTGTGTGTTGAGTTTTTTTCAGGGGACAGCAAATTTGCACTATACAAGCTGTACACTCACTACTTTACATTGTAGCAAAGTGTCACTTCTTCAGTGTAGTCACATGAAAAGAAAAAAATATTTACAAAAATGTGAGTGGTGTACTCACTTTTGTGAGATACTGTACATATATACAGTAAATATCTAACTCTTCCTGACTTTATCGCCACCTCTCACTTTCTCTCTTCTCTTTCCTTCTCTCTGTCCCTTTTTCTCTCCCCCTTTAATTTTTTTTCTCTCTTCATATTAACCACTTCAGCCCCGGAAGATTTTCCCTTTTAATGACCAGGTAATTTTTTTGTGATACGGCACTGCGTCACTTTAACTGACAATTGGGTTGTCGTGCGACAATGTACCCAAACAAAACGGACGTCCTTTTTTTCCCACCAATAGTTCCCTTTTGGTGGTAATTCATCACCTCTGCAGTTTTTATTTTTTTTGCGCTATAAACAACAAATAGTGACAATTTTGCAATAAAAAACTATATTTTTTACTTTTTGCTATAATGAAAATCCCCCCCAAAAAATCTAAAACACAAATTTCTTCATCAGTTTAGGCCAAGATGTATTCTTCTACATATTTTTGATCAGCGATCAGTGCCAGTGACATTTACTGTGGAATGGGACTGACTGGAGGAGACAGATCGCTGTTCCTAATTACTAGGAACAGCAGATCTGTCTCTCCTCCCCTGTCAGAATGGGGATTTGTGTGTACATACACAGATCCCTGTTCTGGCTCTCATGCCCACCGGCTACGCGCATCGGGTTCTTGCCGTGCAGCAGTGTGCGCCTGCTATGGCTCTTAAAGGAGCTGACCAGTGATGCGATTCACGGGAACGAGCCGACCTGCCGCTGTATAATGACGGCGGCTGGCCGGCAAGTGGTTAAATATGCTTTATTGGCAGGACTAAATACATTTTAGCATTGCCAAAGCAGTTTGGTGGGAGGGGGATAGCTCTAGAATTAAGGGCATCAATGTCACAGGTTATCTGGATGCCACCTCCTCATCTTCCATCCAGCTGTCTGCAAATGTGCAGAGGACATTGCAGATGCTCCAGGTTTGCGGGTGATATAGTTCCAAACATTTGCTCCACAGCCTTCTCTGAATTACTGGAATACTTAGGTCTCATCCTGGACACATCCCAAGCAAATGTTTTTCTTCCAGAGAAGAAATGCTCTCTCTCAGAAATAAGCTGGAGAATAAATGTCAAAGACACAACCCTTGGTAAGATTCTCCAGGGGAGTTCTAGGTCTCGTGTTGGCCTCCTTCAAGGCTGCTCCATTCGATCAATTCCTTTCAAGGCCACTCCAGCACAACATCTCGTCAACCTAAAACAAATGTGTTCTCTCTCTCAACCTACCCATATTTCTGTCCAGCCAAAAGTGGATAACTAGAAAGCAGAAATGAGGGACCCCGGATGTGGATATCCATGTATCCACATTGAACAAGAAACTACCTCTGTTTGTGGTCAGGTCCAGAAGATCTTCTAGTACTGGCAACGGATGCCTTGATAATCTCCTGGTCTCAATTCAGGATAATATACAGCTTCACTCCAGTGTGTATTCTATCTAGTCTGCTCCACAAAATAGAACAAGACAAAAAGCTAAGGATTCTCATTGCACCAAACTACCCCAAAGAATCTGCTGCACAGACATACTCAAACTACTAGTAGACCACACCTGGCATCTTCCCAACATGCCAGACGTGCTTTCCCAGGGGTGTCAGTTCCATCCTGTTTCTCAGTCACTAGCTTTATTGACATGGTAGTGGAAACCCGGGTCCTAGAAAACAGAGGCGTCCGAGTCCGTCATCCCTAACTTGTAAAAGTAAGAAAAATCACTTCCAGAAAGATCTATTCTTGTACCTGGAATCCATCTTTGCCTACTGTGAACACAGACGCTTTAATCCCGGAGATTTCTAAAGGCCTTGTATTCTGGCCTTCTTTCAATCAAGACAAAAATGTATCCTTAAGCACCTTAAAAAAGGACAGGTTTCCACCTTGTCCATTATATTTCAAAAATATAAGGTGTTTCTCAGATCAGGCCCTCCTGTAGCACCCTCTGCTTCCTTAGGACCCTGACTTGGCCCTCTCTGCCCTGCAGAAATCACAGTTTGAACCCATCATGGATATTCTCTTAGATAACTTCTCCCGCAGGGTGACTTTTCTAATCACAATCACACCTGTCAGATACATCTCAGCCTGGGTTCACACTAGTGCATGCGGAAAACCGCATTTGATTCGCACAGGAATCGCACTGCATTCCTGTGCACATCACATGCAATGTTTTTTGCGGTGAGATTTGAGCCATACATTTTTTGTATGGCTCAAATCACATTGCATCCACACCAAAATGTCGGAGGACCCTCCCCCCCCCCCCCCCGCATCTGAATTGCACATTGCGATGCAATTCTGGCCATTGCACTGTGTTTTGCCATTTGTTTTGTGGTATTGTTAATGTAACATTGACACCTGCAGCAGATCGCATGGACGATGTGCAATTGCTATGCAGTGTGATACAGAGAAACGCAGCGATTCTTGTGCGCTTCCCGCATTGCATCAGTGTGAACTGGGGCTCAGAGTTGGTCTTTCCTACGTGGTCAATCCTCATCCTTCATAATGACAAGGTACTCCTATATCCAAGGTAAACCCCCATTCCCAAGATGGTATCAGATTTCCACCTCCATGAGGATATATTTCTTCCACCTTTGAGCCATGCTTCAAAGGACCCCAAAGAAATTGCTCGTTGCCAGGACATAGAGCCATACAGTACGCCAGTGCAATGGCTTTAGGAAGATACACTCTCTATTTGTCCTGCCCACAATGGAAACCCTGGTTCTTAAACAACTACTGCTTGCTGGATCAAGCAGCAGATCACTAGAGCTTAAACTCTAAAAGGATAAAATTTCTCTTCTGCTTTTACGAGCCCACTGCACCAGGTTATTAGTCATTTCTTGGACATTTTGGCACAAGGCCACAGTAGCCAGCTCTGTAGGGCCTCAACTTAGTCTTCTAATCATACCATTTCAACTTAACCAGGTGGACATTCAATTATTTACAGTTGCAACCTTTGGCCTCAGGGTCCTTGCCCTAGGGTATTATTTGTTGTTGAGCCTGTAGGTACAATTCTGTTAGCCTACTTTTTGTCCACCGTTCTCGTTCATTGCTTGGGGATGCCTAAGGGTCTATGAATACTCAGCCTGTGTCCTGTAATGAACGCTTAAGATAAGAGGAATTTTTACTTCCCTTTAAATTCCATGTTTTGGAGAACAGTACAGGACACAGGTCACCCTCACTTCTTCTCTTTGGTTACTTTGCATTGCTTGCTATAAAACTGGGGACTCACAGAGTATAGGTCAGGTACAATTTGAAGGAAGGTGTTCAGGGAGTGTGTCTTCAAAAGCTTTGCCATTGTCCTTTCACCTGAAGGTTGAAAATGTATGTTCCAAGGTCTATGAATACTTGCCCTGTGTCCTGTACTGTAATCCACAATATGGAAACAACATTTTTTTTTTTTTTTAAGACATACTAGCTTTTTCAACAGAAGAAAATACACTAGGAAGGTACATCAATATAACTTGAGACTCTGCAATAAACTCACAGGATGGGAGATCCTCTTTGTCCTACAAAGCTTTAAAATGCATCAAACTAGGCTTTTGCCACTTGGGCTACTTTCACACTGGGGCAAGGTGCGCTAGCGGTAAAGCACCGCAAGTTTTAGTGGCACTTCACCTCTGTTTTAGCAGTGCTTTTCGGCCGTTAGTGGCCAAAGGATTAAAGGTACCCGCAGAGTGCCGCAGCTTTAGCGCTTTGATGCCGCTTCGGCAGCGCTGGCCATTGATTTCCATGGCAGGGGCGGTGTGGGAGCGGTGCATACAGCACTCCCACACTGCCCCAAAGATGCGCTTGCAGGACTTTTTTTCCTGTCCTGCAAGCGCATCACTCCAGTGTGAAGGGACTCAGGCTTTCACACTGGGGTTGCAGGGGAGGCGTTTTTCAGGCGCTATTTTTAGCGAAAAAGCGCCTGAAAAACGCCTCAAAGTGAAGGTAGCCTCACACCCAATTGACACCTGGTGATCCTTTCACCCCGAGGACAAAAACTATACCTTCCTACCTCACACTTTCTTACCAGCCAAGGTGAAGACAGGTGAAAGTCCCAGCCCCAGCAGTTTTATCTCCCAATATTACAAAGCCTTTACCTCCCTGTCTCCCCATTTCCCAAAAGCCTTATATATAAATAAAATATAAATAACCAGGAGTTCCTAAATTTTTTAAATAAGGACATCCCATTCTCAGTAATTAAGGTATTACCCTGCACCCAATAATCATGTATAACTTACACAAAGAAGAAATAGGTGATAACCAGGGACCACTACAAGATATTTCCTTTTTTTAAATGTATCAAAATGTAATCACCATTACTATATGCACATTAATCCTACCCATTAAAGTGATACTAAACCCAGATCCTGCATTCACTATATCTGGTCTCCCACAGCACACAGAACATGGAAATACAATAGTTTTATTAAATATAAACTGCTATATACCCGTTTTCATCAGTAGTTAAAACATTCTTGTGTCTATCAGTGTCTGGTTAAAGCTTTAAGGGGGAGTTTTCATCCTACTCTAACTGTCATATGAGGCTGCAGAACCCCTGACCTTCTCCCTGGACAGTGCCGATTGGCCCTGTGCTAATCACATGCACTCTCCTAAGAAAAAAAAACTCTCTAGCAATACAAACCAAACTGAGCATGTGCAGCTTGTTCCCTAGCCTCTGTTCTATCAGGAGATGGTTTGGGGACTGTGGAAGAAGGGGCGGATAAGAGAGGACAGGATCAAACAGCCTTTTTACACAATGGTGATGCAGAAAAGAGGGAGAGATGAGGCGCTCTGGTGAGGCTGGGTATCTGATCCTTTGTAGCAGTGGAGAGATGGCACTGAAGGAAGCACTTGATAGAGAAGGAGCTAGTAAGAGGTCATAGGCATATAATGATTTGTTCTGTATGCTTTGAAACACGTTACCGCCCACTACCTGATGTTACATCGGCCGCGTGCGTTCCAGAATCCGGGCCGCCTCCTCACATCTTCAGCTGCTCACCAATCCACGTCAGTAGGGACTCTGACAGCTGCAGGACAGCTCTTTCTCTCTCTCCCCCAGACAGATGACGATTACAGCAATCACATGAAGACAAATCATTGTATGCGAATGACCTCTTACTATCTTGTAAGTGTTTTTAGTCCCATTGTGCCTGTAATAAATCTTTTAACCACTGCACTTAGAGGCGCCTTTCTCTTTCTTTTCTTTTTTTTTTTTTTTACACAATGCAGAGGATCAACCCCTTATGTTCCACAGTGAGTATAACAAGCATGCTTTACTGCATATACAGACTGATTTTAATGTTGTGGGTTTAGTAACACTTTAAAAAATGGACAATGTTGTAAAAAAAAATATTCTAGGCTGACCTTTTCCACATATAGCTACACTAAAGATCTCACTATACTCTAATAGCATAATAAGTCAAGAAATTCAAAAGTATATTTCCTCAATTGAGTATTATAAAGAATGTTATTCAATATTATTAGCACTTGTTAGTATCCAAATCATTCAAAGAAAAAAAAATCACACAGAGTTATTTTGTATCCAGTATAAGTTGTTTATCCTTCATTAAATGGTAAATAACCAGCTTCTCAATCCTCTTTAGCATACATGCAATGAGTGAGCTTAGGCAAGGTTTGTAGCTTAAACACAGGATCCCAGAATGTTTTCTCGCTCCTTTTTAACCCATTGGGTTATTAGGCGATAATGAGGAAATAGCTAGGCTCACTTTTAGGGTATTACAAAAACCAATCAAGGGAGTAAAGAGAGGCAGGAAGGAATACAAACTAGCTGCTTTGGAGGAGGATTTTTTTTTCTACATCACACCCATAAATTCCATTACCCAACTTACGCTCAGCTTCTGACTTTCCAACTTTAAAATCAATGTATCTAAATCCATCACCTTGATCGCTACCATCTCCTCAATTGCAGTAAACACCCTGAAAACCTCTTGTCCGGAAAACAATTCTGTTACCTACCATGGCATACGCATTCCAGTCCATACTGCAGACCTTTTTTCTGCCAACTTCTGTCCAATTCACCACAATATTATTTTTGACCTCCAAAAATCAGACCTCTTTTCCCTTCCCTTTCTTGGCTTGGCCATATGCTGCTGACTTTTATTTATTTTTTTCTTTTACAGGCTGGAACTCCACTTTAAGAACATTTGCCGTCTCCAATACAACTTTTACACCTACAGCTAATGTCTTGAACTGTTTCATCATTTTGAGGCATATATCTGGTCTGTTTTTATTTGTTGCAACTTACTACTTTGGTTGGAAATGCTTATCAATGTACTACTATGTTTGATCAGAAACACTGAATATTTTTATGTTCTCCTCCTTTTACTATATTCCTGCCCTTCAGTAACTCACTGCACAAATAAAATCTTAAAAAAAATAGAAGAAAAAATAAAAAGAACAAGGTGGCATTTTATTTTTGCTTGTGCATCCAGCTCTATTACAGACACAAGGTGCAGCAATATGAAATATGGCAGAGCAGTGATGTGTCCATGACCGAAGAAGCTTGATGTACTGAAAGCCTGGGTCAGATGACCTAGCACTTAAAGCATTTGTTACCCCAACATCTCATATTTCTGATATGTGCCTGCTGTATCATGTACTTGTAAGTGAAAGTGCCCTGTTCTATTTGTATTGCTTCCTTAGTTGTGAAATCCCTGGTGTTCCTGCCAGTCTCTCTGCTTTTCTATCAAAAACTGACCACACTAAACAGGGGAACATACTGTGGTCAGTTCTCTAGCTATGCTGGGAACTCATCCAGCAAGCTCTTATAGCTATACATAAATGGTTTGCCTTTAATTTCTATTTTAAACTAAAAAGGGTTGTTTTACAAGGTGATCGTTTACAATCATTTTAAAACAAAAAAGTAACGTACTATTATTATTATTATAAGGGATTCATATAGTGCCAACAGTTTGACCAGCACTTTACAAAAAAAGGGGGAATAGTACAGCTACAATACAATTCAATACAAAAAAGGACAGACGGCCCTGCTCGCGAGGGCTTAAGATCGTCTTTTAACATAACTACAAAGATTTCTGTTGAATAATATGGTCTGTGAACTAGACTGCAACAAAATCCCAGAATCAAGTTTGTCTTTCTAAAACAAAACCACAGAAAAATGTATAAATGTAGAGAAAACAGCATGGGATAGATGAGACTTTAAAAGACAACCCATCGACTTATTACAACTCATTTACTGATGTGATACTGAATAAATGACATATCTGGTTACAAGTTTTGTTTTCCTGCCCACTGAATTGCCAAGATTGCCTCTAAATACAGGTGCATCTCATAAAATTAGAATATCATCAAAAAGTTAATTTATTTCAGTAATTCAATTCAAAAACTCAAACTCATATATTTTATATGGATGTGTTACACACAGAGTGATATATTTCAAACATTTCTTTCTTTTGATTTTGATGATTATGGCTTACAGTTAGTGAAAACCCAAAATTCAGTATCTCAGAAAATTAGATTATTACATAAGACCAATAAAAAAAAAGGATTTTTAATACAGAAATGTTGCCTTACTGAAAATTATGTCCATGTACATTATAGTATGAACTCAATACTTGGTCAGTGCTCCTTTTACGTGAATTACTGCATCAATGTGACGTGGCATGCAGGCGAGCAGCCTGTGGCACTGCTGAGGTGTTATGGAAGCCCAGGTTGCTTTGATAGCGGCCTTCAGCTCATTTGCATTGTTGGGTCTGGTGTCTCATCTTCCGCTTGACAACTCCCCGTCTCCATGCCACGCCGCATTGATGCAGTAATTTATGTAAAAGGAGCACTGACCAAGTATTGAGTACCATATTATACATGGACATACTTTTCAGTAAGCCAACATTTTTGTATTAAAAATCCTTTTTTTTATTGGTCATATGTAATATTCAAATTTTCTGAGATACTGAATTTGTTGGCTGGTTGGTTTTCACTAACTGTAAGCAATAATCATCAAAAGAAAAGAAAAAAAATGCCCGAAATATCTCACTCTGTGTGTAACACATCTATATAAAATATATGAGGTTCACTTTTTGAATTGAATTACTGAAATTAACTTTTTGATGATTATTCAAATTTTATGAGATGCATCTGTAGGTCACTAGCCAGCTAAAACTTTATATCTGGACTATTTGTCATGACTTTTCAGGGAAAAGGGAAAACCAGTCCAACACGCCCTCCACCTTTCTTGGAGAGGTCTCAAACACAGTTATTTTAACATCACTATTGATATAATCACTTCCTGAAAGCCTTCAGCTCTTCTCAGCCTAGTCTCCGAATATCACTGCTTTTCAGAATGTTTCTGAGACATGGCCATGACTACACAGTACAGCCTCCATTAATGAATTTTCTTCTTCTCTTCCAGAAGAAGGCTCAACAGCTCTCTAAGCACTGCCAATGTCAGAACTGCTTGGCAGTTCTGTCTCTGAAGAGTAAACCTTTTTTGTTTATTTTTTCTTCCATTGACATTCACATTTATTCTAATAAGATAGCAAATAGGCTTAGACCCTTAATCTTGGATCTTATTCAGCAGGACCAAATAAGGTTTACCCGGGGTGTGAAGCCTGAGACAATACCCAAATATGTTAACCTTGATGGGATAAAAGATGTGGCTATTATAGGTTGATGCCAAGAAGGATTTTGACCGCGTACATTGGGGATTTATGAGAGACAATGTAACAAGTTTGGGCCTTAATATGCCTCAAAAGATACCATCCCTTTATCATAATCCCTCGGCTCGTGTTTGGTCAAATGGGAATTTATTGGAATTGGTACAGATCTGCAATGCCACTCGCCAGGGGTGTCCCCTTGTCCCTCTTGTTATACATCTTAGTAATGGAAAACCTAGCCACTGCACTATGTGATAAGCCCAATGTTAAAGGAAATAATATTAGGGGTGAGAAAATTAATCGCTGCATCGATGCATCGCGATTCGGGTGTCCCCGATGCGGCATCGATGCATGCGACCGTAGAAATCGATTGCCGGTGACATTGCCCCGCCCCTCCCGGGAGAGCGCTTCGAGGGTATCCCGTCATGTACAATGCCCATCACTCTCCTCTCACTTCCAGCTCTTCTCACGTCAGCGGAGAATTCTCAGCCCCGCCCACTGATTGTCACTATCAAATCAGAAGAGGCGTGTGGGGCTGAGAATTCCCTGCTGACGTCAGAAGGGACGTGAGACTTGGGAGCAGAGAGGCCGGGCAGGGGCAGTCACATCAGAGGTGCCTATGCTCAGGGCCGCTGATAAGGGGCTATAGGCAGCCCGTCCTCCTAGCCCACCCACATAGTTCCCTAGGCTAGCAGGCCGGGACTCCCGAGCGATGTCAGGACTCAGTGGGGAGGGACTAATGAGGGAACTTGAGATACCCATTGGCAGAGGAGGCAGCAGGAGGCTCAGCCAATGGGTGCACAGGGAGGCCTGTCCATCACATTCTTCGTCCTGTGGTCTTTCTGACTTGGTGCAGGCACTGGATGAAGTGGCTTTCAATGGAGCTTCTGAGCAAACTGCATTTGCTGACTGAGGTGAGGAAGAGTTTTTTCCAAGTAGTAATAAAGGCAAACTGAGGAGCTGCTAGAAGTAATGACATGTCTGGATGGATCCTGGGGAAGCCCATGCAGTGATAGCTCAGCGAAGTAATTAAAAATTGGCAGCAGGGTTCTGCAATAGATGATGTCATCAGTCAGAGCCTGGCAGAGAAGTGAGCAGAGGATGTTTTCTTTTGTGAGATCGTCTGAGCCATCACTGCACTGGCATCCCTTCAGATGAGAAAAATTAGCAGACAAGAAAAGTGAGAGGGGGATGATTCTTCTACAGAATTCCATATGGATTAAGGAGCACCAGTGCCCCGCCTCCCCCACTGACTGGCAGTGCCTCCAAACTTCCCCCATTAGGCACCAGGACCCCTATCTCCACTCACTAATCACTTGAGCCTCCTATCTCTCCCCACTAGGCCCCAGGAATCCTCCCATCTCTCCCCACTAGGCCCCAGGAACCCTCCCATCTCCCCTCACTAAGCACCAGGACCCCCCATCTCTCCCCATAAAGCTCCAGGACCCCCCCATCTCTCCCCACTAATCACCCCCCATCTCCCCACTAATCACCCCCCATTTCCCCCCACTAAGCGCCAGGACCCCATCTCCCCTAATTGAGCACCAGTGATCCCTTTTGTCCTTCTTGAAAAAAATGGGGATATTTATTATAGCAAAAAGTAAAAAATATTGTTTTTTTCAAAATTGTTGCTTTTTTGTGTTTATAGTGCAAAATATAAAAACCGCAGAGGTGATCAAATACCACCAAAAGAAAGCTCTACTTGTGGGGAAAAAGGACGTCAATTTTGTCTGGGTACAACATTGCACGACCGCGCAATTGTCTATTAAAGTAACACAGTGCCGAATTGCAAAAACTGGCCTGGTCATTCAGCAGCCAAATCTTCCGGGGCTGAAGTGGTTAAGGGAGTGAGGTTATTTTTAATTCAAAGTTCCAGTAATTTTGTTTATTAAGTCAGCAGCTACAAAAAAGTGTATCTTCTTTTAATAGAAAGACACTCACCTGTCCCACAATCCAGCGACATGGCCACCCGACCTCCCTTCTCTCCCCTACCTGTCCACGGCGCTGGCAATAATACTGTGGGCATCGGGCTGTGACAGCTTGCAGCTTCACAGCTGGGTATGCATGTCTCACTGCGCAGACCTGAATGGCCGAGCATTCTTTTGGGACCTGTGATGTGTTCAACAAGATTGCAGTGTAGAAGGGCCGCCTAGGTGGCCCAAGCAGAACTGGGAGTTCGTCGGTAATCGCGATGCATCATGGAATCGAATCGAAGACCAGATAATCGTAATCGAATCAAATCGTGAGACTAGTGAAGATGCGCACCTCTAATTAATATAGGATATAAACAATATAAACTATTCCCCTATGCAGATGATATTGTTTAATGCATTACTCCCCCACACACTTCTCTTCTATTATATGAAATTTCAAAGAATTGAGGCTGGTGAGCAATTTCAAAGTTAAAGTGGAGTTCTGCCTCCCCCTCAAAAAATGAAAAGTCTGCTGACTTTTAATATTAGGACAATTACCAGTCCTGTAGTCCAGTTATGTCGACACCACAGCCGATGTTTGCAACGGTTGTCGGGTGATGTCTCTGCCATTGCCTGTAAGGGCAATCATACTAAAGTACTTTTTTGTAGTCCAGGGCTCCCTAGAGTGGAACATCTGATGCAAGTAGAAGTGACCTGGTGGCTTTACAGAAAAAAAACTTAGAGCACACTTTTTACTGTGCGAGATTGATTTAACCATTTTAATGCCATTATATTTGGAATCTGTTGTCATTGATGGCAAAACAGTTAAAGCACACCTATGAGTACCCCAAGAGGACTTCTAGGGCCTTCAGCAATGCAAGCACCAAGTAGTACCTGCATACACATTTAGTTGCTCCATTCTGTAGTTTGAGAACCGAAAAAAAACGTACTTGTCAGTTTTAAATTAACTCATGAGGTTGAATCCTATTGGTGATACAATAAACAGAAAAAGGAAGTTACACAATACAGATTTAGTAAGCATGGACACTCATTCTGCATTTTAGGAGCTTTCTGGAATCTGGTCATCATCATCATCATCTGGTTATCAGAGGATAATATATAATTTAAATTAAGGTTAATTGATTTAAATTTCTGACTTTAGAACAGCTGCAGTGTTTCTTTGCCATCGCAGCAGCTCACTAATATGTTGTACCATTTTATGTACTGCATGCATGTATGTGTATTTATAGATAGAACTGTTTATTTAAAAAAAGAGAGCGGGCAAAAAAAAAAAAAGGCGTAAACACGTTAATGTCACCTACAGCCCTATGACCAATTCAAGATTGCAGATATGTCCAAGATATATCCAAGATGCCAAATACTACATAATTTTCAAACGATACTGTTATGTCAACCTTATTTGTAAAAAAAAAAAAAAAAAAAAAAAAAAGAAAAGAAAACACATTACCTGAACAAAAATAAATAAAAATGCTGTGCCATTGTGTTTTTAATGTGGTTCAACAATAAAGGCTGAACATCAAATAAACATAAAAAACAAGAGATCAAGACAAAACAGTAGCTTAATTATGCTAATCAGTTTCAGATATTAGTGTCATTTTCATGTTATCCCCACATCCATCCACATAAGGTTATGTAAATGTTGGTACGACAGTTTTGCCTTTCTATCTGAATTAAAATCTTTAGTCACAATACAAGGAACCTATAAACAATCATTGGCAGCAATTTCCTACTGAACAGTACATTAAAGTAAATAAGACAATAATTTCCAAGTCATGTTGTTAACAACATTGCTTTCAACAAATTATGTCTTTTATGTGTTGGGAGTCTAAATGTAGTGTTGTTCCCTTTTATAATCTTATGTTTTTTTGTTATCAATAAATAACCATTATGTGTTCCCATTATTCCATACAACTAGTATTCAAAGACTACTGGAAAAACAAATAAACCCAAGGCTACATAAGCATAAAATCACCAACTTGTAAAAGTGGCGCACCCAACGATTTCAGCTCTACCTATAACTATTTTCCTCCCAAGACATTAAGCAATCTTATAACCACTTGAAGATATTCTTTCTGCAATACAGCTTTGCTAAACGATACACAGTTAACACTTATCAGGCCTGTGCTTAAAAACAATACTATACTAAAATACTACCATATTGTTTGCTTCTTCTACATTGTTCTTTAACAATTTTAGCTCTCATACCTGTATACCCTTTAGACCAGTGGTCCCCAACCTTTTTGGCACCGGGGACCGGCATTGTGGATGAAAATTGTGCCAAGGCCCGAGGGGGGGTCTGGGTTTGCGGCCAATTTGTCAGAAAAGGGCTGGTGTTAGCACTTCAGTCATCACATCACCATGGTTAATATGGTGTCAGGATGATTGAAGCGCACTATTTTTTTTTTACTATATTGTAATATAAAATTAAATAGTTCAACTCACCATAATGCAGAATCTGCCATCAGATGCAGCTTGCCACGGTGCCTATCACCAGATTGTCACTTGTCATATCGCCTGCCACCAGATGCAGATTGCAACAGGCACATGCCACCAGATACAGATTGCCACATGCCACCAGATGCAGATTGACACATGCCACCAGATGCAGATTGCCACATGCCACCAGATGCAGATTGCCACAGTCACATACCACCAGATGAAGAGTGCCAGTCACTTGCAACATGCCACCAGATTCAGATTGCCACAGTCACATGCCACCAGATGCAGATTGCCACAGTCACTTGCCACATGCCACCAGATGCAGATTGCACATGCCACTGTCTCCTAGACGCAAATTGTCACTAAGCACAGAGGCAGCGCAGTGGAGTGGTGGGTTCCGCATGAGAGAACAGTGGTGATGCGGGGCGGGCGGTGAGAGATGTCATCTCTCTGCTCCCCCGCTTCACCTCCAACAGTATACCGGCTGGGCTGTGTGGGCAGTGAGAGATGATGTCATCTCTCTGCTCGCCTCGCCTGCTTCACCCCCAACAGTGTAGCCTCGGGGCTGTGCGGGCTGAAGTGCGGTGTTGGCGGTGATCTCTCTGCTTGCCCCCCGCCCCTCAGATTGTGGAGACTTTGCGGCCCGCATGTAAACAGGCCGCAGCCCGGGGGTTGGGGAACCCTGCTTTAGACCACACCAATTCTTACATTTCTCCTATGGACTAATTTGGCAATAACTTTGACATTACGTAACATGGTTATAAAACAAACATTTTTTTATCCTAATACATTCCTTGCAATAAGGTACGAAATGTTTAGTCATCAGGATCGACCCCCGCCATCAGTATACCAGTCATCATACATTTTGGCGGTACAGTTAGACGGGAATCAGCACCGCAATATGATAAGGTACAGACCCCTATAGCACTACACTGTATGTTTTTATGTGGATGGCCATTAAATATTTTTCTTCCATCCGACTGATCCCTGCACTGTTTACAGGGATCATTTATGTCCAACTATGATTCTAATACCATCTGTATTACACTGCGGGAATCAAATGTAATTTTTTAGCTGTCACTCTAGCCCTACCCCTCCACTGGACCACCTGCACAGTGGGTGGGGCTCTTGGGCCTTTCTGGGATGTGTCCTATGAATGCACACATGTATTTAAAAAGCTGAAGGAGTTAACACTGCTAGGCTCTGAGGAAGAAGGTATCCCTCCGAAACGCGTCAGCCAGCAGTGGTCCTCATGTCCTCTCATTCAAAACCTGGAGACTGTTGTATCTAGACTGATTGCCATCACTTGAAGGCTTTCACATTGCGGTTTTTCTTTTACATGCTTGTGAGTAGTTTTTAATCTGTTCTTTTTTATAAATTTATCAAAGGATAATGCACAAGGCTGGTGAGCCCTCTTTTCTTTATTCCTTTTCTTGAGTTTCTTTAGGTGTTCTGGCCATTTAAAGCCTTTTATAAAAGACCTCTCAGTAGCCAACTGAATGGCTTTGGGATTAGGCACAATAGGCCAACTATTTGATGGCACTGTGATGTATACCTTCGAAAACACAGCACTGTGGCCAACCCCAATAGAGACTTTACAAATATTTGTGCCTCATGTCCTGGCTAACCTACTGCAAGGTGGATTATTACTTGCCATGGAAATCCTCTCATACTATAAGGGACTATTAAAAAACTGAAAGGGCATCTCTTACTTGAATCACATATTTACCCATACGTCCCTATTGGACAAGACGCTCACTATGCAATTTTGGGAGAAAGAACCGTAGAGTCCATCGTCACCCGATCCGATCCACAGACGGATGGAAAAGTAGGTTTTTCCTCCGTCACACTTTTTTGGATCAGAGCGGGTCGAATGTCAGCGGACATGTTACCGCTGACATCCGACGCTCCATAGAGGTCTGTGGAGCGTCCGTTCAGGTCCGCCTAATAAACTGACAGGCGGACCTGAACGGACAGTCCGTGTGAAAGAGGCCTTAAGAGTAAAGTCAACAGTATGAAACTGTTACACAGCTGCACATACTCTCGAAGAGCAGTGAGCAAACCTGCACAACCATCCCCAGTCAAATATTAAGTGCGCAGCTGTAGGCACAATGTTAATCAGAACGCTGGATAATCTGACTTGTTTCCACAAGGAATTTCAAAGGACTCATTCAGTTCAAAATGACACGTATTAATGTCAAGCAGCATGATCTGAAATGAGCAATTAGGATAACAAGCTCTGACATATCAGCAGTGGAAGACAATACCACAACAAGAAACAGGAGGGATCTTCTGGAATCACACATAGCTCACATTAGAAAATAAATCAAATAAAATCATTAAAAAGTACAAAAACAGAGCATCTAAGCGTATTCACGTTTTACAAAGCAGCAGTTTTGGCTTATTATTTAGGAGCCAGACAATTAATACACTGCTCAAAAGAATTAAAGGAACACTTTGAAAACACATCAGATCTCAATGGGTAAAAATATCATGCTGGATATCTATACTGATCTGGACTGGGTAATATGTTGGGAACGAAAGAATACCACATCGCTTGATGGAAATGAAAATTATCAACCTACAGAGGGCTATATTCAAAGACACCCTGGAAATCAAAGTGAAAAAATGATGACGCTGCCTAGTCCATTTTGCTGAAATTTCATTGCCGCAACTTAAAATGGCACTCAGTAGTTTATATGGCCCCCATGTGCTTGTATGCATGTCTGACAACGCCAGGGCATGCTCCTAATGAGACAGATGGTGTCCTGGGGTATTTCCCCCCAGATCTTGACCAGGGCATCACTGAGCTCCTGAACAGCCTGAAGTGCAACCTGGTAGTGTTGGATGGACCAACACATAATGTCCCAGAGGTATGGATTAAGGTCAGGCGAGTGTGGGGGCCATTCAGTGGTATAATTTCCTTCATGCTCCAGGAACTGGCTGCATACTCTCGTCACATGAGGCCAGGTATTGTCATTAGGGGTGCTGAAATTAATAGTTGCATCGCGATTCGGGTGTCCCCGATGCGGCATCGATGCATAAGGACAGGAAAATCAATGTCCGGTGGCGTCATTACTACTAGCCCCGCCCCTCCCGGGAAAGCGATCCGAGCGTATTTTTAAAATGACTTTATTTTAATTAATGTTGTATTACAATGGATGCTGTGCCCCCGCTGTATATGCTTTTTAAAAAAACTATGTCACTTCATACCGAATTTCGCCGTAGTATGATCATGTGACTCCCGGCCCATCCCGTCCCTCTCCTCTTCCGGCTCCTGAGTCCTGACGTCAGCGGGGAATTCTCAGTCCCGCCCGCCTCTCTTCTGATACGATAACTATAGTCAGTGGCTGAGAAGTCCCCGCTGACGTCAGGACTCAGGAGATACATGAGAGGAGAACGGAGAGGAGAGCAGAGAGGGGCAGGATGAGCCGGGAGTCACATGATCGTACTACGGCGAAATTCGGTATGAAGTGACATAGTTTTTTAAAAAGCACATACAGCGGGGGCACAGCATCCATTGTAATACAACATTTATTAAAAGAAATTAATTGGGGGGGGGGGTTAGTGATGGCTGTATTTAATGGGCACAGGTGGCTGCGTTTGACGGGCACAGGTGGCTGCGTTTGACGGGCACAGGAGGCTGCGTTTGATGGGCACAGGAGGCTGCGTTTGACGGGCACAGGAGGCTGCGTTTGACGGGCACAGGAGGCTGCGTTTGACGGGCACAGGTGGCTGCATTTGACGGGCACAGGTGGCTGCGTTTGACGGGCACAAGTGGCTGCGTTTGACGGGCACAAGTGGCTGCGTTTGACAGGCACAAGTGGCTGCGTTTGACAGGCACAGTGGCTGCATTTGATGGGGGAGGTTCAGTATTTTTCAGTTTGTTTGTGCCCCCCAAAAAAATTTTGAGCACCAGCTGCCACTGGTCAGCACAGAGACAGTACAGGGAACTTCACAGGGCTGTTTGTCATCTGTGGATTCTATCCCTTCTGACCTCCCAGCAGCAGTGTGTGTGTGAATCTCTGTACCTTGTAGTGCACCGGATTAGTGCACTTTTTAAGAGAGTGAGGTTATTTTTAATTCAAAGCAGAGTTCCAGTCAATTTTTTGTTTATTAGAAGTCAGCAGCTACAAAAAAAAGTGCATCTTCTGACTTTTAATAAAAAGACACTGTCCCACAATCCAGCGACGTGGCTACCCAAACCCTCCATTCTCTCCCCTGCCTGTCCACAGCGCTGGTAATACTACTGTGGGCATCCGGCTGTGACAGCTTGCAGCTTCACAGCCGGGTTCGCATGTCACACTGCACTTTCCTGCATAGCCGGGCAATATTTTGGGAACTGTGATGTCTCCCAGAAGATTGCAGGGTGGAAGGGCAACCTAAGCGGCCCAAGCGGAAGTGGGAGCTCGTCGGTAATCGTGATGCATCGCGGAATCGAATCAAATCAAATCGTTGACCAGATAATCGTAATCGAATCGAATCGTGAGACCAGTGAAGATGCGCACCCCTAATTGTCATGCACCAGGACCCACTGTATCAGTGTAGGGTCCGACAATGGGTCCAAGGATTTCATCCCAATGCTTAATTGCAGTCAGGATGCCATTATCTAGCCTGTAGAAGTCTGTGCTTCCCTCCATGGATATGCCTCCCCAGACTATCACTGACACACGACCAAATCGGTCATGTTGAATGATGTTCTCCACGGCTTCTCTGCGGCTTCTCTAGACCCTTTCAGGTCTGTCACATGTGCTCAGGGTGAACCTGCTCTCATCTGTGAAAAGCACAGGGTGGCAGTGGCGTACACCCGGCGGCAGCCTAGGTGAGCGGCGCGCTGACGTCATCATCAGCCGCCTTAACTGCAAGCAAGCAAGCTCCAATCGTAGAGGAGATGTGGGGAAATGTGGATATTAGTGGAGGAGATGTGGATATTAGTGGGGGAGATGTGGGGAGATGTGGATATTAGTGGGGGAGATGTCCATTACAGTGGGGGATATGACATGGATATTACAGTGGGGGAGAGGACGTGGATATTACAGTGGGGGAGATGACGTGGATATTACAGTGGGGGAGATGACGTGGATATTACAGTGGGGACGGAGATTGTGGATATTACACTGGGGACGGAGATTGTGGATATTACACTGGGGACGGAGATTGTGGATATTACAGTGGGGGAGATTGTGGATATTATAGTGGGGGAGATTGCGGATATTACAGTGGAAGAGATGACATGGATATTACAGTGGGAGAGATGACATGGATAATACAGTGGGGACGGAGATTGTGGCTATTACTGTGGGGGGAGATTGTGGATATTACAGTGGGGGGAGATTGTGGATATTACAGTGGGGGGAGATTGTGGATATTACAGTGGGGGGAGATTGTGGATATTACAGTGGGGGGAGATTGTGGATATTACATTGGGGACTATATGGTGGTGGAATTTTCACAGGTTTTTGTAAATTCAATAAAAAAAATTTTTGTTGATCCGAAAATGATCCGATCCGTGAATCCTGATCCAAGGAACGATACGAACCATGAGTTTTTTGATCCGTTGCACCCCTACTCTATAGCATATGTTAAATTTAAAAGAAGGAAAAGTTCATGGTGAAGTAGAAAATGGATGTTTTAATTTCGAGTTGCCATTGCACTTCACAATTTCAAATGAAGAAAACCATATAGACACAGCCTTTAAGCTCACTCTGCAGGCTGGTGCATGGTGATGTCACTGATAGTTGCTCCACCCGACGCATTTCCCTGCAAGAAGCATTGACTGGGAATGGACACGTATTGATGTGCCATCCTGGAGGATTTGGACTGCCTGTGCAACCTCTATAGGGTCCAGGTATTGCCTCATGCTACCAGTAGTGACACTGACCCTAGTCAAATGCAAAACTAGTGAAAAACAGTCCGAAAAGATGAGTAGGGAAAAAAATGTCAGTGGCCTCCACCTGTAAAACCATTCCTGTTTTGGAGGTCATCTCATTGTTGCCCCTTGCACCTGTTGTTAATTTCATTAACACCAAAGCAGCTGAAACTGATTACTTAAAGACCGTCCACCGCAGATATACTGTGGCATGGCGGCTCTAGTGCGTGAAGCGACACACCTGTACGTCATTTCGTATGATAGCAGGGGGCGTGCGCTGATTGGCCAGAGGGGGGACCTGCTGATCATTCCCCAGAGAGGTAGGACGGTGATCTGTCTATGTAAACAAGGCAGATTGCCGCTCTGACAGGGAAGAACACAGTGATCTTGTGTTCCTGCTAAGCAAGAACATGGATCTCTGTGTTCTCCCAATCAGTCCATCCCCCCACACAGTTGGAAAGCACCCCCTAGGGAAACACTTAACCCTTTAATCGCACCTGTTGTTAACCTCTTCCATGCCAGTATCAATAGTACAGTAACAGTGCATATTTGTAGCACTGATTTTTAGCCTCATTATAGGCTTACCTGTAGGTAAAAATCACAAAGCGGGTTTACAACCTCTTTAACACCTTCTATGAGAAGGTTTTGAGACGTGGGGGCACCCCAATCCCTGTCAAGAAGTCTTCATGCAAGTCTTGGCTAGTTTGGTACAGTGGGCCATGTCTCCTTTTGCATGTATGTTCATGTCTTAGCAGTGGAAGATTGAGAGGAAGAAAGGAATCTTTCCTGATCTCAGGAAGTAGAAAATCTACTGGTAGAGGCACAAGGTGGGCTGTTAACCTTTTCGAAAACAAGGCTACCCTACACAGAAACCGTAAGAATCTTGTTAAGATAAGAAATGTCTAGATACACTGCAATTGTCTAATTACACAGGAAAGCTTCTGCAATATAATATTGCTGGTGTGACAGTAGGAGATGCTGTCACAGCTTTCTCCAGGTTTTGGTATTCCGTCATGTGGCTCTGTAGTTTGGAGATTCCACAGTGTCTTGGGTGAGTCCAGATTTTGCAGATGACCAGCAGGGTGTGTGCTCAGGTGAGCACAGCCCTTATAATGAGTTTATGGGAATACCTCAGGGCTCCCAGTTGGAGACTGCTCCACACCAAGAGACAGGAGGTCTCCAGGAGCCAGTGGGCTGCAGGAGGCAGCCAGAACATGGGCGACTGCAAGAGACAGCGAAACGGCCTGAGGACTAAGGCCAGAGCGGAGCTGTGGGCGCTAAAGTAAAGCCGTTCACACTGAAGGATCCAGTGGTCTGTGTGACTAGGATAAAGAGCAGAAGTACTGCTACAGAGAGCCAGGTGGGCTAGCATTTTCGGTTATGTGTATTTGCTGGAGAAGAACCCCTGCGTGGGAAACAGTTATGTTATGGACTTTTATTTGCCTTTTAAATAAAAATGGGCTACCATGCCCTAAAATGCAGTTCCTGAGTGGTTTGGAATCACTTGCAAAAGCGTCTACTACGAGAGCTAAACAACCCCCAACTTTACACCAGGTAAAATGTATTAGAAGAGAAAAAAATAAATCTTCTCCAGTTGAGTCCAGTCTCAATACAGGACTGGTTCAACCAGCACATGAACAGTTCTTAGCTAGTATAGTGATTTTTGGGTGAGCAGAATCTTGCTGCTCCAAAACGAAACAAAAATGCAGAGTTTCATTAGGCGTAAAAATGTTTTCTTTCAGCTTTAGGCCTCATGCACACTGGATGTTATAAAAAAACAGTGATGTTAGCTGTAGAAAGCTGTAGCTGTAGAGTGAGTTTTTCTGCGTTTTTGTAGTAGCGCTTTTAAGCGTTTGTTGTTTTTTGTTTTTTTGCTGTAGCGTTTAGCTTTTTTTTTTAGCAAATCTACACTCCCATTAAAAGGTGTATGGCTCAAAAACGCAGCTAAACACGTTTTTCATCATTTTTTGACATTCTGTAAGCTGTTTTTAGCGTTAGAGCGTTTTTTACAACTAAAATAAAACTCCTCTCAAAACCCACTAGTTCTGTAACAGGCTTATCCCCCTGATCTGCCACAATCTCTTGCACTGTGACTGGCTCTAGGGCAACTAAGTCAAAGCCACCCACTGGTTAATATTGAAACATTTCTTGACCGAATTTCACTGGTTTGTCCTCCAAGGTTTGCTCAAACCCTCTCCTAACTTTCCCCCCTCGACCTCACCCTATACTACGACCCTCTTCCTCCTCTCCCTCCCCTCTGTTTTATGGTTCTCCCCTTCCAAAAATGATTGTGCTGACCTCAAGATCCAACACACACTACCAAGAGTTGTAGATTTTTGTGGTATTTGAGTGGTATTTGCATATAATGGTACCTCATTTACGTTTATGTTCCTATTTTTTTTGACACATTGACTGTACTGTACAAATTATTGTGCTGAATATTTGGATCTTCTGTTCTGTTTTCTTATTCCGATATACAATAAAAAAAACATATTTGACTCTAATACACTGAACCAGATGTTCAACACAAAGAATAAGAAGTGGAACATACTACTTTTCTAAAACCACGCAACAATGCTCCCACTTTAAGACCTCCCTAAAAAAAGGGAGGGGGTGGATGTCACCCTCATAGTCTGTACGGCCTTTCCAACATTAACTGCAGCACTAGTTAAATATTATGATCAGTGTGGGCTTCAACAGTGCATTTGGCTAAAGTAATCATATGATTTGACTGTTGGGCTTAATATGAAAATATCTAAAGAGGTATAATAAAAGAAAAAACTCTCTCTCTCATTTTAACATCTACAAATATGAACCATTGCAGATAGGAAAACCTTCACAATTTTTTGTAACCTACAGAAATAAAAATTTCCTTTAAAAAAAAAAAACATATTTCAAACATAATTTCTGCATACACTAAGGCAATGTCACGGAAAGACACCTGCAAGAAGTGTACAGGTTTGAACATGAAGCACTTTAAACACGCGATCACTTATTATTAATTCTGGTACATTACCTGACAGGATTGCTGGTCAGAGAGACTCGAAGGGAGTCTAAGTAAGAGACAAGTCTTTCATCTGTAGAACCTGTTTTCAATTCATGAATGAATTCCTGTGGCGAGATCTGTCGGCTGCTCTTCAGGCTCCCCTGAAATAAGATAAAATTCATACTGAGCAATCGTCCCTACAGTAAACCACACACATACATTAGAAAAGGAAGGATAATTTTTTTACACGGTTTCTGAAAAATGTTCTGCTTGGTGTTACCATCAAAACACTAATTTAAAGATAAGATGTTAATTTTCTGTAAGTGAGAGAACCAGTCTTTGCACATAGTTCATTATTATACTTTCTCAACAGATGAGATTTAATTTTGACCATATGAATGAAAATTTTAGTAAAGATAAAATTATCAGTGAACTACCAGATTATGTTCAACCAGTATTGTTGAAAATGTTATCTAAATAAGGGCCTATTTTGAAGTTTACAGACAAATTCCAGGCAAGAACTACAAATGCTCTCCAGAAAACAATGCAACTGTTTGTCAGAAGATCCTCTATAGTTTTCTTAACCTAATCTCTCTGTAATTCTCAATCAGCAAGAAACACAATTCAGAATAATCTCAATTCAGCAAGATCTCACCAGTTTACTGTGTGTGCTATATGTTACTCTCCATGATTACTAGATCAACAATCACACTGACACTTCCCAGAAAGATGTGAAACCAATGGCTGGGATATGAATGCCTTAAAGTGTTACTAAACCCAGGACCCTGCACTCACTATCTGGTCTCCAACAGTACACAGAACATGGAAACGCAATTATTTTAGTAAATAAACTGCTAAATATCTTTTCTCATCAGCAGTATATAGCAGTCTTGTGACTTCTATCAGTGTCTGGTTAAAGCTTGCAGGAGGAGTTTTCATTCTCCTCTGACTGTTCTATGATGCTGCATGACCCCTGACTTTTCTGTCTGGAGAGTGCTGATTGGCCCCTGTCCTGCACTGCTTAGCGATAATCCTAGAAATCCTTGGGGCATAACTACTCAAAAAGTAAGAGACATAGCATATACACTTCATCCATAAAATAAAATCAGGTACTACCGATTCCTATTCAGAAGACCTAAATATAGGGGGCAAAAGGATAAGACGGCAGACAGTTTGTGCAAGTAAGGAGTGTTGGAGGTTTGTGACCACTAGGACAGGAGAGCGAAAGGTACAATAGCTGGCATTAAACACAGCAAAGTAATGCCACAAAGCATGGTATGGGGCAGCATCTGCAGAGATAGTAGGCAGTATGAGTGTCAGAGAAGTGCAAAAAAGGATTGATGAAAGGTAGAGGCGTACAAAGGGTCCGATGGCAGGCAGTAAGTGGGGTAGAGATATGGTGGAGGGTATGACACTGGGCGGTGTGTGAAGGACAGCAGTGCTGGAAAGTAATACAGAAACCACTATCTGTGGGAGAGGTTGGGTGCCAGGGTTAGCAAGATCATCTCCAAGTTTTCAAACAGGCCAATCAGTCCAACAAAAATTACAAAGATTGGAACAAACAGCCAGAGAAGCTTGAGAAGTTGCAACTTTGTTTTTTTTGTTATTTTAATTAATCCATATGGTAACCACTATAACACAACTGTCAGTGTTCTGGTATGGCAGTCCCTTTTGCAGGTCAGCTTAGCCTGTAAGTATAGAGGAGTATCTTTTAGAATATAGCAAGACAGCAGAAGGATTTTAGCATAATTCAGTAACATTTGCAAACCAGGAAAGTACTGTGACCTCTACAGAAGCGTGCTGAATACTAAGAAAAGATCTGCTAAAGCTTGCACTTTTTTTTTTTTTTTTTTTAAATAAAAATTTTGCTCCTCAGGCTAGTATTTAAAAGCAAAAAATGAAAAATGACGATGTATTTGGCCTCACATAAAAGAATACTCCCAGTATCCTTGCAGATGTGCACATCTTGCGCATCCCTGCCAGACAGTAATAAGCTAGCCTTGGGACATTTTGGAGGGTGCAAGGGACGTTTTTATAAATACGGTAAATCTCGGCATACAGTGATCTTCTGCAGAAGAGTTTATCGTTAAAAAAAAAAGGTATATAGAATCAGAATCTCAATAAAGCTTCCAAAGGCCAGCAGGAGAAGACAAGCATATGATGTGATGATATGAGTTTTAAACATGCTAATTTTTTCTGTGATGCATGCATTGTTTATGTTAGCAGCTAACGTATCTACATGAAAATAAATTCTTGAGACAAGAAAGTAGCAGAACATGTATTACGGAACATGTGTTACATCACAATTGCATGTTGTAAACACCTTTGTTTGAAATCATTACCAAATATTCTCTGCTGCAAGAGGTAGGAGGATACCACTTCAATAACTACATTAATGGGGGGTAAACATTTCACCTATTTTAAACAACACATGCTCCCACAACTGGTTTAGTTGTGCTATGTGTTTTTCACTCATAAAACTGCATAGTTAAGCTTTGGAAGTAATTGTGATGCTACACCATATGCAAACCATTGGGCACAGAGTAGCCTCAAGGAAGCTTAATGCCAGTATTTTCATACCATTTTAAACACCACTTAGAGAGCCCAATTACAGCAATTATACCTCTCCCCTAATATATTTATCTTGCCTGTTATTGGATTTGTATATTTTGATTCCTGACAGATCTACTTTAAAGTGTATCTGTAGGCAAACCTGCTGAAGAGACTTTGAAATCATTTTAAGCTTCTGAGGGAACCCCTGCTAAAAAGGATTCTACCTACAGCTCATGGTACATTATTATTATTCAAGGTACTTATATAGCGCTGCAATTTACGCAGTGCTTACATTGTACATTCACATCGGTCCCTACCCTCAAGGAGCTTACACTCTAAGGTCCCTAACTCACATTCATATACTAGGGCCAATTTAGACAGAAGCCAATTAACCTACCAGTATGTCTTTGGAGTGTGGGAAGAAACCGGCGTACCCGGAGGAAACCCACGCAGGCACAGGGAGAACATGCAAACTCCAGGCAGGTAGTGTCGTGGTTGGGATTCGAATAAGGGACACTTTTTACTGCTAGCCGAGAGTGCTACCCACTACACCACTGTGCCACCCATTAGCATGATCTGAAAGATCATAAGATCAAGGAAGTTTTAAATAAAGATAAAGCAATGTGATGTACCCAGCACATTTAACATTCAGATTTCTGGTCAGTGTAGAAGTGACCCCTCACATTGGTGGGTAGTGGATATTGTCCCATTTCATTGATGTTCGATGTGGGTGGGAGATCAATCTATCATTGTTCACTGCTCTAGGAACCCCTGGAAACCTCAGAAGGAGCACTGGTTGAGAAATACTGGGTTGGACACTCTGATGTTTTTATTGCGGTTTGTGCGAGAGACTTGGGGAAACTCCACTATCTATTAACACTATTTACCACTGTCATCAAAAGTGAATGAGGAGAAATCCAACATTTTAGAAGAGGTAGGAGGGTCTCTTCTACTGGGGACAGCTGTCTGAGTTGGGAACTCCTCACACTTTGGGAAATTTTTTCTAATTCTTTGTTGTATCTCTGTGACAGGAAGTGAAGAAGTTCAATTCCCCAATGATACAAAGGAGCAAAAAACGTAACCTGGCGGTGGTTTTAAAAAAAAGTTTTTGACAATACATACACTTAAAGTGTTACTAATCCCTGGACCCTGCATTCACTATATCTGGTCTCCCACAGTACACAGAACATAGAAATGCAATAGTTTTAGAAAATATAAACTGCTAAATACTTTTTCTCATCAGCAGTTAGAGCAGTCTTGTGACTTCTGTCAGTGTCTGGTTAAAGTTTGTAGGAGTTTTCATTCTCCTCTGACTGTCCTTTGAGGCTGCATGACCCCTGATCCTCTGTCTGGACAGTGCTGATTGGCCATGTGCTGATCACATGCACCCCAAAAAAAAAAAAACTTCCTAGCAGTACACACCAAACTGATCATGTGCAGAGCGCCCCCAAGGCAGATGGATTGGGGACAGTAAAAGACAGGAAGGATCAGATTAGACTAGATCAAACAGCCTTTTTACACAACGCATGCTTTACTGCATATACATACTGATTTTACTGCTGTGGGTTCATGAACACTTTAAGTATATATTAATAAAGAGCAGAAAGTAATTCTTTACAACAGTTATGTGGAAATGTTCTACTGCCAGATGTTTTCACAGGCATTATTTGTATGCAAGCACATATGGCTCCCATACTTGCAATTGCATGACTTAAAAGAATGGATCAAACAACACGGGAGGGCATGTATATGACCTCCCACATTGGTCGCCTGTGTACCTTTCACAGAGTCAAGGTCAATAAAATTGGATAAGCATAATTGAAATTACACCTCAAAACACATTCTGCTACTTCTCCCAAATATGGTGATACCACATGTGAGACTTTTTCACAGCCTAGCCACAGAGAGGTCCAAAATCCAAGGAGCACCTTAAAGCAGAGTTCCACCCAAAAGTGGAACTTCCGCTTTAAGCACCCCTCCCCCCCTACATGCCACATTTGGCATGTCATTTTTTTTGGGGGGGGTGACTACTTTAGAGTGGGACTTTCTGTCCCACTTCCTCCTTCCGCCCACAGAACCGCCTAGGCGGCGACTCCTCTCCCCCAGGCAGTCCCTCCCTCTCGGCAATCTTCTGGGACACGTGACAGGTCCCAGAAGATTGCCTGTCCACTGGGAGAGCGCAGCGTGACTCGCGTATGCGCAGTGCACGCCCGGTCGTGAAGCCGCAAGCTGTCACGGCCGGGTGCCCAAAATTCCAATGGATGCGGAGAGGAGAGGGAGAGGAGCGGATCTCATTGCTGGGTTGTGGAACAGGTAAGTGTCTGTTTATTAAAAAAGTCAGCAGCTAAACTTTTTGTAGCTGCTGACTTTTAATAATAAAAAAGAGCCTGGAACTCCGCTTTAAAGTGGTTGTAACCCCTCACATATGCCCAGTGAAGTAACTAGCATCAGATGATACTCAGATTAAACAAATCCTCTTACATAGGTTGTACCTATTTATCTGTGGTCATTTTTCCATCTACTATGCACATTTACAGGATCTCTCTGCTCTAAAAGCAGGGTGCAAGGATCTCAGTTCTCTGTCTGTCTTTCAACAGAACAAGCTCTCTTTCAAATGTAGAAGTTAGCCCCCATTCACACAAATCCAACTTTGAAATTGTGCGACTTCACTTGAAATCGCACAATTTCAAAGCCGCATGTCAGTACGACTTCAGATGCGACTTGGCTGAGATCTGTGCAACTTCTTGTAAGTCGCAGCTGAAATCGGCAAAAATAGTGCAGGAACATTTTTTTTCAAATCGGTGTAGCACCACAAAGTTGGCGTCGCATTGATTTTAACTGTTCTATTGCCGACAATAGGGTGCAACTTGTCATGCGATTTGAACCTGTCAAATCTCATAACAAGTTGCACCAGTGTATATGGGGGCTTAGAGTATTGAGACAAACCATTTGCCACTGACAGAGGTGCTTACGATGATTAGCCTTTATGTAAAACTTTTATCCCAAGAGAAAAAAAAAAAATCTCATTTGCATCTAAATCTGCTAGTACATTTAACACTCCGTTCGTCCGTCCCATCACCCTGACTGACAATGCTGCCTCTGTACTGATTCTTCCAAAGTACAGGCACTCCGATACAGGTAGTGTGTTACTGGCCAGATCACCAGGTGAAAACATAAGGAAAACACCTAAAAAAGAAAACAAATGCAGGTACCACATTTAACCACTTCAGCTCCAAAGGTTTACCCCCCTTCCTGACCAGGCCATTTTTTTGGATATGGCTCTGCGTTGCTTTAACTGACAATTGTGCAGTCATGCAACATGTACCCAAAAAAAAATTGATGTCCTTTTTTTTCCCCACAAATAAAGCTTTTGTTTGGTGGTAATTGATTACCTCTGCAGTTTTTATTTTTTGCACTATAAACAAAAAAAGAGCGAAATTTTGAAAAAAACTATATTTTTACTTTCTGCTCTAAAACACATCCAATAAAAAAATTTAAAAAAATCAAATTTCTTCATCAATTGAAGCCGATATGTATTCTGCTACATATTTTTGGTAAAAGAAAATCCCAATAAGTGTATATTAATTGTTTTGCGCAAAAGTTGCAGCATCTGCAAACTACGGGATATTTTTTTTTTTGTAATGGCGGCGATCAGTGACTTATAGCAGATATGGCAGATACTGCGATATTGCGGACAGATTGGACACCTGACACTTTTTTGGGAACCAGTGACATTATTACAGTGGACATAAAAAAAGAAAAACCTGCGCTAAAAAGCGATAAACAGAAAAAAACTAGACTGCAGCTGCAACAAAAAAACACTAATATCTGTGTAGTAAACCAAAATAAAATAAGTTAAGTGCGCTTGCAATCGAATGATCACTGATCTAAATTCATGTGCTACTTGCATGAATATATAAGTGCATGTATACTGTGCGTAATTGGTGAATCAAATAACACAATAAAAAGTGCTTAAAAATAAGTGAGCTTAAATAATAAATTGAGTGCACAATAAATAATAAAACATGTGAACATAGAGGCTCAAAATGTCCTGGGTGATAAGAGTGAATAAAAAGTAAAATTCATTCACAAAAAATTCAATGAAGATGCATCAGTCCCGTTAGGAAGGATCACGTATCCAAAGTTCTTTGAAAACCACCAGTGTAAGGGAAGGAAGGTTAGGTGGTGTGAAGGGATATCCAGACAGAGACTATGGGGGATATTACAGATGGACCCTTACCAGGAATGGTGGACCTCCCTGATAGCAAGGTCATGTAAGCATGCAGATACAGCCCTCTGCAGGGACAGCTGGGTGATAGCGTCCGGATCAGCCGATGTGAACAGCATTCCAATAGGGGATGATTCCAGCCCGTCTATCTGGAGGGAGGCACCCGCAGTGACCACCGCCGCCCTCCGCGGTTTCCTCTCTCCACCTCTCGTGTAAGGAAGAGTCTGCGCTTCCGCACTGCCCAGCTGTGACACCGCTCCGTTGCCATGGCGCCGGCTCTTCCTGACACAAGAGGTGGAGAGAGGAGACAGCAGAGGGTGGCGGTGGTCACTGCGGGTGCCCCCCTCCAGATAGACGGGCTGGAATCATTCCCTATTGGAACGCTGTTCACATCGGCTGATCCTGGCGCTATCACCCAGCTGTCCCTGCAGAGGGCTGTATCTGCATGCTTACATGACCTTGCTATCAGGGAGGTCCACCATTCCTGGTAAGGGTCCATCTGTAATATCCCCCGGAGTCACTGTCTGTCTGGATATCCCTTCACACCACCTTCCCTTCCTTCCCTTGGAGGGAAAGAAAGAAAGAAAGTTTTCAAAGAACTTTGGATACGTGATCCTTCCTAACGGGACTGATGCATCTTCATTGAATTTTTTTGTGAATGAATTTTACTTTTTATTCACTCTTACCACCAAGGACATTTTGACCCCTCTATGTTCACATGTTTTATTATTTACTGTGAAGTCAATTTATTATTTAAGCTCACTTATTTTTAAGCACTTTTTTTGTGTTATGTGATTCACCAATTACGCACAGTATACATGCACTCATATATTCATGCAAGTAGCACATGAATTTAGATCAGTGATCATTCGATTGCAAGCGCACTTAACTTATTTTACATTATTACAGTGATCAGTGCTAAATTGACACACAACGATGCAGCGATTGGTTTTGGCAGGTATCCACCCCCCACCCCGGAAAGGTGCCTAATGTGGCAGCAGAGGGGGGGAGGGTGCGAACAAGCGGAGCTTCCACTTTTGGGTGTAACTCACTTTAACAGAAATGCTGTAAGCTGGCTTCACGGAGTTGTGTGTGAAAAACTGCAACTGCTGTAGATCACTCATGTTACTGTTGTAATGGCTCTCTCTCCTCTCACAGACAATCTCTCTGCACCATGCAGCTTTTGTTTACATTAAGTAATCGCTGTGATTGGAGACAGCGATCACATAGTACAGGGCCAAATTCATTGGTCCTGTAAACAGTCACGTGATCCGCTGTGTCCGGGTTTGCCAATGCACGCTCCAGGATTCATTTTGGTACAGTGTTGAATGACTGTGTAATAGCCACTCAAAGTGTGACAGCGCTAACAACTTTAAAAGGGCCTAGACTGGATAAGCGAGAAACAGTCCAGTCTTCAAATGGTTAAAGTGTTTGTTACGCCAACATTTCATATTACTGATATGTGCCCGCTGTACCATGTACTTGTATGAAAATGTATCCTGTTCTCTTTGTATTGCTTCCTTTGTGTGAAATCCCTGGTGATCCTGCCAGTCCTTCTGCATTCCTACTATAAACTGACCACCCTTCAGCCGGGTACACACGGGCCAAATGTCAGGAGACCATGGCCGGTTAAAAAAAAAAAAAACGGACGACATTTGGCCCGTGTGTATGGCAGTTTGTCAGAGAAGCCTTTTGGAACAGAGTGAATATTATCACTTATAAAACAGGGAATATACCATTTTTCCTTTAATTTCTATTTTAAACTGAATGAGTTGTTTTACAAGGTGATTGTTTGCAATCACTTTAAGCAAAACCTTAACCTGCTTAGAAGCCATTGAAGGTCTTCCCAGGGTCCAAACACAGAACTACACAGCTAAAAGAAGCTATTCTGCAAGCAGTAAACAAGACACACTAGATAAACTGTCATCTCATCTCTCTCTAACACTGATGACATTTCCTCAAGTAACACAGACATTTGAATAAATATTATTTAGAGCAAATGGCAGGCTGGAATTATTTTCTACCATTCTACTGAATTACAGATGGGCAGAAGACAACATTTAAATAGCTTTAACAATGGAAACTTTCCATAGTGATGAGCAATAACTGTTGAAAGCTTGGAAAAGCTTATTAAATAAACATTGATTTCCTGATCTGCCAACCACTATTTAATGGTTGAATGAAGGATAAAAACCCACTTTGCTGAAATTCTGGTGGACAAAAACACACCCTGCTGCTTGCAGTCATTATTTCATTATTAGCCATGTGAATGCACAAGTTTATGGTGTTTTCTGTAAATCAGCCAGCACACAAGCAATGATGCTGTCCCCTGCGGCTTGTGTTATGCAAAGGACAAATATAATTTAAGTGCACTGATAGGTGAAAAGATCGGATTAGGAAAAGATTGTAAAATGTTGTTTCTAAATAGCTTCTGTATGGAAATCCTACAAAAAATTACTTTATCACTTATTTCCAAAAACATATAATATAGCATTTCACAATTATCTAAATTAATTTAAACTCCAAACATATTGGAATCCATACTAATCCAGGGGCATATACACAGGGAGGTGTCACTTCTGAAGGCCCTCAAAAACGGAAGTTACAAGGAGGGGACTCTAGCTAAACCTTTTAATCTTTTGTTTCAAACTGAGTATGCAGAGTCCTGGAAAATGATAAAACGAACCGGGGGTTCTAATTTGTCCCCACTCTATCCAATAAAAATAAAGAGTTGGATGGACATACCCTCCTTTACTTTGACAAATTCCACTTTGCATCGGCCTTTATCAAGCACTGAAACATCAGCTGTTGTCATTGCAGCACATGTGAATAGGACGAGACTTTAGATGACTCACATATGCAGATGTATTAGATGAGCCTTGATATTGTGTTTTCATTGTAAGCATACCCATTAGCTGCTATTTGTTGTTTGATCACTGCTTCTTTAAAGCCGTATTAAACAAAAAAACTTATTCAATTGCAGTCACTAATTTTTAGACGTGGCACCTACATTAGTGGTGTTCTTTCGTTTTTTCTTGTTTTTATTCCCTGTAAAGTGGTAGTAAACCGCAGTGAATTAAAAAATAAATTAGAAAAAAAAAAACCTGCAAGGCAATGTCATAATTACGGATGAGCTTCGGCATGTTCGCACACTCCACTCGCAGTACCCGCCGGGAAGTCGGCACGGCCCTGCGCTAATCATAGGCAGTGAGACATTTCCCGATCTCTGCAGCTGCACATCGGGACAATGTCTCACTGCATGCGATTAGCGCCATGCCGATTTCCTGGCGGACTCTGCATGTGGAGTGTGCAAACACGCCAGAGCTCATCCCTAGTCATAATGTGCTAGTATGCATCGCATACGTACGTATAAGAGGGGCTGGGGGGGTTCTTGGAAATATGTTTTACATATAAACAACAACTAAAAAAGTCAATACCGGAATATTCATGCAACAATTTTATCAGATCATTAAATAGTTAGCAAATTGGGAAAACAATGGTTAGTTTTGTGAACTCATGCTTATAAAGTGAGCTTTTGACACATTATCAAGCACAGCAAGAGCATAATTTATCAAATAACCTGTATCTTTCATCATTGAAAATCAGTCTTTAATCTCATGTTAATTGACCTTGTCTACGGTGAGATGATGTCAACAGTCTGCTGCAGGCAGAAGAAAGTATTTCCTCAGTTTTTCTCTCCCTCAATGATCAGACTAGAACGCAAACATTGTAGCAGGTCACAAGTTAAGAGGTGTCAGCAGGGGACTGATATGTGTCAACCTGCAGAGGCCCCAAAATGATTCCGTTATCTCTGAGCCAGCATCTCAATCTTGTAAGTAAAGGACGACCTTGGATATTGCAAGCACAAACATGGCTTTAATGTCACTGCTCCTTTTGTTTATTGAAAATCTAGTCACTTGCAAAGAATATAGAGATAATTAATCACACATTTATATAGTAAAATAAAATTTAATTCACAATGACAAACTCAGCCCCCACACATACCATTCAAAAACACAAAGCCTAAAGAGAAAACAATAAAATGGTAGTGGCCTGGAAAAGTTAGGATTTTCCTAGGGAACTGTAGAAGGGCAAATTCTCATTTAGTACTCCCAGCATTCCCAGGTACAAATTCGCATGAGATTTGGGATCCTATACTTTGCCAATAGGCTCTATGAAAACAAAAGTCTAAAGTTAAGTACATGTTTTTTATAATATTTTCTTTTCAGACCTTGCAATTAGAGATGGTAAGGGAGATTTTATGAGGGTTCTGTTGCTGCCAACAGCTAAATCTGCTTTGATATAAATATTTTAGCCCCTTTAGTAGATAGTTTGTTGACTTTTTACATCCAGCACATTTAAAATGAACTACAGTGGGGACAGAAAGTATTCAGACCCCCTTAAATGTTTCACTCTTGGTTATATTGCAGCCATTTGCTAAAATCATTTAAGTTCATCATTTTTTCCTCAATGTACACACAGCACCCCATATTGACAGAAAAATACAGAATTGTTGACATTTTTGCAGATTTATTAAAAAAAGAAAAACTGAAATATCACATGGTCCTAAGTATTCAGACCCTTTGCTGTGACACTCATATATTTAACTCAGGTGCTGTCCATTTCTTCTGATTATCCTTGAGATGATTCTACACCTTTATTCGAGTCCAGCTGTGTTTGATTATACTGATTGGACTTGATTAGGAAAGCCACATACCTGTCTATATAAGACCTTACAGCTCACAGTGCATGTCAGAGCAAATGAGCATCATGAGGTCAAAGGAACTTTCTGAAGAGATCAGAGACAGAATTGTGGCAAGGAACAGATCTGGCCAAGGTTACAAAAAAATTTCTGCTGCACTTAAGGTTAATAAGAGCACAGTGGCCTCCATAATCCTTAAATGGAAGACGTTTGGGACGACCAGAACCCTTCCTAGAGCTGGCCGTCCGGCCAAACTGAGCTATCGGGGGAGAAGAGCCTTGGTGAGAGAGGTAAAGAAGAACCCAAAGATCACTGTGGCTGAGATCCAGAGGTGCAGTCGGGAGATGGGAGAAAGTTGTAGAAAGTCAACTATCACTGCAGCCCTCCACCAGTCGGGGCCTTATGGCAGAGTGGCCCAACGGAAGCCTCTACTCAGTGCAAGACACATGAAAGCCCGCATGGAGTTTGCTAAAAAAAAAAAAACACCTGAAGAACTCCAAGATGGTGAGAAATAAGATTCTTTGGTCTGATGAGACCAAGATAGAACTTTTTTGGCCTTAATACTAAGTGGTACGTGTGGAGAAATCCAGGCACTGCTCATCACCTGTCCAATACAGTCCCAACAGTGAAGCATGGTGGTGTAGGGGTGTTTTTCAGCTGCAGGGACAGGACGACTGGTTGCAATCGAGGGAAAGATGAATGCGGCCAATGACCCTAAGCACACAGCTAAAATAATGAAGGAGTGGCTTCACAACAACTCCGTGACTGTTCTTGAATGGCCCAGCCAGAGAACTGACTTAAACCCAATTGAGCATCTCTGGAGAGACCTAAAAATGGCTGTCCACCAACATTTACCATCCAACCTGACAGAACTGGAGAGGATCTGCAAGGAGGAATGGCAGAGGATCCTCAAATCCAGATGTGAAAAACTTGTTGCATCTTTCCCAAAAAGACTCATGGCTGTATTAGATCAAAAGGGTGCTTCTACTAAATACTGAGCAAGGGGTCTGAATACTTAGGACCATGTGATATTTCAGTTTTTCTTTTTTAATAAATCTGTAAAAATGTCAACAATTCTGTGTTTCTCTGTCAATATGGGGTGCTGTGTGTACATTAATGAGGTAAAAACATGAACTTAAATGGTTTTAGCAAATGGCTACGATATAACAAAGAGTGAAAAAGTTAAGGGGATCTGAATACTTTCCGTCCTCACTGTATATGCTAGGGCAAAATTTTGAAAATAAATTGGCAAATCTCTCCAGTCCGTGCGCATTTCCTTATGTTTTAATTCTCTAAAAACAATGTAAGCACAAAAAAAAAAATCCGTTGATCTGCCAAAAATACAGTGCTCAATTAACTTCTTGTTCAAGCTGACAATGCAGTGCCTTTGCTACACTGAAATGCCCAGCCACATTTATTAGTCCTACTTGCTGCACCGCAGACCTCCTCCTAGCCATTACCTTTCCCTGTCATATTGACTAAAGTCATGTTTTGTTTTTATTTGTTTTTTTGTTTTTTTAATAACAAACATGTTATACTTACCCCCTTTGTGCAGTGATTTGCACAGAGCAGCCCAGATCCTCCTCTTCTTGGGTCTCTCTTCGGCTCTCCTCACCCCTCCATTCCTGTTGAGTGCCCCCCCCCCCAGCAAGCAGCTTGCTATGGAGGCACCCAAGCCAAGCCACAGCTATCTGTGTCCATTTAGACACGGAGCCGCGGCCCAGCCCCATCCCCCTCTCTTCTCATTGGCTCACTGACTGAGCCAATAGCGCTTTGCTGCTGTCTCAGCCAATGAGCAGGGAGATTCCCTTCCCGGACAGCCGAGTCTTACATACAACATCACTGGATCGAGATGGGGCTCAGGTAAGTAATGGGGGGGGGGCTGCTGCACACAGAAGGCTTTTTATCTTAATGCATATAATGCATTAAGATAAGAAAAAGTCTGCCTTTACAACCACTTTAGGCATATATGGATTTATTTGCTGGCAAAACAATGTTGCTGCCTTGACTCACAAGAGTCTGCCCAAACTATGCATGTAGGGGAAGGGTTTTTGGGGGCATGTCAATAGAGACTGATGTCCCAGCAGCTGCCCCTGCAGGAACTTTACAGGCCTGGTGGTAATGTTGCATGGAAATTTTTGCTGAGAAAAAAATGTGCATTTATTTTTTTTCCCCAAAAGACCCTGGAAAGCATTGCACCCATGATCAGTAGATCAGGGGAGCAATACCAGACTCCTGCAGACAAGCTCTGTACCTTTATGCAGGACTTGTGAATGAACTACGAGGCAGCTCATCAGCGACCTTGCAGTCCATTCAAAACTACAAGTCTTCGGCCGCAATGGCTGATGGTAGTTGTAGTTCATGCATGTACAGGAAACTGTGAATGAATGATGCGGTGGCCATGTGGGTGAAGCCCCAGCAGCCGCATCATTTTCGAACAGTGCTGGTGGGTGCAGGGAGAAGATCCTCCGCTCGCTGTCACAAAGAGTGGGGGAGAGGCTGCAGCTACTGGAACATGTTATATCCTAAATACAGGTGAAACATGTAACATGTTCAAAAAACTGAACTTATCCTTTAAAGGAGTTGTAAAGGCAGAAGGTTTTCTATCTTAACGCATTCTATGCATTAAGATAAAAAATCTTCTGTGTGTAGAAGCCCCCCCCCCCCCCCCCCCCCAGCACCCCCCCTAATTAGCTACCTGAGTCCCTTCTTTCTCAAGCAATATCCACAATCCCCTTAGCCATCCAGGACACTCCTCCTGATTGGCTGAGACAGAGCAGTGGCACCATTGGCTACAGCAGCTGTCGATCAAAGTCTGTCAGCCAATCAGGGGAGAGAGGGGGTGGGACCAGGTCAGGGCTCCATGTCTGAATGAATACACAGAGCTCTGCCTTGGCTTGGGTGCCCCCTGTAGCGAGCTGCTGGCTGAATGGCACTCAAAGGAGGGGCCTAGGAGCAGCGAAGAGAGACCAGAGAAGAGGAGGATCCAGACTGCTCTGTGCAAAACCAACTGCACAGAGAAGGTAAGTATAACGTTTTTTTTTTTTAATTTAATAACAAAAGAGCCTTTACAATTACTTTAAGAGGGAGGTACATTTGGAAGCAATGAACTGGACATAACTATTAAAATCTGAAAGGCTGCTAAGAATGATAGTATTTGGTATATAATCATGCGCTTACTACCTTGTTTACAAAGCTACAAAGTCATCTATAAAAAACTCCTTGGTTATGGAACATTTCTTAAACCTAGCACACCCAGGCAAAGAGTGCACCAACAACATCAAGTCCTTATTTTCTGTCTATAATAAACGTTACTTCAATGTATGTACCATTCGATGACTCTGCTGCACTATATATACTTGGGGGAAAGTAGGTTGGATTTATTAAAACTGGAGAGAGAAAAATCTGGTGCAGCTCTGCATAGAAACCAATCAGCTTCCAGTTTTTTGGGGGGTTTTTTTTGTCCAAGCTTAACTGAACAAGCTGAAGTTAGAAGCGGATTGGCTACCATGCACAGCTGCACCAGATTTTGAGCGCTCCAGTTTTAGTAAATCCCCCCCACAGTGCATTATATGCTGTAGTGCTAAAAGCAATCAATTACTGCCATTTACAGTTTTATGATCACGAACAGACATTCTAAACGATTTTCTGTGAGCAGGATCTTCAGGCACTTGAAAGTCTGATCATTGCACTACTTCACCAAGCACTGTCTTCCTTCTTTTTCTTTTATCATTTGGGTAAGCTAGATAAGACGAAAAAAATTGTACACCGATATATTCACTCTCAATTTCCTCTCATATAATGAATCCAAATTGGTTGTCATAACATAATGTTCTTTTTTATTTCCAACAGACTGTGTTCAATTAGCTTCTAAAACATTGTCGCAAATTTTATATCTTCCTCAAAGATTAAAATAGAATGCAATATGCCAGAATGCATAATAGAAGCCCCAGGCAGCCCCACAATCAGATTAGCCTACAAAAGCATATTAAATTAATTGTTGGATATATGCAGAGCTGGAATGGGGTTACAGTCAGCTCTTCCACATTCCTACGTTAGCAACCATGTAACACGATACCATTCATATGTAACTGAATAGTAATTCAATATTTGTTGGTATTATCTTTTCATTTTAACAAAGAGGAGGAAATGGAAAAAAAAATAAATATTTGAAATGCGTTACATGTTCTATCTAGGATCTCCCAAAGAGCTCCAGCCTCTATTCCAATTCGTTACTTCAAAAGCTATACATCTTTCTGTACATTTTGTCATACTACAATACAGAATCTCACATATTCTTTGATGGACTGAAACATTATAGAAATGAAATTACTACTGCAACATACATCATTCCATTTCCTTTTGAAGCAGATAGTCTGTTCTTTACATCATGTGAAAAAATATCAAACTGAATGTAATATATACCTAGCAGAGCCATTTTCATGTTTTACTTAAATGTAAGTTTTCTCCGGAAAGTGCAAATTCTAATTAGTTCACAGAAAAACTACATTTTTTAGCAGATCATGCGAGATTTGTTTAAGAAATTTTGAAATACAGATAATGAATTGCCTACTGTATACTGCTCTACCCCAATTCATTTTGACAAATATAACTGCAAGTCAATCTATCAGTTGGTTACCAAACATGAATGGGACTGTAATCCTAACTTTAAACCAGTATTTTTGTTTATTATTTGAAACAATAGTTTATTGAGTTTTATACAAAAGAGTTATACAGGACAACTGTACACTGTAATGTATATAATGGAAAGACACTCACAACCCAATAAACTAAATATGAGAACAAACAGCAAAAAAGCAAGGAGCATGAGGTAGAGAGCGGTCGCAGTTAGCTGCCTCTGTCGGCCAGTATCTCAATACCCCATGCAAGGGAACAACAACCCCTAAAGAGGGGGGGAGGGGGGACTATTGCGGTACTAGGTGTAATCAAAATTACAATGAAAAAGGATAGAGAAAAAAAGCAATAATATAGTATAAAAATTCCATTTTAATAGAAAACATAGTTAAAAGATTATAACAATGTCACATACAGTTGTAATTTAAAAACGGAAGCAGTAAATACAACCAATTGGATTACAACCCATAGTGCTTTTGTACTAGACATTTGGGATGATGGTACTTTTACTTGGTAATTTATCTTTCTGATTTAAAACGCTCTTTTCTCTCAAACAGCAAAAAAGAAAAAGGGGTAAAACTGGTGTCAATTATTTCCATATGAACCGATAACCTTTTGTTGCTTATATAAACACACCAACAATATAGGGAAATGAGGTTAGACTGTACCAATATGTGAAGTGTCAAACAGACTAGGAGGTGCAAGTTGAAGAGGATTGTAACCATCTATCCCAGATTTTATTATACTTGCCCGGACACCCTCTATTTATTTAAGTCACCTTTTTGTATGGTAAAGTGTTATTAACTTCAGCAAGCCAGGCAGCAAGCATAGGGGCAGCCGCCAGAATCCAACTTCGGGCTATTAGCTTTCTCCCTGTAAATAATATTTCATGGAGGAATTGAAGCGTATATTTGTCTATTCCTGCATTGGGAAATAAGCCCAGAAGGCATTGCTTGGGATCCAACGATACTGGTGAGCCCATTTGGTCATGTAGAATCTTAACAACCTGCGACCAGTATCCCTGAATCCGAGGACACCGCCAGAGGAGATGGTCAAAGGTGACAACAGAGATCAGACACCTGGGACACATAGAGCTGTGGGAGGGGCAGAATTTAGCCAGGCGTTGTGGAGTCAGATATGCCCTGTGTGTAATATAAGTTTGTGTAAGTCTGTCAGACAGTTTGGGGGACACCAGCTTGGGAGTTTCTAACACCTCACCCCAGTCCTCGTCCTCCAATTCTCCCACACCATCTACCCACCTCTGCTTAATAGAATATGCTAGTTTAGTTGCAGCTGGAGTGGTGAGCATGTTATAGAAAATAGATATGAGCCGATGTGATTCTTCCCTATATATCACATCTAGTACATCTAAGGATGATGGATTAGGATATGTATCCATAAACTGAGTGTGGAGTGCATGTCGCACCTGAAAGAAGCAAAAAAGCATATAATTTGCAAGGTTGAATTCTGCTTTCAACTGATCAAACCTTTTAATTTCTCCACTGTGGAGAACATGTGACAATAGGTATATACCCTGAGATATCCAAATGGTGGGGTCAGGTACCTAAAGGAGCTCCAGGAGAAGTTTATTGTACCACAGTGGGGTATTGTCATGGAACACGGGGCAATCCATCTTGGAAATCACCAGGTCCCAGATCCTTTTGTGCTGAAATGAGAGTCCAGAACGATTTGGATATATCATTGAGCCCTTCAGACCCCTGAGCACATCACAAAAGGAGTGTGGGAGTCGTGAGTCCACTGGGTTGCATACCAGGGCCAAATATCTGTGTTTGTCTTTGTGGTATAGGTGGGAGAGCTGCGCAGCTAGGTAGTAGGCCCCAAAGTCTGGGACTGCAAGGCCCCCCAATGTAGTTGGGCACTCTAAAGCCTTCCATGAGAGTTTGTGCCTGTCTGGTCCCCATATAAAGGATTGCAGAAGTGTGTCCATGATTTTGAAGTACTTAAGTGGAATGTATATTGGAGAATGCCATAACACATATAAGATTTTTAACACAATAAGGTTAGGCCTATGCACCCCATCACCCCTACCAGTAATCTTGCCCACGTTAGAATTTTGGATTTAATGAGCGTAATTATGGGCTCTACATTTAGTGGGATGAAGTCGGCCAAGGACCGGGAAATCTGTATTGCCAAGTGTTTAAGGGTATTTACTCTAACAAGGGGCAGACTGGCCTGTTCCCTTGACGAGGGGAATACATCCATGGGAAGAATCTGGGATTTGTCCCAATTCATTTTGAGTCCTGAAAACCTACCGAAGTTCTCGATAATTTGCAGGGCTGTCTGGAGGGAGAGGCCAGAGTCCGAGAGATACAGTATCATGTCACCTGCGTATAGCCCTACCCTCTCCTCCACTGGGCCAGATGTCAGCCCATGAATACCCAGGTGTTCCCTGAGTGCTAGCGCCAAAGGCTTTTAAACCAGTATTTAAGAAAATTCTTTTTTTTTTTTTTTTTTTTTTTTTAATACTGTGCTAAATGTCAAGCCAAAACAATGTTTTCTTTTAGATAGGTTAGAACCTCAGGTTTTTACTGCCATCAGGGACTCTATTAGAGAGAAGTACCCTCAGTTTTACCAGATAGAAAGCAAAAAAAAAAAAAAAAAATATTTTGACTTTGATTTTGAAAAAATAATTTCCTTTTCACCTGTATTTAGTGTAGAACATGTAACAAGTTCCAGTTCCTGCAGCCTCTCCCCCCACCCCTCAGTGTGACAACATGCAGGGGATCTTCTCCCCGCACCTGCTATCACAATTTAAACACATTCAGACCGTGCAGAACTCCGCCCACAGGGCTATGAGCTTCCTTCAGTTTCCTGTAAATGATTAGACTACAACTATAGTTAGCTATTGCGGCAGATGACTTGTAGTTCTAAATGAACTGCGAGGGTGCTGATGAGCGCTCTTGTAGGTCATTCACAAGCCCTGCAGATTTGTAACTGACAGCCCATATGAAGGTATGGGCTGAAAGCTGCAGGGCTCGTCTGCAGAAGCCAGACATTGCACTTATGATCCACTGATGACAGGTGCAATGCTTTCCAGGCTCCTGCAGGGAAAACAATTATAAATGCACATTTTTTTTTGCAAAAACGTGCATTTATTATTTTTTTCTGAAAAGGTAAATGTATCCTTTAAAGGACAAAGGGTCAGAAGGATTCTGAGACAGCTGAGTCATCTACAGAAGAACTGGACACAGACAAAAAAAGCTGGTCATTTGCCAGTATAACCCTCTCACCATCATCAGGTTTCAGTTTTCTGCAAAAGCAGTAGTAATCATAAGTTGTGAGATCTGTGTTCCTTAAGGTAAATCAAAAATCCTATTTTCCAAATTGTTCACTAAGAGAGAAAGGGTCAGAAGGATTCCGAGACAAATGGGATGTCCCTAAGCAGACCAAATGTAGGGGTCCAAGAACAAAACCAAATGCCAATAAGCCCTCAAATCAAAACTGGAGGCTGATTGCAGCTCAAACAGCTGTCGGAAAGACAGCATCAGCAGAGGCCTAAACATCTAGCTGGTAAAACTTTATAACAAGGGAGAAATGTAAAATGGCTTTGCTTGT
Organism: Lithobates clamitans; assembly: GCA_037952925.1. Taxonomy (NCBI): domain Eukaryota; kingdom Metazoa; phylum Chordata; class Amphibia; order Anura; family Ranidae; genus Lithobates; species Lithobates clamitans. Next base: position 188,281 of record JBBGZY010000802.1, read on the forward strand.
TTCAGAGGAGAAAAGATGCCCCTTCTCTTAGGACACTGAGCATGATGGGAGTAGGAGGGATTATACTGTCTGATTAACACCTTTTGTTTGCCAGTGTCCAATTCACCTGTAGGTGGCAATATACCCCACTGTCTCAAAATTCTTCAGACTATGTGTTCCTGTGTTTTAAACAATTTAAAAAATAGCTACCCTATTATACCTTACCTTTACTCTGTACATGATCTTTTAAAGAAGAAGTACAGCCAAAGATCATTTAGCTGTACTTCTGTGGATCACAGGAGTGGTTGTTCTGCATTCCTGTAACTCGTTTTCAGCAGACAGCGGGCTGAAGCCCGCTGCCAGCTGATGTCACAGAGCTGTTCCAGGCTCGGGCAAGATTGTGACAATAAAGTCGGGATCCACCCACAAATGCGTGGACAGATACCCAGCTCATCCACTAAGCGAGTTGCGGAGAGCCTGAGCCAGCCGCTCACAGCCTAACGGTCACTGACAGTCACTAGCTCTCTGCTCAGGGAGCAATGAAATCCGAGCAATTGGCGATGTTCGATCGGCCAGTCCTCAGTTTTCGAGCTGGCAGGGGAACAATGCTGCATCCAGCTAGGCAAGTATGATTCAGAAATAAAAAACAATCCCATACTTCTCTTTTAATGATGATTTTGACCTTTATTTTACACATCCTGTAAAACTTTTACTCTGTAGTATACTTGTATACCTTTCATAATAATTTATTTAAACAGAAAAGTGGGGTGCCGTATTGTGGAAATACAGGACTGGTCCATTTCTCAGTGTCATCTAACATTTCAAAGGTGTTTCACTATGGCAGCTCCTGGCTACAGTACAGATGTACTGACATGTATGGAAATGTAAGCAGTTCTGAGTCAGAACATCATTTGCAAAACACAATATTTTTTTATGATGTTCATGGTTACTGTTAGAGAGGATAAAAACAACAGATGATGAATGCCTCCCAATCTCATATTGTGGCACAATGAAACTACTAAAAGAAAAACAAACTGTCTAGCTAGAAGCCTACGTTGGCAAGTAAAACAGTAAAGCTAATTCATCCAAATTTAAAAGAAATGTTACTTTTTCAATGGTTAATAATATGAGCTGTAAAATAGCTGGTGGCATGAGATGACATAGTATAATAAATAAAAGAGGGGTGCCATGGTTTGGTTGCGAGCAGATTAGTTAGGAAGGTGAAGTGTTTAATTTTAAAATCGTTCCGATTAAAAGCGTCTAAAAACACATGGGTAATCTATATATTCGTATTTATCTGTGCGTATCAGACTTGAGCAGCTTGTGCCCTCTGTGGTGCAATATAGCACAGAGCCATTTATCATGGGTAAATTTAATATGCCTAGAACTAGGTCAGGGCATGACAGATAAGACATCCTATGCAGGAAAACAGGGCAAAGCAGGAGAGTTAGGGCTGTTAATTGGGAAATGTACTGTATAATCACCAACTATCAAAGTGTGTGTATCAAAAGAAAGAAAGTAACCTAGCATGATTTATTGATAAAGAGATGATGAATAGACAAATGATCACCAGAGAATGATTACCAATTACAATACACATAAGGATAGGGCTCAGAAATGTGGCAAGAGCTAATAGTAAAAGAGCAAACGCCTATCACTGGGGAAATAGAAGGGATGGAAGCTGGTTCACAAGGAAAAGCCTTGAATATTTAAAAAAAAAAAAAAAGAAAGAAAAATGAAGCATGCAAATTAAATAGGGTTTCACTAGAACTTGATTTACAATGTACTAATTAAACTAAAGTTTTAAGATACAAAACAAAATCAAATTCTACAAAATACAATTAAATACAGAACAACACTAAGATAACACACAGGAATCAAAGTTAATGAGTTGTATGGTTTGTTTTTCTTTAGATGTAAAAAAACGTATATAAATATTGTATTTGCCTCCAGCTGTGTCTTCCCCATGTTTGCATTATATATTTATATTTTCAAGACTAGCTTTTTTAGCAATTAAGAGTTGGTAAGATAGGAGTGGCCTGAGAGGGAACACTTTGACGGAGTTGGTCAGCTTGAACACGTATTGCAATATATGGTAACTAAGAAACCCAATTTTTTAAGCTGAAGCTTGCTATAGGTAAGGGTTAATAGGCGATAACACCCTTTTAGTATATCATGTGTTGTATATATCACGCTCTTTAGGACCTGACCTCTTACATTTCCATCTTAATGCATGCTGCAGGCTTGTAAGGCAGGCCATACATTATGCAATTTGGTCATACTTGTATACAGTAATGGGCACAATGGGGTTGATTTACTAAAGGCAAATCCACTTTGCACTACAAGTGCACTTGGAAGTTCAGTCGCTGTAAATCTGAAGGGGAGATCTGAAATGAGGGGAAGCTCTGCTGATTTTATTATCCAATCATGTACCTTCTCCTGCCTTCATTTCATTCTAGGAGAGAATAACATGTATTCTGCTGCTGCAACTACCTGGTAAATCCACACCACAAAATGAGGGAGGTTTGTTGGGTGTCAGCGAGAACAGAGTAGTTGCACCAAGTATACAACTATTATATTATTAAACTCAAATTGCCTATTTTACATAGAGATTATTACCGTATTTATTGGCGTATAACACACACTTTTTCCCCCTTAAAATAAGGGGGAAATCATGGGTGCGTGTTATACGCTGATATAGACTGCCACCGAGGGGAAGGAGGGGACGAGCGCCGCCAAAATAGAGCCGGATCTCCTGTGTACATAGCTCTGCTCGCAGTCACGCTCAGTCCCGCGCCCTGGACGGCTCCTAGTATTGACATCCCAGCATTGGACCGGTGTTATGTCCATCATAGGATCCGGGCCAAGGGCCGGGATTGGGCGTGACGCCGAGTACACAGGAGATCCGGCTCTGTCTATTTCGACAAGGCTGCAGATGGGCACTGATCAGGCTGCAGTGAGGAGCAATGCTGCCGATGGGCACTAATCAGGCTGCAGTGAGGAGCAATGCTGCGGATGGGCACTAATCAGGCTGCAGTGAGGAGCAAGGCTGCAGATGGGCACTAATCAGGCTGCAGTGAGGAGCAATGCTGCGGATGGGCACTAATCAGGCTGCAGTGAGGAGCAATGCTGCAGATGGGCACTAATCAGGCTGCAGTGAGGAGCAATGCTGCAGATGGGCACTAATCAGGCTGCAGTGAGGAGCAATGCTGCAGATGGGCACTAATCAGGCTGCAGTGAGGAGCAATGCTGCAGATGGGCACTAATAAGGCTGCAGTGAGGAGCAATGCTGCAGATGGGCACTAATAAGGCTGCAGTGAGGAGCAATGCTGCAGATGGGCACTGATCAGGCTGCAGTGAGGAGCAAGGCTGCAGATGGGCACTAATAAGGGCTGCATTGAGGAGCAAGACTGCAGATGGGCACTAATAAGGGCTGCATTGAGGAGCAAGACTGCAGATGGGCACTAATCAGGCTGCAGATGGGCACTAATCAGGCTGCATTGAGGATCAAGGCTGCAGGTGGGTACTGATTAGGCTGCAGATGGGCACTAATTAGACTGCAGTGAGGAGCAAGGCGGCAGATGGATACTGATTAGGGCTGCAGATGAGCACTGATTAGACTGCAGTGAAGAGCAAGACTGCAGATGGGCACAGATCAGGCTGCATTGAGGCTGCAGATGGGCACTAATCAGGCTGCATTGATGCTCACTGACCAATAATTTTGCTTCAAAGTGATTTTAAAAAAAAAAAGTTTTTTATCCTGAAACTTCCCTCTTAAATTGTGGTGTATGTTATACGCCGATAAATACAGTAGTTGCATTCAATTTTACAGTGGTTGTGGCTTTTCTTCTGGGATTGCTTCATTCGTCCAGACTTTGTGACAACAAAAAGAAGTCTGATACTTAGATTAAGGTGAAGGGGTCTTTAAACTGTGTACTCAATATATGTTGGTACTGTAAAGTTCATGCAAAAGACTGGAATAGTACAATCCTAAGTGAATAAGTAGACTTTCTGTATACATTATTGAAATGTAGTAAAACGCATGGTTTTATCAGGTTGGACTACAGGTTACAATGTGTGCAATGCACTGGAAAGTTGCTGCAAGTCCAGATGGACATTATTGTGTAGGTCAATGCCCCATTGTGACTAGACCACCCTATGTTGCTAAACAAGCCAAGAGGAGTTTTTAAAAAAATGTAAAAAGAGGGGTGAAGACGCCCTATAATTTGCTAGTCATTTATGTGAAGTCGATGCAAATAATCCATCTAACACTACATTCTCCACAGGATAACAATACCGTGGCCCAATGGTGGAGACATTGAGCATAGCCTACTGTGTCAGGAAGTTTGTTACTAGCCAAATTATCAGGTGAAAATAAAGGGGGGAAAAAAAGCCTCCAAAAAAAGAAAATAAATGCAACCCTCATATTTTAGAATTTGTAAAATGCAGTATATATTTAATTTCTCTTTTTGAGTTTAGATATGCTTTCAAAGCAGTGGAGAGTTTAGTGTTTCTAAATAAAAATCTAAATTTTATTTTTTGCCATCTGTGTTCCTTTTAAGGGATTTCCCCTAACTTTCTGTCCTGTAAACACACAGCATTGATACATTTCACTAAAATGATGAAATTATACTTTTGTACAGTTGTCATCTGCACAGACATCCACACTGAACAATTTCTTTGCTATTCCTATTTTGGTGGCAACTCCAAATTTTACATTTTTCCCCCACTTTTAATCTCAGTAGGACAAATGGGTACTATTAAAGTTTTGCCTTTATCTGTAGTTTAAGGCTTTTTATAATATTCTGGAAAGCAGTATTTAACGTGAAGCTGAGAACAACACAGGGGCATAGCCTCAAAGTAGCAAGAGGAAAATTTAAGAGTAACAATTGATTATTCTGCGAAAAGAGTAGTAGATCCTTGGAGCAGACTTCCAACAGAGCCGCAAGTCAGACAACAGTAAGTGTATTTAAACATGTCTGAGATGAGCAATACTGCAAGTTATTTCAGACACAACTGTTAAAGTACAAGTCCACCTAACACTAAAATCCCTGCATCTATAGACATTCGCGATCTAACACTAACCTATCTAGCCCTGTAAAGAAGAAATCAGTATACGTACCTTCTTTAAAGCCAATCCGATGTTGAGTTGTCAGCCGCAGCTTAGCTGTGTGGGCGGGTGCAGAGGACACGTTCGACAATGGAAGTCCCATAGTAACTCTATGGGTGACGTCACTCCCCATTCATTTCACAGCTGTTGTCGGTTGTGTCCTCTGCAGAGCTTCTGCCGCTGGAGACAGGATCGGCTTAAAAAAAAAGTTATGTATACGGATTCCTTATTTACAGAGCTAGATAGGTTAGTGTTAGATCGTGGATGGTTTTAGATGCAGGGATTTTAGTGCTAGGCTGGACTTACACTTTAAGGTGGGGGGAGGGGCGGTGGATGGACAATCATACAGACCCTACAAACCATTTGGTCTTTTTCTGCCATTAGTCATCTAAATTTATACTGAACTTCTGATGGTTCCATATTTTATACGTTACAAGCATGCAACTACACTGCCTGATTAGACATAGAGGATGTGAGACCAGAATAAAACAAATCAATATCTGGCCACGTAAGAAAGGCAGTGCTGCATCATCTAAAAAGATAAACATTCACATCTTAAATAAAGGTTACTTCTCAATCCGTGCTAAGTCTCTGTTACTGCATTTTAAAACTGTGATCTTAAGAAAAACACCCCACAAAAGTAAAGTAAAACAATTTTACTTGGTAAACTTACAAATTTGGAAGGGATGCTAAAAAGTAAATTATGTTTGGTGACACTAAGCATATTCAGGCAACTAGCAATTTATCAAGGGTATTCTAGCGACCTTTATAAATCAAATGAGTAAAGTTAGAAAGATATATTATTCATCATGCAATACCCAAAATAAATTACTTCTAAAGACATTTAGTTCTGGTGTACTGTGTTTATTAGAGCTCATGATAGAAAGGCAGTCCTGACATTCAAAGTGGAACATATATTTTATCACTCACTATGCTGTACGTGGTGCCCTCAATACAACTTTTGATTATGTTTTGGTACTAAAATGCTTTCAAGGAGAACTTCAGTTCAGAAAAAAATATACTGAGTGAACATATTTTACATAGGGTCATGCCCACTTGACATTTCTTTGTTTTATTTGTGAAAACTAGAAGTCCATGTATTCAAGTTTAACATTCCAGGACCTCCAGTTCCCAGCTGCTATACCAGTCATCACTGGTAAATGAGTGAGAGTCTCAGAAGTTCTAGCAAGCAGAATATCTCTGTAGAGGAGTAAATATTTCACTGCCATACAAAACCCTTCAGCTTCTTTTGCCACCTCTCAAACTTCAGCCTCAATATCTGAAGTGTCATCCTACAGTACTGGTGAGACTCAACAAGTAAGACAAGGTAATAAGCAATGTGTTTATGGTCTAAAACACACAACAGAACATGCAGCAGTGGATATATCGAGTATAGTAAACACATGAACAGCATATTACAGAACATCAGCATATAATTGTCAAATGGTACACAAAGTAGCAGAAAGACAACTATGCTGACCCACTGCCTCCGGTACAGATACTTTCACGGGCTGCTGACATGTAAGTTTCTAACATGTCCCTGCTCCCCCTGAATGGGTCGCATGATTAGAAATTTTATGTGACATTTAAATTTCTCTACAGATTTTATATTATTACGCATTCACCCCTGAAGAGTGGCTTACAACGATGCATAGGTTTTATACTCATAGGCTACTACCTTTTGTTCTCAGAATGTATTACAGAGGAGTATTCTTTCAACTACTTTGTGTACAATTTGAGAATTATATGCTGATGGTCTGTAATATGCTGTTCATGTGTTTACTATACTTAATGTATCCACTGCTGCATGTCATGTTGTGCGTTTTAGTCACTAAAACACATTGCTTATTACCTTGTCTTACTTGTTGAGTCCCATCTTAATACCTTATTCAAAGTCCCGAAACCCCCTTTATATTCTAGATTTAGGGATGGAGATGCATGGCAACGTGCATCTCATTTAAAGTCCAAAAACACCCCGTTTTTTACAGTACTGGTGAGGTTTTCCATATATTCTCTTTTCTTGTAAGTTGCAAGTGTATTACCACAAATAAAGTCATGGTTTAATGCAACAGATTCATACTAGCAGCACAATGATGTCTTTACTATGTTAAGGCTAGCTTGCGACATGCAAGTCGCTATCAAAGATTGGAAAGACTATAGCTAATTAAGCATCAGATAATCTAATTTGGCCACACAGATTTTTAATGGCTTGGCACCAATAACATGGTATATGGAAACCATTGTTTTTCATAAAGATAATTTTCAACAGGATAACATTTCAGCCACTAGTTTTCTCATGATGGTATGTATATTTCAGAAGTTTAGGGTAGCATTTAGGGGTAGGATTGAGGATTATATTTAGGCTAGGTTCACATTGGTGCAGGTGCGGAAATGACTTTAAATTGCATGCATTATGCACCCACATGTAGCCGCACAAAAAACGTGGTGCTTTAAAGTAAAAGCACCGGGGTGCAATTAAGTCTGAATGGCACCCCCATGCACTGAAAAATGCAGTGCGATTTCCCGCACAAGGCATCTTATGGCGCTGAAGCACCATGCTGCATTTAAAAAAAAAAAAAAAAAAAAAAAGACAGGGACCTTTTTTCTGCAGGAAAACACAGACACAACAGCCCATTAAAATGAATGGGCTGGTGTACCCATGCAAACGTGGCACACAGAACTACTGTAATGTGAACCTACAGTATGTTGAGATTTGTGTTAGTCCAAATTTGAATTCAAAACACACCTTAATTCTGAAAATGCATCACTCACATGATCCTGTCAGATGTACTGGCTGGTTCAAACACTGCTACTGGGTCACTGATAAGAGCACGTCAAGCCCAAACATATATCCGCAAATGTTTCCCAGCACCGAACCCCAATATAGTGAATCAAAAAAAAAAAATAAAAATAAAAATCACAAAATGGTTTTAGCAGGCTCTCCACTCATCGGGAAAGGCATTTTAGCATGTTTCACCCACGTAGGGCTTAATCGTAGAGCTCTACAATTAAGCCCTACACAGTTGAAACATGTTATTGAAGCTTTCCTGATGGATGGATAGCCACCAGAAGCCATTTTGTGATAATTTGTTTTGCGATTCACTTTATTGATGTGCGTGGTCCTGGGAAACATTTGTGGTTATATGCTTTCACTGACAATGCACATAACGCTCAATTCACAAAACTTTAAAACACAGATAAGGAACTTTATTTTAGTCATGTGATTGCAATGTTCAAATATTAGACTCAGCGAAAAATAGCGGTTTTGAAAATAAGGGTCCTTTTTCTGAAGTGTTACCTTTATGAACTGAGTATAAAGTTTCAAAAAATGTTAGTCGCAACCGTACAGTTTTGGCTACGCTGTCTACCAGGCTCATATGATCTATCCAGGCATACTGTAATCTGCCTTATCAAGTACCCCTGTACTATAGACATGTTGTGCATATTGATTGTGAACCATCCTTCAGTAGAATTTGGATTTATAGTGCTCCTGTGTTCATCGTAAAAATAACAAAAAATAAATAAATTCAAGATTCAATCTCCAAATGTGGAAGACAATTCTCTGTCTGGTTCTCTTTGTAAAGTATTTATCAACAATCAAAGGAGTAGCTGAAGGAGAAAATAAATGCAGGTACAGAGAATTCCTGTATCTAGAAAAAGGCACACAAGCCACGTAGAAGGATACTGTGAACCTCAGAAAAAGTGGACCAAAAAAGTACTCATTTTGGTTGAGCTTTTAATTGGTCAAGATTTTCCTATTTTAGCAATCAGATGTTGATTTTTATTCTATGAACTGCATGAGAAAAATCAAACTGGTTTACTGTTAGAACTTTTTGCTCTTCTAAATCAGCTCTATATTCTTTCTATTCTTAGGTCTCACTATCCTTTTAATTGGGATGACACAAAAGACACTGCCAGCTCCATTGTACATTTTTGCTACGCAACTTCGAGCACGGCACGTTGAATGGCATTGTTTGGAAAGCTTTTGTGCTATAAACGTACTGTAGACAGAGAGCTCCACAGAATCAAGTGGCTTTCTGATGAATCATCAAATCTATGCTTGCCAATAAACTGACAGCTATTCACTCTTCAATTATGTGCAACCAAGAAGAAAAGAAAAGAAAAGAAAAACATTAGAGATACAATGAGTCCCAGCCAATTAGCTCTTATTTTCATTTGTCAAAATCTTAGACCCTCATTATCTAGTTCACAGTAAAATTATTTAATAACTGGCTATGTCTATTAGAGTGGCAGTCTACCATAGCAAGTAAATAATCGTTTCCTCTAATTGTTTCAAAATATAAATAAACAAAAAAACAAAAACATACCAAGATTTTTCTAATTTACTTCTCTGCACTATTACAGGCTGAATTCACTAACCTATAAAGATAAAATTTGCCAAAAGGACAATTAACCACTTGCCAACCAGCTCACTCCGATATATGTCGGCAAAGTGGCAAGGGTGTGCAAAACAATGTACCCGTATGTCGCTTCGTCATCCGCGGCTAGCAGGCGCAGGAGTGTGCCCGCGGTTCCCGCGGACTCGATGTCCGCAGGTGGCCCGCGATCGTGGCACGGAGAGGCAGAACGGGAGATGCCTATGTAAACAAGACATTTCTTTGTTCTGCCTAGCGACATGACAGGGATCTACTTCTCCCAGTGATCTCTGTCATGATCTAGTGTTTAACCCCTTCCCTGCCAGGGACATTTACACAGTAATCTGTGCATTTTTATAGCACTGATCGCTGTATAAATGCCAATGGTCCCAAAATAGTGTCAAAAGTGTCCAATCTGTTCGCTGCATTCATTATAAAAATTACAGATCGCCGCCATTACTCATAAAAAAATATATAAATAAGAACACCATAAATTTATCCGCCATTTTGTAGACGCGATAACTTTTGCGCAAACCAATCAATATTGGTTATTGCTTATTGCGATGTTTTTTACCAAAAATATGAAAAAGAATGCATATCGGCCTAAACTGTGGAAGAAAAGTGTTTTTTTTATATTTTTTGGGGGAAAATTTATTATAACAAAAATGCTTTTTTTTTCAAAATTGTCGCTCTTTTTTTGTTTATAGCACAAAAAATAAAAACCGCAGAGATGACCAAAAGAAAGGTCTATTTGTGTGAAAAAAAAAGGACAAAAAGGAATTTTGTTTGGGTATGGTTTTGTTTGGTGATTTAAGCCCAACATGCATTCACAACACTATACTTCAACAGAGCAACACTTTACACAGACTGAACCTGTTGAAACAGACCAATAATCTAAGAATTAAATCCTGCAATATATTTGATAAGACAAAATGGTAAAAACTAGCCACTTGAAGCATCAGATGATCATATTGCATTAGATAGATGGGGACATTTTGATCTCAAAAATTACTGCACTGGAGTATACCCAATTAAACAAGCCTGCTAAAGAAAGTAGTAACAGTTGGTAAATTATCATGGAAGAAAGAGTCAGATGACAATTTCATGTAAAGAAAACCTGTCACAAGACAGAATAGGTCCCCTAGTGCTGCTAGGCGGAAGTGCTGACCACTTAGCCACTGTGCTGCCCAAATTACACCCAAAAGCAAACATTTATTATATCGCAATGTGACGGCTGTATTAGTCTGTCTTTCTTTTATTATTTTCAGCAAGTTTGTTGTTTTCAAAAGCACAAGCTCCCATACATGGATGAGGCAAACCATTTAACACTCGCAGGGGTGATTAAATTAATCAGCTTTTATTTATTCATGCAAAACCTTTATCCCAAAAGTAAAAAAAAAATGTTGTAACTGATTATAAAATGTGAGTTGTTAATATATCTAAATCCGCTAATACATTCAACACTGAGCCCACCCACCCCCAGACTGACAATGCTGCTGTCTGCTGGACCTTGTGTACCCTTTCTTCCAGAGTTGTGGCTCAGTAATACAGGATCATGGCCAGATCAACAGGTGAAAACAGGGATAAACGCAGAAAAGAAAACGGATAAAGCCACCACATCTAATTATTGGTAAGCTGCAATAGCTGCATGCGCGTGTGAGCCCTCCGTTCCCGGCAAGGAGCTCTGAAGTTCTGTCACGATACAGGCTGCATGCAGGGTGAATATCTCCTAAACTGTGTAGGTTTCGGAGATATTACATTTCACCTACAGGTAAGCCTTATTATAGACTTACCTGTAGGTAAAAATCACCAAGAGGGTAATACAAACGCTTTAAGGTGGCACCCATCCTATCTCCATACCCTTCCATTCCCCCTCACTCCTCACCCAGATTTTAAAACATCCTCAGCTTACTGTTGATTATTTTCACTTATTATATATGGTAACGACATATCTTTGTATAATGTGCATACCTCTTGTTTTTGTATTTTTCTCTTGAAAAATCAATAAAATTATAAGTATTAAAAAAAGAAAAAAAAGAATACATTTTTTGGTTTTGAGTTTATTACCACTTTCGCAAGACGAGTGTTTCAACTCGGGCTGCACCGATACGTCTTTTTACTGGAGAGTACCAGTACCGCGGATACCGAGTATCGATAGCTTTGCCGTGCAATTTGAACGCATGCGAAATGAATGGGCTCAAATTGCACTTCAGAGAATTGCATGCACCTTGATCAGGAATAAGGTGTGATTCCTGTCTAAATTGCATGCAATATTCGGCACCGCTCCTGTGTGAACCCAGGCTGAAGTCACTATGACAAGCTTGGGTTTACAAAGGAGCAGTGGGGGAAACCGCATGTCATTTGGACAGGAGTTGCAACTCATTCCTGTTCAAATCGCATGCAATTCTTTGCAGTGGGATTTGAACCCATTTTGTATCGGCTCAAATCGCTCCTCAAAAAAGGTATCAGTTTCAGGTATCCAGTCATTTGCATGAGTACTGGTGCAAATGCTCACTATCGGCACTGATACCAATATTGGTGCAACCCTAGTTTTAACCCATATTATTATCCAATAATTATCCAATGTATGCAAAACTTAAATATACATACATATTAAAACAGACAAGGTTCTTTATACTCATTTCACAACTAAAACCATGTGGTTGACCTCAGATATTGTTCCATACATAACCATGTTATATACCTTCCCTGTTAATATACAACTTTCTTTGCATCATATGCAATTGCAAAGTCCGAGATTGAAAGGATAATGATGCCAGCTGCTTGCAGAGAGGTATGAAAAAAATGTATGAGCATAAAGCAGACTGCATTGGAATAAACCAGTGATATGCTATGAATCGCCCTAATTATATCCTGGAGTTCCAGTGATAGCATTACTAGCAGGTGCCATGGCTGCAAGAAGCATACTAAGATGCAGAAAGAATTTGATCTCTTTGGGTGAGCCTAAAAATGAGGAATTGATATTTTGTCACCTAATGATAATTGTCAGCAGTATTCAAGAATTGTAGCAGGCAGCGAATGCTTGTTTATTAGAACACGTAAGTTACAGAGACAAATCAACTCCTAAATGAAAGAGATACATCAAGTTTTCAGTAACTGTGCATGGTAACAATTCTTAAAATGGGATACTTAAAGAGAGTTATAGAATATTAAGGCAGACATAAAACAATGCTGTGTATGGAACAATAGTTAATATCAACCAAATGTGCTTATTTATAAAAGGAATATGGGTAATTTCTAAAGACTTTGAATATTTATAGGAGGTTTTATACTGATAAGCACATACCGTATATACTCGAGTAAAAGTCGAATTTTTCAGCACATTTTTTTGTGCTGAAAGTGCCCCCCTCGACTTACTTTACTTGAGTCAAGCACTTTTCTGCAGCAAAAAATTTCATTTTCCGAACCGAATTGGGGCCCCGTAACTCAGGGCCACTTGGTGCTAGGAACCCCAAATTTGGTGTGAAAACCCAGTGGAACTGGTACCACAACATATCCAAAGATGAAGTTCCTAGCACTAAGTGGCCCCGAGATACGGGGCCCCAAAATCGGTTCGGAAAATGTCATTCTCTGCTGAAGAAAAGTGCTTGACATTTTCTGAACCGACTTTGGGGCCCCATATCTCAGAGCCACTTGGTGCTAGGAACCCCAAATTTGGTGTGCAAACCCAGTGGAACTGGTACCATAACATATCCAAAGCTGGGGTTCCTAGCACCAAGTGGCCCTGAGATACGGGGCCCCAAAACCGGTTCGGAAAATGTCATTCTCTGCTGCAGAAAAGTGCTTGACATTTTCTGAACTGATTTTTGGGGCCCTGTGTCTCAGGGCCACTTGGTGCTAGAAACCCCAGCTTTGGTAATTTTATGGTGCTAGTTCCACTGGGTTTGCACACCAAATTTGGGGTTCCTATTACTAAGTGGCCCCGAGATACGGGGCCCCAAATTTGGTCAACTGTGTCCATCTGCAGCAATGTCATTTCAGGACCCTTTGGGTTCAGAGACCCCAAATTTTGGCTGCAGCTAGGGGGCATCTAGGGACCCTTAACTACCGAGTTTCAAGTTCAGGGGACCTATGGCTGCAAATGGGCACAGTGAGGCATGCAAATGGGCACAGTGATGCTGCAAATGGGCATTGTTGACCCTCTTTTCCACTTACAGTAGCTGTGCATTTCTCACCCTCGTCTTATACTCGGGTCAATAAGTTTTTCCCATTTTTTTTGTAGTAAATTAGGGCCTCGACTTATACTCGGAACGACTTATACTCGAGTATATACGGTAATATGAACATGTCCATCTTTAATTATGAATTCTAAAGCTTTTTGTTTTTTTTAATTGTGTGCCACCATAATACGGAGGAAAATGGGTAGTCTCACAAAAAAATACAATAAAAAATGCAATAAAAAATGCAAATATTAAAATATCTATGTAACCACAGTGATGTTTCAAAGAGTATTCAATGAAGTGTAATGTAAAACAAATTCCAACCTTCGTATAACATTAGACAGCTTTCAGTGTCCATCATCATGAACACAGGCACTTAATATCACAAAGATTCATCCATTTAATACCTAATGGTCAGCAGTGATGGCTTCAAACAGTGGCACATCAAAACTATGGGTATACTCAGAGAGATTTGTTTAATGATATGCCCAGGTAATGAACCATTCTTGATGCACAGATATTCAAAGCAGATCTCCAAGACCTACAAAACGGACTATCCCCCAGCTGAGCAAAGGCAGCAAGATATTTATCCAAGGCTCTACAGAACTAAAAAGTTGCAATTAAAATGTGAAATATTAAACTTCTGCTAGTGTTTCTTGCATCTATAATAAAAAAACACATAAAAGCCTGCTCTCTCCTGAGCATTCATTATCATGTTAGTGAATAGAAAGAAAGGCGTCCTCTAACACATTTTTTACTGTGCAGCTGCTTCACAGATATTTAACAAAGCAGTAGTCAGACAACTTTCTTGGCAATATTTAAAGGCTCCAGGTGATATCAACAGATCTAGCATGTCATTTTAATTTACACTGCTTGAGCAGATGTCATAACATAAGGAAAGAACAGCATCTTAGACTATGTTGAACCTCAATGTACCAGAAAAAGTTTACTACTACAAAATAGTTCATAAGTTACTCAAATTTACTGCAGGGCAAAGATCACTTTAAGGTCAAAGGATCCAGAAAAGCAGCAAGGTTTCATCTAGGATTAATTCAATAAGATACAGAATAGCGCATTTGCCATAATGGTCCTTTTTTTTTTGAGACACAAAAATAAGTCATGTGGCTGAAAATAAAGGTCACTATGACAAAGGACACATGTAGAAGTTTAACAGATTAAGCCTGGTGCCAGTCCTTTGGCACCATTACTCTACACATCACTACAGAGTATGAAATAGTATGGATGAAGGTCATTGCTTCTAAATTGGAAATTGAAGGCCATGGTACACTTTAGAATTGGAGCGCTCTGTGCAGTTTAATGGAGGACTTCTTTCTGTAACAGACTTGGGATTCCATTCAGCAGTGACCGAGGTGGAACACAAGACATCACAAAAAACATCAGACTAGGTCAGCAACACTTTTCGGTTTTGCATACTCTGCATTGCTACCATATAGTGTATGCCCTACAGTCCAGATGCACTTAAAGTAGTATTAGCCAACTCCCTTGGACAGGAAGGGTCAGAGATGGCAGACATGATAAAAGAGATGGTCAGAGATGGCAGACCTACTACAGGAGATTGTTAGAGACTGCAGACATGATACAACAGGGTCAGAGACTGCAGACATGATACATGAGAGGGTCAGAGACTGCGGACACGATACAAGAGACGGTCAAAGACTGTGGACTCGATACAAGAGAGGGTCAGAGACTGCGGACATGATACAAGAGATGGACAGAGACTTTTGTAGGTACACAAGACACTGCACCTACCCTCCTATGGGTTCCTCTCACAAATCCTTGGACAAAGACTACCACCGCTGGCAGCTGTTTCCTTAAAGTGGTGTAGGAGATCTATAACAGCTCACAACATTTGGATACTTGCACAAAGTCTACTGTTCATCTGACTATGTATGTAGTATACTATACAGGGGTAGGTTCCCAGCACCACACAGCCAACCCTTTATCCCACTTTTCATGGTCACAAATTATAAGATTGTTGGTGCTTTCCTTTACGTACCCAGTCCACGCTTTAAGCCACAAGAGATAAGATGGTGCTGTGCTGTCCACAGGAGACAGCCCATTCTTTATACATCATTAAGATGGTGGTTGGTTCCCAAAGTACCTGATGATGATGATGCCCGCAGCAGCAGCTTGTAAGGAGAACAGAGGACAACCACGGCAGTCTCCCACAGCAGCCTGTTGTAAAGAGGACGGAGGCAGCCTGTGCACTGCACAGTGTGAGGTGAGCCAAGGAGGAAGGCTCTGAGGACCAGGTCATAACTCATCAAGAGTTGGGGGGGACACTCGCCCCACGTGTCTCACGGCAGCCAGCTCAACGTGGTGACGCTGTGCGGCTGGGGATGATGACAGCGGGGGGTGGGAAAAGAGGCGCGGTTAATGCCCACGGCTCCTTCGGCTGCTTTCGGTTAAGTTCAGACTCAGAGGCAGGGTATATATAGCGGCGCACGGGTGACGTCATCAGAAAATCGATTGTGCAAGTCGTAGCATCGGTCCCGCATCGTGGGTGGTTGAATTGCGATGCATCGATGCTACAAATAATTTCAACACCCCTAGTGGAAGGGGGTCCCACATCCCTCCTGCCCCTTTACCATGCTCTCCAGTGCAATCAATCAGAGAGCACGGTAAGGATGCGACCAGTATCATGCAGCTCTGGACACCCAGTGAAAAGAACGGATGTTGTTCCTCCTACTGTGAGACGTAAGAAACAGGAAGAGAAAAGGTTTTCTGACACTTCGTGTTTCGGTTGTTTGTTTAGCGGGTCGTTGCTAGCCAAGGAATCAGTCGATCAGACTGATCTGTGTCCAATAGGCTGCATTGGAGGCCAGAAGAGAGAATTGGGGTTTCTCCATAAAGAGGACCTATCATGGCACATGCCATTACAAGGGAAGTTGTTAATCCCTTGTAATAGCAATAAAGTTGATCAAAAAAAAATGTTTAAAAAACAAAACGAAAGCCCCCCTGTGCTAACACGCAAATGCACATGTAGGTCCTGCATGTGAGGTATCTCTGCAAACGTCAGAGAGCAAACATTTCAGCACCACACCCTTAAATGGTTAGCTATGGAGATTTTTAGGTACGGTAATTTGGCGTCATTCCACAGGCAGATGCAATTTTAGAGCATGACATGTTTGGCATCTATTTACTCAGCGTAATATCAACTTTTATCTTCTACCAAACAATGGGGTATTATATTGCGTTTTTGTGCATTCAAATTTTCCAAAACATTTGCATTTGAAAAACCACTACGCAAATGTCACAACATAAAAATATGCAACACTCACTATTTTATTCTCTAGGGCCTCTGCTATATATTTGTCTATATTGTTTTGGGGTTCTACATCGTTTTTTCTAGCAAAACAAAAAAAACTTTTACATGTAGGAAAGGAATGCTGGAAATGGCCCAGACTGGAAGTGATTAAACTCAAACCTAAAGAAAAAAAAATGCTGACAGGCAGGGCTTTTATGACAGAAGAGACACTAATGCTCTCCCTCTGACAGACCAGGAGAAGACGCTTCCCCCGCCTGTCAGCGGTAATGCACACTGAGCCATGCCTCAGAGTCCATGAAATGAGTGCTGCGAGCATGCATAGGAGGATGTCATCATCCAGCCATTCAAACAACTGAACAAAGCGAACCTGGAAGGAAGACCTGGTAAAGATCTAATTGACCGAGCACTGGCAGCACAGAAGGGCATCCGCTGACTAGTAAGTCTGTCAAATAGTGCTAGTATGCGCTGCATACTAGCACATTATGGCAATAACATGCAGGAGGCCCAGTTAAAAGAAATGTTCACAGAGTTTAGTACATTTTTAACAATAATCCAAGAAGCCACAGGTTTGTATTGATTATTGTAGCTGAAGATAAAAGGAAATCAAAAAGTCACACTTTTATATCAGCCTTTTTATCTTCCAGCACACATATTACATTTAAACAGGTATCTATGAAGTAAAAAGCTGCAGCTCAGAACAATAAAAACATTGCATAATATGTGCAGTTTGTTATGACATGGAAAACAACAAAATCAATATAAAAAGCGTGGCTTGGTTTTAACTAATCCCGTTGCCAAGGATAAACAAATTACCAAGTCCTGTGAAGTAAATACAATTTTTCTGGACGCTATATTACTCTTTCCTCATTGTTTTCCACTAGTTTAAATTAATGCAAAATCTGTTAGGCTGGAGATTATTAAATCTTTCTCTAATGTGCTGGGCTTATTCTTCGTTTGAATTCCATTTATGCTCACACACATCTTGTTCGTCACCTCTACTGATATAGCTGGCAGCACAATGGCTTCCTGAAAGTGTCACTGAACACAGTACAGCTGCTTCAGCCATCCAACTTGTTTCTTCCTCAGGGAAAAGCACTCAGCAGTTTGTTCTCCATATAAATTACTTGCTTTTTTATGGAAGTTGCAGCCTGAAACCACTTGAGGGATTTTAAACCAATCGTTAAAAAAACTAAATATACTGCAGATGTTGGTTCAATTTAGAAAGCCTGATGAGTAAGTCTTCAATATTTGAATTTGAAATTATATTTTCCTGCAACATGACAAAAACATAACCAACAAGGTACGCCTGTCAATAATAGGATGTAATCAAAAGAACATAGGTAGAGCTTAAGGGTGCAAATGAGGAGTTTAAAAATATTACGTATGTGATACAAAGTAAGTTATCAATATACGCATAAAGGAAACTTTATACATAAAGGACAGTAAAGGTCATTTGAAAATATCTTGTTAATTTGCTTAATTTATAGTTTAACAACTATTGCTTGCTTTGCTAGTGTTATTCACTTATTCTTAAATTGGCGATGAACCCAAAACCAAAAATGTAATATATTACAGCAAACCAATCATTAGATGTGGTGCGTTACTTTTTTTTTTTTGCTTTATTCACTCGGTTTTCACCTGGCCAAAAACACACCTACTGTCCGCTGACATCCACTGCCCCATAGGGAAAGACTAGAGGGTCTCTCCCTAAGGAGCAGGGGGGGCTCAGAACAGTAAGGGTTCATTGAAATTTGCAGGTTTGGAGGTGGTAAAACGCCATAGTAAGACATAAAGGGCGCATTTACAAGTGCAGCAGACAATGCTGCTCCACTGAAAAGCAATCCAAATGGGTTTGGCAGATGGTGATATGTCGCCTCCTCATCATCTGATTTAAAACCATGATTGCCACGCAATGCATGTGATTTGCGACACGATAGTACGGGAATTAGTGGTTTAAATCAGGTGTGAGAAGGCAACACTGGGAGACGCTGTGCCCAGTGATCTTTGACTGCTCCCATGTTGTTCAGGTAGATCTTCACCTCTTTAAGGTTGCTACCCTTGCTGTAGCTGAACTTCTTATTTGGATATTCCTGTAAGTTATTGACTGCAACCCGTTAAGGGTTTGGACGGATTACTGATATGTGCTTTTTTTCCCCATGGACTGTGTGTACAATAACTTATTATTTTGGTTGTCCTGTAGTCTGCACTTTTTTGCATTCGAGATCGTACAGGTTGCCAGAGATCGCTCCAAGGGAGGAATGTTGCAGAGGAAGTTATTGCGTCATGGAACCAGGAGGCAGCATTAGAGGAATGCCGAGAGTTCCATTATGAGTTTCGCAATGTACAGCATGAGAGCGGGGGGCTGCATGAAGAGGACCTATAGAACAAAGAGGCAACTTCTGCATGTACGGTTACATGTATTGATACATACTTTGCAGCAGACTGGAACTGGTCTTTTGGTAAGACCTTGATTTAAAATAAGGTATTAAGTTTTAAAGATAAAACAATGTGTCTGCGCTAGAAAAAATCACTTCAATCAAAGTGCAGTAATAATAAACATGAACAACATAGGTGTTGACATATAATGTGCTTGAGTGAAAATACCCCTAGGTGCTGGAGTATAAAGTGCACAGTGCTATATAAAACACAGAATGTGAGTGATCAAATGAAAAAACATATCACTTAGAAAATGAATCAAATATAATGTAAAGGGATATAACAACTGGTGAATGAAATAAAGTCCAAAACCAGTGTATATCCAATGATATAAAAGTGCCCAGAAAAATTAGTCCGAAGATTTAGTGAATTTCACATATCCTTTCTTCCAAAGTGTGTCACCAAGAAACATGCTGTGGTGTCTTCCAGCCGCCCCCACAGGTGTATATGCTCACCTTCCTGTGTGTGACACAGCGATTAAACTATGTCAAACAAAGCCTTGGAGCCACTCCTGTGCTCATTCGGAACCAGCTGTACAGACTTCCAATGCTCTCAAATCAAGATGGTTTATGCAAAAGAAAAAAACTCCATAGCGCAATATTGTAAGGTATAATAAAAGGATTTTAATAAAATGGTTAACTCCCCTTGCTGGGGTACTCACATACTATGGGTGCGTGAGTGCACCATCCTTAACAAGCACAGAACGGTCAATCTCTCGGTGTGGCGTGCGGTGCGGTGTGTGTATCGAAACTCTCCTTCTCCCTCTCTGCTGACAGCTCCGTCCAGGCCCCTCCCCTACGCGTGTTCGGCACCGGGACCACGTGCCTTCATCAGGGGGAATCTCCTCTGTCGCCAGTTCCAGCAATGTCTCCTCTCTACTTCCTTAAGGTATTAAGTTTGTTATTTTAGGTTTTTAAAGTGGGGCCAGTGAGCCAATGATAGGGGGTGGGGCTGAGCTTCGGTTCTGTGTGTTTATAGACACGCAGTCATGGCTCGGGAATGAGCCTGCTTGGGTGCCACCGTTGCAAGCTGCTGGCTCTGGAGGAGGGGCCAGAAGAGTTAGTGAGGGACCCGAGAAGAGGAGAATCGGGGTTGCTCTGTACAAAACTCTGCACAGAGCAGGCGAGTAATACATGTTAGTTATTTTAAAAACAAAAAACAAAGCCTTTAACCACTTTTCTTCCCCTTAGGAGGCCAGCTTTTTTTTTAACCGTTTGCCGACTGCCTCACGCACATTTACGTCGGCAGAATGGCACGGGCAGGCAAAGCAACATATATATACGTTGCTTTGAACCTGCCCCTAGCGGGCATGCGTGCACCCGCCGCAGTTTCCATGACCCTGTACGCGGCACCCGCGGGCTCAATGTCTGCCGGTGTCCCACAATCAGGTCTCAGAACGGCAGAACAGGGGGATGCCTTTGTAAACAAGGCATCTCCCTGTTCTGCCTAGTGACAACACTAATCGTCTGCTCCCTCTCATCAGGCGCAGTGATCAGTGACGTGTCACAGTAAGCCACGCCCCCTAATAGTTAGAATCACTCCCTAGGACACACTTAACCCCTTCCCTGCCCCCCAGTGGTTAACCTCTTTACTGCCAGTGTCATTTACACAGTAATCAAAGCATTTTTATAGCATAGTTTTTTTTCAAAATTGTCGCAATGTTTTTTTTATAGCGCAAAAAATAAAAAACGCAGAAGTGTTCAAATATCATCAAAGGAAAGCTCTATTTGTGGGGAAAAAAGGACGACAATTTTGTTTGGGAGCCACGTCGCACGACCGCGCAATTGTCAGTTAAAGCGACGCAGTGCCGAATCGTAAAAAGTGCTCTGGTTTTTTGCCAGCCAAATGGTCCGGGGCTGAAGTGGTTAAAGCATGAAATGTTAGGTATCTATTTACTCGGCGTAACATCATCTTTCATATTATACAAAAAAAATTGGGGTATAGCTTATGTTTTAGTTGTTTTTTTATTCAATGAATGAATATTTTTTCCCAAAAAAATTGTGTTTGAAAAACCACTGTGCAAAAATCTTGTGACATAAAAAAGTACAATGACCACCATTTTCTTCTCTAGGGTCTCTGCTAAAAAATATATATATATAAAATGTTTAAGGGTTCCAAGTAGCTTTCTAGCAAAAAATAAAAATGTTTACTTTTAAACAACAAAGGCTGGGTCCTTAAAGTGGATGTAAACCTTTACATATACCCAGTGAAGTGAACAGCCTCGGATGATACACAGGGATGAAACAAATCTCCCTACATATGTTTTTACTTGTATATCAGAGTTAGAAACACCTCCCAGGGAACATATTTAACCCACTTAATCGCCCCTAGTGTTAACCCCTAAACTGCAAGTGACATTTACACAGTAATCAGTGCATTTTTATAGCACTGATCGCTATATAAATGTCAATGGTCCCAAAAAATGTCTGCCGCAATGGCGCAGTCCTGCTAAAAATTACAGATCGCCATTACTAGTAAAAAAAAAAAAAAAACAATAAAAATGCCATAAATCTATCCCCTATTTTGTAGCGCTATAACTTTTGCGCAAACCAATCAATATACGGTTATCGTTGTGATTTTTTTTTTTACCAAAAATATGTAGAAGAATACATATTGGCCTAAACTGATTTAGAAATTTGTTTTTTTTTAATATCTTTTGGGGATATTTATTATAACCACAAAAAGTAAAAAATAGTTTTTTCAAAATTGTCGCTTTTTTTTTGTTTATTGCGAAACAAATAAAACTTGAGGGGGCAAATCCTTCCGGTCCTTAAGTGGTTAATATCACCAAGTTATATAGAGATTCCCTGTGATAAGCAGACAGAGGGTGTAGCAGTCTATAGATAGATAGATAGATAGATAGATAGATAGATAGATAGATAGATAGATAGATAGATAGATAGATAGATAGATAGATAGATAATCGCAGTTTTCTGTATTCCGAGATAGTATGATCTCAATAGATGAAAATGTCATTTTAATTTACACTATTTGGGCAGATGTAATCATATCATTAAAGATGAAGATGATTGCTATTAAATAGTTAAATGAGAGGACTTTCAAATTATTTTTAGGTTAAGCAAATATGTATATTTTTAAAGTGAAAATGATTTCTAAGAATTATTTTCAAATGTATAACTGAGCTAAATCAAATCAAGCACATTCAAAAGGTAATAGTAGTGTTACTAAAGATTATGGTCAGAATTTTGCAGCTGTGTCCTGAACTTTAACAAATATTTAACTGAGGTCTGCCCTTTGGAGAATTGTAAGGGTAGCAGCTATGAAGGTTTAGCAGCTTTATCCTCCTGTAGAAAAACATTCATTTTCTTTTAACTAATTAAAAGGATTAAACAAATTAATGGGGTGGGCAACTACATGGCAATGAGGTTAAATGTAGAAAAATGTAAAATAATGCATTTGGGTGGCAAAAATATGAATGCAATCTATACACTGGGGGGGGGGGGGGGGGACTGCTGGGGGAATCTAGGATGGAAATAGACATGGGGGTCCTAGTATATCAGTGGTTCTCAACCTTTCTAGTGCCGTGACCCCTTGATAAAATTTCCCAAGTTGTGAGGACCCCTAACAGTAAAATAATTTTCGTAGCGTGGGTTGTCGGCACCCAAGGCAATACAAGTCATTTGTGCCCCTAACACATGGACTTTTAGCGCTCCTTAAGTCCCTTCAACTCGTACAGTATTAAAACCCCATATGGTACATTTTAGGATTTTGTTTTCATTTCTTTCCCTTTTACCTCTCTATTCTATATTTTTGTTTTTTTCCCCATCCCTCTCTCTAGCCGTCTTTCTTGTGCTTTCCCTCCCTTTCTTTGTTCCTCCCCCTCTTTTTCTCTCCCTTCCAAGTATTCTCTATTTTTACTCCTTGGTGGGGGGAATGGGATCAGTGGCAGTGCTGGTGGGGAGTTGGGATCAGTGGCAGTGCTGGCAGGGAGTTGAGATCAGTGGCAGTGCTGGCGGGGAGTTGAGATCAGTGGCAGTGCTGGCGGGGGGAGTTCTGATCAGCTAACTTAGGTGCTCTTGATTAAGGTCATCTGCTGTGTCTCCAACTTTGTGGTGTCTCGTTGCAGTGACACCTATCCCGAAATCAGGAGATGGGGTCTCCTCCAGCCCCTCCCACTTCACATTCCTCACCAGTCAGCTGACCTCTAGACTCTGCCCCCCAGCCATGTCGTAAACTGAATGGGCAGCTGCGAAGAGGCTGAGTGGGCAGCCGCGGGCTCCAGGGCGGCTGCAAAAAGACTGGGAGAGCGATGCAGGCTTTAGGAACAGCCCAGGATTTGGTGACCCCTGGCAAATCATCTTTTGACCCCCGAGGGGGTCCCGACCCCAAGGTTGAGAACCACCGTCTTAGATAGTTTTGAAAAAACTTCTAAAAAATATAAAAAGTTATATTACGCCAACGGCAATAGAACCGGTAAACTCATAGCTCAGTGCCTAAAAGGGATAAGATATTAAACTAGGATCCCGTTCATCTTGCATCCAAAAACCAAAGACAAACTCTTCCATCCACAATCGGTAGCAAACGCTTTTAGTGATTATTACGAATCACTGTATGATCCCAATTCGGATATTGGTACATCTCAGCCCACCCCAGAAATTATCAATAATATTCTCAACAACCTAAAAATCCCCCAACTAACTCCTGAAAACTTACAATCCCTAAATTCTCCTTTTACAAATAACAAAATATTTAAAATGATAGATTAACTACCCAACAACAAATCCCCTGGTTTAGATGGATTTACATGAGAATATTAAAAAACATTCAAACATATCTTAGCCACTTACAGTCAGGTCCATAAATATTGGGACATCGACACAATTCTAATCTTTTTGGCTCTATACACCACCACAATGGATTTGAAATGAAACAAACAAGATGTGCTTTAACTGCAGACTTTCAGCTTTAATTTGAGGGTATTTACATCCAAATCAGGTGTAGGAATTGCAACAGTTTGTATATGTGCCTCTCACTTTTTAAGGGACCAAAAGTAATGAGACAATTGGCTGCTCAGCTGTTCCATGGCCAGGTGTGTGTTATTCCCTCATGATCCCATTTACAAGGAGCAGATAAAAGGTCCAAAGTGCATTTCAAGTGTGCTATTTGCGTTTGGAATCTGTTGCTGTCAACTCTCAATATGAGATCCAAAGAGCTGTCACTATCAGTGAAGCAAGCCATCATTAGGCTGAAAAAACAAAAAAAAACATCAGAGATAGCAAAAACATTAGGTGTGGCCAAATTAACTGTTTGGAACATCCTTAAAAAGAAAGAATGCACCGGTGAGCTCAGCAACACCAAAAGACCCGGAAGACCACGGAAAACAACTGTTGTGGATGACTGAAGAATTCTTTCCCTGGTGAAGACAACACCCTTCACAACAGTTGGCCAGATCAAGAACACTCTCCAGGAGGTAGGTGTATGTGTGTCAAAGTCAACAATCAAGAGAAGACTTCACCAGAGTGAATACAGAGGATTCACCACAAGATGTAAACCATTGGTGAGCCTCAAAAACAGGAAGGCCAGATTAGAGTTTGCCAAACAACATCTAAAAAAGCCTTCACAGTTCTGGAACAACATCCTATGGACAGATGAGACCAAGATCAACTTGTACCAGAGTGATGGGAAGAGAAGAGTATGGAGAAGGAAAGGAACTGCTCATGATGCAAAGCATGCCACCTCATCAGTGAAGCACGGTGGTGGTAGTGTCATGGCGTGGGCATGTATGGCTGCCAATGGAACTGGTTCTCTTGTATTTATTGATGATGTGAATGCTGACAAAACCAGCAGGATGAATTCTGAAGTGTTTCGGGCAATATTATCTGCTCATATTCAGCAAAATGCTTCAGAACTCACTGGACGGCGCTTCACAGTGCAGATGGACAATGACCTGAAGCATACTGCGACAGCAACCAAAGAGTTTTTAAAGGGAAAGAAGTGGAATGTTATGCAATGGCCAAGTCAATCACCTGACCTGAATCCGATTGAGCATGCATTTCACTTGCTGAAGACAAAACTGAAGGAAAAATGCCCCAAGAACAAGCAGGAACTGAAGACAGTTGCAGTAGAGGCCTGGCAGAGCATCAGCAGGGATGAAACCCAGCGTCTGGGGATGTCTATGTGTTCCAGATGTCAGGCTGTAATTGACTGCAAAGGATTTGCAACAAAGTATTAAAAAGTGAAAGTTTGATGAATGATTGTTAATCTGTCCCATTACTTTTGGTCCCTTAAAAAGTGCATATACAAACTGTTGTAATTCCTACACCGTTCACCTGATTTGGATGTAAATACCCTCAAATTAAAGCTGAAAGTCTGCAGTTAAAGCACATCTTGTTTGTTCCATTTAAAATCCATTGCAGTGGTGTATAGATCCAAAAAGATTAGAATTGTGTCGATGTCCCAATATTTATGGACCTGACTGTACATGAAAAACATCTACAACGCTGCTTCTGCCTTCCCTCCCGAGATGCTTAAAGCAATAATAGTGACTCTACCCCAAGCCGGGGAAGGACCCCGTCTCCCCACAAACCTTTCATCCAATATCATTATTGAATAATGACCTAAAAATTTATGCTAAGCTAATTGCCACAAGAATGGTTGATATCCTACCCTAACTTATCTATCCAGACGAATCCGGTTTCACTAAAAACCGACAAACTACTGATGCCACTTGTAGACTCATTAACATTATCCACATTGCCAACCAGGAAAAAATGCCTTCTCTGCTCCTGGCGTTGGATGCAGAGAAGGCGTTTGACAGAATACATTGGACATATCTGGCCCAAACACGCTCTGCCTTTGCATTCCAGGGCTCAATTTACTTGGCCATAATGGCACTTTACACCCTACCATCTGCACACGTGTTCACATCTGGGGCCTTATCTAACCAATTTCTGATAACAAATGCTACACAAGGTTGCCCCCTCTCACCGATCATTTTTAACCTACTGATGGAACCATGGCCAATATACATACGTTCTCACTGGAAAGACAATAATCCCCCTACAGTAGAAGTGATTCAAACCATCCAAACACACGCCAACTTTGTAATAATTTTTGCTTCGGCGAATGGCAATTTTCAAAAAACATCCAAACTATGGAAACCGTGGTTACACCCAAATAAACATCACTACTTATCAGATAGGAACCAATTAAGAGACATATAACAACCCACTTTCTTTCGTATAAACCAAGGTGACTTTACTTACCCGCTTCCTTTTGGACTGTGACGCACACGCATATTTGCTCTTTCAAAGTTAACTGTTGCACAAATGTTTTTACTATGTCTTTATTTTATAGGTTATAATTATTTTAGTTATTGAACCTACTGTACTACTATAGATACAATTTACACTATACAGTGTACGAATGTATGCTAAGAGCTTTTGAACACATCACTCTGAATATAGTATTGCATTTCAATAGGGAACTTGATGAGCCCACGACACAGTTTGTTCCCAGAAGGGGTGTCGGGGGCAAGAGGGCCATCAGTTTCATTACCACACAAACAACATCCATTGTATGATAGTATATATGATCAAATTTTTCAATATTTTAAGTCTACTCTACAACAAGGTATCAATGCTTTTGTGTCTTTTGTTTTCTTGAAAAACTTAATAAAAAACTATTAAAACTAAAAAGTAAAAGCGCAACACCGCTGTATGTAGTTGCATGTGAAATTGAATAAACAAATGTCTGAATATGTAAATAAATCTCCTACAAGTGCCTCATATTATCGCATATAAAATCCCCATGCAAACAAACATTCATTATGCCACAATATAAACAATAAAATAATACACTAAACACATAGTAAGATTAAAAAAAAAAAAAAAAAAGACAATTTGAGTAGAAATTGTATGCATTTTGGTTGTGATGACGTCACGTGGCGACGTCACGTGGTACTGCCACTAACACATTTCGTCACATGCTCGGTCCCTATGAGGAAGTCATAAAGCATGTGACGAAACATGTCAGGAGCAGTGCCACGTGACATTATCATGCCCAGAAGCTGAGTGACATACATCCAGAAGCATTGTTTTGGATAGCTGCTCCTACCTGCTCCTTGGAGACTTGCTGCAATTACATATACCCAGGTGACTGGGACAGCTTGTTTTGACCCTACCAGTAGGGCTGTTGAAATTAATCGTAACATCGATGCATCGCGATTCGACCATACACGATGCGGCATCGATGTTACGACTGGAGTAATCGATGTTTGTCATCCTCGCGCCGCGTTATGCCCCGCCTCCGCGACTGAACGGAGACGACAGCCGCCGAAGAGCCATGGGAGTAAGCCGCACCGGCTTTGCCCGCTTGCTGCCCCTGACTGACGTCATCCCCCTGCTGCCCTGCGTCGAGGAGCGACGCTGTGTGCACATTGGAGGAGAGTGGACCCGCGTTATATCAAGTCAGGTGTGATGGAGGCATAGTCAGGTGAGGGGGCCGCAGGGAGGACACCGAGGGGGGTGGACATGGTAAGGGAGGTGCCAGACTGTCCTATCCAAGATGATCAATACCCCGCCGCCCTCACTACTAACCTGTCACCATATAATACTATTACATAGCGCTGCCCTGCCCAGTTTCACCACGGACCAATTCCCATCCTTCTCAACCAGCATCCACACAGTCCTCTGCTCCCCCCCCCCCCCCCCCACCTCTACACTGAGCATGCAGATAGGGCAACAAAACAAAAAATGGTGTGCAGTGCTTTGTGGTAATAAATGCACAAGAGTGTCTTATTAAGTAGTGAATAAATATAGTCCTGAAATATATAAATCTGTGATCTGATTAAAAGAAATCTTTTGTGTATTCAAAGTAATTCCAGTGCTGAGTGTGCTCTTCTGTGTTCAAATCATTCCTGAATTCTGGTGAATGATTTGAACACAGAAGAGCACACTCAGCACTGGAATTACTTTGAATACACAAAAGATTTCTATTAATCAGATCAAAGAATTATATATTTCAGGACTATATTTATTCACTACTTAATAAGACTCTTTTGTGCATTTATCACCACAAAGCACTGCACACCATTTGTTTTATTGCCCTATCTGCATGCTCATTGTGTAGAGGTGGGAGGGGGGGGGGGCAGAGCAGAGGACTGTGTGGATGCTGGTCGAGAAGGATGGGAATTGCAGTCTCTGACCCTCTCCTGTATCATGTCTACAGTCTCTGAGCATCTCCTGTATCATATCTGCAGTCTCTGACCCTCTCCTGTATCATGTCTGCAGTCTCTTACCATCTTCTGTAGTCATTTGGGGCATTCTGGAGCTCCTCTTCTGCTGTTGCTACATGCAGGTAGTGTTGTCTTTTTTTTAAGAACAGATAAAATTTAAAAAATTGAGTTCTTCTGACTACTTGAATTTTTTGAATGAAAACCGTGCGCAGTAATCGTGATGCATCGCGGAATTGAATCAAATCGTGGACCGGATAATCGTAATTTAATCGAATCGTAAGGCCAGTGAAGATGCGCACCCCTACCTACCAGTGCGTAGGTCGACTGCTGAGGTAAGCGGCAGTGGAGACTGGTGGTGGACACACAGAGGTGGAGCACGTTTGCGTGTCATATCTTTGTGCACGTTGGATACAATACGTCACTCATGCATTATTAATCCATTACATTTCTACTCAAACGGACTTTAACCGCACCGTGTATTTTATTATTTATGTTGTGGCATAATTAATGTGCATTTAGATGGGAATTTTATGAGATAATATGAGGCACTTATAGGAGATTTATTTAGATAGTCAGACATTTGTTATTTCATTTTCAAATACAATTACCGTATTTATCGGCATATAACACGCACTTTTTTCCCCTGAAAATCAGGAGAAAATCGTGGGTGCGTGTTATAGGCCGATCCCCGTCACTTTTTGTTCGGATCGGAGCGATCGCGGCTTTTGCCGCGATCGCCGACATACACAGCCGTGTGTAAATTCAAATATGGCGCCGAGACTGCAGGGACTCGGTGGAGCGGAGATACACATACCCGAGAGTCCTCGGCTATTCTCGGCGCCGCTCACAGTCCCGCCATTGGACCTGTGTTATGTCCATCATAGGGCGGGACTGGGCGTGACTGTGAGCGGCGCCGAAAAAAGCAGAGGACTCTCGGGTATGTGTATCTCCGCTCCACCGAGTCCCTGCAGTCTCGGCGCCATATTTGAATTTACACATGGCTGTGTATGTCGGCAGGGATCGCGGCGAG
The DNA here is from genome assembly GCA_037952925.1 of Lithobates clamitans. Classification (NCBI taxonomy): domain Eukaryota; kingdom Metazoa; phylum Chordata; class Amphibia; order Anura; family Ranidae; genus Lithobates; species Lithobates clamitans. The sequence goes on from JBBGZY010000802.1 coordinate 217,878, forward strand.
CACTGGGGCAAGGCTGCACTGACATGGCTGCACTGACATTGCTGCACTGGGGCAAAGCTGCACTGAAAAGGCTGCAATGGACACTGGGGCAAGGCTGCACTGACACTGACAAGGCTGCAGATGGACACCGATAACGCTGCATTGATGGGCATTTTAATGTAAGTTTTTCTTCCTTAAACTTTACTCCTAAAAGTTTTTTTCCTTAAAATTCCCTCCTAAACTTGGGGTGCGTGTTATACGCCGATAAATACGGTATGTACAGTGGTGTTGCGCTTTTACTTTTTTTGTGGTTTTGTTTTTTTGTGCTGCATATATGTTTTTGCGGTTTAAAACATTTTGTATAGAAAATGTCATGTTAATTAAATTTAAAAAATCTGATTTTAAAAACAATGAAAAAAATATCATACATTTTATTTCAACTGTTTTAAACAAGTGTTGTTTTTTTTTTTGGTAACATGTATACCCAAAGATATCTTGCATACTTTCACAACATACTCACAGCTCGTGAAGCAGTGCTGATGTACTGCATGACCATCTCTTTTTTGGTGGCTAAGTCTTTCTCCCTTAATGGCGCTTTTCGATCTTCATTTAAATTCATATCCTCCTAAAGACAGAAAACATGAACAGCTAAGTTGGTGGAAAACAAAAAACCTGACTTGTTATGCATAAAAAGCACAGGCATTATTCCCTTTTTGTGATATTTCTCTTTTAAATTGGCCCAGATGTGCGCAAGTGTTTTGTGCCTTTGTTCTCTTTCAAAGTCATAAAAAAATTCTTGCAATTGGATATACTTATTTAGTCATTCTAAATTATGGAAAACCCAGCAAGAAAAAGAGACACAATTTTGCTTTGCAACACAGTCCCAGAGTGATGAAAATGACAGCACAGCACTGATTTTAACAGCAATCAAAATTCAAAGGTGGTGCTGGCTTTTAAAGAACACTGAACAGCTGACTAATACATTGTAGGAGAGTGTTCCAAAGGGAGCCTGGAAAAGTCCTGTTTAGGATATATACGCCTCTCAGGCTCCTGTCTTAGGTCTCTTTTACATGGGAGGTTGGGGGGGTTCAAGTAGTTGAGACGCGGTTTTATCATACCCTAGCCACCCACCTGAACTGTAACATAACAACGAAATGGGTCTCTCCATATGCCACAGCTGGAGCATTTTTAACTTGGATAAAAAAGTTTGACAAGTGGCACTGCTTGTCAAACTCACCCATTTAGTTCAATAGGGTTGTGCCAGAACCACAAGTAATACATGCAATTGCATCACAGTATTGCGCCATTATAGAGTTAAATCAGGCAGTGCGGAAGCGATTTAACGTCTCCTCACCACCTATCAAATTTCCTCTAAAAAGCAATCCCGAACACAGATCATGCACTCCACCGCAAGTGTGAAAGAGTCCTTACACCCTTCAAGACCGTTGATTCCCTGTCCATTCTGGGTTTTGCATCTCTCCCTTTATTATTGGACTGGTATCTATGCCTAAAAAGGTTGCTCCCCCAGGGGCATTAAACCCCTGAACTATCCCCAGCTCACAACATATATAGTCAGAAGTACGTAATGCCCATCATATATTTGTAAGAATTTGCCAATTTTCCCTATAAAATGACAGCTGACTGGGCAAAAAAAAAATCTAATTTCTCCAGTTTTAATAAACCCATATGAATATTTATTTTCAAGCATGTTCACAGATTGCGCTGTATTTGTATATATTATTTTATTCAGAGATACATTAGACAAAGCTTGTTACTTTTTCTCATGCGATATCTATTATTATTTGTTTTGTATATAAAAAAAACATTTATAAAAATATGACCAAAGCTCAGCAGACATCTAGCACATTGCACATCTAAGAACAACATATTCGTATTACTCCTGCTGGAAACTAACCATGCTAACATACTGCTAGGAAAATGTCAACTGTAGCAGAAGGATGTTAAATTGTATTTGAAGGGTAGATTTCACTTTAATCTGCATGCACTGGCAATAAACTCAGAAGAAAAGATCTGAAATTCAAGGACAGAAAGCAGATTTTAGAAAAGGTCAATATATACGTGAGCATTTTGTATTCTGTTTTGTATCCCACAGAACTCCAGTCACAGAATGTTTCTCAAAATCAAAACAAGTCCTGCTAATTTACCGAGTTTGCTGAAATCAATATTTAATCCAAATTTATATCCTACCCCTTAGAGAAATGATTACACCGACAATCTGAGTAGACAATAGGCACATAGTTTGGCCTGGTCTCTTAAAGGGATGGGGAAGTATTCAAACAATGAAAATTTATATAAAAGGAAGTCGATACACTAAACTGCCACCCGATTGCATCTATTATAGCCATTTCTTACTCAGTTAGACGCAGTAGAAAAAAAATAAAAAGGAGGTGGCTGAGAAATGAAAAATATAATACACCATTAGGCTCTGGAACAAGACTAAGGGCTCTTTTACACGGGCGGTCCGCCCGACAGACTCCGCTTTGTTCAGTGGGGAATCGATCCCTCACTGTGCAGAGATGGACATGTCATAGCCCCGCTCTCCTCTATGGGGAGATCGGGTGAAAATGGACCGCCTGTCTGTTTTCATTCATTTAATCCCAGCCAATCCGATCCTCCAGATGGATGGAAATGTCTGGATCGGATACCAGCGGATGTCAGCAGGCATGTCACCACTGACATCCGCCACTCCATAGAGGCGAATGGAGGCTCTGATCAGGTCTGCCTGAAAAACTGACAGGCGTACCTGATCGGAAAGCCCACAGGAAAGGGGTCTAAAATAGACAAGATCTGACCTTGATAGTGCTTATTGCCAGGCATTGGTCAAGATCCAATTGCAGGTAGCAGAGGACCTGAGCAATTGGCCAAAGCTCTGGTGTTGACAGTTCACCACTGTTAAAAGGTCTTTCAAGTACACTGATAAACAGCAAGATGAGGGCTTGCAAGCCTGTTGCCTGGTTATAACAACAGCTTTTATCAAATTACATTCTCTGAATCCGATTTGCTTGTTAGTGACGGAGAAGCAGGAGTAAGAATTAGACACGACATATGGAGAGCCTGGACTAGAAAATGAAATAACTGCCACCAGAAAGATTACCTCCAAGTATTAAACACTTCTTGAACAGTCTGGGGACAAAAGAATTGTTTGGATTCCTTCCAATTTGATCCTTTTCGGGAGATGTGGGATCAACTTGAGGGTAGGGAATATATACATCAAAAAGTACAAAGCCCACAGAATGACCAGGTCTTGTCCACAAGAAGGTATCCAGACCATTATTGAGTAAAGAGCCCATTCTCCCAAGTTCAGCTGCTGACAATTTAGAGAGTCTGCCATCTAGTTTTCCACTACTGGAATAAGATATGTGTTGACATACAGCCGGCAGGAGAAACTACAACATTCATCAGGATACTAGGAACCCAACACTCCTAGACTGCTGGATTCAGAAGATTCTTAACCACTTCCTGTCCAATGTACATATATACACTTCTTGGACAAGAAGTGGTTATACCAAGTTAATGGCTGCAGCTATGATCCTGGTATCAAAACTTTCAGCCAGGGATCAGCTTTATAGTAAAAATGACCCAAGCAGCTATATAGCCACCCAATAACTTTCACAGGGCTCAGAAGGGCCCTCCACCTGCCACCCCACCGCCAGTCCCGGACTCTCCCTTCCCATCAGCATAAAGAGGAACATCTATACAGTTACCTCCTCTGTGATGAATGAAGCCAGAAGGGATAAGTATTTCATCACTATCGGTTTTGGTTCTTTGTTTACTTGACCGTTACTGTCCAGGGAGACGGCCGATCAAACCAATCTGAGTTTGATTGACTGCTTTGGAGGACAGCGGAGGTATCAAGGGTCTAAGAGACCCCGGATCTCTTTATAAATAGTACCGGTTACTGCCCAAGCTAACACAGGGGATGTAGTTAATCCCTTCTGATGGCAATAAAGTTGAATAAAAAAATAAATAAAATTATAATATAATCAAATAAATAATAGCATTGAAAAAATGTTTAAGCGCCCCTATCCCCCCTTGCTCACATGCAAATGTGCACATAGATAATGATACTTAAAGTGATATTAAAGTTTTGTTTTAAAATAACAAATGTTATACTTACCTGCTCTGTGTAGTGGTTTTGCACAGAGCGGCCTTGAACCTCCTCTTTTCGGGTCCCTTCCTCTTGCCGAGCACCTCCACAGCAAGCAGCTTGCTAGAGGGGCACCTGAGCCAAGCCGCGGCTCTGTGCCCATGCAGACACGGAGCAGCAGATTGGCCCTGCCTCTTCTCTCCTCATTGTTCACTGACTTTGATTGAAAGCAGCGGGGGCCAATGGCGCACCACTACCATCTAAGGCAATGAGGAGGGAGAGGCCGGGACAGCCGAGTCTCTCATGCAACATCACTGGATCGATATGGGGCTCAGGTAAGTATTATGGAGGCTGAGAGGGGAGCTGCACACAGAAGGTTTTTTATCCTAATGCATTGAATGCATTAGGATAAAAAAGCTTCTGCCTTTATATCACTTTAAGACAAGTACAGCCAAAACTTTTTTGACTATACATTTACATTTGTTCTCCGATGACCCAGAGTCAGACGCTATTGCTCACCATACACATTACAATTTGATTGTGTGATCTCCCTAAGGCTCCATTCACACCTATGCAATTTGCTTTGAGAATTTCTGAAGGGCTTTTTGTGATTTTACCGTGATTTGCATTTATGTTTTGTTTTTTTTTAAGGCAAATTTGTTGTTGGGCAGATTTAAAACTGCTTCAAAAAACACAGTAACGAACTACATGCTTTTCTGCAGCTTCTCCATTGAAGTCTATTGAACCAAAAAGTATTATGGAGGCATTGTTGTGAACATGTTCCATAGGAACCCATGCTAAAAATAATGTCCTGCGTTTCTGCAAAAAGCATGAAAAAAATGCACTTGTGTGAATGGAGCCTTAGATCTACCAACAAGTATGTGGTGCTAAAGCCTGCTTGATTGGCTATAAATTGAATGGTTTGGTTAGGTAGGCCCTTATGTTACTTTTTTTTTCCAAAAAGTACAACATACACAATAGAATTAAAGTAGAACAGGTAGCAGTGTCACCCTAATGTGGCTTACAAACATGCAGTATATTACAAGTCAGGATATCATATACATAATGCTCAAGATGTGACTCGCATTAGGCAACATCGAGTAAACAACTTGAAGAGCTTCATAAGATGATAGACAACATCTGACAATTACCAGCCATTAATCCTGCCACGGGGTAGGAGAGTATCAAAGGAGAGAAAATAGTTATTGCACAGGAAGAGATAAGGGAGTATGGGAAATTTAAAAAAAGGCAGGGAGAAAATAATTGAAATAATTGTTCATCAAGCCCCCCCGGGGGGGGGGGGCATGGGGGGTGTCGCTGGGAGCCAGAGTCACCAGAACACCCCAATACCGCCATCCCTTCTGACAAGCAACACAAGCATCCTTGTACTCAACACATATGGAAGATGAATCTGATACTTTACAACGGGGTTAGCAAGGCGGGCATCTGAAGGGTAGATCGCGAACACCGTCCTACTTTGCCAGTCTTCTCCCCCGGTCTCCGCTGCTCTCCTTTTCACTGCAGAGCAGAGAGCGGGAGGTATCACAGTACTGGATGGAGGGCAGGAGCTGGAGCTGCCTCAGTACACCTTTTGAGTTAACAGCAGGTAATCGGTTGCTAGGATGCCAGACGGTCCTAGCAACCAATCACCAGCTTCTTATAATGAAAAGTTAACTCTGGCAGCTCCCACCCTCCATCCAGTACTGTGCTGCCTCCCGCTCTCCAGTACACCTGTGTAACGTAGGAGAGTGCTACCTACACACTGGTGTGTGTGTGTGCGCGCGTGTGTGGTGGTGTGGGGTGGGGTGGGCAGAGGGAACTGCTTTTGATGGCTACACGATGGGGGGGACAGAGGTGCAGGGAATACTACAGTGAGGATGATGTGAAGGGGGCAGAAGATACTGCTTTGGGGGAGCACAGAACACTAGTGTGGGGGGCAGAGGACACTGCTTTGGGGAGGCAGGGGACACTAATGTATGGGGGGGCAAGTCCATTAGTATGAGGGGGATGCTTTAAAGGGGAGAAAAGCACTCTACTGTGGGTGAGTGGGCACATCATTCATTTGTGCTATGTAGCGAACGCGTTACACTTGCCATATGCCTGATGTCTTCCACTTGGAGAAGTCACAGTCGTAAAGTAAGTGGATATGGCGATTTCCACAGGGGTAGAATGCACGCTATGGCACTGTTAATCAAATGTCCCACCACAGATTTCCTGTAAGCAGGCAGGGGAGATCATTACATGGCAACCCACTGTTTTGTCTACAGAGTCCAATGCTCTCATTAAGTGAGACACTGGGGTTGATTTACCAACATTGAGGAGTACAAAATCTGGTGCAGCTTTGCATAGAAACCAGTCAGCTACCATTTTTTTTTTTTCAAAGCTTACTTGACCAATATGAAGTTAGAAGCTGATTGGCTACCAAGAACAGCTGCATCAGATTTTGGACTTTCCAATTTTAGTAAATCAACCTCTTTATGTGGTAGAGGCAGGCATCCAGCAAAGTCATACCACCCTCCAATTTACCTCTAGAAAGGACAGAATGTTTAGCGGGCCGAGAATGCCACACAAATTTATTCCAGAGCGATTGGATAGTTTTACAGAAGGCCAGCAGAGCATGTTTTGGTAGGGTCTGTAGCAGGTAGATATTCCCTTTTCTAATACACCTATAACACATGAACACATAGGCCAACATAGAGGTACTTTTACAGGCTGGAAAAAAAACACATCAAATGCTGGTAGAAAAAAAATGGCCTTTTTGTTTTGTTAATTTTTGTGCAGGAGGCCTAAAGTTGATTGTACAGTCATATTGTAATGTGTATGATGAGCCTTAGAAATCCGCTCACAGTACCAGAACATAGTTGCAATAAATGGTGTATTCTGTCAAAGAGAAAAATCTTTCTTCACAGAGGGAAAAGGAAGTCGCTGATAGACAATTAGTATACTGTCTTTGTCACCAATTAGACTTTAAGACAGTAAAAAGGTGCATAATAGCTTTGTTTTAAAGCTGAAATGCTGTTTGCAGTGGGACTGCCCCCTCATCATATGAGTTAAATGCTCATTTAGGACAAGGAGGCCAGAAAAATAGGATTTTTATAACAGCTTACCTGTAAAATCCTTGGAGTACATCACGGGACACAGAGCACCATAGTAATCACTATGTGGGTATGTAGGCACCTTTAGGTGATGGACACTGGTATACCCAATACAGGAAGTTTACTCCCTATATAACCCCTCCTCCTACCAGGAGTACCTCAGTTTTTGTAGCAAAGCAATCTACCTAAACCCCAGAAAGAGGCGAGGGACCTCCGTGTCCCGTGATGTACTCCAAGAAAAGGATTTTACAGGTAAGCTGTTATAAAAATCCTATTTTCTTTATCGTACATCACAGAACACAGAGCACCATAGTAATTACTATGTGGGACACCACATACCAACGCTATTTGAGGGGAGGGAGACACAACCCGTAGGGCACCCCCAGACTCGAGGACCTATACTGCTGTCTGCAGCACACTGCGCCCAAAAGCTATATCCTCATGCCTTCTTACATCCGCGTGATAAAACCTGGTGAATGTATGTACTGAAGACCAAGTTGCGGCCTTACAGATCTGAGCCATAGAGGCCTGGTGACGCACTGCCCAAGAAGCACTAACCGCCCTGGTAGAGTGCGCTTTGACTTGAAAAGGTGGAATCTTAGCCCTTAAATCATAAGCCTGGATTATAACTTGCCGACTCCACTTAGCGACAGTGGATTTCGATGCTGCCTGTCCTTTCTTAGGACCTTCTGGCAGTATAAATAAGACATCAGTCTTCCAGATCTGAGCAGTCATCTTTAAATGGACCTTGACCGCTCTCACCACATCAAGACAATGTAGTGACGTCTCTTCCTTGGAACATGGTTTTGGAAAAAACGATGGCAGGACAATATCTTGGTTCAAGTGAAAACCTGAGACCACTTTTAGCAGAAAACTTGGATAAGGGCGCAGCACCACTCTGTCCTAGTGAATAATCAAGTATGGCTCTTTACAAGAAAGAGCAGCAAATTCCGAAACCCTCCTTGATGAGTATATAGCAGCCGAGAACATTAACTTCCTTGTCAGAAGGACTAAGGGAAGATGCTGTATCGGTTCAAATGGCTGTTTTTATAACGCTGACAAAACTAAGTTCAAGTCCCAAGGGTTCAAAGGTGACCTAACTGGCGGATTAAGCTGCATCACCCCTTGCATAAATCCCCGGACTAAAGAATGTGTAGCAAGCGGTCTTTGAAATAAGACCGAAAAAGCTGAGACTTGGCCCTTAATAGTACTCAAGGCCAACTTCATCTCTACCGCTAATTGCAGAAAAGCAAGAATTCTGCCTATGATATACCTCAGAGGGGGCCAACCCTTGGATTCCCACCAGGAAACCTAAGCCCTCCAGACTCTATAATATATTGTTCTGAAAGTTGGCTTCCTTGCATTAATCAAGGTAGAGATAACTGACCCGGAAAGCCCACGTTTCTTCAGAATGTGGGTTTCAATAGCCAAGCTGTTAAATTTAGCGTTCGTAAGGTAGGATGGAATATCGACCCCTGTGAGAGTAGGTCTGGCCGTAGTGGAAGGGACCATGAATCCTCCACCGCCATCTTTACGATTTCTGCATACCAGGACCTTCTGGGCCACGCTGGGGCTACCAGAATTACTGGCTTTCTTTCCAGCTTGATCCTGCAAAGAAGTCGTGGCAGCAACTGAATAGGGGGAAATGCATAAATCAGTGAGAACTGATCCCCACGGGGTTACCAACGCATCTGTTCCACATGCGAGTGGATCCTTCATCCTGCACACAAAGTTGACCAACTTGGCATTGAACCTAGACGCCAGAAGATCTAGGAGTCCCCTATTTCTGGCAAACAGCCCGAAAAATGTCGAGGTGAAGAGACCATTCCCCTGGGAGCAACTGCTGGCGGCTCAAGAAGTCCACCTGCCAATTCTCTACTCCCGAAATAAAAACTGCTGGTAGGCTCAGAACATTCCTTTCAGCCCAAGTTAGTATATGGTTCACCTCCCTCTGTGTTGCGAGACTCCTGGTGCGCCCTTGGTGATTGAGGTAAGCCACAGGTGTGGCATTGTCGGATTGGATCCTGACAGGACTATCTCATAACCTGAATGTCCAGGCCTTTAGAGCCAGACCCGCTGCCCGGATCTCTAGGATGTTGATGGGCAAGGTCCTTTCGTTTCCTAACCACTGTCCTTGGACAGTTATTTCTAGCACTGCTCCCCATCCTGAAAGGCTGGCATCTGTCGTTACCACCTTCCGGATAACTAGTCTGAAGGATTTTCCTTTTAGCAGATTCTGGGTTAGCAAACACCAACTGAGGATTTGGGACACTCCTAGGGACAGCCGCATTGGCAAGTCTAAAGCTTGAATCGTTTTGTTCCAAGCAGACAGGATACTGTTTTGCAACAGTCTTGAATGGAATTGGGCATAGGGAACCGCTTTGAATGAAGTCACCATCTTTCCTAACAACCTCATGCAAAGGCGAATGGAGGGATCTCCTTTCGACCTGACCATCTGCATCAGCTCTCTTATGGAGTTGATCTTTGCCTGAGCACCTTTTTCTGAGCTGTGTCTATGATCAGACCCAAGTACTCCAGCCTTTTTAGCTTTTTTAAGGAAGACTTCTCTAGGTTGAGAATCCAACCTAGACTTTCCAGATAACTGGTTGTAATGCACGCGCTTTGCTCCAAACGAGCCACCAACTGGTCTATTAGCAATAGATCAATGTCTAGGTACGCCAAGACTGTTATGCCCTGTGCCCTTAACCTAAGAGGTGGGGCTAGAGGTGGGGCCAGAACTTTTGTAAACACCCGGGGTGCTTTAGGTAGCCTGAAGGGCAAGGCTACAAACTGAAAATGCTGCTGTTCTACCTCGAACCGCAGAAACCTTTGATGAGCGGGAAATATAGGGACATGCAGATATGTATCCCTGATGTTGATAGATGCCAGGAGTTCTCCTCCTTGTAGGATAGAAACCACTGACCTGATCGACTCCATGCGAAAAGCAGATCTTCAGGAACTGATTTAGATTCTTTAGATCTAGAATGGATCTGACGTCTCCATTCAGTTTTGGTACCGTAAAGAGGTTTGAATAAAACCCCAAACCTTGCTCTTGTGTGGGGATTTGTATGATCACCCCCCTGAGCCAGTGATCGGTCTAGTGTCCAAAACAGAGATTTTCCCTGGATCATTGGGAACGTTTGACCTCTGAAAACGAGACAGTGGAAAGTCCCAAAATTCTAGTTTGTACCCTAGAGACACCATGGAGATGACCCATCCGTTCGGAATTTCCTCTTGCCAGAGTATTGCAGAAGTCTTCCCCCCCACTCTGGCGAGTGGCGAGGCCCTTCATAATGAGGCTTTAGAATTCTGTTTTGCAGGTTTCCACCCCAGGACTTCTTTTGTGCCTGGGCCTGTACTTTTCCCACTTGAAATCATTTGGATGTATTTGTCCAAATCATCCCCAAATGGCCGATCCCCATGAAAAGGAAAACCAGTCAGGAGCTTTTTGCATGGTGCTCCGGCTGACCAATTTTTTAACCACAGGATTCTATGCATGTGTACTAGCACAAGCGCAAGGCGGGTCACCTGGTGAATAGAATCTTTAATTGCGTCTATGGCAAAACATAATGCTCTTGGTAGTTCGGCCAAATCCCGGGCTTGCAAAAATTGGATATGTATCATTTCACAGAGTGGTGCTGTGGATACACACAAAAGTGTACTTGTGCCACGTCCTAACTATTGTTTAAACTCAAAAAGCAAAAAAGGAGAGACTTGGGACTTTTTAGGCACGACTACAAAAAATATCTATAAAAAGGTTATTTTATTGAAAAATGCATACACAAAATACATTGATTAAAAACCACAAATCATATATATATATATATATATATAATATAAAGCGATAGCTATACAACACCATCTAAATGCAAAATTCTTCGGACATGAGGATGAACATTCCAAGTAACAATCGGTCCGAGAAGATGGCTGGATAGCAGATCCGCAATCGATTAATTCATGTCATGTAGATATTCAATACTCAACATGTTTCGCGTGTCTTCACGCTTCAAGAGCGGGAAAAATATATATTGTGGCTATCAAGATATATAACATAACACATAATTAGCATATAGAACCCTAAAACATTGGCATCTAAAACGATGCCACATATTACAATTGCAAACAAACAATTCCGTGCTGGTTGAACAAATGCGGTATATCGTGGGAATACCACCCAAAGAGGTGATGAAAGGCTATCATGGGGGCGCACACAACATAGTATTAGGTGGTAATTACAAAGTGTGTAACAAGATAAGAAATCTTTATAAAAGAATAATTAAAAACTCGCCATTGTGACCGGAAAGGGTAAAAAGAAAGAAGGAAAGAAAGGAGGAGGGGGAGGGGGGAGACAACGAGGGGGGGGGGGGAGGAAGGAGGAAGAAGGGGGGAAAAAAAAGATGGGAAACAAGGGGGATGGGGGGGGAGAAAGAAAAACAATTAAGGGGAAATCTGTATCAAATACTCACACCGTAATTTTGTCTAAAATCATTAACAGTAAGCCCGCAGGTCAGGAGGAGTCGGGGGGCCAGCAATGTAATATAACAGCACACGTCGGAAAAAGTATAGATTGGTAATGTGTCCTACAGAGGGATATTCCTATAAAGAAAACAACTATCTTAAAAAACAATGATCTATAGGTCCAGGGCATTAATGAAGTTAACACAACCATAACCAAAAACACTCACCAATAGCTCAGAATACAAGGTATTCTTGCCTGTCAGCCTCGTGTGTCTATATGTTAAATAGCCGGAGGACTCAAATAGGCAGGGGTAGTTAGATAGGTGCCAAAGCCACAGTGTCTCAAACTGGTAGTTTACTACTTGTACCTAAGGTGCATAAAGGAGCAAGGGAAGGAATCGGCTGTGGAGGTGTGAGCCTATAAAAGATATATATGCCAGTAATTGAACCCTAGTAGCCACTACCTGTATAAGAAAGAAGGTACCTGAGTTTGGTGGAGATTAGCCCACGACATGCGAAGCCTTCCTTTCACTGAAACGGACTGTACACCATAACAGGACGCCGTCCTATTTGTGTGTACGTCCCGTTTTCCTTTCTCTGGCTTTAAAATGTAGGTTGGCTTTAAAGAGCAGCAGTACTTGTTTTGCGACAGGTGCTCTTAGCACTATGCTCAGGAAGAGGAGTCCAAAACCCACACTATTTCCAGTCACCCTTCTATAACAAATTATTTGATGGCCCCAAACAGGTCAGTCAGAACCCAAACCACCAGGGCCTGGAAATGCAGCTCTTTATATGTGCCTGTAAAAAAGTTTTAATACATGAAACAAGCTGACTCCATGCCTGGTTGTCTGCATGTTGGAAACCTAAAGGATAACTCCAATCAAAGCCTACTCAACAGAGTTGCCCACACGTGTCCAAATTTCCAGCTATCATGACCTACCATAAAATTTCTTTCCAATGAATTTGAGTTTCTACTGCAGCATATGTGACTGGCTAAAAGCTTACCCAATTACTCGGGGAAAAATAAAATAAAGCACTAATACAGAGAAAAGCTGTCCGTCACAGAAATACTTGTCATACAGAGGACTGTGCACATGGTCAAGAAGTTTCCACTGTACTCTACATCACAGAACTTATGGTCAACTTCCAGCTACATGCCAGCTAGAGCCAGAAATGATATCTGCAAGTGGAATCAGTATATATAGCTGTGGAGTTGAAGAAAGCTGTATATATGCTTGCCATGTGTGTTTCTGTGTAGGGGGGGGGGGGCTACCAACATGGCTGCTATGGTAAAGAGTAATGTAAATACATATATATATATATATATATATATATATATATATATATATATATATATATATATATATATATATATATACACATACACACACACACTATATAGCTACCACCTAGCCTCTGGCAGTTGGCTCCTGGATTTTGGTTAGATTTTTTTCCAGGCCAGACTTAATATATCACTTTTTCCATCAACTGACAATTACCAGATGCAAATTGCTTATGATTTTAATATGACCTTATGCTGACCACATTTGAGCTAGCCTTGATTTCTTAGAGATAAATTGCCTGTTGGAAACAAATACATTTATATAGTTTGATTTTTGCACCGCAAAGGCATGTGGCTTGTACATAAATAATTCACATTAAGTGGTACATGAAATAAAACAGCAAGGTTTGCAAATAAAGCGCTTCTATAATAAAGTGCTTCAACTGCCCAGACTAGACAAGTTAGCAGGTTGCATTCCTCACTGTCAACTTTCAGCCATAAGCTTATTTTGTTCTCTATAAATTACAGTATGTTTTAAAAACACTTGTCAATATGAATAATAATATTTCGTTTTAGCTTATTTAAACATAGCCAACACTATGGCTTCTATTTATATGCTAATTTATACGTTAAAATACCCTGCAGAGGTGTCACATTTGAAGTCTACAGTAAGGGGAAAAATGGAACCATAGCACATAGTAACCATTTTTTAAAGACTGTCAGCAGCAAGTTTGAAATATTAGTCATGACTAACATAATATAACACTCTGCTACTTATAACCTGTCAAAATCATTAAAAGAAATTAAAGTTATGTCACTCTGCAGATATATAATGGAATGTGGGCAACTCCATAAAACAGGTCTAAAGTAATGATAGACATTGCTGAAACACTCTGCTGTTACAGATGCCATAGGTAACATAGGGCAGTTTTGAGGGAAAAGAGACACCTCTAGATTAGCCTCATAAAAACATTATTTTATCTTGTGCTGCCAACAACCCAAGATTACTAGCTTTAAAGGACAGATCAAGAGTCCGAATTTCCAAACATGCCTCATCTGAGTGGAATTGTGCAGAGTTTAAAGAACAAGAGTCTAGAACTTTAGGTACCGGTATATTTAAAATATCAATTTGCACAGAAAGACTAAGCAAACATCTTAAACTTAGGTAGGCCCAACTATATCATCTACCAAACTAGAAGAAAATGATAGACAAAATGGCAAACTGGAATTTGTTTGCAAGAAGTTCAAGGTCAGTTTGGGACTCATCCCTACTACTCTATGGCACGTGGAGGCTCAGGACCCCACTAAAATTTTCTAAATGCATGCCAGACCAGGACTCCTTGCATAAAATAGTTCATTGGTGGGCCTGTAATCCCTATAGGCTCGCCTCTATATTCCCAGATCATTTGGCGAAAGGCTGGCGCAACTGTGATCATCAAGGGAACTCTATGCCATATATGGTAGTCCTACCCTATTATCACCAGGTTCTGGGTGGTGGTCAAAACTTTTCTGGTATCAGTAACTCATACACCAAAGACTCAAACACCATATATGGCTCTCCTCAATGCCTTGCCGCATCATACACAGTCATTCACAACTCATTGCTGCTGTTGCTGGATGATGCTAAACCACACAACCACCTTGTATACAAGATGTTAATCATTGTCTTAATGACCGAACCCTGCTGGAATTTTCTTATGCTAAAGTCCATCTCACAGCTTCTAAAGGTCATGACTAATGGGCCTTATGGCTGGCATACAACAGGAGCATTCCAGTCTCCTAACCTCACCTCACCTTTCACTTAAGTTTCCACCTCCTTCTTTAGGACCTAAAGCCCCTTTATGACAAAAAAATCTACTCTGGGAGCGGCCATACACTAGAGCTGCACAATTAATCATTAAAAAATCGTGATCTTGATTCACCCCCTCTGACGATCTGTCCTGCTGAGTTTGCCGATTCTTTCATATAAACAAGTGCAGAGATTATCTACTCACTCAGCTGTCAAAAGAAAGTATCCAGGCATTCTGCCAAGTTTAGAACTTGAAACATTGTAACTAACTTCCTTCTTAGATCAAAGGGATAAACTTCTCTGTGTAAACAAATAACCTGGGCAATCGCGAGAGAATCGTGATCTATCATCTAAGCAAAAAAATTGTGATTCTCATTTTAGCCAGAATCGTGCAGCTCTACCATACACAGTTCAAATCTCGGCCAGTTTAGCAGGAACCAGCGGAGATTCAAACCATCTTTGGGCAAGGCTGAATATACCAAATTGATTGATCAATTTGGGTAGAACCAGCCTGTCAGATTTTATATGTGATTATTGCTAGCAGCTGTTATAACCACTACCAATAATCACTATGTTCTCCCGGTGGGGAAAGCTCCCTCCACTCCCCCACCAGGAGAACTCAATGGTTCCACACGCAGGAGGGATTCCCCCTTCAACACTGACAGTGTTGATGGAGAATCTAGCTAATTTCTTTCCTGCAACCCTTGGTCTTTATTGTTCACTACTCTAGATCTAATCTATGATATATTATGACTTTACCGCACTGCCCTGTTTGTTATTTTGCTATACTGTTTTTTGCCTAGAAGCTCATGTCATTCTTGGGGAAGTTGCCCACCCACAGCATGGCAGGATTATTATGCTGCTCTTATTGTAATTGATTCAAAGTCAGAAGATATCATTTGTGTGCCTTATTTTTTGTGTCTTTTATAATTTTGCAAAATAAAAGATTAATGGTTAAAAAAAAAAAAAAAGAAGAAGGATTTCAAACGCAAACACTGCATTTAATATCCATAAAAAATTGCTTCACAAAATCATGTCAGAAGCAAAACACAAATGACAATGTATACAAGTCTCTGATGATAAATGAGTTGGATGAAATCTATATGTCATCTTTAGTCATGGTAATAAAATCTCATAATCATAGATTAGGAGGAAGGGCAAATGTTTTTTTTTATTCACATCATCTTGAAAAAAAATAGACTTATTTCCTCAATGGCACAATAAAACAACTACCCAACTGTGCTTAGGAAATTTGTGTAGTGGCAAAGTATATCCAAGCAGTGTAAAATGCTGTCAAAACACTGCACATAGAAATAAAGCTAAGCTCCAGTCAAAATGGAAAATTAAACAAATAGATCCAAATAGAACCTCCTGTATTCATTACTTTAATGCAGTAAAGTTATATACAGTGGGGAAAAGAATTATTTGGTTCCCTGCAGATTTTGTAAGTTTGCTCACTTGCAAAGAAACAAAGGGTCTATATTTTTTATCCTAGGTGCATTTTAAATGATATAGACAGAACATCAACCAAAAATCCAGAAAAGCACACATGATACAAATGTTATTAAGTTGCATTTCAGTGAGTAAAATAAGTATTTGATCCCCTACCAACCAGCAATAATTCTGGCTCCCAGAGACTGGCTACAATATGTGCTCATGTGAGACACAGATTAGTCCGGTCAATTTAAGAAGGTGCTCCTAACGACAACTTATTATTGTGTATAAAAAGACACCTGTCCACAGTATCTTTTTCTTCCATTCAAACCTTACCATCACGGGCAAAGCCAAAGAGCTGTCAAAGGACATCAGGGACAAGACTGTAGACCTGCACAAGGCTGGAATAGGCTACAAGATCATCAGCAAGAAGCTTGGTGAGAAGGAGGCAATTATTCGCAAATGGACAAAATACAAAATAACCATCAATTGCCCTCTATCTTGAGCTCCATGCAAGATTTCGCTTCATGGGGTATGGATGATCATGATAAAAGTGAGGGATCAGCCCAAAACTACATGGGAGGAGCTTGTGAATGATCTCAAGGCAGTTTGGACCACAGTCAGACAAACCATTGGTAACACAACGCCGCCATGGATTGAAATCCTGCAGTGCTGGCATGTTCCCCCTCCTCAAGAAGGCACATGTACAGTCATGCCACTGAACATCTAAATGATTCAAAGAATTGTGAGAAAGTGCTGTGGTCAGATTAGATCAAAATTGAGCTCTTTGGCATTAAGTCAACTCACCATGTTTGGAGGAAGAAAAATGCTGACTATGACCCCAAGAACACCATTCCTACAGTCAAGCATGAAGGTGGAAACAATATGCTTTGGGACCATTTCTCTGCTGAAAGGTACAGGCCAACTTTGCCACATTGAGGGGTCAATGGACGGGGCCATGTATTGTAAAATCTTGGATGAGAACCTTCTTCCCTCAGTCAGAACACTGAAGATGGGTTGTAGATCCTGTAGACCTTGTATAAAATGTATAATACAATCAGCACAAAAATACCTAAATGCAATATATGGTGCAGCTGAACACTAACAGATCACCACAAAATCCAAAAACCAATATATAAAAGAAGAGTGCAGCACAAAAACAAAGTTCAGTAAAACATATAAATGTAATAAAAGTCCAATGATACTCCAGAAAGAACAAGAGAAGAACTGTCAGTCTCAGCAAGCACTGAAGAGAATTCCACGTGACAAAGCCATAAATCCAATGCAATAGTGACTATCCCTCTACCGTACTTGCTTCGCTCACCTTAGGATGTGGACCAGTGAGCTAACAGATGGTCAACAGCACATGTCCCATACAGGTAAATAATCCAGGCAGGGTCCAGAACCTTCAACCGATATCTTCAGGGGTATGTATGGTGAGAGAAAGGAGATCTAAGTGCTCACTGGTAGCTGTTTATTATTCATAAAATAACTACCCACAAGAGAATGAGTGTAAAAGCACATATCCAGAGTAAACTTTGTGGTGTAAGGATCCAGGATGGTAGCGGGTGATGTCAGAACGTAGCTCCTCCCCCGTACGCGTTACGTTCGCAAGAGCTTTGTCAGCGGGGCAGAGCTAACGTACGTCACCCGTTCTCTTATAAACATACCTGTCGTCATAAAAACATGCCACGCTCGGGATCGCAGGGGGGGGTAATTACATCCGTCGCCTTAGCCAGAGAGAAACATTCTGGATTTTTGAGGCTAAGGTTTTATCGCCTAAAGGGTTAAACATAGATTTTGATTTGAATTGCTTTATTTCTGATAGGTAGTTTTTAGTTTGTTTAATTTTCATTACATGTCTTTCAGGACATGGTATCTTTTATTGTAAATGTTGTGAATGGTGTGTGGAATTTCAGGACGGCAGCGGGTGCTCAGTTCTAATTAATTTAATGATTTACCTTATATTGATTGGGTTTTTTTATAGCTTTTTTTTTTTTTTTTTTTAGCGTTTTCTAAAGAGGCCATTAGGGGTCAGTATTCTGACCAATTTCTTATTGGTGTTATTGGTTCAGATTATCCTAGGTTTTTTTGCTCAGCAATGTAAGATTGCAATGCCTGTCTGCGGGTATGCTACCTGACAGTGCTTCCTAGTGTGTTTGGGAAGTGGCGTGTGCTGCTGATCCCGAGTGCGTCATGTTGCCATGACGACGGGTATGTTTTAAGAGGACAGGTGATGTACGTTAGCTCCGCCCTGCTGACAAAGTTCTTGCGAATGTAACGCGTACAGGGGAGGAGCTACGTTCTGACGTCACCCGCTGCCGTCCTGGATCCTTACACCACGACGTTTACTCTGGATAACGGGAACAGACGATGTCATTGTTTTGACGAAACGTACGTCGGGAGGAGTTGGCGCGCTGACGTCACCACGTACCAGTGTCCCAGTAGACGGGCGTCCATGCACAGCCAGCTAGCCATTTGCTGCTATTTATCCTTAACACTGTAAGTGTAATTTTAATAAACATGTTCAGACGGAATTATGCTATGGTGAGCCTTTCTTTTTGGGTTTCGTATGACCACTTATTGGAGCTTCCTGGATTAGGAGAGCCCATTGAGTTGCCAGCAAACATCTGTTAGAGCGTGGGTCCCTCTGAGGTAGCTGGCCTGTTTCCAGGATACAAGACCAGATTGGAGATACCTGGTTCACTTTGGGAAAAAGGCCCCGACCGGGTATAGGTCACAAGCTTGGCTAGCTTTCTACTTGGTAAGCTTGCATTTCACACGGTGGTCACAATTTTGTTGCAGTGGTGGATTTGTCACGAAATTAATATTAATCTATTAATAATTTTTTGAACACTTGGTTTATGAATTTGGACTGTTGTCACGGTGGGAGAATTCAATATATACCCTTTGATTCAAGATTCCTTATCTACACGATTTTGTTATTTATCATTTCATATTTACATTATATTTTTATTTATTTTTAATACTTTTTCACTATAGCCTTTTTCAGTATTTGGTCTGATCAATTGTTTTTGGTGATTTTTTATTTTATTATTTATTTTCGGTTATATGTCAACTATTTAGCACAATTGTTATCCATTCACTCCTCAGCGCTTCTATATTCTTTTTATCTACTTTTTGTGTGTATCCCACTTCTAGCAGCTGCTTTTTTATTTCTATTTTTCGTCAGAGCGGTATTCCACTTTTTTACCCCTACCCAAAGAACACTCCAAAGATGATGTCATGTCTGCAGAAAATGCAGATTTAGGCACGACACCCGCTTTTATTGTCCCTCCTGTACTGACCAACCTGGTCTCTGCATCGGTGACTGTTTCAAACGCTACCACACACTAGTGGCGTATTAGCGTAGGGTACAGCACTACACAGTCCTAGGGGACACTAACAAAGGGTCTCGAAAGATGAGATGGCCATCACATTTTGAGACCCTAATCTACAACGTTCAGTTTACAGTTTTTATAAAAGTGAAAAAAGTGAGGAAAAAAAATCCAAAAATACTTGGTTTTATTTTTCTTCTCTCTCTCTTATGTTCGCTCTCTACTGTCCGCTCTCTATTGTTCTTTATCTATTGTTCTCTCTCTCTCTCTTTATTTTTACTATGTTTTATTGCATTTGCTTTGCAGGTATGGTATGTTATGTTATACTGTAATGTTAATTTGTTTTATTGTTAACCATCATTTGCTTAGCAGGTACGCCATTCAGCTGCAGCACAGGTTTATTTAATATATATATATATATATATATATATATATATATATATATATATATATATATATATATATATATATATATATATTATATTTATTCTGACAGCAACAGCGTTTGCTCCCACATAAAGCCATGACACCAGCACTGTTGGAGGTGATTTCACCACCACAGTTAAAAAAAGAGCATATATGCCGAAGCATGGGGGCAGGGGTGGAGGAGCGATTTGCTCCTAACATTAGGGGCGGATTGCCCCCATGCTTCGGGATATATTTTTTAGGCACAGATTGCGTTAAAAAATGTTCTATTTTTGTTCTATTTTTACCATGTTTTATTGCATTTGCTTTGCAGGTATGGTATGTCTTACTGTTATACTGTAATGTTACTTTTAAGTATTCTAATGATCAATCTCTTTTTTTCGTTTAGCCCACAGGCTGCATGAAAAAAAGAACATTACAATGTATGCCAAACAAGGACCAGGGACATACTGGTATGTTACTGGACTTTGACTGGTTATACCAGAATGATGACTGTAGGTTTAGGTATCCTTTTCAGCCAGCGGTCAGCTTTCATATAAAAGCAACCATAGTGGCTAATAAGCCTCTAGACTGCTTTTACAAGCAGTGGGAGGGAACGTTCCCCCCCCACCGTCTTCCATGGTTTTCTCAGGCTCTCCTGTCCCAACAGGGAACCCGAAAATGCAGCGGGTGGTTCTGCCAGCTGACCATAGAGCTGATTAGAGACCAGAACGGCTCCAAGTACCTGTCACTAACTATTGCTATCATAGGGGATATTTACATTCCCTGAGATAACAATAAAAAAAAATGAAAGGAGGAACAGTTTAAAAATAAAAGAAAAAAGAAAAAGAAATAATTTTAAAAAAAAGCACCCCTGTCCCCCCGTGCTTATGCGCAAAGGCGAACGCAAGCATCGGTCTGGTGTCATATGTAAACAGCAATTGCACCATGCATGTGAGGTATCACCATGAAGGTCAGATTGAGGGCAGTAATTTTAGCAGTAGACCTCCACTGTAAAACTAAAGTGGTAACCTGTAAAGGCTTTTAAAAATGTATGTAGTTTGTCACCGCTGCACGTTGGTGCGCAATTTTAAAGCATGTCGTGTTTGGTATCCATGTAATCGGCCTAAGATCACCTTTTTTCTCTCAAACATTTGGGCAATATAGTGTGTTTTAGTGCATTCAAATTTTAAAAGAAGTGTGTTTTTTCCAAAAAAATAGCGTTTGAAAAATCCACCATGTTAATCTGTAGGGGCTTTGCTTTAAAAAAAAAATATATATATATATGTTTGGGGGTTCAAAGTAATTTTCTTGCAAAAAAATATATATTTTTTCATTTTCATGTAAACAAAGAGTGTCAGAAATGGCTTTGTCTTCAAGTGGTTAGAAGAGTGGGTGATGTGCAACATAAGCTTCTAAATGTTGTGCATAAAATGCCAGGACAGTTCACCCCCTCCCCCCCCAAAATGACCCCTTTTTGGAAAGTAGACACCCCAAGCCATTTGCTGATAGGCATGTTGAGTCCATGGAAAATGTTATATTTTGCCACAAGTTGAAAAATTACAATTATTTTTATATTTTTATATAAATAGAGCTTCCTTGTGGTGGTATTTAATCACCACTGGGTTTTTTACTTTTACAAAAATTAGATTGGAATTATTTTTTTTTTAAAGTGTTTTTGTTAATTTCTGTTAAAAAATTTCGCAAATAGTATATCTTTATAAATTTAGGCCAAAATGTATTCGGTAGCAGGCAGAGAGAGCATATCTTACTCCAAGATACAATACAGCACACAAGTACGGCAGATAAAGAAGAGACAAATAAAATGTATACACACACTTCACTTTACTGGAGCTCAATGTCTGGTGTGGACTGTTAACCAGGAGTTTAATTGGACCATTTTTTTTTTTTTAAGGCACAGTAACTGGTCCAGCGTACCTTGACATGTTTCGCACATCCATTTTGCAAATGAGCAATTTTACATCGAGCAAGATGGTGCACCACCTCACTACCACTAAGTTGCGAGAGCCGATGACATTGGGTAAGATGTGGAGATGCTATTGAACTCCCTCCACGTTCCCTAGACTGAACACCCTTCGATTTCTATCTATAGGTAACACTAAAGGATGTTGTGTATCATAGAAAACCACCTACACTGACTGCACTACGAAAAGAACTACGAAAAGAAATGGAAACATCGTGCAGAGCAATTCCTGAGGACAATCTAGTCCAGGGTCCCCAACCCCTGGGCTGTGGCCTCTCTGCAGTCAGGCCGCGGGTACCGACAGCATGAGAGAGCAGGGCGGCATGAGAGTCGGGTGGATGAGAAAAGCAAGCGGGCAGGCAAGCAGAGATGACATCTCTCCTTCCACCCCGCATCGCCGCTCTTCCACCCTCACAGCCAGTGTTCTGTCAGCCTCTTCATGTCAGAAGTACGACGAGGAGCAGAGAGATGACACCTCTCAGTGCCCACCCCACATCACCGCTCTCCTGCCTTCATTCGGAACCCACCACTGCCTCTGTGCTAAATGGAACAGTGCTCCCACCAATGCAGTGACAAACCACATCTGGTGACACTAGCAGGCGACGTGGCAAGTGACAAGCTGCATCTGAAGGCAGGTGACGTGGCAAGTGACATTCCACATCTGGGAGGTAGGCAACGTGGCAAGTGAAAACCCACATCTGGTGGCAGGCGACGTGCCAAGTGACAATCCACATATGGTGGCAGGTGACATGGCAAGTCACAAGCTGCATCTGGTGGCAGGGCTCCCACTGATTCTGCATTATGGCGCGTTGAACTATATCATTACTACAATGTAAAAAAAATAATGCGCTTCAATCACCCAAACCCCATATCAAGCATGGTGCCGGAATGATTGAAGCGCTAACCCCAGTAATTGCCCGCAAAAAAAAAAGCTTACCCACGCACCCGCAGGTGCGTGGGTAAGGTTATGGGCCGCTGCTCTAGTCAATACTGTTCATGCAGTAGTCCACCAAAATCAAAAGTGTCTGGATGCTAATGGTGACCACCTTGAGCACCTAATGTGAGTGCATAACTTAAACATGACTGGGTCCTGCAAAAATCAGTTTTTATGCATATATTTTTTTCAAGTTGAAGTGTGTATACATTTGTGTATTTAACATGCAGCAGGTAAAAAAAAAGTATTGAACACGACACCATTTTAAATAAATAAATTAAGTAAATAAATTTCTAAAGGTGCTATTGAAATTACATTTTCACCACATGTCGGTAAGAATCCATACAAAGAAACCGAAACAAATATGTTCATAAATTAAGTTATGTGTAAAAAAATGGAATGACATAGGGAAAAAAGTATTGAACACGCTAACTGAAATGTATTTAATACTTCGTACAAAATCCTTTGTTGGTAATGACAGCCTCAAGACGCCTCCAGTATAGAGAAACTAGTCCCACGCATTTCTCAGGTGTGATTTTGGCCCATTCTTCCACACAGTCTTCAAATCTTGAAGGTTCCGTGGGCCTCGTCTATGAACTCTGATCTTTAGTTCTTTCCATAGATTTTCTATTGGATTCAAGTCAGGTGCTTGGCTGAGACATTCTAGCAGCTTTAATCTTTTTTTTTTTTTTTTGAAACCAAATGAGTTTCCTTGGCTTTGTGTTTGGGATCATTGTCTTGCTGAAATGTCCATTCTCGTTTCATCTTTATCATCCTGGTAGATGGCAGCAGATTTTTATCAAGAATGTCTTGGTATATTTTTCCATTCATCCTTCCTTCAATGAAACGAAGCCAGTACCTTTGCCAGTACCGTATGCTGAAAAACATCCAACCAAATGTTCCCTCCTCCAAACTTCACTGTTGGTATGGGGGTGTTTTTGGGGTGATGTGCAGTGCCATTTGACCTTCAAACATGGTGTGTATTATGACATCCAAAGAGTTCTATTTTGGTCTCATCTCACCAGACTAAATGCTCCTAGTATTTCACAGGTTTGTCTAAATATTGTGAAGCAAACTTTAAACGAGCTTCAACGTGCTTTTTCATCAGCAATGGAGTCTTGCGTTGTGAGCGTGCATACAGGCCATGGCAGTTGAGTGCATTACTTATTGTTTTCTTTGAAACAATTGTACCTACTAATTCTAGGTCTTTCTGAAGCTCTCCACAAGTGGTCCTTGGCTCTGACAACTCTTTTGAAAATTCTTTTCACTCCTCTGTCAGAAATCTTGCGAGTAGCCCCTGGTGGTGGCTGGTAAATAGGTTAACTATGTTCTTTCTACTTCCGGATTATGGCCCCAACAGTGTTTACTTGAACATTCAGAAGTTTAGAAATCCCTCTGTAACAAATGCCATCCGTATGTTTTGCAACAATAAGGTTGCGAAGGTCTTGAGAGCGCTTTGCTTTTACCCATTATGAGATGTTTCTTGTGTGACACCTTGGTCATGAGACCTTTTTCAGCGGAGACTGAACCAGCTGATATTGATTTGCACTGACAAGGGGGAAGATTGCTTTCTAATTACTGATAGATTTCAGCTGGTGTCTTGGCTTTCCATGCCTTTTACATCTCCCTTTCTTCATGTGTTCAATAATTTTTCCCTGTGTCATTTTATTTTATTACACATAAATTTAATTTCTGAACTTTTTTGTTTTGGTTTCTTTGTATGTACAGATTTCATAGGTTGTTAGCGGCGTGATGAAAATTTCATGTAAAAGCACCTTTAGAAATAGATTTACCTAGAAAAATGGTGACTTGTTCAATACTGATTTTACCTGCTGAATGTAAAATACGAAAATGTATACACACTTCAACTTGAAAAATATATGCATAAAAATAGAAATAAATATATATATGTATGTGTGTATATATATATATATATATATATATATATATATATATATCACATATATATATATATATATATATATATATATATATATATATATATACTGGCGTAACATGCACTTTTTCGAACTGAAATTCGAGTGCAAATAGCGTGTGCGTGTTATACGACAATACTTCAATTTTAGCTGCCTCGGAGGGGACAGGAAGGGGGACCTGACGAGCGCCATCAAATTACATACAGTGAGAATCTCCCATTTACTTGGCGGCCTCTGTAATAGTAAGTCTCGTCTCCAGGGTCGCCATTGGACCACTGTTCTGTCTATCATAGGAGCTTCTCACTGTAAGTAATCTGTTGGCGCTCATCCCGCCCCCTCCCTGTTTCTTCTAGGCTGCAGATGGGCATCGATCAGACTGCACTGATGGAAATGGTGAGGCTGCTGCATTGATGGCAATGGTGAGGCTGCTGCATTGATGGCAATGGTGAGGCTGCTGTATTGATGGCAATGGTTGAGGCTGCTGCATTGATGGCCATGGTGAGACTGGGACTGAGGCTGCATTGATGTGGACTGATGAGGCTGCATTGATGGCACTTGTGAGGCTACAGATGGGCATTGATCAGGCTGCATTGATGGCAATGGTGAGGCTGCAGATAGGCACTGACCCTTATTTTGCTTCAAAGTTCCTTACTTAAAATTTAAGTTTTTTTCCTGAAACCTCCCTCTTAAAATGAATGTGTGTGTGTTATACGCCGATAAGTACGATATATATAATTATATATATATACACACACATGCATTCTTACACAACGTGCTTAAGTGTACCATACTAACCATGGGCATCTGAACACGCAAATTAGTTTTCCCATATATTTTTCAGCTATATAACCAAACAGCTAGGAATTCTTTTGGAAACAAGCATAAAATTTGAGTTAAGAACAAATAAGTAAAACATCAAAATCGGAAATCTGGAATCTATAAATTATATTAAAAAAGGGTAGATAGACCAGTTGTTGAAACATATCTGAAAAGGATAAAGTACACACTATATTTGTTTTAACATATTTAAGCTTCTGTCTCAAAAAAGTGTGTCCCTGCAGCATCTGAGACACTTAATGTGGTTATAATCTCTGATATATAATACCAGTATAACAAAGGCTAATTTTGACAAATAGCCTCTAATCCTATTTTAGGCTAATTTTAACATTGATTTCTTATTCATGACTAATAAAAACGATAGGACTATCTTCCCCCTGCAGCAAAGTGTATAGTTGCCCAGTCTCCCCTTCAAGCCATAATTAGAGCTACTGATTATTGTTCTCTTTGGTTTATAATCAGATATGAAACCATAAAGCTTCTCAGGCTTAGACATAATTACGTTTTAAGAGCTATACAACCTAGTGCTACAGAAAGTGGTACACAGCCTTCCCCAAATAGCTTGCTTTATTTGTATTTAGCAAGCAAGTCACATGGGATAACAGAATTATTCCAGGGTTGTCCACTTTACCACAGGCTCTAAGAAAAATATACATAATCACCTACTCAGGAGCAGCACCCCTTTGGAAAAGAGAAGCGACCATCTCATTTATATACAATAGGACAAGATATAACCTGTTTCACAGAAACCTAAATACTGTGCACGTAGATACAGCTTTTTTTTCTAGTGACTCTCTAAAGAAGGTCTGCTATGTTACTTGGTTTATGTTTGCAGCTCACAGGAGAGCCTATCACGATCTTATGACTAAAAGAGGTTATAAGACTGCCTGGAGCCTCTGTTCAAGCCAGGAGCAAGATCCCGGCTCAAACAGTGTCTCTAATCACTGAACAGTGCTGCTGTGTAAATTCTGTTAATCAGGACTGCAAAAAAAGTAAAAGCAAAGCCAACTGTGAGAACTACTAAATGGAGTAGGGTCAGTGCTGGTGTAGCAAGAAAAAAAACAACAACAAAAAAAACGAAAAACACAGAAAGGTTGATTATAACAAATATGTTAAAGGTGTTTGTTTTTGGGGGGGGAAAGGAAGCAAATCAAAGCAGACTGTAATATTTGTGGAGTGGAGGGGGTCAGCGCCATTAATAATGAATGTGCTCACTGGCAGCCATTTTACACTGACAAAAGATGAGTCTTGTAAAATATAAATATATATATATATATATATATATATATATAATATATATATATATATATATATATATATATATATATATATATATATATATATATATATATATATATATATATATATATATGACACACATTAGCAGAGGAAATTAGATAAAAAATGAATATTTAAAATAAAGCAAACCAAGTACTTATTATCCTTTAATGCTGCAAGAATGTCTTTTTTTTGTATGGACTGGTAAATAGGGTCTCTTTAACCACTTGACCTCTGGAAGATTTTACCCTCTTCATGACCATACCATTATTTGCCATTTAGCGCTGCGCTACTTTAACTGGCTATTGCACGGTCATGCAACCCTGTACCCAAACCAAATTTATATAATTTTTTACATACAAATAGAGCTTTCTTTTGGTGGTATTTGATCACCACTGGGTTATTTTTTTTTGTGATAATATTCTGCTAAAAAAACATATCCAATATGTCTTCATAAATTTTGTCAAAAATGTATTTTGCTACATGTCAGATTAAAAGAAATCCCAATAAAGTGTATATTGATTGGTTTGTGTGAAAGTTATAGAGCCTACAAACTGTGGTATATATATTGGAATTTTTTTTTTATACGAATGATGCTGGGGGGGGGGGGGGGGGGACTGACTTTCTGCCACTGACAACACCAGTAACACTAATACAGTGATCAGTGCTAGTACTATACACTGTCACTGTACTAATGATACTGGTTGGGAAGGGGTTAACATCTAGGGCGATCAAGGGGTTAAATGTGTGCTGCTTTTTAGGAACGATCCCTTTGTTTCTTATTCCTGTTTTGCAGAGATAAGAAACACAAAGATCACTCCCTCTGTGGAGCCCCGTGTTGATTGCTGGGTTAAGGGCACACGCATGCTTGCGCCCTAAACCCGGAAGCAGGCAGCGATGTACAGCTATGATGCTTTGCCTGTGCACAGTACATTGCAGGCAGGCAGTCCACAAGTGGTTAAAGTAGGTTTAGTACTTGAAAGTATAACTCCAAGCAGTTTTTATTTGTATTTAGGAAGGAAAATGTTAGAACTTCTGACGGTTTTTTTCTTTTTGTTTTTTTCAATTGGCTATTTGTGACTCTTCCCTTTTTTTTTTAAACAAACAACTGAAGGAGGTTCTAACCATTGCCCACTCTTTATTAACAAAACATCTGTTGCATTGTGTCTTCATTGAGGAGATGAGTATTTTATATGCATTTGAGATGTGTTTATTTGTATATAATGCATTCACATTGACTTACATGGGGGAATAAAAGCAAGTCAAACTCTGATCTCAACAGCCTATGTACAAATAAGCACCCCTGCTGTGTGCTTAGAGTTAAATTCTGTACATAGAAATATAAACCAAAATTGGCCACATATAAAGAGGGAATGGGACAGTCAGAAACCAAAAAGAAAGCAGTAGAAAAACCTCAGTGTAATACTGACATTTTTTATTTAATGAATTAATATGTAGTCACAAGTTCAGGGAAGTGATGGTGACGTTTGAAGTTGGCATAGAGTCACTCCAAACTCAGTAGTCATGGCCAGTGGCTGGGATCCAATGCCTGCTCTGTAGATGAGAATTATGCAATGTTTGGATGGTTCACTTATATGTGTGGCTCCACTGGATTTGTATATCAGGGGACACTTCTGGAAGAAACTTTGTCTCTCTCAGCATGACCTGCAGACAACCTCTTTCCCCTCCAAATAATGAATCTGATCAAAGCACACAGGCTGCAGCTGCCTCCCGAACATTATACATTTGGAAAAGAAAATTGATCTTGTTCATACTTCAGTGACACTACTGCGTTTTTCCGCACTTTTTTGCGTTGTTTTTGGAGCTGCACCATTCACTTGAATTCACCACTTCAAGCAACGCAATAAAGAAGCTCGTGTACCAAATCTTGTGGTACGAAATAATATTTTGCGTTGCACGGTTTTGCATGTTTTGTCACGCGGCAAAACATGCGACTGCTACCCACAATTGGGGTGCCATTGAGAAATAAGGTATAAAAAATATATGATATTGAATTATTGAAAGGGTAAAAATGTATTCGAGTATCACTTTCACCTGAACATGACAGACATTGCTAGATAATGTCTTGTGTTATGATTAAACCATGGCATGGAACAGTTTATATGACATACTCCTATGAACTGTTAATGCTTCTATCAACCTAATTGTGCATAATTCTAAATGCTCATTCAGGAAGGAGGAGGCGCCACATGCACAATAGCTCCTGCCAGACACTAGGTGGCATACTTTTACAGTGAGGGCATCTCGGGAGCCCAATAGGCATAAGATTCCAGTGGCTGCCCATGGTGAGGGTAGTTTGAGTGACTCTCTGCTGGCTTCAAATGCAGGTATTAATTCCATAGTCTTTTGAGCATGTTTCACTGAATAATCAAACTAAAATTTCAGTAACATACCACAAGGTTTGCACTGTGCTGCCTTTCTTTATTTTCAACAGGCGCAGTTTCAGTAACCTTTTCCACCATCTTTCATGTTCATTTTATTGTTAGCTTCTGAGTGTGTTCTAGTTAAATTATATTGGCAATGCAAGTCAACACATGAATACGCACAACACAACGAAACAGAAAGGTACTCTCAATCACTATGAATCCTATGCAAAATTAAACAATTTAACATAAGGATGTCCTAATAATCATATAAAACAGTCATAATATAAAGTTTTACTGTGCAATGCCCTTGTTTCTGATTATAAAGTTGTCTGTTATAAACAACTCAAAATATATACAATATCACCATTAACAATACCCATTTTTTTTTTATTATAGATTACAGATATACTTTGTGCAATACCAATTTAACAAAGTGTTTGATCCAGATATCAAGCACAGTCTATAGGATGCCACATGTTTTATTATAGTTCTCGGTAGTTGCAGTTTCAAGACAACTTGGAAAAGAAACTATGTGAAAAAAGATACAATAGACCTTGGTTTGTGTTTTGCATCCTTCCCCAGTTTACCTCAAAACGATCGGGAATCAACAGAAGTACAGATTAGGTAAGGTGACAACAAAAAAAAAAGGTCCTAGAAAAAGTGTTGTGTCAACCTTCTTTGTTTCGGTCTTCAGAGAGGTCTCTGTCGGATCCTTTCCAAATTGAATCACCACCTTGTATAAAGTTTTAAAAGTTGTAGGTGTATTATGCTGAATATTGATCATTCATGCATTAAGGGTAAGTAATTAAAGTGTACAGCCGTGTATATTGAGCAGTTTTTATATTAATATTGTATTATTAATATTTTATTTCTTATTAATATATTCATTTAATCTTGGAAAAAAGCCTAGAAGGCATGACACCATCAAGCCTGGTCTGCTGGACTGTGTCAAAAGTTTAAGCATTGGGGTGTTTGGCTTAGTTCTATTGGGAAGCATCTAGGTGGCAAAATCAATAAACTATGGTAGAATTTCAGCATAATTGGCTGGTAAGAGTTAATTGTGAGAGTGTTCACCAAGCTATTGTATATTCAAAGAATTGAGAACATTCTCTATAGCAGCCTTTTTCTACCAGGGTGCCCATGCACGCTGTGGTGCATTCGCATTTCTTCAGGGGCTCCTTGGCAAAATGCCTAAAAACTGCATACAAGCAGCAAGTGGATGAAGCTTGGCATTTAGCTACACAAAACCACAGGTTTTCACTTACAACCTTCCAGCCACCGGTATCTTAACAACCGATGACATCATCGAGGTAATAAAGAGGACATCGGGTGCCTGAATAGCATACTTATTTATCCCTTTCCTGCCCCTCTCCATCAGCACTGGGGTCACATTAGCGAGGGAGAGGAACAGAGAGACGAGAAATATTAGAATACTAGTCAGTACCAGTATGCAAAGGTGTATTTGCTCTGGAAGAATAGCTCACATCTAACTTTGGGTTTCCAACGTGTGGGGCTGTTGCTGCATTATGTATTAGTTTAGTTTTTTACATTTTAAAATGAGGTTCCTTCAGATTATGCATAATTTTGAAAGGGTGCCTTGAATGAAAAAAGGTTTACAAACACTGCTCTACAGGATTAGTTGGGAATTGCTTCATCCATTTACTCATTCTATAGGTTTTTTCACATAATGTGCAAGTGGTATTTTGAAAATATCCGGAATATTGCTTGGTTATCTGGATTGGTTTCCATCAGTATTTAATCTATTGGATTAGACAAATCAGTGGGAGAAAGCATTTTTAATAATGTTTAATACATTGGATCGAGCCTGAAAGAATGCAAAGAGCCCTTTTTTAATAAGTAGATATTTCACCATTTCGTCAAAAGATCAGTGGTTTGTTTGTGGAGGTGTTAAGGGATTTAATACAGTTTATTCCTTTTGTTAACCAGTCGTTGTACAACTTGGCTCTAGTGGCCTTATTTTGTTTTTATAAAGAGCAGCATATTGATCTAGATACAGATTTTGTTTTTAATATTTTAAATCCATCTCAAATTAACTAGTTTCACATATTCTGAATTCAATTCTAATTCTCTGAACATTGTTCTCTTACACTGCAGAACTTTCAAATCAAACTTGTCTGATATCTAATCCTATCTAAGCAATGTCAGTTGGCATCTTTTCATGGGATGTAATGCTTTTTAGCACTAAGCCTATTGCTTGCGTATGTGATTGAAAGCATAGCTTACATCCAACAATCCATTTAGTAATAAATAAGCAATAATAAAGATGGCTAAACATTGTTTCACAAGAAAATCACCCGGGTCCTCACATAACCCAATTCATTTTAATTATACTACTTTCAAATTACATTGAGAGATATTACATTTTGGCTACTCAAGCCTTTTCCAGCTGTTAAAAAGAAAGAACACAATCATTACAGTGTAAATCAGAAGAGTACAAAATGCAGCTTGCTCCATTCATTTTATATATTGAAATCAACTAAACTCAATACAGCAGCAGTGCAAAATGCTTATTTATCAGGAAACTGACAGTTCCTGTGGGTATAAGGGCTCGACTATAGGAGCATACTTAACTCCAGCTTTTTTCCCCCACAAAACAGATGAATTGTGCATGTAAATTAATCACAACCCCGACGTCAGTTTGTGTGTAACTTTCCTCCTTTAGCTGTATACAGCTGGTTTCTGTGTCTGTGATGTCACTCCTTCCCCGGGCTGAATTTCAGAGTTCTCTGACTTTCCGTTTCCTTCCTTTTCCAGTCATCTCCCATGATTCTTTGAGCCTCTGTAGCATCAGGGCAGGCCATGGGAGTCACTTGTACCAGTTCTGGGCAAGTCCCAGGGTTACTGTGGGTGTTTCTGAGCCTTCATGTGGGTGGTGAAAGGTGTACATGTGTCATACCTCCTCCTGTGTCTTTTCTGTCTTGCAGCATGCCAAAGAATAATGGCTTACTGCAAGGTTACAGAGGAAAAGCTGTGGGAGGTTATTAGGAAGGCGTTTCCTTCATATGTAAATTATTCACTTCACAGAGAGCAGGGCTCAGGGAGGGAGGGGGGGGGGGGGGTCTGACTGAGAGGTGGCACTCTCCCTGTTCACACTGGTCTGCATATTGAACTGGGAAGGATAGAATTCTAATTGTAATCCACTCCAGACTGTCCAGCAGCAGCACAGCTAGTTTTCAGAACATAGCTGTGTATAAAAAGGGGTTTTCTTCTTGAATAATGCTGTGATCTGTGTGTCGGGACTTGGGAGATTTGGACTCCTCCTGTAGGTGTGACTAGGAGGGATTGAATGTTAATCAGGATGTATTCAATCCTACCCACCATCAGAGCTGTGAAGGAAGTTACATCATTTGCAGAGTCTGAAAGACTACAGAGGGGAGTGTTATAGACTCTACCTGCTGCAGGAAGTTGCTGTGTAAGGGACAGAGTCTATCAGTAGAATGCACTGCACTAATTTTATCTTTTAATATACATTGGAGGTGTTGTGATCAGCCTATAGTATACAGCTTGCATTTTTCTCATACCTAATAACGGTTTGTGCTGATTGTACATTCTGCCGATATGAAATAAAGAAACAGAGTGCTACATGGGACAAAGGGGTCAATTCACTAACGTTTACCGCACGTGAGAACGCAGTGACATGACTCATTTGCATAAATAATCGCATGTGATAAACAAAGTCCAATCCCCCCCCCCAAAAAAAATGATTATGTGGTATTTATCGCAAAATGAAAACTGTGCATGTAAATATTGCTTAAAAGTCATGAGGTAAGCTCGGACCAAAGAAAATGCAATATTTATCACCAGGGTTTTGCAATCACATGCAGTATTTGTGAAAACACAGCATAGGGGCCCTCTGCGCCCCCCCCATTAGCTGGTTGCTAAGGAGCAGACTGGGAAGCTGGCTGCTGCATCCTTGACAATGGATGACTCATCAGGGGTTTCCCGCTGACAGGTGAACGTTAAAAAAAAAAATCCTGACAATTAAAAATTATGGGGAAAAAAAACCAGCGTGGGGTCCCCCCCAAAATACATGGCAGACCCTTATCCGAGCATGCAGTCTGGCAGGTCAAAAAAGGGGGGGGGCAAGCGCCAGTCCCTCCTGAACCCATACAAGGCCACATGCCACCAACATGGGGGGGTGCATTGGGGCATGGGGTCCTAAAGCACCTTGTTCCCATGTTGATGGGGCCTCATCCCCACCACCCTGGCCAGTGGTTGTGGGGGTCTGCGGGCAGGGGGTTTATCGCATATCGGCATTTATTTTTTGTTTGTTGTTCATAATCACCATTTCTTAGGTTTGATGTTCTTTTGTATTTTGTTCCCCTTAAAATCTGTACCAAACCCAACATTTTGTTACTGTCGGCAATGGTATTGTATTGCCGGCAATTTAAATGTCATTTCATGAATGTGTTTTTTTTCCCTTTAGAAATATAATTTTTTGTGTTACTTCATGTTGAGGGCATGGCTTGGATGAATCAAGCCCAGGTTACTTTTACCCGCGAACCACTCAGGCCATTCGAGGTGTGCGGCAGCCAAGTTATCTCTTCCTACTTAAACTCAATATGGAAAACAAAAAATAAGAAACTTAGTCAAGTCAAAACAAATATATAGCTTACCATCATTTTTTCAAACAGAGCCAGAACTTCTTTATCAGATAGCTGCTTAGGAGGAAAGTCTTCGTGCTCAGATGATGTAGACCATTCACCAGGAGTGTTGCAGTTCTTTATGTAGTTTAAATTAGGCCGGTCTTTTCTACTTCCAGGAATACGAATGCTGGCAAATCTGTCCAACTAGAAATAAATTAGGACTGGATCACTTTTTTATAAATAAAAGTCAAACCATATTTGTAGTAAATTGAATTAATCGTTAAATCTCAATGTGTGAAATAAGAAACATCTCTCTGAAGGTTCAGCTCTCAAAAAGTTTAAAACTTAATGCAAACCATCTTTTATGTTTTAGTTTTGGATATAGTAACATTTCAGACAGTTTTTATTGCTGTCTGTGACAGGTTTTCCCTTGCTTCCTATCCCTGAGAAACCAGTACAAGATATAAAAAGTGTTTATTACCTGGACAGGAAAGCATGGGCAGCAAAATTTAAGTCCCTCTCGCTCTAATATAATGTGCTTTTGTTCCCACAAAAGCGATTTCACATCACTTTTGGTCCTGACAGTAAGTGAAGGTATATTTTTTCAATAGGAAGATAAGACAGCAACAAGGCCCCATCCCTTCACCATACGATGAAGAACAAAATTATGTTTTTGGGGTTTTTTTTTGTACTCGCTGTGAAATCCCCTCCTCTCATGTTCAGTAATGGGACATAACTGTACAATGTGAAAACCGTTATGTCACCAGAGGGACAAAAAAGCAAAAACACACAACCACAGACACAGGGAAACCCAAACGAGGGGAAAAGCCAAGGATATCAGATCCAAAAGGATTTTATGTGGAGTACAAAAAAGTCCCACTTTCTTCATTGCTTATTGAGAGACACAGCACAATTAGCCAAAGAGGCATAGTCAGTCTTATTAGGACATGAAATGGCTAAATCCACAATGGGATATCCTCCATAGAATATTGCTGGGTGGAAAGAGAAAAAACCTCTTTGATTAAATTAATCATACAATACACGATACAATAGGAACTTTACCCATAGCAACTAGATAAAAAAAAAACAAGTTCTGTAGTAAGATATATTTCACAATAATAATTATGCTACCAAAAATACTGTGTGCTGTAAAATTGCCATCAGCATTGTTTTGGTTTCTTCTTGTTGAATGCTGTAATTTTGCTTAAGCCCAGAGCCCCTGAACAGCAGTAAATCTTTGAGCTGTCAGCAGATTGGCCTCTAAAAATTCCGCACAGTGCCTAAAAATAGAGAGGAACTGAGCAGGTGCAAGGGGAGATGAGGTATACCTGAACAATTTGAGATATTCCATTTTGTCATGTTACAACCTAAAAACTTTAATGTATTTTATTGGGATTTTATGTGATAGACTAACACAAAGTGGAACATAATTGTTAAGTGGAAGGAAAATAATACAATTTTCAAATTTCTTTACAAATGAATGTGAATGTTAAAAGTGTGGCGTGCATTTGTATTCAGCCCCCTTTATTCTGATACCCCTGACTAAAATCGTGGAACCAATTGTCTTCAGAAGTCACCTAATTAGTAAATAGAGTCCACCTGTGTGTAATTTAATCTCAGTATAAATACAGCTGTTCTGTGAAGTCCTCAGAGATTTGTTAGAGAACCTTAGTGAACAAACAGCATCATAAAGGCCAAAAAACAGACACGAAAGGTCAGGTTAAAAGTTGTGGAGACGTTTAAAGCAGAGTTAGGTTATAAAAAAATATCCAAAGCTTTGAGCATCTCACGGAGGACTGTTTAATAGGGCTGGGAGATTTTCTTTAAAAAAAAAATCTTCGATTCTCTTAAAAAAAACTCGATTCACGATTCGAATCGAGTTTTTTTTTTTTTGGAAACTGCGCCGGTCCCAAGGCGCTGCGGGCATGAGCTTTTAGGCAAGGCCGCGGCTTCGGCCTAGTCCGCGGCGTCCGGCCTAGCAGACTAGGCCGAAGCCGCAGCCTCACCTAAAAACTCCTTGCCCGTAGCTCTTCAGGTCCGGTGCGGTGTCCGTGCCGGTCCGGAGGCGCTGCGGGCATGAGTTTTTAGGCGAGGCCACGGCTTCGGCCTAGTCCGCGGCGTCCGGCTGTAGCCGCGGACTAGGCCGAAGACGCGGCCTCGCCTAAAAACTCATGCCCGCAGCGCCTCGGGAACGGCGCGGTGAAAAAAAAAAAAATCTAAAAAAATCGATTTGCTTACATTTTGAATCGATTTGACCTCTCGACTCGATTCAAGATTTAAATCGATTTTTTTCCCAGCCCTACTGTTCAATCCATCATCCGAAAATGGAAAGAGTATGGCACAACTGCAAACCTACCAAGACATGGCTGTCCACCTAAACTAACAGGCCAGGCAAGGAGAGCATTAATCAGAGAAGCAATCAAGAGGCCCATGGTAACTCTGGAGGAGCTACAGAGTTCTACAGCTTAGGTGGGAGAATCTGTCCACAGGACAACTATTAGTCGTGCACTTCAAAAATCTTGCTTTTTTTGGAAGAGTGGCAAGAAGAAAGCCATTGTTGGAAGAAAGCTGTAAGAAGTCCCGTTTGCAGTTTGCAAGATGCCATGTGGGGGACACAGCAAACATGTGGAAGGTGCTCTGTTCAGATGAGCCCAAAAGCAAAATTCTGTGTGGCGGAAAACTAGCAGTGCACATCATCCTGAACACATCATCCCCACCGTGAAACATTGTGATGGCAGCATCATATTGTGGGGATACTTTTCTTAAGCAAGGACAGGGAAGCTGGTCACAGTTGATGGGAAGACGAATGGAGCCAAATACAGGGCAGTCTTATTAGAAAACCTGTTAGAGTCTGCAAACACTTAAGACTGGGGCAGAGGTTCACCTTCCAGCAAGACAACGACCCTAAATATACAGCTAGAGCTACAATGGAATGGTTTAGATTAAAGCATATTCAGGTGTTAGAATAGCCCAAAGTCCAGACCTAAATCCAACTGAGAATCTGTGGCAAGACATGAACATTGCTGTTCACAGACGCTCTCCATCCAATCTGACAGAGCTTGAGCTATTTTGCAAAGAAGAATGGGCAAAAATGTCACTCTCTAGATCTGCAAAGCTGGTAGAGACATCCTCAAAAAGACTTTCAGCTGTAATTACAGTGAAAGGTGGTTCTACAAAGTATTGATTGAGGGGGGCAGAATACAAATGCACACCACACTTCACATATTTATTTTAAAAAAATAGGAAAACCATTTATCATTTTCCTTCCAATTCACAATTATGTGCCACTTTGTGTTGGCCTATCACATAAAATTCAAATAAAATACATTTGTTTTTGGTTGTAACATGACAAAATGTGGAAAATTTCAAGAGGTATGAATACTTTTTCAAAGCACTGTAAATTTATTTTAATAAAATGCCTTCGGAGCAAAAATTTATCTAAAGTTTTCTATTTAGGATACATTAATAATTTACTTTATTCAGCATGAAATGGACCTTAGTTATGTAGCATGAGGCTGTATATTCTGCAATATTTACATTTTTGGTCCTGTGCCGTAAATGGTGGCCCTCACACGCATGCCTGGGAGTGACGTCATCGCAGTTCTGGTCACTCACAAAGCCAGAGTCTGCGAACCCGGAAGGAAGACCAGGTGAAGATGGGCGCGCCTTCTACTGTGACAGCGCGCTGCTGGAAGGCTTCGTTTTCAGGTAAGTTTCACATAATGTGCTAATATGCAATGCATACTAGCACATTATGACATTGCCTTTCAGGTTTAAAAAAAAAAAAAAAACGCCCAGCAGTTGACTACTGTTTTAAGAAACAATTTCACACAAAACTTAGTGCTTGGTCCTCTTCCCACTCTCATACCTGAACCTTTATTATCCCTAACTTTAGGTATACACTTTGTAGCATACAGTTAGATTACTCTGCATATATAATGCTAGCGCCAATGTTTGGTAGAATTGAGAATATTTATGATACACATCTATGTGTCTACTTTAGGTTTTATTATTTTTTCCCCTAGTCTGTATCTGGTATATAAACAAATAAAAGATCTGTAAAGAGAAAAGCAGACATGATGTTGTGCATAAAAAGAAGTTCAAGGCTGGAGGACAACAGTAACCAGTAAGGAAACACAAGGAAAGTTCCTTGCAGTAGAGTCGCCAGCTCAGAATTCCTCACAGCCAATGAAAGGACTACAAGAAAGACTACCTTCTCAGTATCAGAAGAGAATTCATGTCCTCTGCTCTGCCCCTGGAGATCTTGACTATGATAACACTGCCCTGCCACTTGATCATTATTCACAACCTTAATGTATGAGTAATGTTGTCATCCTTTCCCTCTTTATCAAGACTGTACATATTATGTTTTCTGGAGTCTCTCCCGATATGGTTTATGCCTCAGACCTCTCACCCTAGGACAGGATCACCACGTGAAAAGGAAGCAAAACGAAAAACGTAACAAATGCAGCCATCACACCACAAAATGCTTTAACCTCAAGTAGGCGGTTTTATAACATCTCTTAAAAACAGACACCTTAAAAAGAAAAAAAGTTAAAGCTCAACTCTGCTCAGTTGTAAAAATTTATCTCGCAGTGTCCCCTTCATTATGTCTAAGGGGAATGGAATAAGAAAACATACTCATTTCCCCATCCGCCGGTACTTCCTCCATTCCCTGTGAGATATCAAGGTACAATGCAGGACCAGAGTGATTTTGTAGAGGCCATGATTGGCCTGCTGTCTGGGAAGCCTGTTGGAGCAAGGCATATAATGCTGCTTATTCCTTTGCCCCTGGACATGAAGAGCATTAACCCTGGAAGGGTTGTGTATTTGTGTGTGTGTAAGTAAGAGGGGATGGAGGGGCCTTACTGAAAGGTGAATTTTTATAGCCGACTGTAGATCCGCTCTAAAGTATAACTAACTTTTTTAAGTTTGGATAGAGTAGAGAGGAATTAGAACACCTGTCAGATTCTCATTGCTGCCTGTAGTCCCATTAGGGAGACCATCCTCTCTATTTGTCATGTTTACCATTATCATTGAAACTGAAAGTAAAAGAAAATGCCAAATTTTGGGTTGTCCTCAGAAAAGTAATAGTGGTAATCTTCCAATAGGGACACTAATTCTGGTGACCTAGGGAGCCCCAAGGATTTCCCTTAATTTGCAAGGATTTCCTCTCACTTCCTGTTTGGCTGTAGGACAGGAAGTGAAGGGAAATCCCCCCAATGTACACTGATAGCAGAAAAAAAAAATCTTACGGGGTTACAACCCTCTCTTGTTATATCCAAAATGAAAAAAAGAAAAAAAATGTTTGAATACAGTTCTACTTGGACACAAGTTTAAAACCATATCGCTCAGCTAGAGCTGCATGATTCTGGCCAAAATAAGAAATAAGAATCACGCTTTTTTTGCTTAGAATAAAGATCACGATTCTCGTGGCGTAACATCTTTCACATTATACAAAAAATTTGGACTAACTTAATAGTTTAGTTTTTTATTTTTCTGGGTTTTTTTTGTTTTTTTAATTCATTAAAGTTTGTTTGTTTTTCCAAATAAAAATATCGCAACAATCGCAATTTTATTCTCTAGGGTCTCTGCTAAAAAATATATATAAATATTTGGGGGTTCCAAGTCATTTTCTAGCAAAAAATATGGATTTTAATTCATAAGCAACAAATGGCAGAAAATGGTTTAGTCTTTAAGTGGTTAAACTGACTTAATTTACAGACCACAGTTCATCCCTTTGATCTAAATAACTAATTTGTTACCATGTTTCTCCTTATCTTTACCTAAGCTAAACATGGCATGTTGCCAGTTTTTTTTTTGGTTTTTTTTTGGGTGGGGGGGATTTTGACAGCTGTCAGCTGTGAGCAAAGAACTCTCTGCACTGAATTGGGAAAATGCAGTGCTAAGATCACGAGGGGATCAGCTGACTCGCTGTCATCTCTCCCAGCTCCGCCCAGGCCCGCAGGTCCTTCGTTCTACTATGATATGTGGTGGGCAGACAGCTCGGGGTGGGGTGAGCTCAGAGGCCGAGCAGAAGGGAGAACAACACGGCCAGGAAGAGGAGCCAACACCAGGAAGGATGGACGGGGCCGCCGCTCCTCTTACCGACTAGAGGACGGAGAAGAGAGCAGGAGGGGGGAGCTCCGCAGAGCTAGGCTCGGACACCGTGTGGAAAACTATCTGCTGAACTTGAGCCATTCATCCCTCAGAAGAAAGGGACCGAAGCCCTTACAATTCCAATGTCTCTATCAGGCGATGGTGGAAGCGTCGGTGGACTTGAACCCACACCTATTCCAAGTTATCTTATAACCTGTTACTCATTTGTTCAAGAGAACCAGTCGAATAGGCAAATTCCATTGTATATTAATGAAATAAGATGGCAACAGTCAAACTCAAACCCTCCAGGGCCTTATCTTGCATATCCTATTGTACCTGCTCAGCCACCTGTATCAACAGAATACATGTACTACCAGCTAATGTCTGCACCTTGTGCTCAAGTCAAGGTATTTTACCATCCAATTCCTACCACTTACACCACACCTCTTCAGGCAACCAATGCCGTCAATGCAATCTCTGTCGACTGCAATGACCGGACAAACCAACAAACTTCGATCACTGTTTTATCGAACCAGTGAAGCATAAATACCTCCAGACCACCACTTATCCACAAACCTCCGCAGCAAGGGGTGCCACAGATTAAATGCAAGAGGCCTCCAATGAAGAGTGTGGCGGTACAAAAAGAAACCTGTTCATCAGGCCCAGACAACCGGTCCAAAATTGTAAATCTTAGAGGATGCTTGTCACCAGATTTTCCAAATGAAATAGCCAACAAATTACTGTCTGAAAGTATGGGTGCCGTACAGTGGAAAACAAAAGTGAGACGTCGGTGGTCTTCTCATCCTGCAGCAGAGTCCTCCAGTGAGCAAGGTGCAAGTGAAGCCGATACTGACAGTAACAGCGGATACTGCAACCCAAAGCACTACCAGGCAGCTGCTATGTGTTCTAAGCATGCAGACTGTACTGCTTCAGCTGTCAGTATTGCAGAACCAACCATTTGCACAGCTGGAAGTTGGGCCAGTGTTGCCTCTCAAGCTACTCAGAAGAAGCCTTGGAATGAGAAAAGTCAGGTTTTCTGTAGCGGAGGAAGACAGGCTGAACTCAGAAATAATGCACAGCTTGGGTATCGTATGAGAAGACAGAGCAAGTCAAAGCACGTTATCAGAAAGGAGACAGAATAATCAAAGGAAGCAAGACAGTATAGCTGGGACCACAGCGCAATTAAACAGACCTGACCAGAGTCCTGAACACTTGTACTTTTGAGGATGAAGATTAATTTCCAGAATTGAACAGCAGCAATGGGAGTTGTAGAAATGAAAGCACACAGCCAAAGATGAACACAAAAGTGTTGGATGGTTTACCTGAAAATTCTCCACTTAATATTGTTCAGACCCCGATCCCTATCACAACATCTGTACCAAAATGAGCCAAGAGTCAGAAGAAGAAAGCACTTCTGCATTGGCCACTGCCCAGGAGTATTCAGAGATTAGCATGGAGCAGATGTGTGTTAAGTGTTAAGGATTAGGCATAGATGATAAATTCTCAATAGCATCCAGCAAATCCAGCCCACTGGAACCCCTCATCAGACCACAACATCCATGAGATTTCCTTCACATATAAACATCTCCCAATGGTCACTTCAGAATTAGGCATTCAGGCATGTAGTCATCATATATCCGAGAAAAGAAAATGAAGGACCCATAGTGAAGCCCGTAATGATAGATTAAAAAACTTTTATTGTAGTAACTTACAGTTGAAGCTTAAAACAGCATGCATCAATGATAGGAACAAACGGCTGCAGCAATCAGCGTACGGATGTCAGCCTGCCTAATCATGTCCAATCAGTATAATCAAACACAGCTGGACTCAAATGAAGGTGTAGCACCATCTCAAGGATGATCAAAAGAAATGTACAGCACCTGAGTAAAATATATGTGTCACAGCAAAGGGTCTGAATACTTAGGACCACGTGATATTTCAGTTTTTCTTTTTTTTTAAATCTGTAAAAATGTCAATAATTCTGTGTTTTTCTGTCAATATGGGGTGCTGTTTGTACATTAATGAGGAAAAAAATGAACTTAAATGATTTTAGCAAATGGCTGCAATATAACAAAAGTGAAAAATTTAAGGGGGTCTGAATACTTTCCATCCTGTGTGTGTGTGTGTGTATGTGTATGTGTGTGTATATATATATATTACACACTCACTGACAATTCCATTGAATAAACACATATGAAAATGTACTCCCAGGCAAAATGTATGTTAAAAAAAAATGCCAATCAAATATCATAATACAGGTTTTTACCAAAACTTCCTAAGGCGAGACTCATACAGCAGCTTTCCTTTGCTACAAATGAATTGGCAAGCCATCTCTGGCAACAAATGCATTGTCAAGTTATAAAAATGCAATCGACACGAAATGTAATAGATTTGTTAAGTGTGAAAAACCATGGCACTTTCACATGTGAACTGAGCCTTGGTGACATAACAGGTTACACATTCCCTCATTAATCTCCTTTTCCTCCTAGCTGGTCATCTCAACAGTCTTGGCTTTCAGATCCTGCAGACACCTATTAAATTATAATGGTCTTTCAAGTATGACAATTCTTCAAACACTTTTCACTGATTAGATTTAGGTTTGGTTTTCCCCAGACAAATATTGATTTTTGAGGCAGCAATTTAGATAACTGCTACAGATTCTCATGTTCAAAAACCAAATAAATTACCTGCAACCAAGAAACAAAAATGGACCAAATGAAAGACAATTATTTATCTCAAATAGAGTAGAAAGAACACTAACACTGCTCCCCTTTTTATACAGGCTATACAT
Organism: Lithobates clamitans; assembly: GCA_037952925.1. Taxonomy (NCBI): domain Eukaryota; kingdom Metazoa; phylum Chordata; class Amphibia; order Anura; family Ranidae; genus Lithobates; species Lithobates clamitans. The sequence goes on from JBBGZY010000802.1 coordinate 260,620, forward strand.
CCCAGACAATTCCAACATTTTCTGTGAGGTTTTTGCGACTGCTTGAACTTGGCAAAGTCTGTAATGTTTAGACCTCTACTTTAGGGAGAATCATAGTTCTAAGGCAAGAATTATTCAATTAATGCAAAGGGCAAATAACAAAAATGACGTAGAGGATTCCAATTTCAATTTTTAATTGTTTCATAAAACTTGTGGTCCCCATACATACCTCTGTCTACAATTCATTCTGCTCTTTCCCTTTGTAGCAACCCATTCAGATGCACTAAGAACAGAGAGAGAGCCCAGGTGAAAGAAGACCATAGGAGGTTCTTTCCTGCTGGCCACAGAATGGTGCTGATTTTAGCTGTGCAGATCCGTTTGTTGATTATTGTCAGAAAAGCTAGTCTGAGAGATTGTAGTCAAGCAACCAATGGGCAGACTGAAGAGGTAAAGTCTACACCAGGGTTTCTCAACTAGGGTTCTTCCACAGGTTGCTAGGGGTTCCAAGAGCAATCAGCAATGTCTACCTCTCAGGCAAGTTGCCACTGTCACCACTGATCTTTTTTAGCCATCTGTAAAGGGGTAATTCTTCCCAATGACCAAAAGTGTAAGGAGTATTGTTCCCGACCATCACGCTAATGTATCATGAGTTGTAGATATAGTCATTTTTACCAAGGGTTCCCCAGATACTGGTAAATTGCTTTAAGGGTTCCTGTGTGTTGAAAAGGTTGAGAAAGACTTGTATATGCCATGCAGTGACTGACTCAGGAACATGACCATCTAAAGCAGTGGTTCTCACCTCCAGTCCTCGGGACCCACCAACAGGCCAGATTTTAAGTATTACCTTGGGGAGTTGCAGACTAGAATACTGCAATCACTGAGCAGCAAGTGATATCACCTGTGATGTATTTCAGCTATCTTGCAAACCTGGCCTGTTGGTGGGTCCTGAGGACTGGAGTTGAGAACCACTGATCTAAAGGGTGTCCAGGGATGTGTTTTTTCACTGTTGAAATCAGCAGGAAATTGATGTATTGCCCCCGCTTTCTTCCCCAATGGCTGTGCTGAAGAAATGGAAATTTAAAAAATGAAGCAGCTGCAGCTACAGAGATGGCCTGAGGCTATGCACAGATTTTCAAAGTAAGATAAAAATACTTCAACAATACTAAGGCCTTGATCACTCGAGCACACACTCCTGCAAGGGACGTGATCTGCCTGCACTGGATGGACATCTATGTGGGTGCAGGTGCATGTCCCTAAACTCACACTGTCTTCGTTATCACGGTATGTGCTCTGTGGTAATACACATCTTACCACATTACCGAAACACAAAAATTTGAATTGGCCCATAGAGATATGGTCATACACACAAAGTTATATTTGAATAAAACTGTTCAGCACTGGTGCCACACTTGGTCACATATACAGGGGAAAAAAATCAAAACAACGATTGTATATACAGGGAAACATAGTCCTCATGCAACTACATTATGACCGAACCAGAAGTCTATCTGCATTGATAAAAACAGGGTCAATATTCAATTTGTGTCCTGTGTCCTGTACAAAAAGAATTGACCAATGTGGGCTCAAGCACTAACTTAGCCAATCATTTATATGTAAGGGTGCTACAAGACACTGGAAAAAATCCTGAGACTATAAAAACATATGCTAACACACAGAAAACCGTAATTAAAATGAACACGCTCAATCTAGGCCACCATTAAATTATGTTCAGTTGAAATGCCAAACATTTACATTCCTCCACAGGGTGTCATGAAAAGCAGCGAGTGGTTAGATATACATTTTCAGTTAGCATACTGTAAAGATCACACAGACACTTTCGTGGACACAATGAGCAATATTCATGAAAGAAAAAAAAACTTGTTGAAAGCCAGTTTTGCAAAATATCCTAATAAAAACATACAACAAATATGTAGGCAGTGCAATAACAATGGAATATGGATTACCTCTATGCCTGTTACATAAAAAGAACAGGTTTTGGGGTGAATTTACTGAAGGTAAATATGTTGTGCACTCTGCAAGTGCAATTGTTCCTGGGCTTATAAATGAGATGAAGCTTCACGTTACAAAGACTACCCAATCACATGCATGAAAAAAAATGCGTTTTTGCTTGCACATGGTTGGATGATGGAAGTCAGCAGAGCTTCCCTCATTTACTAAGTTCTGGAGCTACTGCACTTGCAAAGTGCACATCCTATTAGCCTTTAGTAAATCCCCACCGACACATAATGAGACAATATTTAACATCATGTAGGACTGGATTGATTTGATTCTGGATGTATTACACATATATCCTGCATTTCCTAACACACATACACATAAGTGGTTTATATGTTGGCACTGTGGGTTCCACTGGCTCTATAGCTGCAGAGGGTGCAGCAGAGATCCTCGGGCTGTTTAAATTTTCCTTCTTCGTGCCATTGCGAGGACAGGAAACTATCACTAGCCAGGACCTGCCCCTTCCTCCTGCGCTCCAGCGGCCGATACCAGAAGCCGCTTGCGCCCTTGATGTGACGCCATCGGGACCTGGAGCAAGCGGGAGCCTGAGAATCCAGGGGATCCGGGATGCTTGTAACGGTCCCCTGCCTCCACACACCGAGACCAAGGCAAGATTTTCAGCCAGCCAGAGCCCTCACTAGGCTAAAAGAATGGAAGGAACTCCAGAACACCCCCTCACCCAGGTTGCTGGGATGGCTCCAAGAGATAAAATTTAAAAAAAATTATAGAGCATTTGCCATCTACATTTGGAGTGTTGTTAATGTATTGACACCTGTGGCAAATTGCAAAGGCAGTGCGGGAAATGTACACTAAATGTGCCTTTCTCAAACCGTGTTATGGTGTGAACCAGCTTTCAATGCTTTTGCAAACCATGTAACTGCATAAAGTAATCGTACCGACAGATACTGTCAATTCAGCTTTTCCCAACCTGCTTTTCTGTAGTAGGGAACAGCATTCAACCAATGCCAACTTACATAAATAGTATGCATGCTGTCTGTTCTGCGTTTCTCATGGTCAGTCATGCACCCAGTCAGTGGTGCACATTCTGCCTACAAACCCGTGCACCCTGGACGCAAGGAGAGGCAGGGGGTGTCATCTAGTCACCACTCTTTACCCTCTGCAATAGGATGAATAACTGGACATGCTGACACTTTCACACTGGCAGCGCGGCCACGTTAGCGGTAAAGCGCTGCTAGTTTTAGCCCTGAAGCCATGCTGGCTAAAACAGGAGAGCCAGAACATGTGACCAGAACAGAGTGGCCTTAAAATAGGGAAGTAAATGCATCAAAGGTTATTTATGTATAGCCACAATTCTACTTTAAATTCTTATCCAATATACATATTGTCAAAAATATTGGGACACCTGCCTTTACATGCACATGAACTTTAATGGCATCCCAGTCTTAGTCCGTAGGGTTCAATAATGGGTTGGGCCATCCTTTGCCACTATAACAGCTACAACTCTTCTGGGAAGGCTGTCCACAAGATTTAGGACTGTGTCTATGGGAGTGTTTGACCATTCTTCCAGAAGCGCATTTGTGAGGTCAGGAACTGATGTGGATGAGAAGGTCTGGTTTGCAGTCTCTGCTGTAATTCACCCCAAAGGTGTTCTATCGGGTTGAGGTCAGTACTTTGTGCAGGCCAGTCAAGTTCCTCCACCCCAAACTCGCTCATCCATGTCCCTTGCTTTGTGCACTGATGCACAGTCATGTTGGAACAGGAAGGGGCCATCCCCAAACTGTTCCCACAAAGTTGAGAGCATGAAATTGTCCTGACCTCAACCCAAAAGACCACTTAAACCTTGTGAACAGCCTTCCCAGAACAGCTGACAGCGTTCTAGCTGAAAAGGGTGGACCAACTCAATAATGAACCCTATGCACTAAGACTGGGATGCCATTAAATTTCATGTGCGTGTAAAGGCAGGCATCCCAATACTTTGGACAATATAGTGTATAAAATAGATCCATACACATCCCGTATATATATGCGTATACTGTATATATTTCTTTTCTTTCCCCTCCCACACACACTTACCCTAAGCTAAGGTACATTTTCACTGGTAATTAGATCAAATGGGCAAGCTCTTATTGTCAGTAGTAGAACAAATGTATATATCATGCCAAAGATTTGAAGCTCTGCCAAAAAAACTAACATTTATTTCTACATTTAGAAACAGCTTCCAACTTTTTACACAAGACAGCTTGTATTTAAGGTTTAGTGGTTCTTTAAATGAACAAAAAGGCACTTGTCAACAATGACAACTGTTGCAAATCTTTATGAGAAACACATTTTGTGAATATGCTGCATAGACAATATATCTACTGTGTGGGAAAACCAACTGGGATGAGTCATATATATGGGAAGCAGTTTTACGATTGCCAGCCTCCAAGGCCTTTACTACAATTACAATTTCACGCTATGAAGTCAAATTTCCTATTCACCTAGTGTTTCTGGTACAGAGACCACAAATGCATTTTGATTTGGCGTTTTATGACCCATGATACTTCTGTCTATAGTACAAACACTTCTACATTTGACAATGCAGGCAGTCTATGCAAATTATTCCGAAGGCTGTGTGGACAAAATTGTGCTAGCTAGATTTAAAGATATTTTCTTGCTGCAACATATAAATATAGGTAATCTGGATATCTATAACCTGGCACACCAGAAGGTCCCACTACTGTACCTGTTCTGGGCTGGACCTGCTTCAGTCAATCAATAGCAATCCACAGAACTAGTGATCAGCCATTTCAGATGATTTTGCTTAGTTATTAAATTCATACCTACAAAGCAACTACAAAAACAGGGACATGCCTGCTGGGTTGGTGATGTCACAAGGGGTCAATGCCACAGGTGACGTCGACAGGTGGCCCCGCCCTATATAAGAACTGTCAAGCGACGGAGGAGGCATTCGGTGATTGGCCATCAATGAGAGCAGTGCTGCTTTTTTTTTTTTTTTTTCGGGTGCAGCAAGCAGCGTGATTGACTATGGATTTACATCGAGGGACACTGATTTTTTAATAAAGTAATTGTCAAAAAACTTTTTATTACTTTTTGACACTTTTTTTGTTAATGTGCAGCACGCAGTGCAAACACCCGCTGAACACCCTGCAAATTCGTGTGTTCCCTGAACGGCGGGGGGGGGGAGCCAATGTTTGGCCTGAACTCATGCTCTGGCCGAACTGTTCGCGCAACTCTACTCTTCATTCACAAAGTCACTAGTTTTAACACTAGGCTTTAGGGAGTGGAAGATAAAAATATTTTAGAAAACCTCTTTACAGAGGAACAACTTGCAGCTTGCTAGGTTGGAGGGGTCAGATCCTGATGCATTCCTAGAAAGCTGGCTAATACAAGAATATGACGAGATCACCTCTCTCAATGCTTCTTCATAAAGAGAGCCCATAGGGTTCCGGGCAGACCCCTACCATAACCTTTCTGCATGTTCACTCTATTTCAAAAGCATGCAGAACTTAAAGAAAATCTTTGCATTAATAACACAGTTGTTAACATATTTCCTGACTGCCTTACACATGTTTGCAAACTACAGGAGCAGCTCCAGCTTATAAACAGAAATTGAGAGCCCTGGATATTTAACATGCAACAATTTTTCCTGCTAAATTGAGAGTGTTACACTGATGGCAAACTGCTTGGCCTGGGTAAAAGCTCCATCATGACCTGTGAGGTCCTCCCCTAGGCTCCCAACCACCACCTAAACCCTTACCATATTAGTCCAGCTTTGATGTGCTGGACCCTCACATCTACCTACAGTACTCACCTGCACAAGAGAACAATGTTTCATATAGAGTTGGTCACTCATGTCTTTGAGACAAGTTCCCAGCTTTATGTTGTTCTGGAATTGGTTATACTCAGGGGCAGGGGAGTTCTATGCTGGTATTTTCTGCTCTGACTCGAAGTGCTGTACTGTATGGTGGAATGTATGTTGTACTGTTCTCTCCCCCAAATCTTCCCCCGAGCATGGTTTTTGCTCTAGCTGGGACTTCTGTGCAACCCAGTGACTTTACACTCATGCAATATCCGAGGCCTTAACTCTAAATTCAAGTAAGTTTTTTTAAATACTTTAAGGCTCACAAAACCAAACACCACAGATTCAGTGCTGCAGGAAACTTATATCCTTTGGTTTCTAAGATTTTGTTATACTTAAATTATATTATCTCAGTGCTTTCCTAGTAGAGCTGCACAATTAATCGTTAACAAATCGTGATCTCGATTCAACCCCACTGACGATCTCTGTTGCAGTTTGCCGATTCTTCAACAAGTGGAGAGACTTTTCTGCTCACTCAGCTGTCAAAAGGAAACATCCAGGCAGTCTGCCAAGTTTTTAAAAATTAACACTGTATAACTCTTCCTTCTTGGATTAAAGGGAAACTTCTGTGTGTAAAGAAAAAGGATGTCCGCTGTCGCCATTATTGTTTTTGCGCTTACGTTAGAACCCTTACTTAACAAGATTCGCCAAAACCTGGATATCCAGGGGGTATGCTTGGGAAAATGAGAACTATAAAGTGTCAGCATATGCAGACGACCTGCTGTTTTCCATGTCTAACCCGCTTATCTCATTGCCCAATCTTATGAAAGAATTTAAGATCTATGGAGACCTATCAAATGTAAAAATTAACTACGCGAAATCAGAAGCGATGGGGGTGAGGCTGTCCCCTCCAATACAAAAGGCTATACAACCAAATTTCAATTTTAAATGGGTACCTGCGGTGCTGAATTATTTGGGTACATATGTACCATCAAATATAGGAAATACTTTCACAGTAAATTTTATACCATTATATAATTCAGTACGGTCATTACTAGACAAGTGGCAACACGGATTACACTCGTGGTTTGGCCGCTGTAACACTATCAAGATGTGTATTCTACCAAAATTTTTATATCTTTTTCAAGCGTTACCCATTACTATCCCGGTGGGTTTTTTTCATCAGATAAGTAAACTTTTTTCAAAATTTATGTGGGCAAAGAAAAGTCCTATAATTGGTAGAAGATTAATGATGATACCCAAGTGTTATGGGGGGGTAGCTGTCCCGGATGTATTCAAGTACTACCAAGCAGCTCATATGGGGAGATTAGTGGATTGGTGTAGACATGGGGAATCTAAGCAATGGGTAGACATGAAACAACAGCTGAGCCCCGTACCTCTACGTAGAGCACCCTGGTGTTACAAGGAGTTACCCCCCACCCTAAAAAACATCCTATTTTAGGACCTACACTACGAATTTGTGCTAAGTTTTGCAGTATTCCTAGATTTTCCTCGAGCCACTCACCTCTATACCCTATATTGGGAAACCCCAAATTCCAACCAGGAATGGAAAAGGGAGCATTTAGTAAACTGGAGGAGAAGGGAGGTTTTCAAGTGTCACATTTTGTGCAATTGGAGGCTTGGCCAACAATTGCAGCATTGATTAAACCAGGAGGGGATTATGAAGTAAATTTCTGGCAAGCAATACAAATTCGCCATTTCTTAGGGACCTTGGGACCACCAATAAATTATCGGCGTCAACTTACGGTATTTGAATTATACTGTGAGGAGAAGGAACCTCTCGCTCGCGTGATCTCTAAGATTTACACACTGATAAATACCCCGTCGGAGGAGATTGTGCTACCATCCATTAGTAAGTGGGAAAGAGATCTTAATAGAACTTTTAATCCAACTCAACGTAGTAAGATCATTTACTTGGCAATGAACTCGTCAATAAATACACGGACACAGGAATTAAATTACAAATTGCTAACTAGATGGTATTACATCCCGTCGAGGCTCAGTAAATTTACAGCAGAAACTTCAGACCGATGCTGGAGATGCGGGAAAGAGGAGGGAACGCTCCTTCATATCTTTTGGTCTTGCACTAAGATCAGAAAATATTGGTTAGAGGTTCAGAAAATCTCTCAAAAACTTAGATTTCTTAATACCAGATGATCCCGCTTTTTTTCTGCTCCATTGCTCACAGATCCCGACGCAAGTATATAAAAAGTCCGTGTTGTGCCACTTGGTAAATGCTGCCAAGACCTGTGTCACTATGTGTTGGAGAGATACAAGACCACCCTCTATTGCAAGGTGGCTTAATAAAGTTAGAGAAATTGGAGCCACAGAAGACTTGGTCCACACAGCCCAAAATAGAAAAGAACAATATGTACAAACTTGGTCAATATGGGACCGATTTGTATGTTCAGAAGAAGGGAAGAGAAAGATGAAAGATAGAACAGAAGAATGAGAATGTTTTATGTAGAACTTCTTTGTATCTCACCGTGTAGAGGGGAATAGGGAGAGGAGGAGTAAGAGATTGGGGGATTTTTTTTTTTTTTTTTTTTTTTTTTTGGTTTAGGTAGGGTTTGGGGTATTTAATAAAAAGGAACTAAAGGGAGGATTAGAGAATTAAATAAGGAATAAGATACTGGGAATAAGCCTTGTAGTACCGAGGTCCTAATTTAGGTAAAATTATAAGGGTATAACCTATGAATGTTTATGTAGAGACTAAGGAACTTTAAGATAATACTAAAAGCAAATATTAAGTATCGAATAGATGTATTTGTAAATGTTTAAATGCGATGTATCTATGTATTCTCCAACACCCTTTATATAAATAAAGAATTATAAAAAAAAAAAAAAATCCAGTCTGCCAAGTTTTTAAACAACGTGTAAATGCAGGAAGTTTAACCACTTAAAGTCTAAATCTTTTTCTGACACTTGTTTCTTAAGCTAAAATCAATATCTTTTGCTAGAAAATTAATTGGAACCCCCAAACATTATATATATTTTAGCAGAGACCCTAGGGAATAAAATGGCAATTGCTGCAATATTTTATGTCACACTGTATTTGTACTTTCAAACGCAATTTTTTGGGAAAAAATACACCTCAATGAATAAAAAAAAAAAAAAAAATGAAACAGTAAAGTTAGCCCATTTTTTTGTTTGTTTTAATGTGAAAGATGATGTTACACCGCGAGAATCATGAGAGAATCGTGATCTATCTTCTAAGCAAAAAAATTGTGATTTTCATTTTAGCCAGAATCGTGCAGCTCTATTTCCTAGATCGGCAACCTTGGATGGACTCATCTGCAGTTTAATTATCTGACTCATCCCCACCTGAAATTGTTATCCTTTTATGGTATACCTGTAGGTGTGCATGTCTCCCACATATTTCAGTGCCAGAGCCATTGTATGTACCTCCATGTGTATTAGGAGGAAAGAAAGGTGCATGCATAGTGTGTGTATACTTGCGAGAGTGACTTAGTGCAATGTTTTGGATCTCCAAATTTATAGACTCTGCACAGCCTAGATTTAAAGCGAACCTTCACCCGTCCTTCCATCCCCTGTGCGTAATGCACTGGGATTTTTTTTTACCTTTTATTAGATAAAAATGTCTGGCCCCACCTCCTCATGCACATTAGTAGCCTTAGGTGAATGACATGCACACTGCCCGCTGTGCCTCCTGTTATCATTGGGATCAAAAAAAAATGGCTTCATGTGATTGATTTCCTTAAATAAAAGCATGATCAGTCATATTTTCAATATTAATGCCAAAATTTCACAATTTCTGCCAGGGTATGCAAACGTTTGAGCACAACTGTATATAGATATATATATATTAGATCTCTCTCATTCATTATATATATACATACATACATATATACATACATATATATACATATATATACATATATATACATACATATATATATACATACATATATACATACATATATATATACATACATATATATATACATACATATATATATACATACATATATATATATATATACAGGGGGTCCCCGGGTTACAAACAAGATAGGGACTGTAGGTTTGTTCTTAAGTTGAATCTGTTTGTAAGTCGGAACAGGTACATTTTGTAAGTGTAGCTCCAGCCATAAAAAATATTTTTAAGCTTTTTGGATAACATAGGGAAGGGTTATCGCCCCTGTAACATTTGTTTTGCTGTCTGTGCCCCTGTTCAGAAGATTTCACCTCACTTTCTGTCCCAATGACAATTGGATTTTGAAAATTTTGGGTTGTTGTGAAAACAAGCCTTGGTGATAAAGCATCAGTGGAGGTACCTTTTCCCCATAATAGCTCCTACAGGAGTGAATTTCCCTTCCTAGGGGTAGATTTCCCCTCACTTCCTGTTGTCTCCCTCCGTTTGTAAGTAGGAGTCGTTTGTAAGTCGGATGTTTGTAACTAGGGGACCCCCTGTACATACATATATATATATACATACATACATACATATATACATATATACATATATATATACACACATACATACATACATACATATATATACATACATACATACACACAGTGGCTTGCGAAAGTATTCGGCCCCTTTGAACTTTTCAACCTTTTGCCACATTTCAGGCTTCAAACATAAAGATATAAAATTTTAATTTTTTGTGAAGAATCACCAACAAGTGGGACACAATTGTGAAGTGGAACGAAATCTATTGGATATTTTAAACTTTTTTAGCAATTAAAAAACTGAAAAGTGGTGCGTGCAAAATTATTCGGCCCCTTTACTTTCAGTGCAGCAAACTCACTCCAGAAGTTCAGCGAGGATCTCTGAATGATCCAATGTTGTCCTAAATGACTGATGGTGATAAATAGAATCCACCTGTGTGTAATCAAGTCTGTATAAATGCACCTGCTCTGTGATAGTCTCAGGGTTCTGTTGAAAGCGCAGAGAGCATCATGAAGAACAAGGAACACACCAGGCAGGTCCGTAATACTGTTGTAGAGAAGTTTAAAGCCGGATTTGGATACAAAAAGATTTCCCAAGCTTTAAACTTTCCAAGGAGCACTGTGCAAGCGATCATTTTGAAATGGAAGGAGTATCAGACCACTGCAAATCTACCAAGACCTGGCTGTCCCTCTAAACTTTCAGCTCAGACAAGGAGAAGACTGATCAGAGATGCAGCCAAGAGGCCCATGATCACTCTGGATGAACTGCAGAGAACTACAGCTGAGGTGGGAGAGTCTGTCCATAGGACAACAATCAGTCATACACTGCACAAATCTGGCCTTTATGGAAGAGTGGCAAGAAGAAAGCCATTTCTCAAAGATATCCATAAAAAGTCTGGTCTAAAGTTTGCCACAAGCCACCTGAGAGACACACCAAACATGTGGAAGAAGGTGCTCTGGTCCGATGAAACCAAAATCTAACTTTTTGGCCACAATGCAAAATGATATGTTTGGCGTAAAAGCAACACAGCTCATCACCCTCAACACACCATCCCCACTGTCAAACATGGTGGTGGCAGCATCATGGTTTGGGTCTGCTTTTCTTCAGCAGGGACAGGGAAGGTGGTTGAAATTGAGGGGAAGATGGATGCAGCCAAATACAGGACCATTCTGGATGAAAACCTGTTGGAGTCTGCAAAAGACCTGAAACTGGGACGGAGATTTATCTTCCAACAAGACAATGATCCCAAACATACAGCAAAATCTACAAAGGAATGGTTCACAAATAAACGTATCCAGGTGTTAGAATGGCCAAGTCAAAGTCCAGACCTGAATCCAATCGAGAATCTGTTGAAAGAGCTGAAAACTGCTGTTCACAAACGCTCTCCATCCAACCTCACTGAGCTCGAGCTGTTTTGCAAGGAAGAATGGGCAAGAATTTCAGTCTCTCGATGTGCAAAACTGATAGAGACATACCCCAAGCGACTTGCAGCTGTAATCGCCTCAAAAGGTGGCTCTACAAAGTATTAACGCAAGGGGGCCGAATAATTTTGCACGCCCCACTTTTCATTTTTTTATTAGTTAAAAAAGTTTCAAAAATCCAAAAGATTTCGTTCCACTTCACAATTGTGTCCCACTTGTTGGTGATTCTTCACAAAAAATAAAAATTTTATATCTTTATGTTTGAAGCCTGAAATGTGGGAAAAGGTTGAAAAGTTCAAGGGGGCCGAATACTTTCGCAAGCCACTGTATATATATATCTACAGTATCGCTATCTATCTCTATATTGCACTCTCTCTCCATCTACAGTCTCTCTCCATCTACAGTCTCTCTCCATCTACAGTCTCTCTCTCTAGCTCTATAAATTGTGCTTTTCACATAAATGTACTGAACACTATGACAAATATTGTTCATTATGGAAAGCTTGATATCCGCATAGAGTCCTGCCACAAACATGAAAGCCCTGGCTAAGTTTGTGGAAAATCTTAGGTCCATCTTTACCCTCAGGGTAGCAATTCAAGGTGGCCGGAGCTTTTGTGATGTAGTGGAACCCCGTGAGGATTACAGTCGTTCCATACTTCCATACAGTTTATCATAGAGCTCAGTGCACTTATGTAGTAATACTTTACTGGATTGTTGAAAGAACACCACCAACGCAGCTGAAAGTCAGAAGGCGATCAAGCTCTGCTACAACCCACACAACAGAGATGATCCAAGTGGGGTTACTCTTTAATGTGCAGAGGCATACTTTATTCATAGTATTTTATCTAAAACTTAAGCAGAAAGGGAAACACTTCATGGTAGGAATGTTAAGGGAGCTCATTGTAACATTAACATACAATCCACACATCTGTAATTCATTCTTTGTCTCTGAGATTTCTATTAAAATGTCACTTGGAGGTGATAAGGCATGTTCTTCACTGCCGTGCTGTTGTTTTATCTTGGGTGCACTGGATTTGTAAATTAGTAACACTTATCTTCAAGGATAGTTAAATGAGCACCCTATTGAGCATTATTTCTCAGTGAGTAATCACACTGATAATTGGCAGTGACACTAATCTAAAATTAATTAAACAGAAATGTAGGAACTGGAATTTTGCGCTACAAAAGACTGTAAGATGTAACTTTATGCTTTCCACATGGTGTGCTAATTGACATTATCGTCTTATGTTTATTTTGGATTGTACAAAAAGGGAAGATAAAGCAGATGGAAATTATATTTTAATAACACTGCATTATCTGTGTCCAAAATATTTGCTTCCAACAATGAAATGCTTCCTTGGTAGGACTACTGAAGAGCTGAAAACTTCAATTCAGATTTAGTGCCAGCCATGTTCATTTCACATATTCATCAGATTTAATTACATTAATAGAGAATAAAACAGAAGCCTGCAGATGACTTCAAAATCACATATTTCACTAAAAAACCAAGCAGCGGTTCAAAAGACAGATTTTTTTTTAATCGTACATGGCTGGATATTTTAGAACAATTTCAATGAAAACAAAGAGGCTAAAAAAATCTTGCAGTTTTTAATCAATGCGCTATGCTAATTGTTGCAAATGAAAACACCTAACTCATGATGGTAGCTGCTGTGATTATAATTAGTTTTCACCCCCCCAAAGAAACTATTTACACTAAATCCTTCTGCTCTAACACCTATTGGGCCCGTAAAGCCACTATTATTATACCGTATGCTTTATAATTGCTTTTTTGTCTAAGAGTATGCTATACGTTTACTAGTCTCAAAGGCCAAGCAACAAGATTTTAAAGGCCATCTAATTTGTTTGGGTTGATATTAAAAAAAGGAGCTTCAGTCAATTCTGCAAAAAATAAAAGTCAGCAGTTACAAAAACTGTAGATGCTGACTTTTAATAAACAGACACGCGCCTCTCCGGAGATCCCACACCATCCTCACATGTCTTCGGGTCCCTAGCGCCAATATGTCAACCATGGGCAGCCGACTGACTTCTTGCGCGAGCCTCGCTGTGCTTTGTGAATAGTCCCTTCAGCCTTCCGGGACATGTCACAGGCTGCCACTTCCTGTGGTTCCGCCATGCGCCCTGACAAAAAGAGTGAGCAGGTACCTGTCAAAACCGGGTCCCCGAACCCCCCCCCCAAAAAAAAAATTTTTTAAAAGGGATTCTAAGTTTGTCAGGGGAGGGGAAAAGGAGGAGGAAGGCCCCATGCACATGCTCTTCTAAACACTTTTCCTCTGGAAGGCAAGAAGCAGCTTCCAAAATTCACCTAATCCGCGTTTTTGCTAATGTGTTTAGGCGTTTATGCATTTTCTTCTGGCCACTGAAACAAATAAAATTTGCCCAGCTGCCTCTAAACTCCTGTAAGCGCCCATGTGTTCATTGACACATAACATGGAGGGGCGTTTAAAGGCAGAAAAAAAAGTCAAAATAAGTGTTTTGAGATGCAGTGTGCATGAGGCCTAAAGGAAAAAAAGTTCACAGCTATGCAATTCTTGTGTTTTTTTCATGTAAGAAGCAGAGTATTTTAGTTGGGAACTGAAACATCTGCCTGAAGTGTCAAAGTCTACATGATACAATGCCTCGGGGGTGGGAGATGGTAGAAAAATAAATGGTTGTACACGGGTTATCTAGGGGGAACGAGCTGCAAGGTTCCACCTGGGAGATATACTGCACAATGATATGGTTTTAATTACCAATTATTCTAAAAAATAATCAGTCAGCTTTCTAGAGTTGATATCCTAAAGTAACAAACATAGTTAAAAAAAAATGGAGGAGGGGGAAGGGGGGTGGGCTATAATAACAAACAAGCAACACAGTAAAGGCTTCAAAAATTACCTGTCGCACTTGTCAAATGCAACAAAACACACGTTTAAAAAACGCACAAAGCTCAACAGCTAAAAAAAAAAAGGTACATGAGCTACCACATTTGTCGCACAAATGTGTGTGGCGCAAAAACATGCCACGATTAAGTGCCCATTTACAAAACCCAATCTGTGAATGTGGCCTTAGCTCATGTTGTTTATAAAAGACGTTTAATACACATGTAATATGTTATGACTATATTTGTTAGCAAAAATTCTCATAGTATGGGCATAATATTAAACATATAGACTATATGCAACATATCAAGGTAATATTTAACAAATGTAAGCCCATTTTTAAATGAAAATATTTTAGTAATGGTTGCACTTTGCTTGGTGGTGAAATTTTTCTCAGTCAGAAAAGTCAGAGCAGAGGAGGTGCAGAGGAGAACTGCAGACACCACAGAGTGGGAATATTAAACACAGAATTGACAAAACTGGTACAGAAAAGGTAAAGGGCACTGTCCATTCACACACGGAATGCTGAACGGCCCCTCTCTCTCCTCATTGGCTCACTGGCTGTGATTGAAAGCAGCAGGAGCCAATAGCTGCTGTGTGAGTCAGTGAAGGAAGAGACACACAGGAGAGCCAATGCTCTCATGCGCATTGCTGGATTGAAATGGGGCTCAGGTAAGTATAAGGGGGGGCTTTATAGGGAGCTGCACCCCAGAAGATTTTTTACTTTAATGCACAGAATACATTAAGTTAAAAAAACTTCTGCCTTTAGAATCACTTGAAAAGGATATTAAAGGCTGTTTTTGTTTGTCTAAAAATACTAAACATGTTATACATTTAGACATTCAGACACAGAGCCATGACTCAGCTCCATCCCCTCTCTCTCCTCATTATCTCACTGACTGATTGACAGCAGCAGGTGCCAATGGAAGACTTCAAGACTACAAACCTGATCTGCCACCAGGGAAAAGGGCCTCACGGCCTGCACAGGTACAAGTACAGTAACGTCTCTGCAATTGTAGTTCAGTGTTTCCTTCTTCCAGCCCCATAATAGAAGGTCAATACCTTCAGACGGACCTGGGGCTCGGGGTAAACCATGCAGTCTGTGGAATGTACCTGCACTGAACATGGCTAAAATGCAGCCATGAAGGCAAAATGTAATAAATGCATTTTTCCGTTTATTAATATGGGTGCATTTATGAAATGTTTGTAGAAGGTGGACTGTGCCTTTAAGAACACCCAAGTAGGGTTTCACCGATACCGTATCAGTGCAGTTACTAAGCATTTCCACGAGTATCGGTACACGTGCAAATGCACATGCAAACTGATTCTTTAAGGTCGGTCCTTTCAGCTGTCAGTGAAATTCCCCCCACTGACAGCTGAAATGTAAAAAAAAAAAAGCCAGCCATTTTTGGTTGCTAAGGAGCAGGGCCGCTGTGTCCCTAACAACCAATGACTCACTCAGCTGTCAGTGGGGTTCCCCTAAAGTCCGGCAATTGGAGCTGTCCAAAAAAACAAAACAAAAAAAAGCGTCCAGGCAATTTTTATCAACATCATCCAACATTGCTCAGCCGATGAAACACTAAGATAAGAGTAAGCATTGTTTATTTTTGAATCTTTCCGTTTCTTCATCTACAGACCAAAGGGATGAACTTCAATCTGCAGATGAAGTCAGTTTAAAGCAACCTGTCAAGTTAAATAAAATTTTTAAAAAAGTTTGTGTTTATTAAATATTCCTCTGTTTAACCCCTTTATTAACCCTTAACCACTTGCCCTCCAGTAGATTTAACCCCCTTCCTGACCAGGCCATTTTTTGCAATACTGCACTGCGTTATTTTAACCACTTGCCGACCAGCTCACGCCGATATACGCCGGCAAAGTAGCATGGGTGCACATAATCACGTCCCCGTACGTCACGCGCACCCCTGCTGTGCCAGCGGCAATCGAAATTGGTAGCAGAACCGATCAGTCTTCAGGTCCAGGCCAATGATTTCTGGCCTGCACCTGCTGATCGGTTTTGGCGAATGAAAATGCTTCCCCTGTCTGTAAGTGTAAACACAGACAGGGGAACTGATGTCATCTCCCTCTCTGGAATCCTTTTCCGTTCCAGGGAGGAGAGAGAACATCTTACAGTGAGTTGCACAACACTACACTAACACCAGTACACTTGACACCCCCCAATCACCTCCCACCCCCCCCCCCAGTTAACCCCTTCACTCCCTGTCACTGTGTCACCAATTGCAGTTTTCAGATTTTTCACTGATCACTGCATTGATGTCACTTGTGACTCTAATCAGTGTTAGGGCAATTAGTAGCAGGCCCCGTTAGGTCTAGGGCACCCCTAATAAAGGTTTAACCCCTTAATCGCCCCCCCAGTTAACCCTTTCACCCGTCTATGTCACTAATAGATCTTTTTTCTGATCGCCGTAATAGTGTCACGGGTGACGCTAGTTAGCCAGTTGATTAGTTTCACCGTCAGGTTTTTATAGCGTCAGTTACCCCCATATATTAAAAAAAGTGTAATTATCTGCGCTATTCGGTTAAACTAAAGGAGCAGCCAGCATAGTTTGTTGATAACCAAACACAAAAGTCCAAAGTCTAAGAAAGCGGCGCTAAAAGTGATGATATTAAATTGAGTGAGTCCAAGGTAAAGAAAGGAATGTTCCAGTCACCAGTTAAAGTGCATAGATATGAAAGCACTTAGCATCACGTGGTAAAGTAATCTGCTTACCAGAAGGCAAAAAAAGCTAGGCATGTAAATTAATCCACGGCTCATCCAACATATCCGCTTCCACCATTCACCCTCAAGGCTTGGAACAGCAGTGTCCAGATAATAGTCACACTCAAACTTCTCCAGGGACTCACATCAAATGCAGGCTCTCAGTAAAACGATCGGCAATGCTCATACGCATGCGCAGTGCCACTCCTGTCTCAGGAGAAGCCGGTCTGCATTCCTGAGGAGCGCGACTTGTGGCAGTGTGCATGAGCATTGCAGATCTTTTTACGGTGAGCCTGCATTTGATGTGACCCCCCATATATTACCTAATAAAGGTTAACCCCCTGATTGCCCCCAGGTTAACCCTTTCACCCCCTGTCACCAGTGATCACTGTATTAGTGTCACGGGCGACGCTGGTAAGTTTTTTACAGCATCAGGGCACCCACCATATATTACCTAATAAAGGTTTAACCCCCTGATCAATGCTTTTTGGCATAAATGTATGACTAAAATTGAGTTTATTGTATTTTTTGATAGCAAAAAGTAGAAAATATTTTTTTTTCAAATTTTTCAGTCTTTTTTAGTTTACACTGCAAAAAATAAAAACCGCAGGTGTTTAAATACCACCAAAAGAAAGCTCTATTTGTGGGGAAAAAAAGATGCAAATTTCATTTGGATACAGCATTGCATGACCGTGCAATTACTAGTTAAATCAGCGCAGTGCCAAATTGTAAAAAGGGCTCTGGTCAGGAAGGGGGTAAATCCTTCCGGGCTGAAGTGGTTAATAGTGTGACGCTTGTGCTTTTATTTTTTGCGCCATAAACAAAAAAAGCCGACAATTTTAAAAATAAAACAATATTTTTTACTTTCTGCTATGAAACATATCCCAAAAAAAAAAAAATCTAATTTCTTTATAAATCTAGGCCAATATGTATTCCGCTACATATTATTTGGGAAAAAAAATCCCAATAAGCGTATATTTATTGGCTTGCGCAAAAGTTATAGCAACTACTAACTATAGGATATTTTTTTTTTTTTTTTACTGGTAATGGCAATCAGCGACTTATAGCGGGACTCGCTTTCAACACTTTTTGGGGACCAAAGACACTAATACAGTGCACAGTGCTAAAAATATTCACTGTACTAATGACACTGGCTGGGAAGGAGTTAAACATCAGGGCCGATCAAGGGGTTAACTGTGTGGGAGGTGCTTTTACTTGGGGAAGCCATTGATCTATGTTCCTGCATAGGATCAATGGCTTCCCTACTGACAGAACAGCAATCTGCCTTGTTTACATAGGCAGACCGCCATTCTTGCTCTCTGCTAATGATCAGCGGGTGTTGGCAGACATCGAGTTCACGGTACCCTCAGATAAGCTCCTGCTGTGTCTAATCACAGCGGAAGCGGGTCGCCGGCGGCACGCATGCACGTCCTAGACCCCGAAGTGTCGGATCACGTACTAGGTACGTGATCCGGCGCAGAGCAGCCGCCCTGCTGCAGTATATATGTAGTGGGCGGTCGGGAACTGATTAACTTACTCTATTAACTCTAATTAGTCTTAATTAACTCCCAATTCTCCTCCATTTAACTACAGTGGTACCTCGGACTACGGTTTACGAGCGTTTTGCAATATGATCTTTTTTTTTTTTTTTAATCCTGACAAATTGGGTGAAATGTGCAGTGTTTATGTGATCATATAAACCATAACAAATAATATGAGTACAGAAAACGTGAATAATAAATGATGTGCTCAAAAATACTCCAAGCAGTCCTCTATTATGACATGTGAAGTCTATAAACAGAGGAACTTGGAAGTGTGATGTCCAAAAAAGAAAAAAGTCAGTGACAAGCTTCAGTCATGTGTGATGATAATCCTCAACCACATGTGGATATAATATAGTGACAGTCTTTAACTTCAAATATGTATGATGTAATAACAGTTAATAGTAGGTCCACCACCAAAGACACCAGAAGCTGCTTACCAGAGGGATTGAACTCAAATAGGTGTACACCTAGTGTGTCAATCAAGCTTTGTGGTATAATATACCAAGGGGGATCAGATGCTCTATCCAGATATGACCTCCAGATGGACCTCCGAACAAGTGTAAGGTATGGACGGACTCAGTAGATATAGACAGTCAGCCCCATCAATAAAAGAAAGAGGAAGGCATATAGCGTAACTCCGTATGGAAATTTTAATACATAAAAAGCAAAGGAAATACACTCACGTGTTTAGCAGTAAAATCAAGCGCTTGTATAAAAGAAGACAGTGGTCTCAGTATATCCTTCCGACGCGTTTTGACTTAGAAGTCATTTTTTTTTTTTTAATCCTGACTCGCTTTGCGAGCGTTGTCTCTCAAGACGAGCAGGATTCAAGCCGCTGGGGTTTGCAGTACCGCTTTTGGCCAGAGGTGCGGGAACACCGCTGATGCTTGCAGACGCTCCATTTCCGAGTGTCTCCAGCGCGCCCGCACATCTGGCCACATGCGGTACTGCATAGACCAGCAGTGGCTGAGTTTCCATTGTTTCCTATGGGGAAACTCGCTTTGATATACGAGTGCTTTGGATTACAAGCATGCTTCTAGAACAAATTATGCTCGTAATCCAAGGTATTACTGTATTTAACTACTGATTTTGTTTATTTTATAAACTATTAATAATTAAAACTTTTTTTGTTTGCTTTGTTGGTTAATATTTTTACACCTTTAACATATATTTACAAGTTTCACATTTAAAAAAAAAAAATTATTTCATTTGTAAATAACTTTTTAATGCTTTGTACCATTGCTGACAGCAGAAATGTAAACAAAACAGATGCGGTAGGTATTGGTAATTGGTACCGGTGAATGAAAAAAAAAAAAAAAGTATTGGCACTCGTAAAAAAATGGTAATCGGTGCATCTCTACACCCAAGCCCTTCTCAATATGATTACTAGCCCTAACATTTATCCCCAGCTTAACAAGTGTTACATACATAGTTGGTGAGGTTGAAAAAAAAGACAAGTCCATCCAGTTTAACCTATGATATGTGTGTGTACGATTGTGCATTTATGTCAGTATTACATTGTATATCCCTGCATGTTAAGGTGCAAATCTAATAGTTTTTTTGAAATTATCGATGCTCCCCGCTGATACCACTGCTTGTGGAACAGAGTTCCACATCCTTACCGCTCAGCCAGTAAAGAACCCTCTACGCAGTTTAAAGGTTTGTCTTCTAATTTTAGTGAATAGCTGCGTGTCTTTTTAAATTCCCTTTCACTGAAAAGTTTTTTCCCTATGCTAAGGTCACCAGTACGGTGTTTGTACATTGATATCATATCCCTTCTCAAGCATCTCCTCTCCAGAGAGAATAAGTTCAACGCTTGTAGCCTTTTCCCATAGCTGAGGTCCTCCAGACCCTTTATTAGCTTTGTTGCTCTTCTCTGGACTCTCTCCAGTTCCAGCACATCCTTCCTGATGACTGGTGCCCAGAACTGGACAGCATATTCAAGATGCAGCCGGACCAGAGTCTTGTAGTGTATTTCCACTTTTGCAGCCAAATTGGGAAGCCCCCTATTTTGTACCCTTTCTCATTCACATTGTAGTACTAAAAAAAAAATTTTAAAATCGCCGCTTACATTTTACTTGGTCTTTTCAGACAACTCGCAAACTCTGCAATGCAAAAAAAAATTTTTAAATCGCCGCTTACATTTTACTTGGTCTTTTCAGACAACTCGCAAACTCTGCAATGCAGAGGGTGATGGAGAGGGAATGTTGTCCATAATTAAGACACCTTTGTGTAAAAAATAATAAATGCACATCAGCAGATGGTGAGTACAATGTCAGGCTCCTGCAGATACTTTGTACTACTACCACTGTACGGGCAGACAGTTGCCGGGCTGCAGGAAGTATCAACAGAGGGCCCTGATCAGTGGTCTCATAGTCCACTGAGTACTACAAGTCCATCTGCAGCAGTGGCAGAGGGGACTTATCTCGTTTTTCAGAGATCAATTTTAAATGCGACAGAGGCAGCGGCACTGTCACAGGAAGGGACTGGCAATTAACATGTTACACAGTAAACAGGTGCAACTTGTAACACGTTGCTAAAGGTGAACTTGGTCTTAACTCTGTCTGCCCTGTGCTAGCAGATCTCAATATCAGTTGAAAAGAAGGATGAGCTCAGGCGTGTTCGCAGCCGCACATCCAGAGCTCGCCAGAAATTCGGCACTGCGCTGTGCTAATCACAGGCAGCAAGACATTTTCCCAATCCGTGGCTACAGATATCAGGAAATGTCACATTGCCTGAGATTAGCGCAACGCCGACTTCCTGGCGGGCTCTGCATGTGCGGCTGCAAACACGCCTGAGCTCATCCTTAGTTGTAAACTAAATTAGAACACTGCCTGTCCTAACAAAGGGGTAAAAGATCTAGAAATGGTATGGTAATGAAGGGAAACCTAGCTTTTCTCTCTTTGTCAGTGGGGACAGAATGCGTGTCCTCTCATTTCAAAATGTTAAAAGTAGCTTGTAGTCTGCACGAGGTCTGCTCCAAACAGCTATGTATGCAATGCATTGCCTGCATTGGTGAACCATGAAACTACAGAGGTGGCTGGGAGCAATCACCTGGGGGGGGCGCACTCAAGTGCAAATGAGATCAGCTTCTGAACCGCTTGCTTAGTTCACCAACCGTTTTCCTGTCCCACAAGGATGGAGCAGGAAGTAATGGAGGAGTTTTCTATAGGAGACTGGAGGCTGAGGAAACACCTTCTCTAGAATATACAGAAAGCTTTTTCTTTTCTGCTACAAAAGGTACATTAATGGTATATTGGTACATGGGAAAGGTGGAATTTAGGGGGGGGGGGTTAATATAGCCTTTACAGTGTACGCATAACCAAGTCTTTTTTCTTCTTCTTTCTCCAGTCTTAGAGTGGGGAGTCTGTCAGATCACTATTGCTGTATGTGTGCCCCCACTGGGAGAATCACCTACTCTATTTTCCTAGGTGACCACTGTCATTGCGACTGCATGCATTAAGAAATCAACATTTTTCCAGTTGTCACCAGAACATGAGGGTAGAGTAAAGCCTCGTACACACAATCAGGATTTTCGGACGACCGTTTGTACGTTTTTTGTTGCATGGTAGTCTCCTGTCGAAAGTGAAGCTGTTACTTACCATACTAAAATTCTTGTACGACAGAATACATCTTCAGAAGTGACATCATGTGTTGAATCGTTTTGTATGTGTTTTTTCGTTTCTGAGCATGCGTAGTCCTGCCCTTGCGATTTTTTTTCAGGGGAAAACCGGACTAATTAAAACGAAAATCAGACGTTGAGTTCACATACGACAAAAATTTTATAGTCTGCACATCCAGCTTTTGTCGGATGAAAAATCGAAAATCGGCTGTCGAAATCACCATACTAACGATCCGAACATCGTCAGTTCGTTCATCGGGTGAAATTTAAATTCAGATTTTTGTATCGTGTGTACGGGCCTTAAATCTTCTAACAGAGATGCTGGTTTTGGAGACAATTGCTTTAACTTTGCAGGGAGTTGCTGTCACTCACTGTTGTGTCTCTAGGATAGTGAAAAGAAATACCCCAATCGGACACAGATAGCAAAATCTGCAAAAAGGTTTGCCAGATCTATCCAAAAAAATAAAAAATAAATAAAATTGGTTTTACATACAACTTTAACTCTTCCGTACTCTTTCCCATTTACAGCCCCAATTCTAAAACATTTGGGGTGTAAAATCGACAAAAACAAACGAGCGCAATGATTTTCAAATCTCATAAACCCATATTTTATTCACAATAGAAAAAAAACTCATCAAATGTTTAAAAACTGAGAAAATATATACATTTTAAGAACAAAAAATAAGGTCATCATCGACAGTACATAATATCATAAGATTCCATGAATCTGGAGAAATCTCTGTATGCAAGGGACAAGGCCGAAATGCAATACTGGATGCGTGTGATTTTCTGGCCTTCAAACAGCATTGCATTAAAAACAGGCATTGATCTTTGAGCAACATCAAAGCTTTGGCTTAGGATTACTAAGAAAACACAGTCCACCGTGCCATACAAAAATGCAAGTTAAAGCTCTATCGTGCCAAAGAAGACACTATGAACATGATCCAGAAAAGCAGCCATCTTTTCTGGACCAAAGCTCATTTAAAAGCGGTCTGCTGCAAAGCGGAGAACTGTTCTGTTGTCAGACATATCGAAATTTAACAATCTGCCAACAATGGGCGCTGCATCTTCCAGACTAAAGAGGAGGGAGACCTTCTGGCTTGTTATAAGCACTCAGTTAAAAAGCCTGCATCTTTGATGGTATGGGGGTGCATTAGTGTGTATGGAATGAACAGCTTGCACATCTGGAACGGCACCATCAATGCTATATATAAATATATATCTGGAACGGCACCATCAATGCTAAAAGATTTATCCAAGTTTTAATACAGCATATGCTCCCATCCAGATGACATTCTTTTTAGGGAAGGCTTTGCATATTTTAATGGGACAATGCTACTGCATCTATGATAACAGCCTAGCTTCACAGCAAAAGAGTCCAGGTGCTTAACTGACCTGCCTGCAGTCCAGACCTTTCACCAATTGAAAATACTTGGCACATCATGAAACGAAAAAAATATCACAAAGATGACCCAGGACTGTTGAGCAGTTAAAATTCTATATCATGCAAGAATGAGACATTCTTCTCCCAAAACTCCAGCAACTGGTCTCCTCAGTTCCCAGATGTTTACAGAGTGTTAAAAAACGAGGTGATGTTACACCGTGGTAAACATGGCCCTGTCCCAAATGACCTTATTTTGTTAAAATGGTACATTTTCTCAGATTAAACATTTGGTATGTTTTGTGAACAAGATATGGGTTTTTCATATTTGCAAATCAATGCATTCTGTTTTCATGTAAATTTACACAGTATCCCAACTTTTCTGGAATTAGGGTTGTAGTTATTTTATTCTTCCTTTAATAATACTGCTACAAACAATCATTTTTTGACAGTGGTGCTTGTATCATTTATGAACAGACATTTTACAAAATGTTCATTTAGCGAAAGGAAAACTATTTTTGTAATAAAAGCAATAATCACACAACCACAGTCACTTAGGTTTGCTTACTTTTTCCCATTCAGATTCCGCTGTAGCTCTATTGCACGCATTTGTCAGCATCAACAGGGAAAAGAGGACATCTGTGAAAGGTTGACCTTTATAGGCGGTTATGTCATCCGGAACAGAAATATGTAAATGACCAACTCCATGCCAGGAGAATGGCATCTCCAACAAACATAGAAGACATACATTTCAGTGCATCAGAGCAGCCGAACTCTGGAGTCTGCACTTATTAAAGAGTTTAACTGGTATATTACATGAAAGAAAATAATTTTGATTCACAAGAGGTCTGGGAAAGAAATGCTGACACAAACAGGGAATGCCCTACCTAATTTGTACAGTGGCCTTAGACATAAGATGAGTATGACTTGTGCTGACTAATTTAGAAAAAATTGTATTTGTTCACATCAACACAAGATAAGATAGTGCAGAGTTTTCTTCTTGTCCTCCCCAAATTCTGATTAATGTACACGACGATCTGAGCATGTAGGTTGTGACAAAATGGTGCTATATTCTGTCAACCCCCTATAATTATGAACCATAGACAACTGCAGTTTATTCAAGACTTTATAGTATTTGACTGTCTTTGGAAATAGTTTGCATAGCACCTGATCAAATGCATAAAAAAAAATAAAAATAAATAGTCACTTTAAGGCTCGGTTCACACTAGGGGCGGCACGACTTGCAGGTCGCCTCACCGAGGCGACCTGCACACAACAGGGGTGGCGACTTGCAAAACGACTTCTATATAGAAGTCTATGCAAGTCACCTCAAGTCACCCCAAAGTAGTACAGGAACCTTTTTCTAAGTCGGAGCGACTTGCGTCGCTCCGATTAGAACGGTTCCATTGTACAGAACGGGACGCTACTTGTCAGGCGACTAGGTCGCCTGACAAGTCGTCCTAGTGTGAACCAACCCTTAATCAAACATGGAGAGGGACGAAAAAAAAAAAAAACAACAGCTTATTCAAGAACACAGGGCAAGGAGCAAATCTTTAAACCTCCTAGGGGTAAAAAAAACTAAAACTTGAGAGTGCAAAATCTGCTGCAGCTCTGCATAGAAATCAACCAGCTTTCAGGTTTTATTGTCAAAGCTTACAGGATAAATTCACAATTTGTAACATGTTGCCCGTTACACCCATAATTGAGGGTGTAACCAGTAACCTGTTACAGATGCACCGGCCCCCCACTCTCCCCGAACCCCCAGTCTGATCACTAGCAGGGGATCTTCTCCCTCCTGCTAGCGGTCACAATCTGTAAAAATTGCGGCCGTGCGGAGCTCCACCTATCTGGCGGCATCATCAATTTAGCAAAAAAAAATAAATAATATACACCCCAATTTTTTGTATGATATTAAAGATGATGTTAAGCTGAGTAAATAGATACCCAACAGGTCAGGCTTTAAAATTGCGCACGCTTGTGAAATGGCGACAAACTACAGTACTTAAAAATCTACATAGGCGACATTTTAAACGCCTTTACAGGCTACTGGTCTAGAGTTAAAGGAGGTCTGGCGCTAGAAATATTGCTCTCACTCAAACGTTAATGGCGATACCTCACATGTGTGGTGCCAACGCCGTTTACATATGTGCGTGCGACTTGCATATGCATTCGCTTCTGCGCGTGAGCACTGAGGGATTGGGGCGCTTTAAAATTTCTTTCTTAGAGCCCTTTGACACTGAGCCACCCATAGCGTCGGCGGTAAAAAGCCGCTATTTTTAGCGGCGTTTTACCGTCGGATTAGGGGAGCATTTCGGCCGCTAGCAGGGCGCTTTTACCCCCCGCTAGCAGCCGAGAAAGGGTTAAAACTGCCCGCAATGCGCCGCGATAGCTGCGTTTTGCCGGCGGTATCCCAGCGCTGCCCTATTGATTTCAATGGGGAGCAGCGGTGGAGGCGCGGTAAACACACCGCTCCTTCACCGCTCCAAAAAAGCTGCTGGCAGGACTTTTCCGGACGTCCTGCCAGCGCAGCGCTCCGGTGTGAAAGCCTTTGGGTTTGAGGGAGGATTGCAGGCGCTATTTTTAACGCTATAGCGCCTGCAAAACGCCCTCGGTGTGAAAGGGGTCTTCGTTTTTTATTTTTACACTGTCACAATTTTTTTGATCACTTTATTCCTTATTACAAGGAATGCAAGCATTCCTTGTAATAGAAATAAGCAAAAGATCAGATTTTTTTTTATCTTTAGCATTAAAAAATAAAATAAAAAATGTTTACTTCTGCCGTAGACTGGAAGAGACAGACGCTCCGGCCCCCCGAGGCCATATAGGCGATCAACTCTTTGATCGCCTCTGTGGCCAGCCAGCAGAACCGTTGCATCGTTTCTCGGGCGAGCTGGCGGAAACGGTAAGCCCAAGAGACACCGGCGAGCCACTAAGAGCCTGCGCCAGCCGCTCCCACCCCCTCCACAGCTCAGGGCTCCAGTGAGCGCGGGAGGGGAGAGGGAGGATTGGGCAGAGCAGAGAGCCAGAGACTGAGAGTCACCAGCAATCAGTGGTGTTTGATCGCTCGGTTCTCAGTCTTAGAGCCGGCATCCACCTAGGCAAGTATGATTCTTGGAAAAAAAAAAAAGGAATATAATATATATGCAGCGGTACCCTTGTAGGGGCTAAGTGATGTGGCCCACCTGTCACCCTGCCCAGCCTGGCGTTCACTCCTCAGTCACTCTCAGGCAGAAAACAGTCCATGTGCTTGTTTTTGTTATTTTTATTAGGGAATTTCTCTTGGATGGGTAAGGGAAATATGGGATTCCTCGTGAATTGTATTTCAGTCAATTGGTAGATTGAATAACAATCAGGACAACTATGTACACTTCTCTGTACAAGTTACCACTTCAGTCTCCTCTTGCACAACTCTTCCTTGCAGACTATTGCTCTCTCTTCCTCCTTCCCAACTTTTGCTTTTCAGGAACAGCTAGCACATGTAAGGTAAAGCCTGACACTGGCTCATCCAGGCCTCAGCAACTGTTTTTTGCAGGCAGGGACCGTGGGCCCCTATGGTGTAGCAAGAAATGAAAAGTCTTTAGTGCTAGCTGTCCTACTGGTGGACTACTGCTCCCAGTCAGCCCTCTTGAGGCCCTGCCTTCCCTCCTGGCTGCAGCTGCCCAACGCTACTGCTCATGACATTGCATTCCTCACTATTGGCTCTGACTGTTTCCTCTCAGTACACTCAGGCATGCCTCCCCAGTCCCTCTGACTGCACATGTCACTCACCAGCCCTCTTGGCTGCAACCGGTGGTTCCCTCCTGAAGACTTGCCAGGCAGTACTAGCTCCTGCTGTCCTCACTTGCTCCTCTTGTGCCTACTGTCCAGAACCTTCACGCTTTCCTGAAGGGCTCCGTCCTGCACCAGAGCCCAGGCCCAAGGTCACCCCCCACCCCAGACTGGAGAGCTCCCTCAAAGGCCCTGAAAGCCTAGTACTCCATCTACAGTTCTTCCACCCGACAACAACTCCTTCCCAGCTGAGCTGACTCCAGGTATTTAAGGAAGCCTGCCCCCTGCCAATCCAGGTTGGGGATTGGTCAGGGCTCCTTGGAACACCCAGGCAGCTCCAGCTCGACCTCTCCTCTTCTAGGATCCTCTAGAAGAAAAAGGAGGGTCTTAGTGAGGCTGCCTGTGAGTCCCCAGCTGCTAACTCTCAGCCACTCCCAGCCCACACAAACCCAAACAAAACAGGCCTCGCTATCAGCCAGGCCTGCCTACATTTGCCTATTTGCACAAAAAAAAAAATTCTAGCAAATACCTATGTAGAACGTGCTACAAGTAAAAGCAAAAACTTGGATGAAAAGAGACACTAAGAACCAGCTCTAAAATAAGTGAATTTTAAAATATGTAAACCTTACAACTTTTGTGATCTTTAGAAAAGCACAGCTGATGAAACATTTACACCATTGCTCCAAAAAGCATTGCACCTTAACTTTTTGGACTGTTATCCATGGTACAGGAGAAGTAGGGCCAAATATACTTTGGCCCTACTTCTCCTATAGATCACAGGAGTGCACTTTGTTCTGCAGTGCTCTGTCCCGTTTTCAACAGACAGTGAGCCCAGCGAGTCCAGGCTCTGGAAAGGTCCTGACTTTACAGTTTGGATCTAACCAGATGCTTGCACCAGCAGCTGGCTTAACCTCTCAGAAAGCTGTTGGGAGACAGAGCCAGCCGCTCCCACTCCCTGCACAGACCAGCATATACTGTCTCTCTGGAAACTGAATTAGTGGTCTTTGATCAGTTATTGGTGTAGAGCCAGCAAGGGACTGCTGCAGCCATCTAGGGGAGTAGGATTGTTATTAATTTTGTATTCCCAAACGTCTTTTAAAGGAGAGATCACTATGCTGGAACAGAAGGTGCGCCAGGTATAAGATACACCCCTCTGCCAGGTTTTCATTATACGGAAACTTAAATTTAAAGTGATTGTAAACCCTCATATATACCCAGTGAAGTGAACAGCCTCAGATAATACACAGGGATGAAACAAATCCTCCTACATAAGTTTTACTTGTATAATCTCCTGTTTTATCCTCTCTACACCCTTTGAAAAGCGCAGATCATGTTAAAAATCTTTCTTCATTATTCAGCAGTACTTACGGGTGGGTGGAGAAAATGTATTTGCACTGTGCGACAGCTAATTGGAGGAAAGGGACACCCCCCCCTCCACATAGGCAGAGGAATGAAGGGACATCTAGAGCTGCATGCTGAATAGACAAGCTCCCTGCTTATCTCCCTCTAAGCACCCTCCACGACTCAAATTTTTAGCTCATGTTAGGAGAACTTGCCAGAAGTGACTCATGCTGATAACAGAGGAACGAAGCACCAGAGAGAAACAACACTTAGAGCTTTTGGAGACAGATAAGTAAACACTACAGATATATGTGGTTAACAACCACTTTAAGGGAACTAAAAAAGACACCTACTGATATAGGTTTTAAAAAAAATAACATATGTGTCCACTAATGGTTCTTTAATCTTTTTTTTTTTTTTTTAAACAATATGTACTTGTATGAAAAAGTATCCTGTTCTATTTGTATTGCTTCATTTGTGTGAAATCCCTGGTGATCTTGCCAGTCCCTCTTTTTTCTATTATAAACTGACTACACTAAGCAGGAGAGCACAGCGTGGTCAGTTCTCTTGCTATGCTGGGAACTCAGTCTGCTCTCCTCCAATGACCAGACTTGTCCTGACACCCCCCCTTTGCACAGCCATTCACTGGCAAGACCAGTGTGCTTCTGTTTCTCCTCCTCCAGCTCATATGCAGCTGAGAACAGAGGGAATGTGGTCACTTAAAAAAAAAAGGGGGGGGGTATTTATAATGTTTTCATATCTATAAACAAATGTGTTGCCTTCCTTTCATTTCTATTTTAATTTGAATGGTATGTTATACAAGGGGAGAGTTTACATATATTTTAAAGGTTTCTTACTCTGGTTTTCTGACTCCTTGGTTTGTAATGAGCAGTGCACGTTAATTGCGGTCATGTGTACTGCTCTATGCACATTCCACACTCAGTAATCCATAGTCCCCAACCCATCTCAGGAGCAAGCAGAAGTGGCTATGTTCCAACTTACAGTGGGACCATGGAGAATGAACGTAGCCACTCTCTAAGAAGTCACAGCAGCAGAAAACAAAAGGTATATGGAGATTTAGAGGAGGCTGAAGGTAGAGTACATACTTGAATAAATTTTCTTTTTCTTTTTAAACCTAAGTTTAGTGTTGCCTTCATTTTTTGTTATCTTGCTGCAAAGCAATAGTAAAACAAAAGCACAGATACAAACTGATAGTTAATGATTTCTATCAGCCGGTCTTGAACTCTACTTCTGACAGAAATGATACATATTTCCCCAATTTTCTGTTTGTTTTACCCCTTGAGATTTGTCTGTTTTAAATTCAGAGGCCTCTCTGTACTTTCTCAATACAGGAACGGACTCTAGAGCCATCTAATGGCGGAGCTGAAGATCGTTTGAAGATCTGCCATCAACAAGACACACAGCACACATCCCTTTACCTATTCAAATTCCCAATTTCTTTTTATGTTCCAATACTGATTACATTTATTTTATTAAGAGGCCAGTATTTTCTTAATGTGTCAGCAGTAAAAATAAAAAGACAGATTTATAATAAATTTGGTTTATAATGAACACAAAAGCGCACTTCAGAATCTATGTAAAATTGAAATGCTACAAATCTGAAACAGTTTTTTAGGTGTTGTCTACCAAGAGTATGAACCATTGTGCTTTGCCATGTTGTTCAGAAAAGCCCCAAATTTAAAAAGGTGAATATATCGATCTTTTTTTAAAGTGAGGACATGCTAAAATAATGAATAGATTTTCAACCTAAATGTAAAAAGTGATAATGTGCACAGGTTTTTAAAAAAAAAAAAAAAAAAAAAAAAAAAGCAGCAACCAATATATACATTTATTCCCATCCGTTTTTTTTTTTTTTTACCTTATCTTACAATGAGAAATACGTGCAATCCTTTTTAACCAACTAACTCAATAAAACTGAAAATCGAATACACAGCTTCAACATTCCTTAGAGATGTTTGAAACATGTTGCCGTGAAAGAAGCTGCAAATCGATCTATACAAAACAAGGGAGAACCCTTGTTAACTGGGTGAGATGGCTCAGACTTTCCACCTTCCTTGTTGCCCGAGGTGCAAGTTCTAACATGCTGCCCTGTTTACCATAATTGACAAGAGCTCCTAGAATTGAGCTCTGCCTTTAGCAGCTGCTGTGCGCTGAACAAGGGAATAGAAAAGCTTGACTGCTCATCTGTGAGCCCGATTGCTATCCACACAAGTATGATCCAAATGGTTGCAGGGAGGATAGCTGGGAATCCCATATCGAGCTACAGAAAGCTGCTGCGTGTATAGCAATCAATGTGTACAGAGTGTACTAAATGCAGGTTTGAGAATTTATGGCCAAGAATGCTTTTGTTTATATCAAATCTGTAAGATATAGATATAGAGAGGTCATGCATTATATATAGTAAAGCCGAATGTAGTTTTGGGCTTCAATGTTTTATATATTTGACTATGTTGAGCATGGCAAAACATTACAGATGACTAATATCCAGGTGAACCTCTCAGATCCTGGTGAGTGTTTCAGAAAAAAAAATAAAATAAAATGCTGTGAAATTTCTATTAAATTTAAGCTATCAGAAAATAAATAAACAGCTGCAATTACTGCTAGCTGTCTAAGCTAACTTAAAGAGTAACTCCACTTTTGTGGGAAAAATACAGCAAATAAAAATAATAAACAAAACAGGAATACAGCATATACAATTGCTTCACAAGCCATATTGTAATTGAACGTCCTTAAAAGTTACTTTTACTTTTTAATCTGCAGCTCTGTCATTTTCTGTAAAATGCAATATGGCAGCCTGGAGGCGTTCTGTAAATAGTTGGTTTAAGAACACATCCAGAAATGTCATTTCCTGCTTGTATAATTGGCTGACTGATTGTCCCAGAAGTCTGCACTAAGATACTAGGATTTTAGGAAACCTCTGCAAAGGGAATTATACTTTTGGTGAGGTATTCCCTAAGGGGTTAAAGTGATATTAAAAGCAGATTATTATTTTTTTTTCTTTTAACAAATATGTTTTGCTTATCTTCTCTGTGCAGTGGTTTTGCACAGAGCATCCCCAATCTTTTTAATCTCAGGTTCTATGCCAGTGCTCCTAGCCCCTCCCCCCTGCCGATTGCCCCATAGAAAGCAGCTTGCTATGGGGGCATCTGAGCCGAGTTGCTGCTGTGTGTCCATTCACACACAGAGTGTGGCTTGGCCCCACCCATTGCTCTTTTCACATTGGCCCACTGGTTGTGATTGACAGTAGCGGGAACCAATGACTCCCGGTACTGTCTCAGCCAATGAGGAAGTGACCCTGGAGAGCCGCTGGGGCTCAGGTGTGTATTAAGGGGGTCCCTACACACAGTTGTTTTGTTTTTTTTTAACCTTCATGCATAGAATGCACAAAGGCGGAAAACCCTTGAGCCTTTACAACCACTTTACTTTTACAGGAAAGCAGGCACAGCAACTTTCCTCATTAGAACAGTGCAAAGGCATCAGTGGATTCATAATGAAAAAGACACTCCTATTCAGATTCACTTTGCAGACAACAAACTAAGCTATTTCCTAGACTAAAAACAGGTAGGAATGTGCAATGTACATTGATTGCCCAGAGGAAATTACATTGTTTTTCTTTTTTTTAAGTTAAGCAGGATATACACGGACAGTTTTTTTTTTCATTCAATCAGTTCAATTGAACAAGCAATGATAACGCAGGGATGATTCCCTCCGTACTATTGTATTCTGACAGCAGGGACCCCCCCCCCCCCATCAGAATGCACCGATCAGCACTGCAGCAGCTGATCGAATGCTGGTTTTCCAGTAGGACTATTCAACAAAAGCCAGTCTAATGGCCAGCTTCTGTTGAACAGACAGGGGTACATACGTACTAAAATAAGACTGGTTACTGCTGAACCACACTAATTTCAATACGTTAAGACCCAGATTTACCTTTTAATGGTTTTCAAACAGTTTACATTTCTAACCACCAAGTATGCTGATTAGGAAAGTCAGAAGGCCTGCTATGGTAGCTCATTATTAAAGAAAATAACAGCCAACTATCATTTTCAAAGGAAGGATGAAGTTGCACCCTTTCATGTTTTCCTCATTATAGGTTTCCACCATTATTTTAATCAATGTGCTTCTGGAGCTCATGGATCC
Source organism: Lithobates clamitans (assembly GCA_037952925.1). NCBI lineage: Eukaryota > Metazoa > Chordata > Amphibia > Anura > Ranidae > Lithobates > Lithobates clamitans. The sequence continues at coordinate 293,646 of JBBGZY010000802.1, forward strand.
AAGCAGCAAGTGTTCTGTACACAACACCATGACTTCTAAGTCACGTCCCACCAATTTAACATTCCAATGCCAAAATCTCAGCGCCCTGTAGCAAAATAAACAAACATTTAGGTCCAAAATCCGACTACTCCTAACACTGGCCTAGACGTATCTGCATGTATAATTACAGCTCACATTTGATATGTAGAAATTTAAGGACATGTATAAAACTAGAGCAAGCTGGAGATAGGGAGATGTTTGTGCTCTGTATGTCCTTTCTAAACTAATCATATTTTTCTTTAGTGCTGTTATTTATAAAGCCCAATTACTAACTTTTTATATAGTAAATAATTACCAAAACTGTATTCTGTTCCTAAGCAATCACAGAAATCTCTCTGGTTTCAGCCTGTCCTAGTTTTCTAAATGTCCACCTACGAGAGACAGAGCGGCAAAGAAAATAAGGCAGAGATAAATATAAGCTACTAAATATTGTAGAGGATTATTTTGCTATTTCTGCAGTCTAATAACCACCAGGGGCAGCAGTCATTTATTGGCCTAAAAATTCTATATTAACCAGTTCTGTACAGGGGGCGGGGGGGGGGGGAATAGGAGAGAATACCAGTCATTCACAGCCGTCTCTGATCCATTCCTATTACACATCATTCAAAAAAGGAGGAAATCATTACAGCCAGTCCCCAACTCCCAGCACAATAACAACTTGTCTACCGAGAATCCTATCGGTATTTACTGTCAGCACTGGTTGTTTTATTCATGATGGTACTTATCCTTTCACTGTACTATAGCATGGCACAGTTTACAACTTGCAGTGCCATATCACAAGCTAAATAACGAATGTGCCACAGACTCAGAAATAAAAAGCCCTCCGCTGTTTACCGACTGTTGTACCCAGGTGGAATGTGAATTTATGTTTGGATCCTTACTCATTACCATGTGCTACACATTGCCAGACGCACATTAACTCTTTAATGCCCATGCAACAAGCACTAAATGTGCCGTGTTTTGATGCACTTGAACATTTACAGTTTACTTTTTCTGGTGTTTCTAAAATAGGTCAAAGATAGCTAAAATTATTTATCAGATTGATAATGGATGAATGATTGCAAGAAAATTGCAACAGAATTGATCACCATTAGCTGAAACGGAAGGTAGATATCTGGAGAAAAAAAAAAAAGAAGATTGATTCTGTAGAGGATTTAGACTTTTAAATACCAACTCCAGACTTGGCCCCACAATATTTTTGTGTGAGTATTTTTTGTTACTTAACTCTTTCCAAAGGCTTCATGTTGGTCATGTGACTCTCTGGATCCTGTTCAAAAAGCAACTCCACATTTGTTGAGAAAAACATTCGCCTGCTGGGTGATCTATGCACCTTGCTTTTAACAAACTTTGTTGCAGGATCCTACCTTTTGGTATTCTGCAGAAATAGCCGTTTGTGTCCATGTGCACAGTAAATCTGTATGGGAGTAGTTTTATAATTATCAGCTGCTGCACCTGCAAGGCTGTAATAAGGCAGGGTCTGGATCTGTTTAGCCGTGATTTCCCTTTGGGAGAATCTCACCAAAAATGACATTTTTGGTGCAGGGGATGATGAATTTCCGATTTGTGCGTTAGTGTAGACCAGGGATGATTGCATATCCCTGGTGTAGACTATCACACAAGCAGGAAATTATCACCATCTGTGTACAGAACGCCTCCAGGTAGCCCTATTGCATTTTACAGAAAATTACAGCGGCTGCAGATAGAAAAGGAAAGGTCATTTTTATTAATATTCAATTACAATATGACTTGAGTAGCAATTGTAGACACTATATTTATTTTTCCCATAAAAGTGGAGTTACCCTTTAAGTCTTCTCCTGGGGGTAGGAGGTCATAAATGATTTAGACAACAATGCTAAACGTAAAGACCTCATGTATGCATTATTAATCAGTGAATAAGAGGATACCGTAGTAAAAGCCCCCATAGATGGATGGCCCATGACATACTGCATTAACAATAGAGTCCCCATTTTTCGGGTTGAATGATGCTAAGCATCATTTAGAAGACTGGGGACCTCTTCTGGTGAAGAAAAATTATCACAAGGGTCATTTCTAGACTAAAAGGTGAGTATTTGCAGCCTGGGCTGCTTTTTCATTTTAAGAGCCTGCTGAGACTCCTTTTTAAGAGATAATTTCCATCAATCCACAGTGTGCATGTTCTAGAAGTCCTTATCTAGGCATAAAAAAGGAAATGATTGTTGCATAGCATGTTACCTCGACAGGAACTATGATTGTTAAGATATCAATATGCTCATTAAATCAGCCTAACAGTCTCAGTCCCCAATATGTTTCTTGGAACAAGTCATGCATCTCCTGTTGGCATCTGTGTCACTGGGCAGAGATTATGTGATAAAGAAGACGGTTTCTTAAGTTTGTTGTCTCCCCCCCACTTAATTCTCTTCCTGGTTCACACTATTGCAGGTTTGCGCGGGCACAGCAGCCCATTCATTTGAATGGGCTGGTGCACCTGCATCTCACACAAGAAAAAAAAAAAAAAAGTTTCCTACAGTAGAGTCCGTGAGGTCTACTTTACAGTATAAACTTTGCCTTTCTGGCTAATACAGAAAATAACTAACAAAAAAATCTCTCAGATTTTGGGCAAAAAAAAGCAGGCCTTGTTATACCCCTTGCTAAAGATCTTAGAACTTTGGTGCCCAGCCTATAGTTCTTTGATACTATATGACCCCAGCACAGTGAAGGAAAATACTCATTAAACTGGTTACTACTAGCTAAACAATAGGATTTATTTATTATTCATTCTCAATCCCTTACTTTTTCTGTGCTGTCTAATCCATTCTTTTTTTCAACTCTTTCTGTATTTATTTTGTAATAGATCTTGCGGTGATTAAGTGTGCTGCCAGTATTTTTTTTCCAGCAACGGCTGAATAGTAAAGAGGCTGTAATGACAGTGATCTCTAGCAGTTTCTTGCAGCATGCCCCCCACTATGAAAAAAACAGCTCATTGTAAACCAAAATCCAATTACATAACGAGGCATATCTGCACATACAGGGTTGTGAGTAAACTCCCTTGGTTGATTTTACCTATAGGTAAGCCTAGAATAAAGCTGGATAAACACTATACAACTTTTTCTGTTCGATTTCCTTTAGATTTACTTTCTGTTTAGGTTTGACCTCATATTATATGGTTTTGGTAAATCTAAAAAAAGGAAAACATCTCAAGAGAACTGTACAGTGTGTATGCAGCTGAAGGCTTACCTATATAAAGTACAGTAAATACCGTATTTATCGTAGTAAAAAAAAAAAAAAAAAAAAAATAGGATTTTTAAAACAGCTTACCTGTAAAATCCTTTTCTTGGTGTACATCATAGGACACAGAGCCTCAAGTAATTACTTGGTGGGTTATGGGCCTACCTTCAGGTGTTGACACTGGTATAACCAATACAGGAAGTTGACTCCCCTATATAACCCCTCCTTCTTCCAGGAGTCCTCAGTTTTTGTAGTCAAGCAATATAAGCAATATACTCTCACCCCATAAAACAGAGGGGCGGAAGCTCTGTGTCCTATGATGTACTCCAAGAAAAGGATTTTACAGGGAAGCGGTTTTAAAAATCCTATTTTCTTTATCGTACATCATAGGACACAGAGCCTCAAGTAATTACTTGGTGGGATGTCCCATAGCAATGCTACTTGAGGGGAGGGAGACACAACCCATAGGGTACCCCCAGACCTTGAGGAATTATACTGCTGCTTGCAGCACACTGCGCCCGAAGGCGATATCCTCATTCCATTTTACATCTACTTGATAACATTTTGTAAATGTATGCACTGAAGACCAAGTCGCGGGCTTGCAGATCTGAGACATGGAGACCTGGTGACGCACTGCCCAAGAAGCACCAACCGCTCTGGTAGAGTGCGCCTTAACTTGAAAAGGGGGAATCTTTCCCTTTAAATCATAAGTTCGAATTATAATTTGCCGAATCCACTTATCCACAGTGGATTTTGACACTGCCTGTCCTTTTTTAGGAGCCTCTGGCAGAATAAATAAGACATCAGTCTTACGAATCTGAGCAGTTTTCTTTAAATAGATCATCACTGCTCTCACCACATCAAGACAATGTAGTGACTTTTCTACCTTTGAACATGGTTTTGGAAAAAAAACGATGGCAGGACAATGTCTTCATTCAGATGAAAGCCTGAAACCACTTAATAGTACTCAGGGCCAACTTCATCTCTACGCCTACTTGTAGAAAGGCAAGAATTCTGCCTCTAATATATCTCCGAGGGTGCCAACCCTTGGATTCACACCAGGAAACATAAGCTTTCCAGACTCTACAATATATAGCTCTAGAAGCTGGCTTCCTAGCATTAAAGTAGAAATAACTGCCCTGGAAAGCCCACGTCTTTTCAGAAAGTGGGTTTCAATAGCCAGGCCATTAAATTTAGCATTCGTAAAGTAGGATGGAATATCGGCCCCTGTGAGAGCAGGTCTGGCCTTAGTTTAAGGGACCACAGATCCTCCACTGCCATCTTTACGACCTCTGCATACCATGACCTTCTGGGCCATGCTGGTGCTGCCAGAATTACCGGTTTTCTTTCCAGCTTGATCCTGCAAAGAAGTCGAGGCAGCAACTGAATAGGAGGAAATGCATAGATCAGTAAAAGCTGATCCCACAGTATCACCAACGCATCTGTTCTGCATGCGAATGGATCCTTTGTTGTGGACACAAAGTTGACTAACTTTATGTTGCACTGGATGCTAGAAGATCTACATCCGGAGTCCCCCATCCTTGACAAACAGCCCGAAACATGTCAGGGTGAATAGACCATTTCCTTGGGAATAATCTGCTGGCGGCACATGTAGTGCACGTGCCAATTCTCTATTCCCGGAATGAAGACTGCCGATGGGCACGGAATATTTCTTTCTGCCCAAGTTAGAATACGGTTTACTTCTCTCTGCACTGAGGGATTCTTGGTGCCCCTTTTGGTGATTGATATAGGCCACAGCCGTGGTATTGACGGATTGGATCCTGTTGGGACAATCCCTTAACCTGGAAGTCCAGGCTTTTAGAGCCAGACGCACTGCCCGAATCTCTAGGATGTTGCTGGGCAAGGCTCTTTCGGTACTTGAACACTGTCCTTGGACAGTTGTCTTCTGTCATTACCACTTACCAGATAAGTGGTCTGAAGGATTTACCCTTTAGGACATTCTTTAGTAACCACCAATTGAGGCTTTAGGACAGCCTTGGGGACAGCCGCATTGGCAAGTCCAAAGCTTGGATCGATTTGTTCCAAGCAAATAGAATAATGTTTTGCAACATTCTCAAATGGAACTGGGCAAAGGGAACTGCTTCGAATGAAGCCACCATCCTTTCTAACAAACTCATGCAAAGGCGAATGGAGGGACCTCCTTTTGACCTGACCATCCGCACCAACTCTTTTATGGAGTTGTGTTTTTTTTTTTTTCTCTCTCTTTCTGGGCAAGACAATCCTTTTTCTGGGCTGTATCTATGATCAGACCCAAATACTGCAGCCCTTTTTTAGCGATTTTAATGAAGGAGACTTTTACTAGGTTGAGAACGCAACCCAGACGCTTTCCAGGTAACTGGTTGTAATGCGTACACCTTACTCCGAAAAGCTATTGGTCTATTAGCAATAGTTCGTCTAGGTATGCCAAGACTGTTTAAGCCCTGTGCCCTTGACCTGGCTACAGGTGGGGCTAGCACCTTTGTGAACACTCGAGGTGCTGTAGCTAGCCCGAAGGGCAAGGCTATAAAAGGAAATGCTGCTGTTCTACTTCGAACCGCAGAAACCTTTGGTGAGCGGGAAATATATGGACATGCAGATATGCATCCCTGATGCCGATAGGCGCCAAAAGTTTTCCTCCTTGCAGGATAGAAACGACTGACTTGATCAACTCCATAGTAGGAGCGGATCTTCAGGAACTGATTTAGATTCTTTTAGATCTAGAATGGATCTGTTGAATTTCTGCGTGGCTCTGTACATGTACAGGAAATGCATGAAAAAGGCAGTGAAGGTTCCAAGGAACCTAAGAAAAAACAGATCAGCTGACACACACACGGTATATATACAGTATATTATATATATATATATATGTATTTTTTGGAGAAAAGGGCATAGGTGGACTTTTTACAGTTCCTAGGCTTCTCCCCTTACCTTATCCTCGCTGCAGGATACTGCTGGTTTAACAGACAGATCCAACTTTCACCCATCACGGCGGGCAGCGTAGTTAAACCTTCAAAGACTGGGGCCCTTTTAATAGGGGTTCCGCTCCTTTGGACTTGTATAGCACCCCTCAGGAACAACTTTAAGTAATATGAAAAACCAAAAAGAGTCCTGGTTCCTAGGGTCCAGCTCTCAAAGAGAAGCTTACAGGCAAAACCTTGTTCTTCAATGCGAGGCCCAGGTACCATCCTATGGCCTCAGTGGCGAGGATGGATCCGGTTGTGGAGGTTTTTTTAAATCCAGCATGGATCCCTCCCTGGAGCTCCTCAGAGCACATCTTCACTTGTGACCAACACCTTGGACACTGGCGAAAAAAACTGAGGATTCCTGGGAGGAGGGGTTATATAGGGGAGTCAACTTCCTGTATTGGTTATACCAGTGTCAACACCTGAAGGTAGGCCCGTAACCCACCAAGTAATAGGCTCTGTGTCCTATGATGTACAATAAAGAAAAACACATTTTTCCCCCCTGAACATAGAGGGCAAATCACGGATGCGTGTTATACGCCAATAGTGTACCTCAGAGGGGAAGGAGAGGGACAAGCGCCGCCGGAATTCATGGAGCCATCATCTTCTGTATATTCGGCTCTCACTCGGCTCGGACATCACACACACAGTCCTGCCTCCGCCACCGGCATTGGACCAGTGTTCTGTCAATCACAGGAGCTGATCCAATGCCGATGGTGGAGGCGGGATTGTGTATGACTGACGACTGAGAGCCGAGTAAACAGGAGATGGCGGCTCAGAGATTTCCTGCATGATTTTACTGCATGAGAGATGGTGAGGCTGCAGATGGGCGCAGATCAGGCCGCATTGAGGCTGCAGATGGGCGCAGATCAGGCCGCATTGAGGCTGCAGATGGGCGCAGATCAGGCCGCATTGAGGCTGCAGATGGGCGCAGATCAGGCCGCATTGAGGCTGCAGATGGGCGCAGATCAGGCTGCATTGAGGCTGCATTGAGGCTGCAGAAGGGCGCAGATCAGGCTGCATTGAGGCTGCAGAGGGGCACAGAACAGGCTGCAAATGGGCACAGATCAGGCTGCATTAAGCCTGCAGATGGGTACAGATGGGCACTAATCAGGCTGCATTGATGGGCACTGACCATTATTTTGCTTCAAAGTGATTTATTTTGAAAACTTTATTTCCTGAAAATTCCCTGTTCAATTGAAGGTGTTTGTTATACGCCGATAAATACGGTATCTCCTAAACGTGCACCGCTTAGGAGATATGTATTTGCAAAGACGTCACTGGCGCATGCGATCTGAAGGAACGGCATAACCGTGCCGTGAACAATGCTCGTCCAATTAAAGGACCAGTTATCGGTGATCAGTTAAGACACCTGCCATTTGATGGTTTGACAGTTCGGTTGAGGACACAAGCAAATGTGACAGTTATCATTCCCAGCATGCTTTATTAAAATTATACCATTAAATTAGACGGGCTTATTTCTGCTTTAAGCCAAATTTATAGAACTTCAGCCCCCTAAAGTCTTTCCACCATGTTTAAGGTGAACTGTAGTCATAAATGTTTATACGTACACGTGAGAGTAACACAAGTTCTACTATCAAGGTTTTTTTATGTACAGTCAGGTCCATAAATATTGGGACATCAACACAATTGTAATCTTTTTTGGCTCTATACACCACCACAATGAATTTCAAATGAAACAAATAAGATGTGCTTTAACTGCAGACTTTCAGCTTTAATTTGAGGGTATTTACATCCAAATCAGGTGAACGGTGTAGGAATTACAACAGTTTGCATATGTGCCTCCCACTTTTTAAGGGACCAAAAGTAATGGAACAGATTAACAATCATCCATCAAACTTTCCCTTTTTAATACTTGGTTGCAAATCCTTTGCAGTCAATTACAGCCTGAAGTCTGGAACGCATAGACATCACCACATGCTGGGTTTCATCCCTGGTGATGCTCTGCCAGGCCTCTACTGCAACTGTCTACAGTTCCTGCTTGTTCTTGGAGCATTTTCCCTTCAGTTTTGTCTTTAGCAAGTAAAATGCATGCTCAATCGGATTTAGGTCAGGTGATTGACTTGGCCATTGCATAACATTCCACTTCTTTCTCTTAAAAAACTCTTTGGTTGCTTTCGCAGTATGCTTTGGGTCATTGTCCATCTGCACTGTGAAGCGCCGTCCAATGAGTTCTAAAGCATTTACCTGAATATGAGCAGATAATATTTTCCGAAACACTTCAGAATTCATCCTGCTGGTTTTGTAAGCAGTCACATCATCAATAAATAGAACCAGTTCCATTGGCAGCCATACATGTCCACACCATGACACTACCACCACCATGCTTCACTGATGAGGTGGTATGCTTTGGATCATGAGCAGTTCCTTTCCTTCTCCATACTCTTCTCTTCCCATCACTCTGGTACAAGTTGATCTTGGTCTCATCTGTCCATAGGATGTTGTTCCAGAACTGTGAAGGCTTTTTTAGATGTTGTTTGGCAAACTCTAATCTGGCCCTCCTGTTTTTAAGTCTCACCAATGGTTTACATCTTGTAGTGAACCCTCTGTATTCACTCCGGTGAAGTGTTCTCTTGATTTTTGACTTTGACACACATACACCTACCTCCTGGAGAGTGTTCTTGATCTGGCCAACTGTTGCGAAGGGTGTTTTCTTCACCAGGGAAAGAATTCTTTGGTCATCCACCACAGTTGTTTTCTGTGGTCTTCCGGGTCTTTTGGTGTTGCTGAGCTCACCAGTGCGCTTTCTTTTTAAGGATGTTCCAAACAGTTGATTTGGCCACAACAAATGTTTCTGCAATCTCTCTGATGTGTTTGTTCTGTTTTTTCAGCCTAATGATGGCTTGCTTCACTGATAGTGACAGCTCTTTAGATCTCATATTGAGAGTTGATAGCAACAGATTCCAAATGCAAATAGCACACTTGAAATTAACTCTGGACCTTTTATCTGCTCCTTGAAAATGGGATCATGAGGGAATAACACACACCTGGCCATGGAACAGCTGAGCAGCCAATTGTCCCATTACTTTTGGTCCCCTAAAAAGTGGGAGGCACATATACAAACTGTTGTAATTCCTACACCGTTCACCTGATTTGGATGTAAATACCCTCAAATTAAAGCTGAAAGTCTGCAGTTAAAGCACATCTTGTTTGTTTCATTTCAAATCCATTGTGGTGGTGTATAGAGCCAAAAAAGATTAGAATTGTGTCAATGTCCCAATATTTATGGACCTGACCGTATTTTCTTTATTATGATCAGTACTAATTCTATTTTCAGGCAAATATTCCCATTTGTCCTTCCCAGTCAGCAGGTGAAGCGGCTAGGCTTCTCTTTGCAGTTTCATCAGGCTAAAATTTTCTGCTTTGCTAAGAAAAGTGTGGGTTGTAAACTCACAGGCTCTCCTCATAGGGCTCCGATTAGAATTTTATATAGCCAGAGACCGTCGGAAAGCCAGCAGCTAGTGTTGGGCTTTCTGTGTAAAAAGTCAAACGCTCTGCAAAAAACAACTGTGTGAATGTAAAATAGGATTTGATATAAATTTTAAAAAAATTAACATTTTAAAAAAGACAAAAAAATAAAAAAAATTACCCAAAATATATGAAGTTTTCACTGTAAACACATTTCTTTAGTTTAGGGCATGACAGCCCACTTTTAATGAAGACAAAACAAAATTAAAGTTCCATACAAAATAGTTTCCCTCGCAGGGTTTCATCTTCACAAAGCAAGCAACTAAAAAAATGCTCCCTGGCCAGCAGCACTGCTGCTCTCTGCGGGGTCTTTTTGCTTTCCGGTAAACACAAAATGGCAGCTTGTATAGGCTTCTGCCTTGAGACACCCCGCCTCCCAGAACTCAGGCTCTGAGTTTCTCTTGAGGAAAGAGAAAAATATCCTGGACGGCCGCACACCATAGAAGACATCTTTATTGATATGAAGAAATAAAATCCAAATGCAGTCACCTCATGTACAGGGAGGAACAGGAAATATAGCCAACATGTTTCACGCCCCATCATGGCGCTTATTCATAGCTGAATGATTAAAGTTTGATTATGGGTATATATAGGGACTTCGGGTTTTGATAGCCAATCCAGAGATGGTCTCAAATAGAGACCTGCCCACATAATCAAACTCTAGACCGACACCCAAGAGATAGGAGACACCTGGGATGTGAAGTTGAATTTTAAATCAAAATTTGAAGACAAGGTAACATGACAATGTAATAATGCCTATAAAGGTCCACCAAACTAAAAAAGTTTACCAAGTGAACCAGTGCGCATATATATATGTATATACATGCGCTAGACACATGATTATTTTTACTATTCGCATTATTCAACTTCTCCCATTGTGTACATCCATAACCTTGGGATGAAGACCATGATAAATACTAAAACAATATTAACAATAGCAAAGTACAAAGTAACAACACTAATTTTCAAATCATAAATGCTAAATAATCTCAAAGGAAAACTTGTGTATAAATGATGATAAACAAAATTCGTAAAAATGTAAAACATGCTGAAACCATACAAAATAGCAAAATAACATATATAAGAAATTGATGTGAAAATGCCAATAATCCTATTCCCAGCACTATCAATTATGTCTTGGTAACTGCATATATATACACATATACACATCATCCTGAAATATATAAACCTAATTACATTTGAAAATTGTGTAAATAAAACCTTGATTTTCGTTTAAAAATTATTATGTATAAATCATTATTCCCACATAAATCCATGCACTCAAGAAGAACGCAAGCCCCATTCAACGACGTCTGGAATCCATTCATATTGGATACATAAACAAAAAATATATCTCAAATTTGCAACAAACGGCCAAGAAAAAAAGAGAAGAAAGACAGAAAATTGTCATCCAATGGGGAAGCATTTAAATGGTGCATGGAAAAGGTGGGGAAATTAGAGAGGGACCCTAAAGGAGTTACATTAACATCTTTTTAATAGACTAGCTATATGTGCTAAATAACGTAAACTTCAGACGGTGGTCCAAAATTTATAGAGATCTATAAATATTACCTGGATGGCTATGCAAGGAACAGTAAACAAAGAGCAATGATCTCGTTGTACCTGTAACTGCTATGGGAAAGGTGGTCACGCTACTGATTTTCTCAGTTGAATCTCAAAGAACCCTAGAAAATCAACAGATATTGTGTGGATAGATGTGTAGGAGACATAGTCTCTCTATACTTGGTGCAATAACATGATTAACCACTTGACGACCGCCTCACGCCGATGTACGTCGGCAAAGTGGCACGGACAGGCAAAATCACGTACATGTACGTGATTTGCCTTCCGCGGGTGGGGGGTCCGATCGGACCCCCCCCCGGTGCCCGAGGCGGTCGTCGTTTGTCCAGCGGCGATCGGTGATGAGGGGGAGACCATCCGTTCGTGGCCCCCCCCTCGCGATCGCCGCCGGCCAATGAAAACACTCCTTTGCTGCTGTATGCTAAACAGCAGCAAAGGAAGTGATGTCATCTCCCCTCGGGTCGGTATTTTCCGTTCCGGCCCGAGGAGAGACGACAAGTATGTGAGTGCACCAACACTACACACACAGTAGAACATGCCAGGCACACAAATCACCCCGATCCCCCCCCCGATCGCCCCCCGATCCCCCCCCAATCACCCCCCCCCCCTGTCACAAACTGACACCAGCAGTTTTTTTTTTTTTTTTTTTTTTCTGATTACTGCATAGTGTCAGTTTGTGACAGTGACAGTGTTGGGACAGTGTATATTACCCCCCTTTAGGTCTAGGGTACCCCCCTAACCCCCCCTAATAAAGTTTTAACCCCTTGATCACCCCCTGTCACCAGTGTCACTAAGCGATCATTTTTCTGATCGCTGTATTAGTGTCGCTGGTGACGCTAGTTAGTGAGGTAAATATTTAGGTTCGCCGTCAGCGTTTTATAGCGTCAGGGACCCCCATATACTACCTAATAAATGTTTTAACCCCTTGATTGCCCCCTAGTTAACCCTTTCACCACTGATCACCGTATAACCGTTACGGTTGACGCTGGTTAGTTCGTTTATTTTTTATAGTGTCAGGGCACCCGCCGTTTATTACCGAATAAAGGTTTAGCCCCCCGATCGCCCGGCGGTGATATGCGTCGCCCCAGGCAGCGTCAAATTAGCGCCAGTACCGCTAACACCCACGCACGCAGCATGCGCCTCCCTTAGTGGTATAGTATCTGATCGGATCAATATCTGATCCGATCAGATCTATACTAGCGTCCCCAGCAGTTTAGGGTTCCCAAAAACGCAGTGTTAGCGGGATCAGCCCAGATACCCGCTAGCACCTGCGTTTTGTCCCTCCGCCCGGCCCACCCAAGTGCAGTATCGATCGATCACTGTCACTTACAAGGCACTAAACGCATAACTGCAGCGTTCGCAGAGTCAGGCCTGATCCCTGCGATCGCTAACAGTTTTTTTGGTAGCATTTTGGTGAACTGGCAAGCACCAGCCCCAGGCAGCGTCAGGTTAGCGCCAGTACCGCTAACACCCACGCACGCACCATACACCTCCCTTAGTGGTATAGTATCTGAACGGATCAATATCTGATCCGATCAGATCTATACTAGCGTCCCCAGCAGTTTAGGGTTCCCAAAAACGCAGTGTTAGCGGAATCAGCCCAGATACCTGCTAGCACCTGCGTTTTTCCCCTCCGCCCGGCCCAGCCCAGCCCACCCAAGTGCAGTATCGATCGATCACTGACACTTACAAAACACTAAACGCATAACTGCAGCGTTCGCAGAGTCAGGCCTGATCCCTGCGATCGCTAACAGTTTTTTTTGTAGCGTTTTGGTGAACTGGCAAGCACCAGCCCCAGGCAGCGTCAGATTAGCGCCAGTACCGCTAACACCCACGCACGCACTGTACACCTCCCTTAGTGGTATAGTATCTGATCGCATCAATATCTGATCCGATCAGATCTATACTAGCGTCACCAGCAGTTTAGGGTTCCCAAAAACGCAGTGTTAGCGGGATCAGCCCAGATACCTGCTAGCACCTGCGTTTTGCCCCTCCGCCCGGCCCAGCCCAGCCCACCCAAGTGCGGTATCGATCGATCACTGTCACTTACAAAACACTAAACGCATAACTGCAGCGTTCGCAGAGTCAGGCCTGATCCCTGCGATCGCTAACAGTTTTTTGGTAGTGTTTTGGTGAACTGGCAAGCGCCAGCGGCCTAGTACACCCCGGTCGTAGTCAAACCAGCACTGCAGTAACACTTGGTGACGTGGCGAGTCCCATAAGTGCAGTTCAAGCTGGTGAGGTGGCAAGCACAAGTAGTGTCCCGCTGCCACCAAGAAGACAAACACAGGCCCGTCGTGCCCATAATGCCCTTCCTGCTGCATTCGCCAATCCTAATTGGGAACCCACCGCTTCTGCAGCGCCCGTACTTCCCCCATTCACATCACCAACCAAATGCAGTCGGCTGCATGAGAGGCATTTTTATGTCCTCCCGAGTACCCCTACCCAACGAACCCCCCCAAAAAAGATGTCGTGTCTGCAGCAAGCGAGGATATAGGCGTGACACCCGCTATTATTGTCCCTCCTGTCCTGACAATCCTGGTCTTTGCATTGGTGAATGTTTTGAACGCTACCATTCACTAGTTGAGTATTAGCGTAGGGTACAGCATTGCACAGACTAGGCACACTTTCACAGGGTCTCCCAAGATGCCATCGCATTTTGAGAGACCCGAACCTGGAACCGGTTACCGTTATAAAAGTTAGTTACAAAAAAAGTGTAAAAAAAATATGAAATAAAAAAAAATAGTTGTTGTTTTATTGTTCTCTCTCTCTCTATTCTCTCTCTCTATTGTTCTGCTCTTTTTTACTGTATTCTATTCTGCAATGTTTTATTGTTATTGTTATTGTTATTGATTGTTATTGTTATTGTTATTATGTTTTATCATGTTTGTTTTTCAGGTGTGTAATTATTTACACTTTACTGTGCTTTATTGTTAACCATTGTTAACCATTTTTTTGTCTTCAGGTACGCCATTCACGACTTTGAGTGGTTATACCAGAATGATGCCTGCAGGTTTAGGTATCATCTTGGTATCATTCTTTTCAGCCAGCGGTCGGCTTTCATGTAAAAGCAATCCTAGCGGCTAATTAGCCTCTAGACTGCTTTTACAAGCCGTGGGAGGGAATGCCCCCCCCCCCCCCACCGTCTTCCGTGTTTTTCTCTGGATCTCCTGTCTCAACAGGGAACCTGAGAATGCAGCCGGTGATTCAGCCAGCTGACCATAGAGCTGATCAGAGACCAGAGTGGCTCCAAACATCTCTATGGCCTAAGAAACCGGAAGCTACGAGTATTTCATGACTTAGATTTCGCCGGATGTAAATAGCGCCATTGGGAAATTGGGGAAGCATTTTATCACACCGATCTTGGTGTGGTCATTTGCTTTGAGGGCAGAGGAGAGATCTAGGGTCTAATAGACCACAATTTTTTCAAAAAAGAGTACCTGTCACTACCTATTGCTATCATAGGGGATATTTACATTCCCCGAGATAACAATAAAAATGATTAAAAAAAAAAATATGAAAGGAACAGTTTAAAAGTAAGATTAAAAAAGCAAAAAAATAATAAAGAAAAAAAAAAAAAAAAAAAAAAACACCCCTGTCGCCCCCTGCTCTCGCGCTAAGGCGAACGCAAGCGGCGGTCTGTCGTCAAACGTAAACAGCAATTGCACCATGCATGTGAGGTATCACCGCGAAGGCCAGATTGAGTGCAGTAATTTTTCCAGTAGACCTCCTCTGTAAATCTAAAGTGGTAACCTGTAAAGGCTTTTTAAGGCTTTTAAACATGTATTTATTTTGTTGCCACTGCACGTTTGTGCGCAATTTTAAAGCATGTCATGTTTGGTATCCATGTACTCGGCCTGAGATCATCTTTTTTATTTCATCAAACATTTGGGCAATATAGCGTGTTTTAGTGCATTAAAATTAAAAAAAGTGTGTTTTTTTCCCCAAAAAATGCGTTTGAAAAATCGCTGCGCAATTACTGTGTGAAAAAAAAAAATGAAACACCCACCATTTTAATCTGTAGGGCATTTGCTTTAAAAAAATATATAATGTTTGGGGGTTCAAAGTAATTTTTTTGCAAAAAAAAAAAACTTTTTCATGTAAACAATAAGTGTCAGAAAGGGCTTTGTCTTCAAGTGGTTAGAAGAGTGGGTGATGTGTGACATAAGCTTCTAAATGTTGTGCATAAAATGCCAGGACAGTTCAAAACCCCCCCAAATGACCCCATTTTGGAAAGTAGACACCCCAAGCTATTTGCTGAGAGGCATGTCGAGTCCATGGAATATTTTATATTGCGACACAAGTTGCGGGAAAGAGACAAATTTTTTTTTTTTTTTTTTTTTTTTGCACAAAGTTGTCACTAAATGATATATTGCTCAAACATGCCATGGAAATATATGAAATTACACCCCAAAATACATTCTGCTGCTTCTCCTGAGTACGGGGATACCACATGTGTGAGACTTTTTGGGAGCCTAGCCGCGTACGGGACCCCGAAAACCAAGCACCGCCTTCAGGCTTTCTAAGGGCGTGAATTTTTGATTTCACTCTTCACTGCCTATCACAGTTTCGGAGGCCATGGAATGCCCAGGTGGCACAAAACCCCCCCAAATGACCCCATTTTGGAAAGTAGACACCCCAAGCTATTTGCTGAGAGGTATAGTGAGTATTTTGCAGACCTCACTTTTTGTCACAAAGTTTTGAAAATTGAAAAAAGAAAAAAAAAAATGTTTTTTCTTGTCTTTCTTCATTTTCAAAAACAAATGAGAGCTGCAAAATACTCACCATGCCTTTCAGCAAATAGCTTGGGGTGTCTACTTTCCAAAATGGGGTCATTTGGGGGGGTTTTGTGCCACCTGGGCATTCCATGGCCTCCGAAACTGTGATAGGCAGTAAAGAGTGAAATCAAAAATTTTCACCCTTAGAAATCCTGAAGGCAGTGATTGGTTTTTGGGGTCCAGTACGCGGCTAGGCTCCCAAAAAGTCCCACACATGTGGTATCCCCATACTCAGGAGAAGCAGCTAAATGTATTTTGGGGTGCAATTCCACATATGCTCATGGCCTGTGTGAGCAATATATCATTTAGTGACAACTTTATGAAAAAAAAAAAAAAAAAAAAAAAAAAGTGTCACTTTCCCGCAACTTGTGTCAAAATATAAAATATTCCATGGACTCAATATGCCTCTCAGCAAATAGCTTGGGGTGTCTACTTTCCAAAATGGGGTCATTTTGGGGGGTTTTGTGCCACCTGGGCATTCCATGGCCTCCGAAACTGTGATAGGCAGTGAAGAGTGAAAGCAAAAATTTACACCCTTAGAAATCCTGAAGGCGGTGATTGGTTTTCGGGGCCCCGTACGCGGCTAGGCTCCCAAAAAGTCCCACACATGTGGTATCCCCATACTCAGGAGAAGCAGCTAAATGTATTTTGGGGTGCAATTCCACATAGGCCCATGGCCTGTGTGAGCAATATATCATTTAGTGACGACTTTTTGTAAATATTTTTTTTTTTTTTTTTTTTTTGTCATTTTTCAATCACTTGGGACAAAAAAAATAAATATTCAATGGGTTCAACATGCCTCTCAGCAATTTCCTTGGGGTGTCTACTTTCCAAAATGGGGTCATTTGGGGGGGTTTTGTACTGCCCTGCCATTTTAGCACCTCAAGAAATGACATAGGCAGTCATAAACTAAAAGCTGTGTAAATTCCAGAAAATGTACCCTAGTTTGTAGACGCTATAACTTTTGCGCAAACCAATAAATATACACTTATTGACATTTTTTTTACCAAAGACATGTGGCCGAATACATTTTGGCCTAAATGTATGACTAAAATTTAGTTTATTGGATTTTTTTTATAACAAAAAGTAGAAAATATCATTTTTTTTCAAAATTTTCGGTCTTTTTCCGTTTATAGCGCAAAAAATAAAAACTGCAGAGGTGATCAAATACCATCAAAAGAAAGCTCTATTTGTGGGAAGAAAAGGACGCAAATTTCGTTTGGGTACAGCATTGCATGACCGCGCAATTAGCAGTTAAAGCGACGCAGTGCCAAATTGGAAAAAGACCTCTGGTCCTTAGGCAGCATAATGGTCCGGGGCTCAAGTGGTTAAGATGATAATTTTTTTACAAAAGCTATAATTTAAACTTCCAGGCTCTAAATAGATCACAAACAGCAATGGATCACCAAACATATATAAAATCGCAAAAAAAAAAAATAAAAAAAAACACAAAAAACACAAAAAACGCACAAATAGCACAAATCGCAAAAAGTCGCAGAATCACAAAATATCGCAAAAAAAAATTTAAAAAAAAAAAAATCGCACAAAATCAAAAACCTCGAAAAAAAAAAAAAAAAAATCGAAAAAAACATGGAAAAATACACAAAATTTATAGCAAATCGGAAGAACAAAAAACAAAGAATCGAAGTGAAAGATGGCCACTGACAAATATAAACCAGGGAGCATTACGTCATATACTAAATAAGTTTAGGCTAAGGTATCACGATAGACACACATGTATGTGAGATATTGTGGGAGTCAATGTGACCTAAATCAATCAATATGTTATTTGGATTCAATTGGGGATACACATGGGCATAACACGGTGCATATCTATTGATAAAAGTGGGACACGTCCCATTCAAAATTGAGGCCGGTGGGACGTCTAGTATTTAGATTAAAAATCCACCGAACCTCTTGTTTGCACAATATGCCAAATTTGTCCCCACCTCTAGGAGGTTTAACAATTTTTTCAATGCCTTGAATTGTCAGGCTGGAAGTATCCTTGAAATGAATATCAACCCAATGGCGAGCAATGTTAGTGGCATGTTCCTTCTCTATGTCATAGAGGTGATCGTAAAGACGATCCCTCAGTCTGCGAGTGGTCCTGCCAGCATATTGATTAGAGCAAATGGTACATGTGATGACATAAACTATGTAACGCGTGTTGCAATTGATGAAGGACTGTATTTTATATGATTTGCCTGTTGAAGTATGAGTTTCTCTTACTACTTCCTTGGTTCTCGGACCACTCCGCCAGCTCTGTAGGACACAGCACAGATCCAAAGTCTGAACCTCTCAATACACTCAACTCCTGTGTTGGAGCACACTTGACCCCAGGCTGAGACCTTCTGTCTCTACAATGGGAACCCCAAGCTATCTGCAGGCCTTGTTTATAATGACCGCTGCATACCTGTGTACTCATACAAGCTGCAGCCATCCAGCAAAACCCAGACACAGGATTGAAGACACTTTAAGACCCTTCAAGCTCCAGGCGCCAATCCAGAACTACCAAACCCGGAGAAAACTTACAACACAATTTTCTCCACTCACAACAAACACTTTGCAGTCAATTACAGCCTGAAGTCTGGAACGCAGACTGTATATTAATATTATATAGAATTTATATAGCGCCAATAGTTTGCACAGCGCTTTACAATGTTAGGGCCAACAATACAGTTACAATACAATTAAATACAGGAGGAATCAGAGGGCCCTACTCGTTCAAGCCTACAATCTAAAAGTAAGGGTCAAATGATACTAAAAAGGTAATGACTGTGGGGGATGAGAAAAGTACAGTTAGGTGGAGGCAGGTTAGGCTTCTCGGAAGACAAATGTTTTCAGGGATCCCCTAAAAGTGGATAGAGTAGGAGATAAATCGGACAGATTGGGATAGGGAATTTCAAAGGTTAGGAGAGGCTAATGCCACGTACACACGGTCGGAATTTTCGTCTACAAAAGTCCGATGGAAGCTGACGGACAAAATACGGCTGACAATCCGATTGTGTGTGGGCTTCCCCGGACTTTCAGCGGACTTTTCCAGCCGCAAATCTGACAGACTTTAGATTTGAAACATGCTTCAAATCTTTACGTAGTAACTATGCTGGACCCAGAAATCCGCTCGTCTGTATGCTAGTCCGACGGACAAAAACCCACGCTAGGGCAGCTATTGGCTACTGGCTATCAACTTCCTTATTTTAGTCCGGTGTACGTCATCACGTACGAATCCGGAGGACTTTTGTGTGATCGTATGTAGGCAAGTCCGTTCCTTAGAAAGTCTGCCGCAAGTCCGTTGTAAGTCCGTTGTAAGTCCGTTGTAAGTCCGTTGTAAGTCCGTTGTAAGTCCGTTGTAAGTCCGTTGTAAGTCCGTTGTAAGTCCGTTGTAAGTCCGTTGTAAGTCCGTTGTAAGTCCGTTGTAAGTCCGTTGTAAGTCCGTTGTAAGTCCGTTGTAAGTCCGTTGTAAGTCCGTTGTAAGTCCGTTGTAAGTCCGTTGTAAGTCCGTTGTAAGTCCGTTGTAAGTCCGTTGTAAGTCCGTTGTAAGTCCGTTGTAAGTCCGTTGTAAGTCCGTTGTAAGTCCGTCGGACAGGCTGTCGGACAGGCTGTCGGACAGGCTGTCGGACAGGCTGTCGGACAGGCTGTCGGACTTTTGTAGACGAAAAGTCAGACCGTGTGTACGCGGCATTAGAAGTCCTGGAGGCGAGTATGGTAAGAGATGACAAGGGAACTAGAGAGCAGGAGGTCTTGGAAGGAATGAAGAAAACAATTTGGTTGGTATTTCGAGACTAGGTTAGTCATGTAGCTAGGGGCCGAGTTGTGGATGGCTTTGTAAGTTATTATTAATATTTTTAATTTAATTTGTTGGGTGAGTGGCAGCCAGTAGAGGGATTGGCAGACACTGAGCGGCTTGTACAGTGGATGAGCCTGGCAGCAGCATTAATGATGGACTGAAGGGGCATAGCCTATTTAAAGGTAAGCAAATGGGGAGGGAGTTGCAGTTAGTCAAGGCGAGAGATAACCAGGGAGTAAATTAGCAGCTTTGTGGTGTCATTGGTTAGTAAGGGGTGTATTTTGAATGAGATATTGCATAGGTTGAAACGGCAATCTTTTGCAAGTGATTGGATATGGGGCCAAAATGAGAGTACAGAGTCCAGGATAATACCTAGCACCCTGGCATGTGGGGATGGGTTGATGGTTGTGTCATTAATCTTGACAGAGAAGTCGGGAGAAGGGGACCATGGGGGAGGAAATATTATGAGCCTGGTTTTGGACAGGTTGAGTTTGAGGAAGTGGTGTGACATCCAGACTGATGTGTCTGTTAGTAAATCAGAGATGATAGACTAATGGAGTGAGCTGAGGGGTAGAGAGACAGATTTGAAAATGAATTTAAACTGTAGTATCAGGCTGCAACATACCAAAACTGAAAAAATACACTGTATTTAAAAAAAAAAAAAAAATTGAATTGAATTTGCTTTTTAAATGATACCCTTTCTGCGAGGTTAAACATTATAACCCATCTAAAAGCAGCACGTCAGCAGCTTTACGTGCATTCTTTGTTTTTAAGCAATACTCAAGGTCTTGCCAACATTTGTGATTAGAAAATGTGCCTATTATACTAAAAAGGAGGCACTATGTTACTTCTGCTTCTGTTAAATACCAAGTATACACAAGCTAAAATACCTGGTTGAATCTGTATCTACAAAAAAAGAACCAAAATAACCGATTTTTGAGACTTAAGGGGTCCACATTTGCAATGCTTGCCTTTATTTTATTCTAAAAACAGCCGTTAATATAATTTCAAGCACAATGGAACTTGTTTACAATCCTCAGCAACCTCCAAAAAGGTGATATACAATAAACCTTGGAACACCTCAAAATTACCTACACAATCCAGCTGCTCAATATTTCAGACATGCAAAATCATTATGTCATTAGGCTAATCACAAAGCGAGCACAGGCAGACCTTTATAGGAAGAAAATTCAACCTTATTTCGTTCAGTCTGAAAATCAATTACCTTTCTACCCTTTTTTTGTGATGTAGACATATGTTGAAACAGGGGACAAATGTAGAATAAAGCCAGTGTTTTCTGATGAGAAAGTGTATATGACCTTCACCATTGTACCTGATGTTTAGAGACACAGAATCAATTACCCAAAACTGTGTACATATTACTGCAGTCCTTTGCTGCAACACAAAATGGCATCAGCAGCTAAGAGAATAATAAAACAAAGATTTCTCTAAGATAGAAATTGCTTAAACTTGTATGTTAAAATCATTAAAATCTTAAACAAACTTCAGCGTGTTAATTTTAAAAAAACTGATTTTTAAAACAGCTTACCTGTAAAATCCTTTTCTTGGTACATCACGGGACACAGAGCACCATAATAATGAATATGTGGGTTATACGCTTACCTTTAGGTGATTGGACACTGGCAACCAATAGTAAGACGGTTCCTCCCATATAACCCCTCCCATACCGGAAGTACCTTAGTTTTGTAGCAAGCAATGACAATCTCAGAAAGAGGGGAGGGACCTCTGTGTCCCGTGATGTACTCCAAGAAAAGGATTTTACAGGTAAGCTGTTTTAAAAATCCGTTTTTTCTTTATTGTACATCACGGGACACAGAGCACCACAATAATGACTATGTGGGATGTCCTAAAGCAATGCACCTTGAGGGGGGGGGGAACACATTATCCCTAAGCCCATCGGGCCTGAGACTATAAAGCTGCCTGCAACACGCTGTGACCAAAAACAGTCTCCTTTTGAGATCACACATCCATCTGGTAAAACCTGGTGAACGTATGAACTGAAGACCAAGCAGCCGCTTTGCAAACCTGAGCCATAGACACCTGTTGGCGTTCTGCCCATGATGCACTAATCCCTCTAGTGGAGTGTGCCTTTAAATCCCAAGGTGGAACCCTGCGCTTTAATCCATACGCCTGGATAAAAGTCTGGCGAATCCACCTGGATATAGTTGAACTTGTTGCCGGCTGTCCTTTCTTAGGACCCTCTGGCAAGACAAAAAAAGTCAGTCTTCCGAAAGGGAGCTGACATCTTCAAGTAAATTTCGATCGCCCTCCCCACATTCAGTGAGTGAAGCGACCTTTCCTCCCTAGTCTTAGGATTTGGAAAAAAGGAAGGTAAAATGATATCCTGATTCAAATGAAATTTGGAAACCACCTTCGGTAGAAAATCCGGACGAGGGCGCATGACCACTCTGTCTTGATGAAGATTCGTAAAAGGTTCTTTGCAAGAAAGGGCGGCCAATTCAGACACCCTTCTAGCCGATGTTATAGCCACCAAAAAAACGAATTTTCTGGTCAATAGGACAAAAGGAATATGCCTAGTAGGTTCAAACGGTTGACTCTGTAAGGCTGACAGTACCAAATTTAAGTCCCAGGGACGTAAAGGTGGTTTAACCGGCGGCCTCAGGTGTGTTACTCCCTTGACAAAGGTTCGCACCAAAGAATGGGATGCAATCGGTCTCTGGAGAAAAAAAGATAAGGCCGAAATCTGTCCCTCAATTTTCCCTAAAGCGAGCTGCAGGTCTACTCCTGCTTGAAGAAAGGCAAGAACTCTTCCAATCGTATATCTACGAGGGTTCCATTTCCTCTCCTCACACCAAGAAATTTACGACTTCCAGATTCTATAATAGATAGCTCTAGAAACTGACTTTCTAGCATTTATCAAGGTAGACAAGACTGAACCCATAACACCACGGTCTTTCAATAGTCTGGTCTCAATAGCCAAGCCATCAAATTCAGCAACCGTAAAGAAGGATGAAATATGGGTCCTTGAGACAACAGGTCTGGACGGCATGGAAGGACCAATGGGTCCCCTACTGCCAACTTCACAATCTCCGAGTACCAGAATCTCCAGGGCCACGCTGGGGCCACTAGGATCACTGGCTTTTGCTCCTCCTGTATTCTGCGTAATAAGTGCGGCAGAATTTGGATCGGGGGGAAAGGCATATATCAGAGAATACTGATCCCAAGGAACTACTAATGCGTCTATCCCGACAGCAAGTGGATCCTTGGTCCTGGAGACAAACCTGTCCAGCTTGGCATTGAATCTGGATGCCAGAAGATCCACATCTGGGGTCCCCCAGTATTGGCAGATCTGTAGAAAAACCTTAGGGTGCAGGGACTATTCCCCTGGCAACAATTTCTGGCGACTTAGGAAATCTGCCTGCCAATTGTCCACCCCCGGGATAAACACTGCCGAAAGGAATGGCACATGTTTTTCTGCCAAAGTCAATATATGGTTTACCTCCTTCTGGGCTGCTCGACTCCTGGTACCTCCCTCGTGGTTGATATATGCCACCACCGTGGAGTTGTCGGACTGGACTCTGACAGGAAGACCCAATCTGGATGTCCAGAATCGCAGAGCCAGACGAGCTGCCCGAATCTCCAATAGATTGATGGGCAGGGTCCTTTCTGTCTTGGACCATATTCCCTGAACAGACGCTTCCTCTAGGACTGCTCCCCAGCCGAGAAGACTGGCGTCTGTGGTTACGACTTTCCAGGCTACCGGTGGGAAAGATTTCCCTCTTTTCAAATTGCTGGTTCTTAACCACCAAGAAAGGTTCCATAGAACCATAGGCTGATCCAAGGTTCGAGCCAACTTGTCCCAGGCCTTCAGAATACTGTTCTGGAACACTCTGGAGTGGACCTGTGCATATGGCACTGCGCTGAAGGATGACACCATCTTGCCCAGTAACCTCATGGAGAGCCGAATAGAAGGTGTTAGTTCTTTTTTCACCTTCTGTACAAGTTCCACTATGAAGGCGACCTTTAAGGGAGGAAGAAACACCTTTTCTTGGGCAGCGTCCAAGACCAGACTCAGATACACCAAGGCTTGGGTCGGACAAAGAGCTGACTTGTCCATATTTAGAATCCAACCTAGGCGTTGTAAAACCCGTACTGTTCTTGACACGTTTTGAACCAGTATGGGGCTAGAGCATTCTCTTAGAAGAAGATCGTCCAGATATCCTACTACGGAGACCTTCTGAGACCTTAGGGAAGCCAACACTGGGGCCAGAATGTTTGTGAAGACCCTGGGGGCCGTGGCCAGACCGAAAGGTAGTGCCACAAATTGGAAATGACTGCCTTCTACAGCGAAGCGTAGGAACCTTTTTTTTTTTGGAAATTCTTTTTTATTCATTTTTTAGGCGAAGCGTAGGAACCTTTGATGTGGACCGAAGATCGGCACATGAAGGTACACGTCCTTGATATCTATGGACGCAAAATAGTCTCCCTTTCTCAGGGATTTTATTATTGAACGAACCGACTCCATGCGGAAGGATCTGGGAAGGCCTGGGAAGAACTGGTTCAAGACAGATGGGTCATTTCCACTGTAAAATACGGTTACAAAATAGAGTTCTGGGAGATCCCCCCGAATATGTTTCTGTACTCAAGGGTTCCGTCGGATCCAGAGAAAAGAAGATGCCTATTCCTAGCTTTACAGCATCTGCTGATGCAGGGGGTAATTGTAAGGGTTCCGCATGAGGAGAGATTCAAGTGGTTTTACTCAAACCTATTCGCCGTGCCGAAACCAAATGTGGGCATTATCCACTGGACAGGTTAAAATCTTATTTACTGAAGATATGGCAGCGTCCACCAAAGGTGTCCCCCATTTTTTTCCTTAACTTCTCCTCTATAGGATATAAGACAGAAAACCTTTTTGGAGGCAAGTATATCCTGTCAGGGTGCTCCCAGTACGCGTAAACCACCTGCTCCAGTAATGGATGCAAAGGGAACGCTTGGGAAATTTGCTGAGGTCGCAAAGATCACCAAAGTAGAACAGGAAAATTAGTACTCCCCACAAACTATAACCAGCTTTTAACCTGTCACCAGTGTCCAAGACCACCAGACTCACGTGCCCAAATATCACTCTGTGTTGTTCCACGCGCACGCCAGGAGCTCCATCCCTATAAAGCTGACCGCGCGCATCATAGATCGGCAGCATGTCCACCGCACGGTGCATGCGCCGTCCTGACACACGCGGTGCATCTGTGACGCACACAGCAGCAGCGCACACCAGGGGCACACACACACACGCCGGCCGCGCGCGGCGCATGTGCACGCCAGTACTCAAAAATGCGCGCCAAAACCGGCCATCTGTAATCTCAGACACAGGCTTAAGGTTTCCATTAAGGGTTCCATTCCATTTATAATTATTATTCTTATATTTATTAAACTTACCCCCAGTTCATCACATTTTTAATTCTTCACACTTTTACTTTCAATTTTTTTGTGCTTTTTGGAAGATTTTGGGTCCGCTGGCTGTTGTGGTTCCACAGCCACGGACCTCCAGCCCATACACTTAAAC
Organism: Lithobates clamitans; assembly: GCA_037952925.1. Lineage (NCBI taxonomy): Eukaryota > Metazoa > Chordata > Amphibia > Anura > Ranidae > Lithobates > Lithobates clamitans. Next base: position 319,029 of record JBBGZY010000802.1, read on the forward strand.
CTAATTGCCTCCACCATATATTCAAGCTGCTCTCCTCCTGAGAGCAAAAAGGCCAGTAGAAGGAGCTGCGAGCCCCGAGCGAGTAGCCTGTACTATGCCTGTACTATCCCTGTACCATCCCCAACACCAGCCTGGAAGCTTGCCGTGCATCAGCGACGTCATTTCCGCTTCCGCGCTCCAGAGTGGTCAGCGTGGAGCTTTCCATACACTGGATGCAGTGGTTCAGCCTGTGAACAGGTTCTATACCCAGACGGCTGAAGGGACGAGATCTGAGCCGGAAACAGGACAACAGCACATCCCAGGACACTGCCAACCTTAAAGGACACTTCCACCCTGCGAACCAGTAAGTGTAATCTTTACACTAACTTTCATTTTTGCACAAATAGGATATTACAGTTGGCGCCTTCACACCCCCCCTTTCTCACCAAAGGGAGTACTCACCATCCCAAGCAGCAGGGCCTGTCTTACCAGGCCCAATCTTCCCCCATCACGGCGGGTAGCGCCTCTAAGGACCTTCAGGGACCGGGTCCCCCATGTATTGGGATCCACACCCCTGGACCTGTAAAGCACCCTTTCTGGTTCACCTTGGGCAAGATTGACCAGGAATGCAAACTTAACAAGGGTCCAGTGCCTATATACGACACATTACAAGCAATACCTCATTCTTGAACCGAGGTTTGGGTACCACCCACTTTAGCTTTGTTATGCCATCCGAATAGATCCGATTATAACGTCCTCATTGGGACATTTTATGAAGAAATTTGAAGAGCTTCAACAGCCATGACCATCACCTTCAAGACACTGGCACTTTCGGTATGGGAGGGGTTATATGGGAGGAACGTCTTACTATTGGTTGCCAGTGTCCAATCACCTAAAGCAGGGCTTGACAAATTTGCTTGGAATCTAGGAGCCAGCTAAAAAAGTTAGGAGCCAGGTTTTTTTTTTTTTTTAAACGACCGACAAAGCTTTATTTTTAATATAAAAATTAACCAATCTTAAATTTACACAGAGACGACTAGAACTAATGTGACTGCTTTTATTTCCTGCCATGCAGGTACACAAGACCGCCATATTCCCACTAAGGATCCAATCAGGTCCGCCTAAAAAACTGACAGGCGAACCTGATCAGACAGCCCGAGTGAAAGGGGCCAAGCAGGGAGATGACAAATAATAAATTCATTTTAATTAACCACTTCCTTCCCGCAGGACGACTATATACGTCCTGTCTTTGAAGAGAAATACCGTAGTTATGGTAGCAGCTAGCTACCATAACCCCGGTATCTTCTTCAAGAGCCGGCGGTTCTCTTTCAGATAAAAGTGGTCTCTGCAGCAGATTAGCAGCGAGATCACTTTTATCGGCGGCAGGAGAGGGCCCCCCCTATCGCCACGATCGTTAGAGCGAGAGCAATAATTCTAGTCCTAGACCTCCTCTGTAACTCAAAACATGTAACCTGTAGAATTTTTTAAATGACACCTATGGAGATTTTAAAGGGTAAAAGTTTGTCGCCATTCCACGAGCGGATGAAATTTTGAAGCGTGACATGTTGGGAATCAATTTACTCTGCGTAACATTATCTTTCACAATATAAAAAAAATTGGGCTAACTTTACTGTTTTCTTATTTTTTAATTAAAAAAAGTATTTTTTCCCAAAAAAGTGCGCTTGTAAGTCCGCTGCGCAAATACGGTGTGACAGAAAGTATTGCAATTACCGCCATTTTATTCTCTAGGGTGTTAGAATAAAAAATATATATAATGTTTTGGGGGTTCTAAGTAAAGGGAAGGAGATGAGCAGGCAGTGAAAACAGGTAGGAAAAGCTCCATTAGCATTGGTGGATGTCTTGTCATACCAACGGCCACCACCAGAGGGCGCCCGATTGCAGAAAGAACCAGGAACCATAGGACTGCAGTAGGCCGCAAAGCCGGGGCCTCAATTACCGGCGCGGCCCAGCGCGATCGCGGCGGGAGGGGGGGGTGTCGAACGGACACACAGCTGTGCCGCCCCAGGCGCCAGGTCGCTAATTCTAGTCGCAAATGCGACCTGGCGCCCGGGTTTTGTCGAGCCCTGACCTAAAGGTAAGCGTATAACCCACAGTCATTATTATGGTGCTCTGTGTCCCGTGATGTACGATAAAGAAAGTTTTGTTTTTTTAAGCTAAAGTTTTCATTTAAATAATACCAAGTGAGCCCAGGTCTTTGTTCAGACACAGGAGGATGTCCCTGTCTCCCAACTGTGCTCTTGCACATTCACACAAGCTACACGCACCTGCATGGTTTATTTATGTTACCATCAGGAAACCATGAGAAATGGAATTCATACATTGCCAGAGCGCATGCATAGAGAAATTAAGTAAATTCAGCACCGATATGCAACAAAAGTGCTTTTTGCACTGGTACAAATCATTTGGTGGAGGGGGGATTATGGTGTGGGGTTGTTTTACAGGGGTTGGGCTTGACCCCATCATTCCAGTGAAGGGAACTCTTAAAGCGGAGTTCCACCCATAAATGGAACTTCCGTTAATCAGATTCCTCCCCCCCTCCGTTGCCACATTTGACACCTTTCAGGGGGGAAAGATAACTGTCAAATCCAGGTATCTGCTCCCACTTCTAGGGAAAGATTGCCGCACAATGTCCAGCTCCTCCTCCCGTTTCCCTTAGCAATGGTGCCGACGCCTGCACCCAGAGCCGAGGGACAGGTCGGCTTCGGGTGCCAACATCACGGGCTCCCAGGACAAGTGTCCTTATATTAAAAGTCAGCAGCTACAGTATTTGCAGCTGCCGACTTAATTTTTTTTTTTACTCAGGCAGAACTCCGCTTTAAGGGGTCAGCATACCAAGACATTTTGGACAATTTCATGCTCCCAACATTGTGGAAACATTTTGGGGATGGCCCCTTCCTGTTCCAACATAACATAACATAACATAACATAATAATAATAACATAATAACATAATAATAGCGGCGTTTTACCGCCGACGTCGCCCCCGCCCCAGTGTGCAAGGGCTCTTATTGTGATTACATTATGTTACTCTATTACTATGTTATGGAATTAAAGTTAACTTGTTTTACTATATTATATTGTATGTATTCTGGTAGTATGCCAGATATATGTTCGCAAATATTGTTTACCCACCAGACATCATCATTAGTATTATTATGTTGTGTGGCCTCCCTGGCTGCATGCTTCACACAAAGTCCCAAACCTTTTTTCTCATATATCCAAATGTCAGGGATGGAGGTACATTCAAATGTCCTCATATAAAGTCCCAAACCGTGTCTTCTCGTTTCTTTACTGAAAAGTATGTCCATGTACAGTATAGTATGTACTCAATACTTGGTTGGGTCTGCTTTTACATGAATTATTATCAGCCTGCAGCACTGCTGAGGTGTTATGGAAGCCCAGGTAGCCGCTTTCAGCTCATCTGCATTGTTGGGTCTGGTGTCTCATCTTCCTCTTGACAATACCCCACAGATTCTCTATGGGGTTTAGGTCAGGCGAGTTTGCTGGCCAATCAAGCACAGCGATACCCTGATAATTAAAGCTACTTTTTGGCAGTGTAGGCAGGTACCAAGTCCTGCTGGAAAATGAAATGAGCATCTACATAAAGCTGGTCAGCAAAGGGAAGCATGAAGTGCTCTAGAATTTCCTGGTAGAGGGCTGGGCTGACTTTGGTCTTGATAAAACACAGTGGACCAACACCAGCAGATGACATGGATCCCCAAATCATCACTGGACTGTGGAAACTTCCCACTGGACTTCATGCATTTTGGATTCTGTGCCTCTCCACTCTTCCTCCAGACTCTGGGACCTTGATTTGCAAATTAAACACAAGATTTACTTTCATCCAAAAAGAGAACTTTGGACCACTGAGCAACAGTCCAGTCCTTTTTTCTCCTTGGCCCTGGTAAGACGCTTCTGACGTCTCTGGTTCATGAGTGACTTGAAACAAGGAATGTGACAGTTGTAGCACATGTCATGGATACGTCTGTGTGTGGTGGCTCTTGAAGCACTGACACCAGCCATAGTCCACTCCTTGTGAATCTCCCCCAAATTCTTAAATGGCCTTTGCTTCACAATCCTCTCAAGACTGCGGTTATCCCTGTTGCTTGTGCACTCTTTCTACCACACTTTTTTCTTCCACTCAACTTTCCATTAATATGCTTGGATACAGCACTCTGAACAGCCAGCTTCTTTAGCAACGACCTTTCGTGACTTGTGGAGGGTGTCAATGACTGTCTTCTAGACAACTGTCAAGTCAGCAGTCTTCCCCGTGATTGTGTAAGCTAGTGACCAGACTGAGAAGCCATTTAAAAGCTCAGAAAACCTTTACAGGTGTTTTGAGTTATTTAGCGGATTAAGAGTGTGACACCATGAGTCTACAATATTGATTTTTCACAATATTAACATTTTCTGAGATACTGAATTTTGGGTTTTCACCAGCTATAAGCAACAATCATCAAAATTAAAAGAAAGAAATGCTTGAAATATATCACTCTGTGTGTAATGAATCTATATAATCTGAGTTTCACTTTTTGAACTAAATTACTGAGATAGATATATATATAGATATATATATAGATATATATATAGATATATATATATATATTTTTTTTTTTTTTAGTCTCTCTAAATCTAAGGGGTAGATCTAAAATGAGTGGAACCTCTGCTGATTTTATCATCCAATCAAGTGCAAGCTAAAATGCTGTTTTATATTTTCCTTGCATGCCCCCCTCGGATCTACAGCGACCTTACTTCCAAGTGCACTTGCAGTGCAAAGAGGATTTTCCTTTAGTAAATAACTGTGTTTAACCCAACACCCCTACATCTGGTATAAACGCCAGTTTACCCCTAGAACAGCTACAAACCACCTTCTTCGGCCACACCTAGTACACAATCAATATTAAAGCGATACTACTGTAATACACATTGTTACATTTACATTCTCCCTTATATTTCTGTATATGGATAATGGTGCACAAATTATTTTATTTAAAAAAAAATGATATACAGCTATCACATGACCCAGCACTTTCCCAGGCTGTCTGCAGGGAAACATAAGCAGGAGGAGCTTTTAGTCCTCTGCTGCTGGTCACGTGTTCAAAATAAAATAAAAAAATCAGCCTTTGGAATATGGAATAAAATTTAATAATATCAATAAACTGTTTTAAATTGTCACACAAATACATATTTGAAATTAAATATTTATTATTTTTTGGCAATAACATGGTCTGGGCGCATTTCTGCCAGTCACAGGCTGTGTCACACACCTTCAGCCTGTGTCTTACAATAAAAAGGGAGGTGAAGCCTTCATTAATTTACATGTAATTTCACACCCCATTGTGTTTAGCTGGTTATTTGTCATGGAGGAGAAGGGAGTAGGCTGTCATTTACTACTGTGTATGCACCCACAGGTGACTCTATAGTCATATGGACTGCTCAGATGTGATAGGGAAGAAAAGCTCAGCATAGAAACTCACTCAAAACTGAGCATGTGCACAGTTGCCACAACAGCTGCAAAATCCCTAGCTGAATTGGGGACATGAACAGAAGGTGGAAATAGAAAGCAGCAGGATCAACCAGGTTTTTTTTTTTACAGAAAACAAATCTCAGTGACAGCATGTAATACACAATTTACTGATAGCATTTTATGTGGGTTTAGTGACATTTTAAGGGTGAATTCACACCATATGCGGTGACAGACATTTTACTGCATGTAAGTGCATACAAGTGCAGTTTAACAAAACCCATTTCAATGGCCAGAATAAATGATTATTCTGGTCAATGAAATGAATGCACAAGCGCACAAGCGTGGTACACACGTTTAGAAGCAATGAGCGTTTTTTTCTGCCTAAATGCTACTGTTAGGGACAAAGGCATGAAGACAAGATGGCCAAACGTCCACTGTGCATTAGACCTAAAAAAATAGGCTTTATTCATTTTTCACCTCAGAGGTTTACAACCACTTTAAAAATACTTTGGAACTTTAATCATACACATATTCCACTAAAGAGCACTGTACTATAGAAATCTGTTTATAACAGGGACAAAGGAAGTGAATTACTAAAGGAGTAGAGGGTGTTCACTTAGCAAAATGCAGTCATTGTGTTTAGCTAACAGCTTTTACTCTTTTATTAAATCATCCACATGTCTAATGCTCTCATGTCCATCCCAGTCTCAGCTGCACAATTTAAACTAGGCAAAGCACGTGCGACCTTCTACTTGAAATTCCAAAGTAAATGAATAGGACAACAAAGTATAAACCATTATAAACCACAGGTCTTTGCTGAACAACAAACAATGTTAACATATGTTAGTATACAAATTACATAAATCCCATTACCATAACAAAGTAATGGTCACACACAGTGTTAGATTTACCAAAACATCTGAGCATGCAGAGTTTAGTTCAACAAAACACAGATATAGCATCTTACCACATCATCAGTCAAGTTTCTGAGTTTGTTTTTTTGCTGTATAAAAGACAAAAAAGTGAAGTTGTGACTAAATATATATTGTGAAAGCAAGGTTGTTTAAAGCACAATACCTTAAAAAGAAACTTCAGTCTGCTCACATCATTTGTAATAAAAACATCATTGCCATTCTGAAGCTTCCCTCTAACCACTTTGCATATTATTTTCTATATACTGTGATTCTGTACTTGCCAAATATGCTGCAGAAATCTCCCTCCACTGAGTCTGGCTGCAACCATTTTAACTGTGGGCAGCTAGAGCTGCTGCCTGTTCACTTCCTGGATTTACGCAAACACACAGAGACACACCTCCAGCTCTGCAGCTCTCATTGGCCCTCTTATGACTCATCCCCCTGCCTTCCTGGCAAACTCTCACGAGAGAGAGCTGTACATGATGTCATAAGCCTAGGCTAATGACCAGACAAGAAACAGGAAGTGGGCTGTATAAGGTATTTACTGGCAGAAAAAAAATGTTTTACTATCTAAAGTTAAAACAACAAGGGCAGAAGATTTATTAGATGGAAAGTTGAAAAAATGACTGAAGTTCCGCTTTAAGAAAATTGTTTTAAAAATGTTTTATGCTCATTGTAAACACTGCAATACATGCATGGCTATCATCTAATTGGCCAAATATTATTATATATAATATATTATATTATAGTATACATTGTAAAAAGAAAGTCATATAGTATAAAGTCAAAATTGTTTAATATAATTGGTACATAAAATAGAAAAGTCAGATCAACAGATTTGTGAGATGAAACAGACATGCGAATTGCAAACCTAAGAGATCTCTTTTGGTGGTATTTAAAGTGGAGCTCCACCCAAACTAGAAGCTCAGCTTGTCTGCCTCCTTTCCCCCCTCCGCTGACACATTTTGAAATCTTTTGGGGCGGGGGGGTACCTGGCTGAGCCAAACTAAACAGGAATTTCGCACCCCCTCCTTTCCTTGCAGCCTTCTGGGACACTTCGCAGTTCCCAGAAGACTGTGGCCCATTCACAATGTACATCGCAGTGGGAAACAGACCGTGAAGCTGCAAGGCTAAGATGGCTGTGCCAGCACCAGATAGCCAATTGAAGAATCAACTCGGATGAGGACACCGCTGGATGCCTGGACAGGTAAGTGCCCTAATATTAAAAGTCAGCAGCTACAGTACAGACAGTCCCCGAGTTACGAACACAATAGGTTCTGTAAGCTGAATTTGTATGCAAGTTGGAACAGGTACATTTTTTAAGTGCAACTCCAGCCAAATAAATTATTTGTAAGTGTTTTGGATAACATAGGGAAGGGTTAACAGCCCTGTAACATTTGTTTTGCTGTCGGTGCCCCTGTTCAGAAGATTTCATCTCACTTTTTGTCCCTGTGATAATTAGATTTTGAAAATGTTGGGTTGTTGTGGAAACAAGGATCGGTGATAAAGGTTCAGTGGAGACGCCTTTTTGCCATGGTAACACTTCCAGGAGTAAATTTCCCTCCCCTTGGGGTAGATTTCCTCTCACTTCCTGTTTTACTCCTTTTACAAGTATGAGTCATATATATGCAAGTCATTTTTTTCTCGGGGACTGCCTGTATTTGTAGCTACTGACTTTTCATTTTTATGGGGGGGGTAAAAACTACTGAAAATTAAAAAAGAAAAAAAAAAAATCATCACACATTGTTCGTACTTCCGTTTATACAATTTTGCAAATAATCCATTTTCATATTATTTGGCCAAAATGTATTGATACATTTCTTTAGTAAAAATAACCCAAGTCAGTGTATTATTTAGTCTGTGTGAAAGTTATAGTATGTATATTTGAAACTCAATCAGTTCTGATGTACTGACAGCCTCATTTCATGAAGTCCTAAAATGCCAGGATAGTAAAGGTTTTTAAAAAAATAAATAAAAACAACACACATGACACTACAAACCTGTTATACTTCCCTGCCCTGTGCTTGGAGCCGGTATCCTCCTCTTTACAGGGCCCCTAAGGTGCTCCTGGCCCCTCCTCCAATAAGTGCCCCCTTAGCAAGCCACATACACAGAGCGCAGCTCAGCCCCACCCCCCACTGCTTCCTCACTGGCTGTGATTGATAGCCAATGGTTCCCACAGCTGTATCTGAATCGATGAGGAAGGAGAGAGACGAGGGAGTCTCAACTCTCGTGCACATCACTGGTTTGAGATCGGGGCTCAGGGAGTATAAGGGTCCTTTCACACTGGGGCGGTTTGCAGGCGCTATTGCGCTAATAATAGCGCCTGCAAACCGACCCGAAAGTGCCACTGCTTTCATTCCAGTGTGAAAGCCCCGAGGGCTTTCACACTGGAATCTATGATCAATAGCCACGGTGCTTGGAACAGCCAGACTCTGAGGAGGGGGTAGCAGGCAAATTTCAGAGGCAATGTTCGAACCTTGGAGGACTCAAGAAGAAGAAAATACAGGAGCTTTACCAGCGCTTTAAAAAAAAAATATATATATAACTACAAGAAAGAAAGTTGAAAGGAACACACAGCCCCTTTGGCCCAAGATCAAGTGATTCCACAACCTAAATTACACAGGGCTCACAGCCTGCTGGCCTCGATGTGGGCAGTTACCATCACCACTATTCCTTCTACAGTATGTCCTATATGGTAAAGATCAGTGACTTTCACCAATACTGTCCCCACCTATAGACTCATGCATGTAGCCTGAAATACATCATTCCAGCCTAGCAGAAGTGCTCAAACTGAGGCTTGGATTGCACTCCTACCCCTAGGCCGCATGCCTCCACCTCCAGAACCCCTTTTAGGTGTCTACGGGCTGCAATCTCAATTCACAAAGAAAGGAGAAGGACAGGGCATCTGGCATGAGGGGGGGGGGGGCTTAGGGAGTCACCGTACATCCCCAACAAGATCCCCAGCAAAAAGAAAGGGAAATCCCACAAAGCAGGAAGCCTGGGAACTAGAGGCTCTGAGAGATTTGCATTCAGCTAGGGAAACAGCTAAACAAATGGTCTCCGTCAGAATAAAATATACATTATGCTGCTCCTGGACAGTAGGAAACACAGTCTAAACTCAGGACAAGGGGTGGGAGGGGTTTTTCTTGCTGTGATTGAGAAAAAAAAGAGAAGTAAAAAGGGATCTTCTTTTTAGATTCATACTTACCTAGGTCAATGCAGCATCTGTCCGATGCTGCATCTGTCCGATGCTGCATCTGTCCCCTGGCACTTTTGCACTGAGAACCAAGCAATCGAACGCCGCCGATGGCTTGGTTTTCAGAGCTCCGTGAGCAGAGAGCTGCAGACTGTCAGTCACAGCTCTCTGCTCTTCTCCCCCCTCGCTCACTGGAGCACTGAGCTGTGGAGGGGAGGCTCGCTGAGAGGCTGAGACGGGTGTCAGTCCAGGCACCTGGCGGATCCAGACTTCCATTGACAGGATGCTGTGCCTGGAGTGACGTCAGCAGAAAGTGGACTACAGACCATTCTTTGCTGAAAACGGGTCACAGGAGTGTAAAACGCATTGTACTCCTATAATCCTTAGAAGTGCAGCCAAACAAGCTTTGGCTGGACTTCTCCTTTAAAGGTGTAACTGTGGAAAAAATGATTTTGTGCTGTATGCTGGGTCCATAATATTAACATGTAATTCTCTGTATTCTACATTAAGAGGATTGCTGGGAATGCTAAAAAACCTAGTTGGAATTGCCGCATTTCACTTTCGGCTTTGATCTTCTGACTGCTGAAAGTTCCTCCGCTTAAACAGGTTGATCTTGGGTCGCTCGCACTTCAACTCGTCCATTCAAAAAAGGTCTTCTAGTATTTTCACCAAATAAAGGCTTTTTCTGAAAGGATGGGTTATCCTGACATTGATTCACAACCTTCTCTTGTCCTTTCAGTGAAAGCTTGGTATTCATTGAAAAGAATATAAGGCATTTTCTGAATGGAGGAGTTGGAAGAGCGTGTGACCTACTTTCATGACTGTATGAGTGGAGGAACTGACAGCAGATGAGCAGAAGCCATCTGGATACAGTATACCAAGAATAAACAACAGGTGACTAAGTTGGACCCAGGACATAGCACAAAAAAAACTTTCCTAGTGTTACACTTTAAAGCAAAAACCAAGACAATTCTGGAAGACAGTGGCTGATTTACCATGTTAAAAATCCTTACAAAATAAACTGTGTGAATAACCGCTTAAACTATCCAATCATGTGTAGATGAAATAAGTAAAATTAGTTTTTTCACATGATTGGATAACTTAAGTAAAATATTTATACAATTTTTTTTCTTTTGTGTGAAGATTCTCAACTTCCTTAAAAAAAAAAAAAAAAAAAAAAAAATCAGCTTGAATAACTATCAAAGAACTCATATGAGTCACAATCACTAAGATTCAAGTATGAACTGACAGACAAGACAATCAAATGAAGTGACAGAAACATATTTCTGTAGTCAGGAGCTGGCTAAAATTACCTGCTGTGACAGGGGACATGTAGCAATATTTGTCATAGGGAGATGGTTTCCCTCTAGTGCTCAGCATAGACTCTGTGGGGTTTCCTGAATGCAGAACAAGTGAAGATTAGCAAGCGGAGAATGAAGGATCTTGGGATACAACCTAGATCTAAAAGCAGTGACTTGGACAGTCGGGAGGGTGGAGAGAGAGGGAATGAGAGAGAGAGGGAATGAGAGAGAGAGGGAATGAGAGAGAGAGGGAATGAGAGAGAGAGGGAATGAGAGAGAGAGGGAATGAGAGAGAGAGGGAATGAGAGAGAGAGGGAATGAGAGAGCGCGAGAATGAGAGAGCGAGAGAGAGAGAGAGCGCGAGAGAGAGAGAGCGCGCGAGAGAGAAAGAGAGCGCGGAGAGAGAGAGAGAGCGCGCAAGAGACTGCGAGCAGGTGTTGGCACACCTGCTGTCTAGAAAACATCCGATCGTCAGGGGGAAAGCTGGGAGGTTAAACCCAGCAACCTGCATCACAGATTTAGCTGGTCAAGCGTGGTCCCTTGAGCCGAGGTTCTACAGAATCCTCATGCCATTTCAATAAGTAGAATATCGTCGGAAATTGGTGAGCGGGCACTAGCCCATGCTCATTACACCTACAGACACTGCATGCAGATACGATTGCCTTATTCACTTTACCAAACCCTGTATGGAGACACTTACAACCATTTGTTCCTATATTGATGGAATGTTGCTTTCACCAAAACTTGCCAAGTCACGTTGGGCCCGTTTAAAGCACTAGCTGAAGACACAAGGCTTCTATCTTAAAGGACTACTTTATATTCCTCCCCCTCACAAGTGACAGGAATCTTTGGTTCTTATCTAAGCCTTAACAACCAGGAACTCTTTGTTAGAGACCAGGGTCAAAAACTCTAAATGTTCCTTAACCGCTTAAGGACTGAGCCTCTGAGATTTTTTTTTTAACACCCTAGAGAATAAAATGGCGGTCGTTGCAATACTTTGTCACACCGTATTTGCGCAGCGCTCTTATAAGCATACTTTTTTTGTAAAAAAAACACTTTTTAGAATTAAAAAATAAGACAAACAGTAAAGTTAGACCATTTTTTTTTTTTATATTGTGAAAGATAATGTTACACTGAGTAAATTGATACCCGACATGTCACGCTTCAAAATTGCGCCCGCTTGTGGAATAGCGACAAACTTTTACCCTTAAAGATCAACATTTTTAAAAAAAAGCATGACAGAACCTCTTAAATATGAGATCTGGGGTCAAAAAGACTTCAGATCTCATATTTACACTAAAAAGCAATAAATAAAAAAAAAAAAAAATGTCCAAAAAAAAAAAGATAGATAAAAAAAATGGCCCTTTAAGAGCTATGGGCGGAAGTGACGTTTTGCTGTCGCTTTCGTCCTGCAATGATATGGAGATGGGTGGGTGCCATCTTCCCCTCATTCATCTCCATGTCAGGCTAGAGAGAGGATCCGATCGCCCCTGCTGCTACCAACGGCTCCGGTAAGAGGCGGAGGGCACCCTCTCCCGCCGCTGATAAAAGTGATCTTGCGGCGAATTCACCACAGAGACCACTTTTATCTTGAAGCCGACCGCCCGCTGAAGAGGATACCGGGGTTATGGCAGCTAGCTGCTGCCATAACAACAACGATAGACCTCTTCAAAGTACAGATGTAAAACAACAGCGGGCGGTCTGCAAGTGGTTGATAGAATTTCATTCTTCGTTTGTGTTATTACTGGGACTGTGGTGGCAGGAGGTTAAAAGGTAAGGATGAGCTCAGGCCTGTTCGCAAGCCGCACGTGCAGAGCCCGCCAGGAAGTCGGCACTGCACAGCGCTAATCACAGGCAGTGAGACATTTCCCAATCTCTGCAGACGCACATCAGGAAAATGTCTCACTGCCTGTGATTAGCAATGTGCAGTGCCGACTTCCTGGTGGGCTCTGCATGTGCAGCTTGCGAACACGCCTGAGCTTATCCTTAGTTAAAGGGAGTAGTCTGACCAGAACTTGGTCACTCTCCTACCCCTTTTCAGGCCTGCTGTCATAGACCCCGAATTAGTTGTGGTTGTGAACACCCATGTGAGGGCCGTGCATGAGTTTGGTCCAAATGCAGTGCAAATTCAGCCAGGTTATATGACAAAATTTGCATTGCACATACATTGTTTGTGATCTGCACAGCAATGCAGTGCTAATCACATGCGATGTCTGGCATTGCACTAGTGTGAACCGGCCCTAGGGATTTCAGTTAGCTATCCATTTAACTGTGCTTAACAAAGGGTAATAAAACCATATCTCTTTACTTGCTGTATTTTCTTTACTGTTGACCTTATTTACTTCAAAACTAAGTAAACAAATCCAACTGGTTTACTGTGAATTATTGTGAGTTTGCATTCAAGCACTATATTTCTATCTAAATTTCCGTGCTGACCCAATAGTTACATGTCTCAAGGGATATTACACAAATAAAGAAGAGAAGGTCTCTCTACATTATGTATTCAATGCATTAGGGCTCATGAACGTGGGCGTATAATACGCTGTGTTCAGATCCATACTGAATACAGAATTTTAACAGATCTGAACACAGTGGTATTGTATGGTATAGGTTCAATCACACAGCTGCAATTTGGTCAGAATTCATCGTAGTGTTAAACTGTATAAAGCTAAAGTTAACAAAAAAAAAAAAAATGTTGTGCCCAGTGTGACTTTTTAACCACTTCAATACAGGGCACTTATACACCTTTCTGCCCAGACCAATTTTCAGCTTTCAGCGCTGTCGCACTTTGAATGACAATTGCGCAGTCATGCTACACTGTACCCAAACTAAAATGTTATCATTTTGTTCCCACAAATAGAGCTTTCTTTTGGTGGTATTTGATCACCTCTGGGATTTTTAATTTTCTGCTAAACAAAGAAAAAAAAAAAGACTGAACATTTAAAAAAAAAAAAATTTTTTTTTTTATTTTCTTTTTTTTTACAAAACTTTGTAAATAAGTTTTCTCCTTCACCGACAGGCACTGATAAGGCGGCACTGATGGGCACCGACGACGGGCACTGATATGCAGCACTGATGGGTACACACAGGTGGCACTGAGGCTCACTATTTCCATTGGTTGCACATGGCACTTTATGTGTATGATTATGTGAATGATTATTTGTAATTCTTTGCGAGATCACTTTATATGTACTGATGGACACTCATAGGCGGCACGGATGGACACTCATTAGGCGACACGGATGGATGCCAATCAGTGCCAAACAATAGCGCCCGCCAATCAGTGATGCCCATTGTGGGCACTGATTGGCATCCATTGTGGGCACTGATTGGCGTCACTGGTGGTCTAGAGTGGCATACGTGGTGGCGACAACCCTGGTGGTCCTAGTGGCGTCCCTGGTGGTCCAGTGTGGGCATCCTCGGGGGGCTGCGCTGATAATTAGCACAGACCCCCCCGTCAGGAGAGCAGCCGATCGGCTCTCCTCTACTCGTGTCTGACAGACGCGAGTGAGGAAAAGCCGATCAACGCCTCTTCCTGTTTACACTGTGATCAGCCGTGATTGGACACGGCAGATCATGTGGTAAAGAGTCTCCGCCAAAGACTCTTTACCTAGATCAGTGTTGCGGTGTGTCAGACTGACACACCGCAACAACAATCGCCGTGATGAGCGCCCCCGGGGGCACGCAGCGGCTTCATATCCTGGTGACATCACATGACGTCCGGTCAGGATATTGAAACCACTTTGCCGCCATCATTTTGCTATATGGTCAGGCGGCAAGTGGTTAATGTATTTTTCATAGTACACATGTAAACATTTGGATGTTTACATTTGTAATGCTTAAAAAGTAATTCTAAAAAAGGGAACACAACAGCTCAGTGGCTAAGATTGTTGTACTAACATTGTTCGTCTTAGTACAGTGATCTGTCAGTTATTTTTCGTTCAGCCAGCTGGGTTGAACGAAAAATAAAAAAATAAAAAACTCCGTGTGTAGTAGGCATTAGTACTTACTCAGGAAATTATCTTTTGTTGGTGTATGAACATTAGTACTTTACACTTTGGAAGATAATACTGTGATTAAATATTTAAATTTAACACCAATTGAAGGAAAATACAATTATTAATAAATTTGAAAAATGATAATTACTATAAGGAACCGTCAAAGAGAACGATAGAAGTCTGTATGAATGTAGAAATCATTTATTCAAGTAGCTGTATTTGGCTGTGAAACTTATTGATGTTGTCATCTGCTACACACGTTGATTTCCTGGAAAATTTATGAAGCATTAAATCGCTCAGCTCTTACATCCCCCTGACAAGTATTCAATTTGTGGCTTGTCAGTGTTTCCCAAGATATTTACTTTTGAAACCTTTTAATGTATATTAATAACACAGAAAAAGACAAAAGTATGTCAGTGTTTTTATTGGCGAACACTTGTCTCTCCCCTCTTATTTCAATAACTGTAAACTGCATCAACTCAACACAATGAAAGCAGAAGAAAAAAATATATCAATAAGACACTTTCAATTTGCCAAGATGAATATTTTAATTCCTTTCCTCATTTTATCTCCTGATGCTCATCTCTAAGGCTCCATTCACCCGAACCTGCGTTTTGAGATTGCGGGCAGATTTGCAGCGATTCACCCCCGATCCCGAAGAGCCCAGGTGTGAATGGAGCATTCGAAACAGGCAAGTTCACAGATGATCAGATTACAGACAAAAGAAAGGGGATGTTGTGATGGTCTACAGCAATGCATGAAGAATAAATAGAAGTTCTGAGCAGATGTTCTTGTATTAGGCTAGGTTCACATCTATGTAGGTTGCAGTTGATGCCTTTTTTGGCATGTTTAGCCTTTTTGATGTGTTTTGCTTCTTTTTTTTTTCTTCTTTTTTCTTTCTTTGCTAATTGGAATGTATGACAGTTCTGCACATGTTGAGCGACTTTGGTGCAGCTTTATCTGCCACTCAAGTACAGGCGGTCCCCAGGTTACAAACAAGATAGGGACTGTAGGTTTGTTCTTAAGTTCAATCTGTTTGTAAGTCAGAACAGTTACATTTTTTTAAGTGTAGCTCCAGCCAAAAAAAACTATTTTTAAAAGTGGATGTAAACCCAAAATTTTTTTTTTTTTTTTTTTTATGTCATAATGTAGAATATAAGATTTCCTATCATTTGAGCCCAGTCTTGCCATAAAGAGTTAATCCAGCTCTGAGCAATCCTCTTTTATTGTTCAGTGAGAGAAATCTTGACAAACAGAGTAAAACTTTGTCAAATCCTCCCCCTTGCTGTGAGTGACAGGTGATTTACATCTCGTGCTCTAACCTAAGACAAGCATTATTTTTTAATTCCCTCCCACTCCTTTCTTCGGTAGCTCTGCAAGGATTGGCTGTTCCACACCTCAGCATGATTTGGCATGCTGAAGTCATGTGGTTACTTTCCTGTCTTTTCACTGGATGTTAGAGATCATCATCATAGTAGATGTTCAGTGTTAGAAATACACAGGAGAAAATGCATATTGACAAGGGGAGTGTAGAGGTGGGCGGGGAGTCTACTGACATCACAACTCCACCCACCGAGCTCCAGACAACAGACCCACCCACAGAATCTGCAGTTTTTCGGGTCTAATAACAAACAGAGGGGAGACATTTGACAGGTAAAGATACATGCAGAAGGCATTTATATCCTTATAGATAACCCCTATGTCAGTAGTTTAGAAAGGATGACATTGGGTTTACATCCACTTTAAGCTTTTTGGATAGCACAGGGAAGGGTTAACACCCCTGTAATGTTTATTTTGCTGTCTGTGCCCCTGTTCAGAAGATTTCACCTCACTTTTGGTCCCAATGACAATTGGATTTTGAAAATTCTGGGTTGTTGTGGAAACAAGGATTGGTGATAAAGCTTCAGTGGAGACACCTTTTTCCCATAATAACTCTTACAGGAGTGAATTTCCCTTCCTAGGGGTAGATTTCCTCTCACTTCCTGTTGTCTCCCTCCGTTTGTAAGTAGGAGTCGTTTGTAAGTGGAATGTTCCTGCACTACTTTGATGGGAATTTATAACTACTTTTATGCTTCTTGAATGCCAGAGAGTGAAAAGTCACACTACATGAACAGAACGGTCATACTTTATTAGCCCAAAAAAAAAAAGGAAAATACAAAAACGCACAACACTTGCGTCTTTTGGTGCAGATCCATTAAAGTCTATTACATGCAAAACACAACCTACTGCAGGAAATTAAGTCCCTGACCCTTTTCAAAACTGCAGCAGCTGAAAAACGCATAGATGTGAATGTGTCCCATAGGAAACCATGTTAAATGGACTGTAGTACGTTTCTGTCAAACGCACTAAAAACACGCATAGATGTGTACCTAGCCTTAGTGCACTTTGCACTAAGTTTGCTATGCACTGTGTTTTTTTCCTTTCCCCTCTGAGATTATCTTATTTAACATTCTGTTAAAACTTTGTGCATTAGTACTGCATGGTCCTTAAAGAAGGCGATACACCCCGAATGCTTGTCGGGCAAATCTGAGTGTTAATGCAAAGAAAAAAAAAAAAAAAAGTATCACGGACAGTACTCAGTTTTTTTTTCTGTAGTCACCCAAAACTGGCACACGAAAAAATGCCAGGAGACGTGATCTTCAGAAAGTCTCCTTTCCTTACTGCAGTCCACCTCGTGCCTGAAAGCCCCTGCTCTAAACAATGCAATAAGGATGGGTTCACATTTGTGCAGGTAGTTGTGGGTACGAGAATTGCACCTGTTCCCCCCAACCACCCACAGCCAAAGCACACTGGTCTTTTACAGACACGTAGAGCAACCGTTAATTCTTAACGGCACCCCCATGCATCCAAACATGCAGTGCACTTATGAGTAGAGGAAATCGCATGGTGCTTTTCCTAATGGCTGCAGTTTAAAAAAAAGGTGCAGATAACTTTTTCCTGCATTTCAGAAGCCCATTTAAGTGAATGGGCTGCTGCGCTTGTGCAATCGCAGGTTTGCACCAACCATTCAAGCGAATACAAAAACGTGGACAAATTTGTTAAATACCATTGCAGCTCAATGAAAACAATGCTTCATTCCACCTGAAAAGTGATGTCTTAGAAGGCCTAATTCACACCTATTCAGGTTGCAGTTTGCATATTTCAGGTGCATTTTGTGTTTTTCAATACACGCTTTTGATCCATTGAAGTCTATGGAACCAAAAACAAGTCCCTGGCCCTTTCCATAAAATGCATAGATGTGAACTACATCCATAGGAAACCATGTTAAATGTGTGTGTTTCTGCAAAATAGAAAATGCACCAAAAAAAAAAAAAAAATGCATAGGTGTGAACCAGGCCAAAAAACAACCATCTTATACCTGCATGCCTTTGGTATGTCATCTAGGAAAGCAAAGAGTGAAAAGAGATAAAAAAAAATAATGCTTTTTATACAAAGATATAATGCTGGACCGATTTGAATAAGAGAAAAGAGTGAAATAGACTTTTGAGGTGCCAACAAAAATTTTGTACTGTAAAATATTATGTTCTACTTTTAAGCCTTCCCTCACCACCTTAAAAAAAGCAGGGAACTCCTGCGAAATGCGTGGAGATAAAAGCAAAACTGCCTACCCACTGAAGACACCTCAGTTGATATTTGTCTAATATAATGTAAATTATTTACCTAACTGATGTGTTAGGTGTCTGCTATTCTGTGGGAGGGTCCCGAGGGAGGACTGTTTTCCTGCCTTCGTCTTTTATGAACGTTTGAATGTTTCTTTTTACACTTATTTGGAACAATACTGTAAAATATATTGATTTTATTTAAGAGCTTTTGTTGGCACCTCAAGGTCCATCTTGCTCTTTTCTCAATACGATATAGGAGGTTGGTGCCTTTTGGCAATATTTGACCTTTTATAAACTATAATGCTGGACAGATTTGTTGGTACCCATAGAAAATATTATAACTGTCTCGTAGTGACATGTCAACTGTTTTCTGTAATAAATATATTGTTGTTCTATTTGAATGGATAAAAGTAGTCAATCTGCTGTTTGGTATCATCATGTGCACCACACTCAACATGGACCAGAAAAGGCCAATAAGAGTTGTCTGGAGGTAGGAAAATGATAAAATCAGCATGTCAAAGGTAAAGGCTATAAGACCATCTACAAGCAGCTTGATGCTCCTGTGGCTACAGTTACAAACATTAAGAAGTTTAAAAGGTTCATGGTAGTGTAACCAACCTCCTGGACATGGCTGAAAGAGAATTGACCCCAGACTGAACAGAAGCATAGTGTAAACAAAGCATCAAGGAAAACGTCCAAAGAGGTACTAATTTAAAAAGGAGGTTAAGTCTGAGCAAAAAAATAAATGAATAGTCAGAAGCTACAAATCCTGTAGCTGCTGACTTTTAATATAAGGACACTTACAGTACCTGTCCAGGGATCCAGCGCCATCCTCACCCAGGCTTTGTGAATGGTCCTGCAGTCTTCTGGGACCTGCGTCATCTCCCAGAAGATGGAGGGGAGGGGAAAGAGAACTTCCACTTGGATTGCCTCAGTGATCTGAGCAGTGGGAGCAGATGCCTGTCAAAACTAGGTATTCGCTCCCGCTCCCGCCCCCAGCCCCCCCCCGCCCCCCCCCAAAAAAAAAAAAACACACGCACACGCCAAATATGAGAGAGAGGAGGGGGAAGATCGACAAAGACTTTTGGGAGGAGTTATGCTTTAACTCCAAAGTCAAATAGTATCAGTGTCCGATCTTACCATCCATCTCTTGTGGAGGAATCTATTGTTACATAATTACATACATAATTACATAGTAGGTGAGGTTGAGAAAAAAAAAGACAGAAGTCCAACCTATGTGTGTGATCATATGTCAGTATTACATTGTATATCCCTGTATGTTGTTGTCATTCAGGTGCTTATTTCTAATAGTTTTTTGAAACTATCGCCCCCCCCCCCCCCCGCTTATGCCACCACATCCTTGCTGCTCTTACAGTAAAGAACCCTCTACGCAGTTTAAGGTTAAACATATTTACTTCTAATTTGTGGCCACGTGAGTCGCCACGTGTCTTGTTAAACCACCTTCTGCGAAAAAGTTTTATCCCTATTGTGGGGTCACCAGTACGGAATTTGTATATTGAAATCATATCCCCTCTCAAGCGTTTCTTCTCCAGAGAGAATAAGTTGAGTGCTCGCAACCTTTCCTCATAACTAAGATCCTCCAGACCTTTTATTAGCTTAGTTGCCTTTCTTTGTACTTGCTCCATTTCCAGTACATCTTTCCTGAGGACTGGTGCCCAGAACTGGACCGCATACTCTAGGTGCAGCCGGACCAGAGTCTTGTAGAGCGGGAGAATTATCATTTTATCTCTGGATTTGATCCCCTTTTTAATGCATGCCAATATTCTGTTCGCTTTCTTAGTAGCAGCTTGGCATTGCATGCCATTGCTAAGCCTATCTACTAGGACCCCCAGGTACTTTTCCCATCCTAGATTCCCCCAGAGGTTCTCCCCCCAGTGTACAGATAGATTACATTCATATTCTTGCCACCCAAATGCATTAATTTTAATTATTTTAACTTTAAACCTCATTTGCCATGTAGTTGCCCACCCCAGTAACTTGCTCAGATCTTTTTGCAAGGTTTCCACATCCTGCGGAGAAGTTATTGCCCTGCTTAGCTACAGAACTGAAGGAAAAACAAGAAGGTCTGATTGAAATTTGCTAAAATGCATACTGTATTAAGAAGCCACAATTCTTTCTGGGAGAATGGCCTTTGGACAGTTGAGACAAAACTGGCACTTTTTAGCAAGTCAAATCAGCTTTGTTCACATACAAGGAAAAGCTGTTAAAGAAACGAGCACCATACCAACTGTAAAACACGGAGGAGGGCTTGGTTATGTTTAGTGGATGCTTTGCTGCGTCTGGCACAGGGCACTTTGAATCAGTGCAGGGCACAAAGAAATCTCAAGATAGTGAAGGAGTTTAGCAATGAAATGCACTGCTGTTCGGAACGGCTCTGTCCCGGTTGCAGGTCATATGTCCTCAGTCAGATAACGGCCAAAAAACACACCGCTACAAGCATGCAAAGAACGAGCAATGGACTATTCTGCATCCTACTAAACCTTTATGAAATGTGCTGAAACATGCAGTCCAACAAATTTGTCCATGTCTGTAGGACAGTATCACTTCTATGTGCTAAAAGGGTTGGTAGCGCTTTAATTCTGCAGCAAAAAAACTTTGTCTGCTGTCATTATTCTTAAAAAAAAAATAAAATAAAATAATAGGTTAAATGGCAGGAGTGTATGTGGAAATTAATTCCCTCAGTAATGCTCAGGCAGTTCTCAGGCAGGGGCTTAAGTTGACCAAGTAAACAAAGAGTAGATTACCCACTGCTTATCTATTTCACACAGCCCTGCATAGACATTTGTTACTAAACGCTATAAGAAACCTTATTAAAGATAATTACATTTAAGTGAGATGCTGCAATTGCCACACAGCAGTATTCCATAAGCAAGTTATAAGAGGTGTTAATTTGTAATAAACATAAAAAAGCAATTTTAAATTCAATTTATTTAGCAATGAATAAAGATAATTCAATCACTGCATATCATTTTTTACTTCCAAAATAAGATAGATTGTGACCTTGCAGGCTAAAAAGATTATTTTATGGGTAGCAGCTTTCATAATGTATATATACAGTTTGTAAACAACCCTAATTTTGTATGTAACAGAACGCTGCTAAATATTATTTACATCGAAATTGACCATATAACATCACCCTGGAGCAATAACAGAAAATAACTACTCATTCCTGTAGAAACAAAAAGCCCATTGTTTATTGGATAACTATGGTCTTCTTGGAAATCTGAAAAAAAAAAAAAAAAAAAAAAAAACACTGTAGGCTGCCACCGCTGAGCCCTGAAAATTCTAAATGTGCTGCATGCTCGCTCCAGGTCTGTGAATCAAAATATTTTAGGCCAGATGTGGCCAGGCAACAAGTATTTTCAGGAGGCCAGCAATGGATAAGTTGGCCTTTACTTAACCACTTCCAGACACTTTTCCCCCTTCCTGCCCAAGACAATTTTTAGCTTTCAGCGCTGTCGCACTTTGAATGACAATTGCGCGGTCATGCAACACTGTACCAAATTATCATCATTTTGTTCCCACAAATAGAGCTTTCTTTGGTGGTACTTGATCATTGCTGGAGTTTTTATTTTTTTGCGCAACAAATAAAAGAGACTGAAAAAAAAAAAAAGTTTCTTTGTTTCCGTAATAAAATTTTGTAAATAAGTAGGTTTTAGTAGGTTTGTTGTAAATAAGTCAGAGGCTCTTTACGGAGATCAGTGTAGCGATGTGTCAGACTGACACGCCGCACCACCGATCGCCGCGCTTAACCTGCTGGACGTCATATGACGCCGTCAGGATAACTGAACCACTGCCCAGCCGTTATTTTGCTATAGGCCGGGTGGGAAGTGGTTAAAGTGATTGGCAGAAGGTTTTTTATCTTAATGCATTCTATACATTAAGATAAAAAGCCTTCTGTGTGCAGCAGCCCCTCTAAGGCCTCATGCATGTTTTTTGCAATAGCGTTTTTTAGCGTTTTTTTTCAATGGGATCAAAAACGTTAAGGCCTCATGCACGCTGGAAATTTTTGGACGTTTTTACAGCTGCTGTTTTTGGCTTCACACATTTTTTTATACAGTCACTAAACTTCCCATCATGTTATCCTATGTGTCTATGCACACATAGTCTGTTATCAACTGTTTTTGGCTGGGGCGTTTTTTGTAGCCGGTCTCCTTCCTCCTTACGAAATGGCACTTTTTTTGGGGTGGGGGGTAGTACAGGTAACCATTACCACTTCTGTTTGGATCACCTAGGCGATCCGAGTTTAAAGTTCTCTTGCCCTCCCTCTCCGCAGCCTTCTGGGATACATCACATGTCCCAGAAGACCGCAAGACCATTCACAAAGCACAGCGCGACTTGTACAGTGGGCACCTGACTGTGAAGCCCCAATCTGTCACAGTCGGGTGCCCACAGTTAAGATGTCAGTGCTGGGGTTGGTACATCATGAAGAGCCACTTGTTGACCTTTTTGGACTAATTATATATATTTATTCAGGTCCATAAATATTGGGGTATCGACATCATTCTTATCTTTTTGGCTCAATACACCACCACAATGGATCTGAAATGAAATGAACAAGATGTGCTTTAACTGCAGACTTTCAGCTTAAGCCCGGGTTCACACCTATGCGAATTAGATGTGCGTTTCTGCACATCTAATTCGCATAGCAGGAGAATGTGACTGGCTCCCTATGGAGCCGGTTCACATATCTCCAGGGCGGCTGCGGAGCGCACTGCACAAAAACACTGTGCGTCTTTGGCTCCATTTCAGGGCCGAATTCAGGCATAGAATCGCCCCCGATTCGTCCCTGAAACGGGGAACAGGGAAGCACAGCGATATAGTGTGAGCCCGGGCTTAATTTGAGGGTATTTACATCCAAATCAGGTGAACGGTGTATTGTTTACAACAGTTTGTATATGTGTCTCCCACTTTTTAAAGGGACCAAAAGTAATGGGACAGATTAACAATCATCCAAACTTTCACTTTTTAATACTTGGTTACAAATCCTTTGCAGTCAATTGCAGCCTGAAGTCTGGAACGCATAGACATCACCACACGCTGGGTTTCATCCCTGGTGATGCTCTGCCAGGCCTCTATTGCAGCTGTCTTCAGTTTCTGTTTGTTCTTGGGGCATTTTCCCTTCATTTTTGTCTTCAGCAAGTGAAATGCATGCTCAATCGGATTCAGGTCAGGTGATTGACTTGGCCATTGCATAACATTCACTTCTTTCCCTTAAAAAAACTCCTTGGTTGCTTTCGCAGTATGCTTCGGGTCATTGTCCATCTGCACTGTGAAACGCCATCCAATGAGTTCTGAAGCATTTTGCTGAATATGAGCAGATAATATTGCCCAAAACACTTCAGAATTCATCCTGCTGCTTTTGTCAGCAGTCACATCATCAATAAATATAAGAGAACCAGTTCCATTGTCAGCCATACATGCCCACACCATGACACTACCACCACCATGCTTCACTGATGAGGTGGTATGCTTTGGATCATGAGCAGTTCCTTTCCTTCTCCATATTCTTCTCTTCCCATCACTCTGGTACAAGTTGATCTTGGTCTCATCTGTCCATAGGATGTTGTTCCAGAACTGTGAAGGCTTTTTTAGATGTTGTTTGGCAAACTCTAATCTGGCCTTCCTGTTTTTGAGGCTCACCAATGGTTTACATCTTGTGGTGAACCCTCTGTATTCACTCTGGTGAAGTCTTCTCTTGATGGTTGACTTTGACACACATACACCTACCTCCTGGAGAGTGTTCTTGATCTGGCCAACTGTTGTGAAGGGTGTTTTCTTCACCAGGGAAAGAATTCTTTGGTCATCCACCACAGTTGTTTTCCGTGGTCTTTTCCCGGTCTTTTGGTGTTGCTGAGCTCACCGGTGCGTTCTTTTTTAAGGATGTTCCAAACAGTTGATCTGGCCACACCTAATGTTTTTTTGCTATCTCTCTGATGGGTCTGTTTTGTTTTTTCAGCCTAATGATGGCTTGCTTCACTGATAGTGACAGCTCTTTGGATTGCATATTGAGAGTTGACAGCAACAGATTCCAAATAGCACACTTGAAATGAACTCTGGACCTTTTATCTGCTCCTTGTAAATGGGATGAGGGAATAACACACACCTGGCCATGGAACAGCGGAGCAGCCAATTGTCCCATTACTTTTGGTCCCTTAAAAAGTGGGAGGCACATATACAAATTGTTGTAACACCTGTTGTAATTGAACACCGTTCACCTGATTTGGATGTAAATACCCTCAAATTAAAGCTGAAAGTCTGCAGTTAAAGCACATCTTGTTTGTTTTATTTCAAATCCATTGTGGTGGGGTATAGAGCCAAAAAAATTATAATTGTGTCGATGTCCCAATATTTATGGACCCGAGTGTGTGTGTGCTGATTTTTTTTTTTTTTTTGCATATTTCTCACGCTTAAATGGCCCTATGTGAAAAAGTAATTGCCCCCTCCCATGCTGAATCATGACTGAACTGTGATTAACCACAATTTTTTGGAAAGCTGAGGTAAATTTAACTTGCCACACCCAGGCCTGATTGCTGCCAGACTCAATGAATCAAGAAATCACATAAATATAAACTGTCTGACTAATGCTGGCCATACACTATACGAAAAATCGGCCGAAAAATCGTTCGTATAGACACTTTGTTCGTTTTTCGGCAAGTTAATGGGCACAAATCGATAATCGTTTGTGACGTTTTTGTAAAAAAAACGAACGGGAAGTTTGGAAAATTTCTGCCAAACGTACCATAAATTGCAAGGTTAATGTGTTTCCCGTCCGAACTGTCTGCACTAGGTATATGTAAAAAAACGAACAAAAAATTATTTATTCATGTCCACTGAATTTATCGGTCATTGCATGATCGTTTGCGGTCACGGTCGAACGTTCGTTTTTCGAAAATGGGTTCGGCCGATTTTCTGTATAGTGTATGGCCAGCATAAGTGAAGCACGCCAACAGATCACAAAAAGCCACACATTATTCCACAATCTAAAAAAATTCAAGAACAGATTAGAAACAAAAGTAATGTACATGTATCGGTCTAGGAAGGTTTTTAAAGTCATTACTAAGGCTTTGGAACTCCAGTGAACCATGGGGAGAGCCATTATCCACAAATGGAGATAACTCAGAACAGTGGTGAACCTTCCCAGGAGTGGCCGGCCTACAAAAATTACTCCAAGAGTTAGGGCTGGGGAAAAAAATTGATTTAAATCTTGAATCGAATTCTAGGGCACCAGCCTGAGGCATCACCCCTCACCGGCAGGGTTTTCCCTCATGGGCCACCAACAGCCTCTCCTCAGCACTACATTTCTGTCTTCCACCCGACTCCGCGACTAGAATGGCCCATGTCTATTTATGGGGTTGTCTCTGCCCCCTGCCAGCCCACATCTGGGGATTGGCCAAGGCCTAATAAATATTCATGGCCGCTCCTCCTAACCCCGTCCTCTAGTTCTAGTAGGTTCTCCAACCTTCCACACACCATGGGGAGGCACCAGAGAGCTGCCAAGGTGAGTCACTCAGCCCTGAACTCTAGTGAACCCTGACCCATATTAGAGCTGCACGATTCTGGCTAAAATGAGAATCACAATTTATTTGCTTTTTTTTTACGATTCTCGTGGCCTAACATAATTTTTCACATTATAGAGAAAAAATTGGGCTAACTTTACGGTCTAGTTTTTTTTTTTAAGTGTATTTTTTCCCCGAAAAATTGTGTTTGAAAGACCGCTGCTCAAATTCAGTGTGACATAAAATATTGCAACAACCGCCATTTTATTCTCTAGGGTCTCTGCTAAAAAAAAAAAAAAAAAAAAAACACAACACAATATAATGTTTGGAGGTTTTAAGCAAAAAATACTGATTTTAACTTGTAAGCAACAAGTGTCAGAAAAAAGGTTTAATCTTTAAGTGGTTAAACTGTTCTCATTTACAGACCAAAGTTCATCCATTTGAGCTCTAAAGGAATGGAATGTTACAATATTTACAGTTAGCTCCCAGACCTGACAATTTTGTTTTGACAGATGAGTGAGCAGAGAACTCTCTGCACTTGTTACATGAATGAATCAAGGAATTGCTGCATAGAGATCGTGAGGGGGGGTTGAATCTAGATTGTGATTTTTACAAACCGATTTACAACAGAATGTAGATGCATGGTTGTATGTAAGGAATTATTACAAATGGGCATTTCCTTCCTTGTTCAAACTGTTTATTAACATACAGCGTACAATACACTCCTGTGGCAAATATCACAGCATGGTCGATATAAGATAAGGGCATCACAATCAATTGGGCATGTCTGAGGAATTCTGAACCTGAAGAGAATAAATGAATTTGCCAGTAAAGATTCTCATATAACAAACATTTCCATGCAGTAGCCCGACAAACCGAACAGGATATTCCAACAATCTAGGCTTTCCAATTCAAATGTATTTTTTTTTTTTGCAGAAAGGAATGCAAAATATATTCATCTGTAAAGCTTGTAGCTATAAATAGAAGGGACACGCGTCTAAATAAATCAGTACTGCACTTCCACACCTGTTCTTAATGTTTAACAAAGACAGAGCTAAATTCAGCAGATTACATGGATGTACATTATACAAGCAGCTGTCTTGCAAGTAATATGCCAGAAATGATCAACTTTCTATAAGAACTATCAAAGCCCCAAGGGAAGCATTTCTTCCAAAGCTACCTTGAGGTGTTACTTCCTCACTATATTCAGCTCAATTTAGTTTCAGCGTTTAAAGTGATACTAAACAAAGAAGTGTTAATTGCCATATAGGATTTATGTTAAGGAATTATATCCTGCTACCGGATTTTGTTTTCTTTAACCACTTTACGATCGGGCCTATTTTTCAAACTTGTTGTTTACAAGTTAAAAATCTTTTTTTTTTTTTTGCTAGAAAATAACTTAGAACCTCCAAACATTATATTTTTTTTCTAACACCCTAGAGAATAAAGTGGTGGTCGTTGCAATACTTTGTCACACTGTATTTTCGCAGCGGTCTTACAAGCGCACTTTCTTTTTAGAAAAAAATTCTCTTTTTTGTATTAAAAAATAAGACAACGGTAAAGTTAGCTCAATTTTTTTTATCTTGTTAAAGATGTTACGCCGAGTAAATTGATACCCAACATGTCATGCTTCAAAATTGCACCCGCTCGTGGAATGGCAACAAACTTTTTACCCTTAAAAATCTCCATATGCAACGTTTAAAAAATTCTACAGGTTGCTTAATTTGAGTTACAGAGGAGGTCTAGGGCTAGAATTATTGCTCTCGCTCTAACGATCGAGGTGATACCTCACATGTGGTTTGAACACCGTTTCCTGTCAGCGTGAACCGAAGAATGCCGTTTACCGGAACTTCCTGGTTCACGCGATAATCAGTTGTGATTGGTCACAGCTGATCACATAGTAAGAAGCCTCTGACAGAGGCTTCTTATCACGATCAGAGATGCGGGGTGTCAGACTGACACGCCGTACTCGCAATCGCCACGCTGTGCGCCCACAGGTACGCGCCGGCATGTTTTCCTGTTGGACGTCATATGATGCCCAGTCAGGATAATAGAACCACTTCTCGGCCGTCATTCTGCATACGGCGGGCAGGAAGAGATTTATGGATTCTCTGCATTAAGGTAAAAAACAATCTGTGCATAGAAGCACCCAGCCCCCCCCCCCTAAATACTTACATGAGCTTGATCTCAATCTAGCTTTTAACCTGAGATCTAGCTCTCTGCTCTCTCCTCACAGGACAGAGAGGCAGCAGTGGGAGCCACTGGCTCCTGCTGCTGTCAATCCTGTTGGGAGTGAGCAGGAGGCGGGGCTGAGTGTGTCCATCAGCTTGGAATTGAGCCCACATGTGTGCCCCTATAGCAGGAGGCTTGCTGTGGGGGCACTTGACAGGGGGGAGGCTCCAGGAGTGGCCCAGAAGATGATTGGAGCTGCACTATGCAACACCATTGCACAGAGCAGGCAAGTATAACATGTTTATTAGAAAAAAAAAATGATGTTTACAATACAATCATTTTAAAGCACAAAATTTTTTATTTCATTTTTGGATAGACTGGGAAAAGGACCAAAACTCTGTAAAGTTCTATAGCCGTCTTTAATCCAGCTGGGGAGATTCCTCCTTTCTATTTGTCTGGGACAGACATAATACATAAAATTGTATGTATCTACACTCCTACACCTACATACAAAGCCCCACTCCTGGCAAAAGCTACGCTTCCACCACACCCTCCACCATCCTAAGCCCTAATCCATCCTGCCAAGCTTTATCCTGGGACTGTTCTGGGAGTGGGGACCACTAAAGTGGTTCTAAAGTCAGGACATTTTTTTCTTAACGCATTTCCTGCATTAAGTAAAAAAAAAAAAAAAGCCCAGTAGTTGTACTGCCCTACTAAATACTTACCGGACTCCTCTCTCAATCAGCGCTGTGCCTGTCTGCAGCTCTGCTCTCCTCTCTTCCCACAGGACACAGAGGCAGCTGTCAATCAAATCCTGTAAAGAGGGAACGGAGGGCGGAGCTAAGCCGCACTGTGTGTGTCTATATATGTACACAGCCTTGCTTGGGGGTGTGCCTGCACGAGTGCCCCATAGTAGCCGGCTGACTGATGTGTTTACATGGTGCTTTGTGTCAAGGAAGCCATCTGATTATGAATGGCCTGTGTTGGCCAGTACCACAATACATAGTGTATGTACAAAGTGTGGTGCGCTGTATATGTACGGTTCAAGATGTGGAATTGAAAATGGATGGCAATGCAACAAACTGTGCAATGTACTGCACCCAACTACAACCCACGGCTGTGCACACTCATCCTGATCTGTCTGCCTATTACTCATACCTTTAGGAATCCCTATCTACATCACAGCACAAGGGTTCTGATTTCTGGGAGGACAGAAGAAGGGAGATCTGCTCTCCCCAGAAAAAGAAATCCTGTGATCATCTTCTACCAATCACAGAGTCAGGAAGACACATGGGAGAAGTGTATGGTGTGATTGGAAGGAACGCCCCCCACATACAAAACAACAATCATCAGCTTCATAAACACAAACATTTATCAACAAAACTGTAATGTCTGCAACATGGCCGCCACCAGGGAAGTATGGAGACTGCGACAGGACCGAGCCTTACATCTACGATATTATCACACCAGCAACATAAAGCACAGCTCTGTCTTTATTCTACTCAACTTTATTCAGCTATGATGATAAAACAATCACTAATGGCGACTATGTGAAGTCCACACACCTCTATACCTGGGGAGCTGACAGTCCCCGAGAGGTCACAGACAGGAGAGGTGACAGTCCCCGAGAGGTCACAGACAGGAGAGGTGACAGTCCCCGAGAGGTCACAGACAGGAGAGGTGACAGTCCCCGACAGGTCACAGTCCCCGAAAGGTCACAGACAGGAGAGGTGACAGTCCCCGAGAGGTCACAGACAGGAGAGGTGACAGTCCCCGAGAGGTCACAGACAGGAGAGGTGACAGTCCCCGACAGGTCACAGTCCCCGAAAGGTCACAGACAGGAGAGGTGACAGTCCCCGACAGGTCACAGACAGGAGAGGTGACAGTCCCCGACAGGTCACAAGCTGTAGAGTTGGCGATCCCTGATCGGACACAGACTGTACAGATAGGAGCAGTCATAAGACATTTTGGGGCCCCTTACACCACTTTAGGGGGGGCACACCCCGGGCCTGACCACCAACATCCCCCAGGGCCATCCCACAGAATCCACCCACTGAGCTCTTCAGTGCACCCACTTTTATTTTAACACTCTTACAACTTATTATACGAAAATGAATCCAATCCAGCAAAGAGAGCCCCATATATTCAGCAAAAAGAGACATCCCCATATATTCAAAGAGACATCCCCATATATTCAAAGAGACATCCCATTCCAGCAGAGACATCAGCACAGGCGACAGCCCCCGACCGCGCGCAGTCAGCACAGGCGACAGCCCCCGACCGCGCGCAGTCAGCACAGGCGACAGCCCCCGACCGCGCGCAGTCAGCACAGGCGACAGCCCCCGACCGCGCGCAGTCAGCACAGGCGACAGCCCCCGACCGCGCGCAGTCAGCACAGGCGACAGCCCCCGACCGCGCGCAGTCAGCACAGGCGACAGCCCCCGACCGCGCGCAGTCAGCACAGGCGACAGCCCCCGACCGCGCGCAGTCAGCACAGGCGACAGCCCCCGACCGCGCGCAGTCAGCACAGGCGACAGCCCCCGACCGCGCGCAGTCAGCACAGGCGACAGCCCCCGACCGCGCGCAGTCAGCACAGGCGACAGCCCCCGACCGCGCACAGTCAGCACAGGCGACAGCCCCCGACCGCGCACAGTCAGCACAGGCGACAGCCCCCGACCGCGCACAGTCAGCACAGGCGACAGCCCCCGACCGCGCACAGTCAGCACAGGCGACAGCCCCCGACCGCGCACAGTCAGCACAGGCGACAGCCCCCGACCGCGCACAGTCAGCACAGGCGACAGCCCCCGACCGCGCACAGTCAGCACAGGCGACAGCCCCCGACCGCGCACAGTCAGCACAGGCGACAGCCCCCGACCGCGCACAGTCAGCACAGGCGACAGCCCCCGACCGCGCACAGTCAGCACAGGCGACAGCCCCCGACCGCGCACAGTCAGCACAGGCGACAGCCCCCGACCGCGCACAGTCAGCACAGGCGACAGCCCCCGACCGCGCACAGTCAGTACAGGCGACAGCCCCCGACCGCGCACAGTCAGCACAGGCGACAGCCCCCGACCGCGCACAGTCAGTACAGGTGACAGCCCCCGATCGCGCACAGTCAGCACAGGCGACAGCCCCCGACCGCACACAGTCAGTACAGGTGACAGCCTCCGATCGCACACAGTCAGTACAGGTGACAGCCTCCGACCGCACACAGTCAGTACAGGTGACAGCCTCCGACCGCACACAGTCAGTACAGGTGACAGCCCCCGACCGCGCACAGTCAGTACAGGTGACAGCCTCCGATCGCACACAGTCAGTACAGGTGACAGCCCCCGACCGCGCACAGTCAGTACAGGTGACAGCCTCCGATCGCACACAGTCAGTACAGGCGATAGCCCCCGACCGCGCACAGTCAGTAGACTCCAAATGACAGGAGAGGTGTCAGTCCCTGAGATGATAGGACAGGAGAGGTGACAGTCCCTGAGATGATATGACAGGAGAGGTGACAGTCCCTGAGATGATATGACAGGAGAGGTGACAGTCCCTGAGATGATATGACAGGAGAGGTGACAGTCCCTGAGATGATATGACAGGAGAGGTGACAGTCCCTGAGATGATATGACAGGAGAGGTGACAGTCCCTGAGATGATATGACAGGAGAGGTGACAGTCCCTGAGATGATATGACAGGAGAGGTGACAGTCCCTGAGATGATATGACAGGAGAGGTGACAGTCCCTGAGATGATATGACAGGAGAGGTGACAGTCCCTGAGATGATATGACAGGAGAGGTGACAGTCCCTGAGATGATATGACAGGAGAGGTGACAGTCCCTGAGATGATATGACAGGAGAGGAGACAGTCCCTGAGATGATATGACAGGAGAGGAGACAGTCCCTGAGATGATATGACAGGAGAGGTGACAGTCCCTGAGATGATATGACAGGAGAGGTGACAGTCCCTGAGATGATATGACAGGAGAGGTGACAGTCCCTGAGATGATATGACAGGAGAGGTGACAGTCCCTGAGATGATATGACAGGAGAGGTGACAGTCCCTGAGATGATATGACAGGAGAGGAGACAGTCCCTGAGATGATATGACAGGAGAGGAGACAGTCCCTGAGATGATATGACAGGAGAGGTGACAGTCCCTGAGATATGACAGGAGAGGTGACAGTCCCTGAGATGATATGACAGGAGAGGTGACAGTCCCTGAGATGATATGACAGGAGAGGTGACAGTCCCTGAGATGATATGACAGGAGAGGTGACAGTCCCTGAGATGATATAGTTAGAATCCTGTGGAAGAAGAGGGGAAAGTCCCTGACAGAATGTAGACCTGAATGATGAGAGAGGTACTAGTCCCAGACAGGAAAGGTGACAGTCCCTGAGATGATACGTCCAGCATACTTCTATGACAGGAGGTGACAGTCCCCCGGCCCCATAGGAGGTGTACACGTTGTCACACACACAGTGTCCCCGGATACTCACAAACTTGGAGAACTTCCTGTCCCCATCCTCTGCGGAAGGCTCGGGGTAGGCCGGGACGGCTCGGGGTTTGCGGCTCATGGTGTGGCGGTATGTGAAGAAGGGAAAGGGATGTGAGTCGGGGATGGATGGACGTCACCTGAGGATTAGTAGAAATCCGATTAGGACTGTGAGGTGGAAGGGCGGTGATCCACTTATGTCTGAATCCGATCTCATAGACAGCACTGCGAGCCGGCCACTCACTTCAATCTACCGCCAGGCTCAATGTTCCCGCCAGTCCAACCACACCCACTACCTCTCACTTAGCCAATAGGATAGTGCCGGGGCTCTGCCATGCACAGCAGTCAGCCACTCCCAGAGTCCCTGGCACCCTATGACATGTACGATACGCCGGACTCAGGCGGCCATCTTTGTAGCTGGCACAGACCTTTGGGCTCTGTCTTTTGCTCTGGGATCGTTCATAATGATAATGATTACTTGTTGCTCCTGGCTTTCCTTTCTTCATTCAGCCTGAGCCCTCTGTGTCTCACTGCTCCTCGGGCGTTCTTCTTTTTTTGTCTCATGTGTAGACTTTTATAAAAAAAAAATATATATATATATATATATATATATATAAATTTGAAATGCAGGAAACCTAAAGATTCACCTTAGGGGCTAATTCACGCACAATGCGATGACAGGCATCTTACTGCATTGTAAAACATCGGCAGGGCCACTGTTAGAAATCATGGGGCCCTGTACAGCCTACCTGACGGGCCCCCTTTAACCACTTCTGGACCGAGCCTCTTTTTGAGATCTGTTTACAAGTTAAAATCAGATTTTTTTTTTTGCTAGAAAATTACTTAGAACCTCCAAACATTATATATTTTTTCAGACACCCAAGAGAATAAAATGGCGGTCATTGCAATACTTTATGTCACACCGTATTTGCGCAGCGGTCTTACACATGCAATTTTTTCTAAAAATACACTTTTTTTAATTAAAAAATAAGACAACATTAAAGTTAGCCCAATTTTTTCTATATTGTGAAAGATAATGTTATGCCGAGTAAATTGATACCCAACATGTCATGCTTCAAAAGGTGACAAACTTTGGCACTTAAAAATCTTCATTGGCAATGTTTAAAAATTTCTACAGGTTACCTGTTTAGAGTAAGTCTTTTGCTAGAATTTTTGCTCTCGCTCTAATGATTGCAAGTGATGCCTCACATGTGTGGTTTGAACACCGTTTTCATATGCAGGCACGACTTACATATGCATTCGCTTCTGCGCGGCGGGACAGGGCGCTTTAAATATTTTTTTTATTATTATTATTTATCTTACTTTTTATGTTTACATTGTCCATTAAAAAAAAATTGGATCACTTTTATTCCTAAACATCCCTTGTAATAGAAAAAAAGCATGACAGGACCTCTTTAATGTGAGATCTGGGGTCAAAAAGACCTCAGATCTCACATTTACACTTTAATGCAATAAAAAAAAGTCTTTTTTTTCCAATAATTTTTTTTCCCCTCTAAGACCATTGGGCAGAAGTGATGTTTGATGTTGCTTTTGCCATCCAATGGTGTGGAGCTGAGTGGGGGCCATCTTTCCCTCACTCAGCATCCAGCCTCTCAGGGGAGCAGATCCAATCGTCTCCGCCACGACCGACGGCTCCGGTAAGCGTCGGAGATGACCATAGGGTGGCGGGTGGAGGGGGAGCACCTCTCACGTCGCCGATAAAAGTGATGTTGTGGCAAATCCACCACGGAGACCACTTTTATCTGAAAGCCGACCGCCCGCTGTTTCAGAAAATACTGGAGTTATGACAGCTATCTGCTGCCATAACGCCGGTATTCTATGTCAAAGTAGTGACGTATAACGACGGCAGGCGGCCGGTAAGTGGTTAATCCCGCCTCGACCCCACCCCAGGCCCCTCTGCAGACCCCACTTCTGCAGATTTGTCACTGTTTACACATGTGTTCATGATTGCACATGAGTACTGGGGTACAGAGGCGGTTTAAACTTTTTTTTAAATTTTATTTTATTACAAAAAAAAATTCACGCTGTATCTTTCATTTTTTTTATATCTCTTTTATTGTATTCAGAAGGGATGAACAACATCCCTTCTGATAGCATGGGGCAGTGACAGGTCCCCTTTATAGAGAGATCTGGGGTCTATTAGACCCCATATCTATCCTCTGGCCTCCAACGCATCTGATCAAACCAAGATCGGGCTACCAATGTTACCTGTGGTATGTATAGGTTTAAATCCTTTTTACTACGTATTGTAAGTTTGATTTGTCTCTTCAGAAGTCTCATTTGTACATTACATTTGAACACACATTCCTACTTATGGAACAATGGTTTGTGCCAGCTCCTGTGTGCACCTCTATCATGGCTGTCTGCAGAAACTGGACATCTCAATATCTTTGTGCTGGGCACTCATCCTTTGGTGCATACTGCGTCTAAGAGTTTAGAGTTTTACAGGCTGCTGGCAGCAGGGGGGGGGGGGGGCAATGGTGCGGCTGTGCCTTCCCCCTCTGTCCCTTGTACCAGTATGGTAGGATTTCCAGGATTGCATGCCCCAGGGCTGATACGCCCAGTGTGCATGAGGTCTTAGGCACAGGTAGTTCTAAAGGAAACTACTGGCAGAAAAGTGCCATTAAAGTGGTTGTTAACCCACCAATGTAAGTTTACACTATCCTCTCTGGTTATGTACAGTATGTAATGTCCCCCTGTGATTGTGCTTTCTAAAAATAATGCAGTATATACCTTGTTTACAGAGCGCTGGTCTGACCCACCGCCTCTCTCCTCTCTCGGCCCAACAGATGCAGGGGCGGGGCCAAGGATCCTCTGCTTACGTCAGTCAGGAGGGGAGGAGGAGAGAGGTGGCCCTACCCGCTGCAGCTGTCATGCAAGAGAGGAGAGATGCGGCGGGTCAGATCAGCGCTGATCAGCGCTCTGTAAACAAGGTATATACTGCATTATATATGCAGGATAGTGTGAGAAATTAATAGTAATATGAGCAGCAGGAGCAGAGGGGGGGGGGACATAGACATGGAGCTGACAGGCAGGGAGGGAGGGGGGAGAGAGCACAGGGGAGGACAGAGGACACAGCGGATGACAGAGGCACGTAATCTGACCATGGTATCAGGGCTCAGCAGCCATGTTACACTGTGGTCAGCATACAGATGGGAGGGCAGAAACTGTCAGGATCAGCCAGGTATTTCAGGTGATACAGGGAGCCAAATTACACAGCACAAGCACTGTGCTGTATAACATGCTTTTAAGGAACAGGATCTTTTTTTTTAGGTTAACAAACACTTTAAGGATTTATTAAATGCCCCTGATTCTCCCCAAGCCAGATGCATTGGCCTCTCACATAATTTCTAGGAGGTACTCTAGCTTTTATATCATAGTTCTGTGCTTTGAAGCCCCCTCTCATTCTCCATTGTACACAGGACTGTTTTAAACCTCCTGCTGCTCATGTAACTAGGGTTGCCACCTCATCCCTTTAAACCCAAACACAAATGAATTACACAGGTTCTGAGGCTAGTTTAATGCAGATAAGGCACCAAGTGAGTTTAATCACCACCCTATTTAGCCACAGAACATGTTTAAATAATATGCGTTCCGTTTTAAAGGGATGAGGCGGCAACTCTACATGTAACATATATGTGTGGCTGCAAAGAGGGTGGTCTTTAATGCCCAAGTGCTATGTGTCCATGGGCAGCTGAGAGTGCACTAACTGGGTACTCCCAGCACAGTGACCAAGCTCCTGGTCTCCAGTAATGATTGGAAAATGGCAGGACTGGTTCCCTATAATGTGACCATTTCATACCTCCCAACATTTTGAGATGAGAATGAGGGACACCTACTAACAATTGTATGTAGGTTTAGGACACGCCCCCTGCCACACCCCTTAAAGGAGAATTAACCAAAAAAAGGTTAATTAAATCCACAAGGACTTTTTTTTTACCACTACTATTCCTTTATATTGGCTTTTAAAATGTACAAATGCAGCAATTTAGAACATGGATGAAAGGTTTAGCACTGAGAAACACTTTTTGAAAGATAAAAAGTGCATTTTATATACAACTATATGGATCAGACCAAAATGAGGGACAAATGAGGTGGAATGAGGGACATTGCTCCAAATCAGGGACAGTTGGGAGCTGTGCCATTTTGACACAACCAATCACAGTGGTCATGTGGTCCAGTGGTCCTTCAAGTCTGTCGTCGACACACCCCCCCCCCCCCCCGGTGTAAAGGGACAGTGGGGCTGGGCAGGAAGGAAGTAAACATGAAAGCAAATTGTCCAGCACCCACATTAATTTAAGATTGTACTTGCAGAATAGGGCAGAATATAAAAGTCAGCATGAAATTGATCCATATAGAAGAAAGCTGATTCCCTTTATTATTTTGGATGGAGGACACCTTTAAATGTATCCTTATACACGCATATAAATATAATGTCAATTTTTGCTCAAAAGTTTTATCTGAAAAAAAAAAAAAAATTTAATTTCTTAAAAAAACAACAAGGTTAAAAATTCCCATACATGAAAAAGTAACCTTATTAATACATTTTCAGTCTTCTAACGATTCATTTCTTGATCTGTCAATTGATGCGACACTTAGTTGTGGATGGTGCAGTAATGTATTTCAGAGGGAGGCATCCACATGTGGTTTCTAAATTAGCCATATCATAAGGTTCTTAGAAGTTCAGAACTCAGCAAGGCATTCCCCTCCTCCACCAGACACATATAGTCTCAAACTCCGGGTGACAAGAACTAACACAGATCGATCTTCGCAGCGCTTTCAAGTGAGTGAGCTTTATAATTGAGCTAAGAGCCGGCAGACTGTAAACACACAGACACAGAACCCTTTTCTCTTGAATATAGAAGTAATAAAGAAACTTTTTGAACTTCAGACATGTCCTTGCCTAGATTATCACAAATAACATCTCCAATGCATTTTTGCAGATTAACTCAGTTTTTTTGGCAGAGTGATGTAATGCTGTGGCCTAGTTTGGGTGTGAAGTTTAAAGTAAACATTGAAAGGGAACTTTGTAATGAATGGAATGCACATTCTTTCCTTATAACATAAGCTGACAAAAACAGCCATAAGTATGCTGCTGAGTTTCGATACAGCATAAGAGTTCCATGCATTTGAACAAGTTCAGTACTGAAGTAGAGAAAGTGTGCAATGGGCATTCCGGAATCCTTGGCTGAATCTGGCGATTCTGCCCGTGATTCCAAATTTGGGGCAAAACACAGGACACGTTTGCAATGTCATTGCTTCTTAATGGCACCCCAGTTGCGGAGTGGCGACTTTGCCGTGGTTGTAGAGCAATAAATTGCACTGCAATCGCAGCAACTCGCAACACGTGGAGCTTGACACTCAAAAAAGGAGCAGGAGCTTCTTTTGGGCGACAGCGTTGGATGTTGCGATTTGCCGCGATTGCAGCAAGATGTATCGCGCTACAACCACGACAAAATCGCACCGGGACTAGGGTGCCATTAACAGGAGAAGTCCAGCCTGAGCTTTTTGGGCTGGGTTTCTCCTAAGGGTTACAGGAGTGCAACCCATTTTGCACTCCTGTGACCCATTTTCAGCGGAGAGTGGTCTGAAGTCCGCTCTCCACTGACGTCACTGCCATCAGTCGAGGCAGAGCGTCATCCCGACTTCCCAAGTCTGGATCCACCAGCTGCCTTAAATAATGGCAGTCTCAGTGTCTCAGCGAGCCTAAGATTCCGTAACACCCATGTGTTAATGGAGCCATAGCATATCCCAAGACTTAGGCTGGCCATACATGGATTGAAATTTGTCCAGTTCAGCAGGAACCAGCCAAATTTGATCCATGTATGGACATGGAGGTCTATCTACTGATCGACTTCTGTCCAACTGCCCTGTCAGATTTTCCCCACTCGATCAGTGCCAGTGGTGCTGATCTGTGTATTATGATGGCAGGGGAAGCCTCCCCACTGTCAGAATACTATAACTCAGTTTGTAGGATTCCCCCATGCATATCAAGTGTGTGGATGGGGGAACAAAGTCTTTTTCTTTTTTTTCAACACATTGCTTGTTTCCATGCACAACAGAAACATTTGTTTCGTTTCAGTTTCATTCGTTAAATAAATCATTTTGTTTCGTCATAATCTTTATGTTAGAATAATTCATTTTTGGAGTAATTTGTTATTTCAGAAGAGTACATATTCGTTGTTCCTAATCAATTCGTATTTTCAGAACTTCTGTTATTCTTTTGTTATTTCGGAAGATTGGCTATATTCGTTTTAACGTGGTAATTCATTATTTCGTGAGATTAGTCATTTGTATATAAATTACAATATTCTGAATTATTAATTTCTTTAAAACCCAACTGTATTAATGCAGTTAGGCCCCAAAGTTCTCAAATCTAAGAATTGCATTAGAAAATGGATAAATGGCTGCGCTCACAATAGTGCAAAATAATCAGATGAATACGTGAAATTAACCACTGCGATGTTTTGCTGGACTGCAACATTGCAGCAGACAGATCAGACACTTTTGACACTTTTTTTAAATCATTGACATTTATACAGCGATCAGTGCTATAAATAGCCACTGATTACTGCATAAATGTCACTGGCAGGGAAGGGGAACGAAAAAAAAGAAAAAGACTTGGTTCCCCCATCCAACACTTGATATGCATGGGGGAATCCTCCCAACTAAGCTATAGTATTCTAACAGTGGGGAGGATTCCCCTGCTATCATAATAGGGGGCAATCAAGGGGTTAAATGTGTTCCCTCATTGTGTTTGTTCTAACTGTGGGGGGTTGGGACTGACTGGGGAGGAGACCGATCAGTGTCCCTATAGACTAGGAACACACGATCTGTGTGATCTATTGATTGGAGCACATCATTCACCATTATATGGACATTTACTTATCTTTTTCAATTTGTATAATTTCACTTATTCATCTGATTATTTTGCACTATTGTGAGTGCTGTAATTTATCCAATTTCTATTTTGTCAAGTGAATAATAGCATCTTGTGTACAGCAGCTGCAATTTTAATTTTCACATGCTTCACTTCTAGCGCGAATATATATATATATATATATATATATATATATATATATATATATATATATATATATATATATATATATATATATATATATATATATATATATACATATACATACATATATATATATATATATATATATATATATATATATATATATATATATGTATATATATATATATAATATATTCTTTTCACTAAGAATTGCATTAGACTGTGGAATGAATCTAATTTAATATGTAATCATTTGATATGCTATTAAGTTGAATTAAATTTCCCATTCTCAACTGACTTTGTTTGTTGGGCCATGTACATACAAATTAAACAAATTGTCTCGACCCCAATACAGGCAGTTCCCAGGTTACAAACAAGATAGGTTCTGTAGGTTTGTTCTTAAGTTTAATTTGTATGTAAATTGGAACTGTAGCACTAACCCCCAAAAGAGCTGCTGATTATTATCGGACTGTTACCGTCACCTCCTTACCCGTAGTTTCATCAATACTAGAACTTAGAGTCCATGTTGAGCTTTGTATCTGACAATGTAGGCACCAGTCACTTAGTACTTTTTCAATGCTTTAATAGGGAATAACTTGAAAAAGTAGCAGGAAAGAGGTAGAAGAAGAGTTGCAGGAAAGTTCAAATACCTTTTCTGAAGGGCACTAAGGAATTTGAAATCTTGGGGATGAATATACTTTCAGTCCAAGGTTTAATCTTTGCCCACCTGGATAGGTCTCTCTCACTGACCTAGCAGCCAGAGTGTAACACGAACAAAAAGAAAAATCTCTGCCACAGAGATCTCCTCTCTTGCATGACACTCAAAAAAGGAGCAGGAGCTTCTTTTGGGCGACAGCGTTGGATGTTGCGATTTGCCGCGATTGCAGCAAGATGTATCGCGCTACAACCACGACAAAATCGCACCGGGACTAGGGTGCCATTAACAGGAGAAGTCCAGCCTGAGCTTTTTGGGCTGGGTTTCTCCTAAGGGTTACAGGAGTGCAACCCATTTTGCACTCCTGTGACCCATTTTCAGCGGAGAGTGGTCTGAAGTCCGCTCTCCACTGACGTCACTGCCATCAGTCGAGGCAGAGCGTCATCCCGACTTCCCAAGTCTGGATCCACCAGCTGCCTTAAATAATGGCAGTCTCAGTGTCTCAGCGAGCCTAAGATTCCGTAACACCCATGTGTTAATGGAGCCATAGCATATCCCAAGACTTAGGCTGGCCATACATGGATTGAAATTTGTCCAGTTCAGCAGGAACCAGCCAAATTTGATCCATGTATGGACATGGAGGTCTATCTACTGATCGACTTCTGTCCAACTGCCCTGTCAGATTTTCCCCACTCGATCAGTGCCAGTGGTGCTGATCTGTGTATTATGATGGCAGGGGAAGCCTCCCCACTGTCAGAATACTATAACTCAGTTTGTAGGATTCCCCCATGCATATCAAGTGTGTGGATGGGGGAACAAAGTCTTTTTCTTTTTTTTCAACACATTGCTTGTTTCCATGCACAACAGAAACATTTGTTTCGTTTCAGTTTCATTCGTTAAATAAATCATTTTGTTTCGTCATAATCTTTATGTTAGAATAATTCATTTTTGGAGTAATTTGTTATTTCAGAAGAGTACATATTCGTTGTTCCTAATCAATTCGTATTTTCAGAACTTCTGTTATTCTTTTGTTATTTCGGAAGATTGGCTATATTCGTTTTAACGTGGTAATTCATTATTTCGTGAGATTAGTCATTTGTATATAAATTACAATATTCTGAATTATTAATTTCTTTAAAACCCAACTGTATTAATGCAGTTAGGCCCCAAAGTTCTCAAATCTAAGAATTGCATTAGAAAATGGATAAATGGCTGCGCTCACAATAGTGCAAAATAATCAGATGAATACGTGAAATTAACCACTGCGATGTTTTGCTGGACTGCAACATTGCAGCAGACAGATCAGACACTTTTGACACTTTTTTTAAATCATTGACATTTATACAGCGATCAGTGCTATAAATAGCCACTGATTACTGCATAAATGTCACTGGCAGGGAAGGGGAACGAAAAAAAAGAAAAAGACTTGGTTCCCCCATCCAACACTTGATATGCATGGGGGAATCCTCCCAACTAAGCTATAGTATTCTAACAGTGGGGAGGATTCCCCTGCTATCATAATAGGGGGCAATCAAGGGGTTAAATGTGTTCCCTCATTGTGTTTGTTCTAACTGTGGGGGGTTGGGACTGACTGGGGAGGAGACCGATCAGTGTCCCTATAGACTAGGAACACACGATCTGTGTGATCTATTGATTGGAGCACATCATTCACCATTATATGGACATTTACTTATCTTTTTCAATTTGTATAATTTCACTTATTCATCTGATTATTTTGCACTATTGTGAGTGCTGTAATTTATCCAATTTCTATTTTGTCAAGTGAATAATAGCATCTTGTGTACAGCAGCTGCAATTTTAATTTTCACATGCTTCACTTCTAGCGCGAATATATATATATATATATATATATATATATATATATATATATATATATATATATATATATATATATATACATATACATACATATATATATATATATATATATATATATATATATATATATATATGTATATATATATATATAATATATTCTTTTCACTAAGAATTGCATTAGACTGTGGAATGAATCTAATTTAATATGTAATCATTTGATATGCTATTAAGTTGAATTAAATTTCCCATTCTCAACTGACTTTGTTTGTTGGGCCATGTACATACAAATTAAACAAATTGTCTCGACCCCAATACAGGCAGTTCCCAGGTTTCAAACAAGATAGGTTCTGTAGGTTTGTTCTTAAGTTTAATTTGTATGTAAATTGGAACTGTAGCACTAACCCCCAAAAGAGCTGCTGATTATTATCGGACTGTTACCGTCACCTCCTTACCCGTAGTTTCATCAATACTAGAACTTAGAGTCCATGTTGAGCTTTGTATCTGACAATGTAGGCACCAGTCACTTAGTACTTTTTCAATGCTTTAATAGGGAATAACTTGAAAAAGTAGCAGGAAAGAGGTAGAAGAAGAGTTGCAGGAAAGTTCAAATACCTTTTCTGAAGGGCACTAAGGAATTTGAAATCTTGGGGATGAATATACTTTCAGTCCAAGGTTTAATCACCTGGATAGGTCTCTCTCACTGACCTAGCAGCCAGAGTGTAACACGAACAAAAAGAAAAATCTCTGCCACAGATTTTAGAAGAGCGATGTAACTGTACAGTCCTCTGCCACAGGATGTAGTAGTTTTAGATGAACAGCAACACAGTACCAGAACTTTTAAGCCGACCTGGCAGTATTTGTGTGGTAGGTTAGATTAAGATGCATCCTCCAATCGAGTCACCAGGCCCCTCTTGAGACACCAGCATTCCGCACGGTCCTCCCCAAAGATGGGTCTTCCCCTGGGTCTTCTCAATTGTCCGGCTTCTTCCCGCAGGACAGACAGCATAGGACCAAAAATTTGAACTATGTACAGAACAGATGACCCACTAAATTTACAATTAAGCGGTAGATTAGAAATCTACCAGCGCTACAGAACAAATACATTTTTTGAAGAGGTGATCAAATACCACCAAAAGAAAGCTCTATTTATGGGGGAAAAAAAGGGAAAAAAGGACGTCAATTTTGTTTGGGTGCAACGTCGCACGACCGCAAATGCGCGATAGCTGGACCACAGCAGTCTGTGGGCGCGCACACACGCGCACACACGTGCACGCACACACGCGCTCGCAAACGTGCGCGCAAACGCCCTGATCTTGTGGGCACGCCCCCCCCGGCCTATTTAAACCTGCCACTGACATTTGCAGTTTGCTGGATTATCAAACAGCTCCTGTGTTCCTGTGCCTTGTATACTCTGAAGACCCCTGCTTGACCTCTGCTTGGCTTGACCTGTGTTCCTGTTTATCTCCTTGCTCTGACCCCGGCTTGGCTGACTACTCTCCGATCTTCTGCCCTCCGTGTATGACCCGGCTTGTTCCTGTACCTCTCTCGAACTGTCTTTTGGTATCTGACCCCTGGCCTGGCTGCGGACCCTGTTCCTGGTTTACCCTGCCATTACCGCTCAAGACCTGTCACCGCACGGCTGCCACAATGCACTCTAGCTACTTACAGCCAACCAGCTAGCTTGCAGTATTCCTGGCAACCCGTGCACCTCTGTGCGTTGCATTCCCTGTACCCAAATCCAGGGATGCGCTGCACTCAGCCGCAAGGGACGCCCTCTCAGCAACCCGGCCTCACACTACAGACTTGACAGTATAATCCAGCCATGACTGAGGCCGTCAGAGGTGCGTCCCCATTAGAGACTTTGTGTCAACAAGCCACCACTCTGACCCAAGCAGTTCAGAAGTTACAGGAAGGCTATCTGCAACTAACGGATAAGTTGCAACACCTGTCAGAGTCATCTGATCACGAACAATCCTCTGCGG
Source organism: Lithobates clamitans (assembly GCA_037952925.1). Taxonomy (NCBI): domain Eukaryota; kingdom Metazoa; phylum Chordata; class Amphibia; order Anura; family Ranidae; genus Lithobates; species Lithobates clamitans. The sequence goes on from JBBGZY010000802.1 coordinate 363,209, forward strand.
CTCCCTTGATGATGTTCCCGCCTCCAGAACCCCGTTCCCGTTCCGGAGCGATTCTCCGGAGACCAGAAAAAGATCCTTCAAGACTGCCTGCCTATTGTACCTAGCCCTACAACCCTGGACTTTTGCTTTAGAGACTGTTAAAGTCGGGTTCCTCATCTCTTTGCTGTCCGATGAACCTTAGGCCTGGGCCCATAACTTATGGGAACAAAAGTGTCCAGTCATTTGCACGGTGGACGCATTCCTGGCAGCTATGGCACAACCTTTACGAGGATCCCCAGCGTACTGCCACCGATGAAGCCGCTCTGCATTCTCTGCAGCAGGGTAAGCGACCAGTAGAGGACTATACCCTGGACTTCCGGCGGTGGTCTGCAGACACAGCCTGGAACGAGGCAGCTTTACTACACCAGTTCCGCCTAGGACTCTCCGAATCCCTCAAGGACGAGTTGGCCAGGATTGGGATTCCCACTACACTTGAGGGTCTCATCCAATTATCCATCCAACTGGATCGACATTTGCGGGAGAGACAGTCCGAACAATCACGAACCTGCAGACCCGCCAGTACACCCACCTTTGGATCAGTTCCCAAGCAGATTGGCCTGTTACGTTCTGCACTAACTCCTGATGAAAGACGTCGTCGTATCCTATCCAATCTCTGCCTCTATTGTGGAGGAAACAGACATTACCTATGCGACTGTCCCAGGAAGTTCAAGAAGCCACCCACCTACTCTCCAGCATATTTCCAGGTTTCCGGGACTTCTCCCTCACAACTCATTCTCCCCATTTCACTGCAGTTGGGAGAAGAAGAGATCCGGCTCCAGGCTATAATCGATTCTTGAGTATGCAGTTGCTTTGTGGACTTGAACCTGGCAAGAAACCTTAGGTTGCCCCTCCTCCACAAGAAACGGGGTCTGGAAGTCCATTTAGCAGATGGCACCCTACCTAACTCCAGCCTTGTTACTCAAGAGACTTCTCCTCTCCTTATTACCTCTCCCAATGGCCATCGGGAATTCATACGTTTTGACATTTTGAGTTCACCTATGTCTCCAATTATCTTGGGTATCCCTTGGCTCCAAGCCCATAACCCCCAGATCGATTGGATCAAGAAGGAAGTCCTGTTCACTTCCCCCTATTGCCAACAACATTATCTCATCCCCGAATCCAGAGATACCACCAGTTGTCTGACAGTCCAGTCGGCATCCTCCACTAACCAGGATGTACCCCGGGCATACCATGAATTCCTGGACGTTTTTGATAAGAGAAAGGCCGATGTTCTACCACCACATCGGCCATATGATTGTCCTATCGAGCTGCTTCCAGGGGCCGAAGTTCCATTTGGACGTATATTCCCCCTCTCTGAAGTGGAATTGGGGACACTACGACAGTACATAGATGAAAATTTGGCAAAGGGTTTTATCCGTCCTTCTTCTTCTCCTGCCGGTGCCAGCATTTTCTTTGTCGAAAAAAAAGATAAGACTCTAAGACCATGTGTGGAATAAAGTGAATATAGGGAATTAAATAAAATCACCATAAAGAAACGATATCCACTCCCACTGGTCCCTGAACTCTTCCATAGACTTCGTTCAGCCCAAGTGTTCACCAAACTCGACCTCCAGGGTGCCTATAACCTCATTCGCATCCGTGAGGGCGATGAGTGGAAGACTGCATTCAGAATGAGGTTCGGGCACTTTGAGTATTTGGTGATGCCGTTTGGGCTCTGTAACGCCCCAGCTACTTTCCAGCACTTTGTAAACAACATCTTCCGGGAATATCTTGACTACTTCGTCATCATCTATCTGGATGATATCCTTATCTTCTCAACCACCTTGGAGCTCCGTCGGACTCACGTAAAGACAGCATTACTCACACTAAGAAAACACGGACTTTATGCGAAAGCAGAAAAGTGTGACTTTGAAAAGAAATCCATACAATTCCTAGGGCTCATTATCTCTACCGGTGGTGTCGCTATGAATCCACAGAAAGTGCAGGCAATCCTAGACTGGCCAACTCCGTCAGACAAGAAGGGTGTACAAAGGTTTGTAGGGTTTGCAAACTTCTATCTTCCATCATCTCGCCCATAACCCAAGTGACCCGCCTACATGTTCACTTCCTGTGGTCCTCCGAATCCCAATCTGTCATTGAGAAACTGAAGGCTGTGTTTACTTCTGCACCAATTCTTCAACACCCTGATCCTGCCCTGCCCTATATTTTAGAGGTCGATGCCTCAGAGGTAGCTACAGGAGCAGTACTTTCACAACGCCTGGGACCTAAGTCTCTGCTTCACCCTGTGGCCTTCTACTCCCGGAAAATGATCCAGCCTGAGAGGAATTACAACATATGTGACCATTAAAACAGCCTTAGAAGAGTGGAGATACCTTCTTGAGGGAGCCACGCACCCTATAATGATATTCACTGATCACAGATACCTTGAGTACCTCCGCACTGCCAAACGCCTGAGACCCCGTCAAGCTCGCTGGGCTCTGTTATTTTCACAATTCAACTTTCACATCACCTACCGCCCTGGCTCCAAGAACGGCAAGGCCGATGCTTTTTCCTGAATGTTACCTGATACCCCAGAAGAAACAACATCCAGTACGATCTTGTCTCTGCATAACCTTCTTTTGATTCAACCTGATCTAAAGTCTTCTCTTGAACAGGCCTCCCTCCAATGCCAGGAACCAGAGACTTCCTCTCTAAGAAGCCAGGGGGGGGTATCTCTGGTATCGGGACAAGATCTTTGTCCCACAACAAGCCAGAATCCAGGTCTTACAAACTTTACATGATCATCAACTTGCTGGCCACTTTGGTGTACGGAAAACTATGGATCTTATTCAGCGATCTTTTTGGTGGCCTACCTTGAAAACCGATTGCAAAAAGTATGTAAGCTCCTGCACTACCTGCCAGCGAAACAAGGGGTCCAACATTAAGTCTTGGGGTCTGCTACGACCTTTGCCGGTACCAGAACAACCATGGAGGAATATATCTATGGACTTCATAGTAGAGCTGCCCCCCTCTGAAAGATTCACAATGATCCTAGTTGTTGTAGACCATCTGTCCAAGATGTCACACTTCCTGACTATGATAGGTACTCCTTCCGCTGCAGACACAACAAAAGCCTTCATAAGAGAGATAGACTTCACAGCCTTCCTGACAGCATTGTGTCTGATAGAGGGGTCCAATTTACTTCCCGATTTTGGAGAGAGCTCTGCAAAGTTTTGTCTATCCTCTGCCTATCACCCCCAGAGCAACGGTCAGACTGAGAGGACTAATCAAACCTTAGAACAATATTTATGCTGTTTTTGCTCCATTTCCCAGGATGGCTGGGCCTTGTTACTCCCCTGTGTGGAGTTCGCATACAATAATTCTGTACACTCAACCACCGATCAATCACCGTTTTGGGCCAACTATGGGTTCCATCCTTTATTTCTACCTAATGTCATTTCAGAGACCTCAGTCCCAGCAGTTCAAGACAGGATAAAATCCATTCAGGCTAACTATCAAATTCTCCAGTTAACCATGCAAAAGGCCCAAGAGGACTACAAGGAACAATATGACAAGAAGAGGGGAGAGAGCCCTAGCTTTAAGGTTGGAGATGACGTTTGGCTCTCCTCGGCAAATCTTAAACTTCCTTGTCCCTCCCAGAAATTGGGACCAAGATTTATCGGCCCATTCAAGATTAGACGGAAGATTAATCCAGTAGCTTTTGAACTGTCACTTCCGAGTTCTTATAAAGTTCACCCTGTGTTTCATGTCTCCTTACTTAAAAGCTCTAGTCCTTTTTCAGGAAGGAAAGAAGATCCTCCGCCTCCAGTTTCTGTGGGAGATGAAACGAAGTATGAAGTTGAGGCCATCCTGGACTGCCGCCGGAGAGGTAGAATCATTCAATTTCTTATAAAGTGGAAGTATTACCCAGCAGAAGAAAATTCTTGGGAACCTGCAGCCAATATACATGCTCCTAGACTTTTGCAGAGATTCCGAGTTCGTTACCCCAAAAGATGGGCCCGGTTGGGCATCTGGAGGTTGCCCCTTGGGGGGGGCACTGTCAGGGAAATGGCTGTGTTGTGGGCAATTCCGCCAGTAACCATCATGGTGGCGCCAGGCGAGTTTCTGTGCGCCACTATGATGGTTACCATGTGCGGGAATATTTATTATAGCAAAAAGTAAAACATAATGTGTTTTTTTTCAAAATTGTCGCTCTTTTTTAGTTTATAGCGCAAAAACTAAAAACCGCAGAGGTGATCAAATACCACCAAAAGAAAGCTCTATTTATGGAGAAAAAAAGGACGTCAATTTTGTTTGGGTGCAACGTCGCACGACCGTGTAATTGTCCGTTAGAATAACGCAGTGCCGAAACGCAAAAAATATTCGGGGGTCAGGAAGGGGGGGGGGGAATCTTCTGGGGCTGAAGCGGTTAACTGAACCAGAACTTGCAACAGACTTGCAGAATGTTTGCAAAGAAAGTTGATCAGGAGTCATGCAATGTGGACTTGCTGCAATTGTGCAACACACTTGTGAAGCCTGGCAAGTCTAGCAATAGCTTAGCGAGTCATTTTCAAAGTTGCAGCACAATTGCTTGCTATTTAGGTGTGGAAACAAGGATTGGTGATTGTTACAGTTTTACGAATGCTATAAACATTAACAAAAGGCCCAAACTATAGCAAAATGTCATCCAAATGAAACAAATATTAAATATGAATCAATTCATAGTTTTTGTTATTTCAAATTAGTTGAAATTAGTTTCTATTGTGATTCGAAGTTTCGGATACATCCAAATTTCTAAATCACGCAAACTTCAATCACATTTCAATTCACAACGAAATGGATCGCACATGTCTACCATTGGTCAAATTAAAAAAATGACGTATCTTTGGGCTGCCTTAGGGCTTGAAGTTTACATGGAATGTTCTAAATTAGGCCCCTTTTAAGCTGAAAATCCTTGATGAAGGTCGTACTAGACTTACACTGCAAGTGTATATGAACTTAACCTACACTATGGGGGTTATTTACTAAAGGCAAATCCACTTTGCACTGCAAGTGCACTTGGAAGTAAAGTCACTGTAGATCCGAGGAAAATAAAAAACATACATAATTGGATGATAGATATCGGCATATCTGCATTCACAAAGCTCTGAGGCTAATTCTCTTCTTCAAAGTACAACTTCCCTTGCAAAGTGAAAAACCTTATTGCCTTTAATAAATCAATCCCAATGTGACTGAAAATAAAATTGCATCATTGCATGATCATTCAAAACTGCTCATACAGACTAGTAACCAGAATAGCAGTAAACATGCATTTACATTTGTTGCAATGTCATGGGTTAGTGTTTTCAATGGAGTAAGGTCAAGAATGGATAGTATAATTCTACCCTTCAAGTAGATCTAAACCCTAATGGGATGACATTAAAATACAATTTAAATTAAAAAATTTGTTTAATTTTAGTAGTTTGACGTATTGGTTGCGCAGACAGTTTTTTTTTCTCACCTGTATATAGGTACGTATAATGTGTGCTATTTAAAAAAATAGGTTTACAATTCCTTTAATACTTAAAGATTGTTGTTTCACAAAAAATCTATCTTTGCCGTTCACTCAGAAATCAAATTGTGGTTTTTACCAACTGCATGTAGATGACATTTTAACTGGCCCAGTTCGAACAGTTTATTGCTTTCAAAAACATTGTGGTAGTTTTTTCTTGTTTAATTTACTGTAGATCTTTCAATAAATTATATTGAAGCTCTCAATTTATTGGCCGGTTTGAATGCACAGTTGACTGAATTCTGGTATCTAATCCAGCTTGTAGGTGGTAAATTGTTTGATTTTTGGCAAACACATTTGTACTTGTGATTCCGGGTGAATGCAAAGTGTTTGAAAGTGACTGAATAATGCCATGTGTATGGCTAATTTTACTGACATTGGGTGGACAGATATCAGCAATAGAAGGTAGAAAAACATAGCAGGGTGTTTTCGCTGATTAAATTTCCCATTTCCAGACAAACTTTGAGCGGTAAGAGGTTTGAAAAATGTGGGTGAAGGTCTTAGCTTTTTTTATATAAACAATTAGACCACATCAACAGCAAAGTCTTATGTTAGAATGGATTTACATGCGTAGCACCCCCTGGTGCAGGAGTGCTCAAACTTTTTAAACAGGGGACTAGTTTGCTGTTTCTCAAACTTTTGGGGGGCCGCACTATAATATGAAAAAAAATATGAACAAATTCCTATGCACACTGCACATATCTTATTATGCAGAATGCAGGGATCAGTAGTGCTCTGCGCTCAGAATGCAGGGTTCAGGAGTACATTGCACTCAGAATGCAGGGTTCAGGAGTGCGCTGCGCTCAGAATGCAGGGATCAGGAGTGCATTGTGCTCAGAATGCAGGGATCAGGAGTGCGCTGCGCTCAGAATGCAGGGATCAGGAGTGCATTGTGCTCAGAATGCGGGGATCAGGAGTGTGTTAGGCTCAGAACACAGGGATCAGGAGTGTGCTAAGCTCAAAATGCAGGATCGGGGGGTGGGGGTAATGTGAGGGGTGGCAGAGGACACTGCTATGGGGGTGGCCCTGCCCATGACAGTGTCCTCTGCCCCCTTCACATCACCCCCCATACACACAGTGGTGTCCTCTGCCCCCCTTTCCCCTATAACAGTGACCTCTGCCCCTCCCTTTCCTTCCCATAGCAGTGTCCTACTGAGAGCTCAGGGCAGCGTGGTTCTGGACGGAGGCAGAGTGACTTTACAAGTTGGCATCTTGGTGATTGGTTGCCCTGTGTCCTAGCAACCAGTCACCTGCGGTCTAACTTCAGAGGTTACTTTTGGTGGCTCCTCCTCCTGCCCTCCGTCCTGGGCTGGGCTGCTCCTGCTCTCTGCTTATTTTTGATGACAACGCAGGAGGAGGCTTTCAGAGGCAGAGGTGAGCGGGACCCATGGTAAGGCCGGCCCTAATGAGCGGGCCAGGCAAATGACCTTGTCAGGCCGTATGCGGCCTGCGGGCTGTAATTTGAGGACCCCTGCTCTAGAGTGTGCTACTAGTATGAGAGTAGGAAAAATTATATTTTGGCCAAGACTGCCCTGAGTTATTGAATTGGGTCAGAGTTACTAGAGGCCAGGGCTGGATGACTTATCCTGGCAGCAGTCTGGTTCCTCCCCCTGGTGTCTGGAGGGTTGGAGAATTTTCTAGAACTAGAGGGTGGCGGTTAGGAGGAGCCTCAGCCAATCCCCAGATGTGGGCTGAGAGGGGGCAGAGACAACCCCATAAATAGACAGCCCAGCCAAGGAGTCGGGGGCAGATGGAGTGCTGAGGAGAGGCTGTCGGTGGCCCTTGAGGGACCCCCTGCCAGAGAGGAGTGATACCTCGGGCTGGAGGTTTGGGATAGCTGGCTTAGAAGGATCCGACCACAGAAAGAAGTTGGAGGAGAACCTTCAGGACAGGCACCGGGACAGAGGACAGGCAGTGCATAGAGATCAGCACTGAGCAGGGAGAAAATAAGGGGAGAGACTGTCAGCTGTGCTATCTGAAGACAGCAGTGGGCTTAGTCTTCACCCTTGCCCTAGAGAATCTCCACAGAAGTGTGCCAGTTGGGCAGGATTGGGGCAGAAAGTTAGTCAGGAGGACTGGAAGGAAGATCAGCCAGGAGTGGCTGGTGGCAGCCAGGTGGGCTAGCAATTTCTACAAGCAAGTGGGGCTGGGATCAGTGGCCACAAAAGAAGCAGAAGGAGAACTGTGATGCTGTTTGCTCACTGCACTACTTCAAGGGACTGAGAGTTCCTGCTTGTAATGGGCCTTTGCTAAGCTAACACAAATCTGTTAGTTCCCTCAAGAGTGATCAGCAGGTGCTTTGCTGAAAACAACAAGTTTGTGCAGGAGGAATTAAAAGTGGACTTTTTATAAATAGGGAGGAATTGTCCATTTTGTTTATAGTTCTGGACATTTTGCAAGTTGGGCATACCATAATTCCCTACCCCATTCAAGGTATCAACCCCTAATAAAACATCAAAAACAAGCCAAGGACTGTTTTCTAAATTGAACGTATGAAGGAAATGCTATGTGACTGGCTGTGCAGCAGTGGGGACCCAGGACACTAGTAACTCCTAAGCGGTAGTGCTACACATGTAGTGACTTGCACATCTAAAACAGACATGAATTATTATGTCATTTCTCCATCCTTCCCAGTGTCATTAATAGGTTTCCTGACCAGACATCAACTAACATAAACTGAGTATAAGCACAGGATACAAGTGACAACAGCAAGGTTTACTTTTAAATTTAATTTATGTAATCCTTCCATGATGCATTTTCCTCCAGTTTGGCTAACATCTAAAGAGGTTTAGTGAGTATGGTATGTATACTACACACACACCCAATCCTGTGTTTTCCTTTGCTAATGATTGGGATCTCATAGGGAACATAGTTTCAATTTTCTTTATTCAACGAAAGCAAACAGTCACTTACTATGCCACAAGCAAGGGTCTAACAGGATTCAGGAGTGCGTAATGCAAAGAGCTTCCTCCCTCTGAACTGGCACTGCCTATCTATGAGTTCTGACAAGTGGCAGGAGCAGCATCTGCAGTGCTTGCAGTGCACTGCAACTGTCAGCAATAGCTTGATTTCCCCATCAACACAGTCAGTGTTGATGGGGGAATCCCTCCCGTTGAGCCATTGAGTTCATCTGGCAAGTGGCGGCTGGTGCTCAAAATTTTTGGGGGAGCGCAAACAAACTGAAAAATACTGAACCCCCCCCATAAATTGCAGCCTCACTGTGCCCATAAATTGCAGCCTCACTGTGCCCATCAAATGCAGCCACTGTGCCCATCAATTGCAGCCATTGTGCCCATCAAACGCAGCCACTGTGCCCATCATCTGCAGCCACTGTGCCCATCATATGCTGCCACGTGTGCCCATCATATGCAGCCACTTGTGCCCATCATATGCAGCCACTGTGCCCACCATATGCAGCCACTGTGCCCATCATATGCAGCCACATGTGTCCGTCGAATGCAGCCACGTGTGCCCGTCAAATGCAGTCACTTGTGCCCATCATATGCAGCCATTGTGACCATCAAATGCAGCCACTGTGCCCATCAAATGCAGCCACTTATGCCCATCATATGCAGCCACTGTGCCCATCATATGCTGCCACGTGTGCCTATCATTTGCTGGCATGTGTGCCCACCATATGCAGCCACTGTGTCCATCATATGCAGCCACTGTGCCCATCAAATGCAGCCACTGTGCCCATCAAATGCAGCCACTTGTGCCCATCGAATACAGCAACTTGTGCCCATCATATGCAGCCACTGTGCCCATCAAACGCAGCCACTGTGCCCATCTAATGCAGCCACTTGTGCCCATCATATGCAGCCATTGTGCCCATCATATGCAGCCACTTGTGCCCATCATATGCAGCCACTGTGCCCATCATATGCAGCCACTTGTGCCCATCAAATGCAGCCACTTGTGCCCATCATATGCAGCCACTTGTGCCCATCAATTGCCACCACTGTGCCCATCAATTGCTCCCACTGTACCCCATCAAATGCAGCCACTGTGCCCATCATATGCAGCCACTGTGGCCATCAGATGCAGCCATTTGTGCCCACCATATGCAGCCACTGTGCCCATCAAATGCAGCCACTTGTGCCCGTCAAATACAGCCACTTGTGCGCATCATATGCAGCCACTGTGCCCATCAAATGCAGCCACTTGTGCCCATCATATGCAGCCATTGTGCCCATCATATGCATCCACTGTGCCCATCATATGCAGCCATTGTGCCCATCATATGCAGCCACTTTTGCCCATCATATGCAGCCACTGTGCCCATCATATGCTGCCACGTGTGCCTATCATTTGCTGGCATGTGTGCCCACCATATGCAGCCACTGTGTCCATCATATGCAGCCACTGTGCCCATCAAATGCAGCCACTGTGCCCATCAAATGCAGCCACTTGTGCCCATCGAATACAGCAACTTGTGCCCATCATATGCAGCCACTGTGCCCATCAAACGCAGCCACTGTGCCCATCTAATGCAGCCACTTGTGCCCATCATATGCAGCCATTGTGCCCATCATATGCAGCCACTTGTGCCCATCATATGCAGCCACTGTGCCCATCATATGCAGCCACTTGTGCCCATCAAATGCAGCCACTTGTGCCCATCATATGCAGCCACTTGTGCCCATCAATTGCCACCACTGTGCCCATCAATTGCTCCCACTGTACCCCATCAAATGCAGCCACTGTGCCCATCATATGCAGCCACTGTGGCCATCATATGCAGCCATTTGTGCCCACCATATGCAGCCACTGTGCCCATCAAATGCAGCCACTTGTGCCCGTCAAATACAGCCACTTGTGCGCATCATATGCAGCCACTGTGCCCATCAAATGCAGCCACTTGTGCCCATCATATGCAGCCATTGTGCCCATCATATGCATCCACTGTGCCCATCATATGCAGCCATTGTGCCCATCATATGCAGCCACTTTTGCCCATCATATGCAGCCACTGTGCCCATCATATGCAGCCACTTGTGCTTATCAAATGCAGCCACTTGTGCCCATCAATTGCCGCCACTGTGCCCATTAATTGCTCCCACTGTGCCCCATCAAACGCAGCCAGTGTGCCATATCAAATGCTGCCAGTGTGCCCCCTGCCAGACCGCCGTCTGCACTTACCTGTCTCAGTGGGACAGCACCTCAATGTCTTCTCCAGTCCTCCCTTCCCATCCTCTGCTATGATTGGATGCCTGGTGTCCTATCACAGTGCCTGTCGTTTAAGCCAATCAGTTAACGGATAACAGATCCCAGAACCTGATTGGAGGAGAAGCTGAGTGATCTGCAAGCTCCCAGCATGGCACTCGCAGGTCACCTTTTTTGACGCCTATTAGAGCCTATGGCTCTAATCTGGTACTTCAAAACCACTCCCCGCTCCTGTAATTCAAGCGCCCTGCGCCCAAAAAGGGGCCAGGCATCTGAATAGGGGGTGGCAGTGGTGGTCATAGATAGATTCATGCATTGCATGAATCTATCCATTGGTGCTAGAGGGGGGTGGCAGGAGAGAGGGGGCGGCGCCCGTGCACTCATATGGATACACCGCCACTGCATCTGACTAGGACGGTGGGGGGGGGGCACAGTGATTACTGCTATAGCCACTAGAGAAAAGCGCATGTAAAATCTGACTGGCTGGTTGTACCCAAGTTGATCGATCAACTTGGGTACAATCAGCCTACCCATACATGGTTCAGATTTTGACCGGTCCCTGCTGAAACAGCTGAGATTTGAACCGTCTTAAGCTTAAAAGGAACAACAAAAATGTAACCCTGACAATTAATTTTCTGTGGTATGTCAATAGTCCAGGAATCTCTGGCATGATTTATTTTGTGCACCATGCATTATAGTTGAATTATAATGCAATAACAATTATGTTATTGAAACTGTCAATATCTGTGGGAAAGATATATGGCCTTCCTTTTATTTTTGACACTCTTCTTGTTTCCTATTTTATAAATGTGATATTTTATCAGAGGTTTGCTGATAACTGTCTGTCAAGCATTTCCTTCCCTGTAGGCTGTCAGAACATACAATAGGAATGATGCCTTTCTTGGTTTAGTCACCAAAACATACTAGAGGTTGTCATCTGCACTTTGTCCATATTGTCAGTTTTGACTTCCATTCTGTGTCTTTTAACATAACTGGCAGGATTATTTTAGACCTGAAAGAAATAAGCAACAGGCAGCAGTTAATACGTATAACAATGTGAATTGTTCAAAGCAAATCTAAACATAATCGACAGTTTCATTTTCTGATAGCAGGGACATCAAGGACAAGTTCAGATTGCTTTAACCACTTTAATATGGGGCACTTTCACCCCCTTCCTTCCCAGACCAATTTCCAGGTTTGAGTGCTCTCGCACTTTGAATGACAATTGCGCAGTCATGCTACACTGTACCCAAATGATACAGAAAATAGAACTTTCTTTTGGCGGTATTTATTTACCACTTGTTTTTTCATTTTTGCGATATAAGCAAAAATAGAGCGAAAATTTAAAAAAAAACCAATATTTTCTACTTTCTGTTCTAAAAGAAATCCAATAAAATCAAATGTCATCATATATTTAGGCCAAAATTTATTTTGCTACATGTTTTTGGCAAAAAAATCCTGATAAGTGTATGATAATTGGTTTGTGTGATCACAGACAGATGTGCGCAGATGATCACTGGGACAGATGATTTTACTGGGACATATGTGGGACAGGTGTTTTTACTGTGTGGGGACTCTTTGTGGGGGACACTGTGTGGGGAGTCTGTTTTGGGACACTAGCCCAGTGATCAGTGTGTAAAAAGCTGTAAAAAACAGCTCATACACACTGACCACCGGACGGCTGCAGAAATCCGCTCTCCTCTCCTCACTGACAAGCTCCGTGTGAGGAGAAGGAGAGCCGATCGCCTAGCAAATGGCTCTCTATTTACATCACATGATGGCTGTGATTAGACACCATCATGTTATCAGGAGGGCCAATCACAGAGCCCTCAATCCCGCTCCATCTGAGGGACATTCAGGAACGTCCACTCAGTAGGAGGAAACGCCCACCCAGCCGTTTATGTGCAGTATTTGGGTGGGAAGTAGTTAAAAAGATTAGCCAATTTGAGTTCACACAAGAAGGTAAAGCTGTTCATTATAGCAGTTTAGGCCTAATGCACACTTATGCCGCGTACACACGGTCGGACTTTTCAGCTACAAAAGTCGGACAGCCTGTCCGACATACTTCCGGCGTACCTTCGGCGGACTTGCGGCAGACTTTCTTACGAACGGACTTGCCCACACACGACCACACAAAAGTACGACAGCTTAGTACGCGGTGACGTACACCAAGTCCGACGAGACTATAAAACGGAAGTTCAATAGCCCGTACGACACCCTTTGGGCTCCTTCTGCTAATCTCGTGTTTATCTCGTGTTAGTAGAAGTTTGGTGAGAGACGATTCGCGCTTGTGAGACTCGTATTTTTCAGTTCGTTTTAACTGTTGTTCAGTCTGTGCTTGTGAGGTTTGTATCTGCTTTTCAGTGCGTTTGGTCAGTTGGCATTGAGAAATCTTTGTTTTATTGGCCGCTCGTTCCTGATTTTCAGGTCGTTCTTCACAGGCCTTGCTGTTCTTCAGTGCGTTCTGTTTAGTGCGTTCTGACCAGCCGACCGTTTTGAAGCCATGTTACCTGTACGTACTCGTCGTAGAGCTCGTGCATTGTATGTGCTTGGTGCTGTAGTTTATTCTTCAGCCCAAGACCAGTCCATGAACAGGGCGAGGAGGAGTTCATGGACCAAGAATTGGTTGCTTCAGCGTGACCAGTTCTGTCACATGCCTTTGCTCCGTGAGATCTGTGAGAATAATCCTGAGGATTTCAGGAACTTTCTCCGGATGACGGACCCCGTTTTTGACCGTTTGGTGGCTTTGCTGACCCCCTATATCAGCAGGCAGGATACCTGCATGAGGCAAGCCATCACTCCGGAGCAGAGGCTGGTCGCTACCTTGCGGTATTTGGCCACAGGGAGAAGCCTGCAGGACCTTAAGTTCTCGACAGGCATCTCCCCCCAGGCTCTGGGGATCATTATCCCAGAGACCTGTTCTGCCATCATACAGGTCCTGCAGAAGGACTATATTAAGGTAAGATATTTTTCTTTTATTAGCATCACATGTTCTTTTATGTAATCTTTGATAATGTAATGTATTTCTTGCTTCAAACACTACTTCCCATCATTGCAATATAGTGTGAATGTCCCCTTTTTATCCTCACACATGCTGGAATTTTTTCCTGTTATTTTTTGTCATGCATGTATAGTTTCCTTCAATAACCTTCCCAGCATGAAGTGATGGGAACATATCCACCTAGTCTACTCATTTTGAATGTATTTTGTTGGAGTGTATTTAGTGTGCTTATAATTAGCAATTAGCTAGATTTCACAACCCCCCCCCCCCCCACCTGAACTCACTCCAAATAGTGTGCTGCTAATTAGCAATTAGCTAGATTTCACAACCCCCCCCCCCCACCTGAACTCACTCCAAATAGTGTGCTGCTAATTAGCAATTAGCTAGATTTCACAACCCCCCCCCACCTGAACTCACTCCAAATAGTGTGCTGCTAATTAGCAATTAGCTAGATTTCACAACCCCCCCCCCACCTGAACTCACTCCAAATAGTGTGCTGCTAATTAGCAATTAGCTAGATTTCACAAACCCCCCCCCCCCACCTGAACTCACTCCAAATAGTGTGCTGCTAATTAGCAATTAGCTAGATTTCACAACCCCCCCCCCCCACCCACCTGAACTCACTCCAAATAGTGTGCTGCTAATTAGCAATTAGCTAGATTTCACAACCCCCCCACCCCCACCCTCGTTAAAATTTGCTTGAATGTTCTGTGGTGTTGATTTGTCTAAAGCAAATCTATGTTGCACTTTGCAAAATGCATGTGCACTCTACAAGTGCATTTGTTCCAGTGCTTTAGTAAATGAGCAGAAGCTCTGCTGATTTCCATCATCAAATCATATGCAAGCCTCAAAGTGTTTTCATTATTTGCCCTTGCCTGTGATTGTGTACTCCTTGCAACATGAATGCCTTTTGACATTACCTCATTTACTGTAAGCTGGTTAGCAACTGCACCTGCAGAGTGCGACAACTGCAGTCTTGTAGCCTTTTTAGTCCCTAAATTCCTGCGTGTCGTTAAAGTAATTTTTTTTAGGGATTTCACAACCCCCTAAAATGTAATCAATGTTCCATCAGAGGGGGTGAGCAATCTGATAAGTGTGCCTTTTTCCATATTAGTTATTCCAGAAGAATTAAATTATTGAATGTTATACTGATGCTGGGGAATAATGTTTTTAATTGTCTAATTTTCTTGCAATGTTAGCTTCCAAATTAATTGATTTTGGTTTTCTTGTTTGATTCCCCAGTTTCCTTCAACGCCACAGGAATGGCAGACTGTGGCATCCCATTTTGCCAGCCGTTGGGACTTTCCCAATTGTGGAGGGGCTATAGATGGGAAACATGTCCACATTGTGCCACCACCCCATTCGGGGTCATATTATTTTAATTATAAGGGGTTCCACAGTATTGTTTTAATGGCGGTGGTGTCGGCACACTATGATTTTTTATATGTGGACGTGGGGAAGAATGGCCGGATGTCGGATGGAGGAGTATTTGCCCAGACGGAGTTCTGCCAGCGTCTCCAGAGTGGTGGCCTGGGATTGCCACCTGATGAGGATAACGTGGAAGGACTCCTCTTTGTCTTCATTGCCGATGAAGCCTTCGCTCTCAGCAAGCACCTCATGAGGCCATTCCCCCAAAGAACCCTCACCCCGGAGAGGAGGGTTTTTAATTACCGGCTGGCCAGAGCTAGAAGAGTGGTTGAGAATGCGTTTGGAATTCTGGCCAGCCGGTTCCGCCTGTTTCAAACAGCCATTAATTTGGCGGAATACAAACTTAATTTTATCATTTTATCGTGCTGCATTCTGCACAACTTTTTAAACAAGCATTCTGCCAATTATATAGGCACAGTTGGGCCTGAGGCCGGACAAATAGAAGCCAACCTTACAGGCCTGGATACTGTCCGTACTGGCTTGGCCCCCCAAAGTTCCCGTCAAGTTAGACAGCAATATGTTGATTATTTTATGGGTAGGGGGGCCATTGCAATGGGCCAGGATATATAATTTTTTTACAATAAAAAAAATATTGCTGAAATCTGGCATTATATTTATTGCTTGCCTTTCTTTTGGGCTGTCTCCTAGGTTATGGTCGAGCAGTTGTAGTGCCAACTGTATTTGAATTTTAAAAATGTCTAAATAAGCTCCATTGCCACTGTAAACAACTTTTTGACAATTATAACCAAACTGATACTGAGCCTTGAAATAACAAACCACACATTTGTTAAAATCCTATAAGGAGATGTTTTTATTAATGGTTGTTATGCATTCAGTTCTGCATTTAGTATAAAATGTTCATAGACAAAAATATAATGGTATCTTAATAATGTAGCAAAATATAATTATATTTAAATATTTCTACCTAATCCACAAAAAAATATTTTTGGCTTTTTGATTTTCGAAAACAGGCTTTTTTTTGGTTGGAAAATCAAGTTTTGTTTTTTTTTAAAAGCAATTTTTTTTTTTTTTTTTGTTTTTTAAAATCAATTTTTTTATTTTTTTTGTTTTTTAACATTAATTATTTTTCTTTTTTTTGGTGTTTTAAAATCACTTTTTTTTTTTTTTGGGTTTTTTAAAATCAATTTTTTTTTTTGGTTTTTTAAAATCAATTTGTTTTTTTTTTTGGTTTTTTAAAATCAATTTTTTTTGTTTTTTGGTTTTTTAAAATCACTTTTTTTTTGTTTTTGGTTTTTTAAAATCAATTTGTTTTTTTTTTTGGTTTTTTAAAATCAATTTTTTTTGTTTTTTGGTTTTTTAAAATCACTTTTTTTTTGTTTTTGGTTTTTTAAAATCAATTTGTTTTTTTTTTGGTTTTTTAAAATCAATTTTTTTTGTTTTTTGGTTTTTTAAAATCACTTTTTTTTTGTTTTTTTGGTGTTTTTTAGAAAATCAATTTTTATTTTTTTGTGGATTTTTGAGGTATATACGAGAAACAGCCCTCCTTTTTGACATTAGGTTAAACAGCCATTTATGTTCTGCCAAAAAAAGAAAGAGAAGGCCCAGAATGGGGTCAGCAAAACAGGAAATGAAGGACATGATTGATGTTTTGGGGTTTAAAAAAGGGCATTTAGATTCGACCCAAAACATCAATCATGTCCTTCATTTCCTGCTGCATACGATCCAGCCGATTACGCATTTCATCCATGTCTTTATTCCAGGCCATTATTTGACCAATTAGACGTTGGGCACTTTCAGAGGTGAAATAGTCACTTCTTGTTGTTCCTAAAGTGGAATGAAACCAAAAAATGTCTTTAGAAATATGCACACATACATAGTTTACCTTACCATAAATAAAGCTGTTGTCTCAGACACTGACCTGGTGGGGTGCCCATGTAGCCTAATTCCTCCACATCCTCGGGGGTGGCACTGTTGCTTGAATGAAGCACAACCAGATCCCCTAAAATAGAGTAGACAAATTCAATTAAACAAAAGGCAGCCATGCATAGATTAACGTAAGCTGGTGTGTCAGACACTCACCTGGTGGGGTGCCCATGTCGCCCACCTCTCCTTCCTCCACATCCTCAATGGGACTTGGGCTGATTGCCCAATCATGTTTTGCTTGGGGTGGACTGTCTTCTTGTGGTTGGCTGAGTGATTTTTCCCCTATGTGAAACAAAAAATTAGTAATCTAATTAGCACACAGATATTTTAGGACATAATAATTTTCCAACATTTGTAGTGAAGTGGTTTGTGTAGAGTTCCTATTTTACTTCAATCTTTAAAATTATAAAGGCATACCGGATAGATAGATATCAATATCTCAAAATATAGTTAATAATCTTTTGATCTCTCTCTATATCTGGAACAAAATCTCTAAATATCTAACTAAATGTAAATCCAAAAAATTAAGAGAACTTCAAATATTCATAAAGAATGTTTTACATTTCTATATCTATCTATCTACCTATCTCTATATTTCTCTCTCTCTCTCTCTCTCTCTCTCTCTCTCTCTCTCTCTCTCTCTCTCTCTCTCTCTCTATATCTATATATATCTATCTATATATCTATATATATATATATATATATATATATATATATATATATATATATATATATATATATATATATATATATATATATATCTATATAGATATAGATATAGATATAGATAGATATGGATATGTAACGAGGTTTATTAAAAGATCGTTTAAAACGATGAACAAAAATCGTATAGGAAGGAAAAGCACATGGAGCAGTATACAAGGTAATAAACACAAGAGAAAAACACGACAAGTACTTACTTTTTTTAAGAACTTTCCGGATACGTCGGTATTGATCCGGCTCCCTGAGTTTCAGGTCAGACCATCTTTTTCTCAATTGATCTTTGGAGCGCTGGACCCCAAAAGATGCCTGCAAAGTCTCCACGACCTTCGCCATTATTTTGGCCTTGCGCAAATTTGGCCGTGCGTACGGCCCATAATTGCCATCATAGTCGTCTTTGTGAAGAATGGCCACCATCTCCACCATCTCTTTAAAACTCATATTAAAGGCCTTAAATCTAGGCCTCATAGATTTCGTTGACGTTCCAGCCTCCGGGCTGTCTCCACTACCTGAGGTCGTCAACATTTCAGGTGTCTCCGCCATTCTTTAACTCCACTACGCGCCGTAACAAAAAATGGGCGGAGAACATGAGTTCATTTCGAACGTCAGGGGCGGGCGACGCAGGCGGAGTTTCACACATGCGTAGTGTATAAAGAGGGGCCTTGCGCACGTGTCGTACGTGCGTTCTGTGCGTCGAATTAGGGGGCGGAGAACATGAGTTAATTTCGAACGTCAGGGGCGGGCGACGCAGGCGGAGTTTCACACATGCGTAGTGTATAAAGAGCCTTGCGCACGTGTCGTACGTACGTTCTGTGCGTCGAATTAGGGGGCGGAGAACATGAGTTAATTTCGAACGTCAGGGGCGGGCGATGCAGGCGGAGTTTCACACATGCGTAGTGTATAAAGAGGGGCCTTTCGCACGTGTCGTACGTACGTTCTGTGCGTAGGTGATAGTGGACCAGGACGTTACAAAACGAAGGTAATTTGAGATATATATTTTTTTGGGGTTTATGGTCATGACTTTGTAGCAAGCGGCCTATATGGCTTGATAGATTGATGAGGCCTACATAGGGAGAAGATGATGAGGGGTTAGCAGAAACCTATAATAAGTGTTTTTGGTCTTGTGACTTTCTCTTTTCCAGATATAATGAATCCCCTATTGAAGGATCCAGAGTTCCTTACATCTTTTATTTCAAAATATCGAGAGATGAGGAATTTGTGGGAGGTGAAACACCCTCAGTATTATGCCAAGCATGTGAGGAAGTCAACGCTGGAGAGACTTCTGTCCTTTGTCCAGGCGACCATCCCGGGAGCAACAATGGAGACAGTGCTCAAGAAAATTGGGGTCTTGAGGAACATGTATAAAAGGGAGCATAGGAAGATCCAGGAATCAAGGAGATCAGGAGCATCAGCAGATGATGTTTATGTACCCAGGCTGTGGTACTACAATCAACTCCGTTTTCTTGATGACCAGAATGAAGCCAGGGCATCACTTTCAACCCTTCCCTCCACCCTTCCCTCCACCCTTCCCTCCACCCTTCCCTCCACCCCAGCAGAGGCTGATGAGGAGCAAGCTGGGTCTTCCATCCTGGATGAACCGGATATGACCATCTGGAGTCAGGTAAATTATTTTAACAAATATTTACTGTACTAATATTAATGATGTTAACTGGATGTTATAATTGTCTAAAATAATTTTGCACTCCAAATTGTGTATACATATCAAATGATAGTAGTGGCTAAATATGTTTGGCACCTGCTTGAAATAATTAGGGTGTCTGATTAGACTCTTTTATTAAAGAGATGTATTCACATTGAATTTGCTAGTCATGAGAAGCAAACTGTGTGTCATTGATGAACCCAAAAAAATAAACTAAAACTATTGTCCTTTTTTTATACACAGGATGAGTCCATCCAGGAGGAATGTGGGGAAAGTGGCAGGCAGGAGGAGACCGGGCCCATGGACAGCCTGGAGGAGGCCGGATTCACCATCATCCTGGAGGAGGCTGGGCCCAGTGTCAGGCAGGAGGTGGCTGCTCCCAGTGAGGTGGCTGGGCCAAGTGAGGTGGCTGGGCCAAGTGAGGTGGCTGGGCCAAGTGAGGTGGCTGGGCCCAGTAGGAGCCTGACCCAATCCCAAGTGCCTCCCCTCCACCTTCCCAAAAAAAGGGCCAGGAAGGGGATGGTCACACAGGACGCATCCCTGCGCCTCATGCAACAGGCCACCCGTTTTTTAACGAGCCCCCCCGAAGCGGAAGAATCCTATGGCTGCTACTTAGCCAGCAGGCTTCTTCAGATGGATTGGGAGCAGCGCCTCATTTGTGAGCGCCTATTTGGGGAAACAATCCATAAGGGGCTGCAGGGCACGCTAACACAAAACACCCAACTACATGAGGCAGCCCCCCCTCCTCCTCCTCCTCCTCCTCCTCCTCCTCCTCCTCCTGCCACAACTGAAACACCAGAGCCACAGCCTCAAAAGAAGGCTACAGGGAAGGCTGCAGGGAAGGCTGCAGGGAAGGCTGCAGGGCAGCGTGGAGGAAAGGCTGCAGGGAAGAGAAGAAAGTGATGACCTGGGTTCAGTCTGGTCTGACAGAAGACGCAGGCTGTTGTAGGACCACAGTCTGGGGACATCTAGATCATCTGCTGGTGCTGTTGATCTCTGGGATTCTTGGACCAGATTGTGCTCCCTCTTATATGGACTCCTCAAGATCCCAATTTTCTTGTACACCGACTTTTTCCAGCGTTGACTTCCTCTTTATTTTATTTTGACCATGAATAAATGGATCTTTTTTGAGTTTAGCAAAAGACTTTATGTGTTTTCTTTTAAATCATTGATTTTACACACAATGTTAAATTAACAAGGGACAACAATCTCATTGAGTTTTAAAAAAACACACCAAAAATACATTACTAATGTTAATAATGTTCAAGTGGTAAGTCTTGAAAATAAAAAAATATACATAAACAAAAACGGTGCTTTGGGTTAACTTTATCTAAAAACTAAAAAATAATCACTAGAAAAAAAAAAAAAGAATAATGGGTTCTTTGTGGTAACTTTACAAACCTAAAAAAAAAAAAAAAATAAGGGAAAAAGTATTATTAGTATGGAAACATTGTTTATAAAAAGCATACTATATCATTCATGAGATCAAAGAGAAAAAGAATTCAGAAATCAGTTTGGGAGAACTCTGATTATGAACAGCAAAACACCTTCGTTCTTTAGAGCATTCGTAAAGAAGAAATAAAATGCGCTGCATTCAACGATCACAGATTTTGCAGCGTGATGAATGTGCTACCTACAATACGAACACTAGTTTTACTAGACCGAGTGCTTCCGTTTAGTTTTTGCTTATGAGCATGCGTCGTTTTTTTGTCCGTAGGACTAGCATACAGACGAGCGGACTTCGGGGTCCGTCGTAGTTACGACGTAAAGATTTGAAGCATGTTTCAAATCTAAAGTACGTCGGATTTGAGGCTAAAAAAGTACGTTGAAAGTCCGGAGAAGCCCACACACGATCGGATTACCAGCCAGCTTTAGTCCGTCAGCGTCCGTTGGACTTTTGTAGCTGAAAAGTCCGACCGTGTGTACGCGGCATTACAGTTGCTTAGGGGCGTCAAGAGTTTTTTTTTTTCTGCCTCCTAACTCCCCTGCATGTTAGCCCATGTGTCCATGCACATGTAGGCTTTTAGCAGTGTTTAGCGGCAGGACCTGCATGGCTACAGGGATCTGCTGATCACTGGCGCAATGCTTTCCAGGCTCCTAAAAATAATAAAAAATGCACATGTTTTTACCTGCAAAAAAATGTGCATTTTATTTTATTTTTTTAAAGGTGGACTTATCCTTTAAAAAAAAAAAATGCCCTGCGTGTACAGTATGGGGCCTTAATGTTTTATATGACTTGTAAATCAGTACCAAAATATACAACACATATTAAGCTTTCTGGGTTTGCTATGCTTTTGTATTTATATTTCACACATTTAATTGAAGGTTTACTCATTATATTGAGATTACTGTCTATCCAAGTACTGTATTCTATAGCTCTAGAACATTCCACATATGCAAAGCAAAGCAACTTCAGTCAAAACATTTTGTTTAACTCCCCTGGCGGTATTCCCGAGTCTGGCTCGGGTTGGATTTTACATACCAAAAGCGGTATCCCCGAGCCAGACTCGGGCTTGCATCGCAGGATCCAGGAAGAGCATACTTACCTTGTCCCCTGGATCCTGCGATGTCTCCCCGCTGTGATCGGCGAGCCGCTGTGTCTCGCTCGATTCACAGTGCCGAGCTCCGTTCCCTGCGAGCGTTGCGACGCACGCGGACGGAGTTCGGCGGTAAATTCAAATAGTGAAACACACAGTATAGATACAGCATACTGTAATCTTACAGTTTACAGTACTGTATCAAATAACTACACATCCCCTTTGTCCCTAGTGGTCTGCCCAGTGTCCTGCATGCAGTTTTATATATATAAAACTGTTCTTTCTGCCAGGAAACTGGAGATTGTCCATAGCAACCAAAACTGTCTCTTTACATCAAAAGTGGTTTTAGAGCAGCTAGAAAAAAGCGATAATAAATTAGAATCACTCGCAGAATTGAGCGATAGTGATTTGTGGGGAGATCCGTCATCAAACACTAAAAGTAACAAAAGCTAAAATTCTGCAACTGAGCAAATTTCAGTGTTTTTGATTTGATTATATTATTATATAATTTTTATTATTATTATATTATTATTTGTTATAATTATTTATAGTTATTTATTATATTATAATTTTTTATTTCGTTTTTCAAACTTTATCATACCCGGGATGTCTACTAGACTCTTGTTTGGACAGATTTAAGTGAACTATTCCTAAGAATTACAGGCCTACAATATAAAACGCCAAATTTCTGTGCAAAATAATTGTACCGCTTTCAGCACCTAAAATCAGAAATAATCATACCGCCAGGGAGGTTAAACAACGTAGAATTGGAAAGAGTTTACTGTCTCACAACAGGGTGTTGCATAGATAGGAAGTGGTGGAATATCTTTCTGATGGGGACAAGCACAGTACATTTCTGCAGGACAGAAAGTATTGGAGATCCACCCAATGAAGACATTGAAAGAAGAAAAACCTGAAAGAACTTGGTTGAAGTTGGGTTTAAAGCAATACCAAATGTTATACTTACCTGCTTTGTGCAGTGGTTCTGTACAGAACAGCCCCGATACTCCTTGTCCCTCCACCCTGCCAAGTGCCCCATAGAAAGCAGCTTGCTTGGGGGGCACCTGAGCAGGGGCCCTCCCAAGCCACTACTCTGTGTTTCTATTCACACATGAAGCATGGTTTGGCCCCGCCCCACTCTGTCCTCATTGGCTCTCTGGCTGTGACTGACAGTAGCGGAAGCCAATGGCTCCCGCTGCTGCCTCAGCCAATGTGGAGGAAGGGAGCCAGAAGAGCCGCTGCTCTTGTGCACATTGCTAGATAGAGATGTGGCTCAGGTAAGTACTGGGGGGGCTGGGAGGGACTGCTGCACATAGAAGGTTTTTTACCTTCATGAAGGTAAAAAGCCTTGAGCCTTTACAACCACTTTAACATTTCCTGCTACATAATGGGTAATTCAAACCTTAGTATTGGGCAAAGGGAGGAGCATTCTACAATGTTGTAACTCACTTTCCCACTCTACTCCAGTCTTCTGCTCCCATTACACGTGCATAGAAGTTAGGGTGCTGTAATCATTTCTAGTTGTATATGAGCAAGAAAGAGAAATATACTATATAAACCCAGAGGCTACATTTTATACAACTATATATTGCATAGTGTCCTACTGTTTACTGTCCCTCTCTCCTTGTCTGTGTCCCCACTGCAGCCTGAGATTGTGTAGACCAGCTGTTGACAGCTACTGAGCATACTCCAGTTTCAGTTCCCTTATAATCTGTTCATTTGCTCCTTTTTCTTATCTGTGCAGCCCATGTGAATATAGAGTCACACATGTGGGGATATACACAGTGGTAAATGACACTTCCCCTCCCTACCCCCTCCTCAATGTCGTACAGTGGCATATACATAAACAGAAGGGATAATGGCAATTAAACATGGTATGTTTGGTATCACTTTAATATGTCTACTTTGACCATGTTTTAGCAGCTTCTCTAAATATATAACAGTGTAAATTATTTCATTGAAAACTGTAAATTTTGTGTTGCATTCATTGTAACAGACGCAAAGGTAATTGGGTGTAAAAACACAAATTGATTTTTTTCTTTTCTTAAATTTTTTTAAAGGAAATCTATCGGTGTTTTTATGTTTTAAGATATACATGTAAAACTGATCAGCTTAATGTATTCTTGTATTAAAAATTGTTTTCAACATAGTTTGTAATGACGCCATGCATGTAATGCAACAGCCACATTTGATCAATACATATGCAGGCAATGCACATCTAATGCCGCGTACACGCGGTCGGACTTTTCGTCTACAAAAGTCCGACAGCCTGTCCGACAGACTTTCGACAGACTTTTGGCGGACTTGCCTACATACGATCACACAAAAGTCAGACGGATTCGTACATGATGACGTACACTGGACTAAAATAAGGAAGTTGATAGCCAGTAGCCAATAGCTGCCCTAGCGTGGGTTTTTGCCCGTCGGACTAGCACACAGACGAGCGGATTTCTGGGTCCGGCGTAGTTACGACGTAAAGATTTGAAGCATGTTTAAAATCTAAAGTCCGTCAGATTTGAGGCTGGAAAAGTCCGCTGAAAGTCCACTGAAAGTCCGGGGAAGCCCACACACGATCGGATTGTCAGCCAGTTTTAGTCCGTCGGCGTCCGTCGGACTTTTGTAGACGAAAAGTCCGACCGTGTGTACGCGGCATAATACAGTATATGTAGGCAGTCCCCGGGTTATGAAGAAGATTTCTAGAGGTTTGTTCTTAAGTTGAATTTGTATGTGAGTTGGAACAGTTATATTTTTTAAGTGTATCTCAAGCTCAAAATTTTTTTTAGGTTTTAGATAGCATAGGAAATGGTTATCTGGCCACAAAGTGATGTGGGATTGCTGAGAGGTCCACCAGACAGCAGGTGGCAGTATGCGGTGAGCAGCAAAATTGCCGACCGGCGGTTTCAGGGAGCAGTGCGTTGTCATGCTGCCTCCATTCTTAAAGTGTCACTAAACCCACATCATAAAAACTATCATGCTGTTTTGCATGCTGTTCATACTCACTCCGTCACTATGAGATTCATTTTCTGTATTGTGCAAAAAATCTGCTTGATCCTGCTGTTCTATATCTACCCCTTCTGTTCATGTCCCCACTTCAGCTAGGGATTTTGCAGTGCAGTGGTGGCAGCTCTGCACATGCACAGTTTTCAGTGAGTTTCTATGCTGAGCATTTCCTCCCTATCACATTATGAGCAGCCCATGTGACTATAGAGTCACATGTGGATGTATATACAGTGCTAAATGACAGCCCACTTCCCTCCTCCTCCATGCCCACTAACCAGCTAAACACAATGGGGGGTGGGATAGTACATGTAGAGTAACGGAGGCTTCACCTCCCGCTTATTCTAAGACACAGGTTGGAGGGGCATGAAACAGCCAGTGACTGGCAGGAATCCATCCACACCACGTTATTGCCAAAAAATAAAGATTCAATTTCAAATATATATTTGTATGCCAATTTAATCCAGTTTATTGATGTTGTTTATTAATTTTTACTCTGTATTCCAAAGGTTGTTTTTTAAAAACAATTTTTTTATTTTGAACATGTAATCAGTAGCAGAGGACTAGAGGCTCCTCCTGCTTATGTTTCCCTACAGACAGGCTGGGAAAGATCTGGGTCATGTCACAGCTGTATATCGATTAGGAAAAGGGTACTTAGATTTTTTTCAATTAAAATAATTACAGTGCCATCAGCCATACACAGAAATAGAAAGGACAATGTGAAATAAACAGTGTATGCTTAGTATCTTAGTAGCTTAGTAGCTTAGCTTAGTATCACTTTAACCACTTGCCGACCGCCTCACGCCTATATACGTGAGCAGAGCGGCACGGGCAGGCAAAATCACGTACCTAGTACGTGATTGCCTTCCCGCGGGTGGGGGGTCCGATCGGACCCCCCCCCCTGTGCCAGCTGCGGTCGGCATTTGGTTGGGAGCGATGACAGACGAGGGGGAGGCCATCCGATCGTGGCCCCCCCCTCGCGATCGCTCCCAGCCAATGAGAGACATCCCCTGCCTCTGTATAGTACACAGAGGCAGAGGATGTGATGTCATCTCTCCTCGGCTGTCAGTTTCCGTTCCAGCGCCGAGGAGAGATGACATGTAAGTAAGTGCACAACACTACACAACACAGTAGAACATGCCAGGCATATATTACACCCCCGATCCCCCCCCGATCGCCCCCCGATCCCCCCCCAATCACCCCCCCCCCTGTCACAAACTGACACCAAGCAGGTTTTTTTTTTTTTTTTTTTTTTTTTTTTTTTTTCCTGATTACTGCATAGTGTCAGTTTGTGACAGTTAGCAGTGGTGGGACAGTTAGTATTACCCCCTGTAGGTCTAGGGTACCCCCCTTACCCCCCCTAATAAAGTTTTAACCCCTTGATCACCCCTCCTCACCAGTGTCGCTAAGCGATCATTTTTCTGATCGCTGTATTAGTGTCGCTGGTGACGCTAGTTAGGAACGTAAATATTTAGGTTCGCCGTCAGTGTTTTATAGCGTCAGGGACCCCCATATACTATCTAATAAATGTTTTAACCCCTTGATTGCCCCCTAGTTAACCCTTTCACCACTGATCACCGTATAACCGTTACGGGTGACGCTGGTTAGTTCGTTTATTTTTTATAGTGTCAGGGCACCCGCCGTTTATTACCGAATAAAGGTTTAGCCCCCTGTAGGTCTAGGGTACCCCCCTTACCCCCCTAATAAAGTTTTAACCCCTTGATCACCCCCTGTCGCCAGTGTCGCTAAGCGATCATTTTTCTGATCGCTGTATTAGTGTCGCTGGTGACGCTAGTTAGGGACGTAAATATTTAGGTTCGCCGTCAGCGTTTTATAGCGACAGGGACCCCCATATACTATCTAATAAATGTTTTAACCCCTTGATGGCCCCCTAGTTAACCCTTTCACCACTGATCACCGTATAACCGTTACGGGTGACGCTGGTTAGTTCGTTTATTTTTTATAGTGTCAGGGCACCCGCCGTTTATTACCGAATAAAGGTTTAGCCCCCTGATCGCCCGGCGGTGATATGCGTCGCCCCAGACAGCGTCAGATTAGCGCCAGTACCGCGAACACCCACGCACGTCCCGTACACGCACCGTACACCTCCCTTAGTGGTATAGTATCTGAACGCATCAATATCTGATCCGATCAGATCTATACTAGCGTCCCCAGCAGTTTAGGGTTCCCAAAAACGCAGTGTTAGCGGGATCAGCCCAGATACCTGCTAGCACCTGCGTTTTGCCCCTCCGCCCGGCCCAGCCCAGTCCAGCCCACCCAAGTGCAGTATCGATCGATCACTGACACTTTTCTTTGTAGCGTTTTGGTGAACTGGCAAGCACCAGCGGCGTAGTACACCCCGGTCGTAGTCAAACCAGCACTGCAGTAACACTTGGTGAATGTTTTGAACGCTACCATGCACTAGTTGAGTATTAGCGTAGTGTACAGCATTGCACAGACTAGGCACACTTTCACAGGGTCTCCCAAGATGCCATCGCATTTTGAGAGACCCGAACCTGGAACCGGTTACAGTTATAAAAGTTACAGTTACAAAAAAAAAGTGTAAAAAAAAAAAAAAACACAAACAAAAATTTAAAAAAATAGTTGTCGTTTTATTGTTCTCTCTCTCTCTATTCTCTCTCTCTATTGTTCTGCTCTTTTTTACTGTATTCTATTCTGCAATGTTTTATTGTTATTGTTATTGTTATTATGTTTTATCATGTTTGTTTTTCAGGTATGTAATTATTTATACTTTACCGTTTACTGTGCTTTATTGTTAACCATTTTTTTGTCTTCAGGTACGCCATTCACGACTTTGAGTGGTTATACCAGAATGATGCCTGCAGGTTTAGGTATCATCTTGGTATCATTCTTTTTAGCCAGCGGTCGGCTTTCATGTAAAAGCAATCCTAGCGGCTAATTAGCCTCTAGACTGCTTTTACAAGCAGTGGGAGGGAATGCCCCCCCCCACCGTCTTCCGTGTTTTTCTCTGGCTCTCCTGTCTCAACAGGGAACCTGAGAATGCAGCCGGTGATTCAGCCAGCTGACCATAGAGCTGATCAGAGACCAGAGTGGCTCCAAACATCTCTATGGCCTAAGAAACCGGAAGCTACAAGCATTTTATGACTTAGATTTCGCCGGATGTAAATAGCGCCATTGGGAAATTGGGGAAGCATTTTATCACACCGATCTTGGTGTGGTCAGATGCTTTGAGGGCAGAGGAGAGATCTAGGGTCTAATAGACCCCAATTTTTTCAAAAAAGAGTACCTGTCACTACCTATTGCTATCATAGGGGATATTTACATTCCCTGAGATAACAATAAAAATGATTTAAAAAAAAAAAAAATGAAAGGAACAGTTTAAAAATAAGATAAAAAAGCAAAAAAAAATAAAGAAAAAAAATAAATAAAAAAAAGCACCCCTGTCGCCCCCTGCTCTCGCGCTAAGGCGAACGCAAGCGGCGGTCTGGCGTCAAACGTAAACAGCAATTGCACCATGCATGTGAGGTATCACCGCGAAGGTCAGATCGAGGGCAGTAATTTTAGCAGTAGACCTCCTCTGTAAATCTAAAGTGGTAACCTGTAAAGGCTTTTAAAGGCTTTTAAAAATGTAGTAATTTTGTTGCCACTGCACGTTTGTGCGCAATTTTAAAGCATGTCATGTTTGGTATCCATGTACTCGGCCTAAGATCATCTTTTTTATTTCATCAAACATTTGGGCAATATAGTGTGTTTTAGTGCATTAAAATTTAAAAAAGTGTGTTTTTTCCCCAAAAAATGCGTTTGAAAATCGCTGCGCAAATACTGTGTGAAAAAAAAAAATGAAACACCCACCATTTTAATCTGTAGGGCAATTGCTTTAAAATAATATATAATGTTTGGGGGTTCAAAGTAATTTTCTTGCAAAAAAAAATAATTTTTTCATGTAATCAAAAAGTGTCAGAAAGGGCTTTGTCTTCAAGTGGTTAGAAGAGTGGGTGATGTGTGACATAAGCTTCTAAATGTTGTGCATAAAATGCCAGGACAGTTCAAACCCCCCCCAAATGACCCCATTTTGGAAAGTAGACACCCCAAGCTATTTGCTGAGAGGCATGTCGAGTCCATGGAATATTTTATATTGTGACACAAGTTGCGGGAAAGAGACAATTTTTTTTTTTTTTTTTTGCACAAAGTTGTCACTAAATGTTATATTGCTCAAACATGCCATGGGAATATGTGAAATTACACCCCAAAATAAATTCTGTTGCTTCTCCTGAGTACGGGGATACCACATGTGTGGGACTTTTTGGGAGCCTAGCTGCGCACGGGACCCTGAAAACCAAGCACCGCCTTCAGGCTTTCTAAGGCCGTAAATTTTTGATTTCACTCCTCACTACCTATCACAGTTTCGGAGGCCATGGAATGCCCAGGTGGCACAAACCCCCCCCCCCAAATGACCCCATTTTGGAAAGTAGACACCCCAAGCTATTTGCTGAGAGGTATAGTGAGTATTTTGCAGACCTCACTTTTTGTCACAAAGTTTTGAAAATTGAAAAAAGAAAAAAAAAAATTTTTTTTCTGGTCTTTCTTCATTTTCAAAAACAAATGACAGCTGCAAAATACTCACCATGCCTCTCAGCAAATAGCTTGGGGTGTCTACTTTCCAAAATGGGGTCATTTGGGGGGGTTTTGTGCCATCTTGGCATTTTATGGCCTTCAAAACTGTGATAGGTAGTGAGGAGTAAAATCAAAAATGTATGCCCTTAGAAATCCTGAAGGTGGTGCTGGGTTTTCGGGGCCCCGTACGCGGCTAGGCTCCCAAAAAGTGCCACACATGTGGTATCCCCGTACTCAGGAGAAGCAGCTGAATGTATTTTGGGGTGCAATTCCACATATGCCCATGGCCTGTGTGAGCAATATATCATTTAGTGACAACTTTTTGTAATTTTTTTTTTTTTCTTTTTTTTGTCATTATTCAATCACTTGGGACAAAAAAAATAAATATTCAATGGGCTCAACATGCCTCTCAGCAATTTCCTTGGGGTGTCTACTTTCCAAAATGGGGTCATTTGGGGGGGTTTTGTACTGCCCTGCCATTTTAGCACCTCAAGAAATGACATAGGCAGTCAGAAACTAAAAGCTGTGTAAATTCCAGAAAATGTACCCTAGTTTGTAGACGCTATAACTTTTGCGCAAACCAATAAATATACGCTTATTGACATTTTTTTTACCAAAGACATGTGGCCGAATACATTTTGGCCTAAATGTATGACTAAAATTTAGTTTATTGGATTTTTTTTATAACAAAAAGTAGAAAATATCATTTTTTTTCAAAATTTTCAGTCTTTTTCCGTTTATAGCGCAAAAAATAAAAACGGCAGAGGTGATCAAATATCATCAAAAGAAAGCTCTATTTGTGGGAAGAAAAGGACGCAAATTTCGTTTGGGTAGAGCATTGCATGACCGCGCAATTAGCAGTTAAAGCGACGCAGTGCCGAATTGTAAAAAGTGCTCTGGTCAGGAAGGGGGTAAATCCTTCCGGGGCTGAAGTGGTTAAGTACGAGTCATATGTAAGTTGGATGTTTGTAACTCGGGGACTGCCTGTACTGTATATATACTGTATATTATTATTATTATTGTTATCATTATATGGAATTTATGTAGTGATCTGATGGAGGTGGCTGAAGTACAGTTTTTAGGTGGAGGAGGGATAGGTCTTCCTGAGTAAATTAATTTTCATGGATCACAACAGGGTAGAAAATAGCCGGATATACCCGTGTAATGTGTTCTAGAGGATAAGCTACATCCTGGAGAAGTTCTATAGGTGAGCATAGGAGACGATAACGAGGAAGCTAGTGTTGGGGAAATTGCATATTTCATATTTCCCTATTATTGTTGGTTCATATTGTGGCTCGCTAATGTATTTTAAGCCCCCTAATCTTAGTCAAGGAGCCATATAAGGTTATATGTATAGTTGTACCTTCCTGTTGTAAAGCTTGTGGAATGCAGGATGACCAAGCCCACTATCCCCCTTAAAAGGTGATATCACTGTCCAAACAACTTTGATTGGTCATTTACTCACATAATAGCCTGTATCTAGCACAGCCTAAACTGGAATAGGCTAGTCCTGTCTCCAGAGAAGCATCATGTAAGATGCAAGTGTCTGGTCTAATTACCTGTCCCAGGGTCCAGCGATGTCGGCAGGGGATGCCGAGAACCCGCTCGGTTCTCGGCAGCTGCCGCCGCCATCCTAGGTGAGGGAATCGGGAAGTGAAGCGTTGCGGCTTCACTTCCCGGTTCCCTACTGCGCATGCGTGAGTCGCGCTGTGCGTCCCTAGTGGTCCCCGCTCTCTACTGGGAGCTGTGTGTTCCCAGCAGACAGCGCGGTGGGGACGGGAAGAGGCATAGACTTCCATGGGAGTCTATGCCGGAAGTAGGTGCAAATACCTGTCTTAGACAGGTATCTTCACCCCCCTCCCCCCTGAAAGGTGCCAAATGTGACACCGGAGGGGGGGAGGGTTCCGAAAAGCGGAAGTTCCATTTTTGTGTGGAACTCCACTTTAAATATTTGTGTGATCTCTCTTTGCACATATTGAACACAACCCCAAAAAACACGCAGCAGGTCTTGGGAGGAGTGTTGTGGATGATTTGGGCAAAATGTCAAGATGAGGTTGGTGATGTAGCTGGGAGCAGTGTTGTGAATGGCTTTGTATGTTATAGCACATTGGACTAGTGGAAGCCAGTGAAAGGATTTGAAGAGAGGGTCACCAGCCATGGATTGATTAGTAAGGTATATGAATCTAGCAGCAGCATTCACTGTAGGCTGAAGGTGGGATAGCCTGTGTAAAGGTAGGCCAGGGAGCAGGGAGTTGCATTAGTCAAGTAGGGAGATAACCAGGGAGTTAATACGTTTTGTGGTGTTGTTGAGTAAGAAGGGGCAGATTCTAGAAATGTTACTGTCTTTAGGGTAGCGAGATTTAGCCAGTGACTGAATATGTTGTCCAAAGGAGAGCTCAGTTTTGGACAGATTGCATTTGAGGAAATGGTGTTACATCCATAAAGATATTTCACTTAGTAAATAAGTCGGATAGGTATTTACCTATATTCACATACACATAGTATGTTTTCATATTATATAGGTGGTATATGAGATGTTGGTAGGACAAAAACAGTATATAAAAGTACATTAATACTGGGCTGTAATGCCAGTTTATCAATACCCAAACACAGCTAGACAGCAAAATAGTCAGCAGGAAAGAGATACATTATTTAAAGAACACATCAAAGAAAACAACTAAAATGTATTGCCTTGGTTATACTACGCTTTTCATGAAATGAAAGTTGATGAATCCAACAAAATTCTTTGTTTGTAAAAAGAGCTTGCTGCAATCTGTCCCACACCTCCACTCCCCTTGGCTTGTATTCATATGTACCCGATCTAGCATCATAAATCTCATATACTCAATATCACTGTTGTGTTACAAAAGAAATAGAAGACATAAGTTTGAAGGATCTAATATAAATAAGATCCAAAATCAGATTTTTAGACATCCTCCTAGCTTTGCCAATATACTGTAGATGTCACATTGGCAAGCAAACATGTATGTAATGGCCTGTAAAATGTCTGACCATGTGTGTTTTACCCATAGGCAGGGTTGTAGTATTTCTTGTTTTTAAATATTGAAATAAAATGTTTTTTTTGTCAGGGATATGTACCCCAGAACTTGCAACAGGTTCTGTTCATCTTACTGTTGAATTCCCTTCTCATTAATATATCCTTCATGGATTTCGTTCTCCTTTCTGTTACTCTTATGCCCCGTACACACGGTCGGATTTTCCGATGGAAAATGTCCGATCAGAGCGTGTTGTCGGAAATTCCGACCGTGTGTGGGCTCCATCGGACATTTTCCATCGGATTTTCCGACACACAAAGTTGGAGAGCAGGAGATAAAATTTTCCGACAACAAAATCCGTTGTCGGAAATTTCGATCGTGTGTACACAAAGCCGACGGACAAAGTGCCACGCATGCTCCGAATAAATAAAGAGATGAAAGCTATTGGCCACTGCCCCGTTTATAGTCCCGACGTACGTATTTTACGTCACCGCGTTCAGAACGATCGGATTTTCCGACAACTTTGTGTGACCGTGTGTATGCAAGACAAGTTTGAGCCAACATCCGTCGGAAAAAATCCTAGGATTTTGTTGTCGGAATGTCCGAACAAAGTCCGACCGTGTGTACGGGGCATTAGATATTCCATTACAAGTTTACAGTAGATCAGGGGTGCCCAACCAGTGGCCCGGGGGCTACATGTGGCCTGCGGAGCCCTCTGATGTGGCCCGTGACCTCCTGCTTTGGGATGGCAGGTTGGCGGCCCAGATTGGGAGTTGCCAACCCGCCATCCCAGAGCATCAGTGTTGTAAATAAATCCTATGGCAGAGCTTCTGTTAAAAAAAAAAACACTGGTAGAGGAAGTAAGCAGCTGCAGAGCTGCTCAAGCCGATGCTTCCTGTATAACACCAACTGCTATCACAGGTGGAGTGATACCAAATGCGCTCTGACTGGGACAGCAACAGCTGGCGATACCTGAATGGAAGACTGTTATTAAAGGAAAGTTTATTACTTAAATCACAGTGTATATATGGGCATATCTGTTCTGCTGTGGTTACTGGGCTGCTTTCAAACTGATCTGCAGGTGCAGCGCAGAACACCTGCGGGTTACCTGCACTGAGCCATAGACTTCTGTTATTACCTGCGGGTTTGGTGCGGTTTAAGGATATAATAGAATTCTATGGCAAAGTACAGCTAATCCGCAGGAAAGCCACAGGTGCACTTGTCTGCACCCTCTGTGTGGGTAAACCACAGTGCATCAGTTTGAAAACAGCCTTAGGCCCCATTGACACTATCGGTCTGACCCTCCGTTCACCACTATCAAGCCGCAGATCTAAATGTATTTGTGGCCATTTACATCCACCTACCTCCAATCTGATCCATCCCCTTCTATCTGGGCAGATAGGATCCAAGGGCCCATAGAGTAGATTGGGTTGTGTCCGTGTCGCCTCAGCATATGCAGAGTGGACATGGAACTGTCATCCGTCTGCTCCACTCATTGTGGCCCACGACCGGTTACCGAGTCGCTTAAGTGGCCCTCCCTCTTCAAAAGGTTGGGCACCCCTACAGTAGATGCTGATCCATTCCTCCCCCGAGGATATGCCAATGGTTTTGTAATATATTAGCCAATTCTGTATGTTGTCATGAATAAGTGGTGATCAGTCTAATCCTGTCATCATTCCTTTCCTTATCCTCTACTTTGGATCTCCTTTTATATTTTTCTGTTGCATTTCCTTTGCTGTTTAGTAGGCTATAATAAAAATAGGTTTATCTTTACCGTCTCATTTCCACTCTCTGTCCTTATAGGGCAGCCCCTTCCTAAAAAGTCACTGTCCTGAGTATAATGAGCTATTGGCTATACAACTGTAGCACCCTATACCATAGGTAGGTGCTAGAGTGAGGATTTTGTAAGGGAAACTGTCAGTGCAGGTAATTTTGGGCAGGCCTATGCTTCAGGCTTGTTTTGATCTGGGCAGAGAGCGGTTAGTGCAGCAGTGGGTGTGACCACATGTGTTTAGTTCTGAGGCGCCTCCCCTGCTTCCAGGAAAAATGATCTGGAAGGGGGCAGGGACTAGGACTGGAGTGGCAGGCAGCTCATGTGAGGAGCTCTGACCAATCCCCAACTGGAATTGGCAGGGGGAAGGCCTCCTATATAAGCTGAGGTAACAGCCCACTGGGGGGGAGTTGTCGGCTGGGAGAAGTGGAGAATGGAGTACTAGGCAGCAGCAGGGGCCCTATCCCCATATGGGGGGGGGTGCGAAGCCTAGCGGAGGAGCCCAGGAGAGCTGGGAAGGAGCTTCATCTTTACACGGTCATGGATGAAGTGTTCTGGAACAGAGGGGCTGGAGAAGCTACCAGAACGTATGTCCAGTTAAAGTTCTCCATCATGGACTCGGGGCAGAAGAAGGTCAGTGAGTGGACCACAGTGGAGTTCTGGATGAAGCATACCAGGGGAGCTGGGTGCAAGGCCAGAGGAGAAATTGTGGGGAGAGTGTCAAATCGCTTCAGCCTGAGGGCACAGGATTTGCAGGCCGGACTAGCTGGGAGCAGTAGTCCACCAATCAGCACATGCTACTAAATTACTAGGCCGCCGGGGAGAGGTACTACAGGCCTCTGGCCTAGTAACAGTGCAACCAATTCTATCCAGCAACTGAGACTATTCAGAGTGGTCTCTTTTGTCAAAAGAGGATGATGTGGCAGGAAGAGTAATAATCTACAGTAGGCTTGTGCAATTCATTTTGTAACTAATCGAAATTCGGACGAATTTTGCATCTTTCGGACATTCGGATGCATCCGAATGTCCGAATAAAAAAATGAACGAATTTCAACTGATACGAAAGAAATTATAACGGATATAACGAATGAATTTGACACGATTGGGTAATTCGTTAAAGAGCTAATGAAACAAAAGGTCAACTCAAAGTAAATCTTACAGTCCAATCAGCTGATTAATTTTGGGCTGGAGGTTGGATTACTGGCAAAGTGCATTACTGAGAACTGAGTGAGAAGGGTGTTGTATTGTATTTGAGCAGAGGAGAAGAGATATTGTCATTGACCGCAACATACAGGGATATATAATGTAATACTGACACATAATCACACACATAGGTTGGACTTGATGGACTTGTGTCTTTTTTCAACCTCACCTACTATGTAACTATGTAATTGTGTGTGTTAATAGATTCAATAAACAAACGACTTTCAAAACTACGAATCATTATCAACAATATACCGTATATACATACATAAATATCGAATGTCAACTAATACGAACGAAATTATAACGCATATAACAAATGAATTTGACATGATTCGAGATTCAGTATAATGAATATCGACACTCTACAGAAATAAAGAATTATCTGAAAATGTATTAACGTAACATAACGAATAAAAAAGAACAAAATTATGTATTTTACGAATGACAACAAACCGAAACTAAACAAAATTTTCCGTTGTGCACAAGTCTAATCTACAGTGGAAGTTTGTGCAGGAGAATGGAAGTCCTGGGAGCAACAGTCTGCAGGAGATACGCAGAGGAGGAGAAATAGTCTGCATGGTGTTATGCAGGGGAAGCGACTGTAGATATTATGTATACATCAGTACTTCACGGCTCAACCTTTCGTTCTAATTCTTAAATATGATGGCAAAGCAATTGTTCTATGGGCATCCCATATTTCCTTTCCCCCCCAACCAAGTTATATTCCCCAATAAACAAAACAAAAAATAATGCAAACGACTGTTCATTGTCTCAGAAGTGATAGATGGAGGTCTGGCAGCAGGGTGACATGGTGGATGTTAGTTACTAGTAGCAACCAAGCTCTACACAACATACTCTGTATAAGATGTTTGGCTTAGATGCTTTCAATATTGTATGCATTCCAATGTCCTGTACACTTTAGAATAAAGCTATATGCTTAAAGCAGAATTAAACTGTATCTGAGCACCACAAAGTGAGAACGTTGTTTAATATTTTTTTTGTATTTACAGCAAACTCATCTATCCATCCATGTCTCCAGCTTTATTTTGTTGAGAAATCACTTTGAAAATCAGCCCCCTAGCAATGCTAGTCATGTTCATCTTGAGTAAGAGCATATGATTAACATAGCATTTATTTCCTGGAATCCTTCCTCGTGACATCATCGTTGATGTCACGCGTAGGGACGGAATAGGCTGTTTCACATTGCTAGACACAGAACGAGTTCGCTGCTCGTAGGAGAGAGGTTTGCTCTGCATTGTTTTTATGTGAGTACATCTACTTAAAGATTTTTAATAAAGCATTACCTGGTTAATACATACTTCACTATCAAGTACCTTTGTCCTGCATATACCTGTACATACATACCTGAGATGTGGAGGCTGAGCTAGGATCCGCGCTGGTCCAGGACCCCTGATAGGACCATAGCCACTTGTAATCAGCTGCCATTAGGATAACCCAACACCGGCAAGCGTGGATACAGGGACGCGATTGAGGCTCAGGACCTGGCGTTTTAGCTACAAATCATGCGGTTGACCTAGCACCGCTAGGTAAGGGGCCACTGCTTACATTAGTGTTTTATGCACGAAGAGGACACTGAGTGAATTGCATCCCAGACACCCCACTGTTGTTTTATTGAATACACCAGAACTTGCTTTTGCACCTTCAATGACTTTTACACTGGCACTTTAAGTTTGCTGCACTTACTGGCATGTCATTGGTCATTTGTTTCGCAGGCCAGCACAATATATTTTATATCACTATTATTGGGACATTTATTTATATTATTTATTATCCATATTGCGTTGGATTGATGTGTTTTATTTGCGATATCTAGATCACCTTTAAGCACTGGCACTTTGTACGTTTTGCACCATTTATAAGGATATGTTTTTGATGGTTATTTCTGATTTATTCTATGTATTTTTATTTAGAATTATTCACATGAAGTAGTGTTTATGTCCCTTTGTGCACCAACACATGATTATCTAGATTTATATGTTTTTAGTGTCAACACTTATTTATGCGATTTAACATGCAATTTTTTTGTCATTTAGTATATACCAATTGAAAAGGATTTTTTATGCACTTTTTTTCACATACACATGATGCTGATTATTAAGACTTGAATGTTTTTTTAGTGTCAACACTTATTTATGCGATTTATTATGCGATTTTATGTCATTTTATTAATTGACCACAGACAGAGATTTACAGCTTTCTTCTGGTTAGCGCAGCACCTCCCCCCCATACCTCAGTTTGATTTTGGGCTTATGTCTGACCCTTGCTTCGGTGCATGCAGCTGTCCAGTCGCATACGTGCATTTTTACTATTTTTCTGAGTTCTTGTTTTCTTTTCTTTTTCCAATTGGGTAGCGCAGGAATATTCTTATTACATTTCGATGTATAAGATTGCTTTGACCTGGGCCAGAAACCAGGAAGCAACTTAAGCAACATAAAGAAAGTTCAAATTTAACTGGTATTGGCAGCTGTAAACCATGCACAAGATAGGGACACTTATTTACAGTTTAAGCAGGTTTTTCCTGAACTTTATTTAGCAAGGCAGTAAACAAATATAGGTTCAAAGCAGTCAATCGCATAAAAAAAAACCAAAGCATCTGCTTTTCTGAGCCACTAACTAAACTCAGGTCAGTGCCTTAGTGCCTTAGTGTTCTGTCAGCACTTAGCCTTTTCAGCCAGCAGCAGGCTGCCATGACAAAGAGAGCAAGACAGAGAGAAAGAGAGAGAGCCCTGCGCATCATTCAAGTCACATTTACTGTATAAAGACCTGTGAACAGCTGAGACTGGACTGGCTACCAGGTAAGATATGAACCTACGAATGAAGGCCTTATCCCACCCAAAGCTCTCCAGGCTCCAGATTCCAGAACAGGACTGATTAAGATTATGAAAAAACATGAAAAGGGCAGAAACCTAAGTGATACATACATTATACACCATCCACAATCCTGCCAGGATATATGCTGTATATACAGTGTAGCACCCCCCTGACCCCCGGCATCATGGAGGGCTGACATTTAACCTCAGGGTGCTTCTTAGGCATGATGGGTGTGGACAGTTGCATAAAAGATGTACGCTAGTCCCTTTTAGAAAAATGTAGCAACAGCTAACTCCTATAGCAACCAAAAACTCCCAACACAGTGCAGAGTTTGGATGAGTCCCTTTTGACGCTTTCCCAGCCTTTCCACAGTCCTCAGCACATGACGAGTAACCTCTGGTACTTCATCCCAAAAGGCTCTCTCTCTCTGGCAGAGCCTCTCCTATGCTCCCAGGCAGCAAACAGGCTCTCTCTGGCAGAGCCTCGAGCACATGGCCAGTCCTTGGACTCCAGGCCTCATCCAATGCAGCTGTTGCTCGCACATCCACACCAGACCAAGGTCTGAGTGGGAAGACCTCAACCACCTGACTTCCTCCAAATATATACTCTCTCCTCCCAGAATGCTCAGTGGCCTTAAACACCTAATGATTGTTTGAAAGAGATATGCTAATTCATAACTCAGTCTCACTGCAGCTCATCATACTAATGCTAAAGGCAACAGTGCCACCTATTGATAGAAGGGAGGAAGCACAGTTAAACCAGTTTAGGAGAAAACCCAAATAATCACCGGACTGTAAATCAGCCAGGTTAGTTACCACCTAGCACAGCTAAATTTACCAGTAGCCCCTGTTAAGGACAAGGGTGCTACAACAGTATCATAAAGTAATAAAAAAATGCAAAATAAAGCATATAAAAATCTAAAAGTGACTTCAAAGTTACTTGAACATAAACATAACTAGATTTGTCAAATATTAGATATTTTATTGTTTACTTATTTTCTACTTTTGTTTGTTCGCGTTTAATTTTTTCTTTGTGCCATTTCTGAGTGCAGGTAAAACAATTATATAGAGTATGTATTGCGTCTTCAAAATATCCTCTTCTTCTCACAGTGTAACATGAAGCGATCACATGTGAGTGATTGGCCCTGAACATAGACTGCCTGCAGCCAGGGCCTATGACTCGCATGTGATCACTAAATGAGAGAGTACATGCAAGTGGCCGTTATTAGCTGCAAGAGCCTGCAGTCTTCCATTGCTTTCAGTGGGGCTGGCTCTTACAGCAAATTGTGGGAATCTCTGCTAGACTTCTTGCATGTAATTAGAGTGCTAATGCACCCTAATCCTGTCACCGTGGCATGGTTCTGGAAAGGACCACTGTCATAAGGTTGCCTTGACGACGCATTTCGCGCATCAGCGCTTTGTCATAGTCAAGGATAAAGGCAACTGACAGAATTTAAATAAATATATTAAGTAGAGGGAGGGAACAAGGGGAGGGACAAAAGGGGGAGGAGGGGAAAAAGCCAAAAATTGAAAGTTAGGGTGGGAGAAGTTAACCCATTGCGAAAAAAAGGGAGGGAGGATTGTATCTCCAGTGTTAACCCCCTGTTGCTCGAAGGGCTCGCAATGGAAACCATAGCTGTCACAATGAAACATACATTGATGTTTTCCTTATGACAGTGGTCCTTTCCAGAACCATGCCACGGTGACCATCCCTCCATCCATCCACTCTTGGGAGCTTTACATTGCCCATCAGCGGCGACTTTCATCGTTATTGCTGGCTCCATTATTTCCCTTCTGTTTTTTTTTTCCACCTTACACCATTGGATCCCCTGAATGACACCATCTAACACTGAGGCACTTCATCCCTCAGGGGACACAGACCGGCGAGTCAGCGGCTCAGCGTCTACCAGCTGACACTCCGGTGGCTTTCCTGTGAGAAGCCGCACCCTCTCCTCTCCGGAATGGCCTCCCAGCTGAGTTGACGTCATCGCCCATTGTGACGGAGCCTCAGCGAGGCTTCTCTTTTCACGGTGGAGCAGTGGTTTCCCTTTACGCCACACTAACCACACAGCCATCCGGAGCCGGTGAGTCATCTCCTCAGAGACCAGACCCCACATCCAGCGGGAAGCCTGTGAGTCTCCAGTGTATCCTGACCTGGGCTCCCTCTCTCCCTTCCTTCCCCCTTCTTCATTGATCACAGTTTGGGGCCATGCAGTTGGATGGATCTCCCGTTTTGGTTTCTTGTTGCTCAATGGACTATCTGTCTTTTATTATGCTCCTATTTTAAGTGCATTGCAGTGCTGTGTTACTATGGGACTATTTTTATAAACTGTTTCACAAACTGTTTTTATTAAACCATCCAGTTTTTCATTTTGGGTTTTTGCAGTCTGACTTTGGGATATCCAGAGCGCTGGACATTCTTTGTTTTTTGAGTCCATAGCTGATACTATCGAAGCTCTGTTCCATGACGATCAGTTACAATCACCAAAGTCTGCCAACTCACTATTTCAATGGGTGAGAGATCACCCACCTTTCCCTTCCAATAGCCTTATCATAGCACCAACCTGTAGGGTGGGGTCAGTGTGACAGGGTAATCGTCACATACTTTATGTTTCCCTCCTTATTGGGTGCCTTGGGGTGGCATTCTACCCCAGGGTGGGTTATTCTGGGCTATGCTATTCACTTTGTACAGGGTCACTCATCTTACATACGGGGTATCTTTACTTGAGCTTCGCTCACGACCTGGTAGATGGCAAACATTAACAAACTCTAGTAAACTCCCTGGATGTCATATACACCAACACGATAACTTGTGTATTTATAAGGGACATGCAGAGCCAATGCTTTCTCCACCTGTCCAGCATATCGCTGCTATCTCACTCCCAGTAATCGTATGGAGTCCCACCTATTGGATAGCGTGGGCTCAATGTGTTTCCTTCACTTAAAAGAGAAATATGATTTTTTTTTTTCGATATTCATACTTACCTAGGTGGATGCAGCATCAGACTAATGCTGCAGCTGTCCCCTGGCATCTCTGCACTGAGAAACAAGCCACCGAACATCGCTGATGGCTCGGTTCTCTCACCTCCCTGAGCAGAGAGCTGCTGACTGTCAGTCAGCATCTCTCCTGCTCTGCTCCTCCACGCTCATTGGAGCTCTGGAGGGGTGGGGAGCGGGCATCTCAGCGGCTCGCTGAGAGGTTGAGACTGCCATCAGTCCAGGCAGCTGGCGGACCCAGACTCCCAGGTTCGGGATTACCCCTTGCCTCGACTAATTTGTAGTGACATCAGTGGAGAGTGGACTTCAGCCCACTCTCCACTGAAAACGGGTCACAGGAGTGCAAAAGTGAATTGAACTCCTGTGACCCTTAGGAGAAGCCCAGCCTAAAAAGCTCAGGCTGGACTTCACCTTTAGCTCTTTGTCTTCCATACCTGTGTACAGGTTGAGGGCACGAGGTGCAGATCTGCTCCCATTGATATGGGAGACGAATTGTGGCCAAAGGCCTGCCAACAACATCCCACTAGCTGCAAGAGGCTATCTCACTTGCCACATGTACACGCTTAAAGAGGAAATAAACCCTGATGGGTTTTACTTCCTCTTTTTTCCCCTGCAAAGTAAAAGCATAATGGGCTACTACTAGTACTAGTAGTAGCCCATTATGTGCCACTTACCTGCAAATGAAGCCCGCAACATCCGCAATGTCCCTGCTGGTGGTCGCATCCATCTTTACCCCTCTTCCTTCGGGGGCCGTGGACTCCAGCTCTGTGACTGGCATGCGCGTGGGAGCCGCCAATCATGGCATGAGCCCTTTTCTTCAGTGCGCATGTCCCGATGACATCGGCGCAAGCATATATTGTAAATATCTCCTAAACCGTGCAGGTTTAGGAAGGATATTTCCAGTACCTACAGGTAAGCCTTATTATACTTTATCATTATGTGTCACTTACCTGACACAGGAGTCTGCGATGTCACCGCTGTCCCCTCTTCCACAAAGCGTCCATCTTCCTTCCGGGTATCGCTGCTCCGGCGCTGTGACTGGCCGGAGCAGTGATGATGTCACTCTGGCGCATGCGCGCGGGAGCAGTCAGTGACGACATGATCGCCTTCACTAATGGCACACTCATTGTGCCTGCGCCGTTGTCTATGGCGCACATGCGCCGTAGACATCGATGCCCGTTTTCAGGAAAATATCTCCTTAACCATGTAGGTTAAGAAGATATTTCTTGCACCTACAGGTAAGCCTTAATCTAGGCTTACCTGTAGGTTAAAGTGGTCTGTAAGGGTTTACAACCACTTTAATGACAGACTGCTATCCTTGGTAACCACTTCTTCAGACTGTATTAAAGTGTTGTAAAGTCTTGTTTAAAAAAAAATAACAAAAAAAAACAAACGTGTTATACTTACCTGCCCTGTTGCAGTGGATTTGCACAGAGCAGCCTGGATCCTCCTTTTCTCAGGTCTCTCTTCGCTGCTCCTGGCCCCTCCCTCCTATCGAGTGCCCCCACAGCAAGCAGCTTGCTGTGGGGGCACCCGAGCCGAGCTGCAACTCCATGTGTCCATTCAGACACGGAGCTGCCATTCGGCTCCGCCTCTCTCTTTCCTGATGGGCTAACTGACTTGATTGACAGCTGCGGAAGCCAATGGCACCGCTGCTGTGTTACAGCCAGTCAGGCGGAAGAGTCTCGGACAGCCGAGACACTCGTGGACATGGCTGGACAGAGAAGGACCTCAGGTAAGTGTTAGGGGGGCTGAGGGGGGCTGCTGCACACAGAAGGCTTTTTATCCTAATGCATACAATGGATTAAGATAAAAAAAAACTTCTGCCTTTACAACTCCTTTAATGGCCACTTGGCTACCATGCAGTTACTTAAAATGAGCTTGTAGGGAGGTAGAGGTTACTGCTGCTCCTGCAGGGAAGTGAGGGGTTACCCACACGCCTAGGTTTTTTCTTATGGGTTGTCTTGGGTCTGACCCTACAGTCCTGTGTGTTATAAAAGGATGAAGACCTGATCCAAAGGGGCTCTCAGGTCCTGCAGAGAGGCCAGGCTTGGTCACACACAGTCTGTATGGGGAGAGAGACACCAGCAGCCAGCAAGATGTAGGAGGATTGCTGGGACCTGCAGTCCTCCATGAAATCACCAAAGTATTGGAGCATCACCTTAAAGTGGTAGTATGCATTGCATACGAGCACATTATGAAATGGAAGCCCTCCGGTGGTGCGCTGTCACCGCTGACAGGGCTTCCATCTCTCCCTGGTCTTCCTTTTGGGTTCGCA
Organism: Lithobates clamitans; assembly: GCA_037952925.1. NCBI lineage: Eukaryota > Metazoa > Chordata > Amphibia > Anura > Ranidae > Lithobates > Lithobates clamitans. Next base: position 406,807 of record JBBGZY010000802.1, read on the forward strand.
GGTTCCTGCTGTATGAGTGGCCGGGTCCGTGATAATGTCACTCCTGCGCATGCAACACTGCAAGTTTAGGAGATATTCACTATACCTACAGGTGAGCCTTAGACCCCTTTCACACATGCTTGTCCGTGTACGGCCTCCGCTTTGCTCAGCAGGGATAAATCCCCTGATCCCTGCTGAGCAGGCGGATGACAGGTCTGTCTATGCTCACTGTGCGGAGATAGACTTGTCAGAGCTCTGCTGTCCTCTATGGAGATCAGATGAAAATGGACTGCCTGTCTGTCTTCATCCGATCCTATCCGAGCCGATTCTCCAGACGGATGGAAAATAGGGACAGAATCGGATAGGATACCGGTGGATGTCAGCAGACATGTCAACACTGACATCCGCCGCTCCATAGAGGTGCATGGAGCGTCGGATCAAGCCCACCTGAAAAACTGACAGGCGGACCTGATCAGAAATGCCATCTGAAAGGGGCCTTTTTATAGACTTACCTGTAGGTACTGTACAAGTGCAAAAAATGAGTTTACTACCACGTTAAGAAGGTATCAGCCACAACAACGGCTAAGAGCTGATGATGCTTTAAATGTGATTTTAATTTACATTATTGGTCTGCTTAACAGGTCTAGGATTTAACGATCTAAGATTAGTTTTCTAGTTATAGGAATTAGCAGTTTTAAAGTTAATTCCTTTTCAATTTCTTCTAGTAAAGGCTTATTTTTTTACTGTTTCTGCCAGTATTATAAGCTTTATTACTTTTTGATAGGAGTTATCTCCCCTGTATATTTTAGTGAAGAAGGCAGGCTGTGAAGGTGTTGGAGATAAGCTAGTCTGTGTGTTAGTAGTCTGCTGTAATGAACTAGTGGAAAAGACCTGATATTGTCTGAAGCAGCTGATCCAGCTGTGAAAACTGGCATTGACGGCAACAGCAGTTTTGTTCAATCACTCTCATCAGAAAATATTGAATCTGGCCCTAGGTGTTTGTGCACTAACATGGTAAAAAAGCAGCAGTATACTGTATCGTACTAATCCTGAAAAAATCTATTCTCCATCCTGCTGAGTATTGTCATGGTGTTTCTTATGATGTATTACTTAAATGAGTGTATTTGTCAAATATTTAGTATTCTATTCCTGGCTGACAAAACTAGTGTAGGCACAACATGGTTCTGTACCAAAGAAAATGTGCTCCTTTCTAGCGTTTCGTAAATCTCAAAATTAACCAAATGTTCTATGTTGGCATTACAGCTCTACCCTGCTTTTAGATTCGTCAATAATATACTCCAAAATATGAAGACTAATCAAAATATTGAATGTTTGCTGATACAAGGACAAAATATTTTGTCTCAGCGTACTGAGAGGTCACTGATGGAGTATCGACCAGCACGGGACTGGATTGTGACTAAGACTAAACAGCTGTAATCCCAGGTAGTTTGCTATCTACCTAGGGTTCCTTGCTTTACACTGTGCATAAAGATATAGATTTAGTGATGTGTTCTTTACTGTGAGTAATGTTTTGTCTGTAGTCTGAATGGGGTCTGTCTGCTAACTATCTGGGCTGCATAATATCTGACATAGTACTGTACATGGATAAGAAGACCTTTTGGCAAACACCGATCAGCCATAACTTCATGACCACTGACACATGAACAACATTGATTATCTTGTTACAATAGCATCTGAAAGTAGTAAACTAAATATTTTAGTCAGCAAGTAAACATGTTGTCCCTGAAGCTGATGTGTTGCAAACAGAGAAAAAGGGCATCAAGGTTTGTTGTGCATGGGGCTGCATAGACACAGATCAGTCAGGGTGTCCATGCTGACCCATGTCCACAGCAAAAAGCATCTAAAAAGGGCACGTGAACATCAGAACTGAATTCAGCTGAATCTTCATTGTCTCTGATGATGCTCATGGTGGACTCCCCACAGCTGGTGGATCACTCATCGCACTTCCGCAGTCACGCTGCACACAGAGCAGCCTCATCACTAGCTGGATATCCCAGATTTGGGTCCGCATACAAGCTTAATTTGCTTGCTTTTTGGTAAGCGTGAATTTTATGTGGTGGAGGATCACTGTGAGCGGTGTTTATCTACAGTCTTCACGCACAAGTCCTTACTGAGGAATATTGAGGGGATTTTCTTTGGGACTTTTCTTTTGAGGATTTTTAAATTTATGAACTTGATATGCACTAATTGATTCATAGTCTTTTAAACATTGTATATTATTTAATATATATGGTATAGTGGATTCCTTCATACCATAGATGTTGGTTTCCCCTTTAGAGGAGTTTTTGGAATTCACATCTCACGGATTTTTAGTATGAATTAATTTTATGCACTCACATATTCATCATGGTATAGCGCAGTTTTTTTCTATTTTGTTTGTCGTTTTTTGTGTATATCTCACAAGTTAAACTGCTGCTTTTTTGGGGGGATGTTTTTGTGGTAGCGCCAGGGCCGTTTTTAAGGCAGGGCAAAAGGGGCAGCTGCCCAGGGCCCTGTCATTGTTGTGGGTCCCAAAGCAGCTGCCTCATACTTGCCAACTATCCTGCTTTAAATTCCCTCATCCCTTGAGGTTTTAGTCCCGTGCTGTGTCCCAATATCTAAGTGTGAAGTGCTGCTACTAATGCTGCCCAGCTCTGCTCTTCTGTTGTGTACAGATGATTCACCTGCAGACCCTGTGTTTACATGTAAATTACCGGCATTCATATGTAAATAGCGGTAGCATTGATATGTATATCATGCCCCCCTGAGGTCATATCCACAGTAATCTCTAGCAGACAATCAACAAGCAGAAATCATGTGCTGTAACCTCTAGCAACCAATCAGTGAGCCGTAATGTGTACTGTAACCTCTAGCAACCAGTCAATGAGCGGTAATGATACACTGTAACCTCTGGCAACAATAGCTATCGCAATAGCTGCCTGATCTGATTCAGTAAACTGATTTTGAGTCCAGCTGCTATTTATTGTATGTCTCAGAGCAGGTGGAGAGCGAAACTGCATGGGGGGGCCCCAAGAAAAGTTTTGCCCAGGGTCCAATCGATATTAAAGATGGCCCTGGGTAGCACAGTATCTTTTTTAGTTTTTTGTGAATACTAGAGGAAGACAAAGTCCTCTTATTTAAGATGCCCCACACAGGAAAGGGCAGGGCTGGCACTTTCTCTATCTATGGTACACCCCACTCACTACTCTGGGAATCTCTAGTGGCTACCTCTGCTGCCTACTCTTCACTACAGGGTTTCCAACCCTAACTTTGGTGACATCTAATGGTCAATATGAGGAACTACACCAGGCACCCCTGTGTCCTTATGCCTATACCATTCATCACCATACTATTGTATACAAACAGTAAATTGAATATATATATATATATATTTTAGCTCTGAATAACTTACAGTATATGCAGTGGAAATGCCAAATGTTATTTTAAAATGAGGACCTGCTAAAAGTACTAAATATCAGGTAACAATTTTACCTTTTCTTTACATTGGGAAAACAGCTAGTTTTAATTGTCTGACACTCTGAAAATGTGTGCATTTGTGGGCACTTCCATTCCCTTATCATATTGACTGACAACTACAGCAAAAACCCCCAAATTATCATTAAACCACAAGCCCTTTATTTTCCTGGTTCAGGCCTAGTATGATGAAATAGAGGAGTGGCCACACACAGAAGCCAAGACTCAGGCTTATTACTGCATGTCAGGAAAATCACAATAAAGTGGAACTTTAGTCAGAAAATGAAGTCCTGCTAGACCACTTGAGGCTGGCCCCTTTTGCCTATATAGCTATGTAAAACATTAAAAATAAGTGCCTATGATGTTTAAAGTCCAGTAATACACTGTCTTACCCTGATCTGCACATGATCAGTGGCTCTCAATTTTTAGGCACTGCCAAATTTGTAGAGGCCGATCTGCTGACAGCCTTAAAGCGGAATTAAACCCTCCTATCCTTTGCAGCCAAGAAAGCTGCTTCTGTTTAACTAGTTTCAGACCGCCCACCGCACATTTACTGTGGCAGGGCGGCCCCGACTGCACAAAACAACATTAGGGTTGCCACCCTTTCTTCAAGCCAAACCCGAACACTTTAGCGCACATGGCAATTTTTTAAAAAAAATTTTAAGGGGGAAAGCTGTGGAACTCTGAAGTAAGGGGGTTTCACCAAAGCCCTCACGTACATCAGAATTGTTAGCATTCCCCCTTAAATAATGGTTCCCAAAGCCCTCCTTACATCGGAGTCCACAGAGCACCCCTTATACCTGAGTTCCCCTTATCATAGTGCACTCACTTGCTCAGAGGCAGGAGAGAGAAGGGAGGAAGGCGGCCTGTACACTTGGCGGTTGTGGTACTTGGTTAGTTGGGGAGCATATTGTAGGTGTGTGCAACCCAGGTGGCAGAGGGAATCTGCACTACACTGGGTGATTAGGGTGTGCCCAGGAACGCCTAAGTTGGGGGGGGGGGGGGTTGGCACAGTCCAGTCTGAATAATGTGTCTGGTTTTCAGGGAGTCTGAATCCTGGACACATAAAACAAAACCCGGACTGTCCGGGTAAATCCTGGATGTTTGGCAACCCTAAACAACATACCTGTATGTTGTCCGCGCTCCCTGGTCTGGGGCACGTGCTGCAGGCGACCCGCTCACGCTGTGATTTGACACAGCGGGAGCCATAAAGCGGGTCCAGCGCCCATCGCTATCGTTCTCTGGAATGTCAGAATGGCGGTCTGCCTATGTAAACAAGGCAGACCATCTTTCTGTCAGACAGGGAGAGAGAGATCTGTGATTCCTACTAATCAGGATCACAGATCTCTCTCTCTGTCTAGTGTCAGCATCTCCACACAGTTAGAAAACACAACCAGGGAACACATTTACCCTCTGATTGCCCCTGATGTTAAACCCTTCCCTGCCTCGGTCATTTATACTGTGACAGTGCATTTTTTTAGTACTGATCACTGTATTGGTGTCACTGGTCCCCAAGAAGTGTCATTTAATGTGCAAACCAATCAATATATGCTAATTGTTTTTTTTTTACCAAAAATATGTATCAGAATACAAATTGGCCTAAATTGATGAAGAAATTTGATTGTTTACATATTTTTATTGGATATGTTTTATAGCAGAAAGTAAAAAATATTGTTTTTTTTTTTTTTTTCAAAACTGTTAAAATAAAAATTGCAGAGGTGATTAGGTACCAACAAAAGAAAACTCTGCTTGTGGGGAAAACAAGAGCATCAATTTTGTTTAGTTACAGCATCGCACGACCGTGCAATTGTCAGTTAAAGTAGCACAGTGCCGCATCGCAAAAAATGGCCTGGTCATTATGGGGGTAAATACTTCCGGAGCTGAAGTGTTTAATCTGCAACTACTATGGTGCTGCACATGTGATCAGTTATGATGCCAGCCATTTGATGGTTTAGCAGTTTGGTTGAGGGCACAAGCAAATGTGACAGTTAGTAATCCCGGCATTCTGGGACTATGACTGTTTTTTTAAACTGTTAAATCAATGGGTTTAGTTCCACTGAATGATTTACTGCTGTTCAGGGGCTCTGGGTTTCAGCAAAATGACAGCCTCCAGCAAAAGGATACAGGAGCAATGCTGGAGGCAATTTACAGCACAAACGTATTTTGGTAGCATAATTATTAATGTGGAATGTCTATGTTCCTTAAAGTGGTGTTCCACCCTAAAAAAAAAAAAATCATGACTGTGCCTAAAAAAAAAAAAATAAAAAAAAACATTTGGAATTTTTTTTTTTTTTACTTACCTCTAAATGCCTGTTGCTAGGGGGTCCCTCGTAGTCTGCCTCTTCTAGTGCCTGGGCTGGTGACATCACTTCCCCCTCGGCACAGGAAGGACTCGGCTCTGCTCCCTCCCTCCTGTCAATCATCTGGGACCCATTACAGGTCCCAGGTGACTGGGCGGCCAATCACGGGGCGCGGCGCCGCTCGCGCATGCGCAGTGGGTGCCAGGCTGTGAAGCCACAGCCCGGCGCCCACAGTTGCAATGCCGGTGCCGCTGAACAGAGGGGGGGATGAGCGGGGCTTCGATCCCCCGCATTGCTGGACCCTGGGACAGGTAAGTGTCCAATTAAAAGTCAGCAGCTGCAGTATTTGTAGCTGCTGACTTTTAATTTTTTTTTTTTTTGATGGGCCCTCCTCTTTAGAGCCCTTGCACACTGGGGCGGGGGCGGCGTCGGCGGTAAAACGCCGCTATTATTAGCTGCGTTTTACCGCCGGTATGCGGCCGCTAGCGGGGCGGTTTTACCCCCGCTAGCGGCCGAGAAGGGGTTAAATACCACCGCAAAGCGCCTCTGCAGAGGCGCATTGCCGGCGGTATAGCCGCGCCGTCCCATTGATTTCAATGGGCAGGAGCGGTAAAGGAGCGGTATACACACCGCTCCTTCACCGCTCCGAAGATGCTGCTGGCAGGACTTTTTTTACCGTCCTGCCAGCGCATCGCTCCAGTGTGCAAGCCCTCGGGGCTTTCACACTGGAATGCAAGGAGCGGCACTTTCGGGTCGGTTTGCAGGCGCTATTATTAGCGCAATAGCGCCTGCAAACTGCCCCAGTGTGCAAGGGCTCTTAATAAAGAACAATATTTTTTATCAAGTTGTTATGGGAAAAGTTCTGCTTTAACAAGCAAGTTTACACCTTTAGGCCCCTTTCACACTTATACAACTTCAAAGTGGCGCAATTTTACCGCGATTTCGGGGCCGCTATTTTGCCGTGATTTTACCACGATTTTGCCACGATTTGGGAGCAGTACTACTTTGTACGACTTTGCCACAACTTTGGCATTAACCATTCTCAGCTTGTGCTTTCAAAGTAGTGCTGAATTATTCAGGTACAATTTGCATGCTACTTAAGGGTTTAACATTGAGGTCTATGGAGTACAAATCGTATGGAAGTTGGACCAAAGTAGTGCTGAAATCGTGTCTATATTATTCAGGTACGATTTGCATGCTACTTGAGGGTTTAGCATTGAGGTCTATGGAGTAGAAATCGTATGGAAGTTGGACCAAAGTAGTGCAGGGACTACTTTGAAGTCGGCACGACTTAAAGTCGTGCCAATATGAATGGTAGTCATTGAAAATCATGGAGAATGACTTGTCATACGATTTTGCAGTACAAAATCGTGGGACAAGTCGTATAAGTGTGAAAGGGGCCTTAGGCTCGATTCACACCTATGCATGTTGCTTTTGAGCGTTTTTGGAGGTTTTTTTTTCATGCTTGCCACATTTTTGAGCCGCGTTTTTGCCGCGATTTTGCCGCGATTTGCGTTTTGCGTTTTTTTTTTTTTTTTTTTTTACATTTTTTTTTACAGTCTTAAAAAAATAAAAAAATAAAAAAAAACGACAAAAACGCATAAAAAACGCACCAAAAACGCTGCAAAAACGGTGCACTTGTGTTTTTGATGCTTGTCCATTGAACTCTATTACATGCAAAACGCTGCATTTTGCATGAAAAAAAGTCCCTGACCCTTTCCAAAAATGCAGAGAAACAAAAAGGCATTGATGTGAACATGTTCCATAGGAACCCATGTTAAAAAATTCCCGTGCATTTCTGCAAAATGCAAAATGCATCAAAAAACGCGCTAGTGTGAATGGAGCCTAAGTGTGTTATTTGTTTTAGGATTACGATTACACATATGTCACAGCTGTTTTAAATATTGGTCTTTGGCAAAATTTTATATACAGAATGTTCAGATAATCCATATGAATAAAGAGTAATATAGTTTTCAGATGACAGAAAGCCTTTCTTAAAACTAGATAAATGGCATTTTCATAAGGTAATTGCTCCACTTTTGTATATTGCAACTGCTATAGAATTATTGCTATTCAATTGACAGTAAAAATGTATGAATAAGCAGTTCACTTAGTAGTCAATCAGACAGAATAGTGATGTATAATCAAACTGAAATAACTCACTTCTGGAACAAATTTACATTTTTGCTCTGTTGGTTATTCTGTCAAGGATTTCAGAGAATGGGACAAGGATAATAGGAAGAGAACCTCACATGCATTAGTGTCATTCTTTTTCAGGCCTAGTTTCAGCTGCACAGCACATGCATGTTGGCTTTGGACAGTCCTGTAGGTGGAGTGGGATCATTTATGTGATATTAGTACAAGGAGCAATGGCGTACGCCAGACATCCCCAATTTTGAAACAAGGTTATATTATGGCTTGTCTTTCTCTGAATCATGGCTGTCTGGTTCTGATTTGGGCTGCAAGCAATACAGTCAAGTTTAGCCAGTAATCATTGGTGACAACGGTGTGAATAGGTACAATCTTTTTCAGATATGTGCGATAAACATGACATTTTAAATTAGTTTATGCATTTTGACTATGTATATGCACTTTAGATTTCATAAACTGCTACATTCATGATTTTACATAATCGTTCCACATTTAACCACATGTGTGAACTTTAGCATGGGATAAAATAGTGCATTTCTCACACATTTTTAATGCAGTGCTCTGTGTTTTTGGAACTAGTCCAATGGCTCTTGCAAGATCATTTTTTTTTATCTATAATACACTTATATTTTCTTCTCATTGATTTGTTTGTGTGCGTTTTTTCTTTTATTGTTAATGGCTGTACAAATTGTCAGTATCTTCTGTCATATTGTTCATTGTGCTTTTTCAAAACAAAACACTTTAGTTTAACATTGCTTATTTTATGTACCCATATGTCTTCTGTATTTATTTTGTTCGGTGCTGTACTAGCCATCATTACTGACTCCTATGTTTGGATTCTCTCCTTTCTGATACCATAGTAAGTCAAGTCAACTCAAGCTTTATTGTCATTCTACTACACGTGAGGACAGACGGTAGAATGAAATGTTGTATCTCACAGGGCCACGGTGCTACATATGAATTAAACATAGTTATAAAAATACAAAGAATAAAACACTGTGAAGAACCTAAAATAAAAATAAATATAAACCTATACATATCTGGGAACTACGTAACTGTACATATACTGTGACTTTCTAAGAGTCTTTGTAGTAGCAAGTGTTTATAGAAGTATGTAGTGCCTATTCAAGAGTAAAAAGGAGGGGAAGTGAGACGTTCCTGGTCACAATTTATAGATTGTAGAAAAGTTTTCAAAGAGGATGGAAATTGAGGGCTCTCACAGGCTGGGGGAAAAAACTGTTGAGCAGTCTGACAGTCCAGGTTTTGATACTCCGGGAAATCTTCTATCTGATGGCAAGAGCTGGAAGAGACTGTGGGAGGAATGGGTAGGATCCTTCACAATACTAATAGCTTTGCTGGAGCATCGTGTATGGAAAATGTTCAGGATGGAGGGGAGAGAGACACCAATTATCTTTTCAGCCCTATTCACTAGCCGCTGCAGGGTCTTGTGGTCTGCAGAACTGCAGTTCCAATACCAGACAATGATGCAGCTGGTCAGCACGCTCTCAGTGGCTCCCCTATAGAATGTAGCAAGACAGAGTGGTGGGAGGCTGGCTTTTTTAAGGCGGCGGAGAAAATATAGGCGCTGTTGTGCCTAGTTACGTGATGCTGGTTGTCCAGGTAAGATCCTCTGAGATGTGCACTCCCAGGAATTTAGTACTGCTGACTCTCTCCACAGTCAAGCTGTCGATGGTCAGTGGGGGGTGATCAGCAGAATATCTCCTGAAATCCGTCACAACCTCCTTTATTTTGCTTACATTAAGGGACAGGTTGTTTGTATTACACCATTTAACTAGTTGTGCCACTTCCTCTCTGTAGAGTGTTTCATCATTGCTGCTGATGAGACCTACCACAGTTGTGACATCTGAAAACTTGATGATATGGTTGGAGCTGAACTTGGCAGTACAGTCGTGGGTCAGCAGTGTGAAGAGCAGCAGGCTGAGCACACACCCCTGTGGGGCACCCATGCTCATTGTGGTAGTGCTCGAGGTGCTGCAGCTAAAATGGGCCGACTGAGGTCTTCCGGTTAAAAAGTCCAGGATCCAATTACAGAGGAGCAGGTTGAGGGCCAGCAAGTTCAATTTAGTGATAAGTTGTTGAGGAATTATTGTATTAAATGCTGAGCTAAAGTCAATGAACAGCATTCTAACATAAGAGTCTTTCTGTTCTAAGTGGGTAAGGGCCAGGTGGAGGGTAGAGGAAACTGCATTGTCCGTGGAACGGTTTGGATGGTATGCAAACTGATATTAGTCCAGCGTGTTTGGAAGACTGGACTTAATGTGATGCATGACTAACCTCTCAAAGCACTTCATTATTAAGACCTAATGGCTTTGCAATACTATTTTACAATGACTAGCAATGGTTCTCTTGTAGTGCTGGGGTCCTGGGTTAAGTTACCACTAGAAAAAACAGTCTCTAAGGATTCTGACATTTTTTCCCTCTGTTTGTATGGATGTTCTCTAATGCCGCGTACACACCACTGGACTTTACAGCATACTTGGTTCGGCGGACCGAAGTCTGTCGGACAATTCGATCGTGTGTGGGCTCCAGCGGACTTTTTTTCCCCAAAAGTTTGACAGACCTAGAAATGAAACATGTTTCTAATCTTTTCGACGGACTCGAGTCCGGTCGAAAAGTACGCTTGTCTGTATGCTAGTCCGACGGACAAAAAACGAAGCTAGGGCACCTATTGGCTACTGGCTATGAACTTCCTTGTTTTAGTCCGGTCATACGTCATCACATATGAATCCGTCAGACTTTGGTTGATCGTGTGTAGGCAAGTCTGTTCATTCGGAAAGTCCGTCGTAAAGTCCGTCAAAGTCCGTGAGACAAAGTCTGCCGTAAAGTCCGCTCGTGTGTACGCGGCATAAGTCTGTGGGTTTTCTCTCAAAATGTAAAAATGTGCAGGTAGCCTAAAGAGCTGGTTCACTTTTTGAAACCTATGCAATCAAGGGGTCCGAGGAGATGTAAATGCAGCAGAAATCTCTTGCTTGATATAAGTTGCATACCCATAGTGGTTGTGGCCCTTGAACCCTGTAAAAAAAAACCTCAACTTTAATTTAGGTTGCATAACTGTAGGCCATGTTGGTCCCCCCTAAAGGCTGTCAAAAAACTCTGAATTGTAGTTTCCTCTGTTCTGTTTCCAGGATGCTGTAGCTACAGCTACAGCTCATCTCTCAGCATCATAGGAGTAAAGACTGTTCTTATTCAAAGGCCAAGAATGCTCAGTACGCCTTTTCTCTCCTTGTAGCATCATTGAGCTCATCCACTGCTGCTAAAAAGAGAGAGAGTGCGCACCCCTGGGGTATGTGCGGGTATGCGTATGTTTGTGTGGCCATTGATTAGGAATTGAGGTAACTACTGTAAATGCTGAGACTGTAAGGTCCCGGAAACAGGACAGGATGGGGGAAGAAGCATCCATTAGGAGGTTTTTTGAACAGGCTTCAAGGTGAACCAGCATGGCCCACAGGTATGAAACATAAAGTGTTTGTCACCCCAACATTTCATATTCCTGATATGTGCCTGCTGTACCATCTACTTGTATGAGAAAGTATCCTGTTCTCTTTGTATTGCTTCTTTTGTGTGAAATCCCTGGTGTTGCTTCCAGTCCCTTTTGCTTTATTATTAAAAACTGACCACACCAAGCAGGAGAGCACGCCATGGTCAGTCCTTTAGCTGTGCAGGGAACTTAGCCTGCTCTCCTCCAATGATCAGACTTGTCCTGCACAGCCTTTCACTGGGGAGATCAGTGTGCTGCTGCTTCTACTCCCCCCCACCAGCTCTTTTGCAGCTGAGAACAAAGGGAATGTGATCACTTATAAAAAAGGGGAAAAGTTATTTATAATGTTTTTTTAATACCTATACACTAATGGTTTGTCTTTCATTTCTATTTTAAACAGAATGGATTGTTTTACAAGGTGATTGTTTTCAATCACTTTAACCACTTCAGTACCCGCGTATAGTCAAATGACGGCCACAGATGGGATCTCCCATCCTTGGTGGCCGTCATATGACGTCCTGGGCTTCCCGGCCGTCTAGGGGGCGCGCTCGCCTGCCACATTGCTCGTGACCCGGTGCATGTGCCCGGCGGCCGCAATGTCCGCCGGGCACCTGCGATTACCCGTTAACCGAGCAGGACCGTGGATCTGTGTGTGTAAATACACAGACCCACGTCCTGTCAGGTGAGAAGAGACCGATCTGTGTTCCCAGTACAGAGGAACACCGATTGGTCTCCTCCCCTTGTGCATCCCCTCCCCCTACAGTTAGAACCACTCCCCTAGGAAACACATTTAACCCCTCATCTCCCCCTAGTGGTTAACCCCTTCCCTGTCTGTTACATTTATACAGTAATCAATGCAATTTTATAGCATTGATCGCTGTATAAATGTGAATGGTCCCAAAAATGTGTCAAAAGTGTCCAATGTGTCCACCATAATGTCGCAGTCATGAAAAAAAAAATCGCAGATATCTGCTATTACTAGTACAAAAAAAAATAATATTTTTTTTTAAAATGCCATAAATCTATCCCATATTTTGTAGATGTTATAACTTTTGCGCAAACCAATCAATATACGCTTATTGCGATTTTTTTTTTTACCAAAAATATGTAGAAGAATACATATCGGCCTAAACTGAGGAAAAAATGTGTTTTTTTTTTTTAAATTGGGATATTTATTATAGCAAAAAGTAAAAAAAATATTGTGTTTTTTTCAAAATTGTCGCTCTTCTTTTGTTTATAGCGCAAAAGATAAAAACCGCAGAGGTGATTGACCGTCGGCACCCGCTGATCGGTGAAGAGGATGACAGGACAGGGCTCTGTCTATGTAAACAATACAGAGCTCTGTCCTGTCAGTGGGGATGTGCTGGCTTTTGTTTCCCTGCAAAGCAGGGGATAAAAACCGGCACATCCCTTAGTAAAAACACCTCACAGTGAATGCACCAAGCACTGTTAGGCACACATTTAACCCCTTGATTGCCCTAGATGTTAAACCCTTCCCAGCCAGCGTCATTAGTAGAGTGACATTTTGCTCAGCGTGGGGGATTGCTCCGTTAATCCCCGCTGAGCAGCTGGATGACAGGTCCACTCACTGTACTGAGATGGATCTGTCAAAGCCCCGCTGTCCCCTATGGAGATCGGATGAAAACGGACCGCCTGTCCGTTTTCATCCGATCTGATTATCCAGACGGATAGAAACTAAGGTTTCCATCCGTCTGGATTTCACAGACAGGATCGGATATCAGCGGATGTCTGCGGACATGTCACTGCTGTCATCCGCTGCTCTATAGAGCTAAGCGTCCGATCAGGTCTGCCTGAAAAACTGACAGGCAGACCTGATCGCAAAGCCCGTGTGAAAGAAGCCTTAAAGTAACACAGTGCCAAAAAGCAAAAACCGGTCTGGTCTTGAAGGGGGTTAAATCTCTAGGATAGCTGCACATGACTAGTCCTGTCTGCAGCAGTACCTGCAATCTGTGTCCTGTATTTCCTAAATGTCTTCCTGATCTTCCTGATCCTGGCTTGTCCACACCCACTCTTGCTATCCACCTGCAGAGACCCAGGCTTGCTCCACAACCATGCTCCTGCCTGCTCCTCTTGTTCTAGGTCTGGTCATCTAAAACTGGCCTTGAGCAAAAACCTGACCTCATGGCAACTACTGATTTTGTACTTGATTTGCCCACCAGCAGCTAACCCCACCTGCCCAACCTTAAACCAGATTTGTGCTCCTGCATGTCTTCTGCCTACCTGCCTGCAGCTCCACATGTTCGCACCTACTTGCTCCTCAGTCTGCTGATCCTGTATTTGTCCATTACATTTGCAACTCCAGTGACCAGTTCCCTGCCTGTCCTCCTCCTGGCTTCCATTCATCTGGGCCAGCATCCAGCCACTTGGATGCATACCTATTGCTGCGGCAATGATGCCATGCATCGCGGTGTGAAAATGTTCCCATGTAAGTGAAAGGGGTCGTGCCGCAACTGCAAGTCGAATGCTTAGCTTGCAGATGCAGTGTGTTCCTGCATCACAAAATTTATTCTCGGCAGTAAATAAGTAAAAAAAAAAACAAAACAAGCATTAGAAGGCAGCAGTATCGCCTCCTGAATACTTACAAAAGACCTTTCACTGCCCTCTCAAAAGGGATCCAGCAATACTAGTTTTCAGGGGGGCAGTGGTGCGGTAAGTACCACCACTATTGTGAGGGAAGCCTTAGGAAATGGAGGCTCCTACAGTTGAAGCTACACTAGTGGACCACATTTTCTGCCGACCAGCACAGGAGCAGGCATTACTCAGAGCTGCTTTTTTGGCTTAAAGGTGAAGTATAACCAAAGCTATTTTGGCCATACTTCTATGGATCACAGAAGTGCAGTTAGTTTTGCACTCCTGTGATCCATTTTCAGCCGACAGTGAGCTGAAGCCCGATGTCGGCTGACGTCACCGAGCTGAACCATATTGTCAAGATCCACCCAGAATCCTGGATTGGCACCTGGCATGGCCTCTCAGGGAGCCGTTGAGAGCCTGAGTCAACCTCTACCGCCCCTCCACAGCTCAGCACTAAAGTGAGCACTAGAGGGGAGTGCAGAGAGCAGCTGACTGACAGTCACGGCTCTCTGCTCAGAGCAGAGGGGGAGAACTGAGGGATCAACATTCTTTGACCACTCAGTTCTCACTGCAGAGCCGGTGAGGGACAGATGCAGCATTGAATCATTACTGCAATTACCCAGGAGAATATCATTTTTTTCCCAAATCCCATACTTCTCTTTTTAAATACATTTTTGCATTTAATGTCCAAAAACATAGCTTTAAATACCTCGCTTTAAATACCTAGCAAATGAATGCCTTGGAACATCCGTGCAGAAAACCAGATAATATGTTTCAGACTTCACACACTTAATGCTTGTTTTATATCAATGGCTCAAGGAGGATCAGGAAGTCAGCTCCAAAGTTTGCTCTATTAAATGCAAATCAGCTATATCAATTTCCTCTAACTCTAGCCTGACAATTTTACTTTAAAAGAAGGACATAAAAGAATGATTTTATAGAAAAGGACCAGAAGAAAAAAGAATTCAGATGAGTTGCTATAGGTTACTGCGCTTAACACAAGGAGCTCAATTATCATTACTCTCTAGTGGCATCTGACACAAGGAAGTACCAAGGTAATAAATTAGATTTATACCACTGTCTACTATTTAATATACATGCACTTAAAAGTGTATCTAAACACAAATATTAAAATGAAATAGCCTTGTAAATGTATGTTTGCATTTTTTTTTTTACACTGGTGTGAGTAAATGTTTGATAGATATAGTACCTTTTGATTGTACCAGTTTCTACACTCTCCGAGGGCTTCTGAAATAGTGTGACCCCCCCCCCCCCCCCCAAGTCTTAACGTGCAGCATGGTTGTTACCTTCCTGTGACAGGCAGCTGTGCTTTTGTCTGATCCACTGCAGTCACAACCGCCGGCTGGTTGATTGATAGCACTCTGATAATTTAGCAGATGAGGCTGTGACTTCCTGAAACTGCAAAGCTGGGTACACAGCGCTGTACTAACCATGTGAGATTAGTCCAGCAATCTCCCCCGATGAGCTATTCTGTTCTGACAGGGGGATGGCCCCCCCCCCACCAGAACTCTCCGATCAACGCTCTCTGCCATTGGCTGAGAGCGCTGATCGGGAGTCGGTTGGATGCTGGTATTTTTTATACTTGCAAATGTCTCCGGACATCCTACAGGGCTTTGAACTGGATACACATTATGCAGAAAAGAACCCTCTACGTAGTTTAAGGTTAAACCTCTTTTCTTCTAATTTTAATGAGTTGCCACATGTCTTGTTAAACTCCCTTCCATGAAAAGGTTTTATCCCTATTGTGGGGTCACCAGTACAGTATTTATAAATTGAAATCATATCCCATCTCAAGCGTCTCTTCTCCAGAGAGAATAAGTTCAGTGCTTGCAACCTTTCCCCATAACTAACATCCTCCAGACCCTTTATTAGCTTGGTTGCCCTTCTTTGTACTCGCTCCATTTCCAGTACATCCTTCCTGAGGACTGGTGCCCAGAACTGGACAGCATACTCTAGGTGCGGCCGGACCAGAGTCTTGTAGAGCGGGAGAATTATTATTTTATCCCATTTTTAATGCATGCCAATATTCTGTTTGCTTTGTTAGCAGCAGCTTGGCATTGCATGCCATTGCTGAGCCTTTCATCTACTAGGACCCCCAGGTCCTTTTCCATCCTAGATTCCCCCAGAGGTTCTCCCCCTAGTGTATAGATTGCATTCATATTTTTGCCACCCAAATGCATTATTTCACATTTTTCTATATTAAACCTCATTTGCCATGTATATGAGGGTAAATCTTAAGAGTTTCAATTTGTATGCAATCAGGCAAACCCTTGCACTACATGGTTTTGATAAATCTAAAGGAAATCAGACAACAAAAGTTTTATAGTGTGTATGGGATCTTAGTGTTAATTTTAGAGCTCATTTACACTTGCCATAGGGTCGACTTGACTGCATATAAAAGCAGCAGGGGGGGGGGGAGTACATGAGCTGCAGCCTGTTGCGTTTAAGTGAGGGGGCTGCGCCAAAACCACCCCACAACAGCGTGCAATTCATGCAGCTCTGGCTTAGTGGTGTGGACTTGGGGGTTAAAACAGGTGCTGAGGAGGCGACATAATGCCTCTCTACCACCTGCCAAACACTCTTTAAAGAGCATGTCACTGCAGGTTGCTCTTCAGGGGACTAATGTTAGTTTACATGAGCCTTTACTGTACTGTTTTGCCTTCTACAGTGAAAGGAAATATAATTGATCTACTGGCAGGATTAACTGGTAAAAAATAATAAAACTTTGTATAATTACCATTTGAATGTGTGATGTATTTTATACAATTCAGCATAGGTCATATTTCTAATTTTGGATCGGTATATTATTTTCAGCAAGATTAAATGTCCACAGGGTCCAAATATAGCTATATATCCTTGGACTGCAATTCAGGCTTCACAGTTACCATAGCAACTTCAGACACCTAGAATTAGAATGTCGATTCTTTTTACGATTAAAACATCTTAAAAAATTGGAATTGTTCTATATCATTAATATGCCTATCAGACCCATACACTTTAATTTTTGTGTTACTATGGCAGCTCAGTGTTATGTTGATCTTATTATCTTTGCTGTGATATCCGAATGAGTGCAGTATCATTATATGACACGTTTTTATTTTACAGTAAGCAGCTGTTATTTTAACTGGGGTCTGTGGATGATGCTGGAGGATAATGGATGTAGTTGAATAAATGTGTTAAAGGAGACGTTTGGGGTACATAAAAAAGCATAGCTTCATACTTACCTCTCTGCTAAATAATTGGTGTGATGCTACAGTTGTCCCCGTTGGCTCTAAGACTGAGAACTGAGCAATCACATGGCTGCTAATCGCTCAGTTCTCAGTCTTCTCGGTAAGAAGAACAGTGACTGTCAGTCACCGCTCTCCGCTCTGCCTCCAGTGTTCACTGGAATGCCAGGCAAGAAAAGGGGTGGCTTTGGCATTCAGCTGAGAGCCAGAGTCAGCTGTCAGTCAGGCAACTGGGTGGATCCTTCCAGAGCCTGGAGTGTCTCTGTGATGTCAGCTCATCACAGGAAATAGCCCTCTATAAGCTGATTGTGGGTCACAGGAGAGCAAAAATATGTGTACTCCTGTGGCCCACAAAGAGAAGCAGCGGCGGCTGGTCCATTAGGAATTAACATTTGCTATTGTCTTCCTGCTTTTCCTCCCGGCCAATCAGGACAGGAAGCGCGTCCTAAGATTGAATTGGCCAGGAAGAGAAGCGACCGGATTGGCCAGGAGGAGAAGCGACCGGATTGGCCAGGAGGAGAAGCCGGGGAAGCTGGGGAAGCCGTCCGCGACCTGGTAAGTGCGGGTGGGTGAGCAGACTGGAAAGTGGAGGTTTGTTTTCCGCCCCCCCCCAAAAAAAACTGGAGCACCAGTCGCCACTGAAGAGAAGTATTACCAAAAAGCTTTAGGGAAGTACTAGAGCTTTAAGGAAATGTGTCCACCTCCAACTTGTTTAGCGAGTCTTTGGGTTGATTTACTAAAGGAAAAATAATCGGTTATCTTTGCCAGGAGAATTTGCACATTGCAAGGGAAATTTTCCCAGAACTTAGTGAATGTGGTGAAATTTAATTTTATATAAGAATACCCAGTCACAAACAAGGGAAAAAAAAACAGCATATGATTAGATTATGGAAGTCAGCAGAGCTTCACCTTATTCACTAAACTCTGGAGAAAATTTCCTTGCAAAGTAAACAGCTTATTTGCCTTTAGTAAGTCAACCTCCTTGTGTTCTCCTGTGTAGTGTGTACCTGTGTACCTCCCTCACCTGTCCCCAGTATCTGAATAATGGGTCAGTTACTAATGATTTATAAACAGGAAGTAGGAAATCTGCAAAATTGGGAAGTGTTACAATTACTATTACTACCACTGCCAGGTTATTATTACCATCTTCCTAGTTCCCCTAATTACTTGTGTTGTGCAACCCACGTACTAGCCGCCAGGGCCGTCTTTTCACATGGGCACGCTGGGCAGTTCCCGGGGGCCCCACTTGCCTGGGGGGCCCCACCTGCCCAATGATCCCAGCCAGGGAAGTCTTGACACTCGAATCCTCTAGGCTGTAGTCTGCATGGATCTCCGGGAGCCACTAGGTAGGTCCTCACAGTAGACGGCCGAGGTATGGATCAGGAGGGCAAGAACGTCACTTGTGAAGCTGTTCCCTTTTCACGCCTTTGGTGGCACACTGCTCATGCGATTCCCTGTCGCTGACATGGGAATCCACGGGATCTGGTAAGAGTTTTCTACACATCATTCCGTCCATGATTGTTCCATCTCGTCGAAATGTCGGTTTTTGGTGAAGCTTAACTTCTGACAATTATCTGAATACCATCACCCCTTGGAGCATTCCCACCTTCCCGTGCAGTGAGACATTATATCTCTCACACTCACATCCACTTATTGACTTTATGTTTATTATATGCTTTTTGGCCTTTGTTTTTTAAGCACTATTTTTTCAAGCACTAATTCAGAATTGTTTGAGTCTTGACTCTTCACACATTTATTATGCGCTGCATTTTCTCTATATAAGTATTTATTGTTTTTGTCAGACTGTATGCAGCAGCTCTTTTTAGTTGTATTTGTTAGCGCTGTGTTTTACATCCATTTCCAAATTATGGGATGCCCACTTGACTTTAGAAACTTCAGGGGCAGAGGGACAGTTCTTCCTATGTACAGCTTTATACACTCCTCTTCCTCCAGCACTCGCTTGCAGAAAACACAGAATCAACTGGGACACTTTAGTAAATCTGGTAAAAAGCCAGATTAGCAAAAGCCCTTTTACAGGCAGGGACCTCGGCCCCTTTGGTGTGTAAAGAAAAAGTTCAGCTACATCCCTGTGGCTACTGATCCCAGCACCACCTCTTCAGGCACTACAAGCCTGCCTGGCTGCAGCTACCCCTTTTGCTAGCCCACCCGGCTACTTCTCCACAGTCCTCTCTGACTGCACACTCACCAATCACCCAGCTGTCTTCTCCTTGGAGATCTCCTGGACACGCTGACTCTCTCCCGCTGTCCTCACACCTGCTCCCATGCATCCAGAACAGGACTCCTCTGTCTCTCCAGCACGTGAGCCCCAGGTCCAAAGTCACCACCCTCAGACCAGGGGGCACCTTTAAGAGCCACTGACAACCTCCTCAGCACTCGATCTCCAGCTTCTACCAGACTGCCCCCTGCTGGCATGACCCCAGAATATTTGAGGTGCCCGCCATTTGCCAGCCTAATGCTGGGGATTGGCTGGGGCCCTCCTCAATACTCCAAGCAGCTCCTCCTAACCTCCCACCCATTCTTCTGGAAGCTTCTTCAAGGTTTCAGCAAGTAGGGCAAGATACAAGAGGTGCTGCTTAGTCATCCAGCCTCCCTGAGTCACTCAACCCTGACCCAGATTCAACACAGGCTTGGCTGCAAGCCAAGCCAAATTTACCTGCACTATCAGGAAAAAAAAACTATTTTCACTAGCACCTAGCTAGAGGGTGCTACACTTATTCTTATCACAGGGACACAAAGTGAACTGGAATCTACTTAACAAGATGAGCAGCACTTGGCAGAAGAGCTTTCTTTTCCCATGTTTTTCCATAAATAAAGGAAATATTTTGGCTGGAGCATAATTGAGCTATCTTTTTATCTCTCGTAAAAGCTCTTTCACACCTTCCCAGCTATGCAAAGATGAAAAAATATATGCTGTACACTACTAGTGTAAAATAGATGTGATTATACAGTATGTTGTGTCTCTTCTGCTTCAGTCAGAAAGCAGGGGTCAAACAGGAGCATGGCATATAAGTGAAGAGTATAAATTACATTCAGCTCCACGTTCTCATTTATTTACTGTTCTGTCTGAATGTGTGACAAACAATTCTAGAGCTGGCTTATGGCTGGCCATCTTTTTCCATATACTTTACTGGGGCCGATACACTGTACATGAAAGATGCAGACGTGGGTGCTAAATCTCTGGCACAGATAAGTGTGGATTTTCTGTATTACCATTGTTAAGGAAAGGTAAACACCAAGGTCTAAGTAGTCTAATGCCCCGTACACACGGTCGGACATTGATCGGACATTCCAACAACAAAATCCTCTGATTTTTTCCAACGGATGTTGACTCAAACTTGTTTTGCGTACACACGGTCGCACAAAGTTGTCAGGATTTCCGATCGCCAACCACGCGGTCATGTACACCATGTACGACGAGACTAGAAAAGGCCAGTTCAGAACCAAGCGCGGCACCCTTTGGGCTCCTTTTGCTAATCTCGTGTTAGTAAAAGTTTGGTGAGAGACGATTTGCGCTTTTTCAGACTCGTGGCTTTCAGATCGTTTTCTGCGGTTCAGTTTGTGCTTGTGGGTTTGTATCTGCTCTTCAGTGCGTGCAGTCGGTTCGTATCGGAGTTTTCTGTGCGATCTTGCCCACTCGTTGCTGTTTTTCAGGTCGCTCTTCACAGGCCTTGCTGTTTTTCAGTGCGTTCTGTTACTCCGTTCTGAGCAGCCGACTGTTTTCTAGCCATGTTGCGTATACGTACTCCTCGTAGAGTTCGTGCTGTGCGGGGGCTTGGTGTTGGGGTCCTGACCTTGACACAAGTCCAGTCCATGAACAGGGTGGGGAGGAGTTCATGGACCAAGAATTAGTTGCTACAGCGTGACCAGTTCTCTCATATGCCTTTGCTTTGTGATATCCGTGAGAATAATCCTGATGATTTCAGGAACTTTCTCAGGATGACGGACCCCGTATTTCACCGTTTGTTGGCTTCGCTGACCCCCTATATCAGCAGGAAGGATACCTGCATGAGGCAAGCCATCACTCCGGAGGAGAGGCTAGTAGCTACCCTGCGGTACTTGGCGACAGGGAGAAGCCTGCAGGACTTGAAGTTCTCGACAGGCATCTCCTCCCAGGCTCTGGGTATCATTATCCCAGAGACCTGTTCTGCCATCATCCAGGTCCTGCAGAAGGAGTATATGAAAGTAAGATTTTTATCCTTTAATATCACATTTTATTGTATTGAATGTTTGCTAATATATTGTATTTCTTTCCTCATTCCCTAATTACCATGATTGGAATATGCTGTGAATGTCCCCTTTGTTCTCATGCATGCTGGATTTTTATGTAATTATTTTTTTTGTCCTTCATACATGTTTGCCTTCACTTACCTCCCCAGCATGGTCTCTCCTGGCCCTATATTCACTCATGTAGTCACTTAACAATGTATTTTATCAGCTCCATAGTAGTACTTTACCCCAAACACCCCTAAAATGTTTAGACATCTGATTTGTGCTTTAAATTCAGGCAGAGTGCCAGAGGCTTTTTTTTTGTAGTGTCCCCAAATCATTTTTATTAACCCTCCCTCCCCCCAACTGCTAAGTCAGCTGATCCCAATTCTCTATCTATCCTCAATCATCTATCTGCTGATTTTGCCAAACCCATACACACTATACCCATCTCTTTTGTGGTCAGATTTATGGATGAATTCCCCAAAGTGTGTAGTTCAAGGGCCTGCCTGTATACTTTCAAATGGTACTGTTTAAAGTTTTTGTATCCTATTATTATCTTGATAGGTAATAGCAGAATGTCCAAATGTGCTCAAATGTGTACAATGTGTAGTTATATCTTTGTATTATGACACTTCTTACCTGTCCAGTGGTCTGCCAATAGTGTAACTAAGGAGGGGCTGTTCCAAGTAATACCCTGTATTTAGGCATTCATCTCTCAATGAAGTGAAGAGGGTTACCTGTCCAAGATCCCCCCTATAATGTTAGAAATGGCCCATGAGGGGGGGGGGGATATGATGTACCTTATACTTTGGTGTTGTAAAATTCCCCTTAATTAATGTTATCTGGATGTTGGCCAAGAATGTTTGTGTCTATAATCTGCTTTCCATGTTTATGTGCAAAAATAGTTTTTTTTGTTTTCCTCAACAGTTTCCTTCCACGCCACAGGAATGGCAGACTGTGGCCTCCCACTTTGCCCAGTGGTGGGACTTTCCTAACTGCGGAGGGGCAATTAATGGGAAACACGTCCACATCGTCCCACCCCCCAACTCGGGGTCGTACTATTATAATTACAAGGGGTTCAATAGTATTGTGATGTTGGCGGTGGTGTCGGCTAATTACGACTTCCTGTATGTGGACGTGGGGAAGAATGGCCAGATGTCTGATGGTGGAGTCATCACCCAGACGGAGTTTTACAGGCGTCTCCAGAATGGCAGCTTGGATTTGCCACCTCCAGAAGAGAATGTGAAAGGACTCCCATTCTTCTTCGTTGCGGATAAAGCTTTTGCGCTGGGGGACCATCTTATGCGGCCATTCCCGATGAGGACCCTTACCCCGGAACAGAGGGTTTTTAATTACCAGCTGGCCAGAGCCAGAAGAGTGGTGGAGAACACATTTGGAATCATGGCCAGCCGGTTCCGCCTATTTCTGACACCCATCCATATGGCGGAGTATAAACTTAATCATATAATCCTGGCGTGCTGTGTTCTACATAACTTTTTACGCCAACCTTCTGCCAGCTATGCTGGCTCAGTTGGGCCTGAGGCCGGAATGATCAATGAAACGACCCTGACGGCGCTTGAAAGTGGCCGTCCTGGCTTGCCCTCCCTGAGTGCCCGTGATGTCTGGTTAAGATACCTTGAGTTCTTTGCGGGTAGGGGGGCCATCAATATGCCAGACAATTTGTGAAGCCTTTATCAAATAAAATCCAAAAAAAAGGAAATCTTTGGTGACATTTACTGCTTGTGTTTGTTTTAGCTGACCCGGACAGAAATGTGGGGAGTCCTGAAAATGGCGTGATTGTGTAACCTTATACAAAGCACTGTTGGGTGTTATTTACTAAAGGCAAAGACACTTTGCACTACAAGTGCACTTGAAACTGAACTGAAACTGCACTTGTAGTGCACAGAGGATTTGCCCTTAGGAAAGAACCCCCATTTTCACAGAAAGCAGCAATTACATCACCACAAAAGTGTTGTCGCGTTGAGACAATAATCCACACATTCTTGATTAACAGTCTTTTTAATACCTGCACAATCACATGTGCATTTAGAAAAGGTTTTTAAAACAAACCAACATGTTTGTTGTATAACAATTTTTGGGGTGGCATTATCAAAAATAGAAATGTCCATTTAAGATAAAACAGGCATGTGTAAAACCAACAAGAAAGACACAAATCTTGAACTTACAAAGTTCACATTTGGTAGAACTTGAAGGCAATATCAGACATGATTATTTAGGAACTGTGTTTGATATTGCATTCAGATGGGGTGAAGTCACCCCAGGAAAAGCCAAATTTGGAAGATGCACACAAATTTAAGAATGTCAACATGTGCTAGCTGCCATCACGGGGGATCAGGGGACGTGTTTTGGGGGAGAAACCCCTTCCTCTCAGCTACTTTATTATTGAGGAAGGGGTTGCATCTCCAAAACGCCTACATTGATCTCCCGTGATGGCAGATAGCACATGTTGGCACACTGTGTGCATCCTCCAAATTTGGATTTTCTAAAAATCCCTAAAACATTTTGAACTTTGTAGCACACAAAAGAAGAAAGTGATTTAAAGGGGTTTTAAACTCGCCCCAAAACATGAATGATGTTTTTATTTTTTTGAATAACATCACTGATGTTTTTCTTGAGGTTTTCCAATTGTAAATTACAGTCCATGATCTCCCCGATCAGGATCTGGGCATGTTCTGATGTGAAAGGATCTGGATCCACAACATCACGATCACCTAAAAAGCGAGAAAACAAACAAAAACAGGTATCAAAAATATGCCGGCATCCATCTCTTACCTGAGCCTGTGGTCGCAGACACTCACCTGTTGTGGTGACAATTTCCACCACATCTTCTTCCTCCTGCTCTTCTTGGGTTGGGGGGATTTCCCCTTCTTCCAGAGGTGGGGGGTCTGTGGTCTCCTCGGATGAGGGGTGTCTTCCGAGTCTTTTCTCCCCTATGTAAAACAAAAATGCTATACTTAGCACACAGATATTTGATGGCAGAACTAAAAATATGAAACATTGCTTAGAAGTAGTGTACAATTGTCAATTTTGGCAGAGTTCCACAATGTAGCATTTTCTGTGTCCTTTGGCAAGCTGCAATACTTTACCTGTTTAGTACAAGCTTCACAGATGGAGACCCCCCTATAGTATACACTGGAGCACCTGTGTGCCCCCTCTAATAAAAAGGGTGTTCTTGTGTCCCACACTAGTGCTCCAGTGTCCAGATGTGAAAACAGCTGCTCAGTGTCCTCTCCTTACACAGAATCTAGTTTGCATTTCATTCTAGTAACAAAGCCATCTACACAACCAAATTAGTTTCATACAAGTAGGGCGTAAAAAATGTGGCCAAATGCATATGGCCAAAACAATGGTGTTTTATAGGCCGAAAGAAAAATGTTTGATACGAACGAATAATGTGCCCATGAAGATTAAAGTTGCCATTTTTAAATGTACACTTTTAAGAAAAGCACATGGAGCAGCACGAACGTAATAAACATAAAGAATAGGAACACAGCACAACTACTTACTTTTTTGCAGCACTCTCCGGATCTTTCTGTACTGCTCATGTTCTCGTAATTTCAGGTCCCTGAGCTGATCTTTCGATCGTCGTACCCTGAAATTCCGGTGCAGACTCCTGACCACTTTCGCCATGATCTTGGCCTTTCTGACATTGGGGTTGGGGTAAGGTCCATACTTCCCATCATAGTCGGCCCTCTTCAGGATGTCCACCATCTCCAACATCTCCACAAAGGACATATTTGAGGCCTTAAATCTCCTTCTGGATCGGGATGTCTCCGGATCCGGGCTTTCCTCCTCCTCCTCCTCGTTCCTGTAATTAGCACACACCTGCTGTGTATCCGCCATGTGCTCTTCCCCCACTGCGCAGAACAAAAAGGGGCGGGGAATAGACAAGAAAGAACGTCAGGGGTGGGCGGAGTTACACGCATGCGCAGTGTGTATAAAGCGTAACAAGCATGCGTATTACGTACGATCTGTGAGCGGAGGAAGGAGCATCAGAGAAGCCGATCGTGATAACAAAGGTAAGATCTAAACTTGGGCCTATACAGCTTCGAAATTGAAGCCTATATTGTAACAAGATTAGGAGAGTTTGGCCTGACCTTAGGGTTTGTCTTGTGTTGTGTCTTGCAGAGAAAATGGATGGCTTCAATGACCACAACTTCCTCCCCCTGTTCATAGACAAATACAGGGAGCTGCCCTGTCTGTGGCAGGTGAGACATCCCCATTATAACAATAAACAAAAGAGGCAGGCAGCGCTGGAGAAACTGCTGGAGTTGGCGAAGCTGGTGGTCCCCACAGCAACCATCCCCTATTTAAAAGCCAAAATTGGTGGCCTGAGGAGCACTTATCTTAGGGAGTGCAAGAAGGTCACAGATTCCCAGAGATCCGGAGCTGCAGCAGATGACATTTATATCCCCAGGCTCTGGTACTATGAGAGACTGCGATTTCTGTCAGACCACACTGAAGTCAGGGAATCCCTCTCTACTCTTCCTTCCACTCTTCCCTCCACCCCAGCTGAGGCTTCCGATGTCCAACCTGGGCCTTCCAGCCAGGAAGAAGTAGAGGAGCCCAGCTGGAGTCAGGTATAGCATTCTTCTACAGATTTCTGGTCAATAAATAAATGATGTTTACTAGATGTTATTATTGATCACTAATTGCTGATTGAAAAAAGTGTTTTACATATCAATAGACAGTAGTGGGCACCCAAAATTGGGACAAGAATGAAAAAAGCTGGGCTCAGAATGATAGTCTGTTATATTTGTTAACATTCAATTTGCAACAGTCATGAGATGAAAATTGTGTGTGATTGATGACTAAAAAACTAAAACGATGTCCCTTTTTCATACACAGGAAGACCTCAGCCAAGAGGAGACTGTGGAATGTGGCAGCCAGGAGGAGGCGGGGTTAGTGGCAGCCAGGAGGAGGCGGGGCTAAGTGTCAGCCAGGAGAAGCCTGGGACCAGTCGCAGCCTGACCGAATCGCAGGTTCCTCCCCTCCGCCTTCCATGCAAAAGAGCGAGGAAGGGGAGTCACATTCAGGATTCTGCACTCAGGCTTATTCAGGAGGCTTCTGTGTCCCTCCGAGCCTTACCCACTCCTGAAGAGGCCTTTGCCTGCATGGCTGCCACAAAACTGCAGGGCATGCAGAAGGGTCAACGCCTCATGTGTGAGCAACTTATTTATAGAGTCCTAACTAAGGGGGTGAGTGGCGAAATCACACCCAAGACCGACGTGATTGAGTTGGACCATCCTCCTCCTCCTCCTGCTGCCACAACTCCACCACCACAGCCACAGCGTGGAAGGAAGCGTGGAAAGAAGACCAGAGAGTGATGGCCCTGGGTTCAGTCTGGTCTGACAAAACCTGCAGTCTCTTGTATGACCACAGCCTGGGGACACAGATGTCATCTGCTGCTTTCCGGATCTCTGGGACTTCTGGACCAGACTGCACTCCCTTAGATAAGGACTCCTCAGGCCACCAATTTTGCTTGAAAATAGTTGATGTGTGCCCTGGGGGTCCAAGGCTTCACCCATTTCTACTGTTTCTCCAGCGTTGCCTCCCTCTTTAGTTTAGTTGTGAGCCCTTAATAAATGAATTTTTTTGGGAAAATTATACTCTCTTATGTGTGTTTTCATCCAAAAAGGACAGTTTGTTGGTGAGGATTCAGGTACATTTCTAAAGTACAATGTGAAATTAACAAGAGACAACAACACCAAACAATCTCCTACAGATTAAATAATACAAGATATCAATGGTGTTGTGGTAACTTGACACACAAAACACACACAAAAATATTCTGGAGTAAAAATAAAATACAATAAAACAAAGATCAGCCTTGAAAAAAAGACAAACCAAAAAAAAAATATTCTGCCTTAAAACCAAAAAAACAAATTCCAACACAAAAAAAATGTTGTCAGATGTGACAAATCTAAATATATTAAGGGAATCCCGATAAATAATAAAGAAATACGTTTGTGAGAAGTCTGTGTGAATATGAGCAGCAAAACTACTTCATTCTTCTCACATTATAAAGAAGAAGAGAGTGCGCTGTATTAAACCATTTTTAACATTGCACCGCGACGAAAGTGTTGTATCCATTGCGAACGCTAACTTTACCAGACCTAGCTGTTCCGTCTCGGAATTTCTTCTGAGCATGCGTGGCACTTTGTGCGTCGGAACAGGCCACACACGTTCGGAATTGACGCGATCGGATTTTGTTGTCGGAAAATTTTATAGCCTGCTCTCAAACTTTGTGCGATGGAAAATGTCCGATGGAGCCCACACGCGGTCGGAATTTCCGACAACACGCTCCGATCGGACATTTTCCATCGGAAAATCCGACCGTGTGCAATTCTGCATAAGGTTGGTGGAACAACATAGTTGAGAACAGTCTGATATTTTATTTTATTTGCATTAACAGTTACATTTTCAGAACCAAGCTGTTGGGACCTACCCCTCTTCTTCTGAGCAGTACAGTAGAGTCCAAGCAGTACTGAATTACAAAGAATTTTAAAAAATGTTAGGATGAAATTTGCAAGACAGCAACTCTGAAAAAAAAACTCACAAAAGAAAATACAATTATTAGAGTTTGTCAGAAAGGAGTGTAGCCACCCTGCCAAAAACAGAGGTGACCGACCAAGTTTAATTCTCGTGGGTGTTAATCTACGCAGGCTGGATTGCAGTATTTCAATTGGTTTTCCGCTATGCTCAGTGTTGCTGCTGCCCTACATGATTGAGGAGGAAACAGCGTCAAAGGTGGAGAGACGGGAAAGAATAACTACTGAAGGGGTATGAGGTAAGACCCTCAGAGGACCTGATACTCCCTTGGAGAGGAAGCAAAGAGACATCCACAGCCTGGCTGTGTTGTTTCAAACACAATGCTATCAGTGTTTTCCTGATAAATATTGTTGCCTTACAAAGTGACCCTTTCTTTTTTTTTTTTAAACAATAATTTTATTGAAGTTTTCACAAGGTATCAGTACAGAAGGTTGAGATAACTATCATACTACATTGCTTAGTGAGTAACATAGCGTACATTATCAATCTGTATCAATTGCAACAACGAATACATAACCACTTTGTGTTCAGTTTCAATGAGTTACAGTGCTACCTCCACTCCCCGGCACCCCAAAATGGGCACTCACTGTGCCATGGGACAAGAGGCAGCCCTATCAATCATCAGCTGTCAACATCCAGATAACTTGTATAACCTGTAAAATCCTAGACCTGCAGAACTTAAAACTTAGGAGCAAAGTAAACCTGTAAACCTGCTTGGTATAAGCACATTATGCAGTAATGAGTCCCTTCTTGATGAGCCCCCAGTAGAAGGATACCCACGTGGAGCGGTTGTTTAGTAGCGGGGCACATACATTATGCGTGTGCTAGGTGTGAGGGGATGTAGCAACATGTGGAGTCAAAGATTGATAGTACCAGAGAGTTCCTGTTTAATGAAGAGGTGATAATTATTGTAGTACCGTACTCCTTGGGTCATTGATCCATGGTTCCCAGTTGAGGCAAAACGCTGCGGTAGTTAGGTTGGCTTTGGCGAAGGAGGCCTCCATTTGGAAGTGATTGTTCAGCAGAGTGATAAGATCTGATCTGGTGGGAGGTTGTGGCGATTTCCATTTTCTCGCTAGTGCTAAACGAGCTGCGATTAGAATGTGAATTGCCAATACTCTGACATTTTTCAGCCAATTGGGGATGTTGAGACCCAAAAGAAGGTCCAGCGGGGATACCGGTGAAGGGATTTAGCATAGCTTTGAGATGAGGGCAGAGACTTCTTTCCAGTATCTGTGGATGTTAGGGCAGTCCCACCATATGTGCTGCAGGGTACCCTTTCCCGTGCAGTTTCTCCAGCATTAAGATGAGGTAGATGGCTAGATGTTTGCCAATATGGCTGGGGTGAAGTACCACTTATGGAACAGTTTTTGCGTTGATTCCCAATGGGAGATACAGCGTGATGCTCGAATAGGAAGGGAGTGACCCTTTCTTTTTATGTACTGAGACAGCAGGAGAAGATTTGGTGTCTGGAAAATGCTGTTGGAGGTATCTAAAGCACTAACCATCTCTACCTGTGAGCCTGGAGCCCAATGTTATTTCTGTCCTCCAACTCAGCAATGGACTTTACCTTAGGGTACTGTCAGGGGTTCTCTTTCCTACCAGGGGGTCACTAAAGGAGTAAAGAAGGAAGGGGGCTATGGGATGAGAAAGCTGGAGGGGGAATCACAGAGGTAAAAATTGTCATACAAATGTTTGATAACAATTTAAAAAGGGTTCACATTCAGTCTCTTGCTTTTGTGTCAAACCGATTTATCACATATACTGTAGTTCTAAGGTTTTTTTTTTTCTAAGGATTTTTAAAAATCCCCCTTAGAATGGGATTCCAGCTTATAACTAACTAGCCTTAAAAATGCCCCCCCCCCCCCCCCCACCACCACCACCTATGCTAAATAACCTGTATAAATAGAATGTGAATAACTAACCTATTTTTAGGCTGCTTCAATCTGACTACATGATCCAGATTTCCCTGTGTCAGACAGAGGCGGCTCCAGGGGAGAGGAGGAAGTAGCAATAACAGATAAGCCATTCTAGCCTCTGAGTGACATCACTGTTCCAGGCTTTACCACCCATTGTCGAGCGTTCTCTCCTCTCCTGCAGTTGCTGCACGCTGACCAAGGGGATCGCATGACTATAGGCTGAAAATAGGTAAGTATATATATCTTTTTTATCTGGGTTAGTTATTCTATACATGATGGTAAAAAACCTTTGGTGTGCAGCCCCTCAGCCCCCCTTAATACTTACTCGAACCCCATCGCAATCCAGAGATGTGCACTACAGCTTCGGCTTTCCGAGAACTCTCCCTCCTCATTGGCTGAAACAGTCAATAACAGCCAGTGAGCTATGAGGAGAGAGATGGGGTGGGTCTGAGCCATGGCTCTTTGTGGCTTGGGAATAGAGTGCCCCTATTGCAAGCCGGGGGCACTCAGCAGAAGGGAGGGGCCAGAAGTGCTGGTGGGGACCCAAAAATTGTAGGACCCAGGCTGCTCTGTGCAAAACCACTGCACAGAGCAGGTAAGTATAACATGTTTGTTATTAAAAAAATGCCTTTAATATCACTTTAAATGAGTGAGTAAGGTGCAATAATAGTAAATAAACACACAAAACTGTGGCAAACACCTTTATTAAAAACATGTCAATGCAATGTCAATTATCTTGTCTAGTGATATAGATATTTAGTCAATGATGTCAGCCAGCCGGCCATTGTGTGTTTAGTTTTAGCAGGTCAGTGGGCATCATTCAATTGATGTGGATCTGCACCACTGGATGGCACATTTGATGATGGATTTTCATTGTGGAACCTGTTTTTTTAATGGTAAATGACATAGTCACTATGCTATGTGCTTACTTACCTTTTATCTTTCTTTTTGTAAATGTTTATTTAGGGATATTTTGTACCTTTTATTCATTCATGTAAGTCAATTGCCTCATTTAAAGTCCCACATTCCCCTTTTTCATGTACCTGAACCCGGGATGGAGGCACAAACATTGTGCCTCATTTAAAGTCCCAAATTCCCCCCTCTTAGCCACATCTATATTAAACAAATGCAGCTTAGACGTCTACCCATGGGAGAGAACCCCCACTAACGCGTTTAATCCAATACTGCGATTAATCCTAGAGGTCTGGAAGCAGTACGTATTGGTTGAAACAACATTCTAGGGCATTTGAGTGGTACTGTTTTAATTTTGTTTCTGAGCTAACATGCCCAGACATTGCTGTCCCATCAGCCATAACCCTTCTGAGCACCTAAGGGTGGGAAACAGTGAGATTTATATTTCCTGGGTGTCTCCAGGAGTCCTGGGGATTGCAGGAGCCCACTAGATCATGGAAAAAAAGGGGCCTTCACCCACTTCTGGACAAGGGGGTGGGGTCAAAGAAGGAATCCTCTACAGTGATACCGTCACTAAATGAATGACTTCTGGCTGCAGCAGGTTCAGGTTTGGCGGGTGGGAAAGCCTGGCCGATTAGTTGGCCTGTTAAGTGAACTGAGAACAATTAAAGCTCAAGCTGAACTCTACATGGACGCAAAACCAAATCTTGTCCCTACTGCTTTCTTACCTAGCATGTTATATATTTATAATTAAAAAACCGAAAGCGGAGTTTCACCCACATTTTAAACTTTGCACCTGCCTGTTCGTTATTGCTTTATAATTCTGCATTGGACTTTTTTTCTGTAGTCTAATTACCTTATTTGTACAGGGTAATTGCTCCTCTTCTGGTTTCGTCGCAAAAATTATTACTCCCAGGAGTCAATAGGCATCCTCCGCTGGTAATATGTGCACCACGCTTTGTAGTTTTTGTGCATGTGCGAGATTGGGAGGTGCATGCTGGGTAGCCAGCAGCTCCGTATCCCGGAAGGAGATACCAACGGGCTTCACATGCCCACACTAAAGATGGCAGCACACTCAGAGAGGACAGCATGGTCAGTTTAATATAATATAATATAATATATATATATATATATAAAACCACCATTAAATATTAAGTATATTTAGTTTGGTATTAAATTAGGTACAAACATCAAGGGGGTGTTTTTAAGAATATAAAATAAATCCAGCTGGAACTTTGCTTTAAAACCAGAATGTTCAACTTAAGTTGACTTAAATTAACTTAATTAGCCAATCACAGCTTACAGAAAAAAATATGCTGGCTGCATGTTACTTATTGGGGTTCTAAATATTTGCCAATCCCTTATGTGCTGGTTTAAAATAAATCTTTCTAGTGGGCTGTCAAAGTCATAGGTCTGCTTTAAACCTGACTGAGTGATAGCTCTCCTAAATTAGTGACAAATGAGTAACATGCAAGTGATTCCACACCTTGTAATTTTTAGATATTCATATTAGTAATGTGCTGCTGTTGATTTGGTTTTTTGAGGCAAAGGTTATTAGACGAGACAGCAGAGAAGAGCCTAATCTTATTTCTATTCTGAATTTAAAATCATTGCAATACACAAGGTGAGCAACCTGGTCTGGTCCCTTATGATTTAGCAAAAATCCGTAGCATGCAAGCTTCCAAGATTTTGTTAATTAGGAGGAGATTGTGTCTGGCATTGTATTAGTAAATGAGCTTTAGCTGGTTGATAAAATTGGTTTAAACGTCTTGTATTTTGGGCAAGATTTCTCAACAGTCTTTTGCAATATGTTCACAAAGAAATTCTTCAGGGGAGTGTAATTAGCCTTACACTGTTTAATGTCATGCCTAATGATTACTGGGGATGTTTTGATTAGAGACTTAATCTGCCTATGCATGCAGATGACTGTGGTGTTTAACACCAAGAACAAAAATCTTTAAATAAATGTGATCCATGTAAATGAACAGTCGTATAAATAAAGACTGGGTCAGTACACAGGTCTCTCAAAGAACACTGAATCAATTAGAAAGTTAAGACTTGACAGCAGCACATTTTAACAAATATGAATTTCCTACCTCATATTGGTGGAAACATTGGTTTTTAAATTATAAAGAAATATAGCTAGAGAGCAGGAAATTAAGCACTTGAGCCAAAGTATATATATATATATATATATATATATATATATATATATATATATATATATATATGTAGCAATAACTCTCGGTGGAGCTGCTGGTTTAAGCGGGCTTGTTACCTTCACTCTCGATACCTCTGTTGCACCGGGTCTAGGGTTTCGTTGAGTTTACCTCTGGACGATATAAGCACCAAACACTTGAGTAGGTTTTCCAATGCTTTAATAAAACGAACAAGGGAAGTAGCAGGAAAGAGGTAGTAGGAAAGCTGCAGGGAAGCTCAAATACCTTTCTGTTGTATTTCTTCAGAACATTCTTTGTAATTGAACACTTGTAATTGAATAGTCCCCCTTTCGTAGGATTCAATCTTTGCCCGCTTGGATAGACATCTCTCACTTGCCTAGAAGCCAGCACGCAGCAGGAACAAAAGTCTCTGCCACAGACTTATCTGGAATAAAACCCGTACGATCCTCTGTCACAGGATGTATTGGTTTGTGATGAATGTCAGATACAGTACTTGAACCTTTAAGCCAACCCGGCAGTACTATACTGTAAGATTACTTCGGAATGCGTCCTCCAACCGAGTCACCAGGCCCCTCTCCAGACCAGCACTCTGCATGATCCTTCCATGACGGGTCCTCCCCTGGGATCTTCTCGGTTGTCCAGCTTCTTCACTCAGGATAGACAGCTCAGGACCATTCTTCCGCTGCTGTATTAGGCCCCAAACAGACTTCTGGGCCCACCCACATGCCGCAGCGACGTGGGCCTCCGGAACGGAGGACCACGAGGTGGTATTCCTAGTGCATACCTGTCGGCCAGGAGGGCCAGCAGGTGGCTGAAAACAAACCTTAAAACATGGCGTCTGTCCCATAAATACCCTCTCCCAGAATGCAACTCGGAGGACCACCTCCACGGAGTTATCTCCGGGACAGAGGAGCACTCATTCGCTTCAACACGTTGCTTTTCCAACACCTGCCGATGGTGACAACGACACCCACCGGCACAATGTGGAACTGCATGCAACGTCAGCCAAGCTGGAACAGAGGCAAATCTAACTTCCTATAATAAGCGACCCACTAAATTTACCTATCAGCGGTAGATAAAAATCTACCAGCGCTACATATATATACACATACATATATACATATACATATATATATATATATATATATATATATATATATATATATATATATATATATATATATATATATATATATATATATATATATATATATATATATATATATATATATATATATATATATATATATATATATATATATACACACACACACACACACACACACACACACACACACACACACACACACACACACACACATATATATATATATATATATATATATATATATATATATATATATATATATATAAATCCAGACAAGGATTGCTGCACTTAAAATGTAGCAGTGGTGGCCCATGCTTTGTGGATGCACGGGCGCCGCCCCCCCATCCCTGCCACAGCCCCTCCATCCATGCGCCCGGCCCCTTTCAGGACGCTGGACTCATGGACTCCTATGGCGGGGGCCAGAGGCTCTATTAGGCTTTAAAAAAGGGTGGGCTCAGGGTGCAGAGAATGCGCCCCGATCCCACCTAGTTGCGTGACCATAGCAAATTAATTGTTGCTATTTTCACGCTACAGTGCATCCCCGCCAATCAGGGGGCAGGTCAGTGAGACCTGTTTCACAATTGGCCAAAGAGCCGGGAGATCCTATTGGATGCCCAGTGCTTTGGTGGAGGAGGAGACACAGAGAGCAGAGGAAGCATGAGGAGCGGACCCCTCCGGCGCCACCGCTGCTGCCCACACTGGAGGAGAGCCACAGCCCGGTAAGTGCTGTACCTCTCGCATGATGCTGTGTGTGTGTTTAGTGCCAGGAGCCGCAAGCCCGCGGGGTGCGGTGCTATCAGAGCCATAAACCCCGTGCCAGGGGCATGGGGGTGCTGCCAGAGCCACCAGCCGCGGAGAGGGAGGGTGGGTTGTGTTGTCAGAGCCACCGACCACGGACAGGGAAGAGGAGGGACTCCTGTCAGAGCTGCAATCACGAGGGGGGGCGGGTGCTGTCAGAGCCGCAAGCAGGCCCGGATTTACTCCCTTTGCCACCCCAAGGCCGGGCCCTTCAATGCCACCCCCCCCACACACACACACACACACACACACCACCAGAAAGAGCCCCCAGACATAATACGGTCAAAGACTGCAGACATGATACAAGAGATGGTCAGAGACTGCAATCATAGTACAGGAGATGGTCAGAGACTGCAGACATGATACAGGAGACGGTCAGGGACTGCAGACATGATACAGGAGACGGTCAGAGACTGCAGTTCCTATGGACATTAGTAGATAATGGCCGATCAGCCCTCTCACCTGACCCAGCGATACAGCAATGGTTCCTCTGATCAGGAGTCAGCTCACTCTGAATTGCCCGTGGCGATTCCGCTGGGTAGCACCCAGATCTGTAATCCTGCAATGACTCCATTCCTTTCTCCGCCAGGGATGGCACCAGGCTGTGTGGCTTTCCCTCTGGTGGCACAGGGCAGCGGGGTTCTCTCTCTAATGGTTTTCCCTCAGCAGTGTCCTCTCCCTCTGGAGTCCTGGGTGTACTTTCCTGGGTGTAGACCCCCCCAGGACAGACCACCCCCCTCCATTAGTACAGACCCCCCCAAGGCAAACCCCCATCCATTAGTACAGACCCCCACCAGGACAAACCCCCCTCCCTTCATTAGTACAGATCCCCCCAGGACAAACCCCCCTCCCTTCATTAGTACAGACCCCCCCAGAACAAACCCCCCTCCATTAGTACGGACCCCCCAGGACAAACGCCCCTCTATTAGTACAAACCCCCCCGGACAACTCCCCCTCCATTAGTACAACCCCCCCAGGACAACCCCATCTCCATTAGTACAAACCCCCCCCAGGTCAACCCCCTCCATTAGCACAGACCCCCCCAGGACAAACCACCCCTCCCTTTATTAGTACAGACCCCCCCAGGACAAACCCCCATCCATTAGTACAGACCCCCAGGACAACCCCCCCTTCATTAGTACAACCCCCCCGGACAACCCCCCCCTTCATTAGTACAGACATCCCAGGACAAACCCCCCCTTCACTAGTACAGACCCCCAGGACAACCCCCCCTCCATTAGTGCAGACATCCCAGGACAAACCCCCCCTTCGCTAGTACAGACCCCCAGGACAACCCCCCCTCCATTAGTGCAGACATCCCAGGACAAACCCCCCCTTCACTAGTACAGACCCCCAGGACAACCCCCCCTCCATTAGTGCAGGCATCCCAGGACAAACCCCCCCTTCACTAGTACAGACCCCCAGGACAACCCCCCCTCCATTAGTGCAGACATCCCAGGACAAACCCCCCCCTTCACTAGTACAGACCCCCAGGACAACCCCCCCTCCATTAGTGCAGACATCCCAGGACAAACCCCCCCCTTCATTAGTACAGACCCCCAGGACAACCCCCCCCCTCCATTAGTGCAGACATCCCAGGACAAACCCCCCCTTCACTAGTACAGACCCCCAGGACAACCCCCCCTCCATTAGTGTACAGATGGAGACAGGCTTGGGGCGGGAGTGAGAGACACAGGAGGACACAGGAGAACACGCGCCCCCCCTCCCCTCCCCCACACAGAGACCAGCCGCTCCGATCTCCTTCGGCTGCTCTCCTTCTCTGACAGGAGGAGGGAGGGGGGACAGGCTTGAGCCTCGGAAAAAACAGCAGCAGCGGTGACCTGCGGAGGACGCCGCCTCAGTCTGGACACACACAGAGAGGAGGAGGAGGGAGAGGAGCACTCTAGTGCTTCAGCGCCCCCAC
This sequence comes from Lithobates clamitans, assembly GCA_037952925.1. Taxonomy (NCBI): domain Eukaryota; kingdom Metazoa; phylum Chordata; class Amphibia; order Anura; family Ranidae; genus Lithobates; species Lithobates clamitans. The sequence goes on from JBBGZY010000802.1 coordinate 443,694, forward strand.
CTCTCTGGCGCCCGGGTGCGCTGCATCACATGCTGCTATGTTAGTGTGGTGGGCGGCCGAGAATTCGTTGCAGGAGTGGCGCCGCCCCTGTACCACTGCCGCCCCGAGGCCTGGCCTCGGTGGCCTTGTGGAAAATCCGGGCCTGGCCGCAAGCGGGGGGGGAAGGGGGTGCTCAAGTGCTATATACCAAATTCTGACCTATATATATACCCTATCTGTAATGCTGATCTATATACCCAATGCTGACGTATATACCCAAGGCTGACCTATATACCCAATGCGGACCTATATATAATATTTGTAATGCTGATCTATATACCCAATGCTGACCTATGTACCCTATCTGTAATGCTGACCTATATAAGGGGTGAGACTTATGAGAAGTGTCAGGGGTTAAAAATGAAGGGTGAATGTCTAGAAGAGCTTACTATTTAATTTGAGGGTAGACATGGTGGCATATGTTTAGCTCAATAAGGAAACTGTTTATACTGTATTAAGTTGTTGGTATTACTGTTGTATTCTGGAAGCCCTTTTGGACCTGAATGTAGAAGTTTTTTCATTTTTTATTTTCCTTTTTTCTTTTTTAACTATTGTTTGCACGAATCTTGGCATTCTTATGTACAGCTTTGATTCAACCTAACTAGGTTGAATCAAAGCACCCTTTTCCCTCATTAAGTACCTCTCATTAGTGTCCACTTGTGTCATAGGTGGAGACCTCAAAATTCTCCCATTTAGAAGAGTGTAGCTCTCATGGTTCAGAGAAGCAGGATCTCACAAATCTATGGATAGTGTAGGACCCACTGATCATGGGGTACTTTGTCGCAGTAAGTGGGCTTAGCACCATATAACAATATGGTGTGACCAAATCCCCATATTTTTGAAAATGTCTTTTTGAGAATGTTTAGGTGTTTTTAACTAGCCTTGCTGGAGGTGAATGTTTTTTTGCATGTGTGCGCTGTAATATTTTTCTTCTATTGTATGGTCTTATGGCTGAACCAGCTTTAATGAGAAGGGGTGCCCCCCAAATATCTTGTTTGTGTATTGTATGGATTCTGACCAAATCCTTTTGGGATAGGAGCACCCTATTCCCTCATTAAGTACCTCTCATTAGTGTCCACTTGTGTCATAGGTGGAGATCTCAAAATTCTCCCATTTAGAAGAGTGTAGCTCTCATGGTTCAGAGAAGCAGGATCTCACAAACTATGGATAGTGTAGGACCCACTGATCATGGGGTACTTTGTCGCAGTAAGTGGGCTTAGCACCATATAGCAATATGGTGTGACCAAATCCCCATATTTTTGAAAATGTCTTTTTGAGAATGTTTAGGTGTTTTTAACTAGCCTTGCTGGAGGTGAATGTTTTTTTGCATGTGTGCGCTGTAATATTTTTCTTCTCAAGATAACTCAACACACAGCCATTAATGTCTAAACTCCTGGCAACAATATTGAGTACATCCTAAGTGAAAATGTCCAAATTGGGCCCAAAGTGTCAATATTTTGTGTGGCCACCGTTATTTTCCAACACTGCCTTAACCCTCTTCGGCATGGAGTTCACCAGAGCTTCACAGGTTGCCACTGGAGTCCTCTTCCACTCTTCCATGACGACATCACGGAGCTGGTGGATGTTGGCGACCTCGCGCTCCTCCACCTTCCATTTGATGATGCCCCACAGATGCTCAATAGGGTTTAGGTCTGGAGACATGCTTGGCCAGTCCATCACCTTTACCCTCAACTTCTTTAGCAAGGCAGATGTCGTCTTGGAGGTATGTTTGGGGTTGTTAAAATGTTGGAATACTGCCCTGCAGCCCAGTCTCCGAAGGGAGGGGATCATGCTCTGCTTCAGTATGTCACAGTGCATATTGGCATTCAAGGTTCCCTCAATGAACTGTAGCTCCCCAGTGCCGGCAGCACTCATGCAGCCTCAGACCATGACACTCCCACCACCATGCTTGACTGTAGGAAGAGACACACTTGTCTTTGTACTCCTCATCTGGTTGCCACCACACATGCTTGAAACCATCTGAACTAAAAAAGTTTTTCTTGGAGTCATCAGACCACAGGACATGGTTCCAGTAATCCATTAGTGAAGGCTACACTAGAGCTGTGCACATCCCCTGCCCTCTCCCTCCTCTGCTGTCATAGGTATAGTGCAGAGCACGCACCGCCAGGAGAGGAGTTTGTCATTTGTACACACAGAAGCCGGGTTTCTGTGTGTGCAAGTGACAGTAGAGAGTGGCAGGCAAGAGGCTAGCACTAGAGGTGGTGGAACTCCGTTCCAGCTGAAAAAAAGCTCTGAGCGCATGGGGTGAATAGGGTGTGCTCAGGCATATCCGGAATACTCAGTGCAAATGCCTGTGTGCAGTAGTCTGTGTTTTCCTTACTCGAACTAATGAAGGAAAAATATTTCTTGGACTAGATCCCAGTATTTAGGTGATTTGGTTTATTTCTATCTCACTATGTAACTTTTTGTGCTGTCTATCCCTTTTCTTTTTTTTTAATGTTTTTATTTTGGATCTTTTTTAGAGAAGTGTCAAATATGGCACAAATACATTTTTAACCACTTCAGCCCCGGAAGGATTTACCCCCTTCCTGACCAGAGCACTTTTTGCGATTTGGCACTGCATCGCTTTAACTGACAATTGCGCTGTCGTGTGATGTGGCTCCTAAACAAAATTGACGTTCTTTTTTTCCCACAAATAGAGCTTTCTTTTGGTGGTATTCGATCACCTCTGGGGTTTTTATCTTTTGCGCTATAAACAGAAAAAGAGCAACCATTTTGAAAAAAACGCATTATTTTTTACTTTTTGCTATAATAAATATCCCCAAAAAATTTTTTTCCTCAGTTTAGGCAGATACGTATTCTTCTACATCAGGAAGGCTTCCTGATGATGCACACTATGATGCAAAACGCGTAGGAGGTTGCTGGGAGATTTTTTGGTCACGTGATTACGTTTCGTCCGGTACAGACAAGAGCAAGGGGTGAACCGCAAGCCGAGTGCGGACGAAGTTCATATCGCACACCGGTAACCACGCCACCTTTTACACCCATCCTTAACTGCTGGAACAGCTTAGTGCCGGCTCAAGGGCACTTTTAAATGTAAGTTTATATTCTTTTATTTGGCTAAAATAAACAGCTTTTTAAACTTATTGCGCAATGATCGTTGTTCATATATTTTCTATGAGGAAAACTAAGGCTCATGTGTAGCGCATTGAGGACAGCACATATATGAACCAGGTTGAGTGGTTATCCCTATTAATGAACCGAAGGCGCATTGTTCATTAGACATCTGGTGAGTGGCCAATCCATATGGTGGTGGTTTGGCACGGAAGTGTTGATTATGTCACGATGAATCACGGATAACAAATGTTGTAAACTTGAAGGAAGGCTGCACAGTAATCTTTCAATTTATTGCACATTGCACTTTGCACATGGACTTTTGTACACTACTTAACTTTTTGTGTTAATCTTTTGTGATATTTTTCAATATTTTTATTTTGTTTTTGTGAAACTCACATGTTTAAATTCATATACACATGAATGTGGGATTTTTTCCGTATGCTGGAGCATTGTGAATTTTGTGGCAGGTTGTTCTATATACTGATGTCTATGGAAATATTATTTAATATTAATTAATTAATTAAGGTATATGTTATGTGTTTAGAAATGTTTGGGGGTACACAATGCTAAACGGAGTGGTGTATTGCAAATAGAGTAGCGCTCTCAACACACATACTAATACATTTTTTTTCACCGAATAGTTTTTTTTTTAATGCAGCAACTCAAACTTTAAGGGAAATATTATTGTTTGTTACACAGTTTTTTGCGCCGGTGACACATATACGTTTATTGTGCTGTTGTATATGGCGATCCAGAGCATCCCAAACATGCTCAATGGGTGACATGTCTGGTGAGTATGTTGGCCATGCAAGAACTGGGATGTTTTCAGCTTCCAGGAATTGTGTACAGATCCTTGCAACCTGGAGCCGTGCATTATCATGCTGCAACAAGAGGTGATGGTCGTGGATGAATGGCACAGCAATGGGCCTCAGGATCTCGTCACGGTATCTCAGTGCATTCAAAATGCCATCAATATATTGCACCTGTGTTCATTTTCCATAGCATAGGCATGTCCATACCATAACCCCACCCCCACCATGGGCCACTCGATCCACAACGTTAACATCAGGAAACCGTTCACCCACACGACGCCATACACTCTGTCTGCAATCTGCCCTGCACAGTGAAAACTGGGATTCATCCAAGAAGAGAACACCTCTCCAAAGTGCCAGGCGCCATCGAATGTGAGCATTTGCCCACTCAAGTCGGTTACGACGAAGAACTGCAGTCAGTTATGAGACCCCCTATGAGGACGACAAGCATGCAGATGAACTTCCCTGAGACGGTTTCTGACAGTTGTGCAGAAATTCTTTGGCTATGCAAACCGATTGTTGCAACAGCTGTCTAGGTGGCTGGTCTCAGACCATCTTGGAGGTGAAGATGATGGATGTGGAGGTCCTGGGCTGGTGTGGTTACACGTGGTCTGCGGTTGTAAAGACTTTGGATGTACTGCCAAATTCTCTGAAACGCCTTTGGAGATGGCTTATGTTAAAGAAATGAACATTCAATTCAAGGGCAACAGCTCTGGTGGACATCCCTGCAGTCAGCATGCCAATTACACGCTCCCTCTAAACTTGTGGCATTGTACTGTGTGATAAAACTGCACATTTTAGAGTGGTCTTTTATTGTGGCCAGCCTAAGGCACACCTGTGCAATAATCATGCTTTCTAATCAGCATCTTGATATGCCACACCTGTGAGGTGGAAACAACCAGGACCTCTCCAATTTGGTCCTGCCTCTTCCAGAACAATAGTTATGGACTATTCCGGTACCATCAAAACATAAACAAGATAAATACATTTTTTTTTTTAGTTTATTCAAAAAATACATTTTAAAAAAAGTCCATATGTGGACATCAAGGTAAGTAGACAATAATATGGTACAAACATGTTTTACAATAATGTTGACAAAAATAACAGTTTATAATGCCCGCAAAGGTAAATGTAGGCAGGTTTGTAAGTACTTGTGAATGTGACAGTTTCGCGGTCAAGCCACTTCTTCAGGAGGCATCCTAGTACAATTTCTACAAGTTGAAATGATCAACATTATAAATACAGCTACAAAATTGTGTACTAAATATAGAAAAAAATAAGGAAAAGAATATAATAAAATGACATTGGAGAAAGTTGATTAATTGTTTATATTTGCACTCACCAACCACTGCTCAAAAGGGGCTAGAACGACACTGTGAGACGCCCTCGCGGGCGTTCCCCTGGCGGCGGGCAAGGGGGTTAGTTTGGCAAAACTAGAAAAAATATATATATGTATGATTGTAAATATATGATTTTTCTGTGATTCAAAGGATGAAAATCACCTTGGTGCGAGGAATGGGAATAATCGTGAAGGGAAGGGAGGGGAAAGAAACTGGGAAAGAATAGGGGGGGGGGGGAGAAGGGAGGGAGAGGGAAAAGGGGGGGAGGAGAGGGGGGGGGGGGAAGGGGATTAAAGGGGAGTTGAAGGAAGAAAGGGAAAGAAAGAAGGAGGGGAAGGAAGGATGGGGGGGGAACCCTTGGAAGGGGGGGGGGGGGGGGCAAAGGGGGTGGGGGAAGGAAGGAGAAGAAAAAGGAAAGGGGAAGGAGAGGGGAAAGGGAGAGAAAGGTGGGGAGGAAGAAAGGGGGGGAGAAGAGAAAGGGGGAAGGAAGGGGGAGAAGGGGGATAGGATTGGGAGGGGAAGGGGAGACCGGAGAGGAGGGGAAGAAGCAGTGGAAAGAAACAGGGACAAAGAAAACCGAGAAGGGGGAAGGGAAGGATGGGGGAGGGGGGAAGAAAAGGGGGGAGAAAGGGGAAAACAAGAAGGGATGGGGAGGGAAAGGGGGAAAAAAGGGGAAAGGGGGAGGAAAGAAAAGGGAAGGATAGGAAGAAAGGAGGGAGGGGAAAGTAAGGAGAGGGTGGGGGGGGGAGGGAAGAGAGGATGGGGGAGGGAGGAGGGGGGGAAAGGGGGAAGAGTTGTTTCCTCTTCAAAATAAATTTGCTTTCAACACTTTCAAAGGATGATGGTACCTACTAATGATATACTATCCCTCTCTTAACATTGTGGCATTTACCTCACTATTCACACCTGTGAGGTGGATGGATTATCTCGAGAAGTGCTCACTAACACAGATTTATACAGATTTGTGAACAATATTTGAGAGAAATAGGCATTTTGTGTAGATCTTTGAGTTCAGCTCATAATAAATAGGGGCAAACACAAAAGTGTTGCGTTTATAATTTTGCTCAGTATACATAAGTATTCACAGCCATTGCTCAATACTTTGTTGAAGCAACTTTGGCACCCATTACAGCCTCAAGTCTCTGAGTATGATGCTACAAGCTTGGCATGCCTATTTTGAGGCAGTTTCTCCCATTCTTCTCTGCAGAACCTCTCAAGCTCCATCAGGTTGGATGGGGAGCGTCGGTACAAAGCCATTTTCAGATATCTCCAGAGATGTTCAATCGGGTTCAAGTCTGGGCTCTCTCGGGACACTGAAGGACATTCACAGAGTTGTCCCATAGCCACTCCTTTGTTATCTTGGCTGTGTGCTTGGGGGCATTGTCCTGTTGGAAGATGAACCTTTGCCCCAGTCTGAGGTCCAGAGTGCTCTGGAGCAGGTTTTCATCAAGGATGTCTCTGTACATTGCTGCATTCATCTTCCCCTCGATCCTGACTAGTCTCCCAGTTCCTGCCACTCAAAAACATCCCCACAGACTGATGCTGCCACCCCCATGCTTCACTCTAGGGATGATATTGGCCAGGAGATGAGCGGTACCTGGTTTCCTCTAGACATGATGCTTGCCATTCAGGCCGAAGAATACAATATTTGTTTCATCAGACCAGAAATTTTTTTTTCTCATGGTCTGAGAGTCCTCCAGGTGGGATGTCATGGCCTATTACTGAGGAGTGGCTTCCATCTGGCCACTCTACCATACAGGCCTGATTGGTGGAGTGCTGTAGAGATGGTTGTTCTTCTAGAAGGTGCTCCTCTCTCCACAGAAAAAACACTGGAGCTCTGTCAGAGTGACCATCGGGTTCTTGGTCATCTCCCTGACTAATGGCCCGTACACACAATCTGAATCCGGTAGAAATTGAATAGGTAAATACAGTCACGAAAATTCTCATACGACAGAAAAGAAAAATCAGAAGTGATGTCATGTGTTGTAATGTATTTGTATTGTATTGTATTTTCGGATGACAACTATACTGACTAAACAAAAATCGTACGATTTGGCATCGTACGAGGAAAATTTTCTTGCATGTCCGATGGAATAATATCGGATGAACTGTCGTGATCGGCTGTCGAATGTAGTGTACGCGCGATCCGAAAATCGTACAATTCTTCCTCGGACGACAGTTTTCGTACGATATTCGGATCGTGTGTACGGGCCATTAGGCCCTTCTTCCCTGATCACTTAGTTTGGCTGGGCGGCCCAATCTAGGAAGAGTCTTGGTGGTTCCAAACTTCTTCAATTAATGACAAAACAAATTGGGTTCAAAGAGGCTTGATTTAACATGTAACTATATATGTAATAATGTACCATAAAAGCGTGATTGCTTTTCAGCCCCTGAAAACCTACAAAATCAAAAAGTTGTCCCAAACAGAGAGGGGACCCAGAAAAGATGGGGCTCATTGAAAGGCAACACGTAGTGTAAATGTAATATCAAAAAATGTTTATTGTGGTACAAAAATATATATTACATGTAGATTAAAGAGTATATACCAGTAGCTATACTGCCCTGGGTATAAAAGATTGGCTGGCCTCACGGGGTCAGTCAATGTAGACACAGACTAGGGGGACAATACAACATGTAACAAAGGACAAACAAAAGATGTCCGGACGTCGAAGAAATTGATGTCTGCTCAACCAACTACAATTTGAAGTGTTCAGAAATTGCTGAATGTGTTTGTAAACTGACATCCGTCCCCCAGGGGGCGGCTTGAGCCAGGGATAACGGGGGAAGGGAGGAGGAAGGAAGGGTAGAGGGGGGTGAGGGAAATGTTGATGGGGAGGAGGAGGGATGGGGGCCGTGGAGAAGGGTACTCAATGGAGCACTAGTAGTTCACTGAGAACTGTGGTGAACAAAAGATGTAATGTCCATAGACAGTGCTGAGCAGCCAAAAGGAAGCAAAAAATCCAACAGTGTGTGTGGCAAAGTGCATCAATAAGCACGATGATACTGTACATATAGCCTGATGGAAACTGATGGAGTCAATAAAACAAGACCTTGCATGCTATTGGCAAACAGCAAAGATGGTGATCAGGTACGTTACCACTTCCGGGTCCTGTGTAAAGATCATCAGATACTACCGTAGTGTTGTGTCACCTTCGCTGTATTCTGTTTCCAGTGAATTCTGATAATGGCAAAACAATATTGCTTGCAGGAGCGCTGTGCTCCAAAAGGCACTGTGAAGATGAACAAATAGCAGTCCATACAGGTGCACCTATATTTTCCTATAGAGCGGCCTCGACCAACAGGTCATGTTCCTTCCCTCGGTGGGAGTTCTTCAATTTATGGATGATGGAGGCCACTCTGCTCATTGGGACCTGCAATGCTGCAAAAATGTTTCTGCACCCTTTCCCAGATCTGTGCCTCGATACAATTCTGTCTCGGAGGTCTACAGACAATTCCTTGGACTTCATGGCTTGGTTTGTGCTCTGACATGCACTGTTAACTGTGGGACCTTATATAGACAGGTGTGTGCCTTTCCAAATCATGTCCAATCAACTGAATTTAGCACAGGTGGACTCCAATAAAGTTATAGAAACATCTCAAGGATGATCAGTGGAAACAGGATGCACCTGAGCTTAATTTGGAGTGTCAAGGCAAGGCTGTGAATACTTATGTACATGCAATTTTTTTGTTTTTTAATTTTTAATAAATTTGCAAAGATTTCAAACAAACTTCTTTCACATTGTCATTCTGGGGTATTGTTTGTAGAATTTTGAGGAAAATAATTAACCACTTCCCACCCGCCGTATAGCAGAATGACAGCCAGAAAGTGGTTGCATTATCCTGACTAGGCGTCATATGACGTCCAGCAGGATAAGCCACTCGTGCGCACCCCTGGGGGCATGTAGTGTGGCGAATGGTGGTGTGTTGATCCAACACACTGCATCTCTGATCTAGGTAAAGAGCCTCTGACATAGGCTCTTTACCACTCGATCAGCTGTGTCCAATCACAGCTGATCACAGTGGTAACTAGGAAGTGCTGTTTATTGGCTTTCCTCCATTTGTGCTAACACGGCGCGGGTAAAGGAGAGCTGATCGGCAGCTCTCCTGACAGGGGGGTCTGCGCTAATAATCAGGGCATTGATTAAAAGCTTATATAATAAAAAATAAAAATCTCAGTGGTGATTAAATACCACCAAAAGAAAGCTCTATTTCTGTGAAAGAAATGCTATCTATTTTGTTTGGGTTCAACATTGAATGACTGCGCAGTTACCAATTAAAGTAGCGCAGTGCTGAAAAGCCTGGTCATGAAGGGGGCAAAACCTTCCAGAGCTGAGGTGCTTAAAGTGTATCTAAACTCAAAAAGAAAAATGTAATTAATTGCAGCTTACAAGTCCTTAGATGTGCATGTGCTTTGGGGTGCACTACTCTTGGGTTATACTGAGTGATCTTGACACTTGTGCGGGATGTAAGTGTTTTTAAATCTTATGTCTTTTATGATAATTTTGCTGGACTATGATGACTTTTTCTGAATCATTTGTTCATTGAAGATACAGTAGGTGAACGTATCCTGTACAGCCGCCAATATTAGTGAATGACTGTATGTGGCTGTGCTTTTGCATCGTGACTGATGTGCTGGCAATATGTACGTTAAATTGTGAGGTTACCAGTTTCCAGCTGGCACTTGCTGCAGAGACCACCTACCTCTTAGCCTCCAGGAACATGTGCAGTGGAAATAGTACTTGTTGGTACCTGTGCATGTAGATACAGCATTTCCCCACCAAACATGTCACTTTAGTGATTGGGGAGAAACCCCATCTTTGCATGTGCAGGTAAATTCAGAGACAATCGTCGTTTACCTAAGAACGGCCATGTACTGTCATTCACCTGTATTGGTGGCTATATAGTGCCTTGGAAATTTATTCATAACCCTTGAAAGTTTTTACACATTTTGTCATGTTACAACCAAAAATGTAAATGTATTTTATTGAGATTGTATGTGATAAACCAACACAAAGTGGCATATAATTGTGAAGTAGGAAAATGAAAAATGGATTTAAAAGTTTTTACAAATAAATATGCGAAAAGTGTGGTGTGCATTTGTATTCGGCCCTCCTGAGTCAATACTTTGTAGAACCACTTTACGCTGCAATTACAGATGCAGGTCTTTTTTTGGTATGTCTGTATACCAGCTTTGCACTTCCTGAAAGTGACATTTTTGCTCATTCTTCTTTGCAAAATAGCTCAAGCTCTGTCAGATTGGATGAAGAGCGTCTGTTAACAGCAATTTTCAAGTCTTGCCACAGATTCTCAATTGGATTTAGGTCTGGATTTTGACTGGACCATTCTAACACATCGCTATGATTTGATCTAAACCATTCCATTGTAGTTCTTGCTGTATGTTTAGGATCCCGCCCAGTCTCAAGTCTTTTGCAGACCCTTATGCCCTGTACACACGATAGGATTCTCCGATGGAAAATGTGTGATAGGACCTTGTTGTCGGAAATTCCGACCGTTTGTAGGCTCCATCACACATTTTCCATAGGAATTTCCGACACACAAAGTTTGAGAGCAGGCTATAAAATTTTCCGACAACAAAATCCGTTGTCGGAAATTCCGATCGTGTGTACACAAATCCGATGCACAAAGTGCCACGCATGCTCAGAATAGAAATTTAATGGTAAACCCGCGCAGTGGAAATAGGTGAAAAATTGGTTTAGAACTGCTGCCTCCACAAATGCGATCGCCACCAAAGTGGAAAAAGGTGAGCTGTAAGAAGGTTTCAAGTGTGGGTGTGGCGCTCTTCTGATTTAGAATTAATATTATACCTCTACGGTGAGTATAATGACTCTATGATACCATACTGAACTCACCTCTAATGGGTGAAATAAAGGTGAAAAGATGGTTGGTATGAGTATCTGCGGCTCAAAAGAATAAAAGCCAAAAGTGATTTTGAAACAAAAAATGTGAAGACAAAATCAAAAAATATTGTAAGTGATTGATTGCTCAAATAGATATATATTCCTACCATGTATTAAGATATTTGGTTATGCTGCCATACATGGTTACATAACATACATTGGTGTGAAGGGAAAGGGATGGGAAAAAGGGGAGGGGGGGGATGAGGAAGGTGGGGGGGGGAGGGTTAAAAAAAAGGGCATGGGAAGGAAAAAAGGGGGGGGGATGTGATCAGTGATAAAGTGACTTGTGCTTAAAATACCAAGTAATAAGACAATAATGCTTTAAATAATCCCTTTAAAAGTGTACATGTGAAATATAGTGCTAACAGCCTAATCCTCTCGATAGACAAATATATTCAGTGCAGTCCTCTTATTCTTATTTTCATTGGTGACAGTGTTTTTAAATCTCGTGCTCTTAATGTGCAAACACTCACCAACTTCTTTCACCCCTCCAGGGGTATCATGCAGTCACAGTCTATGCCACTGTGCGGCAGTTCCTGGCACTCTCAGGATCATGTTTGTGTTTAACATAGAAGAGAAGAGATGCCCATAGCGTAAAAAAGTTTTTCAAACTTTTATTTCCAAAAATAACAGAGCGGTACTCACATACTAGCAGCTCATATCAAGCAAAAAAGATATCGGATTGAACCGTCAACAGAATAAATTAAGTGATGAAAGCTATTGGCTACTGCCCCGTTTAGAGTCCCGACATACGCATTCAGAATGATCGGATTTTCCGACAACTTTGTGTGACCGTGTCTATGCAAGACAAGTTTGAGCCAACATCTGTCAGAAAAAATCCATGGATTTTGTTGTCGGAATGTCTGATCAATGTTCGACCATGTGTACAGGGCATTACAGGTTTTCTTCGAAGATTGCCCTGTATTTGGCTCTATCCATCTTCCCATCAACTCTGACCAGCTTCCCTGTCCCTGCTGAAAAAAAACAGCCCCACAACATGATGCTGCCACCACCATGTTTCACAGTAAGGATGGTCTGTTCAGGGTGAAGTGCAGTGTTAGTTTTCCGCAACAAATAATATTTTGCTTTTATGCCACAAAGTTCATTTTTGGTCTCATCCTGAGTAGAGAACCTTCTTCCACGTTTGCTGTGTCCCCCACATGGCTTCTCGCAAACCTGCAAACAGGACTTCTAATGTCTTTCTTTCAACAATGGCTTTCTTCTTGGCACTCTTCCAAAAAGGCCAGATTTGTGGAGTGCACAACTAAATAGTTGTCCTGTGGACAGATTCTCCCACCTCCTGAGCTGTGGATCACTGCAGCTCCTCCAGAGTTACCAAGGCCCTCTTGGCTGCTTCTCTGATGAATGCTCTCCTTGCCCGGCCTGTCAGTTTAGGTGGACGGCCATGTCTTGGTAGGTTTGCAGTTGTGCCATACTCTTTCCATTTTCGGATGATGGATTGAACAGTGCTCTGTGAGATGTTCAAAGCTTGGGATACTTTTATAACCTAACCCTGCTTTAAACTTCTCCACAACTTTATCCCTGACCTGTCTGGTGTGTTTCTTGGCCTTCATGATGCTGTTTGTTCACTAAGGTTCGCTAACAAACCTCTGAGGGCTTCACAGAACAGCTGTATTTATACTGAGATTAAATTACACACAGGTGGACTCTATTTACTAATTAGGTGACTTCTGAAGGCAATTGGTTCCACAGATTTTATTTAGGGGTATTAGGGTAAAGGGGGCTGAATACAAATGAACGCCACACTTTTCAGATATTTATTTGTAAAAAATTTTGAAATCCATTTTTCATTTTCCTTCCACTTCACAATTATGTGCCACTTTGTGTTGGTTTATTACTTAAAATGTCAATAAAATGCATTTATGTTTTTGGTTGTAACATGACAAAATGTGGAAAATTTCAAGGGGTATGAAAACTTTTTCAAGGCACTGTATGTGGCATGTGCTGCTCCTAGACACAGTAAACTGCTAGGGATTCTACTTTTCAGCACACATGAGCTGCTAAACTCCCATGTACATGAGACCTTATAATAATTATTTTATACTATTTTTATACTTGAACATATTGGTTTAACACCTAATTGATATATTGCACAGAATAGATTGCATTTATGTATTTATTGTTTTCACACCAAACACTGTTTTTTAATTTCAACTCACAATGCCATTGCTAGACTCCTCTCTACCAGTAACTAGAAAGTTAATGCTTAGATCAAAGCTCAATTTATTCTATTTTCTGGCATATTTTCACTTAAGCCATATGACATTTCTGATAGATTCCAATTTATGAATTATTTGGGTTAGTGCCACATTTTCATAACTGGATATAGCGGAATACACCTTTAGCACCTTGAGAGCTGACAAATGTTAAAGCATTTATAACAAGTGTACTGGTAAAGGCATAGGAGGGAGATTTTAAATACCTCCAAAGATTTTGCAACCAAATTCAGGGCATTTTTTTTATACACCTCTCCACGTGATATGCTATGACATTTTGTTAAGAGCACACTGTGCATATTAGGCCCCTTGCACACTGCAGCTTGAAAAAGCTCAGTACAGTTTTTTGTTTTTGTTTTTTTACTGAGCTAAAATATAGCCCATTAATTGTAATGAGCCTATGCACACAGGTGTGCAAACAAGCATTGTTCAGCAAAAAAAATAAAAATAGAAAAATCTGCATTTTTGGTCAGTAATTTACACCTGTGTAAATTAATGATAAATTTGTGCGAAATTGCGCGAGCGAGCGCGAATGCATATACGCAAAAATATGTGCAAATAAATACCAAAAAAATGCCTGAAATTAAACAACAAGTTGATATATAAAATGTTATGCTTGAACTTAAAGAGTGTGGCTAAATCCATACTGTATTTGTTAGATATTCATTTAGGTGTTCTGTTAGAGCCGGTTCACACGGGGGCGACTTGTCAGGCGACCTAGCCGCCTGACAAGTCGCCTCCCGTTCTGTACAATGGAACCATTCTAATCGGAGCGACGCAAGTCGCTCCAACTTAGAAGAAAGGTCCCTGTACTACTTTGGGGGCGACTTGCATAGACTTCTATACAGAAGTCGTCTTGCAAGTCGCCGCGGCAGTCGTGTGCAGGTCGCCTCAGTGAGGTGACCTGCAAGTCATGCCGCTTCTAATGTGAACCGGCTCTCAGATTTCTTCTTTAGTGTCTAGGGTGGATGTCACATACTTTGCAGAGGAGGCAGAAGAGATGAGGATGGCATCTCTTAGACCTCCAGCTCAGGGCCCCTGGCAGAGCAAACAGGTGGCACAAGGATGCAGTATGGCACGAATACCTTGTAGTTCTTGCTAAATTCTAATGTGGAAAGACAGAAGTCTCTGGACCAGTTATCGATGTTTTGCCTCCCCTCAGCAGATGATGTACAGGATACTAGACACAGGGATAGCAAACAGGATCACTGGACAGGTGGTAGACTGATGTATCAATATACAAACCCTTTTTTTCTTTTTTTCTCACTGGTGATATACAGTACGTTTCAGCTTTGGGCCTCAGGCAGGTGAGTAGGCAACTGAAAGACTTCAGGATGGTGGTTAATCGTGCCACAGGTCAACTGCAAAGTCAGGCAAGCAAGGTTAGCAATGTGTGATCAGATGACATACAATCATTTCATCAGAAGTGAGGTTGGGGTTCATATCGGAGTCAGTAATGAACAAGCCAGTCAGAAAGAGAAAGAGCAAGAGTGTAGTCCAGGTGCAAGCTGAGGTTGGTACAGGCAGTTTGCAGGAGTAGGTCATGGGAAGCTGGGTTGGTAGCAGGTGGTCAGGTATGAAGTCACAGATCACAGATTCATGGGTAACTCTATAGTCAAGACAGCACTAGCTAGGCAAAGCTGACCAGTTAAAATTGTCTGTCTGGCATCAATATTAACAGGCAAGCGAGCATGTCCTTGCCAGCCTGTGCACAGATGCTTGCACAGATGCCCCATTTCCTGACAATAGATCATATCCTGGGGTGTTTGAGTCAAGGACTAATTATTAAAATGTAAGTGTATACATACTATACTTCTGTGTACCATATAGCATCATTCTAAAAATCAATAAAATGTAATCTCTTGTCTACAGTTTAACCACTAAAGAAGTGTGTACATTTTCAGATCATCATTAGCACACAACTAGAGAGTATCCCTGCCTGTTCTTACAAGGACACATATCGTAAGTGGCTTGGGGTCTATGTATAAAGAATTCATGTCAGTTCCATCTAGTGGCCATCATACAGTATTTTCCTGAAATAACTCATCAGCAAAAGATACCACGTTATGGCCACTAGATGAAACTGATGATCATAAATAATAATCATATTAGACAAAAAATACAGGGAAAATTCATTACAGCCAGGCGAATGCTTGTGACACCTGTCTAATGATTTTTTTACTTAAAGTATTATTGAAGGCAAAACTTTTTTTTTAAATAGTGTGGGATTAAAACACCCTTGAGGTTTTTATTGCTGTCTATGTCCCACTTATGGAGATTCACCACCTCTAATCATCCTAATGACCATTATTACCAATAGTAAAAGAGAAGGAATATCCTAATTTTGAATGGTCACCAGAATAGGAATAGAGGAGTAGTGGGAACACTAATGACTACAAAGGATTTGCTTCACTTTCCTCTCATTTTCTGTTGTGGATATGGGGCAGGAAGTGCAAGAAAATCTCCCCTATGAGATACAGATGGCAAAAAAAGAAAATGTGTCAGAGGTTATAACCCCCCCCCCCCCCCGACTCTATCCAAAATGAAAAAATGTATATACGTTGATGTGCTTCAGAACAGCTAACTAGAATTGTTAAACCTTCATCCCAAGTATTAGTGAACCAGTGACTTACTTTGCTGATATTAAAAATAGAATGACAGTTATGTTTAAGGAGGTAAGTGTACAAAGAAACAAAAATGGATTGTTTCCCTTTTTATGTCTGACTTTGTCTAACAGCTGTAATTAAACAGCCTGAAATTTGCAAGTAAGAGTAAAAGAACAATGATAATGAAAATTCTATAGAAAGTAATTTACCACTCTGATTAACCACTTGCTGTCAAACATGCTGTGATACTAATTACAGATCAATATCTACATACAGACAAATTACACATTTATAAAGCTGCCATTTGTAGTCACTGCGTGCCAGATTTTGATGAAAAACATATAGTAAGCAGTCATCAGGGCAGCATTTGCCCCAATTCCACAGGCTATTAGTGGTGGCTTGGTGGAGAATTGGGCTCTGTGAGCACCCACGAGACCCACTTTTACCTGCACAGTACTAGACCATACCACCTCTGGTATACAAAGACATTGAACTGATGCAGCAAATACGGAGACTCAGTCATGGGAGCATTGTGGACAGAACTGCTACTGGCTGTCTGGGTGAATTAGTGATTGTGAATAGTGAATTCTAGTAACAATTATTTGTATAAACCTCATTTGCGTTTGCATATACTCCAATAATCAATGAAAAGTCAAACTGCAAACTGTAGCAATGACCATCTACTGGTCACTAGTAAAGTACCCCTTTTCATTCATGGTCAGTGTAATACCTCCTTCCTGGTGATCATTGCAGCTCAGGTAGGATTGCACATTCTCTAGTGCTCACATATATAAGGGGGGACTTCATTACAGACCACCATTGTAATGCTGCAATTTACATTGACTACTAATGTAATTAGGGCATTTTTACTAACCACTAACAATGTGTGCAAGTGCTCTACTCTATAAGCTGTGGTGTATGCTACATACTCCAGACAGCTGCACCTGCTGTATGTTAAATACTGCAGTTCACAGCACTTTGTCTACTGTACTGTGCATTACAATTCTGCACAGTGTGCTACACTCTCTAGACTTCTGTAATCTATATAGAATGCTGTACTATACTGCTACACAACTATAATTGTTTTATAAAGGTGCTCAGTACATTTGTAGGGTTGGCAGGAGGTAGCTGGCCAAGAGAGAAAAAACTGTAAAAATTTAGCCCTGACAGTACATTAACATGGTCCTTTTACACCTGATGCTGCCTGTGATCCATGAGCAGCTCAATCAGGGCTGAATGGGTGACATCTGAGCCCATTCAGATTGTTTTTGTCAGCAGACTATGGCAGACCGGTGATGGATATGGATGGCTGGATTACATCAAGCTACCTCCGAAACCTCACATTTAAGTCCAAAAAACAAAGTCTTTTTCCATTTTAATTTTCTTGACCTGGACAGACTCAAAGGTAACATCAGCCATCCTATGGAGCCAAATGGAGCTTCCGATGAGGCCTGCCTGAAAAAACTGACAGGTGGACCTGATCTATTAAGCTCAAGACCACTGCAGTCTTTGTTTTCCATACTAAATGATGCAATGTTAGCTAGAATCAAGGCCTTTTTAATTGTCAAAAGTTGTTCAAAACATTCTTAATATAACAATAAGAAACAATTATGGTCTGTCACATCTACCCCAACACAGGTGGTCAGACACTATAGCTGGCTACTGTGTTCTTCGCCTATAGCAGCCCCCTTTCCCATAAGGCAAGCAGGCCTACCGGTACTCGGCTGCCCCCAGGTATTATACACAATGCTATAGTGCCTGGCCACCATGCCAAAAAAAAAAAAAAAAAAAAAGTGTAAAGATTGTACATAAATATATACCCCTGGACATAAATGCATCGTTTAAAAGTATGTGAAAATCTAGAAAACATATGTATGCACACACATGTATGTGCGATCGGCACTCACCAGATGGTACCCAAAAGGGAAATACACCCAAATGGAAGAACGAGGACAACGCACACACATATGTGCACAGGAACCCTTACACAGCTAAAAAGAGAGGCCATGCCGGAACACAACAGATTATATTGAAGTATAGAAAAATAGAAAAACTACCTCAACAGCAAGTGTATGTTAAATGCATGACCCATTCATATATATATATTCTACCAATCATACATATGACTCAACTTCCTCAATGCAATGCCAGTGTAATGCAGTGTAAGAAAGATAGTAAAACTAAGTTAAAACATGTATATATGGACTTGATGTGCAGGATATGCAGGATGAGTGGAATTTATCGGGGGAAATGTTTATTGGAACCAAAAAAACCCCTGGGTTGGTAAGTACTTCAATCATAAAAGTGGGACACATCCCATTTAAAGTTAAGTCCCCCCGGTTTTCTAGTATTGAGATGAAATGTTCAGAACACTTCTCTTTTACAGGGTGTTCTGAATCTATCTCCTCCTCTAATGGGTGCATTAATCCTTTCGATTCCCTGTATAACCAACCCCGAGACATCTTTTTCGTGTATGTCGTTCCAATGTCTAGCAATATTGGTTAAATGATTCTTATCAATGTCGTGCAAATTATCATAGAGACGGTCTCTCAACCATCGAGTAGTCCATCCCATGTATTGCATATTGCATGACATACAGGTAACGACATGGACCAAAAATCTTGTGTTGCAGTTTATAAATAAAGGAATCCTAAATGTTTTACTGGCGGTCGCTGAGCAAATGACACCCCCTTTCTTTATATAAGGACAATAAGCACACATTTTACTCCCACATCTAAAGGTTCCTTTGAACTGCAGCCAACGTGAACTTGGGCTGGTGCTGGTGTATAAACTGGGAGATAAAAATCTCTCCAAAGTGTGGGCCCGAAGAGATACCGTTTTAATGCCGCCTGTTAAAATCTGAGCATATGTGGGACCATTAAGCAACGTGGGAAGGTATCTGGTGACAGTATTCCTAATTTTATTAAATTTCACACGATAGGGGGTAGAAAATATAGGGGTACTGACAATTCTTCCTCTACCTCTGCTTCTATTAGGACTTCTATCCATTATCAAGTCATTGCGCGGAGTACTTTCAGCAATTCTAAAGGCTCTAGAAATCACAGATTAATGCCCTGTACACACGACCGGTTTTGCCGTTGGAATAAACTATGAAGGTTTTTAAGACAGAGTTCTGACGGAATTCCGCTCAAGCTCTCTTGCATACACACGGTCACACCAAATTCCGACCGTCCAGAACGCGGTAACATACAACACGTACGACGGGGCTAGAAAATGGAAGTTCAATAGCCAGTAGCCAATAGCTTCCATCTCGTACTTGCTTTAGAGCATGTGTCCTTTTTGGTGCATCGGAACAGCATACAGATGAGCGTTTTTTCCGATAGTAATTTGTTCCGTCTGAAAATATAGAACATGTTCTCTATCTAAGTCTGTCTGAATTTTCGACAGAAAAAGTCTGATGGGGCATAAACACGGTCGGAATATACGATGAAAAGCTCCCATCGGACTCTTTCTGTCAGAAATTCGGCTCGTGTGTACGCGGCATTAGAGTAATCTCGATCTTCGAACCTATGTGCCATACTCTCGGCTTCTTTAACAAAATCGAAGTCCTTGCTACAAATGCGTCTCAACCTTAAAAATTGGCAAACTGGAATACCTCTTATTGTGTGTTTAGGGTGACCAGAGTCAGCCCTCAACAAAACATTGACCGCAGTGGGTTTTCTAAATAGGTTGGACATTACCTCATCTTTGTTGCTCAGCAATTCAACATCTAGAACTCGAGGGACCTAGAATCGCAGTGTTCTGTAAATCGCAGCTCATTATCATTCAAGTAGTCCAAGCATCCATGTTAAATTGCTCATCTGCAACAATGAATAATAGGTTGTCTATAAAAAACGATAATAAAAGAAGCCGAGAGTATGGCACATAGGTTCGAAGATCGAGGTTACCCTAAACCTGTGATTTCTAGAGCCTTTAGAATTGCTGTCAGTGGCCCTATATTTTCAACACCCTATAGTGTGGAATTTAATAAAATTAGGAGTACTGTCACCAGATACCTTCCCGCGTTGCTTAATGACCCCACATACTGTATGCTCAGATGGCATTAAAATGGTATCTCTTCGGGCCCTCACTTTGGGGAGATTTTTATCTCCCAGTTTTTACACCAGCACCAGCCCAAGTTCACATTGGCTGCAGTTCAAAGGAACTTTTAGATGTGGGAATAAAACATGTGCTTATTGTCCTTATATAAAGAAAGTTCATGTCATTTGCTCAGCAACCAACACATTTAGGATACCTTCATTTATAAACTGCAACACAAGATTTTTGGTCTATGTCGTTACCTGTATGTCATGCAATATACAATACGTGGGACGGACTACTCAACGGTTGAGAGACCGCCTCTATGATCATTTGCAAGACATTGCAAATGACATACACAAAAAAGATGTCTCGGGGTTGGTTATATAGGGGATCGAAAAGATTAATTAGAGAAGGAGATAGATTCAGAACACTCTATAAAAGAGAAATGTTCTGGATATTTCATCTCAATACTAGAAAACCAGGGGGACTTAACTTTGAGTGGGTTGTGTCCCACTTTTATGATTGAATTATTTACCAACCCAGGGTTTTTTTCGGTTCCAATTAACCTTTCCCTGAAAAATTGCACTCATCCTGCACATCGAGTCTATATATATATATATATATATATATATATATATATATATATATATATATTTATAACACTGGTATTGCATTGAGGAAGTTGAGTCATATGTATGCTTGGTAGAATATATGTATATGAATGGATCATGCATTTAACATACACATGTTGTTGAAACAGTTTTTCTATACTTCAATATAATCTGTTGTGTTCCTGCATGGCATATCTTTCTAGCTGTGTAAGGGTTCCTGTGCACATATGTGTGTGCGTTATCCTCGTTCTTCCATTTGGGTGGATTTCCCTTTTGGGTACCATCTAGCGAGTGTCGATCGCACATACATGTGTGTGCATACATATGTTTTCTAGATTTTCACATACTTTTAAATGATGCATTTATGTCCAGGGGTATGTAGATATATATATATTTATGTACAATCTTTACACTTTGTTTTTATCTAATGTCTATTAGGAACATGTGCATAATATGTCATTTATTGGTGAACATTTATTGAATTAAACTTGGAGTTGGTTGGTGAGCGATCATTTGTATGGATTTAAATTTAATAATAGTTATCATCCTTTTTTCCACCATCCTTTTGTACTTCTGTGGATCACAGGAGTGCAGTTCATTCTGCATTAATTTTACCTGTTTTTTAGCCGACAGCAGGCTAAAGTCTGCTATCAGCTGGTGTCATAGAGGCGGTCCAGGCTGGGGAAAGATCATGACCAGACGGTCAGGATCTACACAGGAGACTGGACTTGCACCCAGCTCATTCTCTCAGCTGCACAGTGGAGAGACTAAGCTAGCCACTTCTCCCCCCCCATCCCAGTGCTCCAGTGAGCGCTGGAGGAGCAGAGCAGACAACGGTGGCTAACAGTCACCGCTCTCTGCTCAGAGCGGCAGGGAGAGTTGAGCGATTAATGGTGTTTGATTACTCAGTTCTCAGCCTTAGAGCCAGCGGGGGACAAATACAGCATCTGATTGATGCTGCATCCACGTAGGTAAGTATGATTTAAAAAAATCCCAAACTTCTCTTTTAAGCTATTTTAATTCTGCATTGTCAGGTAGTGAGAGGAAGAAGAGATATGGAGGAGGGGATTGCATTTATTTGTAGAGTGTGCTAAGTGTAGGTAAATACCACAATTACATAAGAAACTGCAGTTATCCCTTAGAAGGGAACTTTTGGAAGGTCAAATCTGCAGGTACTATGTTATAGATTAAAAGCCCCTAACACTGACCGTACATATGCAGCCTCGGCTTTAAGGGGTTTTATCGGTGTAATGCCTGCAGCTGCAGGCATCACCCCGGTATTGTTTTTTAGAGCGGACAGTCCGCTCCTTTAGGGATAACAACCAATGCGGCTAAAAGCCACTTGGCTGTTATCCCAAAGGAGTGGGAGGGGACATCTCCTATGTAAACACATGGAAGCAATGTTACAGCGTCACTTCCGGTTTACTCGCCTGCCAATGACGCCGATTTAAAAAAAATGACAGTATTCAGAATCGCTGTTTTTGGAGATCTAAATACTTTGAAGTGCAAAGGAGGGATTTGGGGTCTTTTAGATCCCTCCATATTAATAAGATTACCTGTCACCACCTATTACTGTTACAAGGGATGTTTACATTCCTTGTGACAGCAATAAAAGCAATCAGAATTTTTTTTTAAAGTGACAATTTAATAAAAAAAAATAAATAAATAAATAAAATAAGAAAAAATAAAAATACATTTAAAGCGTCCCGGTGAGCTCGCGCAGCAAAGAAAACGTATGCGTAAGTCGCGCCCGCATATGTAAACGGTGTTAAGATTAAACATGTAAGGTATCTCTACGAACGTTAGAGCAAGAGCAATAATTCTAACACCAGACCTCCTCTGTAACTCTAACCTGGTAACTGTTAATTTTTTTTAAAGCTCCGCCTAGGGATATTTTTAGGTATCGTAGTTTGTTGCCATTCCATGAGTGTACGCAATTTCAAAGCATGACATGTTAGGTATCTATTAACTTGGCGTAACATCCTCTTTCACATTATATAAAAAAATTGGGCTAACTTTACTGTTTTTTTTTAAATTCATGAAAGTGTATTTTTTCCCCAAAAAAAGTGTGCTTGAAAGACCGCTGCACAAATACCGTGTGACATACCGTGTTGCTGAACTGTAAAAACATCTTGACCTTTGCGGATTTGCAGTGTGGGTTCTAATTTACTTAGCCTACCTCTCTGTAATGAAAGGTTCCTGTATATAGACCAGTTTAAACCTAATCTTCTAATATTTGACCTATTCATAAATTGAATCACACTTTCCAGCTGGTAACTATATAGATAAGAAGCAAGTGCGATGCAGAAACCAGTCGTGATGCTCTATGGCTTCACAATTCTGGAGTGCATATGGTCAATTTTCCAGCAATTTCAACTAATTTCAATTGCAAAAACAATTAATGGATCAAAGTAACCAACAATAATCCCTGTCATATAAATATGAATGTATAAATGTTTAAGTAGTAGGTTGCTTTGTCCTGTCCAGTTAGTTTGCAATTGAAAACTAGACCTGGGTACATCCAAAATTGGTCCAACAATACGGTACTGGTAGGTAACTTGTGTAATGCCCCATACACACGATCGGAAATGCCACCAGCAAAACTCCGATGAGAGGTTTTGGTTGGAAAATGCGACGTGTGTATGCTCCATCGGACTTTTGCTGGCGGAATTCCACCCAGCAAAAGATAGAGAGTAGGTTCTCTATTTTTTGGTTGGAAAAAGTTCCTATCCGAAAATGCGTTCGTCTGTATGCAATTTGGACGCGCAAAAAATCACGCATGTTTGGAAACAATTCGACGCATGCTGCACAAATACCGTGTGACATAAAATATTGCAATGATCACCATTTTATTCTCTAGGGTGTTTGGGGGTTCCAAGTAATTTTCTAGCAAAAAAATACAGATTTTAACTTGTAAGCAACTTGTAAGCAACAAATGTCAGAAATAGGCTTAGGCATGAAAGGGTAAAGAACAAAAGAATAAACTAAATTTTTTTTTTATGCTTACCTTGCTAAAATATCTGTGCTTCAAAGCAACTCTAAGCAAAAGATTGCAGATTTTCATTTTGTAGATGGAGGATAGTTCAATTTTGGATGGAAGTGCAGTGTGTCCAATGGCTAGTTTGTGTCTATAACATTGATAAACAGTATCATATAGCAGATGGGTTTAGTTTTCTTCTGCAGAACTAAAGCTCTGTGGAATATCACTTTATCTTCCGTATACTGTATCCAAAAACAAAAGAAACAGCCATGGGTAAATAGCTGTTCGCATTGCATATTTATCACTGACATTTGTGTTTCTTTGTTTATTTGGAATTCTCTTTCAAGACATTTACGGTGAAAATCCTTTAGATAAATCCTCCGAGTACACCATATAGCATCATTGTAAATATATGTTTTCCTTCTACAAACAAATAGAAGAAACATCTGTATGCACAAGCATTGCCACATATTTGCTATTCATTGCACTATGATTCCGGCGTGCTTGTCACAGGGCCCATAAGCAGCCAGCTTACCACTTTTTATTCAGCCCTAACAAATCCTTTCTTCTGTAACATTGCAATTTCATTTTGTCCTGCAGTCAGCCTCAAAGTAGATTTATTGTATTAATCTTCTTTGCTAGTTTAATTTCATATATCTTTCAAATGTGCTTGTTTTTAAGCTTTTTTTTTTCTTTTTATTTTTATAGCAGAGTTCTTATCCATTGTTTAAATGGATTCTGTAAAGCTAACTAAAATGCACAGCTTTAAAGTGATATATATAGAACTCAATACAAGAGTGTGGTCACATGAATGTATATGAAGTGACTCCTACAGGGAGAGTTTGCTGAACTGTAAAAACATCTTGACCTTTGCGGATTTGCAGTGTGGGTTCTAATTTACTTAGCCTACCTCTCTGTAATGAAAGGTTCCTGTATATAGACCAGTTTAAACCTAATCTTCTAATATTTGACCTATTCATAAATTGAATCACACTTTCCAGCTGGTAACTATATAGATAAGAAGCAAGTGCGATGCAGAAACCAGTCGTGATGCTCTATGGCTTCACAATTCTGGAGTGCATATGGTCAATTTTCCAGCAATTTCAACTAATTTCAATTGCAAAAACAATTAATGGATCAAAGTAACCAACAATAATCCCTGTCATATAAATATGAATGTATAAATGTTTAAGTAGTAGGTTGCTTTGACCTGTCCAGTTAGTTTGCAATTGAAAACTAGACCTGGGTATATCCAAAATTGGTCCAACAATACGGTGCTGGTAGGTAACTTGTGTAATGCCCCAAACACACGATCGGAAATGCCACCAGCAAAACTCCGATGAGAGGTTTTGGTTGGAAAATGCGACGTGTGTATGCTCCATCGGACTTTTGCTGGCGGAATTCCACCCAGCAAAAGATAGAGAGTAGGTTCTCTATTTTTTGGTTGGAAAAAGTTCCTATCCGAAAATGCGTTCGTCTGTATGCAATTTGGACGCGCAAAAAATCACGCATGTTTGGAAACAATTCGACGCATGCTCGGAAACATTGAACTTAATTTTCTCGTCGTAGTGTTGTATGTCACCGTGTCCTTGATGGTCGAAAGTACAGAGAACGTTTGTGTTCCCGTTTGGATGCAAGCCAAGCTTGAGCGGAAATTCCGCCCGTGTGTACAGGGCATTATTTTTTGTTCATGTTCACATTTATTTACAGTAGAACTAAAATCTCCCAGAGAAAATGTTACAGCAGTAGATTGTCAATAAACTAGCAAGCGTCAACTGTAAATTAGCATCAAACCAGCTTACTTTTAATTTACATTTTTGCAGCACTGTGCCCAGGGCCACTGTTCAGTTTAACAACTACCTTCACGACTAGCTGTCCCATAATTCAGTGCTCGATTAG
This sequence comes from Lithobates clamitans, assembly GCA_037952925.1. Taxonomy (NCBI): domain Eukaryota; kingdom Metazoa; phylum Chordata; class Amphibia; order Anura; family Ranidae; genus Lithobates; species Lithobates clamitans. The sequence goes on from JBBGZY010000802.1 coordinate 469,255, forward strand.
GTCCATGGCAACAAAGGGGAGTGAGAGATGTGTGGAGGAGGAGGAGCGCAAAGCAGGAAGAATGGAGGGTGCAAAGAAGCTTTCTGTTGTTAGTTTAGCCTTCCTTTGGGAGCCACTGTCATTTTATCTCCTGCTCCCACTGTCAGAAAAATCACACATAAATAACAACTTCTTTAAAGTGGTTGCAACCGTTAAAAAAAAAAAAAAATGCTCCTGTTCCTTTAAAGCATGATCTATAGCATAGTGCTTGTGCAGTGTAATTTGTCCCATTCTATGCTGTAAAATATCTGGTTTATCCTGCCTGTAGCTGTGTCCCCCTATGTGTACTGACCACAATAAGAGGTCACGTGACCGCATAGCGGAGCTGTGCAAGAAGGTATTTAGGATCATAATGATAAAAACATTGACATACTGTGCTTTATATCTTCCTAAAACTGAGGGAATACAAGTATTTTATATATTTGACTAAAAGCAAAGCTCCACCCAAAAGGAGAAGCTCCACCTTAAGCACCCCCCACGCCACATTTGGCATGTCATTTTTTTGGGGGGAGCAGGTACCTAGTTTTGACAGGTACCTGCTCCTACTTCCCCTCGGGCCACCTAGGTGAGTTGAGCAGAAGTTCTCCTCTCGCCCTCTCTCCCAGCAATCTTCTGGACACGTCAGAGGTCCCGGCAGGGCTGGATTAAGAACATCATGGGCCTGATGCTGAGGATTTTGGTAGGACTTTTTTATAAAAAAAAATTTAAAAATGCAAACAATTTTTTGTTATAACAAATTAAATTAAATGGAGATAGGGAGGATGAGAGAGAGAGGGAGAGAGAAAGGGGATGAGAAAGGGGTAAGGGAGGGAGGATGAGAGAGAGAGGGGGATGAGAGAGAGAGAGGATGAGCATGCGTGGGAGTGAAATCAACACAGCCCTGCCAGGGCAAGTGACCAAAGGCACAGAACCCGGAAGGAAGACTGGGTGAAGATGGAAGCGCCCGGGACCCGCTGGATTGATCACAGTGCATCGCTGAAGGGCTCAGTCTAACAGGTAAGTGTACCCTAATGTGATAATATGCTGTGCATACTTGTACATGATGGCATAACCTACCTCAGGGCCGCTAAAAAGTAGTAGCGAAGTTTAATACCACTTTAATATCACAGGATCCCAGGAGCCTCTCATGTGCCCCCCTACTGACCCGGTGGCCCTTGGGCAGTGCCCAATTGCATTGTTGCCATTATTTCAAAAATATTTTCAGGGACAGGAATGTGGAGGGTATGACAGCGTGCACTATGTACAGGAGGGAAGTGTATGACAGTGGGCAGTATATACAGGAGAGGATTGTGGGGGTATGACAGCGTGCACAATGTACAGGAGAGAAGTGTATGACAGTGAGAAGTATGTACAGGAGAGGAGTTTGGAGGGTAAGACATTGAGCAGTATGTACAGGAGAGGAGTGTGGGAGGTATGACAGCAGACACTATGCACAGGAGAGAAGTGTATGACAGTGGGTAGTATGCACAGGAGAGGAATGTGGAGGGTATGACAGTGGGCACTATGTACAGGAGAGAAGTGTATGACAGCGGGCATTATGTATAGGAAGGAAGTGTGGAGGGTATGACAGAGGGCGGTATGTACAGGAGAGAAGTGTGGCGGGTATGACAGTGGGCACTATGTACAGGTGGGGAGGATGAAGGAGTCTGGAAAGTAAAAATGTAAAGGTTTGTGGAAGGATGTTTAGGGACTACGTAGTGGTTAAGCGAGTCATACATGGATTGAAATTAAGCCAATTAAGCATGTATGGGCTAGCTGGTTGTACACAAGTCAATCTATTAATCGACTTGAGTACAACCAGCCTGTCAGGTTTTTCCCAAAACAATCAGTGCTGCCAGCTATGGTTAGCAACACTGATCATTGTATTCTGTGGATAGGGAAGGCTCCGCACTGGCAGAACACAAGGACACTGCGGGAGTGATTCCCCCAACCACAGGTCAGCAGGTGAGAGGGTATGTTGGGACAGACTGGGGTGAGAGGTCTATCAGCAGGGGGGTGTGAGGTGGTCACGGAGGGATATCAATCAGGATAGTAGGGGGATAGATAGGGGATAGTAACTGGGAGTGATATCTTTTGGAGTAGGGTCCATCATCTGCAGGTTAGGTAATGGTCACCTGTGATATAAGTTGAATGGAAGTGGCTAACATGGGAAGTGGCTGGGGAGTGACCTGGTTGGTGGTGAGTGTGAAATGGATGATGTGTTTCAAGTTTCTTTCACATTTGCGGTAATGCTTAGTGCCCTCTGAAAAGTGACCTGTGGTGGATTGCTTTTCAACGAGTGGTATAGCAGCAGCTGACAGGTGTTCATGAGGTGCTACTACCGCCTCCTTGTTTTTTTTTTACATTGCTATATGGTAGTTTTACATTGTTGGACTATACTGCTACTGTGAGCGAGTTTGGCTTGCAGTTGCAGAGTGGCGCCATTGAAATCAATAGGCGAGTTTGACAGGTGGTGCTGCCTGTCAAATTCTGCAGGCTGAATTAAAGATGCTGCAGCTAAAGAAATTACAAAAAAAAATGGCAGTTGCGAAGTAAAGCATCACAGCTACTGCATTTGTACGGCCCTGTACAAAGGTATTTTTACGATTTGGGTCAGGGACATGCGTTGAGGTCAGTGGCTGGTAGGGCATAGCTAGTATCAGAGCCAGATACACACAGGTTACAAACGCCACGAACGTTGGAGCGAGAGTAATAATTCTAGCACTAGACCTTTTGTGTAACTCTAAACATGTAACCTGTAAAAAATTTTAAAGCAATGCCTATGGAGATTTTTAAGTACTGCAGTAATAAGTGTGCCAATCCCCAAAAAGTCCCCAAAAAACAGTTTGTGATTTGATCCACCAAGAGTCCTTCCCTAATGTGAAAAAAGACGTAAACACCAACTCTTAATATCAGCGCCTATCTTTATATTTACGGTTTAGTTTATTGAATATCTTACACTGTGTAAGCTGCTTTTCCTTCAGACACTTTTTATTTTCGAAACTATAAGCATGGTTTCTGTATTTCTTCACTGTAGAGAAAGATATTTCCTAGAAGACTTGCAGTAACATAAACAAGGCAGAGAGGAAATGTATTATACCAACAGCCAGAGGCGGCTCTCTAATTAGGCAAATTAGGCGGTCGCCTAAGGCCTCCCACTCCCAGGGGCCTCGCAGCCACCTAATTTTCCTACCGCGTGTGGAAGTGAATGTCCCCTGGTCAGCACCCTCAGAGCCTTTAATGTGGGGCAAAAGCCTGCGGTACGCACAACTAGGTTTTCCCCGGCCATTTGAGCACTGCTTGAGAGCCCAGGATCACGAGTGGCTGCATGTAGTCCCCTCCTCTGGCTCCTCCCCTCTGCCGCGCTCTGAGGATCTCCTTCTCCTACCATGTGCACTTGCAGACAGAGCTCCAATAATGCCTGCAGTGGCTGAGCAGCTCCCTGATCAAATCCGTAATGGAGCTGGCGCCTGCCGATCATCCGGGTCTCAAGGTACTACTCAACACTCCTGCCGGACACTAACAGCATCCCATGACCGGCGCCCCGAAAATCACCGCTGTCAGCCACCTGTGACCTCACTCAGACACAGAGCAGTGCACTGATGATAGGTTTGCTGTCCAGCATATGATGCCACCTACTGACCCCTGTCATCATCATTATCCTGTTCCTTGCATCCTATCATCATACTTCTTATCATCCCACCTGCACCCCTCTGCCAGTTTCCTACATCCCACCCCCTATCATCTTCATCCCCCCTGCACCCCTCTGCCAGGTTCCTTCCACCCATCCCCCTGTCATCTTCATCCCCTCTGCCAGCTTCCTACATCCCCACCCCCTGTCATCTTCACCCCCATGTACCCCTCTGCCAGCTTCCTTCTACCCCACCTCCTGTCATCTTCATCCCCTCTTCACCCCTCTGCCAGCTTCCTACCACCCCACCCCCTGTCATCTTTATCCCCTCTGCCAGCTTCCTAACACCCCACCCCCTGTCATCTTCATCCCCCCTGCGCCCCTCTGCCAGCTTCCTACCACCCCACCCCTGTCATTTTCATCCCCTCTGCACCCCTCTGCCAGCTTCCTACCACCCCACCCCCTGTCATCTTCATCCCCTCTGCCAGCTTCCTACATCCCCACCCCCTGTCATCTTCACCCCCCTGCACTCCTCTGCCAACTTCCTACCACCCCAGCCCCTGTCATCTTCATCCCCCTGCACCCCTCTGCCAGGTTCCTACCACCCCACCCCCTGTCATCTTCATCCCCTCTGCCAGCTTCCTACATCCCCACCCCCTGTTATCTTCATCCCCCCTGCACTCCTCTGTCAGCTTCCTACCACCCCACCCCCTGTCATCTTCATCCCCCTTGCACCCCTCTGCCAGCTTCCTACCACTCCACCCCCTGTCATCTTCATCCCCTCTGCACCCCTCTGCCAGCTTCCTACCACTCCACTCCCTGTCATCTTCACCCCCCTGTACCCCTCTGCCAGCTTCCTACTACTCCACCCCCTGTCATCTTCACCCCCCTATACCCCTCTGCCAGCTTCCTACCACTCCACCTCCTCTCATCTTCATCCCCCCCGTACCCCATCTCTGACATCCTATCACCCCACCCCCTGTCATTTTCAACCTCCCCAGTACCCCTCTGCTAGCTTTCTTCCACCTCACTCCCTGTCATCTTCATCCCCCTGTACCCCTCTTCCAGCTTCCTACCACCACACCTACTATAATCATCATCATCCCCATACCCTACTTCTGACATCCTACCACCCTGCCCCTTGTCATCAACATCCCCATCACCCCCCTGTACCCCACCTCTAGCATCCAACCATCCTATCCCCATCATCATCCTCATCTTCATCCCCCCTGTTCCCCACTGTCATCATCCTCCCCCTCTGCTGACATCCTACCACCCCACCCCCTGTCATCATCACCCTGTATCCCACCTCTGGCATCTTACAACCCTGCCTCCTGTCATTATCATCCACATCCCTCCTGTACCCCACCTCTGGGATCCTATCACCCTACCCCCTATCATTATAGGGGAGATATCTCAGCCTCTCATCCCAATGCTGCCAACATCACCCTAAACTGTATCCTGTCATCCAACCAACAGTACCCCAACAATTGCATCACACACCACAATACTGCTCTGCCACCCAGTGAGCGGTAATTATGTGCTGTAGCCCCTATCAAACAATCAGTGAGCATTAATAATGTGCAATAACCTCTAGCAACCAATCCGAGAGTGATAATGATAAGCAGTAACCTATAGCAACCAATCAATGAGCAGTAATGATGTGCAGTAACCTAAAGCAACCAATGGGTAAGCGGTAATTATGTGCAGTAACCTCTAGCAACCAATCAGTGAGCGGTAATGATGTGCAGTAACCTCTAGTAACCAATTAGTGACCCTGAAGAAATAAGTGAGTGTGAACCAGATCTTTATGTTTACATTATTAACATGTTTTTTTTTAGATAATTCTGTGTGTGTTTTTTGGGATGTTGGGATGGAGAGCGAAATTGCTGGCGTGGGGGCAGGAAAATGTTTGCCCAGGGTCCAATCAATAATAAAGATGGCCCTGGTGTCCCCAGGCTGGCGGGCTGGCACACACTTGGGTAAAGCCATGGAGGTTACAACCAGCTGTAACACCCCCCCTCACACGGAGAACATCTCATCAGCTGCAGGCAATAGCAGGCTCTACCGCCATCCTAGCCTTCACCCAAAGCCGGAACCACATTGCATGGCAGGAGTTGTGGTTCTCCACACCACATACTAGACTTGGCCCTCCAGTGCCTGGGCTCTGCAGAGGCTATACCTCCCAGGATGCACTGCAGGGCACCAAAAGCGAATATGTCAGCTTCTCCTGCTTTTAGTAGGGGACAGAGGGGTGTATAGAGGGATTATCTGTCTGTGGAGGGATTGTCTGTGGCCCTGGTGTTGGGTGGCTGCTGCAGCCATGTGGCGTTACCATGTTGTATCATGTCTGCAGCCTCTGGCCATCTCTTGTATCATGTCTGCAGTCTCTGACCATCTCTTGTATCATGTCTGCAGTCTCTGACCATCTCTTGTATCATGTCTGCAGTCTCTGACATCTCTTGTATCATGTCTGCAGCCTCTGACCATCTCTTGTATCATGTCTGCAGCCTCTGACCATCTCTTGTATCATATCTGCAGCCTCTGACCATCTCTTGTATCATGTCTGCAGCCTCTGACCATCTCTTGTAACATGTCTGCAGCCTCTGACCATCTCTTGTACCATGTCTGCAGTCTCTGACCATCTCTTGTATCATGTCTGCAACCTCTGACCATCTCTTGTATCATGTCTGCAGTCTCTGACCATCTCTTGTATCATGTCTGCAGTCTCTGACCATCTCTTGTATCATGTCTGCAGTCTGACCATCTCTTTTATCATGTCTGCAGACTCTGACCATCTCTTTTATCATGTCTGCAGTCTCTGACCATCTCTTGTATCATGTCTGCAGCATCTGACCATCTCTTGTATCATGTCTGCAGCATCTGACCATCTCTTGTATCATGTCTGCAGCCTCTGACCATCTCTTGTATCATATCTGCAGCCTCTGACCATCTCTTGTATCATGTCTGCAGCCTCTGACCATCTCTTGTATCATGTCTGCAGCCTCTGACCATCTCTTGTAACATGTCTGCAGCCTCTGATCATCTCTTGTATCATGTCAGCAGCCTCTGACCATCTCTTGTATCATGTCTGCAGCCTCTGACCATCTCTTGTAACATGTCTGCAGCCTCTGACCATCTCTTGTATCATGTCTGCAGTCTCTGACCATCTCTTGTATCATGTCTGCAGACTCTGACCATCTCTTGTATCATGTCTGCAGTCTCTTACCATCTCTTGTATCATGTCTGCAGTCTCTGACCATCTCTTGTATCATGTCTGCAGCATCTGACCATCTCTTGTATCATGTCTGCAGCCTCTGACCATCTCTTGTATCATGTCTGCAGCATCTGACCATCTCTTGTATCATGTCTGCAGCCTCTGACCATCTCTTGTATCATATCTGCAACCTCTGACCATCTCTTGTATCATGTCTGCAGCTTCTGACCATCTCTTGTATCATGTCTGCAGCATCTGACCATCTCTTGTATCATGTCTGCAGCCTCTGACCATCTCTTGTATCATGTCTGCAGCATCTGACTATCTCTTGTATCATGTCTGCAGCCTCTGACCATCTCTTGTATCATATCTGCAACCTCTGACCATCTCTTGTATCATGTCTGCAGCTTCTGACCATCTCTTGTATCATGTCTGCAGCCTCTGACCATCTCTTGTAACATGTCTGCAGCCTCTGATCATCTCTCGTATCATGTCTGCAGTCTCTGACCATCTCTTGTATCATGTCTGCAGTCTCTGACCATCTCTTGTATCATGTCTGCAGACTCTGACCATCTCTTTTATCATGTCTGCAGTCTCTGACCATCTCTTGTATCATGTCTGCAGCATCTGACCATCTCTTGTATCATGTCTGCAGCCTCTGACCATCTCTTGTATCATATCTGCAGCCTCTGACCATCTCTTGTATCATGTCTGCAGCCTCTGACCATCTCTTGTATCATGTCTGCAGCCTCTGACCATCTCTTGTAACATGTCTGCAGCCTCTGATCATCTCTTGTATCATGTCAGCAGCCTCTGACCATCTCTTGTATCATGTCTGCAGCCTCTGACCATCACTTGTATCATGTCGGCAGCCTCTGACCATCTCTTGTAACATGTCTGCAGTCTCTGACCATCTCTTGTATCATGTCTGCGGTCTTTTCTTCAGTAATTTCTATCGTTCCAATATTTTTTTCAGTTATGGGAGTGAGTGGGGCCTCATGTCTAAGGTTTGCCTAAGGCCTCACAAAGCCTAGAGCTGCCTCTGCCAACAGCAAATATAGTGGTTTTGTGCAGGGCCATCTTATCGAGCGGGCACACCTGGGCACAGCCCAGGGATGCACATGGGGCCCCATCAGGGTCGGTCGGATCTAGAGCGAAGCTAATGGCAGTGCTTGGGTGCAATTGTATACTGCACTGCACAGGGATTTAGTAACAGTAACTTTGTTAGCAGCGGCGCAGCGGTCTTTGCAGGGTCCGTGGCCGCCACGGACTATTTTTTTTTACTAACTTGAGTAACTGCTGCCGTCCCATCTCTGACCCACCCCGATGGCTCGGCTCCAGTGTTGCTCCTCCTGTGTACTGGAGATGTAGATATGCCCGGCGGCGAGGCCGCCCACACAAGTAGTGAAGTAGGGGTGGAGTCCTACGTGCGGACTGCGGAGTGATCTGTGCTGTGCTACCCAGCAAGGGAGAAAGGAGAAAAACAGGCAGCCCAGGAGGAGGAAGCTAGCGCAGCCTCAGATGAGGCAACATGTTTAACAAGAAAATAATAAGTTAAATGGTAGGTGCTGCTAGCTAGTACAATAATATATATAATGTGCTCATGTAATTTGAAAACAATTCTCATTTATATAAGCATGCTGATGAAAGGATCTATATAGAGTGGACTAAGTATTTCATTAATACTGAGTTGTGTGTGTGAGTAGTTCCGCTGCCACATTTAGCACCTTTCAGGGGGAGGGGGGAATGGGTACCTGTTTATAATGCATGCGCAGTAGGCTTTGAGGCCGAAAGGCTTCACTGCCTTGCCAGGAATGGCAGCAGCTACACCCGACAGTCGATCTGAAGATCAGTTGCGGTGCTGACATCGTGGGCTCCCAGGACAGGTAAGTGTCCTTATATTAAAAGTCAGCAGCTGCAGTATTTGTAGCTGCTGACGTAAATTTTTTGTGGGGGGGCTGGACCTCTGCTTTAACTGCTGGGTGTGGGCGCAGATGCTAGCTCTGAAATGTAGGTCAGTAAAAAGCTGCTCAGTGTCGTGAATTCGTTTTATTGGATCATTCAACAGCTTTATAGCCCTTTCACACTAACTGCGCGGGGGCGCTGGCGGTAAAGGGCTGCTAGTTTTATTTACCCATTGGTGGCCGAATAAAGGGTTAAAAGCGCAGCTGCCAAGGCACTTTGCAGGCGCTTTGCAGGCGCTTCGGCAGGGGGTGCCCATTGATTTCAATGGCGGGGTGCTTTAGGAGTGGTGTATACACCGCTCCTAAAGCGCCCCAAAGATGCTGCATGCAGCAATTTTTTGACGTCCTGCCAGCGCAGCACCCCAGTGTGAAAGCTCTTGGGCTTTCACACTGGGGAGCATTGAGAGGCATTTTTCGGCCTCTTTACAGGCTCTACCTTTAGCGCTAAAGCGCCTGAACAACGCCTCCAGTGTGAAAGGGGTCTAACAGTAAAAATGGTATTTGTTGTGAGGAGAAATCATTTTACTAAAGGTAATAATAACTGTAAGCGCATATACAGAAAAATGCATACAATAGTAGGGGTATATAAGGTTAGCCAGGCATTTAGTCCATGGCTATAGTACTGGCTGTCCAGGGGTTAATTAAGTATCTGACAGTTCAGAGTATGTAAAACAGGCTGGTGGGATGGTTGATCTAGGATGCGGCTGCTGTCCTCAGAGAGCTGGCTCTGTGGTAGGCAAGAAATCATTTTTACTAAACGGACTTATGAAGGAATGGAGTGGACAGAATAAATTTTTCATGCTGCGGTGCGGAGTAATATCTGTTCTGTTGGAAGGAGCAGGGACAGGGAGGGACTGTCTGGGACTGGCAGTGTCAGTGCAGCACCACAGCCTTGGTCTGTGCCTATCCCTGGTTGTCATCATGGCTGATTGCTGGTATGTGCCGCCCGGCTGGGAGTCCAGGGAGTTTGTGGCTGGGAGCGGGTGTACTGTCACTGTGCTGTGCTGATCCTTGTACTCATTATCTCACTTGCATAAAACCTGTTAGATAATGAGAGTGAAACACAGGAATAGGAGTGCACAGCACAGTACGTTGAACAGGCCAGTGACTCCACCCTCTGAGGTGCACATACACACAACACTGCGAAAAGACTTTCTGTGTGTATGTGCAGGACAGATGCCATATTGGAGTACAGGCACACTACAGAGGCACATAGTTGTAGATCCTGGCTGGAGAATTGGTGAGTGTATCTAAACCCCCCCACTTGTTAATTGCAGATGGCCCTCCCTCTGCTCTGAGTCTCTGATTGAGGGCTAGGGCTACATGCATACCTGTGATTAGGTATGGTGTGCATTGTAGCAGCAGTTCCTCCTGCGGCTGTCAGTGGGTACATGCGGCCGCTGGCCCTTTTCACTAAAGTGATCGCTGCTGCATGTACTTTGTGTCCAGCAACAATCACCAAAGGTAATCGCTAGCTGTGCAGAGAGCCACGAATACAGTTATAGTGAACAGGGCCGGTGGCTGCACCTACCTGCTGACAGCTGCTGAGAGCTACAGGAGGAACTGCTGCTTCAATTTGCACCAACCCCAATCACTGGTGTGAACGTAGCCTGATGTACACTATATGCAGTGACAGGTATTTTACTGCATTGTAAAAAGTCTATCACATCAGGAACACTCAGGAAATAATTGTTTCCTATGTGTCCCATTCACACTGCAACACAGCATATGGCTACTCTTCAGCGTATTGCGATAAAATGCAGACATGCTGCACTGCACGAATCACACGGCAATGCAGTGCGTCCCACTGCTGTACATTATCATGAATGAAGCGTAAGTTTTTTCAAATAAAGTTTAAGCTAAAAAAAGGGAGCCATGTGATGCACTGAATTGTGCACCACACTGCCCCCACTACAGCTATGTAGAGCTGCCGGTGTGATGAATCATTCCGGCAGCTTTGCATTATGTGTGAATACAGCCTGAAAAAGGCCGCCACTCCTCTGAAAAACAATACACACATGGATTTCTTTTTAGAAACATTTGTCAGGCAGTGAGGAAGCAATGTTAACTCCTCACCACTTGTTTTAACTCTCAAAATACTGCATCACCTCACCACAATCGCATGCATTGCACAGTTGCGGGGAAGTTGCAGCACGGCTCTACCAATTCTAATAAACAAATAATCTGATAAAAAAATCTAATAAACGAATCATCTAGTAATAAATCTATCAACTATTTATACTTTAATTCTTGAGAGTAGGTGCGAAAATTTGGACAGGGTTGTAGGGGCCCCAGTGCATTACTTTGCCCAGGGGCCCATGATGCTGTTAAGATGGCCCTGGTTTATGTCGATAAACATAAACTAAGGTTTTAATAATAAGTAAGGTGTACAGCAGGGGTTCCCAACCTTTTGAAGAGCGAGGGCCACTTAAGCAACTTGGCAACCAGTCGCGGACCACAATGAGCGGAGCGGGAGGATGACAGGCCCATGTTCACACTGCATATGCAGAGCAAACACGGACACAGTCCATTCTACTCTATGGGCCCTCCGATCCGATTCTTCCAGACGGAAGAGGATGGATCCCCTTCTGTTTTTTTTAACGGATTGAATTGGAGGTAGGTGGGTGTAAATGGTCCGTTTACATCTGCTGCTCTATAGAGGTGAATGGAGGGTCCGATTGGGTTGGACTAATCGTGTGAAAGGGGCCTAAGGCCCTTTTCACACAATTAGAAAAATATATATTTTATTCATTAATAATGAACTTAGCAATGAATTCAGGAAATATCGTCCGTTTGCCATTCTAGTCCACCAGCTGGTGAAAGGAAAAATCAAGCAAATTACGGCACCATCGCAGGATCCCCTAGTAGAAGTGAGTTGCACACCTTCCATTTCATGCATAAGGGAATCTTCGAAACGATAACCATCACGTAGCCGGACATAATTGTGGTGCATGCATGCTGCTTTGACAGCAGTTATTGCATTTTCAAAGTTTAACACAATAGGGGTGTGTAACAAATTACAACAAATTCCAAAACTGCACTTAAGCACCCTTCTTGCTCTTGTCAGATGATAGTTTAAAACTTTATTTGGGGTAGTCAGTTTCCCGTTGGTGTGAGACAATGAACACATGCAAAGAACACACAGGGTAGTGGGGGTCCAGTTGTGCCAGGAAGGGGACAGTTCTTGGGAAGATCTAGCCAATTATCTCGTAGCCTTTTACCAAATGAGAAATTAGAAAAAATCTGTGAATCTGAGATACTTTCGTATGATCCTATATTTATATAGGTGAAGCAATAGTATGCATCGGTCACGGCTAGCAGTACAAAGGAGCAACATTTTTTATAATTTTTTTATTTTTTTTGCAAATTCTTTTTAGAAATTTTCACTGTGAAGGTACAAGTCAGGGCAATTGGGGCATACCCCGGCCAATTGGTGCACATAGCCATGGGCATAACAGCGTACAACTCACCGTGTATCTAAAAGCTAAACATAACTAACTATAAGTAAAGAACCAAAACAGCCACATATTCAGTACCCAGGTTTCACATGGTAGGTTGATGATAGGAGATATCTTTTCCTGTAGGACTTCTCGTTCCTCTTAACTGTCTGACCTGGACGTTACAAGAACAGTTAGGATTAAGTGTGATCACTTGACCTCTGGACTAATGCCACCACTCACTTGTCTGGGGCATGGACCTCAGCACTCACCAGTTATTACTGAGAGTATCTAACCAGGGCAATCCCCCATGGGATGATTGTCCGTTCTAGACTCTGAGTTGGTCCACAAGTGCCAGACTTTTTCATATTTTTTGGGGCATCTTCAGGACAAATATGTTGCTTTGTAGAGGGGTATCCTTGTATTAATTATTTTTTTCTATTAAGACAGATTGACTGACTTCCATCTTAGTACTATGGCTTTACTCACGTAAAATAATAGGATACTTATTAGAATGCGGGTTGCTTTAGGTAATGCCAATTGTTCCACAAGGCTGAGGAGATAGACACTGATGTAAGAGGAATAGGTATGGTAGTTAACCTATGGATAAATTGAGTTACCTCCCTCCAATAATCTTGAACCTGTGGGCAATCCCAGAATATATGTAGGACATCTGCAGGGGTACCAGAGCATCTCCAGCAAGCAGCTGATGATATTGGGTATATGCGGTGAAGGCGTTGGGGTGTATAGTATTTTCTGTGCAGGATTTTGAATTGGATTAACTTGTCCCTTGTTTCAACTAGTGGCTGAAGTGGGTAATCCCACATGTCTTCCCAGTCTTCACTGTCCAGCTCCTGCACCTCCGTCCGCCACAGATCACGCAATCCATCCAATCCAACCTGAATGGACAGCAGCAGTGCTCAGTATATTTGAGATAATGGCTTAGAGAGTTCAGCATCGTTTAGCAGAGTTTCAAGAACATCGTGCTCCATCTGGAGCTGGACCGATTTAAATTGTGAGTCAAAGGCGTGACGGAGCTGCAGGAACCTGAAGAAAGAATTTGGGAATTTGGAATTTGTTTTTCAATCTGTCAAACGTGAACACCCAGAACCATCGCAAATATCCTTGAAGTATTTGATGTCCCTGCCGGCCCAAAGTCCAGGGTCTTGTACAGAGTGAAATTCCCTCAGCCTAGGATTACACCAGAGCATTGTACTGCCGGACAATATGGCTTTCTCCAGGTTAGGTTTTATTATCACTGTGTGCCAAGCCCTGATAACCGCTTTCATAGCCTGTGTTAAAGGTATCAGAGAACCCCCATCCCCCTATAAAGGACGTTACGAAGGGCCTCATAAGATCCCAAATGTGCCGCCTCTAGGACTATTGACGCACTGGTATAGTTCGAGACCAGCCAATTGTGGGCATGAGTGAGCATTGTTTCCAAGTAGTACATGTGAAAGTCGGGGCAGGCAAGCCCCCCCGTGTCCAGGGCCTGCGTAGAATTTTCCTGCTAAATCTGGCTGGACGTGATTGCCACAAGAAGGAAGCTACTAGGAAATCTAATTGTTGGAAGAGGGTTTTAGGTATCCAGACTGGGGAATGCCTTAAAATATACAATAGAACTGGGAGCAGTTTCATTTTAATTAAATTAATTTTTCCTATAAGAGTTAATGGGAGATTTGATCAGGCCTTTAACTTAGATTTACACCATTGCAGCACTAGGGACAAATTAAGTTTACTGAAATCCTGAATGTTGGGAGAGATATTGATCCCTAGCTATCTAATGGTACTTGCCCATTGCAGAGGTAAATTAGGATTACTCAGCTGCTTCGCCCCTGGATCTATGGGAAGAATGAGTGACTTACTCCAGTTGGTGTGGAGGCCAGAAAGAACTGTATAGCGATCCAGAAACTGGAAAGTGAGGGGCCAGGGTCTTGCAAAAAGAAGATTAGATCTTCCGCATACAGTGCTAGTTTCTCAACTATTGCTCCAAGCCGGATCCCAGACACCTCATCTGACTTCCACAGGGTCTCCGCCAAAGGCTCCATCACCAGGGCAAACAGTGCAGGGGAGAGAGGACACCCCTGCCTCATCCACCTCCTAATCAACAAGGAGGGCAGAAGTTTACTGTTCAATTTAATATAGGCCATAGGGGACTTGTAGAGTAAGCTGATCCATTTCCAGAAGGTTGGACCAAAGCCGAAATCCTTGAGAACCTGCATCATATATGACTATCTGACTGTGTCAAAGGCATTCTCTATGTCGAGGGCTACCAAGACCCGAGAGGAATTTTCTTTAGTTGGGAGCTGGAGATGGGTGAAAACTTGTCTAAATTTTATGTCAGTAGACTTCCTAGGCATAAAGCTGGTCTGGTCTATATTGACAAGGGACAGTAACACCTGCATAATCCTATTGGCTAGCACCTTGGTAAGTATCTTAAGGTCATAATTCAGTAAAGATATGGGCCTATAAGATGAACAACAGAGGGGTCCTTCCCTGCTTTGGTTAACAGTACAATGTGTGCCTGGTACATACTGTCTGGCAACCTCCCAGTTTCCAGGCACTCTGCAAAGAGTTGAGTTAGCCTGGGGATCAGAAGAGTCGCGTGGGGTTTATACCATTCCCTGGGTAGTCCATCCGACCCGGGGATTTGTTGTTGGGTAAGGTGTAGATTGCATTTTCTATCTCTTGGTGCATTAAGAGCTTATTTAGTGTGTCCCTGTCCTCCTCAGAAAGAGAAGGCAAGGTGATTCCCCCCAATTTCTCAAGTATGGCTTCAACCGGGGTACGGTTCAGTTTGTCAAATAATTTACTATAGAAAAAATAAAATTCTGTCAGTATACCCTCAGGGTATGTAATTTGACCACCCATGGAAGTCTGGATCCTAGGAATTACTGTTTGGAGTGAGGGTTCTGCCACCAGGTTGGCTAATGCCGCGTACACACGACTGGACTTTCCATCAGAGTAGGCTCTGACGGTCTTTCCGATGGAGTTCCGCTGAAATGGACTTGCCTACACACGATCATACCAAAATCCGTTCGTTTAGAATGCGATGATGTACGACGGGACTAGAAAAAGGAAGTTCAATAGCCAGTAGCCAATAGCTGCCCTTGCGTTGTTTTTGGTCCGTCGGACTAGCATACAGACAAACGGTTTTCCCGATAGGGATTGAGTCCGTCTGACCTTTTCTGCCGGAAAGTCCGGTCGTGTGTACGCGGCATAATAGTTTACCATTCTTGTCCCCTGATTCGAAAGGTTTGGCAACAAAATTCTGCGTATCAGATTGCACAAGTGAGGTGTAATGGAGCTTCAAAGCTCTTCTTGCTTGGGTTAGGGAGGCATAGTGTTCAGGTGTGGGGTGCGCCGTGACAAGCTCCAATGCCATTTTTTCATCTTGTTCCAATTGAGAGGTCTGTGATGCAAAAGCGCATCTCACTGCCTTAATAGTGGAGACATATTCCCCTCAGACATGAGCCTTGCCTGCCTCCCAAACCACATCAAGGGAAGCTGAACCCTTGTTGAGTGTGCAGTATTCTGGAAGTTTGGGTCCCAACACCTCCTGGATTTGAGGATTATCCATCCAATGTGACGCCAGCCTCCAGCATCCCCACACACGGGAGGAAGGAAGCGGACCAGAAAAGGCCTGAGAAGGTTCCTTGGGGTGGCACAGCACGTGGGCAACCGATGGGCCCTTTTAACCACATAGGTAGGAGGGACATCCATAAGGCCCAGGAGATCTTTAAAGATCTCCTCCGCAAATTCAGCTGGGTGATCCCCTTCCTCTTTTTCAGGGAGCCCCGGGACTCTGATATTGTTTGGCACCTGAGGCGGTTTTCAGCATCACCTGACTTTGCGACAAGGGACTGTACTGTGCGCTGCAGCTCAGCAATGGAGGTGGCATGGGTGGCTGTAAGATCTTCAGTGGCTGATACTCTGGACTCAGTTTCGGTCACTCTCCCCCTTATCTTGTCGAGGTCATTCCTTATAAGATTACACTCCTCAGCAAGGTGGTCAATGCACACCAGCAGCGAGGTCCTACTCTGCTCGATTGCAGCAAGGATCATGGCGGTACTGTCTTAAGATAGCGGGGTTGACTTATCCATCACTGGAACCTCCCCGGGACCCATCTCTAGTTCAGCCAACAAGGCCCGGAGTCGTCCGACCAGTATGGGATCTCACTGTAGTGAAGGGGGCCACGGTAGCCTGGGCGATGAGTTCCTAGCGACTTTGGAGTTTCTCTTCCCCTTTTTTGAGGAGGAGGACATCTAATAAGTCTCTAAAGGGGACCCCTGCAGAGGAAAGGCATTCATGCCCAGAACAGCGTCCAGGAGGCAGCTAGGGGTAACCCAAGTTGGCAGCAGATATTGAGCAACGGTCAGTCGGCAGCAACCACCCACCTCTCAACAAACATTCAGGCAGAGGCAGTTCAGTGAGGATGTTAGGCTGGGAGTACAAGGTTAGGGAAGGCCCAAAGCAGTGGGACAGAGGCAGAAGGATGGCTAAAGACTCTAGGCCCAGGGCTCCACAGCTGGCCCACACAAGCAGTCTCTGGTGGACAGCACAGCAGGATATGGGCGGCAGGTGGATGGATGATGAGGCAGCAAGGTCTGTGCTCCCGAGCCCAGGGCAGGCCAGCCGCGGTGCACTCCCGTGGGGTGAAGGCCCAGTAAACAGTGGTGATCGGCAGGCTTCACTAGGCGGCACTAGGCCGCGGCCACCACGAGCCGTCTCAGCGGCCCTGCGGACTACCGGATCATGACAGGCAGGTGGAAGGGCAGGCAGGATAGTGGATGGGAGTGCCTTACCTTGTGGCCAGGGCAAGTTCAGATCACTCCAGCAGGGCACAGGCTAGCAAGATGGAGGCGGCCGCAGGTGTGCAATGAAAAGATGTGTGATACCACGCCAGAATATACAAGGCAGTGAATGAAGGTGTAATGAATATGAGATAAGTGAAAAAAGAGAGAGAATTGCTGCCCCTACATAATACTACCACCTAGATGGAGTAAAGGTATGTTAATTGAGGAAGGTGTAGGTGTGGCGCTATTCCTCTTAAGGTGACCTGGTAAAGAGGCTAGAAGTGCAGTAAATGTAATTAGAAATTGAAAACACTTCAGAATGTATTGAATATATGTGACAACAGAACCCTGTAATGAATGAATGCTGAAAATATTGCACTTATTGCAGGGTGCAGTTTTAAAACTCCTGATTAGAGTAATGAGACCTTGCGTGTTGCACCCTCTGCAATGTGCAGAGTTGCAATAAAAGGGATGTGCTGAAAGTGTTACGCTTACTAAGAAGTTCACCTTAAGATGCTTTTAAGATGAGTAGAAAAAAACATTCATTTAAAGTGATGGCTACTAGTGTGTTGCACCCTCTGCATAAAAATGCAGGGGACCAGAAAAAAGTGAATAAAGACTAGTTCTAGTGCTAGTGACGTGTATGAAAGTAATGATGCTCTAATTTCATACACTAATTTATTATTCCTTATATATGTGAAAAGCCGTGTGTATTTGACCCTCTGTTTGCAACGTTTCAATAATATGACCGTGCAATGATGAAGCAAAGTTATATATAAAAAATAAAATATAAATTTCAAGAAAATAGCCAACTGTAAAAAAGATGTGCAAAAACAAGCTATAAATTTTAGTCCATTAACACAATGGTAACAAAGTGACTTGTGCTCTCAAACGGTGTCCAGTGCTTTGCAAAGTCTATGCTGTTTGTAATCCTTTTAGGTAACAATAGTGCCAGTGATCTTATCCGTGCTTGTAATATGATTACACTCACCAAATGACCTTACCCCCCCAAGGGTGTTGCATGGCCACAGTATATACCACTGTGTAGCATTCTGGAACCAGCTGGACGATCTATGAATTGCTAGTGGCATTCCGCCTGGTTATCAGATAAAAGAGAGAGGAGTGCCCATAGAGTGATACCACTTTTAAATAGTTTATTTATAAAATAAGTATGGAGATATACTCACATTTTGATTTAAAATCACAAGCAATAAGTTTAAATGCTACAGGTGCCGAGTAGACAAACATTTGCGGCCCTTACCGGAAGTGATGCAAAGATGTACTGTAACTCCGCCCTACGCATTTCATCATCTGGAGCGTCCATCGTGCTACACCATCCGTCATTTTATAGTGTCTAATGGCTATGGCGCCCTAGATGACCACGGGCCGAACCTCCGCTCAATATTGGCTCCGAATGCAGCAGGGGACAGAGAGGAACAGGCAGGCAGGTTAGCAGGTCGTTTTGAATGGTAAGATGCACGGATGGCAAAGGATTGTATTTAGGATTCCCGGAGCTCCTCTCAAGCATGTCCTCCGCCGCTCACATCCGGACACGCCCTCCCAAAAACTTTTATAATTGAAGAACCTACTGCTGCTACCAACAGGCTTAAAGACACGCATGGATCATCCAGATGAAGCTACGTTACCTTGTTTAGCGAAATGCGCTGACGCCATAGCTGTTACCAGGGGCGTTGCTAGGGGGTGGCTTTTGGGGCTATAGCCCCGAATCTGAGGCCAATAGCCCCGAGTCTCTGCAGGGGTCCCCAAGGGGAGGGGAGGCTCTCTGGGGACCCTTATGTAAGTGGGGGCTCTCTGGGGACCCTGATGTAAGGGAGAGGCTCTCTGGGGACCCTGATTTTAAGGCCTAGGCTCTCTAGGGACCCAGATTTAAGGGGGAGGATCTCTGGGGACCCTAATGTAAGGGGGCCTCTCTGGGAACCCTGATGTAAGTGGGGGGTCCTCTGGGTACCCTGATGGAAGGGGGAGGCTCTCTGAGGACTCTGATGTAAGGAGGAGGCTCTCTGGGGACCCTGATGTAAGATGATGTAAGGGGGGCTCTCTGGGGACCCTGATGTAAGCGGGGGGCTCTCTGGGGACATATATACACACACACGTATATTACTGTATATAGATGTGTATGCCCGCCCAAGCGTATGACTTTCTTTACTACACTGCTATGGGCTCTAGCCCCAGATCTTTTGTAGACCTAGCAACGCCCCTGGCTGTTACATAACCATCACGTGACACCGCTTCCGTGATGCCCCAGGAAAGAGAGCATGTGATGTCTACAAGAGACTCCTGATAGCGACTGGCTCTTTACCGAATGTCCACCCATTGTAAACCCCGGACCACAATCCCATAAACACCAGCAGGCACTAAAAAGTAGGTGACAAGACCATGCCTAAATTCCCAAACCGGGACGCTGAAGGAAGGAGACATGCAGACATCCATGATATAGGATGATAAAGTACCTCCATTACGGGGCGAGTTGTGAGCCCGGATGTTATGTTCTGTATGAATTAATTGCATTAAAGATGTCTTTCCTCCTACTTTGTTACCTTGCCGCACAGCGATGAATTTAATTGTGCCATTTATGTGGATACAGGACTGATGGCTGACTAAGTTCATTTATTACCTGGGCTTGTCAGTTTCCAATCCAGAGACCCATTCCAGATACTTATCTACAGTTAAGGATGTATTTGATACTGATGTCGGGACTTATATGAGACAAATTTCTTCATACAACTAGGTTACAGTGGCGGCCCGTCCATTGGGGGCGCCCGGGCGCCGCCCCCCTCCTGTAGTCACAAAAAAAAATTTTTTAAACGGCCCTTTTAAGAAAAAAAAGTCCTTTAACTAAGTGCACTGTGGGAAGCGCCATGTCAATGCAATCAGGAGATTGCAGACGTATCGCTTCATTTGCGGGCTCTCAACCCTTACTATCGCTTCCACCCATACTTTGATGATTATGGGAATGTAATCAACACATCACATCCCCCAATCCCATATCCAACCCTATCCCCAATTCCCTCCACAATTGGCCCCCCTGTAACCCCAAGGATGTATCAGTCACCTGGTTTTCATGAAACCCAGTCCCCAAGGCCTTCAACCAGCAATGGATCAGCCACACGTTCAAATTTTGAAGCAGTGTATGAACAGTTGTAGGTTGACAAATGTCACCCCAACATGTTGTTATTTTTCTTAGTTTTTTTCTTAAGTACCCGTATTTGCCTGACCAATTTATACTATTTGTAAAATTTCTATAAAGAAATATTGAACCTTAATAAAAGTTTACTTACAGTAAAATTTTGGTGCATTTCATAATTTGTTTGATGTTTAGGTGCTATATTGTGCAATATATGATATAACGAATGTTGAAAATATGCATGGTACCTCAATCATCTCCTCTAGGAAACCCCCAGTGAGATCATATCATATCCCGTGGGAGAAAGACCTGGGTAAGCAATTGGATCCAGAGGACTGGCAGATCATGACGATGTCCCTTACAAAGAGCTCTAGGAATGTTCTTATTCTGGACAATGAATATAAGGTGTTCTATAGATGGTAATATACGCCAGGTAGGCTAGCTCGTTTTATTCCTTCTTACTCCCCTCATTGTTACCGGGGTTGTTCACTGGAGGGTACAATGGCCCACATATGGTGGACATGTCCTAAGGTATGCAGACTATGGGTCAAGGTCTACACACTTCTACGCAATATGCTCCACTCAAACCTTAAAAGAGACCCCTGTAAAGCCCTTCTATATAAACCAATGCTTGAACTCCTCCGCACGGAACGCCAATTAGCTTTGCACCTTTTTAATGCAACTAAGTTGACCATTACGAGGGCATTGAAAACCCCTGTACTCAGCTTCGAAGCAGTTAAAAACCGCATGAATGACATTATGATAAATGAGAAATTGTTGTCCCTTACCTCTGACACTCACAATACATTTCTCAGGGTCCATGGATATCATATAACCAACCTTCCAGGTTCAATAACCTACTTCTCTCAATCTAAGGGCCTCTGGATGCATCCCCCCCCCGATGGACTCTTCCCCCTCTTCTTTCCTCCCTCTCTCTTAAGTCCCCCCCCCCCATTCTCTACAGTCTACCCATTCTCTTTCTTTTTTCTGTGTATTCTTCTCTGAGACTCCCGATTTGTAAGGAGTCGGTCTAGTGACGATGGTTACAACGATACAGAATAAACAAGAAAGACTAAACAAGAGGAGCAAAAAAAACAGAAATTAAAATTATTTTTCCTTCTTATCCACTTTAATATGCTGTTGATTTACAAATATATGCACCCCTTTATGTTGCTTGGGTTTTTTTGAGCTTTTGCCTACCAAAAAATTTACTCTGGGACATTGACTTTTTTTTTTTTTTTTTTTTACAGCGTACCGCTGCTGCTTTTCCTCTCTTATTCTTTTATTGCACTGGCGAATATTGTATCACGTATATAGCATCCCTTTGTTGGGATCCTCCTCTCCATCTTATGTTGGTGTAACCATCACATTGTTGCACTTATCTGCTGTAATTACTTTTCTATCAATAAAAACTTTGTAAAAGAAAATATGCATGGTGCAAAAAACTGCTGCAGCAATGATGAGAAAACAATCCACTTGCAGGATTATTAGCCGAAAATCTATTAAGCAAAATAAAGCTGCAGGATTTTTTTTAAATATTATGCTCAGATGACTAGGACTGCTCCAAAACCCCTACATTTCTGCCAAAGGTGTAATAAATTATACTGTTGTGCATAAAAAAATACTATAGTTTACCTTAGTGTGATAATCAGTCTTTCAGTAGGTGAGATACTCCTCCGATAGGATGTGTTCTGTCGCTCCTGATTGAGAGAAATCAGACCAAGCAATCAGTCAAAACTGTTAAAAAAAAATTAATAAATAAGGCAATTTGCTAAATTCAAAGTAAGAAATATCAGCCAATGGTAGCTGTACGCACACATTAACCAATTGCCGACTAGCCACCGCAGTTCCACTGCGGCAACATGGCTTGGCTGCATGAATCGCCATCATGTTACGTCGCTTCTTATTGTGGCCACTACGGGCGCGTGCCCGCTGCTAGCCCCCGGAGCCGATGCGAGTGCCCGGCAGATGCTATGACTCATGACACGGCGAGATCCCGGTTCTCTGAGGGGAAAAGAGACAGATTGTGTGTTCATACAAAGTATGAACACTGATCTATCTGACTTGGCTGCGTGAATCGCCATCATGTTACGTCGCTTCTTATTGTGGCCACTAGGGCCAAGTGCCCGCTGCTAGCCCCTGGAGCCGATGCGAGTGCCCGGCAGTCGCTATGACTCGTGACACAGCGAGAACAGGGATCTCTGTGTGTAAACACAGAGATTCCGGTTCTCTGAGGGGAAAAGAGACAGATTGTGTGTTCATACAAAGTATGAACACTGATCTATCTCTTCCCCTAGAAAGTCCCATCCCCCCTTCAGTTAGAACACGTAGCAGGGAACACCGTTAACCCCTTGATCGCCCCTAGTGTTAACCCCTTCACTGGCAGTGACATTTTTACAGTAATCAATGCATTTTTATAGCACTGATCGCTGTATAAATGCCAATGGTCCCAAAAATGTGTCAAAATTGTCCGATGCGTCCACCATAATGTCTCAATCATGATAACAAATGCAAATCGCCGCCATTACTAGTAAAAAAAAAATAATAAAAATGCTATAAATCTATCCCCTATTTTGTAGACGGCATATTTTTTTCGCAAACCAATCAATATACGCTTATTGTGAGTTTTATTACCAAAAATATTTAGAAGAATACATATCAGCCTAAACTGAGAAATAATTAGCTTTTTTTAAAAAAATGGGGATATTTATTATAGCAAAAAGTACAAAATATTGTGTTTTTTTTCAAAATTGACGCTCTTTTTTTGTTTATAGCACAAAAAATAAAAACCTCAGAGATGATCAAATACCACCAAAAGAAAGCTCTATTTGTGGGAAAAAAAGGACAATTTTGTTTGGGTACAACATATCACGACCGCACAATTGTCAGTTAAAGCAACGCAGTGCCGAATCGCAAAAAATGGCCTGGTCATTCAGCAGCCAAATCTTCCGGGGCTGAAGCGCTTAATATGTGCATAACCACATTTGGCATATGTACTTACCCTGCCAGGGACATCCAGGTATAATTCAAAAACTTGTCCTCATAAGCACGCAAATTGTCATACAGAACTGGCCTCTGCAATCTTTATTGGAAATGATAAGATGGATCCAGTAGCGCCTTCTTCTTCTCATCCTCATCCTTCACTTCCTTTCTTCCTCCTCCATCAATACTGCCACACCAGTTGTTATGACAGGTGTCATTATATAGGGCCAAGAGAACATTGTTTCTGACTGAAACAATGACTGATTGTTTCTGACCAACAAACAGGATCACAGGAGGGATCACATTATGTCACAAGAGCTGATTCTCCGATTGGCCACAGTCGTCTGTCATGGAGGTTGCTTCAAAGGCGCGCGGAAGTCACGTGAAAGTCACGCTAAAGGCGTGTGGAAAACGCCTTGCAGAGTCGCACCTTCAGTCCGGTGACTTTCTGATCGCTGTAGTGTGCACTGGCAAAAACTGATCTTTGTAGATGTATAAAATCTTTGGCCCTTGGTGTTGATTGCACTCTTTAAAGGTATGCAAAACCTTGAACGCTTCAATCTAAAATGTAAAAAAAAATGTAAAAAAAAATGTAAAAAAAAATTATCATCGATGGGAAACCTGAAACAATGCACACAACCGCCTTCAGATTTACCAAAACCATGTAGTGCAAGGGCCTGCCTGATTGCATACAATTGAAATTCTAATGCCCCGTACACACGGTCGGATTTTCCGACGGAAAATGTGTGATAGGACCTTGTTGTCGGAAATTCCGACCGTGTGTAGGCTCCATCACACATTTTCCATCGGATTTTCCGACACACAAAGTTTGAGAGCAGGATATAAAATTTTCCGACAACAAAATCCGTTGTCGGAAATTCCGATCGTGTTTACACAAATCCGACGGACAAAGTGCTACGCATGCTCAGAATAAATAAAGAGATGAAAGCTATTGGCCACTGTCCCGTTTATAGTCCCGACGTACATGTTTTACGTCACCGCGTTCAGAATGATCAGATTTTCCGACAACTTTGTGTGACCGTGTGTATGCAAGACAAGTTTGAGCCAACATCCGTTGGAAAAAATCCTAGGATTTTGTTGTCGGAATGTCCGAACAAAGTCCGACCGTGTGTACGGGGCATTAAGGTTTGATCTCATATTATATGGTTTTGGTAAATCTAAAGACAAAAATCTGCAGAAAATCTAATAGAGTGTATGGGGTCTTACTCAAGAGAGCCCTATTAGTACCTGAATTTGTTGTTTTAGTATCAAAACAATAGCTGCAATATGACATGATACAAGAATATATATACGTTATCGCACAAAAGTGAGTACACCCCTCACATTTTTGTAGACCTAACACTGAAGATATTACACTTTGCTACAATGTAAAGTAGTGAGTGTACAGCTTGTATAACAATGTAAAACTCATCACGCAGCCAATAATGTATAAACCGCTGACAACAAAAGTGAGTACACCCCTAAGTGAAAACGTCCAAATTTGGCCCAAAGTGTCAATATTTTGTGTGATCACCATTATTTTCTATCACTGCCTTAACCCTCTTGGGAATGGAGTTCACCAGAGCTTTACAGGTTGCCAGTGGAGTCCTCTTCCACTCCTCCATGACGACATCATGGAGCTGGCTGATGTTAGAGACCTTGCGCTCCTCCACCTTCTGTTTGAGGATGCCCCACAGAAGCTCAATAGGGTTTAGGTCTGGTAACATGCTCGGCCAGTCCATCACCTTTACCCTTAGCTTCTTTAGCAAGGAAATGGTCATCTTGGAGGTGTGTTTTGGGTCGTTATCATGTTGGAATACTGCCCTGCGGGCCAGTCTCTGAAGGGAGGGGATCATGCTCTGCTTCAGTATGTCACAGTACACGTTGGCATTCATGGTTGCCTAAATGAACTGTGGCTCCCCAGTGCCGGTGTCATGAAGATCCTGCCAGTAATCAGTGATCCAGACGCAGGGGGACACGGCCGCGGGTTCCACTGTGCATGCGCGCGCGTTCACGGGTGCTGTCACGCAGGCGCACGCGCGCGCGCACTCCCGCTAGTGCCAGGCGGGCTATTTAAACCGGCCTGTCACACTCTATCCCCGCTGTCTGCTCTACAGCGTTCCGTGTGCCTTAACCTGATCTGACCTGTGTACTCTGCTATCTGACCCGGCTTTCTGTTAGACCATCCTGCTATCCTACTGCACCATACCCTCTTGGCTTGCCTAAGCCATCCCTCTGTATTATCCCTGGTACCTCTGTTGATCGACCGATACCGACCTCCGGCTTGTTTGACCATCCCTCAGTCTGATACCTGTATCCAGTCTACTACCTGCTGCCTTGTTCCTGGTTCCAGTCCAGCGTTCCAGTCTACTACCTGCTGCCTTGTTCCTGGTTCCAGTCCAGCGTTCCAGTCTACTACCTGCTGCCTTGTTCCTGGTTCCAGTCCAGCGTTCCAGTCTACTACCTGCTGCCTTGTTCCTGGTTCCAGTCCAGCGTTCCAGGCTACTACCTGCTGCTTGTTCCTGGTTCCAGTCCAGCGTTCCACGCTACTACCTGCTGCTTTGTTCCTGGTTCCAGTCCTGCTTACTTACCTGCTTCCTTACCTGTTGTGGCTCCGGGTCCTCTCTGCATTCCAGCTTCCTCTTCAGCTTCTGGATCCAGAGGGTGCCACCACTCCTGAACTTCCGGTGACTGTCGATCCTGCCAGGCACCCATACCACTCCTCACTCCTGGCCTTCTGTCTCCATTCCAGAGGAACAGGAGTGGGAGCTGTAAGGGAGGTCCTTCTCAGCACTTCGGGCTCAAAACCTACCAGGTACGTGACAGCCGGCAGCACTCATGCAGCCCCAGACCACAACACTCCCTCCACCATGCTTGAATGTAGGGAAGACAAACTTGTCTTTGTACTCCTCACCTGGTTGCCGCCACACACGCTTGACACCATCTGAGCCAAATAAGTTTATCTTGGTCTCATCAGACCACAAGACATGGTTCCAGTAATTCATGTCCTTAGTCTGTTTGTCTTCAGCAAACTGTTTGCGGGCTTTCTTGTGCATCATCTTTAGAAAAGGCTTCCTTCTGGGAGGACATCCATGCAGACCAATTTGATGCAGTGTGCGGCATATGGTCTGAGCACTGACAGGCTGACCCCCCCATCCCTTCAACCTCTGCAGCAATGCTGGCAGCACTCATACGTCTATTTCCCAAAGACAACCTCTGGATATGACGCTGAACATGTGCACTCAACTTCTTTGGTCGACCATGGCGAGGCCTGTTCTGAGTGGAACCTGTCCTGTTAAACTGCTGTATGGTCTTGGCCACCATGCTGAAGCATAGTTTCAGGGTCTTGGCAATCTTCTTAAAGCCTAGGTTATCTTTATGCAGAGCAACAATTCTTTTTTTCAGATCCTCATAGAGTTCTTTGCCCTGAGGTGCCATGTTGAACTTCCAGTGACCAGTGAGAGTGAGAGCGGTAACACCAAATTTAACACACCTCATCCCCATTCACACCTGAGACCTTGTAACACTAACAAGTAACATGAGGGAAAATGGCTAATTGGGCCCAATTTGGAAATTTTCACTTAGGGGTCTACTCACTATACAAGCTGTACACTCACTACTTTACATTGTAGCAAGTGTAATTTCTCCAGTGTTGTCACATGAAAAGATATAATAAAATATTTACAAAATTGTGGTGCGTGTACTCACTTTTGTGAGATTCTGTGTGTATATATATATATATATATATATATATATATATATATATAATGTAGCAATGTGGACTACAATTGCAAAGCATATCGATTCCCTGTCATTTATATGTACTGTATTGTGCATATCCGTCAGCTAATCCAAAATCCAAAGGCATTGTGGGATTAGTAGTTCCTCAGAATGGCAATTGCTCCGTATGACTATGCACCCAGACTACATATCCCAGGGATCTTTGCTATCATCAGAGAGAATTCTGGGAAGAGCATAAAAGAGACCAGAGACTCGCCCTACGCACTCTTCCTCCTGGGCCTGGTGTGTGATGGACCTCTCTGTTCAGAAAGGGTGAGGTCACAGCCTACCACGGGGTGTACGACATTCCAACCTGGCCAAGAAGGGCCCATCACTGCTTGCTAATCATCAGACATCTATCCAGCACCACCCTGATAGTCCGACAACCCATGCTTTATGCTGTGCATCGGATGATCGTCGCAAGTGGTACCTCTGCAAAGACGCCTCTGCAGGAATCGCTGTTCGGCAGGCATTGCATCGGTCTAGTCGTTGTAGAGAGGGCAAAAGCCCACCTTTGCAAACCTTTCTTTGTTGCTTTACTGGGGCACTGTGCACAGACAGCTTTACCCTGGGGAAATACTTTACTACATCTCTATTTGAACATTGTACATATACACCTGTCTCATCAACCTTTCCAAGAAATACCATTGCCTTGTTGCTGCACTTTATTGGATATAGTGGATCATCAGGGGGATTCTGATGAAGACACGTGATCCCTGTGTAGAACATGTGTAGGGGAGTGGCCAGGACGGAGCGAGAGGCAGTGGATCTGCCGTTTGATGAGACGCACACCATACCCTCACTGTTACAGCAGTCGTATGATTTGCATAGAGCGATGCACTGATGCACCTAACGATTGTGAGTACCCCATTTGGGGGAGTGCTTTTATTTTCTGAATAAATTTTAAAACGATATCACACTATATCGTTTTTTTCTTCTTATCCATCTATTTATACTGCAATAGAGCCTGGGATCCAGTGATCTGCATAGAGCCCTGGGGTGGTTCAAAAGCGTGATTTGACTTTGTTTAGCGATTAAGTCACACGCTCTGAGCTGAGCATATTACCTTGGGGGTCACCGAATCGCATGGCCTGCGGCACCAAGAAATTATGAGCATGCTTAATTATATCACTAGTGGACATCAAGCATAAGCACCTTCATTGTTTACCCGCAGGTCTTCACAGTTTACTATATGATTTGTTTTTATTAAGGACTGTTTTTCACATGAACTGTGTGGCACTAAGCACTTTTTTGGATTTTTTTAAATCTATTTTGGCAACAAGCACTTTTTTGGAACTCATTTGCATTTATATATTTATGCACTTGTATATTACTGTCATCAGATATACTTATTAGCACATATGAACTTTGATGCGTTTTATATATTTTTATCATATCTCATATTTGATTACTCATTTATAAGCACAGATTACTTCATAACTTTATTTACCCTTTGGGGGCATATTACTACTTATATATACTTATGGTTACATGCGTTTATATCACGCAGCAGTTTTGGCATTGTATAATACTAAGTAGCACATCTAACACACTCTAGCGCAGTGTAGTTTTCTTTTTGTATATGCTCTGATTTTCCTAAGGATTGCATGAGAAAGAATGGTGAAGGCAGATATCTCTTCCACCAAGAACCAAGAAGAAGTCACAGCAGTGGCATTATAGTATTTAATACTTTAATTATTCCAAAAAACACACACAACACCTTTTCCTATTCAAGCTAGTTTTTCTAGTGCTTTTATGCAATATATGATGTGAATTAATGAATGCATTTTTTTTGTTCAATTGGGAATCTGTAGCATGGAGATTCTGAAATGTAATGACTTATATGTAGCCATCACAAACTTTACAGTCTTCAAGTAAAGATCTTTAAACTTTATTGCTGTAAGCTTTTTACTACAGGCACTATGAACTTGGCACTGCTGCTCCTGGAACATTTGTTTAGCGCAAGCTGAGTGTGCACTTCAGTAGGAAGGGAAAAAAAGTATATTTGTATAGCATTAAAACCATTGTTACAGGTTAATGCCATTTCCATGCACTCCATTGGAAACTACAGGAGGAGACACCAGTATGTTTTGTTAAATTCACATTTGCTTGATTAGTTGCAATCACCAGTAAGCATTTTTAGTAAGCATTGCAGCATGGTCCTGAACATTTCCTTTATAAAGTACCACCCACTGTTTAAATCAATACAAGTTTTGCTGCACAATGGAAATTAGAAATTTATATATAAAGCTGCATAACATGCATTATACAACCAAGCATAGTCCTTAGTTAATAGAAAACAGGAATCCAAGACATCTTTAATAGTTTAGAGGAAAAGAACACCATATCTAATTTAAAAATACACCACAGCTCAAAGAAATAGAAATGCATATGAAAATAAAACTTTAATGATTATAGAGTGCATCATAATGAACGTCTGATAACAGTACATTTTGTTCCCTTTATAATTATTTGACAAACTTGAATATAGCAGTTTGTAATTATGAGTTCCATTATGCAGAAGTGTTTGATCACCCTAAGTGTGATTACGAGCATCTTGTTCAAGTATGTTCTTTTACTAATTTGCTTCATTCTCTTTTTTTGCAGATAATTCCGAAATCACTTGTCTCATGGTAGATCAAAGCCTTTAAATCTAGAGTGCAAAGGTCTACTCTGCCTTATCATTTTGTTCATCATAGTGGAAGTTATCAATGTGATAGAAATATTTGAAGTGCTTTATCCTCTTCAAGTGTCCTTGTCTGCTTTATCTCCTGATTTCCTGGTTATTTCAGTACTGCCTACTTACCTTCTTTATTGTGAGCTTTAGAAACGATTGTATCCATTTTTGTCGAGACAGAAATGATAATGAGGTTAATAAAAAATTCAAGATTCCTATATTCTGTAGAAATGTGTCCTTAACAGTGCTATAAAAAAGTGATACCTCTGTGAAAGAAATTCCACTCTTTGCATCTTTTTGAAAGGCAAGCTGTCAGCAGAATTCTTTACTACGATATACAAGTGGCTAGTTTATTCTTTCCAGAAGAATTCCACTCCTATGAAACAAACTTGATCAGGGCCAGGACCTCATGAAGATAATGTACAGTGCATAATACAAAAGACTTGGCAACAAAGGTATCTAATTATTATTTACAATCATTTTTCTTACATTTTTATTCTTTCAGGTTCAAGAAAACTTTTGTTAAATATTTTGTTAAGCACACAAAAGTATTCGAAGGTATGGGATAGATGGCTGGAAGACAGAGAAACCTGTACGTAAAGATCAAACTCAAGATAATAATAATACAATTTTTAAATGAGTTGGAGAGTGTGGGGGTTGCAGAGTTTGAGAAACCTGGGACATACGGAAAATGTGTTCTTTTTTTAGGTTTAGAGTGGCGGTGCGATGCTTACCAAAAGACTTCTGTTATTGTCCATAAATATAAGCAGGGTAATGACATGATATCATTAAGCACTGAATGTTGTTATATTCTCATTATTGTACATGTCAAATGCTGAATGTATACTTGTAGATCTATGTTCAATAAAGTTGGATTTCCCAATTAAAAAAAAATTATTTTGTTAAAGTGGTTCTAAAGGCAGAAGGTTTTTATTTTCCCTTAGCACATTCTCTGCTTTAAGGTAAAAATCTTCTGTGTGCAGCTCCCCCTTATGCTTAACTGAGCCCAATCTCAATCCATGAGAGGTCAACACAGCCAGTGACAGCCATTAAGGAGGGGGCAGAGTCCCACTCTGTGTATCATTAGACACACGCGAGACCCGGGAGCAATCACCTTGTCGGGTCACCTGAGGCCAGGTGACAGATGCACACCATTGGGGTCAGGAGTGCGCCGCTAAGGTAGTGGCTGACTGCTGCAGATGGAGCTCTGGGTGGTTCATGAAAGCAGGTCCACTGGAGCACCGACACGAATCACACTGGGAGCTAGAGCATGAGATTCCCCAGGGCGCGGAGTCTAATGCCCTGTACACACGGTTGGATTTTCCGACAGAAAATGTGTGATAGGACCTTGTTGTCGGAAATTCTGACCGTGTGTGGGCTCCACCACACATTTTCCATCGGATTTTCCAACACACAAAGTTTGAGAGCAGGCTATAAAATTTTCCGACAACAAAATCCATTGTCGGAATTTCCGATCGTGTGTACACAAATCCGACGCACAAAGTGCCACGCATGCTCAGAATTAATAAAGGGATGAAAGCTATTGGCTACTGCCCCGTTTATAGTCCCGACGTACGTGTTTTACGTCACCGCGTTCAGAATGATCGGATTTTCCGACAACTTTGTGTGACCGTGTGTATGCAAGACAAGTTTGAGCCAACATCTGTCGGAAAAAATCCTAGGATTTTGTTGTCGGAATGTTCGATCAATGTCCGAAAGTGTGTATGGGACATAAGAGCCAGCCGGTTTTCACCAGGGCCTCTGATGGTGAGGATGGCCTTCGCTGCAACTGACTCCAGGTCGCGGTCCCCAGGGTCTCCCAGCTGGCACTAGAGATGTGAAGGCCCAGAAAAAAATGATGGCAAAATTCTGAAAAAATTGTTTTTTTTTCCAAAAAATTGGAAAAATTGAAAAAAGTAAAAAAAAAAATTGTGAAATATTTTATTTTAACATGATGAATAAAATATTTTAAGACAGGGTGTTCACCTTAAGTTTTTAGAAGTTCCTAATTGTGATGACGGACAAAAAAGAGTAGCTGCAGAAGCAGAGATGGATACTGACAATTTCAGCTCAGAAAATGATTCTGATTAAATGTCCATTGAAACTTATGCCGCGTACACAGGAGCGGACTTTACGGCAGACTTTGCCCGGCGGACTGGATTTCGTCAGACAATTCGATCGTGTGTGGGCTCCAGTGGACTTTGTTTTCTCAAAAGTTGGACGGACTTAGATTTGAAACATGTTTTAAATCAATCCGTCGTAAACCAAGTCCGGTCGAAAAGTCCGCTCGTCTGTATGCTAGTTCGACGGACAAAAAGCCACGTTAGGGCAGCTATTGGCTACTGGCTATGAACTTCCTTGTTTTAGTCCGGCCGTACGTCATCACGTACGAATTCGACGGACTTTGGTGGAGTGTGTGTAGGCAAGTCCGTTCATTCAGAAAGTCCGTCGTAAAGTCCGTCAAAGTCCGCCGGGCAAAGTCTGCCGTAAAGTCCGCTCGTGTGTACGCGGCATTAGTTCCACTCTCTTCTTAACACTTTCCCCATCTTCAATTCTTTTTATGAGACTGGGGTTTTTATTTTTATTTAATACTGTGGAGAGGAAATATGAAAAATTGTTACTTTTGGTTTTGAAAATTGTTTTGTGGAGGCTTTTTGGCTGTTCCACATAAACTAGTAAGCAGTTCAGGAGATTGTTGCTCCCTTTGTTACAAATAAATATTATAAAAAAGTAAATTCTGTTTGTGATAATTGTTTGGCTACACAAAATTTTTTAATATGCTAGTTGTGATAATTTTATGCCAAGTCAAATTGTCCATGGTCATATTTTATGTTCCTAAAGTAACAGAATGAGTTTCAATCTTAAAAAGACAAAAAAGTGCTAATGTAGCATTTTTTTAAATTTTTCCAAAAATCTCAGTTTTTCCACAAAAAAACGGAAAAAAAAGTTTTTTTTTCCAAGCTTCAAAATTTCCGGAAATTTTACATCTCTAGCTGGCACTAACGGTAGGCTACTGGTGGAGAGAGGGATAATCAGGAGGACAAGCCAAGGGCCGGGGTGATGAGAAGACAGGGATAGACAGGAGAAC
This sequence comes from Lithobates clamitans, assembly GCA_037952925.1. Taxonomy (NCBI): domain Eukaryota; kingdom Metazoa; phylum Chordata; class Amphibia; order Anura; family Ranidae; genus Lithobates; species Lithobates clamitans. Next base: position 501,990 of record JBBGZY010000802.1, read on the forward strand.
ACGCCAAAGGTCGGAGTATCAAGTGGACAGGGATAGTCAAGAGAAGAAGCCAAAGGTAGGGGTATCATATAGCCAAAGTCGGTATACAGAAACAGACGTAGAGCACACGGCAAGAACCACACAGGAAGCCTAGCGTTGATTGGCAAGGCTTGGCTTGTAGTGCACAAGGTTAAATAGTGTTTCCTGTTAGAGGCTGGGGTGGAGCCCTGCTGAGGGAAGATTACTTAAGCATACAGGTGAGAAGCGCACAGTCTCTAAGCTGAACACAAGCAGAGAGGTAAGCAGACAGACAGGGTATAAATCATTACTGCAGATTCATGCACACTCACAAGTGCCCCTGTAGCAAGTGCCAGGGACAACGACTAATTTAGGCACATAGCCTCCAGACAGATGGCCTGCAAAAGGGCCAAGTTATATAGGCCTGGGTTCCAACCCTGAAGTCTACAAACAGGCACACAGATTGCTCTCACGGGATATCTTCTAGCCAATGACTTTTCTCAAAATGGAAGGGCCAATGAACACTTTCAAAACAGATTGCTTTTTTAGAGATTTGCGATTTTTAAAAAATACCATACAGCAGGCAGTCTGTACTCCTTTTGATGAAACTTTAGTGGTGAAATGGGAGAACACTTGTCGTCACCGGGTGGCATTACCACTTGTGCATGCTGGGTGGGTGACATCACAGAGGGCGGGGCCACCCGGTGATGTCACCGGGTGTCCCCACACCTTATATATTTAAGAACTGTCAGATGGGCAGAGCTGAGCTGGCAGATGACAGGAGCCTTCTGCGCGAGTGGAGCTTTTTTCTTTTTTTGGGTCAGCAGGCGTTGGGCATTATGACTGTCTATGGATCTACACCAGGGGACATTGTTTTTGTAATAAGGGAATTGTCAAAAACTGTCTCTGTGTTTTTATTTCTTTTTGACACTTTTTTGGGGAATGAGTAGGGGTACAATGTACCCCTACTCATTCACATGGGGGGATATGGGGCCCCCTTGTTAAAGGAGGCCTCCAGCCCCCTGCCCGCAGACCTACACAGCCACCGGCCAGGGTTGTGGGGAAGGGGTCCTTGTCCCCATCAACATGGGGACAAAGCACTTTGGGGTGAGGTTGGCAGAGCCCCCGTCACAAAGCACCCCCATGTTGAGGGCATGTAGCCTGGTATAGTTCAGAAGGGGGGCCCCTCTTTCCTGGCCTGCCAGGCTGCATGCTCTGATAAGGGTCTCGTACGGATGGGGGGGACCCCACACCATTTTTAATAAAATGTTGGCATGGGGGTTCCCCTCGAAATTCACACCAGACCTAAGGGTCTGGTATGGATTTGGAGGGGACACCATGCCATTTTTTATGTACATTTTGGCTTGGGGTTCACCTTTAAAATTTGCAACAGACCCAAAAGAGCCCAGTATGAATGGGGGAGGGGGGAACCCAAGTAGTTTTTTTTACACTTTTTTTAATACTGGCAATGATTTTTTTTCACTTTCAGCTGTCAGAACCATGCTGACAGATAATGAGTCATCTATTGTTAAGGACGTGGTGGCCGGCTTTCTAGCCCGGTTCTTACCAACAGCTAATGTAAAAGACGCCGGCTCCAAAAATTTGCATCTGAAACACATCTAAATTGCTGCTGAACTGTTGACAGCTGCTTAGGAAATTCTGCAGTGAAAACCTGAGGGGAAATTCACCCTGGACCTGTGTGAACCGAGCCGCCTCTGCCCTTTTGCCTAGAGGCAGCGCCACCCCCCCCTGAAAAATGCCACCCAAGGCAAATGTCTTGTTTGCCTCGTGGTAGATACGCCCCTGCCTGCTTGTAATGAGATGCACACAATTGCATATAGCAAATGTGTATGGTGAGGTTTCACCCAAAATATATAAATGCTAAGATTCAGCTTTAAGGAGTATTTTGTGGGTACAAGGACTGCTGCATATGTGTATGCTTAGACTATTTTTAACCATAATACTTTAGGCCATGTCAAACATCTAGTACAATTTATTTACACCCACTTTTCACAGTAGCATGTTCTTTTGGGTTTTCAACCTTTAGGACATTTGCACATGGGAGTCTAGCTCTTGTGTGTGCCATCTTGGCATTTTATTTCAGCACAGTGAGACACAGGTGCAGAGTCCAGCCCCACTGTGTGCAGCTTATAAAAGTCTATGGCAGGGTCAAATAATCTGCATCTGGATGAGCTGATTGCTCATCCAGATGCAGGGCCCTATGTGTTCAGGGATGGATTTCTGGAATGCAGGTATTCTGTGTTCCTTGCATTTGTCCCCACCCAGTGTGGGGACAAGGGGCCTTAAAGGTTGGAGGTATGTGCACAGCTTAGTTAGGCCAGAATGTAAGAGGGAAAGGGACAAGGTAGGAGTTATCCTGAATTAAACATTAGAGTGTATCTAGAGTGTGATAATAGCCACAAATATTGTACAGTGGTTGGACTGTATGTAAACAGTTAAGTCAGGCTGCAATTTAAGAAGGAGCGATGAGACGAAAAACTATATAATTAATAATATACAGTTTAACAAGTATATCATTTCATAGACAATGGCCACATATGTTGCACAGTAACTGCACAGTTTGTAAGCAGCTTTCTAGGCTGCAATGTAAGAGGGAGAGACAAGGCACGTTTTATCCTGAGATAAACCTTAGAGTGTATTATCTGAGAGAAAACAGCCACAAATATTTTTGACTTTCACAGCATGAACCATAAACTTGGAGAGAGAGGGGTGATAACAGTGGCAAGCCAGGAGAGGTGGCAGGAGCTGGTAACAGTGGCAGGTACCACTGGATGAAACTAAAACATTTAGCTTGTAGCATCAGCAGCAGGGGTTTTGTAATTATCACTAATCCTGGACTAGTCTACAGTGCCAGTGGACAGGTGGATTCACCTCTCAATAACAAAACCTCCTGCTGTGGTTAGGGCTCTCTCAGACAACACACTGACTGCAAGGCAAGTCAGAAGCTCCAGTGTGTACTGTGCAAGTTACAATTGATTGTCCAGCCAGGGCACCCATTACTGTAGGTCCTCACCTTTAAAAGTGCCCTCAGCAGCCCTAGACCCTAAGTGGTCAACAATCATGTGGTCTTGGAGGCAGCCTGTCCGTTGTGGTTGAGCAAATATCTAAAAACATGAATGAGGCAGCCACAGCCACTATTGCTCCTTCTTTCAGGGATCTGAGGATCAGAGGCACATTGGGCATGAAAGGGGATCCTGCCACTATAAGGAAATATGATCAGCACCTCCCCCAAGTGGCACATTTTCTTGTATCGTTCATTGCTCAAATCCTGGGGTCCTTGCACAGGCATTTCAGCAGAGCAAAACTGCCACAAATTGCCTGTAGCAGAGAACTTCAAGGTCTTGGTGTCACTGAGGACAACTGTGTGCACAGTGATCTCACCCCACCCACATAAAACCCTTGGGGTTTGGGAGGGGTGAAACTTCCCCATGGAAGTCTACCCCCTTTTCTCCTTCTCCTCACTGTGGTACCCCAAACCTATTCCTCATATTCCTTCTCTGCCTCCTGCTGCTTCTGCTTCACAGGAATGAAGGTAGTAGGTAGTGTTTTCTACTGGCCATAAGACAGCAGAAAGTTCTCCTCTTCTTTCTACTGCTGTGCCTCTATTGCCCCGTCTATGATACAGCGTGTGCACCAGGAGAAACACAACAAGGATCATGTTGTTTATTCCTGCCTCGTCATGGCTCACCATTCTGGCCACCTATTCAAAACCGGACAAGATACTGAATGCATCTTGAGTGATGATCCATTGATGTGGTGAAAAAGAGCCATCTCTAGCCTGTCCTCTTACAGTACTCATGCAGAAGCTCATTGACAGCCCGCCGCTGCAGGTGTAGCCTCTTCAGCATGGCCAACATTAGGTTCCAGTTTGTGGGTGTATCACATATCAAGTGGTTGTCAGGTAGCTTGTGTTGGTACTGCCATTTCTGGCAGGATATTGATCCAGGAACTGCTGCACCACCAGAATAAGGACATGTGCCAGACAAGGTACTTGTGTGAACTTTACCTCCTGAAGGGCTGCTAGCATGTTAGTAATACTAATACAGTGATCAGTGCTAAAAATATGCACTGCCACTGTACATATGACACTGGCTGGGGGGGGTTAAACAGCTAGGACATCAAAAGGTTAAATGTGTGGCTAGCCAGTCATTCTGTACACTATGTGTGTGGCTTTCTCCTTGCCGATCAGTGGGTGCTGGTGGACATTTGTCGGCCGGCAACCGCTGATTACCTTGTGCTGTGTCTAATCACAGCACAGCTGGGTCACTGGTGGCATGCGTGCGCTTCCTACCTGGAGGTACCAGATCACATACTAGGTAAATGATCTGGCACAGGAGAGCCGCTCTGCCACCATACATATAAGTGATGCGGTCAGTAAGTGGTTAATGAATTCCCTGCATTAAGGTAAAAAATGTTTTACAACTTGCTGTGCTCCCCCACCTCCCTAAATACTTAGACCTCAATTGATTCAGCACTGTGCACATCTGCATATCTTCTCTCCCCTTCCCTCTACTCACTGGGACTGAGGTCCCAGTGGAAGTCAGTCCTGCTTCTGTCAATCAAATGCTGTGAGGAGAAAGAGGGGGCAGGTCTGAGCTGCGCTGTGTGTGTATGTGTATGGGTGCACACAGCCCAGCTCAGGAGTGAGCTGGTACTTTTTCCCTATTGCAAGCAGCTTGTTATGGTGGCAGACCCTGGAGAGGAGGAGCTGAGAGAACCAGCAAGGGATCTCAAAAGAGGAGGTTCAGGGCCACTCTGTGTAATTCCATAGCACAGAGCAGGTATGTATAAGATGTTCGCCTTTAGTAACTGTGACAAACCCCTGTCCTCAACAAGTCTATGTCCGCCATACATGCTTCCTCTGTCCAGAACCAGCACCAGTTCCACCCACCCAGGCACCCACCCTGTGCCCCTAATGGACGCAGGGTGATTTACACCTAAGAGGGGCCAGGGGAGCTGGACACAGAGGCTCTAGAGCTCTCCAAGGTAAGCTGAGTTCCACAAACCACCCACCCAAAGTGACTCCTGTTACAGTAACATTTTAAGGTAAGCAGGCCCACCGGTATTAGGTTGTCCTTACATACACAAAACTGTATACTCTTACTGTAGGATGTCATTAATGGACCCAAGGTAGAAGAGAGTAGCCATACGGTATAGCCATGGGGGAAACCAGATGGAAGCCATTCTGAAGGCTTGAGGACTGATGTTTGACATGAATGTAGGAAGGGTTAGTGCAGGCAGCAAGCATAAAAAGTATCCCTTAAACTTTGCAAAGGTCAGGACAGGCAGTAGACAGTAGAGGGATCCACAAGCCAAATGTGGTAAGTGCAGACCAGCAGTGAGCAATTGCAGGCGGATGGGTAAGTGTATCCTAACAACTACAATTCACAGTAGTATACCCAATAAGGCACTGTATGGCAGCAACTAACAGACTGTTAGCTCTCTTTATCTAATTCAACACACAATGACAAATAGCTGCTTTCAACCTAGCCTTTTAGAGGAAGGAGGCTGGCACATAACCAAAACTCCACTTTTGCCCCTTCTAAGCTACCTAGCCTAAGTTCAATATTAGTAGTATTTTGCTATGGTGTTGAAATTGTTTGCCATGTCTGCAAACAGTGAATGGATTGTGTTCAGTTTGAAAATGAATCTCATCTCCACAAATAATGAAATACACAAACATAGCAAACACTACATTAAAGTAATATTAAACCCTCAGTTTTGTTAAGCACGTTCAACAGCTGATTTAATTTGTTCCTAAGTATGCAGCTTGAAATAAATATGCAGTGGTTTTGAATTCCTCTTATTAATTATAAATATGTATTAACTTGTCTATTCCTATAGTTAGCTAGTCTATCAAAGCTCGGATAAAGTTAATAGTGATGGTACAATAACAAGGTTAGCTATAAAAATAAACACACTGCTTAAATAAGCAAGGATCTCATTTATTTACCAGGAAAGTAGGAATGCTAACATAAAACACTAAACTAAATATTACAGAGCATATAAAACAAAAGAACTAGAAAAAGAATAAATGATACTTTACGTAAGGTCATCCTCTGTATTCAGTAGCTTTCAGATGGGCTCAATGGGGCAAGAGGAAGTCATGCCAGCTAGCCAGCACTTTAAGAGCTCACTAAGCCACCACCCACAGGGGCAGCATTGGTCCATGACTCACCGCTATTTGACCAGGGTCATCCTTCAGTAACAGCCAGCCTTTGATGTTTTGTAACTCAGGACATTTTAATTTGCACCTCCCCAGTCGGTCTTTTCTGGTGCTTCTCCACCCCTGTACCTTACATCAGGAGGCCTATGCGAGAACATCCTGTTACGACAGAAATTCACATTTATGACTCCTTGTTTCACACACCCTGTTGGATAAATTTGCTATACTGGCATTTCAAAATGGTAATCTCCAACATAGGCCACGTGACTGTATCAACCAGGCATTAAAACTCCAGAAATATGATATTAAACCATGATGCCTTTCAACAGAGCTTCTTTATCTTTTAACCCTTGCCTATGTTCCATTTTAAGACGGTGCCATGACCACTGCCCCAGGTTTCCTTTTTCAGGGTCGCTCCTTTTAACTTGCTGTATCCTGTGGAGTCAACCGTGTATGCCAGGAGTTGTTTCTCCCTACATTGTGTGCATCAATAAAAATACACAGCCTTGTAACCTGGGATGGCAAGGCACACTCCTACTCCTCCCTTCCCCACGCTAACAGACTGGCTTGAAACTGCACTGCCCACTGTTAACACTTTCCTGTGAAGATCAGGGAATCAGCACTGAGAGAGCAAGAGCCAGCAGCATTGAAAGTTGTAAACTGCAAGTGTTGGAGTAAGATTATTATCTTTGATGTGCTTAATGTGTTAAGCTGCAAAACACTGAGGGTTTTAAAGGTTAAATTCACTTTTTGGCAAAATATTAATAAATGCAGACTTTTTTTGCAGGTAAAAAAATGTGCATTTTTTTTTGTTGGAGTCATGCAGGTCTGCTAGTGTATCCTCTTGCCCATACATCTGGAATTCCCCTTTAACAAGGGAGCCCCCAGATCCTGGCCTTCCCCCATGTGAATGAGTATTGGGTACATTGTACCCCTACCCATTCACCCAAAAAAAAGTAGTGTAATGTGAAAAAATACAGTAGACAGTTTTTGACAAGTCTTTTATTAAAAATATCTTCTTCTTCCCCGCTTCCTCCTCCGGTCTTCCTCCATCTTCTCCCACATCTTCCTCCTCCGGGCTTCTCCTTCTCCCACTTCTTCTTCTGCACTTCTTCTTTCTCCTGTCTTCTTTGGCCGGTGTTCATTTACACTGCCGCCAATGACCCCTCCGATGCTGCGTCTTACTGATCTGTCTGCGTCAATGTCAAGCATGTCGTAGATAATGATGGGGGCGTGGCCATCAGATGACACCATCCAGAGGCCCCGCCCCCCTGTGACATCATCGCCTGAGCATGATGGATCCGTGATGGCACAAGGGGGCACCCACCCACCCATGTTGAGGGCATGTGGCCTGGTATGGTTCAGGAGGGGGGCGCTCACTTATACCCCTACCTTTCCTGACCTGCTGGGCAGCATGATTGGATAAGAGTCTGGTATGAATTTTGGGGGGGCACCACGCCTTTTTTTGAAAACATTTTGGCGTGGGGGGTCCACTCCAAATTCATACTAGACCCAAGGGCCTGGTATGGAACTGGGGACCCCACGCTGTTTTTTTCAAAATTTTTTTTTAAGCCGGCAATTCTTTTTTTTTAAAATTCAGCGGGGAAGCCTGCTGACAGCTGATGACTCATCGGTTTATAAGAACGTGGTGGCCAGCTTCCCGGCCCTCTCCTTAGTGACCACTGGATCCCCTGAGCTCTTCCACTTTTAGCTCTCAGTATCTTCCTCAATTGTCACCCCCCACTTACCTGCTGGGTCCATGGCTTGGCATTTACAGATACTCTTCAAGCATCACCCCTGCTGACCCGCTAGGTCCCTGGCTTGGCACCCACTGATGCTCCGCAAGCATCACCTCTGCTGTCCCACTGGGTCCCTGGCTTGGCACTCTGTGAAATTTTCCTCCTTCTTCACTGTCCCCGGCTGGTGAGAAGACTGCTCTGGTACTGGCTTCAGTTTACTCACAGTGGTCTCTGGGAACAAGGTGGATGGTCCCTTAGTGGCGACAGCTTCCCCTTCTAACTCCGACCATAGCTGGTTCCTGGTAAAAAGATTATAGATAGGGGTAAGTGGCGCTACCTTTAACAGGTTACCTAAAAAAATATAACAGATATAAAAATGAATACATATTACGTACTCGTATGTAAAGCAACAGTCACTCAAGACCATTGATTAGTGAGTGTGAGTGTGCCTCTCTTAAATATAGTGAACCGTGCTATTATACCAATCTCATACCATACCCTTAAGTATATAAAGTGTAGTTAACCATCAAATGTGGATAATATATATCAAAATTGTAAATAGAAAATTCAATAAACACCACAATCTGTAACATAGAAGGGAATCTGTCCAATAGGAATCCCCCCCCCCCCCCCGGAAAACAATGTGGTGTCCAATCTCCAAGTAACATTAATCAACACGTGCAGTTAGTGATATCCCATAACCCAGATCCTGTGTTGATCCACTTTCCCATCCACAGTCAAAACAAATGGACGGGAACCACAAGTGTTTCCAAAGATAGGTGGTATAGAGTATGGAAAATCTAAGACATCTGAAGATATATCCTAAGTAGTCCCAGCATAGGCAAAAAATGCAAAGATACAAAAAATCCAAACAATAGTGCAAAAAATGGTGCAAAAAATAGTGGAAAAATAAGGCAAAAAATAGTGCATCAAATTCCAGCATAAGCAAAGGTCTGTGATTAGTGACTTTCGTGAAGACAGCGGCTCATATCCAGTGACTTGCGGTGCTCCCCCTCAAGGATCCCCACTCACCAGCTCCCTACACCCCTGCAGGGGTAATAGGCATGTAGTACCAGGCAGTAGAATGGTGTTTTGGGTCCCCAGGTGCTCCCGCTCCAGATGTGATGTATCCGTCAGTTCATCCTGGTCTGTGTATCAGCCTTGAGCTTTGATCCGTGAGCGCGGAAAGCCATCCCCCTTTTTCATAGCTGGTTCCTGTTGTAGAATTCCATATTAATGTATTTCATATTATTCATATTAATTTGTATATGTCACAAGTTTACTGGGTGAAAGGTTATTAGGATAGTTCATTTTAGGTTTTTAAGAGTACTACTTAGAATAGAAACACTTTGACAGCAGTTGAACTACAGCCTGATAAGATAATATTCCTTGAGGGTAATAAATAAACATTGTCAAGAATAAGTGATAAAACTTCTTATTCTGGTTGTTTAAAAGTAACTATGTGGAATATGGGTAAGCTATGTACATTAATTAAACTTGACAGGGTAAAAAAGGTCTGCTTGTGTCCCAAATAAAACAGTTAAAATACAATTGAATAAGAGAACACTATTATGTGCATGTATGTATATATTAATAATTAGACAATAGTGAATAAATTAGTTAGCTTTGTGTATATGTGTGTATGTATATTATATATATATATATATATATATATATATATATATATATATATATATATACAGTATCTCACAAAAGTGAGCACACCCTCACATTTTTGGCCCCCATCTCCCGGAAGTGGGGAACAGTACCTGTCAAAAACAGGTACCCATTCCCCCCTCCCCCCTGAAAGGTGCTAAATGTGGCAGCGGAACTACACACAACTCAATATTAATTAATAATTTAGATATACTAAATATATATAGATCCTTTCATCAGCATGCTTATATAAATTAGAATTGTTTTCAAATTACATGGTCACATTATATATAATATTGTACTAGCTAGCAGCACCTACCATTTAACTTATTATTTTCTTGTTAAATATGTTGCCTCGTCTGAGGCTATGCTAGCTTCCTCCTTCTGGGCTGCCTGTTCTTCATGGGTTCTCCCTTGCTGGGCGGCCACTGCACAGCACAGATCAATCTGCAGTCTGCATGCAGGACTCCACCACTACATCACTACTTGAGTGGGCGGCCCCGGCGCCGGACATCTCTACATCTCCAGTACACAGGAGGAGGAACACTGGAGCCGAGCCATTGGGGTGGGTCAGAGATGGGACTGTGAGAGCAGCAGTTGCTCAAGTTAGTTAAAAAAATAGTCTGCGGCAGCCACAGACCCTGCAAGGACCGCTGCACCACTGCTAACAAAGTTATTGTTACTTAAACTCTGTGCAGTGCAGTATACAATTCCACCCTAGCACTGCCAGTAGCTTCACTCTAGATCTGACTTACCCTAATGAGGCCCCATGTGCATCTGGGGCTCCTGGGTTGTGCCCAGGTATGCCCACTCGATAAGACGGCCCTAGGGGGGTGAGTTATAGAATGAGAGTCTTAATTTCTAATATTAGCTTGAAAGCTCTGGTGAGCAAGATCCCTTATTGGTATTTGCTATAACTTATTTTGTCCTACCTGATTACAATAATTAGTAATCATCAGGCTGATTACTAGTTTGACTAAAGTAATAATTTGTTTCCTTATTCCAGGAGCAGCTAACACGTTTTCACATGTAAAGTTATACTCTGTAAAATTTCACTCCTTTTGATTTTTTATTATTCAAGTTCCTAGTTATGCTACTACAGGTGGCAAAGTCAGTTTTTGGATTAGGGTCACTCTGCATTAATATGATCTAATTAACAATAAAATGTGTATATCATTTTTCTTAAGGAAACTCTAGTTAATTAATAACATTTTGAAAAACCTGGAAGCTGTGTTCTTGGGTGCAATGTACATGAGACATATTTTAGGAGGGGTTCTCCTGAATAACATTATATTAAAATTGGGATTTTTGGGGATCATACACAGTAATAGCATGCAATGTAAATCTGCAACCAACCAATTAAGTATAATATTTTATTGTAGAAGGAGTATGTATATACAGTATATGTAGGTCCCTATTCCCCTCCTCTTTTTCCATATTTACAGTATATGTAGAGTGGGATCAATCTATAGTTTTTTTACTTTATTAAACATTGGGTTAGCCTTATCCCAGATATGTGGCTTGTTTTTGGTCACCAATTATAAGTGTTACATTTATTGATATGGGGAAAAATGTTTTATGGTGCTCATGTGTCAAGTGTAATTAAATAAACTGTAATGACATTCTATGTACTGTATGGTCCCTATAAAGGACATGGCAGAATGGCAGTGGCAGGCAAAAGGGCGTACAGGTACGTCCCCTTTAAGAAGCAGTGTCGCCGCTGCGGTCTCCGTGACCGCTGGTCCTGCATACTCGATGTCTGCTGGGTGCCCGCGATCGTGTCACGGAGAGGAAGAACGGGGAGATGCTTTTGTAAACAAAGCATTTCCCCGTTTTGCCTAGTGACAGGACAGTGATCACAGCTCTCTCTCATCGAGAGCTATGATCACTGTTCTGTGTGTTAAAGCCCAGCCCCCTCACAGTTAAAATCACTCCCTAGGACACACTTGACCCCTAGTGGTTAACCCCTTCACTGCCAGTGTCATTTACACAGTAATCAATGCATTTTTATAGCATCGTTCACTGTATAAATGACAATGGTCCCAAAATAGTGTAAAAAATGTCCGATATGTCCGCCATAATGTCGCAGTCCTGATAAAAATCGCAGATCGCCGCCATTACTAATAAAAAAATTAATAATAAAAATGCTATAAATCTATCCCCTATTTTGTAGACGCTATAACTTTTGCGCAAACCAATCAATATACGCTTATTGCGATTTTTTTTTTACCAAAAATATGTAGAAGAATACATATCGACCTAAACTGAGGAAAAAAATAGTTTTTTTATATATTTTTGGGGGATATTTATTATAGCAAAAAATAAAAAATAATGCTTTTTTTTCAAAATTTTCGCTATTCTTTTGTTTATAGCGCAAAAAATAAATACCGCTGAGGCGATCAAATACCACCAAAAGAAAGCTCTATTTGTGGGAAAAAAAAGGACATCAATTTTGTGTACAGTACAATGTCGCACGACCGCGCAATTGTCAGTTAACCACTTCAGCCCCGGAAGAATTTATCCCCTTCCTGACCAGAGCACTTTTTGCAATTCTGCACTGCGTCGTTTTTAACTGACAATAGCGCGGTCATGCGACGTGGCTCCCAAACAATATTGACGTCCTTTTTTTCCACAAATAGAGCTTTCTTTTGGTGGTATTTGACCACCTCTGCGGTTTTTATTTTTTGCGCTATAAACAAAAAAATAGCGACAATTTTTAAAAAACGCATTCTTTTTTACTTTTTGCTATAATAAATATCCCCCAAAAATATATTAAAAAAAAATGTTTTTCCTCAGTTTAAGCCGATACGTATTCTTCGACATATTTTTGGTAAAAAAAAATCGCAATAAGCGTTTATTGATTGGTTTGTGCAAAAGTTATAGCGTCTACAAAATAGGGGATAGTTTTATGGCATTTTTATTAATAATTTTTTTTTTACTAGTAATGGTGGCGATCAGCGATTTTTATCATGACTGCAACATTATTGCGGACACATCGGACAATTTTGACACATTTTTGGGACCACTGGCATTAATACAGTGATCAATGCTATAAAATTGCATTGATTACTGTAAAAATGTCACTGGCAGTGAAGGGGTTAACCACTAGGGGGCGGGGAGGGGTTAAGTGTGACCTGGGCAGTGATTGTAAGTGTGGGGGGGATGGGCTAGGAGTGACATGACACTGACCGCTGCTCCCTATGACAAGGAGCAGACGATCTGGGTCCTGTCACTAGGAAGAACTTGGAGATGCTGTTTACATCGGCATCTCCCAATTCTTTAGCTCCTTGACACGATCGTGGGTATCCCAGCGGCGATCGAGTCCGCGGGTCCCGCAGGCACGGTCATAGAGCTTGCGACAGGTGCGTGCACCGCTGGCGGGAAATTCAAAGTATCGTACAGGTACGTTACTTTGCCCAGCCGTGCCATTCTGCTGCCGTATATGTGCTGACAGCGGTCGGAAAGTAGTTACAGCGACGCAGTGCCGAATCGCAAAAAGTGCTCTGGTCAGGAAGGGGGTAAATTCTTCCGGGGCTGAAGTGGTTAAATTTAGAAAGTTTTACTGACAACAGAAACTGTGTCATATAAAAATGTGAAGCTTTCTTTTGCTCATTGATCTAGGCATTGTTTCATCATTGATAATAACACTGATTATTTTTTTTCAGGTTTTATTGTCTTCTTTCAGATACGTAGGGACATAGTAATGCACATTTTCTTAACCTCTTTGGATTTAACAGACTGTGCAAGTGACCGTGTAATTTGATTTCTTTTTAATTCTGAACATTATCACAATGTAGTTTCATAAAATGTAGTTCTACAAAGTCTATTTTGTGTGCCTTGTATATAGACTATATTGCAATGAAAGAACAAAGCTATAGATATACTTTAATAACTGTCTGCTCCCTTTTAAAGTAAATCAAATTTTTTCATATGGTCATGCAAATGTACGAGACAACAGCTAAGTGTCTGATGTGGGAACTGTTTCCCAGGATTGGGGTGTACACAGCACTGATATCAGATCAGGGGCGGATCCAGAGTCTAGTCTCGGGAGGGGCACTGCCAGAAAAAACTTTTTTTCTGGCAATTTATCAGGGAAATGGCTGGTGTTGGTGCTTCAATCATCACGGCACCATGGTTGTTATGGTGTCAGGATGATTAAGCACATTATTTTATTATTACATAGTTACATAGAATGAAATAGTTCAACTCACCATCAGACATTAATGGAGGGTGGAATGGGGACAGATGGGGGGAGGGTTATGGCAGGTGACAAGAAATTTCCCATGTTGTAAACAGCCATTGGAAACTGTAGTGCCATTTGTACTACTAAAAAATATATGAAAAACACCAGACCAAAATGTAATAATGCATTAAAGTGTTTGTTCACCAATGCCAGAAGTCTGCCAAGCAAAATAGGTGAGTTGGAAGCTCTGGTGCATGAAGTGAACTATGATGTAATCGGTATTGCTGAAACTTGGCTTCAATCCTCACATGACTGGGCTATTAATATTCCTGGCTATGCACTCTTTCGGAGAGACAGGGTAAAAAGGAAAGGTGGCGGGGTCTGTCTCTATGTGAGAAGTGATCTCAAAGCAAGTGTGAAAGAGGACCTGATTGATGGAGAGTGTGATGAGTCTGAAGCATTATGGGTGGAACTACATATAGATGGGCGTAGTTCAAAGTTAATCATTGGAGTTTGTTATAGACCACCCAATGTTAACGAGGAGGTGGAGACTCAGCTCCTTGCACAGATGGAAAGGGCTGCAAGGGCTGGGACAGTGATAATAATGGGAGATTTTAACTACCCAGAAATTGACTGGAGTAATGGCACTGCTGGGACAGTTAAAGGGCAAAAATTTATAAACCTAGTACAGGACAATTTTATGGTCCAGTTTATTGAGGCCCCAACTAGGAATGAAGCTCTGTTGGACCTGGTAATCTCAAATCATGCAGAGCTTATTACTAATGTGCAGATAAAGGAACACCTGGGTAGCAGTGACCATAACATGATTTCATTTGATGTTAGCTGTAAACAAGAAATACATAAGGGAAAGATAAAAACACTTAACTTCAAGAGAGCAAATTTTCCAAGGATGAGGGCTGCTCTCGAGGACTTAGACTGGGAGGGAATATTGGCAGCGATAAACACAGAACAGAAATGGGAATTCTTCAAAAAGACTGTTTGGGACCTCACTGCAAAGTATATTCCCATGGGCAATAAGTTTAAAAGGCTAAAAAGAAAACCTATGTGGCTCACGGTCAAAGTTAGAAAAGCTATAAACAATAAGAAAAGAGCTTTTAAAAAATATAAAAATGAAGGAACACTAGTGTCATTTAAATGCTACAAAGAATTTAACAGAATATGTAAAAAGGAAATCAAGGGTGCAAAAATTCAAAATGAACGAGAGATCGCAAAAAATAGTAGGACAAACCCCAAAAAATTCTTCAAATATATTAATAGTAAAAAGGTCAGGTCTGAGCATGTAGGCCCTTTACAAAATAATCTAGAGTGGGTGACTGGGGACAAGGAGAAGGCTAATTTATTAAATTCTTTCTTCAGCTCTGTGTATACAAAAGAGCATGGGGAAGTTCATGTCCATAATGGGGGTGGTATTGACACAGCCCCCAATGATCCACAATGGCTCAAAAGGGATATGGTCCAGAAATATTTAGACAGAATAAAGGTGGATAAAGCACCTGGACCTGATGGCATCCACCCACGGATCCTAAAAGAATTGAGCTCTGTAATTTCAAAGCCATTGTATCTAATTTTTAGGGACTCGTTAATGACGGGAATAGTACCGCTGGATTGGCGCAGGGCGAACGTGGTGCCTATATTTAAAAAGGGATCAAAGTCTTTACCAAGTAACTATAGACCTGTTAGTTTAACTTCTATAGTCGGGAAGATACTGGAGCGTTTAATAAAAGACCACATAAACGAGTTCTTGCTGGAAAAAAACATTTTAAGCAACAGACAGCATGGGTTCATGAAAGACAGAAGTTGTCAGACAAACCTGATTTCTTTTTATGAAGAGGTAAGTAAAACCTTGGACAGAGGGGTGGCTGTGGACGTGGTTTATTTGGATTTTGCAAAAGCGTTTGATACAGTTCCGCACACACGGCTCATGTGTAAGTTAAAGTCTACAGGCTTGGAAATATCAGTTTGTAAATGGATAGAAAACTGGCTAAAAGACAGAATTCAGAGAGTAGTGGTTAATGATTCTTACTCTGAATGGTCTAAGGTTATCAGTGGTGTACCCCAAGGTTCAGTGCTGGGACCCTTACTCTTTAATATCTTTATAAATGATATTGGGTCTGGGATCAAAAGTAACATTTCTGTCTTTGCAGATGACACCAAGCTATGCAGTGGAATAACGTCCTTACAGGATGTCTCCAATTTACAAGCTGACCTCAATGCTCTGTCTAATTGGGCGACTATGTGGCAGATGAGGTTTAATGTTGAGAAATGTAAAGTTATGCACTTGGGGGCTAAGAATATGCATGCATCATACATGCTAGGGGGAGTACAACTGGGGGAATCTGTAGTGGAGAAGGATCTGGGGGTTTTGGTAGATCATAAGCTCAATAATAGCATGCAATGCCAAGCTGCGGTTTCCAAAGCGAGCAAAGTTCTTTCTTGTATTAAGAGAGGTATGGACTCCAGAGAGAGAGATATCATTTTGCCCCTGTTCAAATCATTAGTAAGACCTCATCTGGAATATGCAGTTCAGTTTTGGACACCAGTTCTCAAAAAGGATATCGGGG
The DNA here is from genome assembly GCA_037952925.1 of Lithobates clamitans. NCBI lineage: Eukaryota > Metazoa > Chordata > Amphibia > Anura > Ranidae > Lithobates > Lithobates clamitans. The sequence continues at coordinate 518,334 of JBBGZY010000802.1, forward strand.
AACTGGAGAAAGTGCAGAGAAGGGCAACCAAACTGATAAGAGGCATGGGGGAGCTCAGCTATGAGGAAAGATTAGAGGAACTGAATTTGTTCACTCTTGAGAAGAGGAGAATAAGGGGGGATATGATCAACATGTTTAAATATATAAGGGGTCCATATAGTGAACTTGGTGTTGAGTTATTCACTTTACGGTCAACACAGAGGACAAGGGGGCACTCTTTACGACTGGAGGAAAAGAGATTTCATCTCCAAATACGGAAAGGTTTCTTCACAGTAAGAGCTGTGAAAATGTGGAATAGACTCCCTCCAGAGGTGGTTCTGGCCAGCTCAGTAGATTGCTTTAAGAAAGGCCTGGATACTTTCCTAAATGTACATAATATAACTGGGTACTGACATTTATAGGTAAAGTTGATCCAGGGAAAATCCGATTGCCTCTCTGGGATCAGGAAGGAATTTTTTCCCCTGCTGTAGCAAATTGGAGCATGCTCTGCTGGGGTTTTTTGCCTTCCTCTGGATCAACTGTGGGTATAGTATTGGGTATATTGGATTGTACGTTTTTTTTTTTTTTTTTTTTTCTTTTTATGGTTGGACTGGATGGACTTGTGTCTTTTTTCAACCTGACTAACTATGTAACTATGTAACTATATAATGCAGAATCAGTGGGAGCCCTGAGCGTGTCACTTGCCACCGTCACCTGCCAAATGTTGCGTATTGTCACTTGCCACGTCACCTGGCACACGCTGCGGATTGTCACTTGCCACGTCAACTGCCGCCAGATGCAGATTGTCACTTGCCACGTCACCTGCCACATGTTGTGGATTGTCACTTGCCACGCCACCTGCCACATGTGTCGGGTTGTCACTTGCCACGTCACCTGCCACACGTTGCTGGTTGTCACTTGCCTGCTGCCAGATGTAGCTTGTCACTTGCCATTGTCACCTCCCACATGTTGCGGATTGTCACTTGCCACATCACCTGCCACACATTGCTGACTGTAATTTACCACATCACCTGCCACATGTTGCTGGTTGTCACTTGCCTGCCGCAGATTGTCACTTGCCACGTCACCTGCCACATGTTGCGGATTGTCACTTGCCACGTCACCTGCCACAGGTTGCGGATTGTCACTTGCCACGTCACCTGCCACACGTTGCTGGTTGTCACTTACCACAAGTTGTGGACTGTCACTTGCTGCTAAGGTGGGGATTGTCTTTTGCTGTGTCCCAGAGTCAGGCAGCAGAGAGATGATGTAATCTCTCTGCTGCCCGCAGCTGCCTGCACAGTGAGGGCGGGCGGTGAGAGATGATGTCGGTTTCCCCTAAAAAATCTGTTTCCCCTGGCTCTCGGCTGAGATTGAAACTCCATTCTGCTACACCGCTGCTCCTCCTACTCTCCCCTGAATGCACGGGGCAGGGACGGTAGAAGGATGATTAGCATTTAGGGGAGAGTAGGAGGAGCAGCGGTGCAGAGGGCTGGAGAGGCGGAGTTCCGATCTCAGCCGAGATCAATAGCCAGGGGAAACAGATTTTGTTGGGGAAACCGATCTTGGCACAACACCGGCCGCCCACTCTCTCACCCTCCCGCTCTCTCACCCGCATCTAATTTCTTGGGGGAGGTGCAATTGCCACGTTGCCCCCCCTTGGATCCACCCCTGTATCAGATAATGGTACCCATTTTTATGAAAATTCAGTTCCATTCTGTTCTATGCTTGGCATAGACAATAGAACCTTGTGTCCACACTCATATTCATTGGTGGACAGGATGTATGGGCTGTTGTAGACCAAATAAAATACAATTTACTGGGCCATATGAAACTCTGCATAGATTTTGTCATTAATTTTAGGAGTTCTAGAGGCAAATGATAGTTGCTTAGACCAGGGCTCAAAATTTCAAGTCCTGGGCTACTAGCCAGGTCTCAAGGGTTACTCGCCACCAGTTGCCCCACACAACCCTTACCCTGCCCCGCCCCTAATCACGCCATCTTAAATTATCTCATGAAATGGCACTTAAATGTTTTATGCAGAATTAAGTTACAAAAATAATTTTTAACAACAACTTTATCAGTTCCCCTTAGCTCAGCCTCACCAGTGCCCATCAAAGCAGGCTCACCTGTGCCCATCTATGCAGCATGACCTGTGCCTATCATTGCAGCCTCAATGTGCCCAACATTGCAGCCTTGCCGTGCCCCACAATGCAGTCTCACCGTGCCCCACAATGCAGTCTCACCGTGCCCCACATTGCAGCCTCACCGTGCCCCACATTGTAGCCTCACCTTTCCCCGCATTATAGCCTCACCGTGCCCCACATTGTAGCATAACCGTGAGCCCATTACAGCCTCACTTTGCCCCCATTGCAGCCTCACTGTGCCCCACATTGTAGCCTCACTGTGCCCCACATTGCATCCTCACTGTGCCCCACATTGCAGCCTCACTGTGCCCCCATTGCAGCCTGTCTGGGCCCCACATTGCAGCCTGACTGTGCTGCACATTGCAGCCTCACCATGCCCCACATTGCAGCCACACCATGCCCCACATTGCAGCCTCACTGTGCCCCACATTGCAGCCTCACCATGCCCCACATTGCAGCCTCACTGTGCCCCAAATTGCAGCCTCACTGTGCCCCAAATTGCAGCCTCACTGTGCCCCACATTGCAGCCTCACCGTGCCCCACATTGCAGCCTCACCGTGCCCCACATTGCAGCCTCACTGTGCCCCAAATTGCAGCCTCACTGTGCCCCCATTGCAGCCTTACAGTGCCCCTATTGCAGCCTTACATTGCCTCCATTGCAGCCATATGGTACCCCCATTGCAGACTTTCATTGCCCCCATTGCAGCCTTACATTGCCCCCATTGCCGTCTTGCCAGGGCGGAGGAAGTGAGAGGGGTGGCTGGATCGTGACTGGAGTTAGAGGAGAGCCGCGGAATCACCGAGTGGTAAAACACACTGTAACAGTTTACATTGACTGTCTCCGCTCTGCTCACTCTCACACAGCCCCGCCTCCTCCTAACCCTGCACCTGTAATAGACAGAATGCATCCCAGCATTGGACCCGCGTTCTGTCTATTACAGGCACGAGGTTAGGAGGAGGCGGGGCTGGGTGAGAGTGAGCAGAGCAGAGACAGTTTTTTATTGCTTGGTGATCCCGCGACTCTCCTCTAACTCCATGCACTCTTCTACCGGGAGGACGGCTCCCGGTCAACCCCGCCCAGTCAACCCGGTGTTGCTCAACCCCCCACTACCAGGTAGCCCAGCTCCTCACCAGCCCTCATTTTCCACTCGCAAAATGCGGGTAGGCGAGTGGAAAATTTGAGGGCTGGCTTAGACTTAATGCTGTACAGTGGGGAAAAAATGTTCATGTGTTTAAAAGAATTAACTAAATTGGTGTAGTTTTTTTTCTAAACAGATCCTTGTTTAAGAAGCGATCTCTTGTTCCAATGAGAGCCACTAAAGGAATGTATGTCAGTAACTCTTGAAGACTGCAAGTACATTAAAGATCATGAAAGGAAGTGGAAGAATTCACAATTCAAGTGTCTATTTAAATCCACATTTGTGACAGTGACATTTTCAGTTTCTATAGTAGTCACAGTCTGAGTGAGATAAGCAGGAGTGTTATTCACATAAGTGCAAGTGGAATGCATACAAAAGACTGTTGCAGAAAAAGACATTAGAACTATTTTAGTAATGGACAATTCTAAATAATTGTATGTGATACTCTGTATGTAGAGAATTACCTTTGTTTTGATTGTTATGGTATATGTCATATTATTAAGATATATTATATTATGTCATATTAAGTATTATTATTGTGAACACCTTAAAGTGGAACTTTGGTCAGAAAATTAAGTCCTGCTGGATCACTTGAGGCTGACCCCTTTTGCTGGTGTAGATATGAAACACAGTAAAAATAAATGCCTATACTGTTTAAAATCCACTGTCTCACCCTGCTCGGCACATGCTCAGTTATGTTCTATTTTTTGCACTGATTAAAATCTAGAGGTCAGTCTGCTGACAGCCTGAAATTCTACTGCTGCTCAAGGGTTGTGGGCTTCAGTAAAATGTTAGCAAAATAATTAACGTGGAATGTATTTTTCTTGCTCATAAACATTATTTTTATCACATTTTTATGAGTAGAGTTCCACTTTGAGAAAATGTTCAATCATTATAAACAAATAGTTTTATCATTTTCTGAGGAAAAAAAAGTGGGGAGGTGTAATTTAATGAGTATGACATTTCGCTAAGAATGTATGGTATTGATGCTTTATAAGATACGTTATGTTATTTATATTTTGATATTTGCATGATGTGAGCCAAGAACTCTCATTTATATGTTGGGGGACACTTATAAAAAAAAGAGTCAGATATATGTGTGCAGATTTTTTTAATATGATGTTTTATAATTCATGTTTTAAGACATAGGAGAGTATAAAAAATAAACCATAGAAATTAAAATTAGGCTACTGACTTAGACAGTATAGCAGTGACTGACAGAAGAGACCCATGGTGACTGTTATAGGATTAATGGGCTACAGTATAGTATGTGCAGGGATGGACAAAAAGTGAAATTGTTTGGGGTTTAGCAAACTTTGTGGGAAGACTACAAAATTAAAACAAATGAAATGGACTAATTGTATTGACGGTATGACATGACCAGGGTGATAGTGACTGATAGGTGGAGTCAAGGTTAAGAAATTATAAGAATTTTACCTTTATTGTATGGGAAATAGTATAGGTTGGGAAATGAAAAAGAATAGTCTATATAAAATACTTTGTACTGAAAACATGTACTTCAAGGGATTTATACTGATAATGTGGATTAATATTCTTATGCCCCGTACACATGATCGGACTTTCCGACAACAAAACCATGGATTTTTGTTCGAAGGTTGTTGGCTCCAACTTGTCTTGCATACACACGGTCACACAAATGTTGGCCAACAATTACGAACGTGGGAACGTGGTGACGTACAAGACGTACGATGAGCCGATAAAAAAGAAGTTCAATAGCCAGTGCGCCACACTTTGGGCTCCTTCTGCTTGATTTCAAGCATGCGTGAACTTTTGTGCGATGGACTTGTGTACACACGATCGGAAAGTCTGACAACAAAGTTTTGTTGGAAGAAAATGTGAGAACCTGCTAGCAAACATTAGTTGGTGGAAAGTCTGACAACAAATGTTCGATGGAGCATACACATGGTCGGGCTTTCAGCCAACAAGCTCACTCCCAACATTTCCCGTCGTATAATATGACCGTTTGTATGCGGCATTAGAGTATTGTATTATGATAAAACTATATAGATACATGTATACTATGTTATTGGATGTTGTAGAAGTAAAAGGAACACACTTAATTATGTTTTTAAATAAAACGATAGTGTAGGAGCCATTGCCCTGTAGGTTGCCCTGAAATGCTTGCCAGAGGCCTATTGTATCCTGACACTGACTATTTTTACTACTATAATTTTGAAGTTTATTTAATATCCAGACAAATATCGGGTGATCGCAGAAGACATGATGCATTTTGTTACAAATGTTAATTGCTACAAAGGAAGGATTTCATTCAATAAAGATTATCATCAATAATATTATTCAATATTAAAGCAATAGTTATTAGTCTTTTTTAATGTATATTATATTATTCCATAAATATAGAAAATCTTAATTTCTAAATGTTGAACTCTAGATGACCTCTCTGCTTCCCGGCCCCCTCCTTAGCAATCCCCTGAGCTCTTCCACTTTTAGCTCTCAGTATCTTCCTCAATTGTCACCCCCACTTCCCTGTTGGGTCCCTGGCTTGGCACTCACAGATACTCTTCAAGCGTCACCCTGCTGACCCGCTAGGTCCCTGGCTTGGCACCCACTGATGCTCCGCAAGCATCACCTCTGCTGTCCCACTGGGTCCCTGGCTTGGCAGTCGGTGAAGTTTTCCCCCTTCACTGTCCCCGGCTGGTGAGAAGACTGCTCTGGTACTGACTTCAGTTTACTCACAGTGGTCTCTGTTAACAAGGTGGATGGTCCCTTAGTGGCGACAGCTTCCCCTTCTTACTCCGACCATAGCTAGTTCCTGTTGTAGAATTCCATATTAATGTATTTCATATTAATTTGTATATGTTATTACTATAATTATCATCATTAATTATTATGATATTCATATTATTATTATTATATAGTAGTGGTCTTATCATGAATAATATTATTCAATATTAAAGCAATAGTTATTAGTCTTTATTAATGTATATTATATTATTCCGTAAGTAGAGAAAATCTTAATTTCTAAATGTTGAACCCTAGATGACCTCTCTGCTTCATGCTGGTATTTTTTATAAGACAGTCACAAGTTTACTGGGTGAAATGTTATTAGGATAGTTCATTTTAGGTTTTTAAGTCTACTACTTAGAAGAGAAACACTTTGACAGCAGTTGAACTACAGCCTGATAAGATAATATTCCTTGAGGGTAATAAATAAACAGTGTCAAGAATAAGTAATAAAACTTCTTATACTGGTGGTTTAAAAGTAACTATGTTTAATATGGGAAAGCTATGTACATTAATTAAATTTGACAGGATGAAAAAGGTCTGCTTGTGTCCCAATTAAAACAGTTAAAATACATTTGAATAGGAGAACACTATTATGTTTATGTATGTATATATTAATAATTAGACAATATTGAATAAAGTAGTAGTAGCTTTGTGTATGTGTGTAAGTATAATATATATATATATATATATATATATATATATATATATATATATATATATATATATATGTATATATATGTATGTATATATATATATATATATATATATATATATATATATATATATATATATATATATATATATGTGTGAATATAGTATCTTTTTGTGAAACCAATATAACTATAAGACATATAAGGCATAAGGTGGGGTTATTGCAAGTTCATTTTCCCAAAATCGTAAATCTGTTATCCTTGAGTTGGTGAAGTCTTATCAGGACAAGGAGGGTTTGATTTAACATGACTGGGTGCCATATTGTCTCTATACAAGTGTTTTAATGGGTAAAACCATAGACAAAAAAAAAATTGCAATAAGCTTATATTGATTTATTTGTGCAAAAGTTATAGCATTTACAAATTAGGGGATAGATTTATGGCATTTTTATTATTTATTTTTTTAATAGTTTTGCTAGTAATCAGCGATTTTTATTGGGACTGCGACATTGGGCAGGACAGATCGGACACTTGACACTTTTTTGGGACCATTGACCTTTATACAGCGATCAGAGCTAAAAATAGCCACTGATTACTGTATAAATGTCACTGGCAGGGAAGGGGTTAACACTAGGGGCCGATCAAGGGGTTAAATGTGTTCCCTCAGTGTGTGTCCTAATTATGGGGGGATGGGAGTGACTAGAGGAGCAGACATATCGCTGTTCCTAACTAACAGGAACACACGATCTGTCTCTCCTCTCCTGACAGAACCCGGGATTTGTGTGTTTACACACACAGAACCCTGTTCTGTCTCTCGTGCCCACGATCACCGCCGGCCACGCGTATCGGGTCCCTTCGCCAGGCATCGGTTCCTCTTAAAGGAGCCAACGTACTTGTACGTTGTTTTGTGCAGGGCTGCCAACCTGCCAACATATATGTACATGTGGCGGTTGGGAAGTGGTTAAATAGTGTTTTTGTATGTGTCCTGAGTTCAGATTGATTAAATACTCCAGTGAAGAGCCTGGACATAACTGTAAAAAGTACACTTTATCATGTTTGCAATGCATTATATGTCAAATTATGGTTCCATAGTTAGCTTTTATTAAAGAAAAAAATCTGCTGTGCTTAATTTGAACGAAACACCTTATAGGAGAGTTTACATTTAAGATCACATTGTAATCTTTGCATTACATTGCTGCTAAATATCTCCCTTTTTTTATATTTAAATATCTGTATTCTGCCAGTGGGCCTTGAAGCTCATTTTTATTCCCTCAACACGTTTATTACTGTTTTCTTCTGTTTTGACCTCAGTTCTCCTATAAAACTCATTTTTGCATACAAAATCTTTATTGCCTTTGATTTTAGAAAGCAAATGTACCACATACTGGTTTGTAATGCAGCAAAGTTTTTCTTCATCAGTATTAAACCTTCAAGCATGAAATCAGTGATCCCTCTGGCAGACATTTATTCATCTTGCAATTAAACAATATCCTTTGTTTCATGTATCAATCTAACCAATTTGGTAAATGCGCTTGTAAAGGATTAACTCTATTTTGTTATTAGCAACAGAATTGCCTCTCTGAGTGTACCCTTAAGGGAAATGACATTCACATTTTGTGAGGTGAAATAATTAGTCGCAGAGGGGTTTAAAATGTAGGGATTTAGGTAAATATGATAGCAGTGCAGTGATCCAGTAGAAGTAGGCCAATTTTTCTTTTTTGCCCATGCCGGTTAATAATGTTTTTCTTTTAATTACCTTATAGTCATTACTACTATCTGAGCTGCAGGCAGATATAAAAAAGCACACCAATTATTACTGTAATGTAGTCATTAAGAAATAAATAATGTATTTTTAAATGTAACTAGTTACTTATATTTGACTTGGTATCAGTCTCTAATTCCCTAAGTAATCTGGGAGAGGGAAGGGCAATAGAAAAAGGACTAGGCCTTCCGTACTATTAGTTACTTTAGAAAAAATGAATTTCTGTTGTGAAAACTGTTACTACCTTGCTGAACAAACCCAAATAGAATAAGCAAAATTCAGGCAGTATGTTAGTTCCAGTGGTGTAACAATGGCTCAGGTATTCCTTTTGCTATTATGGGGCCTGGGGTTGAAAGGGGTCCCATTAGGGGGTGCCGTTGGGGCAATTCAAACATAGAAAATCTGTGTGCAAATAACACCTACCCATCACTGTATTATTAAAGTTATTATTATTATTATACAGGATTTATATAGCGCCAACAGTTAACGCACCGCTTTACAACATTAGGGAGGACAGTACAAGTACAATACAATTTAATACAGGGGGAATCAGAGGGCCCTGCTCGTTAGAGCTTACAAGCTAGGAGGAAGGGTCAAGTTATATTAAACTCTACATTTTTTTTAGTATTAGGATGTCCATACTTATCTGAAATGACAAGTGTTCTCCTTCTTCTGCTACCACCGTCTCCTATTTGCAGGTGTCTCCTTAGCTAGTCAGCTGCTAAGCAGACATTTGTGCATGTGCACTCCTGGCTAGTGCTATGTATGTCTAATGACACAGCACCCAGCAAACCATGCCTTTGCTCCTTTCTTCTAGCAATTTGACAAACAGCGACAGGAGCTTATGTCTCTGCCTCCTTTAGTCCCCTCCCCTGTACATGGAAGATATTAGATGTGGTACAGCTGGTGGGGACCCGACAGTAGTTACCATGAGCTGCAGGTAAGTGTTTGGGGGTGGGGGGCACAGAAAGGTACCAGGGTGTTTTTTGCCTTAAAGCAGAACCAAAGGTAATGCTTTTTTTTCATTTAGGAGAGATTAAGGTAGGGTTATGAAAGCAGTCCAATTTTTTTTTTTTTGGGCCATCTGTGTCCCATAAGGGAGATTTACATTCACTTTGTGCCCCAAGTTCTAAACAGGAAGTGAGAGGAAATTCCTGCAAATTAAGGGAATCCCTTGGATCCAGGGTTGCCAACCATCAGTAATTTTACAGAGAGTTTGTAATAATCTGAGATCTTTTACAACTGTCTGTAAATATCAGGGGCCGATAGCTTGTCATGCTGTGTTGACTTTTTAAGTGTAAATCAGGCAAATTACTTGTTATAGGTATTGTCACTATTTCCATATTGTGTTTATACTGTTTAAATATCGGTTGTCTTCTTTTTTAATAGGAGTTCTGTCATTTTTCAGGTTGTCAGTAAAAAAAAGTGCTCTATCAGTAAATTTTCCATGTTTTGTCAGTAAAAATGCTGCAGGAGGTTGGCAACACTGCTTGGAGCCCCTTTGGTCAGAACTAGTGTCCCCATTGGAAGATTTTCCCTCCCCTCTTTAGAATTTTTGTTGTACTTTCACTTTCAATGATAATGATAAACAGGACAAATAGAGGATGAATCTCCCTAATGGGGATGCAGACAGGAATAAAAATGTAATAGGTATTCTAATCCATCTTAACTCTATCCAAAACTAGAAAAAATGTTTGCATTTAGTTACACTTTAACCACTTAACAGCCGGCCCATAGCCGGCTCCCGCTTGACCCCTGGGGAGCGCACCCGAGAACATCCGTGACCGGGTACAGAGGACCTGGCGCATCACGGATCATAGTAAATGGCCGCTGATCGAATGACGGCGCGATCACTTGTAAACAAACCGGCGTCATGTCATGAAGCTGGTTCCTCTCTCCCCTCTGTGTACTGATTGGTACAGTAGGGAGAGATCAGACGGCAGCAGCACTGTGGGCTGCATCTGTAGTACCCACAGCGCTGCTCTGTGACACAGAGCCACAATCTATCCATCCATGTTCAGCCATCCCTCCATGCTCAGAAATACCCTGCAATACCCTATGCAATACCCTGTGCAATACTCTACAATATCCTGTGCCATACCCCGCAATACTATGCAATACCCTCCAATACGCCGCAATACCCTGCAATACTCTGCCATACCCAGCCATACCCAGCCATACTAAGCCATACCCAGACATACTCTGCCATACCCAGCCATACCCAGTCATACTCGGCGATACCCTGCAATACCCTGCCATACTAAGCCATACCCAGCCATGCGCAGCCATGCTCAGCCATGCTCGGCCATGCTCAGCCATACTCGGCTGTACTCGGCCTCTGTATATGGCCAGGCTGTGGAAGTCTCAAACATGTGGTATCGCCGTACTCAGGAGGAGTAGTAGAATCTATTTTGGGGTGTCATTTTTGGTATGTACATGCTATGTGTTAGAAATATTGTATAAATGGACAACTTTGTGTTAAAAAAAAAAAAAAAAAAGCGTTTTAACCACTTCCCGCCCGCCGTCATATGACGTCCTTGAATTTGTTATCTGAATGATGGGTGCAGCTACAGGCATCATTCAGATATCAGCTTTTTCACCCGGCAATTCCCTACACCATAAGAATGATCATAGCGGCTGTTCCACTGCTTGATCGTTCTTACGGGAGGCGAGAGGGGACGTCCCCCCCCTCCCGCCACCCTCCGGTGCTTCTACCGACTCATCGCTACGATCGAAGCCAGGATCGTTTATTTTTTCTTTATTATTTCAGGCTTCCCAGCCTAAAGGTGAGATGTGGGGTCTTATTGACCCCATATCTCACTGTAAAGAGGACCTGTCATTCCATATTCCTATTACAAGGGATGTTTACATTCCTTGAAATAGGAATAAAAGTGATCAAAAAATTCATTTTTTGGAAAAAAGTGTCAAACTAAAATAAATAAAGTAAAATAAACAATGAAAAATTTTTTTTTCTAAAGCACCCCTGTCCCCGTGTGCTCGCATGCAGAAGCGAACGCATACACATGTAACCAGTAAAAAATTTTAAAGCGTCGCCTATGGGGATTTTTAAGTAGCAAAGTTTGGCGCCATTCCACGAGCGTGTGCAATTTTGAAGGGTGACATGTTAAGAATCTATTCACTTGGCGTAACTTCATTTTTCACATTAAGCAAAAACATTGGGCTATCTTTAATGTTTTGTTTTTTTAAAGCACAAAACTGTTTTTTTTTCCCAAAAAAATGCGTTCGAACAATTGCTGCGCAAACACCGTGCGAGATAAAAAGTTGCATTGGCCGCCATTGTATTCTCTAGGGTCTTTGCTATAAAAACATATATAATGTTTTGGGGTTCTATGTAATTTTCTAGCAAATAAATGATGATTTTTACATGTAGGAGAGAAATGTCAGAATTGGCCTGGGTGCTCCAGAACGCCTGAAGGTGCTCCATGCATGTTGGGCCTCAGTATGTGGCCACGCTGTGTAAAAGTCTCACACATGTGGTATCGCCGTACTCGGGAGTAATAGCAGAATGTGTTTTGGGGTGTAATTTGTTGTATGCATATGCGGTGTGTGAGAAATAACCTGCTAATATGACAATTTTGTGACAAAAAAAATAAAAAAAAAATCTTGATTTTGCAAAGAATTGTGGGAAAAAATTACAACTTCAAAAACCACCATGCATCTTTCTAAATACCTTGGAATGTCTTCTTTCCAAAAAGGGGTCATTTGGGGGGTATTTGTACTTTTCTGGCATGTTAGGGTCTCAAGAAATTAGATAGGCCGTCAGTAATTCAGGTGTGATCAATTTTCAGATATTGGCACCATAGCTTTTGGACGCTATAACTTTCACAAAGACCAAATAATATACACCAATTTGTACTTATTTTTACCAAAGATATGTAGCAGTATAAATTTTGGCCAAAATTTATGAAGAAAAATTGCTAATTTGCTAAATTTTATAACAGAAACAAAGAAAAATTCATTTTTTTACAGAATTTTCAGTCTTTTTTCTCTTATAGCGCAAAAAATAAAACACCCAGCAGTGATTAAATACCACCAAAAGAAAGCTCTATTTGTGTGAAAAAAAGTACAAAAATTTCATATAGGTACAGTGTTGCATGACTGAGTAATTGTCATTCAAAATGTGAGAGCACTGAAAGCTGAAAATTGGTCTGGTTATTAGGGGGTTTAAGTGCCCAGTGGTCAAGTGGTTAATGCAGAAAATGCAGTAAGATAAAAATACCTAGCATTTAGTGTAACTTTAAGGATTGCAGAAGTTGCCATTGACATTGACCCTGTATCCCCTGTGACATTTCCAACCAAGAAGTGATGACGTCATACTAGTCGGAGAACCCCTTTGAAGGCTTTGCTTTAGGAAAAATGTATTTATCTCTCTTAGTAGTGTAGATTTATTCCAATAGAGTTTCCTATATCCCCCAAAAGACCTCTTTTTTCGGAAAGTAGTAAGTCCAAAGGTATTTAGTAGAAGGCATGGCAAGTTTTTTGAAGTTATTTTCTTATAACAATTTTTGGGAAAATGAAGAAATTTAAATTATATGATGACGCAGTGCAGTACATCGTCATCATATAACTGGTGTGGCGGTGATCAGGGACACTGACTGGTGACAATATGTAAAAAATACAAACAAAATGTAATCGTTTTTTTATGTCTTTTTTTTAATTAAATGTTTTTCTATTTTTTATTTTTACATTTTTTGTCACCAGAGCATACAGTGTTGCCACAGTAACACTGTACTATTCTGGGGAAGTGATTAGGATTTTTTTAAATTGAATTTTAAATAGCATTCAAAAAGAAACACATACAACAATTGAATGATAGCCTGACACCAGGCCTCACTCTACACACAAACCCCAAAAATCTCAGCACTGAGCCCTCTGTATAACTCTGAAGCTTGTAGGATTTTTTTTTACACATTATGATTGTTTATATCAGTGAATTTCATTGGTATAAGCAACCATTTTTACTGAATGGAATTGATCTATTCAGTGTGTATTAATGTGATTAGTTGTGATGGCCACAGCTAATCACATGGTACAGATGGGCTGTTATTGGCCCTGTCTGTACCATGTGATCACTGTGACCAATCACAGCTAGCAACACAATTGTACACAATGAATGATATGAATGGAAGCCATCCATTGTGTACAATTGTCATGTGATCTGCTGTGATTGGTCATAGGGATCAAATGGTACTGGCAATGGACCGGTACAGTGATGCAGTGGACACAGCGGGTGACAGATAGGGCTGCAGTGTGGCCCATGGGGCACAGGTGAGGCTCGTTCTGGGAGGATGTCATGTGACATCCACCTGGAATGATGGAATGATGAATGTTCTGCCTGGCTGTCATTTGCCTATAGGCCGGGCAGAAACCGGTTAAAGATGTTTTATTATGGTCTCTGAATAATTATGTGCAGGAGTACAATTATATCATAATATCAAATATTGTCGTGGTCAGTATTACTGCTACTACACGACTACTAGTAGTGGAAATGTTAAAGGTAAAATTCCTGCATTGTTTCCCCCAACTTCCCCAAGAACTTCTGCCCACCGCACTTGTCTTTATTAGGGATGGGCGAACGGGCGAACGATTCGGCCCGAGCATAAGTTTGGGCCGAACTGTCGTTGTACAGTCATTCGGCTGTACAGTCGTTCGGATCGTTCGACCGTTTGTTCGCCCCCCCAAGCCGACCACAATGCATTGCGGTGCTGGACAGTGCATTGCAAGCCCTGATTGGCTGAAGCAGCGAAAGCTTCAGCCAATCAGGGCACAGAGCACTGTCAAAGTCATGATTGGACACTGCCATCAAGACTTTAGCCAATCATGGCTCATTCCCACCCCACAGTATAAAAGTATTCTTTCAATGGTAGCCATTTTCAGTGTGATTTTGGCGTGGAGAGAGATAGAACAGGGCTCTGTTCAGTGCTATCAATTAGTTAGTGTGCTATACTGTGCTATTTTGCTTCATTTGTTAGTGTAGAATATTAGCGTCAGTCTAGGGATAGTGTGAGTATAGTGAGGAGGACCATCATTCAGCTTTGCATAGTGTGCAGCTAGAGTAGGGACAGCTCAGATAGTTCCACTGTAGTGTAGTGAGACCGTATCATTCATACATACATTAGTGTAGAGTAGGGACAGCTCATATAGTTTCAGTGTAGTGTAGTGAGACAGTGTCAGTAATCTTGACATTAGTGTATAGCTAGAGTAGGGAAAGTTCAGTTCATGTAGTGATGGTTGAACACTATTTGATTGCGTTACTGCTGGTTTAACGCCATTTACTTCTGTATGCGTTACTGCCAGTTTAACGCCATATCGTTTTGTGTGCATTACTGCCAGTTTAACGCCATATCGTTTTGAATGCGTTACTGCCAGTTTAACGCCATATAGTTCTGTGTGCGTTACTGCCAGTTTAACACCATATCCTTTTGTGTGCGTTACTGCCAGTTTAACACCATATAGTTTTGTGCGTCACTGTACATTTGGGGCATTATATTGCAGTATATTATAATGTATCAGTGGAGTGTGTCTGTGTACTGTGAGCATTCAAATTAAAGTGCACCAAACACCTCTTTACATTGATTAAAGTGGATCTTTGTACAGATTTCAACTACTTCTTTACATTTGCTTATAAGCACCGCCCCCTCTCTCCCAATAATGTCTGGGAGGACAAAAAGGAGAGGCAGACGTTCCCTTGGCAATGTAAGGGGGCCAGCAACAAATGTGTCCAGAGGCAAAGGTGGACGTGGTGGTCAGTCCTCAGGCAGGGCATAATTTCCTCTGTTTAGTGAGTTTGCCTGTTCTATCCAGCCACAGCATGCAGAGGAGGTGGTGGACTGGCTTACTAAACCGTCCTCATCTTCCTCATCCTCTGTCACGCAAGCAGAGACAAGTGTGCAGTTCCCTGCAGTCGCCAGAGTGGATAAACCTGCCTCCTTGTCCACATCTATTCCTGCCATAGCCCCAACATCAGCCATTAAGGAGTCAGCTGAGTTATTTGACCACAGCGTCAGCCACTTGCTCCTTGATGATGCCCAGCCATTACTTGATTCAGATGTTGGTTCTGAGGTTGAGGATGACAGGAACATGAGCCTAGAGAGAGGGAAGAACACTGGAAGACAAATTGGCATTCATGTTCCCTAAGCCACAGCGTATTTCCAAGTTGTCTCCAGTGGTGATTATGAATATGGAGGAGATGGAAATGATGATGATGATGAGGTCACGGATGCAACTTGGGTGCCAGATAGAGCAGAGGAGGAAACTGAAGGTGAGGTGGCACAACCCCAAGGAGGCCGACATGAAGAAAGAGTAGAGAGCAGCCACCCTATTCCATCACATTCTGTAGCTGTTATCTCCCGGCCCACTCCCCAAAGCTCAGCTGTCTGGGCCTTTTTCAGCACATCTGCAGCAGATCGCACTGTTGCTATCTGCAAACTGTGTCTCAGGCACGTCAAACGTGGCAAAAACACCAACCATTTGGGTACCACATGCCTAACAAGAGCACCTAAAAGCCACACATAAGGGACACAAATCTGTCCCTCCTTCTTACCCACTTCAGTCTGCCCCGCGATACCGAGTCATTACCTTTCAGCAGCCTCCACTGACAGGGATGATGGTATAGCACAGGGTGTCCTAGGTCCTAGCAGCACATCTGCCAGCAGCACACCACCAGCTGTAGACTGTAGCCGGCAAATTTCTCTGAACCATCTGCTGCAGTGGAAAAAAAAATACAGTCCCTGCCACCCACATGCCCAGCGTCTGTATGTAAGCTTGTCAAAGCTGTTGGCTCTCCAACTTCTGCCTTTCAGCCTGGTGGATTCTGCCCCCATCCATGAATTTGCACAATGTGCTGTACCACCATGGCAGGTTCCCAGTTGCTACTACTTTTCACGTAAGGCCGTTCCATCTCTCTACCATCATGTGGAAGGGAACGTTCTGGCATCATTGGGCAAGGCAGTCAGCCATAAAATCCACCTTACTGCTGACACGTGGTCCAGCAAGCATGGGCAGGGATGATATATTTAGTTCACAGCACACTGGGTAACGCTGCTTGCAACTCGAAAGGATGCAGGACAGGGCTCGGCGCTGCAGCTTGTTGTTCCCCCACATCTTCATACAGCTGGTGGTTATGATGCCAGACCTGTGAGCTCTACCCCCTCCTCCTTCTCCTCGGCCACCTCCATGCCCTCCTCTGCAGAATTGTCCTATGAACATGAGGAACCCCCTAAGTGTTCAAAGGGCTATTCCCAGAATCAGGCTAAAAGGTGCCATGCAGTGCTTCAGCTGGTGTGTTTAGGGGACAGGAACCACACCGGAGCAGAGATTCTTGCAGCTCTGCAGGGACAGGACCAGAGGTGATTCACACCACACCAGCTGGAGCCAGGAATGGTGGTGTCCGATAATGGCTCAAACCTCCTGTCCGCCCTTAGACAGGGAAAGTTGACAGATGTGCTATGCCTGGCACATGTCCTCAATTTGGTGGTGCAGCGTTTCCTAAGTACGTACCCAGGATTACAAGATGTACTAAAACAGGCCAGAAGAGTCTGTAGCCATTTCAGGCGGTCATACACAGCCAGTGCTCGGTTGGTTGAAATTCAGCGGGAATTCCACCTGCCTGCAAACAGCCTGATTTGTGACATGCCCACCAGGTGGAACTCAACTTTGTGAATGCTGCAGCAGCTATAAAAGCAGCAGAGGGTCGTCAATGAGTACCTGGGCCAGCACGGCACAACGACAGGCTCAGGCCATCTCGGCTTTTTTCCCCACGCCAATGGCTGATCATTAAGGATGCATGCACTGTGTCGTCACCATTTGAGGAGGCCAGAAGGATGGTGAGCAGTGACAGTGCATGCATCAGTGACACAATCCCTGTTGCTGGAGCAGACTCTGTGTGGCATTATGGACAGGGCACTGGAGGCAGTGCAGCAGGAGAAAGAGGGGGACTTCCTTACCTCTCAAGGCCCATGTGACGGGAGTCACTTTTGGGCACAGGGTGACTGAGAAAATATAATATTTATCCACAATATCTCCCAGGATATATGTAAAGACTATTATTGGTTTGTTTGATTCTGAACTCAACATGTTAGCTGAGAGATCTGATCACATTGGCCTCTAGAACTGGGTAGGAGCCGGACAATGTACTCATACTATAGTTTGTTGCCTACTAGGCTGAGGGGGGATCACTGTTTGTATTGTTAACTGTAATTAGCTCCAGCTATTGTGAGAAGGCGTCCTGTGTTTATACTAATGTATGAGGCTCGGTGACAAGTCTGACCTGTAGTAAAATCCTGATTAATCATACAATGCCCAAGAGGGCACAAAGTCACATTGGCTGCTGGGATTAGTTAATTAGTTCATGTTAATTCTGTTTCAGGTTACAGTTGTATTGTTAGAGTAATATGAGCAGGAGGGGCAACCTCCTCTATACCTGTATATAAAGACTTGTAATTTTGGTTCTAATGAAGAGTCTGATTCCTGTTTGACCCTCCGTACAGAGCCTCGTCTCGTATTTGGGGGGAAGAATTAGGAAGACATGTGTCAATCTGTAAGCGATGGCTTTCCAACCCCAGGACCCTTGGGAGTAGTACATGGCTGGGAGGAGGAAGTTCCAGATGTTGTCATCCTGAGTGACCCTGAGGAGTCTGCTTCTCATGCCTCGGCAAATTTGGGGCGCATGGGCAACCTCATGCTTTAAAGCCTGCGAAAGGACCCAAGAATACGTGGCATAAAGGAGAAGAATGATTACTGGTTGGCAACCCTCCTTGACCACCGTTATAAGGGGAAGGTCTCAGAATTCATCCCGTCCCCACAGAAAGTGCAGAAGATAAAATCTCCAGAGGACACATTAAAGAGGATTTTATTGAACATTTTTCCTGACTCCAGTAGGTTACAGTATGGTGGAAAACGTTGTTTTGAGTCCTCTGTTGGTCAAGAGAGGAGCGTTGGAGAAGGCGTCTGCCTAAGTGAGGTTTTTTTAGTCCTCGCTGCCCAGGGCTGTCAGCTTGGGCTGCCAATGGGATGTTGGTGTCAGCTTCCACATCCCATTGGCAGCGTCTGCATCACATGGTGGAGGATTACCTCGGGGCCAAAACAGAGATGGAGAGCTTTCCAGCTGACGATCCACTGACTTACTGGGTCATGAGAATAGACCACTAGCCAGAACTTGCCCAGTATGCTATTGAGCTGTTTGGCTGCCCTGCATCCAGAGTGCTTTCAGAATGGGCATTCAGTGCTGCAGGAGGTTTCGTTACTGATCATAAAACGTGTCTGTCCACAGACTCTGTGGACTGTTTGACTTTTTAAAAATTAATCAGTCCGGCATTACCAGCTATGAAGCCCCTGATGCCGATGTCACTGATTAAGTCTTTTTTGGGATGTGGAATCTCTGCAGGACTTCAAGGCTGCCTAGCTTTGAGGGTGTTCAATCATTTAATCTGGAAGAATGTTTTTGTTATAGGTTTCATGGGCACAATTAACACCCAAAGACCAATTATTCTCATTATTATCATTGCAATTTTTTACAGAAAGGCCAATTCTTGCTGTCATCAAGAGTACCTCTATAGGTTTACATTGGGGAGACACCACTGACAACCAAATACCAATTTTTCAGCACCTGTTTGACAGGTGCATATCATTGCAATTTTTTACAGCAAGGCCAATTCTTGCTTTGATCAAGAGTACCTCTATAGGGTTACGGTGGGAAGGCGCCCCCAACACCCAAAGAGTAATTTTTCTGCACCTGTTTGACAGGTGCATATCATTGCATTTTTTTACAGCAAGGCCAATTCTTGCTTTCATCAAGAGTAGCTCTATAGGGTTATGGTGGGACGGCACCACAGACACCCAAAGACCAATTTTAATGCGCCCGTTACTTCTATCCAAATTCAAAGTGTCAAAGTCAGGATGTATCCAAAAAATCTCTAATCTTGTTCCCAGTGCACTACATTGTGGCCTCATCATACACACTGGCTCCCCTGCTGTTGCTGAGCAAAATAAAGGCAGCTTGCAGGGAAAATGTCATTTTTTTGGCTTTATAAATGCAATTATTGCTGCAGCAGATTCTAGACATAGTACAGATATGCTACTTTACAGGTAGACTAAGGTAGACTATGCCCTGTACACACGATCGGACATTGATCGGACATTGATCGGACATTCCGACAACAAAATCCTAGGATTTTTTCTGACGGATGTTGGCTCAAACTTGATTTGCGTACACACGGTCGCACAAAGTTGTCGGAATTTCCGATCGCCAACAACGCGGTGACGTCAAGCACGTGCGACGAGACTAGAAAAGGCTAGTTCAGAACCAAGCGCGCCACCCTTTGGGCTCCTTTTTTCAGATCGTTTTCTGCTGTTCAGTTTGTGCTTGTGGGTTTGTATCTGCTCTTCGGTGCGTGCAAGCAAGTTCCGCGTGACTTTAATTAGTCATTGTGTTCTTGTTCGTTCGTTACTGTTTTTCAGGTCGCTCTTCACAGGCCTTGCTGTTCTTCAGTGCGTTCTGTTACTTCGTTCTGAGCAGCCGACCGTTTTCTAGCCATGTTTCGTATACGTACTCCTCGTAGAGTTCATGCTGTGCAGGGGCTTGGTGTTGGGGTCCTGACCTTGACACAAGTCCAGTCCATGAACAGGGTGGGGAGGAGTTCATGGACCAAGAATTGGTTGCTTCAGCGTGACCAGTTCTCTCATATGCCTTTGCTCCGTGAGATCCGTGAGAATAATCCTGATGATTTCAGGAACTTTCCCCGGATGATGGACCCCGTGTTTCACCGTTTGTTGGCTTCGCTGACCCCCTATATCAGCAGGCAGGATACCTGCATGAGGCAAGCCATCACTCCGGAGCAGAGGCTGGTCGCCACCTTGTGGTACTTGGCGACAGGGAGAAGCCTGCAGGACTTGAAGTTCTCGACAGGCATCTCCCCCCAGGCTCTGGGGATCATTATCATTATGTTCTGCCATCATCCAGGTCCTGCAGAAGGAGTATATTAAGGTAAGATTTTTATCCTTTAATCCCACATTTTATTGTATGTAATGTTTGCTAATATATTGTATTTCTTTCCTCATTCCCTAATAATTACCATGATTGGAATATGCTGTGAATGTCCCCTTTCTCCTCATGCATAATGGATTTTTCTGTAATCTTTTTTTTTGTCCTTCATACATATTTGCCTTCAATAACATCCCCAGCATGGTCTCTCCTGGCCCTATATTCACCTCATGTAGCTTTACCCCAAACACCCCCTAAAATTTTTACAAATGTGATTTGTGCTTTAAATTCCGGCAGAGTGGCAGAGGCTTTGTTTTTTAGTGTCCCCAAATCATATTTTTAACCCTCCCTGCCCCCAACTGCTAAGTCAGCTGATCCCAATTCTCTATCTATCCTCAATCATCTATCTGCTGACTTTGCCAAACCCATACACACTATACCCATCTCTTTACTGGTGAGATTTATGAATGAATTCACCAAAGCATGTAGTAGGGCCTGCCTGTATACTTTCAAATGGTACTGTTTGAAGTTTTTCTATCCTATTATTATCTTGATAGGTAATAGCAGAATGTCAAAATGTGCTCTAATGTGTACAATGTGTATTTATATCTTTGTATTATGACACTTCTTTTACCTGTCCAGTGGGCTGCCAATAGTGTAACTAAGGAGGGGCTGTTCCAAGTAATACCCTGTATTTAGGCATTCATCTCTCAATGAAGTGAAGAGGGTTACCTGTCCAAGATCCCCCCCCTATAATGTTAGAAATGGCCCATGAGAGGGGGTGGGACGGGGAATATGATAGGAGTACCTTATACTTTGGTGTTGTAAAATTCCCCTTAATAAATGTGATCTGGATGTTGGCCAAGAATGTTTTGTGTCTATAATCTGCTTTCCATGGTTATGTGCAAAAATTCCCTCAACAGTTTCCTTCCACGCCACAGGAATGGCAGACTGTGGCCTCCCACTTTGCCCAGCGGTGGGACTTTCCTAACTGCGGAGAGGCAATTGATGGGAAACACGTCCACATCATCCCACCACCCAACTCGGGGTCGTACTATTACAACTACAAGGGGTTCAATAGTATTGTGATGTTGGCGATGGTGTCGGCTACTTATGAGTTCCTGTATGTGGACGTGGGGAAGAATGGCCGGATGTCCGATGGTGGAGTCATCATCCAGACGGAGTTTTACAGGCGTCTCCAGAATGGCAGCTTGGACTTGCCACCTCCAGAAGACAATGTGGAGGGACTCCCATTCGTCTTTGTTGCGGATGAAGCCTTTGCGCTGGGGGACCATCTTATGCGGCCATTCCCGATGAGGATCCTCACACCAGAACAGAGGGTTTTTAATTACCAGCTGGCCAGAGCCAGAAGAGTGGTGGAGAACACATTTGGAATCATGGCCAGCCGGTTCCGCCTATTTCTGACACCCATCCATATGGCGGAGTATAAACTTAATCATCTAATCCTGGCGTGCTGTGTTCTACATAACTTTTTACGCAAACATTCTGCCAACTATGCTGGCTCAGTTGGGCCTGAGGCCGGAATGATCAATGAACCAACCCTGACGACGCTTTAAAGTGGCCGTCCTGGCTTGCCCTCCCTGAGTGCCCGTGATGTCCGGTTACGATACCTTGAGTTCTTTGTGGGTAGGGGGGCCATCAATATGCCAGACAATTTGTGAAGCCTTTATCAAATAAAATCACAAAAAAAACAAATCTTTGGTGACATTTCCTGCTTGTGTTTGTTTTACCTGACCCTGATAGAAATGTGGGGAGTCCTGAAAATGGCGTGATTGTGTAACCTTAGACAAAGCACTGTTGGGTGTTATTTGCTAAAGGCAAAGACACTTTGCACTACAAGTGCACTTGCAAATGCACTGAAACTGCACTTGTAGTGCAAAGAGGATTTGCTCTTAGGAAATAACCCCCATTTTCACAGAAAACACCAATTACATCACCACCAAAGTGTTGTAGCGTTGACACAATAATCCACACATTCTTCATTAACAATCATTTTAATACCTGCACAATCACAGGTGCATTTAGAAAAGGTTTTTAAAACAAACCAACATGTTTGTTGTATAACAATTTTTGGGGTGGCATTATCACAAATAGAAATGTCCATTTAATATAAAACTGGCATGTGTAAAACCAACAAGAAAGACACACATCTTTGAACTTACAAAGTTCACATTAGGTAGAACTTGAAGGCAATATCAGACATGAGTATTTAGGAACTATGTTTGATATTGCGTTTGGAAGATGCACACAAATTTTCCAATGTCAACATGTGCTAGCTGCCATCACTGGGGATCAAGGGATGTGTTTTGGGGGAGAAACCCCTTCCTCTCAGTTACTTTATTATTGAGGAAGGGGTTGCACCCCCAAAACGCGTCCAATGATCTCCCGTGATGGCAGATAGCACATGTTGGCACACTGTGTGCATCCTCCAAATGTAGCTTTTAGAAAAATCGCTCAAACATTGTAAAATTTGTAGAACACAAAAGAAGAAAGTGATTTTGAGGGGTTTTAAACTTGCCCCAAAACATCAATGATGTGCTTATTTTTTTGGATAACATCATTGATGTTTTTCTTGAGGTTTTCCAATTCTAAATTACACCCCATGATCTCCCCGATCAGGATCTGGGCACTTTCTGATGTGAAAGGATCAGGATCCACAACATCACGATCACCTAAAAAGAGAGCAAAACAAAACAGGTATGAAAAATATGCCGGCATCCATCTCTTACCTGAGCCTGTGGTCGCAGACACTCACCTGTTGTGGTGACAATTTCCACCACGTCTTCCTCCTCCTGCTCTTCTTGGGTTGGGGGTATTTCCCCTTCTTCCAGAGGGGGGGGCTCCGGTCTCCTCAGATGAGGGGTGTCCTCCAAGTCTTTTCTCCCCTATGTAAAACAAAAATGCTATACTTAGCACACAGATATTTGATGGCAGAACTATAAAGATGAAACATTGCTTGGAAGTGGGGTACAATTGTCAATTGTCAGATGTAGCATTTTCAGTGTCCTTTGTCAAGCTGCAATACTTAGCCATCTACACCACCAAATTATTTTCATACAAGTAGGGCGTAAAAAATGTGACCAAATGCATATGGCCAAAACAATGGTGTTTTATAGTGCGAAAGAAAAATGTTTGATACGAACGAATAATGTGCCCATGAACATGAAAGTTGCCATTTTAAAATGTACACTTTTAAGAAAAGCACATGGAGCAGCACGAACGTAATAAACATAAAGAATAGGAACACAGGACAACTACTTACTTTTTTTCAGCAATCTCCGGATCTTTCTGTACTGCTCGTGTTCTCTTAATTTGAGGTCCGACCACCGTTTCCTGAGCTGATTTTTCGATCGACGTACCCCGAAATTCCTGTGCAGACTCCTGACCACTTTCGCCATGATCTTGGCCTTTCTGACATTGGGGTTGGGGTAAGGTCCATACTTTCCATCATAGTCGGCCTTCTTCAGGATATCCACCATCTCCAACATCTCCCCAAAGAACATATTTGAGGCCTTAAATCTCCTTCTGGATCGGGACGTGTCCGGATCCGGGCTTTCCCCCTCCTCCTCCTCCTCGTTCCTGTAATTAGCACGCACCTGCTGTGCATCCGCCATGTGCTCTTCCCCCACTTTGCAGAACGAAAAGGGGCGGGGAATAGACTAGAAAGAATGTCAGGGGCGGGCGGAGTTACACACATGCGCAGTGTGTATAAAGCGTACCACGCGTGCGTATTACGTACGATCTGTGAGCGGAGGAAGGGGCATTGGAGGCACCGATTGTAAGAACGAAGGTAAGAGACATACTTGTGCCTATACTGCTTCTACATTGAGGCCTATATTGTAACAAGACTAGGAGAGTTTGGCCTGACATAAGGGTTTGTCTTGTGTAGTGTCTTGCAGTGAAAATGGATATCTTGAATGATACAGACTTCATAGCAATATTCATTGACATGTTCAGGGAGCTGCCTTGTCTGTGGGAGATCAACCACCCACATTATGGGAACCAAACAAAGGGGAAGTCAGCGCTGGATCAATTGTTGGAAATTGTGAAGCAGGTGATCCCCACGGCAGACATCACATATTTGAAGATCCTAATTGGTGGCCTGAGGAGCACATATGTAAGGGAGCGCCAGAAAGTCCAGGATTCGCAGAGATCCGGAGCAGCAGATGACATCTATGTCCCCAGGATGTGGTACTATGACAGGCTGCATTTTCTGGCAGGCCAGACTGAACCCAGGCCATCACTCTCCAGTCTTCCTTCCACGCTTCCTTCCCCTCCAGCTGAGGCTTCTGACGCCCAACCTGGGCCTTCCAGGCAACAACATGTGGAGGAGCCCAGATTGAGCCAGGTATAGCATTCCTCTAAATATTTCTGCTTGTCCAATCAATGATGTTAACTAGATGTTAGTTTGGAGTACTAATTTAAGATTGTGATTGATGATGCAAAAACTAAAACCATGTCCCTTTTTCATACACAGGGAAGTCTCAGCCAGGAGGTGGCCGGGCCGAGCAGGCTGGCTGATATGCAGGTCCCTCCCCTACACCTGCAAAGAGAAAGTGGCAGGAGGAGGAGTACCCTAGAGGAGGCTGCCATAGGCCTCTTTTGGAAGGCTACAGAGGCCCTGGGAGCACCACACACCGTGGAGGAGGACTTCGCTGCCATCATTGCATGTAAAATGCAGCGGATGGAGGAGGGCCAACAACTCATGTGTGAGACCTTAATGTTGGAGGCTCTCAATAAGGGGTTGAGGGCCCAAATAACATTTGATACCCACCTTTGTGACCTCACACATGGTCCTCCTCCTCCTCCTTCTCCTCCAGGTCCTACTAGTCTTCCTCCTCCTCCAGGTCCTACTCCTCCTCCTGCCACATCTCCAACAGCAGAGCCACAGCCGGGAAGGAAGCGTGGCAGGAAGACCAGAAAGTGAAGACCCTGGATCCAGTCTGGTCTGGCAAAAGATGCAGCCTCTTGTGGTACCACAGCCTGGGGACACAGATGTCATCTGCTGCTTTCCGGATCTCTGGGACTTCTGGACCAGACTGCCCTCCCTTACATATGGACTCCTCAGGCCACCAATTTTGATGTTCAAGAATTGATGTCTGCCCTGGGGGTCAAAGGCTTCGCTAATTTCTCCTGTTTATCCAGCGTTGCCTCCCTCTTTGTTTGGTTCTGATCCCTTAATAAAGGAATTTTGGTTTGAATTATACTTGCCTATGTGTGTTTTACTTCAAAAAGGACAGTTTGTTTGTGAGGATTCAGGTACATTTCAAATATACAATGTGAAATTAACAAGGGACTCCAACAACAAACAATCTCCTTGAGATTAAATAATAAAAGATATCAATGGTGTTGTGGTAACTTGACACACAAAACACACACAAAAATATTATGGAGTAAAACTCAAAATAAAATTAAACAAAGATCAGCCTTTGAAAAAATACAAACATAAAATCAAAAAAAAAAATGGCTTTGAAAAAAAAAACAAAAAAACAAAATAAAAAATATTTTTGTCAGATGTGACAAATCAAAATATATTAAGGGAATCCCGAAAAATAATAAAGAAAGAAGTTTGTGAGAAGTGTGTGTGAACATGAGCAGCAAAACTACTTCATTCTACTCACATTATAAAGAAGAAGAGAGTGCGCTGTATTAAACCATTTTTAACATTGCAGCGTAACGAAAGTGCTGTATCCATTGTGAACGCTAAGTTTACCAGACCGAGCTGTTTCGTGTCGGAATTTCTTCTGAGCATGCATGGCACTTTGTGCGTCGGAACAGGCCACACACGGTCGGAATTGACGCGATCGGATTTTGTTGTCGGAAAATTTTATAGCCTGCTCTCAAACTTTGTGTGTCGGAAAATCCGATGGAAAATGTCCGATGGAGCCCACACATGGTCGGAATTTCCGACAACACGCTCCGATCGGACATTTTCCATCAGAAAATCCGACCGTGTGTACGGGGCATTAGAGCTTACAATCTAAAAGGAAGGGTCAAGTGATACAAAAGTAATATGTGTTTTGGAGGTATATTCGGGTACTGTACATGAATGGAACTGCAGCACACCAATGCACATACTGTTTGTTAACCGCAGCATGATGGTGTGATTGGGCCCTAAATGACTGACCCTTTCAATGTCTGACTGACTCTTTCAGTATGTGACTTGCCCCTTTAGTAAGTGACTGGCCCTTTGTGGGTTAAAACTGCAAATCTGTTCCTAATGCGGACCTATATTAGTGTGAGATGCTTACTTCACCAGCCTCAGGCAGAACCAAGACATGGGGGCCTATCCATCATGTCATTACATTCCCTGGCTGCCCATATTTACTAGTTCCACCATTAGCTTTTTAATGATTTCAGTCAAATATTCCATGGGCTACAACCATGATAATCTTACATAATATTTAGGGTTGTTCCGATACCGATAATAGTATCGGGAGCATTACTTGTACTCGCAAAAATGCTCCCTTTGCCAGATCCGATACCTGAGAGAGATTAGGCGACCCGGCGCAACCACCAGAAGTCAGTGGGCGGAACAATGGAAGTGGCGCTCCATGTTGACGTCAGCGGTTGGACATCCTGGCGCCCAACTTGGTACACCCTGCATCCGACCGCAGTAAGCCAGCAGCGGACATCTTGTTACACCCAGCAAATATAGTTCGGGCTGGGTGTAACAAGATAGCCGCTGCTGCTTTTATGCGGCTGAGTGCAAGGAGTACCAAGATGGGTGTCGCAGGCAGCCTTACCTCATGGCATTTCAGTGCCTGCCCATCAGTGCCTGTAAATGCCACCTATCAGTGCCCAATGCCCATAAGTGCTGCCTATCAGTACCAGCAACCTGTCAGTGCCATCTATCAGTGCCAGCCACCTGTCAGTGCCACCTATCAATGCTATCTATCAGTGCCAGTCATCTATCAGTGCCAGCCACCTGTCAGTGCCACCTCAGTGCCATCTATCAGTGCCAGCCACCTATCAGTGCCAGCCATCTGTCAGTACCAGCCACCTGTCAGTGCTAGCCATCAGTGTCAGCCACTTGTCAATGCCAGCCATCATTGCCATCTGTCAGTGCCAGTCATCTGTCAGTGCCTGCCATGTGTCAGTGCCCACCATCAATGCTGCATATCCGTGCCACCTAATCCTATCAGTGCTTAGATACGTAGAGAGGAAGAAACAATGAATCAACGTGTTTCACCAGGTGCGGGCTTCCTCAGGATAAAATTCATTTTTAGATTTTTACAACAATGCAGCTAACCAAAAAATCTTTGTTCCGCTTTATATAAAAAAATTCATGAAGGGATAAACACCCACAGAGTAACAGCATTCAGATGGTCTAGTTAAGTTAAAACCATCAGCCTTAACCACAATGGTAGTCATCCATACATATCAGACAGACCCAACAGATCCATCTGCAGATCATAACCCTAAAACACACCAAAAGGTAAAGGGGGAGTAGTGAAATAAAGCCTCCCACCGCCTACTACAGCAGGGTGATCACACAGGCAGAGACTGGCAGAAAGATCCCAACAAACAATAAAATGAGACTGACTGACCAGGGGTTCCCTCGGATAACAAGCCGCACAATGGCGGTAGCCTTTAATTTCACCACTAGGTTGTTTGAATCCTGCTACTCTGTGGGTGTTTATCCTTTTATGAATTTTTTATCTAAAAGTAAAGAAATATTCTTTGGTTAGCTGCATTGTTGTAAAGATCTAAAAACCTGGATCCTGAGGAAGACCTCACCAGACGAAACACACTCATCCATCATTTCTTCATCTCTACATATCTATTTGTATATCTATCTGTGAAGCTGGTGACCAATGGTTTTATAATTATGAAGAAATATAAAATTTGTAATGGAATAATAACAATTGGTTTTTATGCATTTTTTGTTTTACTTACATAATATTAACCATGTAGGAATGCTAATTCCCTAAGCAAAATGATATCATAAAACACACAAAAAAAGTACATTGTGTACATTTACAAGTTATAGTATGTGGAATAAAATTATACGTTCAAATCCCTCTCTAAAACAATTTACAACTCTACATATAAAAAATATGACAATGTTGTCATCTGACACAGACAATTCACACTCCTGCACACAATTCCTGAAACACATTCTCTGTATTCTTATACATTTTGTAAACTTGATAAGCTTCACCTATTCATGTCCCATAGAAATATTGGCTCTAGTATGGCCATGGTGAGCCTTAATGGAACCTGGGGCCAGGTAAGTAGAGAAATTCTATATATGTTGAGAGTCTCCATGTTAGAGCTATATACAGTATGCAACATGGAAACTCTTATAAATTAGATTTGGGACCGCAGTACACAGTAGGGTAACCAGACATACTCTGTTCTGTGTTCTGGGGATAGTGCTCAATTGTCAGAGAAGAATTCTAAGAAGAACTGGCAAATATGGCAATATCCAATATGGCCACGCTAATTCGCTCATGCGCATTAGCCAATTGCACGCAATGGCGAACTAAATTAGCAAAACATGCTAATTGCCAGTGTTCACTGGCCTATATAAGGACACCAGTGGCTCTCACAAATTGCTGGATTATCGTCAGCCTTGTATCCTGTGTTCCTGTGTTCCAGTGTCTTGTGCTTCTGCTTGATTTCCCGTTACTAACCCGGCTTACCCCTGACCTGCTCTGACTTCTCTCCTGGCTATGAACCCGGCTTGCTTCATGGACCTGCTATTCCAGATTGACATCATGTGTTTGACCCCTGCTTGATCTAGACTACGCTTCCTGCCTCTGCTCCTGACTGACTTTCTATATTTGACCCCTGGCCTGGCTTCTGACCTTGCTCTTGCTTTACCCATCTGTCAAGATCCGCCAGCACCTCTAGAGAATCATTGGCTTAGACCGCCTTCTCTTCACATGGGTGTCCTCGCATCTGGAATCATCGGGCAGCTCCACCTTCAGGCAACCCATGCATCTTTGGACATAGCATCCTCTGTCAACACCTTCAGGGGTACTCTGCACTCAGTCACAATGGGAGTCCTCTCGAGATCTCAGCCTCCAGTCTGGTACGTGACACCAATATTAGTGGGCTGTCCCTGGAAAAAAAATGTCCCCGATTTAATCTCCAGGTAAAAGAATGCATCCCAGCTTTAATAATGACATCCCTAGTCTGGGTGACTGCAGGGTAATCCATCTTAGCAATATTTCTGTGATTGGCCTGGAGCAGGGAGAAGAGTGGTTTGTCTGTCCCTGGCTGTGTCCAAGGTTATCAATGATGTCACGTTTTGTGGTCTTCCAAGTCCCTCCCCTCTCAGCTTATGCAGATTTAATTGTAGTAAGGATGTGGATCACCTTGCTCTGTCTCAGGGCTGGGCTCAGCCCTTCCTTGTCAAAGCTGGCCGCTCAGCTGTCGACTAATTGCCAGCTCCTTTCTCTCCACAGTGACTCACCTGTTGATGATATCCTGCTCGTCAGTCCTGCCTACTTAAGCTGTCCAGCCCAGATGATCTCTGCCTTCTCCTTGGTCACACCTCTAAAGACGCTCTCCTGTGTTCCTGTTAAAGACTTGCTTGGATGACATTCCTTCTGGCTCCAGATCCTGCTTGCTGTTCTACTACGCTCATCTCTGGCTCCCTGACGTTTTGGCTTGTCTGACTATCCGTTCCGGTTCCTGAACTCTGGCTATGTTTTGACTATGTTTACTCTGTTTACCTTTTTATTGTTATTATTAAACAAGTGTGATTTACCTGTACTTCTGTCTCAGTCTGATTCATGGTTTCTGACACTCTGGTTGTGAGGGTGACCTATAGTATATACCTAAACCGCACTCTTGATCCAGTGAGATCCACACAATTTGCTTTGCATGCTGCTATTTTCCACACTCCCTGAGCTGCCCCTGCCCCACCTCAACAAACGTGGGCAGGGTCAGCAGGGTGTTCCCAGATTTCATTTTGAGTCTTGTCACCTTACTATACAGAAGGTAACTGACGAGGCCATGTATATTTAAAAATATTGTGTAACTAAAACCTCTATTTTGAATGCAAATTGTTAGATGGGGTTGCAGGCAAAATAGTAACTTGTGACAGACCCAACTGGGACAGGGGCTTTTGGAGGGGACTGCAGGGTGGCTTCTTGCCTACTGACTATGGGCCCTGGCTTTTGAGGGAGCTCTACTCTTTGGGAGGTGTGTGCCTGGGGGACCTCTATTTTCTTTTTCTTTGGATTCAAGTTCATGTCTCCCTGAACACACAGACTCTGGGAGCCTAGGACCTGGTTACAGATTTGGGGCTTCTGTGCCCAAACCAGAAATTACCGTTTCACCCCCTCTCCTAGACTGTGAATATACATCAATGTAATCAGCTCAAAACAACCTGAAGCTGGGATCTCCTGCTATAATCTGTTTAAGGTATTATGTGTTAAGAGTCTTTGCCCCATTGTGTGCCTCCTAGATGTGAATTCCCATTGTTAATTGCGGTAACTGAATCACCTATTGTTTCTGTGTGTTGGCTATTCCTCCTTAAGGTGCCTAAATTATGGGATTAGCCTTGTATCTACTTTACCTCTTTATAGAACCATTGTGTGTTTTTTATGTGGTTATGTTTATTAAAGCCAGGGCCCAGTCAGTACGCAAGAGGCCCCCCTGCAGTCCTCTCCAAAAGCCCCTGTGCTTTGGTGCACTTTCATTTTCTCTGATGTCCCCTAGGAGAGTGCAATGGAGCCAGAGGACAACTTTTGGATCATTTGGGAATGGTACGGAACTGTCAAAAGGCACTGGGTATACCACTATGCATTCCAAGTCCAAAACATACAGAGATTTTTGGTTTGCAAATAATCAAGTTCGTGTCCAAGCTGGCCAATTGCATTAAAATGATTACTGTTTGGCCAGTCCTCACTATACTTTGCAAAATGCCAAACACTTCCTTGCTCTTTATAAGACCTATTGTACCAGTATGGGGGAAACGGACACAGTTGGAGTAGAGCTATAGAATCAAATCTGGTCACTGAGCTGTGCAATAGAAATGAAACAATGTCTGTGCTAAAAAAAAAAAAAAATCTAATCCCTTTTCAACATTTGCAAAAAAAATGTGCTGCTACTGTTAAAGTCTCTGGTGGAAACCAGTTACAAGCAGGACACACATAGAAATTAAAACTAAGAAGAAGTTCTAATCTTTGTCTCTTTAATTTCTTTTGTGCAGAAATGTATTTTATTTATTTTTATTTTATTTATTTATTTTTTGTTGTCATATCCACATTTTTTTCTCTGTGATTCTATTTATGATTACCTTTCATGTGCGTACATCTGCTCTTTGCATGATTACCAAAGCACATAATTTTTTTGTTCACATGAACTGACTGTAGGGTAGAACTTGGATTCTCTTGCTATAATGAATGGTAACTGCTTTTAAAAGACTTTTATATAGGGGTGTGATGTGTAGGTCAATCTTCATATTGTACTATGTAAAATGAAAATGCCTTCAGCAAAATTGCCCTTTTCCCTAGATTGTATAATGATGTGAAATTTCTTCTACAAGATAACAAGAATGATTTAAAAAAAGTTTTGGTATTTATAACTTTGTGGTTGGAAGCATGTGTTATTGCCCACTAGGATAGCCCTGCATGGCCTGATGCTTTTTTGATCAAAACAATCACAATGCTTCAATTTGGCATGCCCCAAAGTGTTCCTCTATAAGGTGAATCTGTATGACAAGCCATACCTGCCTTTGTCAAAATTCTGCTGGACTTTAAAGAGTTCTTTTGGAAATATCATCTTGCGTAACAGTGTTGGGGCGTAGTAATAGAACAATCAAACCATGAGTACAGAACAGGCCCGGAACAAAAGGGAACCTGGGTGCAGGGCCCACATGACTGGGGGTTGCTGTGGAGGTTGCACAAGTTTGTTCTAAAAAGTGGACAGGTCAAGTGGTGGGGTAATAGGTGTTGGGCAATGGCAGGGCTAGGAGGTGCGGCCTGGGTATTGGTCATGCCTGGGGGGGCGGGGGTTAGTTAGTAGGGGGTCAACAGGGGAAGAAGCAGCATCAAAGCAATATTTTATTTCTGTGTTGCTCCCCACAATGGAAAATTTGACAGACTTTTAGGGCAGCTGCGCTCAGCTGCTGTAGCTAATGGCCCAAAGTGGCTTAATTCACAGCTGGCTGCAGTATTGCAGGGGTCAGGGCAGGTTGCTACTTCCCCTTCCCCTGCTTCACCACATGTGAGGAGGTCTCGGCCTCCTGCGCGCTTTAGCCCGGATGTATCCCCCAGGGTGAGCTGCCGCTCTGGGAGCACGATCGCGGACCCTTCAGCGCCCAGGGCGAAGAGACCAGCACCTTCTCCCGCCACTGGGAGGCATCCCCAGCATAGGCGGCACCCAGCCCAGAGGGTGTCCTCTGTGTCCCCCTCCAGGCCTCCATCAATGCTGGCACAGGATTTGGCAGCGAGCCATGCGGGGCCTTCCCCCGCCCATGGGGTGGCCTGGCTTGGAGGCTCGGCTGCTACTGGTGCGGGCCCCTTCCCCAGGGCAGCCGCGACCATCTTGGGAGAAGTGGAGGTTCCAGTGGAGACGGCGGAGGCGTGGGAGTGGCATCTGCAGGCTGGCAGAGGGCTCAGCGTGGGATTCTGTCAGAGGTGAGCTGCATGGTCAGTCGGGAACAGGATGATGACTGCATACCCAGGCGATCGACCCATTCTATCGTGGCAGCGTCCCCTGGTGGTAAGGGGGACCATCGGTCTGAAGGCGAAGTGTCTGACACAGAGTTGGAGGGCAGCAGGGACCTCTTCAGGGATCTGGAGCAGTTGCTGGTCGGTCAGTTTCCCCTGAGCAGCCTGGTAAGTTTTTACCTTTCCCTGTGAATATTTCTGGTCCTTTGAGCTTGGTGTTTGTGTCTTCTCCCCCTGTTGGTATGTCTTCTGGGGTGCAAGTTGGGGTGGGCCTGTCGCAGCACCTGTCATAGCACCTGGGGTGGGATGGGGGGCTGGTATTGCCCTTCTGGGAGCAGGGGGTAGTGTCGGCGGCACTGGGGATGCATTACTGCAGCACCTCTTATTGATGCTGATAGGGGCCTTCAGGGATATGGTGGGCAGGGGTCCCATGTCGGGACCCCTGGCACCCACGGTGACACCGGTCACGGTCTAGACGGCAGGGGTAATGGGTCAGTTTCTACAGTGTCGCCGCCCATAGTTCAGCTCATGGTGCAGACGGCTCCACAACCACCTGCCGAGGCTCCCAGGTTGGTTTCTGTTCTCCCAGGGGTTGCAGGATCATCTCAGGTAAGTACAGTCACGGAGACCACCTCTTCAGATGGCATACGGCTGGCGGAATGCCAGCTACGAGGGCCCCTTGGGTTCTCACCTGAAAGCGCAGGTTAGGGAGAAGATTTGGAATGTGGAGATCTTATAGCGACGCTATAGACTTATCCCGTGGACGTTCGCCAACTGGCTTCAGCCTTTTAACATATTAGCGAGCGTAGGGGAAAAAGCGGCGGAGAACTGTTCGGCGTTGTTTTGTTACTTGGATTCCATCAGCGAAGCACTACGGGTGTATGGGGGCATGGCGTGGCTGCGCTATGATGAGCAGTTCCGGCACCCGAAGGCTGTGAGACCATCATTATGATGGGATCACAAAGACATTGGCTTGTGAATGAAGCTCATGACACAAACGAGGGTCGCGCTGCCCCCCTTTCCTAGCGGGGCCGGGGGTGCCCAAGCCTCTTTACCATCAGCCACAAAGCATAAGGGGTTCTGCTGGCAGTTTAACGAGGGCACCTGCAAATTTGGGGGCTCCTGTTTTTTCCGGCATGAGTGTTCGGGCTGCGGGGGGCCCCCCTTGTTAAAATGCTTCAAGAAAGGAAGAAAAATGGCTGACGCTGGAAAGAAGGATGACTCCGGTGAGGGTAGAAAAAATGGCGCCGTATCTAAGTAGGTATCCGAACAGGGTGGCTCAATGGACGCTGTGGTTGGGTCTTAAGGAGGGCTTCCCGATCCCAAGTACATTGGATCGCGTCCCTCCTGTTTCGACTAACCTGAAGTTGGCTTATGATCATCCTGATGTAGTTTCTAGTATGCTGCAGAAGGAAGTGACATTGGGCAGGATGGCAGGCCTGTTTTCGTTGCCGCCAGTGGGGGAGTTAGTGGTTTCACCTTTGGGAGTTGTACCCAAGCAGGAACCTAATCAATTTAGGCTCATTTACCACCTCTCTCACCCTAAGGGAGGGTCGGTGAATGATGTGATTGATCCTTCCCTTTGTACTGTTTCCAATGCATCATTTGATGGGGCGGTGCGTTGGTAAAATTCGGTAAAGGGGCTCTCATGGCTAAAACGGACATACAGTCAGCCTTTCCTTTGTTCTGGTTCATCCGGATAGTGTTGGCCTGTTGGGTTGTCGTTGGGAATGGAAGTACTTTGTTGACCGTTGCCTACCGATGGGCTGCACCATTTCCTGTTCTTATGTCGAGATGTTCAGTTAGTTTTTGGAATGGGTCATCAAGAACTTGTCCGGCCTTAGTTCTATTTTGCCTATAACCAAGAAATCTAGACGATTTCTTAGTTATAGGCCCCCCGAGGGATCTGTCCTGTCTCATTTTGTTGGCCACGTTGCAGCATATTTTTCAAGTTTTTGGGGTTCCGTTGGCACAGAACAAGACGGAGGGATCCACTACGGTTTTGCAGTTTTCTGGTATCGCCTTTGAAATCAATTTGATGGAGTGCCGCTTGCCAAACGATAAGCTTGAGGATCTACGGCAGACTGTGGCTGAGGTTGTCCGTCGTTCCAAAATGCAGTTGAGGGAGTCGCAGTCCTTGTTGGGAAAGCTCAACTTTGCATGTGGCATTATGCCCATGGGGCGCGTGTTTTGTAGACACTTGGCGGCCGCCACTGCGGGGGTTAAGGCCCCACATCATTTAGTTGGGATTAGTCAGGACAATCGGGAGGATTTGCAGGTGTGGGAATTGTTTTTGGAGCAGTTCAATGATAGGTCTTTTTGGCTGGGGCCTGCGGTACAGGCGGTGGAGCTGGATCTCTCTCGCGGCAGGGTTGTGGGTTATGCGGCTTATTTCCATGGTTGGTGGTGTGCGGATCGGTGGCTGGAGGAGTTGTTGGGGTCCGATCTCATTCAGAATTTGATGTTGTTAGAACCGTTTCCTATAGTACTGGCTGTGGAGCTTTGGGGGACAGATTTCAAGAACCGGTGGGTTTGTTTTCATTGCGATAATCTGGGGGTGGTGCATGCCATTAATTCTCTGTCAGCGTCTTCCTTGCCTGTGGTCCATTTGCTACGTCATTTGGTGTTGTTGTGTTTGCAGTTGAATATTTTTCTGTGTGCTGTTCATATACCGGGGGGTTGAGAATGAGGTAGCTGATGCGCTTTCTCGCTTACAGTGGGACAGATTCCGGCAGTTGGTACCAGAGGCGGAGCGACTTGGAGTCCCGTGCCCCAATCGTTTGTGGGATCTCGTATTTACACCATAATGTCGTTGGTTCTGATTGCTGTGATTAGGAATTGAGTGGGGTTACGTCCTGCTGGGCCTGCCCCTTTTTGATTCACAGGGATGGGTCGGCGTTGTCTCAGTACCAGTTTGTGACTGTGTTCCACAAATGCTTAGGAGGTGGGTAGGTTCTCTCTGAGGGACTATCCTTTGCATTCGTTCAGGATTGGAGCGGCCACTGAAGCGGCACGATGGGGCGTTGTCAGAAACCATGAAGTCAGGCCGAGACAGAAGTACAGTTAAATCACACTTGTTTAATAATAAAAGTAAAAGAACAAACGTAGTCAAAACATACGTGACGGGCAACACATGTGGTAAATGTCACATTTCCACACTGCACTGCACTGCACTGCACTGCACTGCACTGAAGTCACTTCTTTCCGGATATCAGTGTTTCATGAACATTTTTTTGTGTTTTATTGCAGCCTCAGATCTTATTTCTAGAGGCTATTACACCTTTTGATCACGTTTCTTTTTTTTCTTTGTGATTTTTGAATATTCACATATTGCATACTATATAATGTTATTATAACAGTTATTGTGTTTGTAATATCACAGTTTCCACGCATTTGTCCAGCGCTGCACTCTTGTTTCCATATGTTTTATTTGTGCCCCTATCAGGTTTATAGTGTTCAGCTGCACCACATCTTTCACAGATTTTTTCACTTTCATTTTTTCAAAACCCAATTTAAATTTTTACACCTAGCACAAATTTCTTTTTATAATATTTCTGTTTCTTGATATACATTATTTGCTGCTGGTATACCTGTAATGGATATCTTTGAGTATAGGTCCCAACTTGTTAACAATACCGTAGGGGTGTTGGTGTTTGATGGCAATGATGTACCAAGAGATGATCTAGCGGGGTGCTTTTTAAGATTAAAAAACCTAGCCATTACTGAGGTCCATACTAGATGGGACATAGCATATTTGGAGGAATATGTAAAAATAAATATGG
This sequence comes from Lithobates clamitans, assembly GCA_037952925.1. NCBI lineage: Eukaryota > Metazoa > Chordata > Amphibia > Anura > Ranidae > Lithobates > Lithobates clamitans. Next base: position 555,216 of record JBBGZY010000802.1, read on the forward strand.
TCCCTAGGAGCCTCAGATGGGACGTTAACCCCCAGAAAGAGGACAGTGAGTTGGCCGAATGGTTCAAGTATTTTAATGAGGCTGGAGTAAATTTACTACAGTTTTTAATAGCTAAAAAAACACACAAGTTAACATTGCTGGATTCCAAGATTAACACTATTAGGAGTAAAATGATTCCTTTTAAAAATTAATCAGATTACGTTCAAAGATCAGAAGCATTAAAAACTATTTTGATTAAGGAGGAATCCGAGCAAAAAAAAAAGAAAAAAAAGAAGTATAATAGGGATGTTAAAGACTACAGGGATAATGTGGTTTTTAGGTGGCAGGTCATTACCCCCTCTGACCCTCCGCCTGGTATAACCGCAACTGGTCCACACCCAACACCTGTAGCTAATGGGGTAACCACCGCATGCAACAGGAATCAGCCAAACCATCCTGGCGCATATGATCACACACGTCATCTCTCCCCTAACCCTAAGAGAGGAAGGAGGGGTCCACAGCAATATCCCAACCAACCAAGAGGTGGGGGAGGAAGGAGGGGTTCATTCTCTCATCCAACCTATCATTCACCTCCACCTTGGCGACATTGGGATGGGCAATACACTCATCATAATCAAACTCACACACGTGATTCCCATGGCAATAATGATACCCAGGATCACTATACGGTAAATACCAGGAATAGATTTGCCCCTCTGACTAATGACACTAGGGGGTCGAACCTTTGATCAGGTGAAAATCACAGAGTTCCCCATTCCTCCCATAGTCAACGGGATTTTCAGAGGGCCAACAGGGGAGGACACAAAAGAAATGGGGACGCAAGAGAGGGAGCAGAGGGGGGATGAACCTTCACTCCAAAAAGAAAGAGAACTTAGATATTAGTGGTATCATTAATCTCAGCACCAAGGAACTATCTAGGGAGGAACTACTGACTTTGAATAAGGGATTCAAATTTGCCCCGCCAAGGAACCTAGACAAGTTTCAGACATTTATAGATGTACAAAAATACACATGTAAACCTAACATCAAAAGATATATTCTGAGTAATCCGGCCATGCAATTGGCGAGGAAAAACTCTGTAATTGTTCATTCAAACCTGTCTAATGCCTCGCTCTTTAACCCTGCGGGAAACTTGGCCCCCAATGTCAATGTCTTCCGTAATCTAGTGATTAAGGACCTAGCAAGTTTGAAAACAAGATTGGTACAACCCCAACATGACATCAAGGTCATAATGGAAACATTGTGCAGTAGGAAGTACATAGTGGTTTGCCCCGCAGATAAGGGCAGGGCAATTGTCATTCTAAACAAAGAAATGTACTCCAATGAGATGTTGAGGATTCTTTACGATTCTGACACATACTCCCCCCTACCGTCTGACCCCACATCTGGATTCAAACTGAATTTAAAAACACTTATAGAAAAGGGTTCTGACATGGGCATTTTAAATAAAAAGGAAAAAGAATTCTTAGTGCCTTTAGCATCACCCTTGCCAGTCATGTATATATTACCCAAAATTCATAAGACTTGAGTAAATTCACCAGGAAGACTCATCATCAGTGGTATCGATTCCATCACTTCGCGTGTTGGCAAGTATATTGATCAATACTTGCAACCACTGGTGATGGGTACTCCATCCTTCCTAAAAGACACAAAGCATGTTATCAACCTGTTAAGTGAGGTTGAATGGAAATCATTATATTTGTTAGTAACTGCGGATGTCGCATCACTCTACATGGCGATTTCACACCATTTGGGTCACAAGACGATGCGGCATTTCCTTTGTTGAGACTCTAATATTTCTGTCATGCAGTGCAACTTCGTGATGGAACTATTGGACTTTTCGATGAAGCATAACTATCTCTGGCATAATGGGGCCTATTATTTACAAATTAAGGGAGTGGCCATGGGAGCAAAATTTGCTCCCAGTATGGCCAATCTTTTTATGGCCAAGTGGGAGGAAGACGTGGTTTTGCATGACAGGCGTTTGGAGCTTGTCATGTGGAAAAGGTTTATTGATGACGTCCTCCTTATATGGGACAGTGATATCGAATTAGTGACTATATTCTTGTCTTTCTTAAATGACAACGATAGGGGCATCATACTCAGTTATGAAATTAGCCCCACCCAGATGCACTTTTTGGATTTAAAAATCACCATAGTGAATGAGAGGGTCATTACATCCACGTTCTTCAAAGCAACTGACAGGAACGGGTATATCCCACTGGATTCTTGTCATCACCATTCCTGGCTGTCAGCTGTCCCAAGGGGCCAATTCCTATGATGTAACTGCACCGACTTGGAGGAGTTTAAGAGGGAAGCTTTGGTCCTAAAGTCCAGATTTCTGACCAAGGGTTATGACAACATGGCCCTTGACTCACTAATAACAGAAATAGAAAATAGAGATCACCAGGCTCTCTTAGGTGACAAACCACCACAATTAGAAAACAGAGAGGACTTTGGACTAGCTTTTCTCACTACTTACTCTAGCCAACATTGGGCTATAAAGAGAATAATTAAAAGGCATTGGCCTGTCATTAAAAATGATAGGGTTCTTGGACCTCTGCTTTCTGTGAAACCTTGTGTTCTCTTTAGAGGTGCCTCTAATCTTAGGCACTCTATAGCACCCAATGTTCCAGAACCACCTATACGTCCCACTTCCTTTGGTGATCTGAAAGGTTTCTTTCCTTGCAGAAAATGCCAGATTTGTAAATTAAATGCATTTCAAGGCAGGAGACTAACAGAATTTACATCAGTTGGTTCAGGAACCACACATTCTATTGAATCCTTTATTACTTGTACCACTAAGTGTGTTGTGTACCTTTTAAGGTGCCCTTGCGGTTTAGAATACGTAGGGCGTACCATCTGAAAGTTACACATTAGACTAAGAGAACATGTTGCTAACATTCGAAGGGGTTTTGACAAACACAAGTTTTCGAAACATTATGATCTCAAACATAATAGAGACCCCAAGGGTACCACCTTTTTTGCTCTGAAGAAGTATATACCACACTGGTGAGGCAGTAATGGTAGACGTACTATATCTAGAAGCATAACAAACTGGATATACAGGCTTGGATCCCATGTCCCTAATGATTTGAATGTGGACTGGGACATGAACTGTTTTATTAATAACTGTTGATGTCCCCTCCACCTATGCTACCACTCCACTAATAATAATGCCTTTTTTATGTATCTGTAATGGTCCCCCCCTTCCCTTCTTATTCCTGTTTGTTCTATTATATCATTACTTGAACCTATTTTTTTCTTTTTTGACGGCCATCCAAGAAATCATGCGGCCTTATGGTTGTTTTTAGAAATGAATATTGGATTTTATATTTAGGTTATGGAGGAACTATGCTCATTAATGGTAACACAGAAGAGCGTTTTTTCTTTTTTCTTTAACCCCCTTTTTTTATACTTAATAATAAAGGATACATTGAATTTTTAATATTGAGGTAATATCGCAATTGTCCACATGATGACATTGTGAATACCTCTTCTAGCGTCAACCACCTATGTAGTGTTTTTTTTGGTAATATCACTGCGACCCTCTGGGTGTCATCAGAAAGTTTCTTTCTATTAAGTGTTTGTCTAATCAGCTCCAAGTATCGCTTTTGTGCAACCAATGGCTGTGTTCTTTCGCTTTGCTGTTTGGGTACATATTGCACACGTGCGAACGTGTGTGCATGCCCCTGATGACATCATTTCTGACTAAGCGGTCTTAGGGTTGACACGTACACATGCACTGCGCATGCGTGAAAACTTCGATACGAACTGCTGTATATGCATCGGCTTTTATTTCTCTGGAAATTTTTAAATAAAGGAAGCCAAAAGGTATCTCTGCACTATTGCAGTCTCTTTTTTCTCCCTTAATATATCATCGCTGTATGTGGCTACTTAATACTGGAACTTCACTGGGCATCTGTGGTTTGCCCATGAAAAGGAACTCCTATTGATGTATACTGACCACCCTGGAAGTGAGCGGCTCCTAGTTGGGTTTGGAGGTCTCTGAGAGGGATACCCTTGGACGTCTGTGGGTCACCTGTTGGATGAAGTATCTAATGTTTCATCACTGATTCTAGGATTCTACTAAGCCTATTTGAAGGGCTTTCTGGTAAGCCTTTAATCCCTCTAAGGTGACGGGCAACACATGCGGTGAATGTCACATTTCTACATCTGCACTGAAGTCTGGATATCAGTGTTTCATGAACATTTTTTGGTGGTTTATTGGAGCCTCTTATTTCTAGAGGCTATTACACCTTTTGATCACATGTTTCTTTTTTTTCTTTGTGAGTTTTGAATATTCACATATTGCATACTGTATAATGTTATTATCACAGTTATTGTGTTTGTAATATCACAGTTTCCACGCATTTGTCCAGTGCTGCACTCTTGTTTCCATATGTAGTCAAAACATAGCCAAAGTTCAGTAACCGGAACGGATAGTCAGCCAAGCCAGAAGTCAGGGATCAGCCAGAAGGGATGTCAGCAAAGTAAGTCTTGAACAGGATCGCAGGATGTGATGTTGACCAAGGCAAAGGCTGAGATCCTCTGGACTGGACGGCTTAGGCAGGATAGGTAGGCAGGACTGACGAGCAGGATATCATCAACAGCTGAGTAACTTTGGAGAGATAAGAGCTGGCAATTAGCCAACAGCTGAGCGACCAGCTCAAAGAAGGAAGGGCTGAGCCCAGCCCTGACAGGCGTAAGCGATCAGATACTTCAGCGTATTGGTCGTTGGAAATCTCACTGATTTTAGTTGTATGTATGCCCTCATCTCCTTTAAAGTGGGAGGGGGGTAGATCACTCCGCTGATGTGATCTGGTTGCTAATGGGATCTATGTCTTGTGTGGTGTTGTCTGTTCGGTTGTATGTTGTGAGTGGCCTTTGTGACCTGGGGGTAAAAGTGCATTGTGGGGTTCTGTGTATGTGGTGTATTGGGTCTTGTGTTTCTGTTTTTCAGGTATGCTTGATGTGGATCCTGGGTCATTCCTATTTTCACTGGAGGGCTAGGAGGGCTCTGGTGAGGCCGGAAGCCAGGCAGCTGGGTTTTGCAAAGGGGGGAGGCCACGGTATGATGGATTGGGATACTGGGTATGCTGTGGTCCCGAGTACTTCCGGAGATCCAGCGGTACGCCAGAATGGATAGGCCTCCTGATGTGCTGCTGCTGCTTGTTCGGGGCAAAGACCTTTTCTCAGGGCATCCAGGGAACTCATTAGAGACATAAAGTGGGATTTCCTTGGGGACAGTGGGACAGTCTGACAGAGCAGACGGAGGGCCCAAGCCGGTTGGCTGAAGCAGCCAGGAATCTGTAAGAGAGTGTCACCAGAGGTACAGTGTGGGTACCAGAGAGACAGTTACAGGGTCAAGAAGACCGAGGTCCACGCCTGAACAGCAGTGCTGACCAGAGAGCCAGGTGGCTCAGTATTTTCCATTTATTTCATTATTGCTTTGAAGTTGAAACCCCTGCGTGGGAATCCTGGATGGACGTTTTTTTTTTTCTTTTACTTCAATAAACATGGGCCAAAAAAGCCCTTAAACTGCATATCTGGCGTAGACTTGGCTCACTGGTAAGCTCTACACTGAAGCTAAATACCCCCAATATTACAGTACCTTCCCTATCTGGAAATTATGGGCTATCGGTCATCGGGCTGCATTGGGCAAGAAGGTGGCAATAGTTTTCCCTGAGCTGGTGGGATCGCGGCTAGGGGCCAGGATGCCGAAATGGTGGTGGTACAGCCGATGCGATAGAATACCTTCCTTCATGAACCTCAGACATGGTTGTTAATAAAGTGGCCATACGGCCATTTAATCCAGAAGGTGTGGCATGTTGTTTCTTAGGTGTGATAAAGGGAAGAATTTAGAGGTTGGGGGTAGTAGGTGGAGCAAACAGTATATCAGCCATACACCAGTCATCGTTCATATAATTTATTATGCCAGGCCAGCAATTGCCAATCAGTGCTGCATTTCAGTGCTCATCAGTGACCATAAGTGCCACCTATCAGTGCCCATAAGTGTCGCCTATCAGTGCCGGCCATTAGTCAGTGCCACCTATTAGTGCACATCAGTCAGTGTCACCTATCAGTGCCCATCAGTCAGTACCACCTATCAGTGCTCATCGGTCAGTGCCACCTATCAGTGCTCATCAGTGCTACATAATCAGTGCCACTTATCAGTACATATCAGTGCTACTGTCACATGACATTTAAAAAAAAGTAGCGGTAATCGGTATCAGGGAGTACTTAAAAAAGTATTGGTACTTGTACTCGGTTTAAAAAAAGGGTATCAGGACAACCCTACTTTTAATGCAAATACACTTACCAGTTCAGGGATGTTAGCACCCCAGCCGATTTTTTAGTCGGCTCTTAGGTGCTGCTGCCGCCATTCCTTGTAAGGGAAACTGGCAGTGAAGCCTTGCTGCTTCACAGCTGGTTTCCTACTTCGCAACATACTTTCACCAGTCAGTATCCCTAATCACTGCCACACCAGTCATATGATGACAGTATAAAGCAAGAAGTGTAGCACTATATTCAAATGAAATCACATCTAAAAATGTGAAGGTGATGCTGGAGGGGTCTATACATAGGCCGCCTCTACATAAAAAATGTGAATGATTATATCAATAACAAATAAAAATGATCTATAAGTGATAACAAAGGGTTTCTTTGAAGGCTCCTGTGAACTCCTAATCAATATAATCAATCAATAATGAAGTGTTATCACACACAAAAAATGTTACTACATCAAAACAGCCCCGAGAAGGGCATAAAACTGAAATCTTACCTAAAAAGGTAACATAAAAGCCAAGTGATCAAAAAGTGACTGGTGTAAATAAATGGACTCAAAAGTTTCTCGGGGTTAACAGTTCATTTAGGTGTGGAGGTGGTTCCAAAACTTATATTCATATCTCACACTGCTAAATACATGTTAAACCAAGGAAGGATCTTCACAAAAATTCTTGCTTTCAACTGGAGGGGATGTAAATAAAATGCCCTTACCAGAAAAGATGGACTCACTGGCCGTTGGCGGTGAGTCATACAGGCTTTTACCGTCTAAGCGGTAGGGTTAAAGGTGCCTCCAATCCTGGAAGGATACCGGGAAGGGCTTCACGATTTTAACGCTCCTAGATAGGACCTGCTCCTCCTGTGTTGAATTATTTTGGTCAGGAAACGTATTCGGTTGTCAGCTGGAGTCATCTACCGGATGCCGCTCACTTGTCAACCCCCCGCATGCAATCAGGAAAAGGAAAAGAAAAAAGCTTCCATGGTGTAAATCCAAATAAGAAGGGGAAAATTTATTGATAAAAAATACCAATAAAAATTCAAAGATAAAAGTTCGGTTCATATGAACAAGGATCTAGCGCAGTAAAATATGGTGTCTATGGTAGCGTCACATACCCGACGCGTTTCGTCTACCAAGACTTCAACCAGTTGAAATTTTTATGAAGATCCTTCCTTGGTTTAACATGTATTTAGCAGTGTGAGATATGAATATAAGTTTTGGAACAACCTCCACACCTAAATGACCTGTTAACCCCCAGAGACCTTTGAGTCCATTTATTCACACCAGTCACTTTTTGATCACTTGGCTTTTGTTACCTTTTTAAGTAAGATTTGAGTTTTATGCCCTTCTCGGGGCTGTTTTGAAGTAGTAACATTTTTTGTGTGTGATAACACTTCATTATTGATTGATTATATTGATTAGGAGTTCACAGGAGCCTTCAAAGAGACCCTTTGTTATCACTTATAGATAATTTTTATTTGTTATCGATATAATCATTCACATTTTTTATGTAGAGGCGGCCTATGTATAGACCCCTCCAGCATCACCTTCACATTTTTAGATGTGATTTCATTTGCGCTACACTTCTTGCTTTATATTTCTATACACAATTTGGCTAATTGTTAGTGTTGGCTGCTTTGTATATTAGAGTTGGCGCAGCAGTTTTTTCCTTTTATATGATGACAGTGTACTGCACTGGTGACAGTATGTAAAAAAAAAAAAACATGTGTGAAAAATCCCCAAAAAATAATTTCTTAATCTTCCCCAAAATTTGGACAAAATTTACAACTTCAATTCACCATGCCACTAAATAAATACTTTAGACTGTCTACTTTTCAAAAAGAGGGTATTTGGGGGGCCATCAGTACATTAGGATTGATCAACTTTCAAATATATAGCTACCATAGTTTGCAGACTTCATATACAGACTTCAGAATACAAAAGACATTTAGCAGCTGTGTTCTGGCTGAGAAATTCTTTAAAGGATTTCCGGACCTGAAGGCATATCACCTTATCTGTCATCCCAGGATTCTCAATCAAGCTTTTAATGACCCATCAGACTGAAAAGCTGGGGGTCGTTGTGATCTGGTGAGTGGGGATACATGAGGGGGTGTTGCACACCTGAATTTCTCTGAAGCACCTTATATTTTCTTCACTATGGATTGGAGCACCTTCAGTCACCTTATTTGGACTTTATTTTCACTTATTGTATTTTGGACTTTCTTTTTGGTTAACAAATTTTCACTTATTGTGTTTGCGAGTGCTATATTTATTTTTATATATTTATCAGAATACATTTTGAGGAAATTTGATTACATTGGATCTGTTTTATAAGAGAAAGTGGAAAATATAGTTTTGTCTTTTTTTTCATTTATATACACAAAATAAAAACCCAGTGGTGATCAAATACAACCAAAATCTCTATTTGTGCAAAAAAAAAGAATACTTTTAATCTCTGTACAGTGTTGCATGACCATGCAATTGCCAGTTAAATTGGCACAGTGCTCAATAGCAAAAAAATGGCTTAGTCATGAACGGAGTAAAAACTTCTGGAGGTCAATTGGTTTGGAAAGTGTATCAACTATACTTTGTGTTACGAACTAGGAGTGCAGAGAGAAAGCACCTAGAGGCAAATCACAAGGAATCTGACGTGCGGGCATTTAGTTGGGGGGCTCGGGGTACACGTAGTAGGAGAATTAATCCACAGAACAAACAGAAGACACAGCATTGAAGAGTGATCCTCAAGTCGGCACTATGGGACAGCAAAGGGGTGATAGTCCACAGGGCAAACAGGGCAGAGCAGTGTTTGGTACAGCAGGGGTTAAAGTTCTTGACACACGTGCAGAGCAGAGTTTGGCACAGCAGGGTAGCAAGGCACAGTGCAACAAAACAGTCCACCGGGTAGCAATGTAACACCACACAGATAGTCCACATAGGATGGCCCAACAGAAATGGGGAACCCATATTTAGTGATCCGGGCAGACAGGGCAAAGTCCAGAACAGGGCAGAGATCCGGGCAGACAGGGCTAAGTCCGAAAAGGGCAAAGATCTGAACAGACAGGGCTAAGTCCAGAATGGGGCAGAGATCCGAGCAGACAGGGCTAAGTCCGGAATGGGGCAGAGATCCGTGCAGAATGGGCTAAATACAGAATGGGGCAGAGACCTGGGCAGAGAGGGGTAGGGGCCGATAGCAGGAGCAGAGCAGACAGGGTGAAGTCCACGGGCTTTTGAAAGTGGCTGTGGGGGTCTTACACAGCACAGCAGCACAGACAATATGGAACTAAATGTCCCAGAAGCCCCAGGGTCCAGAAAGTAGCACACCATCCATACTGATCCATCAGACTCAGCAGTTCTAAGCACCTTTTAGCTTCCTTCTAATGAGGTCTGCAGCCACCAGCTCCTCTGTGTCCATCATGGGAGTCAACTCTGACCCTTTATGCCAGCCAAGGGAAATTAAATTGTACTTTGAATGCAGCTAAGACTAGCATACAACAATTAATTAAGCAGACAAGCCGACTGCTTTACACACTGTTGACTTCAACAAAACAACATGAAAAAAAAAAAAATTTCTGCCCTCTGCTACACTTTGGTTGGAAGCTTTGTGATAATGACAAGGCCTGGGCGCCTCACATTTATTGTGCAAGATGTGCTGTTGATTTTAGAGCTTGACTTGAAGAAGAAAGGGGTGCAATGACATGGAGCGGACTCATCAAACCTGATGTGTTTTGCCCACAAAGATTTCAACTGGGGTGAGTCCGGTTGAAGTCTTTGTGAATAAAATGCGTCAGTTCTGATGTCTGATTCATGTCATTGCGCCCCTTTCTTCTTTTTTCAATGCTTATGTGATCACTACAAGGAGTTATTTTTATTTATGCTCATTATCCTGGTATCTATGTATATTTTTTTACCATTTAATAAAATCCATGGACAAACGGTTTTACACTATGTGGAGGTCTCTTGTTTTTTATGGATGTTCGAGTTTATAATTTGACAAGTGGCCTTGCTGGTGTGGAGAACCTTGCTGCCTACTCTTGGATACCATCCCTGTGACTACCATCCTAACCATCATTACTACATGCTTGGTTAAAGCTCTCTTATGGGAAGCGTATTCAATCTCCTCTTGTGGGTGGTGGATGCTCTTGTCATGGTGACTCCTTAAGTCAACTTTTGGATTTTTTCCATAATCACCATTGAATATGAACTTTTGTCTTTCTTCACTATTTTGGACTATTTATTCAGATGACGTTATTTCACTTTTTTTTTTCATTTTGCACTGTGCACTTTATAATACTGATATGTCAATATTATTGGCTGTTTAATTATATTTAGCGCTGCACTTTTTATACCTCATTTTTAAACAGGAGACTTTAGTATCACTTTAATTCACTTTAACATAAGCAGCCAAACGGCAGATAATGTGGCTCAGTACATAAAGCATGCCTCCGACTTGGTCAAGAAGTTATTGTTTGAGTACACATTAGAATGGGCAGGGTTTGTGATCTAGACTGTGGAATGACTGCTGATGCCAGACATGGTGATTACACCATTTCAAACTACTAACCTCTTACTTACAGAGAATGCAAAAAAAAAAACGAGCATTCGGCTAGTGGCTGTTCTGTGGGTGAAAAAACCCTTTTTATTGGGAACAAACAGAATAGAGCTGGTTCAAGCTAAAAGGTTCACAAACCTTAACAGCTCACTTTTTAAAACAGAGGTCTGCAGAAGGACAATCTAAATGCACAAAATGCTGCACTTTGAAGAAGATAGGCTAAGTAGCATAAGATCACACTGGTTTCCACTCCTAAAGGCAGGAAAATAAAGCTACAGTGGGCACAAATTAACAAAACAGGATGCTTAAATATTAAAATGATTGCTTTGTCTGACAAATTTCTAATTGGTACCCATTTATTTGTACATGCAGTAGGAAGAGTCAGAATTCGATATTCTCAGCTACAGTCCCTGGTATGAGATGAAATGGTAAATTCAGAACATGAATGCATGACCAACAAATCTGTAGGAAGTGCATGATGCTATCAAGTCAGCATGGACCAAAATTCCTATAGAACATTTCCACAAGGTTATTAAATTCATATTGTGAGTATCTCAAACTGTTATAAAGTTAAAAATGAGATCCTATTAGATATTAGATTTAATTTACCTAAAAAAGTGGCAATGAAGCATATAAACTATGATATTTTACAACTCTCCATGGTTTACTAGTGGGTAGAGATTGCATACAAAATACTACAGTGACATGGAGCCACTAATTTACTGGTTTATCTACAGTGCCTTGCAAAAGTATTCACTCACCTTGGCTTTTTCCGTGTTTTGTTGCCTCACAACCTGGAATTAACATGGATTGTTTGAGGATTTGCATCAATTAATTTACAGAACATGCCCACAACTTTGAAGATGTTTTTTTTTTTTGTATTGTGAAGCAAACAACAAATAGGGCAAAATAAAAGAAAAAGTCAATGTGCATAACTATTCACCCCCCTAAAGTCAATACTTTGTAGAGCCACCTTTTCGGCTATCACAGCTCCAAGTCACTTTGGATAAGTCTCTATGAGCCACATCTTACCACTGGGATTTTTGCCCATTCAAAACTGCTCCAGCTCCTTCAAGTTGGATGGTTTGCACTTGTAAACAGCAATCTTTAAGTCTGACCAAAGATTTTCTATTGAGGCCTGGGCTTTGACTAGGCCATTCCAACAGATTTACATGTTTCCCCTTAAACCACTCAAGTTTTGCTTTAGCAGTGTGTTTGGGGTCATTGTCCTGCTGGAAGGTGAACCTCCACCCTAGCCTCAAATCACACACAGAGTGGTACAGGTTTTGCTAAAGAATAATCCCTGTATTTAGCACCATCCACCTTTCCCTCAACCCTGACCAGTTTCCCAGTCCCGACTGCTGAAAAACATCCCCACAGCATGATGCTGCCACCACCATGTTTCACTGTGGGGATGGTGTTCTTTGGGTGATGCAATGTGTTGGGTTTGCGCCAGACGTAGCGTTTTCTTTGATGGCCAAAAAATTCACTTGTAGTCTCATCAAACCAGAGCACCTTCCTCCATACATTTTGGGAATCTCCCACATGCCTTTTCGCAAACTCAAAACATGCCATTTTGTTTTTTGCTGAAAGTAATGGCTTTCTTCTGGCCACTCTGCCATAAAGCCCAACTCTATGGAGCGTACGGCTTATTGTCGTCCTATGTACAGATACTCCAGCCTCTGCTGTGGAACTCTGCAGCTCCTCCACGTTTACCCTAGGTCTCTGTGCCGCCTCTGTGATTAATGCCCTCCTTGCCTGGTCTCTGAGTTTTGGTGTGCGGCCATCTCTTGCCAGGTTTGCTGTTGTGCCATGTCCTTTCCATATGGTTCTGATAGATTTGACGGTGCTCCTAGCGATCATCAAAGATTTGGATATTTTTTTATAACCTAACCCTGACTTGTACTTCTCAACAACATTGTCCCTTACTTGTTTGGAGAGTTCCTTGGTCTTCATGGCAGTGTTTGGTTAGTGGTGCTTGCTTAGGTGTTGCAGCCTCTGGGGCCTTTCAAAAAGGTGTGTATATGTAATGATAGATCATGTGACACTTAGATTGCACACAGGTGGACATCATTTCACTAATTATGTGACTTCTGAAGGTAATTGCACCAGAGATTTTTATGGGCTTCATAACAAAGGGGTTGAATACATACGCACATGCCAATTATCAGTATTTTATTTCTGAAAAAAAGTTTTATGTATATATTTTTCTACTTTTACTTCACCAATTTAGACTATTGTGTTCTGATTCATCACATATAATTCAGATTAAAAATAAAATTTAACTAAAGGCTGTAATGTAACAAAATAGGTAAAAAGCCAAAAGTGTGAATACTTTTTTTCAGCACTGTATTTATGCTGCAGATATTCTTCCTAATGTAAGAGTTAATGCCTCCAGTAATGTATTACTGCAAGGATTTCTTAAACGGAAAGGTTCATCTAATATATAATTTTTTTGCCTTATAAACACAGAAGTATTTCATGCTTTTATCATATTCTTTTAAAATGTCATTGGGGTCATGAGCTCTAGAACATCTCCAGTTGCTAATAGCTTTAATCTGAGTAAGAAGCTGCTTGAGTATGTTTTTGAGTCAACACTTCCACTTAACCTCTGTGAAAGCTTGTTAGGATAGTCATTATGAGGCTGGCAAGTCGACTTACATGAGAGTTTGTAACATTCAGTAAGAGTTGTTCACTTCTTTATACTTTGAATACAGCACAATACAAAGAAAATGTTTTTTTTTTTTTTTTTTTTTTTATTGCACACAATGTTTCTTTGTCACTTGAAGATAAGATTACATATTTAATCTCAACTATAGTGCAATGATTATGGTGGCTGAGAAACTCTGTTGTGCTGGTAATGAATTGATGCTTTGTTAGAAGTCTGGCAAGAAAATTGGCAGACATTTTGGTGCTTGAAGGGCACTATGCTTTTATTGCCACTGTAGAATCTTGGTTTGACTTAACTGCTTCAATACAGGGCATTTTCACCCCCTTCCTGCCCAGGCCAATTTTCAGCTTTCAGCGCTGTAACATTTTGAATGACAATTGCGCGGTCATACAACACTGTACCCAAATGAATCATTTTTTTCCCACAAATAGAGCTTTCTTTTGGTGGTATTTGATCACCTCTGCGTTTTTTATTTTTTGCGCTATAAACAAAAAAAGAGCGGCAATTTTGAAAAAACACAATATCTTGTACTTTTTGCTATAATAAATATCCCAATTAAAAAAAGGCCGATATGTATTCTTCTACATATTTTTGGAAACAAAAATAGCAATAAGCGTATATTGATTGGTTTGCGCAAAAGTTATAGTGCCTACAAAATAGGGGATAGATTTACTGTGTAAATGTCACTGGCAGGGAAGGAGTTAACACTAGGGGGCAATCAAGGGGTCAAATGTGTTACCTAGGGAGTGATTCTAACTGTGGGGGAATGGGACTGACTAGGGCAGGAGACCGATCGGTGTTCCTATATACTAGGAACACACAATCTGTCTCCTCTCCCCTGACAGGACATGGATCTGTGTGTTTACACACACAGATCCATGTTCCTGCTCTGTCACCAGCAATCGTGGGTGCCTGGCAGAAATATCGCGGCCGCTGGGTACACGCATTTTATACCGCCGGGAAGCTGAGGACGTCATATGACACCCGCCCAGGATGGGAGATCCCACCTGCGGACGTCATATGACAATATGCGGGTATTAAATTGCTGGATCGAGATGGGGCTCAGGTAAGTATTAGAGGGGCTGTTGCACACAGAAGGTTTTTTTATCTTATTGCATAGAATGCATTAAGATAAAAAAACCTTCTGCCTTTAGAACCACTTTAAGATGGGTACACACTATGGGAAAACTGGAAGAAAGATTCTGTTCGAGGCACAATCGTTCAATTTTCGTATATAGTGTGTACACAACTTTCGATATCCGCTTCAGACTTTCAGACTTTCCGAAGGGGCAAACACCAACATTTTTCTTGTACGTAAACAGAATGAACGATTTTCGTTTAATGTGTACAGTATTTTTGTACAAGAAAAATCAGATACAAAAGTTTCGGCATGATCGGAAACAATAAACAACAACAAAAAAACGCCTTCGTCGTATGAGACTTTTCTGTACATTATTTCTATCCTCGGTTCCGACTTGCTGTGAAACATCGAGACAAACCAAATGTTTTAGACTTATGCCCCGTACACACGGTCGGATTTTCCGACGAAAAATGTGTGATAGGACCTTGTTGTTGGAAATTCTGACCGTGTGTAGGCACCATCACACATTTTCCATTGGATTTTCCGACACACAAAGTTTGAGAGCAGGCTATAAAATTTTCCGACAACAAAATCCGTTGTCGGAAATTCCGATCGTGTGTACACAAATCCGGCGGACAAAGTGCCACGCATGCTCAGAATAAATAAAGAGATGAAAGCTATTGGCCACCGCCCCGTTTATAGTCCCGACGTACGTGTTTTACGTCACTGCGTTCAGAATGATCGGATTTTCCGACAACTTTGTGTGACCGTGTGTATGCAAGACAAGTTTGAGCCAACATCCGTCGGAAAAAATACTAGGATTTTGTTGTCGGAATGTCCGAACAAAGTCCGACCGTGTGTACGGGGCATTATAATGTGTTCCCACCTCTAGAGTCAGTTAGGCTGCTATCATTCCTGGAAGAACAATTGCCTGAGATCTGCACTAATTACAGAGAAAAGGTTGTAACTACTTGTATGATAACAAACTGCAACAATTTTCACTAAACACTTGTGATTGCCATCAATGTACTGTATCTAAAATCCACAATAGATCACATTTTTTTTGTTAACAACAAATTAGATTAAAGTGTTAGAATGGGGATTTCAAATCCTCGGACCGCTGGACCTACTGCATGGGCACTGACAGGTCGGCATTCCCTTAAGGTAGGCACAGTAATTGTTAATTGACCTATACATTTGTCTCATGCATGTGCAATATGAGAATACTGCAAAATCCTGTGAGATCTCTCATCTCAGGTATGGGATCTCCCTAAAGGCAATAGTGATGTTGCCTTCCCAGGGGGCATCTGTGCAGCTGGAGCTATGTCACCAGGGAACAAAGAGAAGTAGGTATGAAAAAGGTAAGTCAAGTCTAAGCTTTTTTTTTAACTGTTGGATGATTTCACATTAAAATGCAGATATGAATTTTAGTAAAAGAGGGGAAAAGTCTGCTTTAGAGGAAATTAGATCCTGCTTTATGAAGGTGTTTTGTCTTGCCCTGGGCTAAAGGTTTAGGGTTAGACACGCAAGGTTTTTTATGACTGTGCTTTATATTTTTCAAGTGAACAATGTAACTATGCTTACCATTCTGTCTTTATGATGTGCAGGGTGCGTTCTTTATCTTTCTTTATCAAGAAATAGGTAGCCTGCAGACAAACTTGTTTTTTAATGTATAGCACTGTGGATTTCTTTTAGTGTATTTGTTATACAATTAAGGGTGCTGCTGGAAATGAAAGTAGGGGTCACAATGAACAGAGGTGCTCGCATCTGACTTTCCAATATGTTTGCAAATGAAGACATATGCTGTTTTGGAAACATAAGAAATAGGGTTAATGATGTTATTTTTGTTGGTTAATAGACCTGAGTATTTTCAGGAACTTTTGTAGCGTTTATTGGTGATTATCCCCAGCTAGATATAACTAAACTGACTAAGCATCTATCATTTTGCTTTTAACAATATTGTATGCAATGGTCACAACCAAACCAAGTTACATTCCTGTGCTCTAATAAAGTTTTAGTAGAGTTGTGGAAAGTGCTATACTATTAAAATGCAACACACTCAGAAAGCCATGGACTACATCACTGATATAAAGTGTTATCACCTGGTCAATTCACACAGTTACTGAATGTCACCTAGAATATTTTGGGTAGTGACTAAATGTGCATAGGCAGATATTGAAGTGGACTGGTAAGGGGTCCAAAACACCCCTTTAGTTAAATAACTAATAAGTGAAGGGACAGGGGATTGTAGTGGTGCTAAAGTATAAAATGTGACAAGGAGAAGGAAATATAAAATTACAACATTTTATTTGACAATATTAAATTCATGAAAAGAGCAATAAAATGGTTAACAACCAACAGACATATATACTGCGTGCGACCCAAATGCGATAGGGTGGGCCGGATGGAGACGGCCATCAAAGTAAAGGCTCGGTTTCCTACATGTTTCGCCAAGGCATTGGCTTCCTCAGGGAACAAGAGCTCTAGTTCAATATAAAGAAATCTGTGCATAGGGATACAAAGAACATCATATGAACAAGCGGAAACGCCAAAAAATGGACTGTTTTACGCATAACTGAATATTGGAATATTGTGGCTGGACAGTCCCACACAGAGAGGTGGCCCCAATGTCCCCGGGATCCCAAACATACCTGAACAACCGACACCCAGGGAAGGCACGAGAAATGTCCCCCAAGGGGGAAGCGCAGGCTGCACCGTATTTGTGCTTGCAGGGGGCACGCAGTAAACCTGGCAATGGAATATATTGAATGTTAGAGATAAATGATGAGTAGGTGAGTATTGGGCATGTATTAAACATTACGTTAAAACAACACGAGGGGTGATATGTTATACATCAATTAAATAGGGCAAAAAAAGCCTCTATAAAACTCACACTATTTGTTAAAAGAAAGTTGATTGGTGGAGGGGAAAGCGCCTGTAGATGGATTCGAGGACACACAGGAGCGATTGGCAAAATTGGCAATTGATTAACTAATGACCTATATGGGAGAACATAAATGAATTAACATTGTAGATAGACCTGGCAGTCATCTTAAAAAGGTAGAGGAAATCGCAGAGAAAAGGCTTACCTAATAGGCTATATTGTAGGGCATGTGACTAACTTCAGATCCCAATGTTCACATGATTTGTGTGGACATAAGAAATTTAGAGGTGGTAAAAAATCAATGAGTCCTGGAAGGGGATAAGTGAAAAAGAACTATATTTAGAAATGAAGAAACAGTGTATTTGGGGATGGAGGATTGAATAAATGGCAGGGAGTAGCTTACCTGGTAAGCCATTTAGCTAAGCATATGACTGTTAGGAGATCGGTGTTAACAGGCTGCCAGGGGAGTCGCAGATTAGGTAGTAACCACAAGTTAGTAAATCCTAAAAAGAAGTAAATGGAAGCTGAGTAAAAAATAAGGGGGCAGTTAGTTAGAAGTGATAAATAAAATGGCCATCCAAGATTACCTAGCTGATGTGTGTAGAGTAAAGACGGGCATGTCCCTCTTCCAGCATGTTAACCAGGGACAGGCCGGTTACTTAAGTACCCCCCACACCTGATCAGATGATGATCAGGTGTGCGGACACGAGATAGAGGTGTCCGCGCATGCGCACTAAGCAACACCCCGGAGCCTAACAGGCTCCGGCGTGCACCGCGAGCGCACGCTCAAACAGAGCTGCCGCCACATGGCCAATAGGAGGACGGATCACCGTGGAGCAGGCGGTCCGAAGGCGCCATCAACGCCCATCCGCCGATGGAGTGTGGGAGGCCAGGAAGTGTGAGCAGTGCGCGGACACCTGAGGCAGACAGGATATGTACTGCCCCGGGCGTCCGTACAAGCACCAGCAGCGCTAACTCCGCCCATCCCAAGAGGGGGCAGAGCCGCGTCCCCCGCGGGTTGCAGGAGAAACAGTGAACGAGAGCAATCCAGGGGTGGAACCCCCCAATAGTGAGATGAAAAGCGGGCGGGGGCGCAGGGTGAGGGGATAAATCCCCAACCGACCCGGCGGTCCACAGGGGTCTCTGGAGGCCGAGGGAGTGTCCCCACGCCCCAGCCCACAATGTCCAGCCACAAAGACCATATCAGACATAGAGAACCACAGGGTCCTGGTTAAACAAAAAAATAGATGAAAATGAGAAGAATAATACAAACAAATACAAAAATTATACTGATACACGTACAATGTATTTCTCAAGGCAAAAGGCAACGGAATTGACAAATAACGGTAGAGCAATGTTATAAAATGCGTATAATAATAATACATATTGACATGAACATATTGTATAAATTGCTAATATTGTTGAAATCAAGTATCTAGAGCTATGCAAGAAAAACACAACAGCATCCCATGGCAGGAAGAATACCAAAGAAAAAGAATACTAGAAGGAAAGGAAAAGAATCGAGACTGGGAGGAAAAGGGAAAGAGGGGGGAAAAAAAGAAAGGGAATAGAAAAGAGGAAGAGGAAAGAAGAAAAAGAAAATATAAATGGCGTGGGTTGGAAAGGAGCACAAGACATTTGAGTAGATAGCGTATTGTGCTGAAAGAGTTGAAAATAAACTGGTAGATATGCGAGCTCACAAAAAGGGTTTAAAACTTATGTGTTCATTAAGCCCAGGACAATTGGTAGCCTGTAAGATGTGAATCCATTTTGTTTCAAGCTGTAGTAATCTGTTGTCAATGCTCCCGCCTCTGGCATGTGAAGGAACATGCTCGAGTGCGGAAAATAAGATAACGTGAGGGTCAGAGTTGTGCTGGGCGGCAATATGCCGATTAATAGCTGTCGTGGTAGTGTTTTTGTATAACGGTTTGATGTGGTCTCGGATACAAACCTGGAAGGGACGCTTAGTTTTTCCGATGTAGTACGAGCCACATTGGCATTGAGCCAAGTATACGACTCCTACGGTAGCGCAAGTGACCCGATGTCTAATGGTGTGAGAACAACTACTACCCATTGTTATCTTTATTTTATTGTACTCTTCTCTTTTGCACATCTAGTACTGTTCAAGGTCCCAGCAACTGTAACCATGGCAGATTTCTGTGGAGAAGCCTGGGAAGGTCTCATGACCCGGATCCAGGCATCTCAAAATGCCTCTACTATAACTGACGCTGAACTGGACAGGGCATTTATGAGACTACAACGCCTTTTGGAAAAAAAAATCATAATTTACTGGCACAAAACTTATTTCGAAAAATATGCCGAACACAAGATTATCCCTTGGGGATTAAGAATTCAGCTATTCCCCAACATCAAAAAAATAAATGATTCATTGAAGGCATCTTGGGAGAATAACCTCCAGTCAAGTTCCCTCAACATGCTTTCCATTCTATGCAATGAATATGTAATTGAGTTGGAACAACTCGACGTTGCTATTAACCGCTGGTATTCAGACCACGCACAAGGTATGCCTTCCTCTAGATACAGCAAACGGGACAAGGCCCTGCGCGCACACCTGGAGGAATACACACTTACAACAGTTAACGACAAGGAAAGCAAATTCCTAAGAGATCAAGCTTCCCATGAAAACGGTTATGCTTACAAGTGGGACAATACCAAAGAAACTAAACCCAGAAGTAAGCCCTTTACTTCCAATGCACCTACCTCTAATAACCTCGAATCTAATACTTTGTCTGCTTCCTTTTCCTCTAATACCTCCACTGGGTATCACAATCTCACACAGGAACAACTTACTAAGAAAAGAAAAGGTGATTTGTCGGCCACGTCCTCGAAATCACTTCATCGCACTCTTGGACCCACTTCCCTTTCTCACCCATCCACGGCCCATTCTAAGGCCTCTCACGTCTCCACTCCCTTCACCAAAGCACAATCTAAGACGTCATCTATACCGAAATCATCCACTATCAAGGCACCTTCGGCCACATCGGCACTCTCTCACTCCCAGATGCACACGGCTATCAGGAGGGTAAGTGAACCCACAATCACTTCCATGTTCCCAGCTAATGCACCATCCGTAGATCCAAAAATTGCACCTATTTTTTTAGTACAGGGTCAGGACTCCCCTCCGAGTCCAACCCCCAATCCACAAACACAAACGCTGGTGACTCAGGAAGATCATCCACCCCTAATGTAATAAACTTATCATCTATTCCACTAAATATAGATCAGATTCAGGTATTACAACTCGGTCTTACTTTCTGTCCGTCCAACGATCTTGACAAATTTTCTCTCATTAAAGACATTCACCTTTTCGCACGTAAATTACTGTACAAAGTAATTTATGACAAATCTTCCTCTAGTGTAGCGCTTTCTGAACCAACTATTTCCTCTCAAGAGGTCCCTACCTTGGCTGAACTACAAGCCCTTGAGGAGCTGATGTCACTTTGGGAGGAGGGCGACACTGACGGTGACGATTTCCCGGACCTCTCTGACTCGGGTGTCGTTGCCCTTGGTGTCTCCTTCCCCCCCACTTCCTTTAAACCCAAGTCTAGTAATTTTCCTAATTTGTCCACAAACCCCAACATCTGGGCTTTTGTGCAACAGGTTACTACAGCTATCGAAGGGTTTAATCCCACCTCTCCCTCTCCTTCAAACCTAACCCCTGCCTTGACCAAAGCAATAAAATCTCTTCAAAATCATCCAGAACTAGTCATCAAGCCAGCCGACAAGGGTGGCAATGTGGTGGTGATGGATGTGCCCTTTTATGAACAAATGTGTCTCGATATCTTAAACAACCGTGATTGGTATAGACCCATATCTAAATCACTTATTGATCACTACATTTCTGAATACAATCAGCTGATTTTTGCAGCATATCAGAAGGGCACCATTGACTCCAATACATGGAAATTTCTTAACGTCAGGGAACCTAAAACTCCCACCTTCTACTCCCTACCCAAACTTCATAAATCTCTCGATCATCCACCAGGCCGCCCAATTGTGTCTGGACGGCAATGCCTCACTGAACATGCTAGTGCACTAGTTGACAAATATTTGGCGCCCCATGTAACCTCCCTGCCTTCTTATATAAAAGATACTATCCATCTTCTCCGGATACTTGATGGCAAATCTCTACCAAAAGACACCTGGTTGGTAGCCCTAGACGTTGAAAGTCTATATAACATCATTCCACATAAGAGAGTCACTTTGGTGATTGAAAAATTACTTCGAGAGAGAGGTCCCAAATACGATGCTTACGGAGATTTTGTTTTAGAATTACTGAGGTTTATACTAACACGCAATTATTTCATGTTCGGCTCCTCCCACTACCTCCAGGGGCAGGGCGTGGCTATGGGGACCAAGTGTGCCCCTGCCTACGCCAACCTGTACCTGGGGGGGTGGGAGAGAGAACTGTTCGACCCGGCCCACTTTACTCCTATTCTGTCCAAGGTCATATCCTGGTACAGGTATATAGATGATATACTACTGTTTTGGTCAGGTACCAAAGATGAACTTGTGCTTTTTGTTTAGCATCTTACCCAGAATGTGTTTAATCTCAAATTTACCATGGAGTGCAGCCAGTCGCAGATCCATTTTTTGGACCTCCAGATCAGTCTGCACTCCAACGGTCAAATCCACACTGCTCTATATCGCAAAACGATTGTGCACGTCAGCAGTGCCCATCCCAAGCCCCTTCTTAGAAGCATCCCGTTCAGCCAATATCTCAGATTAAAAAGAAATTGTACTCTTGAGGAAGAATTTCTTCAAGCAGCACAAGAACTTTATAGTAGACTCCTGGACAGAGGCTATAGCCACTCCCTTTTGAAAAAAGCCTTCAATAAGGCGAAAAAATTCAACAGAAAGGACCTTGTCTTCTCTGACAAATCTCCAGATACTAGACAACCAGTACGACTAATTACCCAATACTCAAAATAGCATACCCAAATCAAACACATTCTCAATCATTTCTGGCCCTTACTAACGGCAGATCCCACAATCTCTAAATATGTCAAAACTTACCCTGATATCACATACCGTCGATCTCCCTCACTTCGAGACCGACTAATTAAAAGTCACCATTCGATCAACACTCCACATGCGACCACTGCTACTGGAACATACCAGTGTGGCAAATGTGATGTTTGTGCCTTTGTAACCAATTCCAGGGTAGTGACTCTGCCTAATGGAGGTACTCACACCATTAGACATCGGGTCACTTGCGCTACCGTAGGAGTCGTATACTTGGCTCAATGCCAATGTGGCTCGTACTACATCGGATAAACTAAGCGTCCCTTCCAGGTTCGTATCCGAGACCACATCAAACCGTTATACAAAAACACTACCACCACAGCTATTAATCGGCATATTGCCGCCCAGCACAACTCTGACCCTCACGTTATCTTATTTTCCGCACTCGAGCATGTTCCTTCACATGCCAGAGGCGGGAGCATTGACAACAGATTACTACAGCTTGAAACAAAATGGATTCACATCTTACAGGCTACCAATTGTCCTGGGCTTAATGAACACATAAGTTTTAAACCCTTTTTGTGAGCTCGCATATCTACCAGTTTATTTTCAACTCTTTCAGCACAATACGCTATCTACTCAAATGTCTTGTGCTCCTTTCCAACCCACGCCATTTATATTTTCTTTTTCTTCTTTCCTCTTCCTCTTTTCTATTCCCTTTCTTTTTTCCCCCCTCTTTCCCTTTTCCTCCCAGTCTCAATTCTTTTCCTTTCCTTCTAGTATTCTTTTTCTTTGCTATTCTTCCTGCCATGGGATGCTGTTGTGTTTTTCTTGCATAGCTCTAGATACTTGATTTAAACAATATTAGCAATTTATACAATATATTCATGTCAATATGTATTATTGTATACGCATTTTATAACATTGCTCTACCGTTATTTGTCAATAATTTGACAAAAATTTGTCAATTTGCCTTGAGAAATACATCATACTTGTATCAGTATAATTTTTGTATTTGTTTGTATTATTCTTCTCATTTTCATCTATTTTTTTGTTTAACCAGGACCCTGTGGTTCTCTATGTCTGATATGGTCTTTAAGGCTGGACATTGTGGGCTGGGGCGCGGGGACACTCCCTCGGCCCCCAGAGACCCCTGGGGACCGTCGGGTCGATTGGGGATTTATTTCCTCACCCTGCGCCCCCGCCCGCTTTTCATCTCACTATTGGGGGGTTCCACCCCTGGATTGCTCTCGCTCACTGTTTCTCCTGCATCTCACAGGGGGGCACGGCTCTGCCCCCTCTTGGGATGGGCGGAGTTAGCGCTGCTGGTGCTTGTACGGACGCCCGGGGCAGTACATATCCTGTCTGCCTCAGGTGTCCGCGCACTGCTCACACTTCCTGGCCTCCCACACTCCATCGGCGGATGGGCGTTGACGGCGTCTTGGGACCGCCTGCTCCACGGCGATCCGTCCTCCCATTGGCCATGTGGCGGCCGCTGTGTTTGAGCATGCGCGCGCGGTGCACGCCGGAGCCTGTTAGGCTCCGGGGTGTTGCTTAGTGCGCATGTGTGGACACCTCTATCTCGCGCCCGCACATCTGATCATCATCTGATCAGGTGTGGGGGATACTTAAGTACCCGGCCTGTCCCTGGTTAACATGCTGGACGAGGGACATGCCTGTCTTTACTCTACACACATCAGCTAGGTAATCTTGGATGGCCATTTTATTTATCACTTCTAACTAAGTGCCCCCTTATTTTTTACTCAGCTTCCATTTACTTCTTTTTAGGATTTACTAGCTTGTGGTTACTAACTAATCTGCGACTCCCCTGGCAGCCTGTTAACACCGATCTCCTAACAGTCATATGCTTAGCTAAATGGCTTACCAGGTAAGCTACTCCCTGCCATTTATTCAATCCTCCATCCCCAAATACACTGTTTCTTCATTTCTAAATATAGTTCTTTTTCACTTATCCCCTTCCAGGACTCATTGATTTTTTACCACCTCTAAATTTCTTATGTCCACACAAATCATGTGAACATTGGGGTCTGAAGTTAGTCACATGCCCTACAATATAGCCTATTAGGTAAGCCTTTTCTCTGCGATTTCCTCTACCTTTTTAAGATGACTGCCAGGTCTATCTACAATGTTAATTCATTTATGTTCTCCCATATAGGTCATTAGTTAATCAATTGCCAATTTTGCCAATCGCTCCTGTGTGTCCTCGAATCCATCTACAGGCGCTTTTCCCCTCCACCAATCAACTTTCTTTTAACAAATAGTGTGAGTTTTATAGAGGCTTTTTTTGCCCTATTTAATTGATGTATAACGCATCACCCCTCGTGTTCTCTTAACGTAATGTTTAATACATACCCAATACTCACCTACTCATCATTTATCTCTAACATTCAATATATTCCATTGCCAGGTTTACTGCGTGCCCCCTGCAAGCACAAATACGGTGCAGCCTGCCCTTCCCCCTTGGGGGACATTTCTCGTGCCTCCCCTGGGTGTCGGTTGTTCAGGTATGTTTGAGATCCCGGGGACATTGGGGCCACCTCTCTGTGTGGGACTGTCCAGCCACAATATTCCAATATTCAGTTATGCGTAAAACAGTCCATTTTTTGGCGTTTCCGCTTGTTCATATGATGTTCTTTGTATCCCTATGCACAGATTTCTTTATATTGAACTAGAGCTCTTGTTCCCTGAGGAAGCCAATACCTTGGCGAAACATGTAGGAAACTGAGCCTTTACTTTGATGGCCGTCTCCATCCGGCCCACCCTATCGCATTTGGGTTGCACGCAATATATATGTCTGTTGGTTGTTAACCATTTTATTGCTCTTTTCATGTATTTAATATTGTCAAATAAAATTTTGTAATTTTATATTTCCTTCTCCTTTTCACATTTTATACTTTAGCACCGCTATAATCCCCTATCCCTTCACTTATTAGTTATTCAATTACTTTGGAATGAGGTGCCGTATCCAATTGAACCACCTAGCCACAACCATATTTTACCCCTTTAGTTAGTCCGGAAAATAACAGTTATCCATGACAGATGGTCTGACCTGAGAAGCAGTCCACAAGCTGGATTGACAACAAGCAAATCCTACTTGATTAATCAATTATCTTTTTTGAACACTTCTTTCTGAACTATAACCTTGGTCTCACTCTCCACTATGCTCCCTAAGATGCAAGAAATCAATCAATTTGGGTGGCTTCCCTGATGGCTTAATTTACTAACAGAATGGCCTCTCCTAAAAAATGACTCTGTTTAGTTAGCTGTGTGGAGCAGTCCACACGGCTAACTAGTACACAGCACCTTTAGGGCACTTTCACACTGAGGCGCTGGGGCTTCGGCGGTAAAGTGCCCCTATTTTTAGCAGTGCTTTACCGTTGTTTTAGGCTGCTATCGGGGGGGCTTTTAACCCCCACTAGCTACCGAAAAAGGGTTAAAAACGCCTACAAAGCGCCGCTGCTATGACGCTTTGCTGGCGATTTGGCGGCGCTGCCCATTGATTTCAATGGGCAGGGGCGCTTTAGGAACAGTGTAAAGCTCCCCAAAGATGCTGTTTGCAGGACTTTTTTTAGCGTCCTGCCAGCGCACCACCCCAGTGTGAAAGCCTTAGACAGAAGATTCTAATTCATCTTTTTGACTGAATTTGGTTACATTAATAAACTCTTTTTAAACAACTTTAATATAATGCTTTAAGTAAGTGTTTTCTTACCACATTTTCTGATTGGCTACCATGACATTCACAGAAGCACCGGCTTTTGCACTCTCCAGTTTTAGTAAATCAACCCCAATGTGTGCATGGGTTACATCAGAGAACACAAACAGTTCCTCAAGTTTGTTCATGAATGCATTCATGAATACAGGGGCAACACATCTCATTTTCTAAAGCTGTTATGATCTCTGTGATAGGGATCATCTTCATCTGGTGAGTAGGCTGAGTGCTTGGTGTTGGTGGAGGATTCTTACAATCACCCATTCATTGGATTAATGAAATCACCTCTTCACTGGAAAATGTCTGATGAGATTCTTTGGACTTAAATTATTTTTTTTTTTTGTTTACAAAAGTTTTATTTGGAAGTTTAAATTACAAAAATATAAAGGATATTCATGATACAGGATATATGAATAAAACATTAATATACATTGACATGTGGGGAGGAGGTATGATGATGAATCAGGTACAAATGCAGGGTAATAGTCATACAATAGTACATTTTCACATGTAACATTGCACTAAAGTCTGTCAAGTTACATTCCAGTAAGACCATTTCTTTTTATGAATATTTGTTGAATCATTGAGGGTGTGGTAGATCCATTCCGAGATCTTAATTGATTCCATTCTTGTGGTGACTTGTTGCCATTGTAAATTGTTTGTCTTCCAATTATATGCAATCATCCAATGGATGGAGCTGCACAATGAGTGGAATAATCTCATGCATGGAGTGGGAATATTTGGTATTTTTGCATATAAAAGACAAACTTGGGGGGTGAGTGTAATTTTTTGTTGGGAAGAGGATTCCAAAAAGCCTGTGGCTTTGAGCCAAATTTGTTTGATATGTTTACATTCCCAGAAAGTATGTAAAAGGGTACCTGGTTCTGGGCATCCCCTAAAACAATTTGGGGAGACAGAAGGGTAATATGTATGAAGTTTGGAAGGGGTTAGGTACCATCTAGCGAATAATTTAAGAGGGGTTTCTCTGAAAGAGATGACTTTATTACATTTACGGAGATTTTCAGACATGGAGGACCATTCCTCAATACTGAATAGAGTCGCCATGTCCGATTTCCTTTTTTAGCATTTGTGTTGATTTGTCAGGTGCTTCAAAGTTATTTAGGTAATGATAAATTCTTGAGATAAGACCTCCGTCATTTGACAAGGAGATACAAATATGTTCAAATGTGGTGTTGATACTGGATGTTGTGAGAGCAAAAAATTTATTATAAAAGGATTTAATAAGATGGTAGTTATGGAGTTCAGATACTGGAAGACCATGGGTAGATTGTAGGAATAAAAAAGGGGAAAACTCCCATTTTGATTGAAGGGATTTGAGAGTAGTTAAATTCTTGTTAATCCATAGGGAAAAGGAGAATCTATTGTTATATGCTATGGGGAATCTGAGATCTCCCAGAAAGGAAGCTAAGGGTGGAGTTTTAGAAGAGAGTTTGAAAGTATCTTTGTATTTATTCCATAGTTGGAAAGATTGAGCAACTATAATGTTGTATTTAAGAAGTCTTTTGTAAGATGTGATGTTAGACCATAGTATTCCTTGTAGGTGAAGTGGGAGAATAGATGTGGATTCAAATTTTTTCCAAGGGGTTATCTGGGAAGGAGTAAACCATTGTGAAAGTTGGGTAAGTCTGGCTGTCAAAAAGTATAGCCAGATATTAGGGAGGCCAAAGCCTCCTGATGTTTGAGGTCTGTGCATAAGGGTGTAACTGCATCTGTGTGTTTTACCAGACCAGACAAACTTGTTTATAATTCTTTGAATATATAATAATTTAGATTTTGGGACATTAATGGGGAGTGCTCGAAAGTAATATAGAAGTTTAGGGAGGATTGTCATTTTAACGGCACATATCCTTCCAAGAAGGGATATGTGGAAAGAGGACCAGGCCATTAGGAGGGATGTGATTTGAGAGAATAGTGGGATGTAATTAGATTTATATAGTAGGTTATGTGTAGGGGTTATATTAATACCAAGATATCTAAAAGACTTGGTATTCCATATGAATGGGAAATTGTTAGACAATAGATTTTGAATATTTTAGCAATAGTTGATTGGCATGGCTGTGCATTTAGTGGTATTGATTTTGAGACCTGAAAGGGAATGAAAGGAGTTAAGTTCTTTAAGGAGAGAAGGGATTGATGTATGGGGTTCTGTGAGGAATATAAGAGCGTCATCAGCATATAAGCTAATTTTGAATTCATTAATATCCTTAGTGTATCCTTTTATATCAATATTGTTTCTGATTTTTTGGGCTAATGGTTCAATAGCAAGGGCAAACAATAGAGGTGAAAGGGGGCAGCCTTGTCTAGTTCCTCTACTAAGTGGGAAAAATTCTGAGTTATGACCAGGAATTTTGAAAAAAATTGTAAAAATTTGTCTGAGATACCATACTTTGGTAACAAGTAATTAAGATAGGGCCAGCTGACACTGTCAAAAGCCTTGTGGATATCTAAGCTGAGAAGGCATAATTGTTTGGAGTATAGATTTGCATCTTGTATTATGTTCGTTACTAGTCTGATATTATCTACAATCTGACGATTCGGGATAAACCCAGTTTGGTCAATGTGGATTAAATTTGGGATCACTAAAGCTAGTCTATCCGATAGAAGTCTACCGAAAATCTTTAAATCATTATTGAGAACCGAAATAGGGCGGTAATTTTGGGGAAGGGAGTGCTCTTTGAATGGTTTGGGAATAAGTGAGAGGTTGGCAAGAAGCATTTTGTCAGGGAAGTGACCACCGTTAAGAACATGATTGTAGAGATTTTTAAGGTGTGGGATTAAAAGTGGGGCAAATTTTTTATAGTATGAGGAGGAGAAACCATCTGGGCCTGGTGCCGTAGATGTCTTGAGTGATTTAATTATTTTTAATATTTCAGAATCCGTGCAAGGGGCATTAAGGTGTTCTTTTTGTTGTGGGTTAAGATGAGGTAGAGAGATATCATCTAGCCAGGATTTGGAGTTACCATCCAGAGGCGGTTGTGGGCTGGAGAGCAAGTCTTTATAAAAAGTAGAGAATATCTCCAGAACTCCATGAGGGTGAGTAATCATATTACCAGAGTGATCTCTTAGTTTATAAGAGTGTGGGGGTTTGTGATCCTGGTTTAGTTTTTTAGCAAACATAGTTGATGGAGAATTACTATGTAAAAGGAATTTAGCTCTTGAGAATCTAAGAGATTTTTCTGTGTTAGCTGACAAAATAAGGTCTAAGGCTTTACGTTTTTCTTGAATCTGTTTAGTGAGATCTTGTGATGGGTTGTGCTGAATTTTATTATATAAGATATTTAGATCTCTAGTTAAACTTTTAATGTTAATAAGTCTTTCTTTATTTTTGTTTGCAGTAAGGCTAATTAATTGACCACGTAATACCGCTTTATGGGCGACCCAAAGCGTGGTAGAGGGGGTTTCATCGTTTAAATTTTCTGTGAAATAGTTATCAATATGTGTCATGATCGATTGTGTTGTAGTTGGATCTGTTAATATTGAGTCGTTTAATCTCCAATTGTAAGGGGAGGGTGAAAGACCTATGTGGGAGGTTTCAAATCAGGTGATATCATGATCTGACCAAGGGCAGGGATGAATATTTGCCTTGGATGAGTTTGCAAGGAGTATTGGGGTGCAGAATATGTAGTCAAGTCTAGTGTATACATCATGTGGATGTGAGTAGTGTGTATATGATCTGATACCGATATTATGAGCCCTCCATGAGTCAATAAGTTGAAGTTTGTTTATGGATCTATTTAGGGATTTGGAGAAAGCTTTGGAAGAAGGGGATACTTCTGTCCAAAGAAGGGTGTGATGTATGATTAAAGTCACCACCCAGAATAATGTGGGGGGAGCTATATCTGTTTAGTGTTTCAAAAAAGTTGGAAAAAAAAGTAGATTGTGACTCATTGGGGGCATAGATTGAGGCTATTGTAATAGCTTTGTTATTCAATAGTTCTTTTATGATAATGTATCTACTGTCTGGATCTTTGTATAAGTTTTGTATATCTAGGACTATAGTGTTGCGAATAAAAATAGCAACTCCACGTGTTTTATTCTGAAAAGTAGTGTAATAAAATTGATTATATGTTTTGCCAAAATAATTTGGGTGATTGGATTCAGCAAAATGTGTTTCTTGCAAGTGTATAACATCAGCCCCTAATCTTTTGTAATGTTGAAAAGCTTTTTTCCTTTTATGTGGAGAGTTAAAACCCTGAGTATTATGGGAAAGGATTTTCAAAACCATTGATCACATTTTGTTGGTGTATGTTTGAGAAGAAATCTCAATCTTAATAAAATATATAGGGGTGTATGTGGAGAGCACAAATGTGAGTACAAAGGAAAAGATCTCTCCGGTTTTAAGAGAGTGTGGAGGATATACCATGAGAGGTGAAATGGTGTCATAAATAGTTCATCATACCATACCATCAGAATGTGGTAATATTGAAAATATTGACAATGTTTGAAAAGGGCTATTTGAAAAGTTTTAAATGAACTTCCAAAATATACTGAATTTTTTGCATTGGCCATATAGGCTGAACTTTCATGTGAAAAAAAACATAGTATAAACCAAGGGACAAGTAAATTCTTGTCACAATAATATAAAAATAGTTTCAAAGGACAAATATGTCCAAATCCTGCAGATGCAGTCGAACACAGAATCCACCAACAAAGAGATAGCGCGGTCGACCACATGGGCAGGTGGGGGAACAATCCAGTGACGGCGGACATAACAGGCAACTTAAACAAATTATTAATAGACTGAGCGCAACATATACCAGGGGGGCCTAAAAAAAAGGAAAGGTTAAACCCGGCCCATGAACAAATGTTAAGATGAAAATATTATATGAAGTAGCAACCACATCTGTCTCCGTTTAAATGGAGAAAGTGTCCTTGTTTTCAAAGAGTAGTATATCTGAAATTTGTATATATACTGTTAATAGAGACAAACAACTAATACAACAGTATGATTATTAGAGTATAGGAAGTGAGGAGGGAGGAGGATAAATGAGAAGGGGGGAAGGGAATTGGAAGAGTGGGGAGGGGGGGGGTTAGGGAAGAGAATGAGAAGAAAAAAAAAAAAAATTTTTTTCACTCTTCATCTTCTTTTCTTCTTTCTTCTCATCCCCATGTCTTCATCTTCTGGAGGGTCAGAAGGAGGAAAAGTTATGGTGATAGTTCAGACCAGTGAGGAAAACAAGACGAAGATGCTGTACTAGCTGAAATCACTTTCGATGCTGTGGGAGAACTGTTGATATGATGCTGATTTAAATTCTGTAGAAGTACGGTAAAGGTTATGGAGAACTTTGGTCAGATTTTTTAAAGTATAAGGGTTGAGGAGGTGCAGGAAGATATTAGATTACTTGATCTTGAAATGGTTGGCGCCATCTTCTTTGCTCCAAAGTATTGCGTCTTGAGGATGGAGTAGACCAGATAAGAGAGGGTCTTGGGGTAGATGGAAATTTATTTGGGGGTTCAGGTTCAAGCAAACCCAGTTTCACCAATAATTCTTTCCCTTCAATGATGTTATATACTGTGTATGTTGAGCCATTATACGGGATAGTGAGTTTGAATGGAAATCCCCATCTGTATTTAATTCTTGCTGCTTGTAAAATATTGGTGACCTCCTTCATCCTGCGTCTTCTGTCTAAGGTGGCGGGTGAGATATCAGGGTAGACTTGCAGCTTTTTGCCATCTAGTGCAATATTTGGGGAGTTTCTTGATGCACGCATGATGTCTTCTTTCACCAGAAAATCTTTCATGCACATGATGATATCTCTAGGTGGTTTATCAGGTGGAGGTTTGGGGCGTAAGGCTCTGTGAATTCTGTCACATGTAAAGGCTGATATTGGTTTATCAGGTAAAAGATTGTGAAAAATCTTGGAAACAGTGGGCATAAGATCTGTAACTGTTTCTGGGACACCACGCAGTCTGATGTTATGGCGTCTGTTTCTGTTATCTAAGTCCTCGACTTGCGCCTGCATGAAGGCAAAACTGTCAGCTAGTGTCTCATAATCCTTTCTCAGATCATTATGAGCAAGAGAGAGTTCATCATACTTGGTTTCAAGAATGTCAGTGCGACTACCTATGCTGGCAATCTCTTGAGATAATGCAGTGGTAGATTTATGGACTTCACTCTCAATCTTGTCAACTAGTTTATCAAAAATGGAGGTGAGACTGGCATCTAGATCAGCTTTAGATAGTGGAGAAGTGTACTCACAGTTCCCATTGCTGAGAGAGGGATTGGATGGATTGGATTGCATTTGTTTCCCTGAGGCCGCATGTAAGCTGGTGCCGGCGCCATCTTGGGACATCTTCCTTTTCTGTCTGCCTGCAGCGTCCAGGAGAAAGTGAGTAAGGTTGTGTTGTGGGCAGCGAATTTGCCCGGATCTTCTTGCTGGCATGCACTGGTATGTTACCCAGGTATGGGTGATGTTTCCAATGTGGAACGAGCACTCTGGCCCTGGATTATCGGCCTGTGTTGTCCGGGTCAGACGGAGCTCAGGCTACTCGCGTCCGTCCCGCATCGCGCCGCGCATGCGCCCCCAAATTATTTATTTTTTATGCTCAGTTACATGTATTTGGACATTATCGTTTTGTGATTCTTATCAAGTTGATTGAATTTATATGTTTAATCACAGTATATGTTTTCATTTTCCCATTGAAGTGAATCCGGTGGTTGTACATTTTATTTTGCACTGTATGCACTTTAAATTAAGGTGTTAATAACTAGGGATGAGCCAAACACCCCCCCCGGTTCGGTTTGCGGCAGAACATGCGAACAGACCAGAAATTTGTTCGAACACGCGAACCCCGTTAAAGTCTATGGGACTCGAACGTGAAAATTCAAAAGTGATCATTTTACAGGCTAATATGCAAGTTATTGTGTTTGGGGACCCGGGTCCTGCCCCAGGGGAGATGAATCAATGCAAAAAAGTTTTAAAAACGTCCATTTTTTCAGGAGCAGTGATTTTAATAATGCTTAAAGTGAAACAATAGAAGTGAAATATTCCTTTAAATATTGTGTCTGGGGTTTGTCTATAGTATGCAGTCCCTGCACAAAATGACATTTCTAAAGGAATAAAAGTAATTTAAAACTGCTTGCGGCTGTAATGTAATGTTGCCCCCCCCCCTCCAGCCCATTACCAGACCCTTTGGGTCTGGTATGGATATTAAGGTGAACCCCACACCCTAATAAAAAAAAGGCGTGGGGCCCCCAGGCCCTATATACTCTAAACAGCAGCAGTATACAGGTGGTCCCCAGGTTACAAACAAGATAAGGAATCTGTTTGTAATTTGGAACAGGTACATTTTCTAAGTGTAGCTCCAGACAAAAAATCTATTTTTAAGCTTTTTGAATAACATAGGGAAGGGTTATCATCACCCCTGTAACATTTGTTTTGCTGTCTGTGCCCCTGTTGAGAAGATTTCACTTCACTTTCTGTCCCAATGAGAATTAGATTTTGAAAATTTTGGGTTGTAGAAACAAGGATTGGTGATAAAGCGTCAGTGGAGACACCTTTTTCCCATATAAGCTCTTACAGGAGAGCATTTCCCTTCCTAGGGGTAGATTTCCTCTCACTTCCTGTTGTCTCCCTCCGTTTGTAATTAGGAGTCGTTTGTAAGTCGGATGTTTGAAAATAGGGGACCGCCTGCACCCAGGCTTTCACACTGGAGTGACAGGAGAGGCGCTTTACAGGCGCTTTGCAGGCGCTTTGCAGGTGCTATTTTTAGCGCTATAGCGCCTGTAAAGCGCCTCAGTGTGAAAGTAACCTTAGACAGAAGGATTCTAATTCATCTTTTTGACTGAATTTGGTTACATTAATAAACTCTTTTTATTAAACAACTTTAATATAATGCTTTAAGTAAGTGTTTTCTGTACCACATTTTCTATATATAAAAACTCAACATTAAAATGTTGCATAATGTTCAGAATGTAAAGCTCTCTGTGTCTCCTAGTGTTCTATTCAGTAGACACTCTTCTTACTATACATTTTTCAGTTTGACTTGCCTCCACTATTCCACTCTCCATTCTTTCTTTCTCTTCAGCATTAAGGGGAACTATTGAGCTTGTTTTGTTTAACAACTATTTTATGTTTAAAGGTGTTTACTATGCCCAGCGTAGAGGCATTCATGAGCAAACTTGAGGAACTGTTTGTGTTCGCTGATGTGACCCATGCACACATTGGGGTTGATTTACTAAAACTGGAGAGTGCAAAAACCGGTGTTTCTGTGAATGCCATGGTAGCCAATCAGCTTCTAACTCCAGCTTGTTTAATTAAGCTTTGACAAAAAAAACCTGGAAGCTGACTGGTTTATATGCAAAGCTCAACCAAATTTTGTACTCTCCAGTTTTAGTAAATCAACTCCATTGTGATGATATATTGCCACTACATTGATGATGTGTTCGCTGTGTGGTGGTGCAACCTTAGATCCCTATTAGCCTTTAATGAATATATTATTGGGGCTCATCCTTAGAATACATTTAACATGACATATGACAAGGATTGTATATTTTTTTGGAGACCAGGGTGACTAGAATAGGCTTTCGATTGGTTACTGATCTGTATGTGAATACTACAGACTAACCAATTTTTGGCGTTTGACAGATTTTATTTGCCTATTATGTTTGTAAAGTTCTTTATAGTTCATAGTTCTTAATGATATTGACTGTATGTTTGGGGTTGTTGTCCTGCTTCAGAATAAATTTGGGGCTAATCACATGCCTCCTTGGTGGTATGGCATGATGCATAAGTATCTGCCTATATTTCTCAGCACTGAGGACACCATTCATCCTGACCAAATCTCCAACTCTATTTGCAGAAATGCAGCCTCAAACTTGCAAGAAACCTTCACCATAGTTAAATAGTTACATAGTAGGTAAGGTTGAAAAAAGACACAAAAGTCCATCAAGTTCAACCTATGTGTGTGATTATATGTCAGTATTACATTGTATATCCCTGTATGTTGTGGTCGTACAGTTGCTTATCTAATAGTTTTTTTAAACTAACGATGCTCCCCGCTGAAACCACCGCCTGTGGAAGGGAATTCCACATCATTGCCGCTCTTACAGTAAAGAACCCTCTACGAAGTTTAAGGCTAAACCTCTTTTCTTCTAATTTTAATGAGTGGCCATGTGTCTTATTAAACTAGCTTCCGTGATAAAGTTTAACCCCTTTTGTGGGGTCACCAGTATGGTATTCGAACACTGAAATCATATCCCCTCTCAAGCGTCTCCTCTCCAGAGAGAACAAGTTTAGTGCTCGTAACCTTTCCTCATAACTAATGTCCTCCAGTCCCTTTACTAGTTTTGTTGCCCTTCTCTGTACTCGCTCCATTTCCAGCACATCCTTCCTGAGGACTGGTGCCTAGAACTGGACTGCATACTCCAGGTGAGGCCAAACCAGAGTCTTGTAGAGTGGGAGAATTATCGCTTTATCTCTTGAGTTAATCCCCTTTTTAATGCATGCCAATATTCTGTTTGCTTTGTTAGCAGCAGCTTGGCATTGCATGCCATTGCTGAGCCTATCATCTACTGGGACCCCCAGGTCCCTTTTCCATCCTTGATTCCCCCAGAGGTTCTCCACCCAGTGAGTAGATTGCATTCATATTTTTGCCACCCAAATGCATTATTTTACAAATGGTTGAGAGAGATTCCAAAGGGACAGATGATGCATATGCAACGCAACTGTGATAGTTTGAGAGATTACCTAACACAGTCAGATATAGTTGTGAAGAAGTTTAAAGAAAAAGGGTACCACAAGCAAAATCTATTGCCATTGCAGAAACAGGTAATGGAAATGGATAGAACGACATTGATGGACAAACCAAAAAAGAGTAGAATGAGTGAACAGATGGCTTTTTAAAACAACTTTAATAGAGATTATAAGGCATTAGAATGCATAGTGAGGGAACATTAGCCATTATTGCTTAGGGATAAAACTTTAGTTAAACTAATCCCTAAGTGTCCACAGTTTATCTATCGCAGAGCACCAAATTTATGAAATAAACTAGCTCTGAACATTCATGACCCAAAAAAGAAGGTCACTTTTCTAGACCAAACCGTTTTTTTCTATTGCCGGAGGTGTAAAGCATGCAAAACCACTAGAAAAAACATTAGAAAAATAGATACCGTATTTATCGGCGTATAACACACACTTTTTTCCCCTTAAAACCAGGGGAAAATCGCAGGTGTGTGTTATACGCCGATCCCCTGCGATCCCGACCTGTCACATTTTCAAAATCGCCGATCGCGATTTGAAAATGGCGCCGCCGGCGCCGAAATACACAGTGCCGGTCCTCGGCTCTTTCCGGCGGCTGTCGTTCATTTTCGGCTCCACTCGTAGTTCCGAGCGGAGCTATCCGAACCTAGCCGAGTAGGTTCGGATAGCTCCGCTCGGGACTACGAGTGGAGCCGAAAATGAACGACAGCCGCCGGAAAGAGCCGAGGACCGGCTCTGTGTATTTCGGCGCCGGCGGCGCCATTTTCAAATCGCGATCGGCGATTTTGAAGCCCAGAATGGCTGGGATCACTGTAGCAAGGCTGCACTGGGGAAGGCTGCACTGGGGAAGGCTGCACTGGGGAAGGCTGCACTGGGGTAGGCTGCACTGGGGAAAGCTGCACTGGGGAAAGCTGCACTGGGGAAGGCTGCACTGGGGAAAGCTGCACTGACAAGGCTGCACTGGGGAAGTCTGCACTGACAAGGCTGCACTGGGGAAGTCTGCACTGACAAGGCTGCACTGGGGAAGTCTGCACTGACAAGGCTGCACTGGGGAAGGCTGCACTGGGGAAGGCTGCACTGACATGGCTGCACTGACAAGGCTGCACTGACATGGCTGCACTGACATGGCTGCACTGACATGGCTGCACTGACAAGGCTGCACTGACAAGGCTGCAATGATGGGCGTTTAAATGTAAGTTTTTTTTCCCTTCAACTTCCCTCCTAAAAGTTTTTTTTTCCTTAAAATTCCCTCCTAAATTGGGGTGCGTGTTATACGCCGGTGCGTGTTATACGCCGATAAATACGGTAAATTTGAATCTTTCAGCACGGGCAGGGAATTTTTAATATCAAGACGTTCATCACCTGTAAATCCACACATGTCACATATGTACTGGCTTGTCCTTGTGGGTTACAGTATATTGGGCTGGCTACAAGGCATTTAAGTACAAGAATAAATGAACACCTGATAATATTAAAAAGGGATTCCCCAAACATAGTCTTTCAAACCACTTTAGAATGTATGACAACAGAGACCCAAGTTTACAGTAGCAACTTTTTTTGGTATAGATAGGGTAGAGCTCCACTGGAGAAGGGAGGACATGACCCAGGGGATTTAAAAAAATGAAACTGAGTGGATTTTAGATTGAATACACTCATTCCTGCGGGTATTAAATGTCGATATAGATCTGAATTTTTTTTGTCAAATTAGTGATTATGATGTTTTTATCTATATTGTAAAAGGTGTCCTTTATCCATCTAAGCTTTTCTGCCATATGAGATATATGTTAGTCATAGGTTGTGATGAGTATTGACAATGGCCGCCACATGATGGCGACATTTGTGAATCAATACCCTATTTGGGTTTGACCACTTACTCTTCGCCAACACTCGCATGTCAGGCCAAACTATTAAATTTTCCAATTTTCTGTAGCAATTTTTATCTTTTATTTTTATATTTTCTAATTAATATAATTCTTTATCCAAAACTGTACATTTACTACTTTATTTGTCATCAATTCAATGCTAATTGGAAGAATTGGATTGGATATCCTTGAGTGAACGGCAGTATAAATAATGGAGGTGATGTATCCGGTTATGTGACCCCTGATGATGTCAGACTTGCAGACAAAAAGTATTGGGTGTGGTCGAGCGTGAGACGTCACCCGCGTACATTTGTATACTTTTTATTTTTATTCTTTGCTGGATGGATTTAAGAGCCACTTTTTATTAAATAAACCTTTTTATGATATACTTCACCATGGGAGATTATTCCTTGTTTCATGTCTGACCCAGATACGTGTGGCCATCCCCCCTTAGGTGATTGATCGGAGTTACCACCGGGCTTGCTGAGATGGATCTCTAGAAATATCTCATTTTCCAAAGCTGTTATGATCTCTGTGATAGGGATCATCTTCATCGGTTGAGTAGGCTGAGTGCTTGGTGTTGGTGGAGGATTCTTACAGTCACCCATTCATTGGATTAATGAAATCACTGCTTCACTGGAGAATGTCTGTTTCTTTGGACTTAAATATTTATATTTTATGCTCAGTTATTTGGACATTATCGTTTTGTGATTCTTATCAAGTTGATGGAATTTAAATGTTTGATCACAGTATATGTTTTAATTTTCCCATTGGAGTGAATCCGGTGGTTGTACATTTTATTTTGCACTGTATGCACTTTAAATTAAGGAATTAACTAGGGATGAGCCGAACACCCCCCCCCCCCTTGTTTCGGTGTGCGGCAGAACATGCGGACAGACCAAAAATGTGTGCGAATGCGCGATCCCCGTTAAAGTCTATGGGTACGTGAAAATTCAAAAGTGATAATTTTACAGGCTAATATGCAAGTTATTGTCTTAAAAAGTGTTTGGGGACCCGGGTCCTGCCCCAGGGGACATGAATCAATGCAAAAAAAGTGTTTTAAAAACGTAATTTTTTTCGGGAGCAGTGATTTTAATAATGTTAAAGTGAAACAATAAAAGTAAAATATTACTTTAAATATCGTTCCTGGGGGGTGTCTATAGTATGCCTGTAAAGTGCCGCATTTTTCCCGTGTTTAGAACAGTCCCTGCACAAAATGACATTTCTAAAGGAATAAAAGTCATTTAAAACTGCTTGCGGCTGTAATGTAATGTTGCCCCCCCCCAGCCCATTGCCAAGCCCTTTGGGTCTGGTATGGATATTAAGGTGAACCCCACACCCAAATAAAAAAAAAAGGCATAGGGCCCCCAGGCCCTATATACTCTAAACAGCAGCAGTATACAGGCGGTCCTCAGGTTACAAACAAGATAGGGAATCTGTTTCTAATTTGTAATTAGCTCCAGCCAAAAATTCTATTTTTAAGCTTTTTGAATAACATAGGGAAGGGTTATCATCACCCCTGTAACATTTGTTTTGCTGTCTGTGCCCCTGTTCAGAAGATTTCACCTCACTTTCTGAGAATTGGATTTTGAAAATTTTGGGTTGTTGTAGAAACAAGGATTGGTGATAAAGCATCAGTGAAGACATGTTTTTCCCATATTAACTCTTACAGTAGCTCAATTGCATATTGAGCAAGCTCTGGCCAGTGGTCCATCCTCAAGACCCAGTAAGTAAGTGGATGCTCTGTTGGAAAGGTCTCCAAGTCTGATCTTGCCCCTATATATTACTGCACCATGTAATTCAGACGCTGGCGATGGTTGCTGGAACCGATCAGACCTGGGCGCTGAGGACTGAAGAATTGTCTGAAGGCATCGGTCAACCGGCCACCTTCTCCACCGCTCTTTCTGTGACTGCACGAAGCCTCAGCGACACATTGTCCAGCACCAGGAATTTGTAACCTCCCAGGCTTTGGAAACACATTGCACAAACCTTTCTGCAAGGCCTCCTGAAGATGTTTCATCCTCTGCTCCCTCTGCTAAGGCTGGATAAGTTCTGCAACCTTACCCTTGTAACATGGATCAAAAAGAGTTGCCAGCCAGTAATGATGCCTCTCTTTGATACCATGAATCCTAGGGTCCTTTCACAGGCTTTGCAGGATCAGGGAGGCCATGCAGCGTAGGTTTGCAGAAGCATTTAATCCTGAGTCCTCCGGGTCACTAAGGATCACATGATTCTCAACCACCTCCTCCCAGCCACGTACAACTCCATGGGTTTCTGGGGACTGCAAACGATCCCTTGAAGACTGCTGCTGATGCTGAGTGTTATCCTCCACCTCCATGCTGACACAATCCTCCTCCTCCTACTCCTCTTCTTCTTCCTGTGTGATCGGCGGGCCTGGAAGTCCTCCTCTTCCTCCCGCTGTTCTGCCTCAAGTGCCCTGTCCATTATTCCAAGCGTGTGCTCCAACAGGAAGACAAGAGGGGCAGTATCACTGATGCATGCACTGTCACTGCTCACCATCCTCGTGGCCTCCTCAAATGGTGACAGGACAGTGCATCACCTTGATCAGTAGCCAGTGGCGGGGCAAAAAAAAATAAGCTCCCCTGACCCTGTCCTGGTGCCATACTCACACAGGTACTCATTGATGGCCCTTTGCTGCATGTGCAGCCACTGCAGCATTGCGAACATTGAGTTCCACCTGGTGGGCATGTCACAAATGAGGCGGTTCTTGGGCAGGTTGCATTCTCTTTGAATGTCAGCCAGCCGAGCACTGGCATTATATGACCCGCGGAAATGACCACAGACTTTCCTGGCTTGCCTCAGGAGACACTGAAAGCCCGGGTACCTGCTCAAGAACCGCTGCACCATCAAATTCAGGACGTAAGCCAAACAGGGAACATGGGTCAAGTGTCCCTGTCGGAGGGCGGAGAGGAGGTTGGTGCCATTGTCGCATACAACCATTCCTGGCTGAAGCTGGCATGGCGTCAATCACCTCTGAGCCTGCCCCTGCACAGCTTACAGAATCTCTGCCCCAGTGTGGCTCCTGTCCCCTAAGCAGACCAACTCAAGCACCGCATGGCATATTTTTGCCTGAGTGCTTGCGTAGCCCCTTGAACTCCTATGGAGCACCGCTGGTTCAGAGGAGAAATCTGCAGAGGAAGAGGGCATAGAAGAAGAAGAAGAGGAGGGGGTGGAGGAGAGAGCTGTGGCAGAATCACTGCTAGCATTTTGAAGGCGTGGTTGTGGAACAAGCTCCAACTAATACTGAACCCTGTCCTGTATCCTTCCCAGCTGCCAGCAGAGTTACTCAGTGCGCCGTGAAAGAAAGGTAACGTCCCTGTCCATGCCTGCTGGACCATGTGTCAGCAGTAATATGCACCTTACTGCTGACCGCCCTGTCCAACGAGGCCAAGACATTGCCTTCCAGATGCTGGTAGAGAGCCGGAATGGCCTTCTGTGAAAAGAAATGGCTTTTGGGAACCTGCCACTGAGGTACTGCACATTCCACAAATTCACTAAAGGGGGCAGAGTCTACCAGCTGAAAAGGCAGCAGTTGCAGTGCTAGCAATTTGGCTAAGCTAGCATTCAGATGCTGAGCATGTGGGTGGCTGGGACCAAATTTCTTTTGATGGTTTAGCAACTGGAGTAGGGAAATTTGCCTGCTAAAATCCAATGTTAGTGTACCGCTAGCAGATTGGCCGCAAGTACTACTACACAAGGACACCTATTTCTATACCTTCATTCCTCTCAGTGCAGGTTTCTGAGAGGACTGGAGGTATAGTGGGGTTGGAGATCCCAGCTGATGAGGAGCAAGGAGAGGTCCGCCTTGTTCTATGATGTGGGTCTTTTAAGTGCTGTTGCCAATGGACTGCATGGGAGGTCGTCATATGTCTGGTCAAGTATGTGGTGCCCAAGCGGGTGCTGTTTTGGCCACGCTTGATATAGTTCAGACATATGTTGCAAACAGCAACGGTGCGATCTGCTGCACACATGTCAAAAAAGGCCCACACCAAAGAACTTTTCAAAATATGTGGGGAGTCAGCAGCGTCCTGCACCTGCTTAGCTCTGCAGTGTGATGCAATAGGGTGGCTGCCCTTAAACTGCCCCCTGGAGGCATCCTTTCTTGTTAGAGATGTGCCTCCTCCTCCTCTCTTCTATCAGGCACCCAAGTAGAGTCGGTGACCTCATCATCCCCTCCCTCCTCATCACTGGAGAAAACTTGGCAGTATGCTGCAGCTGGGGGCACATGACTGCCAGTTTCTTGACCTTCTTTGGCACCCCCTCTCTCTAGGCTCACATTACTCCCTTCCTCAACCTGGGTACCATGATCAGAGCCTGCAAATTGCTGTGCATCCTCCTGAAGCATGTACCCGACACTGTGGTCAAATAGTTTGGGGGACTCCTCCGTGCATGATGGTGGGGCTAGGGAAGGAGTGACTGTTGACATGGAGCCGATCGAATAGGCCGCTCTGCCAGCTGCATTGGCAGACAAACTACTCTGAGCCTGGGTGACAGAGGATGAGGAGGATGAGGAGGGCTTTGTTATCCATTCCACCAACTCTTCTGCATGTTGTGGCTCAATAACACGACCAGCTGCAGAAAAAAAGGACAAGTGTGCCCCACGGCCACGTGCTAAGGATGCCACAACCAGCACTGTCAACTGTAGACACAGAGCCTGCTTGCCCCCTTTTAGTGGCCTGTGAGTGTCTGCCTCTCCTTGGTGGGCTTCCGGACATGCTGTAAATTTTGTTTAGCAAAACCACACTACACTGTATTGTGTACTGTGTACACCACCAGGAAAGTAGCAGCAACTGCACTAGGGGTGCATGGTACTGTGTACACCAACAGAAGTTTAATAACAACTATGAGTGCACTGTATGTATTGTGTACACCACCAGGAAAGTAGTAGCAACTGCACTAGGGGTGCACGGTACTGTGTACACCAACAGAAGTGTAATAACAACTATGGGTGCACTGTATGTATTATGTACACCACCAGGAAAGCAGTAGCAAGTGCACTAGGGGTGCAC
This sequence comes from Lithobates clamitans, assembly GCA_037952925.1. Taxonomy (NCBI): domain Eukaryota; kingdom Metazoa; phylum Chordata; class Amphibia; order Anura; family Ranidae; genus Lithobates; species Lithobates clamitans. The sequence goes on from JBBGZY010000802.1 coordinate 598,014, forward strand.
AGTACTGTGTACAACAACAGAAGTTTAATAACAACTATGGGAGCACTGTATGTATTGTGTACACCACCAGGAAAGTAGTAGCAACTGCACTAGGGGTGCACGGTACTGTGTACAACAGCAGAAGTTTAATAACAACTATGGGTGCACTGTATGTATTGTGTACACCACCAGGAAAGTAGTAGCAACTGCACTAGAGGTGCATGGTACTGTGTACAACAACAGAAGTTTAATAACAACTATGGGTGCACTGTATGTATTGTGTACACCACCAGGAAAGTAGTATCAACTGCACTAGGGGTGCACGGTACTGTGTACACCAACAGAAGTGTAATAACAACTATGGGTGTACTGTAATGTGTACACCACCAGAAAAGTAGTAGCAACTGCACTATGGGTGCACAGTACTGTATACTGAGTATTAGAGTATATTACTATACTCTAAGTATATTCTAAGTATATTAGAAACAGTATACCAGGAACGGCCTGCAGTGAGATATAGCTAAACTGTATGCAGTGGATATATATACATATATATATATATATATATATATATATATATATATATATATATATATATATATGAGACTATCTGCATATATATATTAAATACACTGCAGCTAACTGAATCACCTGCCAGGCCTGAAGTATATTAGAAACAGTACAACAGGAATGGCAAAGTTCATAGTTTAGGAAAGTTGGCTCTTTTGAAATTCAGTGTCTTTGTATTACCCTTATGTTTCCTATTTCCTGTGATTGCTGTTTCCTAAATATCCCCTTATTTCCATATCCGTGATCAGGTCTGTATTGTTGGTAATCAGTAGGTCTAGTAATGCCTTGTTTCTAGTTGGTGCGTCTACCATTTGACCCATGAAATTGTCCTGCAAGATACTTAAGAACTGGCGAGCCTTAGACGAATGCACGCTTCCTTCCACCCAGTCTATGTCTGGATAATTAAAATCCCCCTTATGATGACACCTCCCATCCTTGCCTCCTCCCTCAGATTAGGGGGCCTATAGCATACTCCCAGTATTACTTTCCCCATTGGTTTCATCCCTTTGGAGCTCTACCCATAAGGATTCCACCTCCTCCCTAGCTCCCTTAGTGATGTCATCTCGCCGCTTCACTTGTACATTATTCTTGATATACAGGCATACCCCTCCCCCTTTTTACCCTCTCTATCGCTGCGATAAAGGGAATACTCTTGAATGGTTGCCAGCCAATCAAGAGAGCTGTTGAACCAAGTCTCTGCAATTCCAACAAAATCTCTAGTTCTCCCATCTTGTCCGCCAGGCTCCTGGCATTGTGGAACATGCCACGTAGTTTAGACCGGTCACATACTGTCTTCTTATGGGGTGTTCCGAGGTCGCAAATAGAACTTGTTACTATACTTACCTCGGGTTTATATGCTTTAGTCAACCTACCGTTGATTCCCCCCATACTACCCTCTGGAATATGTACCGCGCTGACTATCTCTACCTCTGGACCCTCCCCCCCATCGCCCAGTTTAAAAGCCCCTCTAACTTTTCGTCATCTTCACTCCCAGCAAATCTGCACCCTACTCATTTAGGTGCAGTCCGTCTCTTCTATAGAACTGGTGACTGACTGAGAGGTTGGCCCAGTTCTCCAGGAACCCAAACCCCTCCTTACTACACGAGATCCTTAGCTACTTGTTTACTACCCTAATCTCCCTCTGCCTTTCTGGTGTGGCTCGTGGTACCGGTACTATTTCTGAGAATACTACCTTGGAGGTCCTTTTCCTCAATTTAGCTCCTAAGTCCCTAAAATCGTTCTTTACGACACTCCATCTGCCTCTGACTTTGTCATTGGTGCCAAAGTGCACCATAACAGCAGGGTCTTCCCGAGCTCCTCCCAGTAATCTGTCCACCAGATCCGTGATGTGCCATCCCGAGCACCCGGTAGACAGCATACAGTTCGGCGCTTCAGGTCTTTGTCACAGATTGCCCTCTCTGTCCTTCTAAGAATGCAGTCCCCACCACCAGATTCTGTCTTTCCTTTCTCTTCGCTTCCCTCCCACTCTCATTGGAGGAGTTCTTCCCCTGGCAGCTAGGGGAGTCCCTCAGCTCCAGCAGTGCTGATCCCTGACTGGTTTCACCAATGTCACTTAACGGGGCGTACTTATTGGGATGTTCCAGTCCAGGATTGGCCTCCCTGGCACTTTCCCCTCTACCCTTCCCGACTGTCACCCATCTACTCTTTTCTAGTGCCTGCACCTTGTCTCCACCTGACTCTGTACTGGCCCCTACTGGCAACTGCCGGGTACGTTCCCAGCTCTCCTTTAGTATGGAGGGTCTTCTCAGTGCTGACAGTTACTTCCCTAGATTCAGAATCTCGGCTTCCAGGGAAACAACGTTCTTACATTTTGCACAGCAATATTTGCCCTCGATCAGATGATCAAGGAACGCATACATGCAGCAAAATGTACACCGAGTCACATCTCCACACCTGCTGGGCATCGTACCTACTAATTTAACGAGGATTGGGGATTATACCCTATCCAAATTAACTAAAAACTAGCTTCCTGACAGTAATACTTAAAAATACACAGGTACTCAACAATACAATACACAGGTACTCACAGGTATGCAGCCCACTCACAATCCACGTGCACTCGCAGTCTACGTGCACTCGCAGCCCACATACACCCACAGCCCAGTGGACTCACAGCCCATGTGCACTCGCAGCCAATGTGCACTCGCAGTCCACGTGCACTCGCAGTACTCATGCACTCACAACCCGTGTGCACTCACAGCACTCGTATGCTCACTGTCCACGTGCACTCACAATACACAGGTACTTATAATACACAGGTACACACAATACAGAGGTACACACAATACTCAGGTACTAACGATCCACACACTACTCAGATACACACAACACTTAGGTACTCACAACACTCAGCTACTCACAACACACACAGGTACTCATAATACACAGGTACGCCCAACACTCACAATACTCAGATACTCCCCACACTCACAATACACAGGTACTCACAATACACAGGTACTCACTATACACAGGTACTCCCCAATACACAGGTACTCAATACCCAGATACTCACTATACACAGGTACTCAATATACCATGGTACTCACTATACCCAGATACTCACAAGACTCAGAATACTCACACAATACTCAGGTACTCAGAATACTCACTCAATACTCAGAATACAAATTCAGTGAAACTGATGAGAAATGCTGCTCTATAAGTCGTATTTTCAGGGTGCTGCCATCCTACTAAACAGAGTTGGGTGCTGGCTATGCACAAGATAATGGAAATAGAAAAGTCCTGGATTGCCGCACTCCATCAAAAAAGCATCTTTATTGGGTATATAAAATCCAACATCGCTAACGCGTTTCACATCCAAAGAGGCTTACTCAGAGCTATGAGTAAGCATCTTTGGATGTGAAACGCGTTAGCGATTTGATCCCCGTTGTGTCCACTTCTGTTATTTGTCTGCGTTTTTGGATTTTATATACCCAATAAAGATGCTTTTTTGATGGAGTGCGGCAATCCAGGACTTTTCTATTTACAAATTCAGTGAAACCATGCTCCACTGTTCCTTGCAGACATTCATTATTGTACTGCTCTCAAGCCCTTCGTGAACAAACTGCCTCCAGCTATAGCCAAATATCTCAAATTTTGACTCATCAGTCCAGAGTACCTGTCCCTATGTTTTTGTGCATAGTTATGTCACCTAGCCTTGTTTCCATGTCCGAGGTATGGCTTTTTGGCCGCAATTCTTCTATGAAGACCACTTCTGGCCAGACTTCTTCTGACAGTACCCGGGTCCCACTGGTCCCACTGGTTTCTTACAGTTCTGTGCCTGATGGCACTGCTGTACATCTTCAGATGTCGAAGAGAAGAAAGCATAATGTGTCTTTCATCTGCTGCATTAAGTTTCTTAGCCAATTACCGCATCTATGGTCCTCAATGTTGCCCAATAAATGGTGTCTTCAATGCTGAGAAATACAGCCAGACACTTATCCATCATGCCATATTATCAGGAAGGCAAGTGATTGGCCCCAAATGTATTCTGCAGCAGGACAACATCCCCAAACATTCAGCTAATGTCATTAAAAACTATCTTTAGCATAAAGAAGAACAATGAGTTCTGGAAGTGATGGTTTAGCCCCCACAGAGCCCGATCTCAACATCATTGAGTCTGTCTGGAACTACATGAAGAGACAGAAGGATCTGAGGCAGCTTACATCCACAGAAGATCTGTGGCTACTTCTCCAAGATGTTTGGAACAACCAACGCGCTGAGTTCCTTCAAAAACTGTGTGTAAGTGTATCTAGAAGAAATTATGCTGTTTTGAAGCCAAAGGGTGGTCACACCAAATATTGATTTGATTTAGATTATCCTTCTGTTCTCTGTGCATTTTGTACATTGATAAAAAGAAACAGTTAAATATATATATATTTGAAAGCGTTTTTACTTTACAGCATTGCTTCACACCTACATAAAACTTTTGCACAGTACTGTACACACGATTAATCCAATCACTATTCTCACATTCTATCCTGTGGCACCTAGAAACCATTAGAATATGGTTGTTGCTTTAGGTAACTATTACATTTTACATAGATTTTTGTATACCCTGTTTATGTATGCCTAAACTGCACCTCGCTGTGTGGCGGAGCAGGAAATACTGGATCACAGGGACAAATTAAAGTAAGACAAATTATTATCAAACTGAGAAATAGACATGATGAATCATAAAAGGGCAAATGTGAAGGTAAGATGAATTAAAATAAATAACATCTGTTCCCACAGGACAATATATAATTTTACTTTAATGAGTACTGTATGCAGGAACAAATTTATTTTGTCCTTCATTTACCAAAGAATCATGACTGCTGTTGAGATGATTCATATCTTTATAATTAAGAAATTTAATTATATTAATACGGATAAAGAGTATGTTCTTATCTAGTAGTTATGTAAATGAGGCGCGGTTTTGCCTTTTATTTTGCAGGAACTGGCAGCACCTACAAAGAATGAACTGTTTTTTTAGACAAATAGTAAAGTACCAGGTCATTTGGGGACCAGCAAAAGAGCTGTTTGTATTATGCCAGAACCGAAGAAAACTTAAGTATTCAGGTCATTTTACTTGCAGCTATATTTCAATCCTCTCATAAGATACAGATTCATAATTTATCTATATCATAAATAACCTGAATTCTAATCTGTCACACAACAGATTGTGCTCTGTAATAGTATACAGTGGTCTCTACCGTCCACATGCAAAATGTAAAGCACATTGCAGACTGAGCAATTAATTATACTGACAACATCAAAATACAAACCTCCGTGTAATTAACAGATAATCTTTTAAATGCCTAACCAGCATTGCTGTAATGTGCAACTGGTTTATATATGTAATGAATGACCGTGTAAAAGTAGAATGCATTTTATATTCTCTCTATTCCTCTTGATATTTTACTTTGAAACAAAAAAGGATAAAGTTTGTCCTTGGAATGATGATAGGTCCCAAATGGTGATAGGTCCCAAATATAACATCCAAAGAAACAAAATGTTGGGCCATGGGATTTTTACATGTACTCAGACATAACATCAAATATCTAAAACAAACTTTTTATTATCTTCAAATTAAAATCACATAAAAATATCTCCTGGGAAAATATGTCATTCTTAAAGTGACACTAAACGACATCCTTTTTCTCCAAAAATAGTCTATGCACAACCCTTACTTAATGGCTCTGTAACAGAAATATGAACTATATTATTTTTTATCAAATCATTTTTTACTGTGTTTTTCTGGCTCCTTGCAATGTTCTCTGAACTCCCAAATCCTTCCTTATCCATCTCACTTCTGTTTGTTTGGAATCAGTGGTGTACGTTAGTTGTAGTCATGTGCACTGCTCTTTGCACACTACAAATCCCATAGTCCAGCGTTTCTCAACTAGGATACCGCGGCACCCTGGGGTAGGGTTGCCACCTTTTCTTAAAGTCAAACCCGAACACTGTAGCAGCGCACAGCAATCTTTTTTTTATAGTATAAACTTTAGATATATTTTGCAATCTAATAATATTTCTAATCAAATTAAGTAAATCACAAGAGTCCCCCTTTACATCAGAGTCCACAGAGTTGCCCTTTTACTTTTGAACTCGTATGAGTTCCATTAAACTGTAAGGGGGGACTCTGCAGACTCTGATGTAAGGAAGAACTCTGGGACTCTAACATAAAAATAAACTTAATTGCGCTAACAGTAAAAAAAAATTTTAAAAAGTGTTCTAGTAGTGAAAAAAATTTATTTTTTTTTTTTTGAAAGTGCTTTAGAGACACAATGTGTATATAAATCCCAATCCAAATGACAGTAAGTGCATGGAATATTCATACGAAAGTGCAAAAAATATGTTAAAGGTCAATAATCATAGACCGAAAACACTTATAATCAGTCCATAATAATATGAATTGCATTAGATAAAGAAAGAAACAGTCCGCTTCATATGTTTCATCACCACACACTAAGGATTGATGAGTCAAAATACTTCTGATCGAATGTGCATTGATTGCAGCGAGAGAAGTGATAGGTGTGCGCTTACCCCAAATGTTGGACCTCCACTGTGGCAAGGTCTTATGGGCTTGCAGATTTCACCCTCTGCGGGGACAAGATGTTAATCACCAGGTCTTGACAGCGTATACCGCCGACTTCCCCGATTGTATCGCAGTTACAGGTCTCTGTATGTCCAGGATGGATTTCCAGATTCAATCTGCTGAGATGTCCTTTGGATCAGTTGATGATTTTGGGCTGTAGTTTTGATTCAGTTAGTATCCGCAATTGTAGCCGTTGTATCATAAAAAGATAATGTCTAAAACTGCTGGTTTTTAGGGAGAGGATTCAATCATCCCAGACATAGTGCAGGACACATGCAGAGATAGTGTCTGTGAAGTACGGCTTGGATAGCCTGATTTACCTTAGTGTATTCACTCAGAGGCAGGAGAGAGAAGATCTGAACAATGTGTCCAGGTTTTAGGCAGTCTGAAACCCGAATTTATGATTCCAAACTCGAACTGTCCGGGTGAATCCTGGACAGGTGTCAACCCTACCCTGGGGTGCCTTGAAGAGTCCTCAGGGGTCCCACAGCAAAAGGACAAAAACTTCCTGTACAGTCCAATCTGAGCAATCCTGCTTTAGCTCCTGTGTACAGACAGGGGAGAAGAGAGCACAGCCCACACCACCACCCGGCTCTCACCTCCTCTCTGCCACTGTCACTACTCCTGTTGACTACGTGGGCCTCCAGCCTGCGTCCTACAAACCGATGAAGGGCTTGTCATGCACCCATACACCTTTCTGGGTTGCAGACAGCAGTAGTGACAGCGGCAGATTGGAGGAGAGATTAGGGAGGAGGTGTGGGCTGTGCTTTTCCTCCCTTGTCTGTACGCAGGAGTTAACACAGGATAGCTCAGATGGACTGTACAGGGTTTGATTACCTGCCCCCTACACTGCTGCTATAGATGAGGACAGTGGCAAGTTTTTTCATTATCACGTTGGTGTGTGTATTGGTCCAGCAGCGCACCAACACCTTTGCAGCCATTGTGCTACTTGCTGGGTGTTTGGTGTGCTCCTGTACCTTTAAGAAGGGGTGGGCTCTCCTTCTGTCCACCTGCCCTCATTTATCCATCAGAATGCATGTGTCTCCACTGTGGGGACACTAATATTTTAGTGTTAGGACCACAGATACCAGGGTGCCGTGACAAGGCTCTGTGGCTTACGCATGCGTTTGCAAATGCGTGCGGACTAAACCCCTGTGTTTAACGCATACTTTTAGACAGGTTTATTCGGTTGTCTGCGAGTTGTTTGGTAAATAGGCTTTGGTTTTTTCCTGGGCATTCCCCAGGCTTTGTTGTTACCTGTTTTAGCCGCTTACTGCGATAGCCAGCTATAGATGAGGGCGGTGGCAAGTTTGTTCAATACTACCACAGTACCCTTAGTTTTTGTGCGGCACAATTTTAAAAATCATGCCTGCACTTTTTTTTTGTTTCTTTCACATAGAGCAGGCCCATTAAAAAATGTAATGTGTATGAGCATGCAAAAAGGGATGCATGCTCTGATGCACCTCCAGGTGTGAACGAGCCCTTGAACTGGTGTGACCAGGGATTGTGCACATTTCTAGAGTGTGCCATGACTGAAAAAAGGTTGCTGCCATGGTCTATAGTCCCTAGTCTTTCTCAGGAGTGAGCAAGAGGGGGTAGCTACCCTTATAGAATGGAACCATGATAAGTGAACTAAGTCACCTTTTAACAGGCAGTTGGATCGCAGCACCAAAATAAAAAGGAATTTGGAGGAGGCTTAGAGAAATAGAAAAAAAAAAAAGGTTTTTAGTTAAGAATACTTGAATAGAATTTTTTTGTATCAGAGTTCAGTGTCACTTTAATGGTGCAAATGGTGAAGGCAAGTATATACACATCCTCACACATCTACCTATTACTATCCACTAAACAGCATTACCATTCTGTATTACTGAACAAAGCATTCTCTTCCTAGTAATTGGTGATAATTAATTGTAGGATGGTGTTAGTGTTTTGACATGCTTCTCAGAGGTATGGAAAAACACCTAAATTAATGCAATGCCAGTGCATTGGAAAATAACAATTTGCAAATGTATAGACACATGAATCAAATAGTCAGAGTTAGTACGTGTGACATCCTAAATGGCACAATGAAACAAAAATGTCTGACCCGACATGTTGTTGTGGCACCTGTCTCCATACAGTGATTGAAATATAGATGTCTAGACTAAAGACTATGAAAAGATTATGAAAAACTCTCATTACATGCTATATAACAGACTGTTTATATTCACAAAGCCACTATACATTTGTTTTGTGTAGTGTGAAATATATTTGGTTGATCCTGTATTCAGCTGTCCCTCCCATCTTCTCCGTGTCCCCACTGCAGGTTGACATTGTGCAGACCAGCTGATGACCTCAACAGAGCATACTCAATTTCAGTTCCCTTCTAAACTCTTCATTTCCTCTCTTTTCTTACCTGTGCAGCCCACATGACTATAGAGTCCCACATGTGGACGTATAAATAGTGGTAAATGACACTTCCCTCCCTCCTCCTTCATGTCCTCCTATTGCTAAACACTATGGGGGTGGGATATAGTATGCTGATTGATTACATTCATTAAGAAACTCACAAAACACTTAGGTTTAATATAAATCAGTATTAAATATATCAAATGTAATTGCCAATACCTGTAAAGTAAAAAAGAACCTTGGATGCAGATGCCATCTGAACAAAATGAAAGCTAGTGTTAGACATCTCTGACTCTGTCTACATAATATTAATGCACAAAAATACACATTTGATGTTCAATAAAGATTTACTGGGAGCTGTAAAACAGATATTTGATATTTATAATCTAATTTGAATTGCTCTTCTGTTTTTTTGTTTTTTTTGCCACGTGACTGGCACAGCACCAATCGAGGCTGGCCAGACACAGACTCGCACTGTGAGAGCAGACATCAGTAGCATATTAGAAACCCATCCCAAAGATCTTTCCCTGCAAATGTCAAAGAACAAGGAAAGATCAAGTGAACACACAATAGTACTGCAGGAATAAGGTACTTAGAAGATAACCCCCCCCCCCCAAAAAAAAAACAAGATTCAGTGGCATCATATACAGTATCTCACAAAAGTGAGTACACCCCTCACATTTTTGTAAATATTTTATTATAGCTTTTCATGTGACAACACTGAAGAAATGACACTTTGCTACAATGTAAAGTAGTGAGTGTACAGCTTGTATAATAGTGTAAACCCTTAAGTACACCCTTAAGTGAACATGTCCAAATTGGGCCCAATTAGTCATTTTCCCTCCACAGTGTCATGTGACTCATTAGTGTTACAAGGTTTCAGGTGTGAGTGGGGAGCAGGTGTGTTAAATTTGGTGTTGTCGCTCTCACTTTCACATACTGGTCACTGGAAGTTCAACATGACCACACATGGCAAAGAACTCGCTAAGGATCTGAAAAAAAGAATTGTTGCTCTACATAAAGATGGCCTAGACCAGGGATATGCAATTAGCGGACCTCCAGCTGTTGCAGAACTACAAGTCCCATGAGGCATAACAAGACTCTGATAGCCAAAAGCATGACACCCAGAGGCAGAGGCATGATGGGACTTGTAGTTTTGCAACAGCTGGAGGTCCACTAAATGCATATCCCTGGCCTAGGCTATAAGAAGATTGCCAAAACCCTGAAACTGAGCTGCAGCATGGTGGCCAAGACCATACAGCAGTTTAACAGAACAGGTTCCACTCAGAACAGGCCTCGCCATGGTCGACCAAAGAGGTTGAGTGCACCTGCTCAGCGTCATATCCAGAGGTTGTCTTTGGGAAATGAATGCTGCCAGCATTGCTGCAGAGGTTGAAGGGGTGGGGGGTCAGCCTGTCAGTGCTCAGACTATACACCGCGCACACTGCATCAAATTGGTCTGCATGGTTGTCGTCCCAGAAGGAAGCCTCTTCTAAAGATGATGCACAAGAAAGCCCGCAAATAGTTTGCTGAAGACAAGCAGACTAAGAACATGGATTACTGGAACCATGTTCTGTGGTCTGATGAGACCAAGATAAACTTATTTGGTTCAGATGGTGTCAAGCGTGTGGGGTAGCAACCAGGTGAGGAGTACAAAGACAAGAGTGTCTTGCCTGCAGTCAAGCATGGTGGTGGGAGTCTCATGGTCTGGGGCTGCATGAGTGCTGCCGGCACTGGGGAGCTACATTTCATTGAGGGAACCATGAATGCCAACATGTACTGTGACATACTGAAGGAGAGCATGATCCCCTCCCTTCGGAGACTGGGCAGTGTTCCAACATGATAACGATCCCAAACACACCTCCAAGACAATCACTGTCTTGCTAAAGAAGCTGAGGGTAAAGGTGATGGACTGGCAAGACCTAAACCCTATTGAGCATCTGTGGGGCATCCTCAAACGCAAGGTAGAGGAGCGCAAGGTCTCTAACATCTACCAGCTCCATGATGCCGTGATGGAGGAGTGGAAGAGGACTCCAGTGGCAACCTGTGAAGCTCTGGTGAACTCCATGCCCAAGGGGGTTAAGGCAGTGTTGGAAAACAATAATGGCCACACAAAATATTGACACTTTGGGCCCAATTTGGACATTTTCACTTAGGAGTGTACTCACTTTTGTTGCCAGCGGTTTAGACATTAATGGCTGTCTGTTGAGTTATTTTGAGGGGACAGCAAATTTACACTGTTATACAAGCTGTACACTCAGCTGTACTTTACATTGTAGCAAAGTGTCATTTCTTCAGTGTTGTCACATGAAAAGATTTAATAAAATATTTACAAAAATGTGAGGGGTGTACTCACTTTTGTGAGATACTGTATATGATTTGTGTGAATGAATTATAGCAATTAACACTTCTCTGTTTAGTATCACTTTAAAAGACCATTTTTAATTACTGGCTGGCTAATGCCTGCTAACCTTTTTTACTATTTTCTAAAAGGGTTTACCTGGTAGCTGCCTCAACTAAATCATCAATTTAAAAGGGATATACAGTATATGATTTATACAGTGTCTGGGGTTGTACGAGGAAAACAAGTCAAATGTTTGAAATGTCTGTGTTACCAGTTTTACGTGTCCCATTTTGCTGCTTCAGGACCTGCACAGATCAGTTGTTCATCCAACCTCTGTTGTAGTGCACCTATGCGCAGACTATTCAGTATTTAAAACCAGCTGGTCCTGACTAGCTGATTATACTGTAAAGTAACTCATTGTCAAAGATCTTAACAAAGACCCTAAAGTTGGTTTTAGTTTGTTTCTAACAGCTTAGAAATAGGTATGGGGTTCAAGTTTGGATCAATGAAGGCATCGTCCACTGTGTAGTCCTCTGTCCAATGAGCAAAAAGGCAGTAAACTTTCAGGAAGTGTGTTGCTGTCCCTTTGATGTTCTGGTTTGAAAGCGAGGCAATTAGGCACTGTAATCTTCACATCACCAGCAGGTCTGAGCTCATGCTCTCTTATTCCCACCACCAGGGGGTGTGCGTGAATCCTCTCCCAGATGAAGACCTGATTTGCACCCTTCTGTTATATACATCCTTCTAGGTAATCTTACACTGCTGGCATTCCAGGCTACCCTAGCTGGCTTCAATATAACCAGGTCTTAACAGTCCAGAAATATCTGATATTAAAAACATGTTGACTTCCAACATTGCTCAATTGCTTCTGGGTCACATATGTACAGTACCAATAGTTACATTTTTAATGGGCGGGAAACACATTAACCTTTCAATTTATTGTCCGTTTTTGTGTGTTTATTTACTATTTTACTCTTTTTTTCAATGTGAATGAGTAACCATTGAGTAAACAGTGGTACTACGTTCCCTTTACTCAATTAAAGGCGGTGATATATGGGCACTGCAATACTGTCACTGAGCATCGCTATTGTGACACATAGCTCATTTCAATCACAACACACTCAATGTGCCATCAATGCAGAGCATACTGAGTATGCGCCAGTGACATAATTGACTGGCACTAATGTAAATGTCTATTATTCATGGTTCCCTCAATGAACCGTAGCTCCCCAGTGCTCGTACTCCTCACCTGGTTGCCACCACACACACTTGACACCATCTGAACCAAATAAGTTTATCTTGGTCTCATCAGGCCACTGGACATGGTTCCAGTAATCCATGTCCTTAGTCTTCTTGTCTCCAGTAAACTGATTGTGGGCTTTCTTGTGCATCAACTTTAGAAGAGGCTTCTTTCTGGGGCGACAGCCATGCAGACCAATTTGATGCAGTGTGCGGCGTATGGTCTGAGCACTGACAGGCTTACCCCCCCACCCCCTCAACCTCTGCAGCAATGCTGGCAGCACTCATACATCTATTTCCCAAAGACAACCTCTGGATATGACGCTGAGCATGTGCATTCAACTTCTTTGGTCGACCATGTCGAGGCCTGTTCTGAGTGGAACCTGTCCTGTTACACCGCTGTATGGTCTTGGCCACTATGCTGCAGCTCAGTTTCAGGGTCTTGGCAATCTTCCTATAGCTTAGGCCATCTTTATGTAGAGCAACAATTCTTTTTTTCAGATCCTCAGAGAGTTCTTTGCCATGAGGTGCCATGTTGAACTTTCAGTGACCAGTATGAGAGAGTGAGAGCGATAACATCAAATTTAACACACCTGCTTCCCATTCACACCTGAGAGCTTGTAACACTAATGAGTCACATGACACTGTGGAGGGAAAATGTCTAATCCGGCCCAATTTGGACATTTTCACTTAGGGGTGTACTCACTTTTGTTGCCAGCGATTTAGACATTAATGGCGGCGTGTTGAGTTATTTTGAAGGAAGAGCAAATTTACGCTGTTATACAAGCTGTACACTCACTACTTTACATTATAGCAAAGTGTCATTTCTTCAGTGTTGTCACATGAAAAGATATAATAAAATACAAAAATGTGAGGGGTGTACTCACCCCTTTACAAGGATTTTAACAAACTTTGTTGCAGATTCCTACCCTTTGTTATTCTAAATAAATCCATGTGGGAAAGTGGGTCTAATGGGAGTGGTTTCATAATTATCAATCAGCTGTGCACCCGTAGGGCTCTTAAAGCTGTGGACCTGCATCCCTTTAGCCGCAATTTCCTATTGGAAGTATCTCACAAAAATCACATGTGAATGTAGGCCGCACTTCTAGCCTCCCGAATACCCCGTCAATAACAATAAATTAAATACACTCGACAACTTCGCTTGGCATATAATTGGCTGCAGCACGTTTATTATTGTAATAATGAATAAATTAACATAATTTTAAACATTTTTATTAATCCATAAAATTTCTCAACTTGCAAATAATAAATACAAAACAGCTCAGTCTTACAGGACTCAAGCAATACAGAATATCTTATAAACACAAGTCCCCCTTCAAATATAAAGGGTGACAAACCACATATACGTGCTCGCGAAAAGGGTGGGGGGGAGTTGGGAGCCTGTTGCAGGGCCAGCTTTATATAATGAGCCCCTTTCTGGAATGTTCTAATGGGTCATGTGACCCTCTAGAACCTTCCCAGCAGTCACGTGATGTTCCCGCAGTACTGCGGCGTTTTATCTAATTTTATCTCTTTCTTTTTTTAAAGAGACCACGCCTCTTTTTTTAATAAAACTACCTAAGCGGGAAGGGGGCGGCCACATGCCCATGCTGACGGGCTCAAAACATTAAGCCCTTTCAGTCCATGGGAATGTAGGCTGCACCTCTCCTCTCCCCAATACCTCGTCATTTGGCATATAATGACAGCGGCACATTTATTAATGTAATAATAAATAATTTAACATCATTTTAATCATTTTTATTAATCCATAAAAATTCTCAATTTGCAAATAATAAATACAAAACAGCTCAGTCTTACAGGACTCTAGCAATACAGAATATCTTATAAACACCCCAAACGCCGGGCTTGTATTAACCTCCTGTACATATACGTCGGCACTTTGAAGATGGATATCTCAGTAACGGCAGCAGCTGCTGCCACAACCGCGGTGTCCATCTTTACAGGAGCCGGTTCTGTGTACGATAAGGGTGGTCTCTTTTTTACGGTGCAAAAAAAAGTATTTCAATGACCGCCATTTTATTCTCTAGGGTGTTAGAAAAAAAACAATATATAATGTTTGGGGGTTCTAAGTAATTTTCTAGCAAAAAAACATGTTTTAAACATGTAAACACCTAAAATCCAAAACGAGGCTGGTCCTTAAGTGGTTAACAAGGCCAGCCTACCCCACAACCATGGCCATTTCAATGCTATTTTATAAACCAATGTTAAAAATGTCAGATAGGTGAACTCTATCTGCCCTATATAAACCTGCAAAACCCCCCTCCAGATCCTTATGTCTATAGGAAAAACCTCCGATAAGTGGCATAAATTTTTCCATACATCTATTTACCCGAAGCCTAATTTTCTCCAAGTTTTTTAATTGGGCATCATGCAGCCATAAAAGCCTTGGAACTATTTTGGCAAAAATTATCGAGGTATTCCGGGAAGCTAATCTAAATACATGAAGGTCACGCTTCATTGAGAACAGCAGATCCAGCATTTTCATTTTACCCACATCATTACCCCCAAGGTGAATGATTAGAACATCTGGAACCGGACACATTTCCAATAACCTGGAGAGATAAAAGCTTAATATAAACCATTGAAGGCCATGAATTTCTTTCCATAGAACTCGAAATTCCTCATAATCCAACGATAGATTGGGTGTATAACACCGCTTCCTGGCTCTTTTGTTAGCCCAAAAAATAACAGTGACCCAGGATCCAATTGCATCTTCTACCACCTATTAAAATTAAAGAGAGAGATCAGGTCTGACATACAATTGAAATCGGTGAGAATCCCACCTGCCCAGTTTTTTAATAATGGCATCTTCCAGGCCCATCCTAGCAGCTTCGGTTGCTGCACCAATTCTAAAGGAATGGGAGGTAAAGTTAAGTAGATTTACACCTAACTTCCTCAAGCATTTTTTTAGGACACTGTTAAATTGGTATCTAGTGAGGGCGGATAAATCTAAATGAACCAAAAAGGGGCCCTCACTAAAAGGCCTTATCAACAT
Organism: Lithobates clamitans; assembly: GCA_037952925.1. Classification (NCBI taxonomy): domain Eukaryota; kingdom Metazoa; phylum Chordata; class Amphibia; order Anura; family Ranidae; genus Lithobates; species Lithobates clamitans. The sequence goes on from JBBGZY010000802.1 coordinate 613,653, forward strand.
GTAATCGTTTATGATCCATAATGGACAAATCTCCACATCTGCACAACTATAAAGGAAGATCCACACTCCTTTACCTGCTGAATCAGTTTTAGAACTAGGAATAAATATATTTATTCCTGATCTATAAACCAAAACATGGTGTTTTAATAGACCTGAACTTGACCTCTTATTTTTGATAACAATTACGAATTGCTCCAAAAAATGCTAATACAAATGCAGTTCTAAATAAAATAGCCTCAAATTCAGAGAAGCATATAGAATTGGTAACGCTACATATTTCTTTGAGTAATGGGATAGAAATTGGCCTCCTAGTATCCCCAAATGAATGATTCTTCCTATAACCTTTAAGGGCCTGTTGAATTGAGAAGAATGAACAAGAAGGGAAGCCTAGCAACTTAAAGAAAAATGATACACCTGCTAATATTTTTGCAATATGGCTATAAGATATTTTTAGTTGCATTAGGGTGCATAAAAATACTTGGATATCTTTTTCTGAAGGAGAATCAAACTGCTGACCAAATACCTCTGAGGATTAAATCCACCAGAGCCATGCAACTGAATATTCAGCCCATGCACTCATGTATCAGCCACAGTATGCTTGATTGGATTCATCAGGATCTCTAAATTGGGTTCCATAGATGGTCTGGACATACTTGACCTCCTTGTCTGCGTTGGGCAGTAGCTGACAGAATTTGCATATCTGTAACCGAGATAAGGCATCTGCCATTTGATTCTCCTTGCCTGGCACAAGTTTTGCTTTAAGCCATATGTTAAATCATAAGTATAGAAAAACTAGGTATCTGAGTAATTTTATAACAAACATAGATTTTGTTGATAAACAATTAACTGTATAGATGACTCCCTTATTATCAGAGTTAATTAATTTTATTTTATTGGAGAATTTCTCACCCCATATCTCTAATGCTACTACTAATGGGAATAATTCTAATAGAACTATGCTCTTAGTGGCTTTAAATTGTATCCATCTATCTGGCCATACACTGCAGCACCAGTGTGTATTCTATATCGCAGAAAAACTACAAGACCCATCTGCGTCTGTATACAACTCCAGGTCAGATGAAAATACAAATTCCTCCTGAAAAAATGAATGCCCATTGTAAATGTCAAAGAATTTCATTCAAACCATAAAGTCTTCCTTAGTCTCTAATGATAATCTGACGTGGGAAAACTGAGATTTTAATGCAGACATGGATAAATATAGGCGATGGGAAAATATCCTGGCCACTGACATGAATCTGATCGCAAATGCCGAGAGTCCTAATAATGACTGAAGTTCTTTTAACCACCTCAATACAGTGCACTTACACCCCCTTCCTGCCCAGACCAATTTTCAGCTTCCAGCACTCTCACAGTTTGAATAACAATTACTCAGTTATGCAAGACTGTACCCATATGAAACTTGCGTCCTTTTTTCACACAAATAGAGCTTTCTTTTGGTGGTATTTAATCATTTTTTATTTTTTGTGCTTTAAATAAAAAAAGACCGTACATTTTGTAAAAAAAATGCCTTTTTCTTTGTTTCTGTCATAAAATTTTGCTAATTAGTAATTTTTCTTCATAAATGTTGGCAAAAATGTATACTGCTACATATCTTTGGTAAAAAATAACTCAAATTAGTATATATTATTTGGTCTTTGTGAAAATTACTCAAGAGATCTACCCGTAGAGAGAAGACATTGCTGGAAAAGGCAGCAGAGGAGATTTACACTATGTGGCCCTTCTTTTCTTTCCTTATCCTACCACATCACTTCCTGGTTCATGGAATGTTGCTTTGAGGGGTTCACCTACGGAACACCCCACTACCTCCTTAAGATCTACATGACCTCCCACATCTGGGAGATTGCGTACACCTCTCAAGTTCCTGGTACTATCTGGAGGAATACAACAAATCCGCGAGATCGCATCCTTCTCGGAGTATACACAGCCACTCACCACCTAAGCCTTGTCCGACCCAATCCGGCGTATGCCCCATTGGGTCCACCTTATCTGGTAAGCCTCTTCATCTCTTGGTGGTAGTGAGCGGATTTTTATTCGAGATGTCTATATAATCCTTCAATATTCCATTTACAACATATTGTCATATAGACTACGCATCTGTAATGTCCACATGAGGACTACCTGTTCAAAACAAACACAATTGATCCTTCTCATTGCTTATGGACTGGTTTACAGTTGTATGTGACATTGTTTAGCGCCACACTTTTTTGTTGTTTTGACATTTAGTGATCGACTGTGAAAGGATCACAGCCGATCACATGGTAAACAGCTGCTGGCCAATGGTTGTTTACCAGCATCAGTGACGAGCAGTGTTCCCGGGAACATGCCGCCACCAACGTGCACGTGTAGCGCGCTCGAGATCGCGCGTATGCTCCGTGCAAAGTGGGGCGGTACCACCTGTGATCGGCCGTGACTTCATCGCGGCCAATCACGTGGTAAACAGCCGTGTCCAATGGCTGTTCACCTCCCTCAGTGGTGAGCGGTGTCTCCGTGACACGCTGCCACCGAAGGAACAGGGATGCACGCACACGATCATGCGCATTCCCTATTTAAATGGAGGGCCATCATATGACGCCCTTCCAGAACGAGAGCTGCGCCGCCTGCCCATTATTTTGGAAAGCAAACACCCCAACGTATATTCTATGAGGCATGGCTTGCAAATAGGTACTCGGGTACTCTGATGGGCTGGAGACAGGTACTCGGGTAACTTGATGAGCTGCAGATAGGTACTCGGGTACTCTGATGGGCTGGTGACAGGTACTCGGTTACTCTGAAGGGCTGGTGACAGGCACTTTGTTACTCTGATGGGCTGGGGACAGGTACTCAGTTACTCTGAAGGTCTGGTGACAGGCACTTTGTTACTCTGATGGGCTGGTGACAGGTACTTGGGTACTCTGATGGCCTGGTGACAGGTACTCGGGTACTCTGATGGCCTGGTGACAGGTACTCCGGTACTCTGATGGACTACAGATAGGTACTCGGGTACTCTGATGGGATACAGATAGGTACTCGGTTACTCTGATGGGCTGGTGACTGGTATTCGGGTACTTTGAAGGGCTGTGACAGGTACTCAGGTACTCGGTACTCATATGGACTGTGACAGGTACTCAGGTACTCGGGTACTCATATGGACTGTGACAGGTACTTGGGTACTCATATGGACTGTGACAGGTACTCAGGTACTCATATGGACTGTGACAGGTACTCAGGTACTCGGGTACTCAGATGAACTGTGACATGTACTCATGTACTCATATGGACTGTAACAGGTACTCGGGTACTCAGATGGACTGTGACAGGTACTCGGGTACACAGATCGACTGTGACAGGTACTCGGGTACTCTGATGGACTGTGACAGGTACTCGGGTAATCTGATGGACTGTGACAGGTACTCGGTTACTCTGATGGACTGTGACAGGTACTCGGGTACTCTGATGGACTGTGACAGGTACTCAGGTACTCATATGGACTGTGACAGGTACTCAGGTACTTGGGTACTCATATGAACTGTGACAGGTACTTGGGTACTCATATGGACTGTGAAAGATACTCAGGTACTCTGATGGACTGTGACAGGTACTCGGGTACTCTGATGGACTGTGGCAGGTACTCAGGTACTCATATGAACTGTGCCAGGTACTCAGGTACTAATATGGACTGTGACAGGTACTCAGGTACTCGGGTACTCAGATGAACTTTGACTGTTACTCAGGTACTCATATGGACTGAGACAGGTACTCGGGTACTCAGATGGACCCTGACAGGTACTCGGGTACTCAGATGGACTGTGACAGGTAGTCGGGTACTCTGATGGACTGTGACAGGTACTCGGGTACTCTGATGGACTGTAACAGCTACTCAGGTACTCTGATGGACTGTGACAGGTACTCAGGTACTCAGATGAACTGTGACAGGTACTCATATGGACTGACAGGTACTCAGATGAACTGTGACAGGTACTTTGATGGGTGGTGACAGGTCCTCTTTATTGGGGGGGCAATCAGTGTGATTGGTGTACACTGTGAGCGGTAACGAGATGTTACCGGAATCTGTTTCTCACACATGATCAGTGTGTGAGGGGGAGAACCTAGGTAACATCTTGTTACCGTGGTTTGTTAACATTTAGTGATTGGCTGTGAAAGGATCACAGCTGATCATGTGGTAAACAGCCGCCGGCCAATGGCTGTTTACAAGCCGGGAACATGCTGCCACCGACGCGCAGCACGCTCAAGATCGCGCGCATGTGCCCTGCAAAGTGGGGCGATACCACCTGTGATCGGCCGTGACTTCATCACAGCCAATCATGTAATAAACAGCCATGCTCAATGGCTGTTCACCCCCCTCGGTGGCGAGCGGTGTCTCCATGACACGCCGCCACCAAAGGAACAGGGATGCGCGCACACGATGCTGTTTAAATGGAGGGCCGTCATATGACGCCCTCCCAGAACCAGAGCCGCACCGCCTGGCCGTCATATGACGGCCAGTGGGCAGCAAGCGGTTAATAATATTATCTTGTGTCTTAGAAAGCAGCATATCATGTCTTTTATTCTTTTAAATTTTATCCACGGGCAATTGAAATTCTATCAATTCTGTATCTAATTTTATCCCTAAAATTTCAATAGATGTGGATGGGAATGCGTTTTTTTCTGCAGCTAGATGAACCCCAAATTTTTTAGTTTTAACCCCAAACAATTGTAGCATAAAGAAGCAAATAGGGGAATGAGCAGGACCAATGAACAAAAAGTCATCAAGGTAGTGTAAAATACCTTCATGACCTGATTCAAAAGATAACACCCATTGCAGAAATGAAGCAAATTTCTCGAAGTACGCACATGAGACTGAACACCCCATAGGGAGACACATGTTGTAATAAAATTGATTCTCAAAAAACATATCTAACGAATTATATGAAGCCAGGTTAATTGGCAGTAGTCTGAATGCTGATTTAATATCTACTTTAGCAAGTAATGCTGCTTTCCCTAAATTCCTAATATGATGGCTGGCATCCTCAAAAGTGCAATAAGAGACAGATGATAGGCGGATGGATCAAATGGAATGAGTTTGGCTCCTTTTTTGGGAACAATCCCCAAGGGGGATATTCTGAAGTTCGGAAATGGTGGAGAAATAAATGGTCCAGCTATTCTCCCTGCCCTGATTTCTCCATGCAATTTTTCCCTGACAATATGAGAAAAGTTCATAACATAATTTGTTCACTAATACACATCCATTTCCTTTAAATACAGGTAAAGGGAAACCCCTAGAAAAACCATCAGTTAAAAACTTGTCTGTCTCCTGATCTGGATACACTTCCAGCCATTACTGCATGCTTGGCACATTCACCAGAGTGTAAGTCTTTGGCCAGGTTCTCTCTTTGACCATGAAAATTGGGCTTCCTTTTAAAACATTTAAGTAAGGGATGAGGTCCTGAGCAGTGACAGCATTCATACTTATATTTGCATGACACACACACACACACACACTTAAACAGATTTTCGTTGTATGCAAAACAGTAACCCCTTTTATAAGGGGAAACTGTAGCTGAAGACTGCTGTTTAGGATAAAAGGCTTTTTGCGACAAAATTAAGTTTAATCATAGACCAATATCCTTATTACCTCACTTTAAAGAAGGGTAAATGGATATTTTTTTCCCTAAAAGTTTCATCATACTGGTACCAGCCTAATCCACCAAAGTGTCAGGGGATGCCATACGCAGACATCCAATGCAGGTGATCAGATCGTTGGGCTGCACCAAGGAATCAGGAATAAACGAGTAAGTGAAAAAAAGTATGTTTATTTAAGATAAGGACACCCGTGCAAACCAAACAGCAAACCATAAACAAGTAAATGAGTGCAAGACACAGCAAACCCCAAGACACAGCAAACCCCAAAACACCTAACGAACTGTATAATTAATAGATTAATATATACATATATATATATATATATATATATATATACAAGCAGGGCAACAAACATGAAACAAACTAGGCAGGGACAAAAGCAAAAGGGGAACAGAAGCCAGGTATAAGGAAGCAGACCGTTAAAGGGAGCAGGTAACAGGTCTCAAGGACAGGATACACGGAACGGGGTCCAGGATAAGACAGGAACAAAAGCAGGTTCAGGCAGGGACAAGGCTAGCAGAGGGAATTCTGAAGCATTTGAGCTTTGGTCCAGGGTGGCTTTATATAGACCAGCAGACCTACAACAGGTGTGCTTGACAGCTAGTTGGTACTCTTGGCAGGGAGACACCCACTGGTGGCCACCAGAATTACACCCTTTAGTGCTGAGCGTAACAGTGCCACCAGCAGGTGAAACCAGTAATGACACAGTTACTGACACAAAGCTTCTGTAGGCTTCCAGTACATGCTCCAGGTGTTGGAAAAGACAGGTACAGTATTCGGGATGTTTTTACCCTAAAACGCTAGCATAAATAGTAAAAACCTGCAACCAATTTTGAAATGACCTCGCCACAGGCCTACGCCTCTCTTCCTCAGGCTTATCGCCAGATTTTTTGTCTGCTCTGTTAATAAATTCTTTTGCAGAGTGAAGTAACGACAAAATGTCTACAAACTGCCCTTTCCATATCTTATCCTTAACCTGAGTAGAAAGGTGGTATCTCAATGGTGAGATTTCACACAGCAATGTTTCTTTCAAACATGACTCTGGAACTTAGGATTTAGTTATATTAAGTTCAGCCGGCAATGAATTACTAGAAATTACATTAGCCACTGAGTAAGGTGTATCGCTGTTAGCATTTGTCACGTTTTCAGATCTATTCATTGAATCATTAGATCATACATTTTCACAATTGCTATCCTCATTAACAGGTGTATTAATGCTATCAGCTAACCTGTGTATGGACTCCATTATATTATTTAACACATGTGATAACTCACCCTGACCACTAGATGTCGCTAGTGTGTTAGCCTGTGTTGAGTTATGCAGGTGTTGCTCACTAAAGCCTCCAGTGGGCACAATAGGTATTTCTTGATCACTTTGACTGAAATTACTTGCCTACCCAGACTATCACTGGGCGGGATATGTTGAATAATTATTCCTGCTGAAGTTGCCTACTCCTCAGCCATCCTAGTGGATGCTGCTCTAGGTGCCCGCCTCCCTCTGCTCCTGGGCGGTGAAGGGGATAATGTTCTCCTCCTCCTTTTTTCCCTAAGGCTGGTTCTTCGATTTACCTCACAAGAAGCCGCCTCTTCCGCCGTGCCATAGTGGCTTCTTCTACCCCCAGAGAGATATGCGGCCGAGACGGCGGGCCGCGCTGGTTCTGCTGGCGGGTTTGAGGGCTGCCTCTGCTTGGATGGCTGCTAGGTACCTCTAATGGCTCCCGAATGGCCTCTTCTTGTACTTGCCTTCGCTATCCTTCTTCTGTTCCTCCCATCTCTAGGCACCACTGCAGCCATTCCTCTCCACTGCTGTCCCCAGGCCATTCCAGCACACGCCTCATAAGAGTCTTCATGGCCATGTCAGCAGCAGCTCTAGTGACACAGCCCCTCTGAGCTTGTTGCCGACTCTGACCAACTGGTGAGGAAATTTTCGCGGGGCCAGCTTTAAATATTGAGCCCCTTTCTGGAATGTTCTAACGGGTCATGTGACCCTCTAGAATCTTCCCGGTGGTCACGTGGCGTCCCGCAGTACAGCAGCTTCACCTGACCCCGTTTTGTCTCTTTTTTTTATTTAAAGAGACCACGCCTCTTTTTTAAAATTTGTATAAAACTACCTATGCGGGAAGGGGAGCAGCCACATACCCATGCTGATGGGCTCAAAACATTAGGTCCTTTCAGTCCATTTTTGTTGCAGGGGATGCCTGAAATCTGAATTGGTGAGTCAATCCCACAAGCAGGAAATGTTTATGGGGGGCATTCTGTGTACAGAACACCTCTAGGTAGCCATATTGCATTGCATTTTCAGAAAATGACAGAGCTGCAGATTGAAACCAAAAGGTAATTTTTAATAGCATTCAATTACAATATGACTTGTGTCGCAATTGTATACGCTATATTATTTTTTCTTTATTTGCTATTTTTTTCCCCATGAAAGTGGGCTTACCCTTAAGCCCCCTGGGTAGTTGTCTTATGCTGATCCTTCCTAGGCCAGTCAATTGGCTAGCCTTAGCATCACACAAACAAGGTCAGACACAAAGTCACACACTGTTTGCTGAGGTTTGGGGAGAAAAGGCTAAAAGACAGTTTGCTCACTCTGTGTCAGTGTACTTTAACCTCACAACTGGAAGATCAGTCATATTCTGCTGGCAAATATGCTCTAGTTTGTACTGCATAAAGAGCACACTGTACACTATTCCATCAACAAAAACACAGAAACTATACAGGCACAGAACCAGATGAATTACATCGACAGACAGTCTGGAGGCTTTGTTATAAAAGGTAATGTGTTGCTGGCACTTGATTCATGGGTGGCCATGACCTTTGTTGGCTCTGTAGAAATATGGCATTGCAAAGAAGACATTTAAAACCTGACAGAGGTTCTGACACTTCTTCATACTATTCAAATAAGCATTATGTAGCTGTATGTGCATCTAATGGACACTTTTCCAGCAGCTCCTATTCCAATGGAAAGATAAAGCTATATACAGATTTTGCTTTCACCTTAGTCCAATTATGATGACAAGTATAGGAATTACCCAGAGCAACTTCATACAGTAAATAGATGGAAGTATTAGAAATAAAATTTTCTATGTTATAACAGTAAAACATCACTTTTGACCTTTATAAATAGGCTCCAAAATGAAAAGTCTGTTCTGTGAAAGTGCTATGCTATGAAAGTGCTATGCTGAGTGCTATGGAAAATTCATAATTAATGTCTTCATGCACATATGGCTCAATCTGGCATCATTGGGGGCTCAAAATATTTTCAATTATCAGAACTATAAAATAAACAAGATGAGTTAATTAAATGTTTCTGTAAAACAATCTGGTATTTTACAAATTAGAATTCATGAGCATAACCTTTTCAATGCATCCATATGGAGACACATTCTTGTGCTACTTATGTGGATCTCCACGCAAAATGTTACATCTGTGCATCTCAATATGTAAAGCACTGCAAAAAATTGTTAGTGTTATATAAGTACCTGTAATAATAAATAAAACAATATGATTACTTAAATCCAGTAGCAGCTTTAAATATCTAACACAAATACAGGTACTCCTCACTTAGTGACCAGGTTCCATTCCAACGACCAAGGTCGTTAAACGGATTGTGAAAAAAAGGTCTAAACACAAAGCTCCAGCTCAATAACGCTGTTTTAATTTGCATAAGTAAAGAACACAAATTAAAATTATGTACTGTACTGTACAATACAATGAGGTATAGAGTGTTGTTCAGGTGGGAATAGCTGGTCGTAAGTCCGAGCAGTCGTTAAACAGGTAAGTCGTTAAATGAGGAGTAACTGTATGCTGTATATTTCGAACCAGGAGATACTACTTAAAGTGATACTAAACACACACACAGTGTTTAATTTACATTTTGTGGATATGTGGATGATAGCACTGTAATTATTTTAATAATAATAAAAAAAACAAGTACTCTATTCCTAATCGATACACAGCTGTCATATGACCTGGCTCTTTTCCAGCCAGGTCTGCGCTAAAACATATGCAGGAGGAGCTTCTTGTGTGCTGGTCACGTGTTCAAAAAAAAAACAAAACATGATTTTTGTATGGTTTCCTTTGCGCCATTTATATATATATATATTTTTTTTACATTGTTATTAGTTTCCACTAATTTAAGCGCAGCATTGGTATAATTTATAAATTGTTTTTTTTGTATTGTGGCGCCGACATCCCACACTTTCCCCCTCAGGCAGAGGAGGTACCAGAACAGCAGGCAGAAGGCAAGGTTGGGGTCACAAGCCGGAGTCAGCAACAGTTCAGGAACAAGCGTATTTAACAAGCCAGGTCTGGATACGGAAGTGCACTGGATCAGGTCACAGGCAGAAGGAGCTGACGACCACTCAGCAATGATCCAGAGTACTGTATGGCTTTAAATAGGCCACTGGGTGCCAAGTCCAGCAAACATGCATGCTTACACTCATGAGCACGCGCAGTGGGCTAATGCACACCTGCTGATTTAGATGTCTTCATTCTGTGCACAATTCTATGGACCATTCTGCGTGCATGTGCATTCCTTTGGGCACGGGCTTCAGCGTGGACTTGAGCACAGTTTTCCTGACACAGCCAGTGTAGCAATCCATCTCTGTACAGCTCTTCTGGGATAAACCAGAGTAATTCTGATTTGGTCAGTGCCATCACGGAGCATTATTCTGATCTGTCCTGGAAGTGCTGCACAGAGAAGAGGGAGAAGAGCAGGGATTTCAAATCCCTGCACAACTCGACCAGATGTTTGGGTGCTGACAGCTTAGCATCACCGGAGGTAAGTACAGCAGGGGCAGGAGGGTGGGGAGGGTCAGTGGTGTTAGTTCGCCTTTTCATTTTTTCTGTAAAGGTGAAATAACACTTTAAAGGTTGTCCAGGAGAAAGTACATTAAAATGCTGTAAATGAGAATCTTTAGCAACACAATTTCCAAACACGATCTGAACTCAGCTGATTTCCGCTAGACTGGTTATTAAGAGTGTTGTACCTATTCCGCTCAATGAGTATCTATGGAAGTTTTTTCCTAACAACCAGATTGCATTAGCCAACATGATTTGTGATAAGGGTGCTGACATTATATGATTAGCTTCTGTCCTTTGGAATTTAAAACTTTCAGTACGGGACCAATTTTTTGTTATTTTTTGCTCACATAAAAAAATTATTTTCAGCTTGAAAATCACTTAAATCCCCCAAAACATATCAAGGTCTATTTTTGAAATGCTTTCACAAGTTTCACATAGGTGTTATAATTTTTTCTGAATGAATTCAATTAGAAATATGTATAAATTTGGGTTGAACCTTGTCTGAAAACATGTATAAACAGACGCCTTCTTTTCTGAGGATCTGTAAAATAAAAAGATGACAGGTGCAATTTTTTATGTTGCACAATATTTAATATTTATTTATCAAATCTATATTTTCAGAAAAAATACACTTAAAATAATTTTAGTGCATATAAACACAATATTATTCCCATTTTTGTAAAATATAGAAGATTAAAGTTTGTTGAGTAAATAGATTCCAAAAATATCAAGTGTAAAGAAGAAAGGAATTGAGACCATTCCAGGTGAATAAATGGCCTCAGCCTACATGGCACCCACCCTATGACTAAACCCCGGAGAGCAAGGCAAAATGCATCAGTGTGTGGTGTGGTGGAGACATGTGGGCTGAGGCTGCTCCTTATCATATATTCCCATGGACTGGTTGGGAATAGCTGCGATGCTTTCCTCTTTACATTTACTAGTCCTCTGGATTAGTATCAGGACAAGCCTGCATCCCAGGCTCTGGGACACATGGATTCACTTGGCAGCCCCTCCACCTTGTGACATCACCAGCCCAGCATGCACCGCACAATGTACCTCATACTTATTCAAATGGAGGGGGCAAGATCTGGGGGCCTCCTTATTAAAGGGGGCTTCCAGATTCCGATAAGCCCCCTGCCAGCAGACCTCTACAACCACAGCCCTGGGTTGTAGGGAAGAGACCCTTGTCCCCTCAAAGCACCCACCCCCCCATGTTGAGGGCAGGTGGCCTGGTATGGTTCAGGAGGGGGGGCTGCTCGCTCATCCTCCTTTCCTTGCCTGCCAGACTGTGTGTTCAGATAAGGTTCTGGTATGTATTTCGTGGGGGATCCCATGCCGTTTTTTTTATTTTGGCATGGAGTTCCCCTTAAGATCCATACCAGACCCAAAGGGCCTGGTATGGACTGGGGTGGGACCCCATACTGCTTTTTTTTTTCAAATAGCCAGGTGTCAGCAATTGCAACTGTGAGTCAATTTAAATGTGATTTGACTCATGTTCTTTAAAAATGTCATTTTTGCTGCAGCATGTTCTATACATGTTACAGATGTGCCACTTTACAGGCAGACTAAGGGGATCCCCCAGGCACTATATTTAAAGACATTTTTCATTTTTATTGTTTCAGTTTAAGCATCATTAACATCACTGCTCCTTTAAAATGGATAGTTTTTAAAAACAATTTTTTGCATTGTTACACATCCCCCAGGGCAGTACCTGGACTTCCATACCCTTTTCATGGCCAATTACTTGCATACAAGCCTTCAAAATGGTGACTTTTGATTTCTCATGTTCAGCTCCCATATACTTCAATGGAGTTTGTGGTTTAGTGCAGAACTTTTCCCCTGTTCGGGAATTCTGCTGTGAACCGAACATGGGGGTGTTCAACCCATCTCTAATGGCCATCACAAGGGATTTGATAATCCCCCTATGTAATAGCATTGGAAGGTAAAAGTTATTTTTTATAGTGACATCAGGGGTTCATTAGACCCTAAGGCTCGGTTCACACTGCAGCAACTTGGGATCCAACTTGTGAGACCCCAGTCCTCATGATGTGTGAAATCCTATGTTAGTCAATGAGAGCTGTCTTAATTAGCACTACTAAAATCGCTCCGACTTTAGAAAAGGTTCCTGTACTACTTCATGGTGTATTCTATACTTCTATCAAAGTTGTACTCAAGTCGCCAGGAAGTTGCCTGGCAAAGTCGCACCTTAAGTCATGCAACTTTCAGGTCACGGCAGTGTGAACTGAGCCTTAGTGTCTTCCCTACCCTCTGCTCAAAGCTACTATTGACAAAAAACAAGCCCAAGCTTGTTTTACCATTTTGTCATGACATTTGTGTCAGGTCATTGGCAACAAAAGAATGAATGGATTGAGGGTTGTAAATCGCATTATAGTTCCTGCCCATTATTTAGGCCCATCTTTAGCCGAAATTATGATTTTTTTCATTGTTGATAGAGAAGGGAAGCGTTTGAATCTCTGCTTTATTGCCATCTGCCATCTGGGTCCCTATTGGACAGATTCCTTTGCCAAAAATCTGTTAAATCTCTCAGTATCAGATATTTATTGGTCTATGTAGCCCTAGCCCAAAGCTAGGCAGAATGTGGGCGCTAACACTTCATCTCAGCTACAGATGGTCTGCTCTTCAACAGGTTTATCCATTTACCATGTGCATTAGACATGCATAGACGGCTAAACTTGTTGTATTGTATTGTGTAAAGGACAATAGAAGCTGTTAGAAATCAACTCCATTTCTTCTTAGGACAGTGAAGGTCTAACTATCTTAAAGAGGAGTTCCACTCAGGGGGCCCATAAAAAAAAAAAAAATTTAAAGTCAGCAGCTACAAATACTGCAGCTGCTGACTTTTATTTGGATACTTACCTGTCCCTGGGTCCAGCGAAGCCCCGATCCCCCTCCGTTCAGCGGCGCCGGCATTGCAACTGTGGGCACTGGGCTGTGGCTTCACAGCCTGGCACCCACTGCGCATGCGCGAGTGGCACCGTGCGCCGTGATTGGCCGCTCAGTCACCTGGGACCTGTAATGGGTCCCAGATGATTGACAGGAGGGAGGGAGCAGAGCGGAGCCCTTCCTGTGCCGAGGGGGAAGTGATGTCACCAGCCCAGGCACTGGAAGAGGCAGACTACGAGGGACCCCCTAGCAACAGGCATTTAGAGGTAAGTTAAAAAAAAATATCCAAATTTTTTTTTTTTAGGATTTTTAATGTATTTTTGTTTTTTTGGGTGGAACCCCACTTTAAACTAGCTTTTCTTTCTAAAATACATTTTCACATTTTTCTAAAGAACAGCTTTAAGGATATGGCATCTAACTGAAGTATATACTTATAAATATGATGTGGAGAAAATGTTGTTTAGTTTGTGTGTAAACACACATACTGTATTTTTCGCTCCATAAGACGCACCTGACCATAAGACGCACCTAGGTTTTAGAGGAGGAAAACAAGAAAAAAATATTCTGAACCAAATGATGTACTAAAATAATTTTTGTGTACTAAAATTGTAGACTGAGGAGACGATAGCCACCTGGCTTGCGCTGACAGGATGGGGTGCATTCCACCGCCGTATGCTTATATAGAGGTCCTCAGCGACCTGGGCATGTCTTTCATAGTGACACATCCTAGATGGGCTGGCCTGTAGCTGGAAACTGTTCAATGGAGTCTGGGAGAGTGGCAGGAGGGTGCTGTGAAGGGGAGGAGTCTGCCACATCCATACGAGGAGAAGATACATCTAGCTCCCCAGAATCGGGGTCTAGATTTCACTGGGCTTGTGGAGGGAGATAAGGGGTTAAATCTCCAGGGCATGGTTGAAGTTTGATCACCTGTAATGACAGGTTCTTCTGAGCCTGCGCTTGCTGCTTGAGCCGAGTAGGAACCAAATGATGTACTACAATAATTTTTGTGTACTAAAATTGTAGACTGAGGAGACGATAGCCACCTGGCTTGCGCTGACAGGATGGGGTGCATTCCACCGCCGTATGCTTATATAGAGGTCCTCAGCGACCTGGGCATGTCTTTCATAGTGACACATCCTAGATGGGCTGGCCTGTAGTTGGAAACTGTTCAATGGAGTCTGGGAGAGTGGCAGGAGGGTGCTGTGAAGGGGAGGAGTCTGCCACATCCATACGAGGAGAAGATACATCTAGCTCCCCAGAATCGGGGTCTAGATTTCACTGGGCTTGTGGAGGGAGATAAGGGGTTAAATCTCCAGGGCATGGTTGAAGTTTGATCACCTGTAATGACAGGTTCTTCTGAGCCTGCGCTTGCTGCTTGAGCCGAGTAGGAAGGCTCTAGGGGTCCAGCAGCTGGCGGTGCATTGTGACTCCTGCCGCCATTTTGGTGAAGCCCGCCCTGCATGGTTGGGTAGAAAGCGATCATTTTTTCACCGGCGGTGGGTCTTGGCGGCGTCTCTGCATGTCCGGATGGTCAGCAGGGTATGAGCACGCCAGGAGGCTAGATGGATCGCTGCTGTAGAGGTCCTGGGCTGTGATGTTGAAGCTGATTCCCTGGTGCAGAGCAGAGCTCTGGATCTATGTGGCCATACTGCTCGGCGGCATTGGTGCCTGGTCAGTATTCACTCCATAAGGAGCAGAGACCTTTTATCCCATTTTTTTGGGGGAAAAAGTGCGTCTTATGGAGTGAAAAATACGGTAATTGCTTATGTCTATTAAAATGACAGGAAACTCTGGTTTAAAAATAGGGAAATTATATTCAGGTATAAATTATTAACTCAAAAAGGTTTTTTTGCTGCTGTGATCAAACTTCCTATTATGGGGTGACTAGATTTGTTTTCTGTGGTCCCACTGTATGTAGCCACCTTGTTTTGTTCACTCCTGAATAAGAATACGGGAGTCTTTCTCGACTTTTATAATATAGAGGAAACCTTGAAATAATTTTCATGGCTAACTTATTCCATCTATAGCTCATGGCACATTTGTGTGGTCGGTAAGTTGGAAATATAATAATACATAAAATAATGTAGTGTATTTAGCATATTTGACATCCAGAGTAGTTTTTTAACATAAGAAAGAAATGTTTCAGTTGCAATCATGAAATTAAGCAAATAATAATAATGGTCAGAAAAGAAACACCAATGGTGAAAATTGTAGTGTCCCTCACATTGATGGTCAATGGAAAGGTGCCTTCTTATATTGACCATTGGTGTAGTGGTTCCAGACACTGATGGTCAATGGGAGAAGGGCCCTTATGTTAATGGTCAGTGGGAGAAGGACATTAATACATTGTTGACCAATGGGAAAACTGCCCCCTTACACATAGCTAAACAGATAATTGATATTAGTTGTTACTGGGACTTAGAAACTCTTCATTGTTCAAGGAATCCCTAGCTGCTTTTGGAGGAACCCTGATTGAGAAGCACTGGAATAAGTACTATAAGATTTGTAGTGTGCATAGAGCAAGCACATGAAGAGGAAAAAGAGAGATTCAGGAACTCAAGAGGGCATTATAAAGAGGCAGAAAAACACAGTAAAAACAATTGAATGCAACATAGATTACAGGGCCATTAAGTAGTAGATGTGTAATATTTATTTTTGGAGAATAAGGATATAATTTGGTGTCACTTTAATGTTTTAGATATTTGCATGTCAATAAATCAGTATCTGCAGGGCAAAAAATATAAAAAGAGTCTTTCATCCTTAAAGGAAAAGGAATTCAGGGTCTACTCTGTTCCTAAAAAGCCAGACTTCCATTTTTGCCCCCTGCTAATTGATCTGGTACCTTGACTGTTGCTCCTCATTGCAGCTATTATACCCACTAACCTTACAGATTCATAGACATTCTACATATTTAGTGGATATTACAGCTAATGAGGAGAACTGTAGGATCCATTCAGAAATGTTATTATAAAAATGGAATTGCATGTTGCCTAGGATCCTAGAGAGGGAGGAATGTCTGTAAACCTGGGTAAACTCTGAACTAGGCCTTACAGACTTGTTATTTTTTCCCCTGATTAGACCTATCAAAAAGAATCAAATGTATTGTACATCTTGTAGATTGGTTTGGAGATGTGCATAGAGTGAGATATCTCACAAGCTGTTGTTTATTTCAGTCATAGTCTGTATTGGAAAAATTAGTATTCCCATGCTGTCCTTTAGTGTATGAGGAAACATTTATGTCAAATCTAATATTGGTCAAGGGAATAGATTTATAACTGCTATAAATCCTGCTCCTGTCCAGCAAAAGTCATCAAGCGCCTTGCATTCATAATGAAATAAAGAACATCTTGGGATGTCTTACTTCTGCACAAAGATGTATAAAATCATTTTTTTTCCCTGAAATGTCTTCCATGCACAATGATTGATAACATGAGTCCTGTGCTTTTTGTCCCCACACTTGTATTTTGTAAGTGTGTGTGTGTATGTACTTTGTCATCTTTATAATTTGTTTAAGCACTATGTTTATATTACAATAATTGAATAAACTGTATATAACCATTTCATGACAGCCAATGCTGCATCAAGTCAGAGAAGTGTTTTTATTTACCACCCTACTCCAGCAAAAATTCCTCTTTAGATTTGGATCGAGTAAGGACAGATTAGTGTGATTTGTTGTATTATCTTTCCATGGTGGGGAGACGTAAGGAACAGGCAGACAGGTATGCAAACCTGACAGACATTCTAAACTTTTCCTATTCCAGTAAAACAAGTGTTTTTTTTATTGCTGTTTACGTTTTCCATTGCGAATGTTTCCTTTTACTTCCTGTCCTTGGACTTGAGAACCAAGGTGAGATTACATCTCCATAATAGGGAAAAAAAGTTTCTAAACCTTCTCTGCTCATTTTCAAAACGACACAAATTGTTATCAAATTTGGCTAAAAACTTCTCCAGTTTTGAATGGTATACGTTGCATAATGTATTTATTTGTACAAATAAAGCCCACCTATGCTGTGTTAGATATTTCTATTCCTATTATTTTTACTCTACAAAAATAAAACAATTAAAGAGATATTGATATATATAAATCCATAGCATAGTCATTAGGGTAGGGTGCACATCGGTAATTAATATCAGTGCAAAGCAATCAGACCTTTCCAAAGGCCATATACAGTATAGAAAAAACACAAAGCGATTGCTGCACAAAATTGAATGAAAAGATTACATCAATACAAACAATTCCATAGTGTTTAAAGTTAACAATTTTGGGCTATCTTGATAATGCCCTTCGGTTTTGAACAAGGGCATTAGCAACATAGCTTGAAACTGTTAACTTTGAACACTATGGAATTTTTTGTATTGTTTTAATCTTTTCATTCATTTTGTGTACAGTAATCCCTTCGTGTTTTATAATTTTATAATGCCTTCCCATGGCCATAATTGTCAGATGTCACATAGATCTGAACACTTTGTCTAGAGAATAAGACCCAGAACTGTGCTGTACCCATTTTTCTCATTACACAAGCAGAACTAAACTCTCAGTCAACATTAAAAAAATGTAATCCTTATGCTGCTACCATTATAAAATATATAGGAAGCTACTGTATATTATATTTACTTGTTTTAAACTTTTTTTTCATTTGCTTCCTGGATTCTGGCCTAGGCCAAAGTGATGTCATAAAAACCCAGGAGTCTTCATGGGCACACGCTCCTGCCTGCATGCTTGAGCTAAGGGCAGATCGATTTCATGGTTTCAAAGTAATTTCTTGACGAAGAAAGCTTTGAGACATGGGTGAATGGGTGAGTTTGCTTTGAATATTAACCCCTTCACGCCAACCGTGACAAGTGCAAAGGAGTGATTTGGGGTCGATTCCTCGATAAAGAGTACCTGTTGCCACCTATTACTGTCACAAGGGATGTTTACATTCCTTGTGATAGCAAAAAAAGTGATCAGATTTTTTTTTAAAAGGGACAATGTAAAAAATAAATAAATAAATAAATAAGGAAAACATTTTTTTTAAAGCGCCCCCGTCTCGTGTGCATGCGCAACAAAGAAAATACATAAGTAAGTCGTTCCTGCAAACGTAAATGGTATAAAATCACATATGTGAGGTATCAACGTGCTTATTAGAGTGAGTGCAATAATTCTAGTAAAAGACCTCCTCTGTAACTACAACCTGGAAACCATTAATTTTTTTTTAATGCGTCACCTATGGAGATTTTTGGTACTGTAGTTTGTCGCCATTCCACCAGTGTGCGCAATTTCAAAGCATGACATGTTAGGTATCTATTTACTCGGTGTAACATCATCTTTCACATTATACAAAAAAATTGGGCTAACTTCACTGTTTAGTTTTTTTTTAAATTCATGAAAGTGTCTTTTTTCTTAAAAAAATGTGTTTGAGCCTGGGTTCACACATGTGGGGTGTGAATTGAAGCACAGGTTTCACTGGGAAGATAAAAATCAGTTGTTCAGAGAATCCTCTGCGTTTTAGCTGTGGATCAGTGAGCGGGGGGGGGGGGGGTGTAGTGAGGAGAAGGAGAAAATCCATGTTCAGATCTCAATGCATCTGCGAATCAGATGCGTTCCCATAGAAGATAATGAGCTTGAAATTTGCACCGCAATGCCCAGAAAACGCACACGTTTTTGTGCAATGCACAGTGCGAATGAAACACACATATGTGAACCAGATGCATTCATATGAATGTATGTTAAAATGTCCTGCAAATTGGATGCGGTGTAAGCCGCATCTAATTCACATAGGTGTGAACGGGGGGCTGAAAGACTGCTGCGCAAATACCATGTGACATAAAATATTACAACAATCATCATTTTATTCTCTAGGGTCTCTACTAAAAAAATATATATAATGTTTGGGGGTTCTAAGTAATTTTCTAGCAAAAAATACTGATTTTAACTTGTAAGCAGCAAATGTCAGAAATAAGCTTAGGCGTGAAAGGGTTAAAAAATGAATTACATATTGTTTTCAATTTGAGGTACTCTGATACAGTCTAAGTTCTGCTGTTTTTTTTAAGAAGGGCTTCTGTTTCTTTTTTGGACAATACAGACTGCTCAGGAAAGAAATAGGGTGATTTACTAAAACTGGAGTACTCAGAATCTGGTGCAGCAGTGCATAACCAATCAGCTTCTAACATCTGCTTGTTCTTTTAGGCTTTGTCAATAAAACCTAGAAGCCGATTGGTTACTACACTGATAAAAATGATTCTGTTGGCTTGTAATTTTAACATAAATTTTTTTATAATTTTCAACATAAAAATAAATGTTAATTAATTTACTTAGATATTTTTAAGTACCTTTCTACATTTTCATTAGTTCTTAAAACACACCTTTTACATTTACAAAAATAATCTATAATATTGAGTAATTTAGACAAAACTGTTAAGGTATGTGCATTTCCATATTCTAATTGAGTTACATTTACTTTAAAAAAATATCTTTTCATTTGACTGAAATTGCGGGACGCATATGTTTGCCAAACGTGCAACCGCAGTTTTGATGCTGTATATTTTAAAGAGTTTGACATCTTTTGGAACTTTGAAAACCTGCAAAAGGCAGTTCCCATACGTTTTAGACCCATATTAGGACAAAAAAGCGCCACCAGTTACAAGAATTTTTCCAAGTCACTACAAAGCCATGCAATTCCATTGAACTTACTGCATGCGGCAGAACGCAGCCAAGATGCAGGGTGAGGGACTGTCAGCTATTTAGCGTAAAAACTATTTTGTGCCTCAAAAATGAATGTTTCAACCAGTTCGGTTTTTGAGATATTGGAATTCAAATTCAGATTATGTAATATCAAGCCCCGCCCCCTTTGCATCCAATGTTATTAAACTTTTAAAATAAAGATAGCATTCATTTGCACTGCATCTGTGCTGATTTGTGCTGCAAAAATTAACTTATGCGCTGGTTTGGTTTCAGAGATATTGCGCATTATAGTTGATCAAACCTCGCCCACTTTGCACCAGGTTATTACATTTCAAAAACAAATCTACCATATTTATGCTGCATTGGCAGGAAAAACAAGCATATGGGTATAATGTATTTTTTTCATATAGCACTCTCATTTCGTATCATAAAGAATGATTATGGGACTAATTTGTGCTTTTAGCCTGAGCTACCCTGAAAACCTAAAATATGCCTTTGAAGTTTTTCAGAAGATCTATTTAGAGCTAGATGTGGGGAATCTATATTCAAAAGTGCACACTTTAACTGCTTGCCGACCAGCCACCGTCATTATACTGCGACGGGTCGGCTCCACTGTGTAAACTGCTTAAGGTGTACATCGGTCTTTGCAAAGGAGATGCGAGCGCGCATGCCTGTGGGTCCGGCGGACTCGATGCCAGCCGGTGACCCACGATCGCAGTATACAGAGGCAGAACGGGGATCTGCCTATGTAAACAAGGCAATTCCCCATTCTGCCCGATGACATGTCAGAGATCTTCTGTTCCCAGTGATTGGGAACAGCTATCTCTGTCATGTCCCTGGTAGCCCATCCCCCCTACAGTTAGAATACACCCAGTAAACACACTTAACCGCTTGATAGCCCCATAGTGTTAACCCCTTTCCTGCCAGTGTCATTTATACATTGATCAGTGCATTTTTATAGCACTGATCAAAGTAATAATGTCACTGGTCCCCAAAAAGTGTCATTTGGGGTCAGATTTGTCCACCTCAATGTCGCAGTCCAGCTAAAAATCACAGATCGCCAGCATTACCAGTAAAAACAATAAAAAATAAATGAAAGTCCCTAAATCTATCCCATAGTTTGCAGAAGCGATAACTTTTGCGCAAACCAATATACGCCTATTTTTTTGCCAAAAATATGTAGAAGGATATATATCGGCCTAAAATGATGAATACAATTTTTTTTATATTTTTTTTGGATATGTATTATAGCAGAAAGTAAAAAAAAAATGTTTTTAAAATTGTCAGTCTTTTTTGTTTATAGCGCAAAAAATAAAAACCGCAGAGGCGATCAAATACCATCAAAATAAAGCTGTATTTGTGGGAAAAAAAGGATGTTAATTTTGTTTGGATACAGCATCGCATGACCGCGCAATTGTCAGTTAAAGCGGCGCAGTTCCGTATTGCAAAAAATGGCCTGGTCATTAAGAGGGCAAATCCTTCCGGGGCTGAAGTGGTTAAAGTGCAAATTACTTTCCTAAAAGGCTTTAAAATAGTTAATACATTCTGTATTCTATGTTCTTTACAGATACTGTATACTGTAAATACATGTGTGTGTGTTTCAGTTTGATTTGTTAGCTGAGAAAGAGGCATTTTTTTCTTTTTTAAATGTTTACATTTGGTGCTGCTTTAATAAGATTACATTTGTAAGTGCCGGTTCACACAGGGGCGGCACGACTTGCAGGTCGCCTCAACGAACTGCACACAACTTCAGCGGCGACTTGCAAAACGACTTCTGTATAGAAGTCAATGCAAGTCGCCTGAAGTCGCCCCAAAAATACTACAGGAACCTTTTTCTAAGTCGGAGCGACTTGCGTCGCTCCTATTAGAACAGTTCCGTAGTACAGAACGGGAGGCGACTTGTCAGGCGGCTAGGTCGCCTGACAAGTCGCCCCTGTGTGAACCGGCACTAACACTTTATAAATAATAAATGTTAATTTGTTTTGAAAGCCTGTTTCATGAGACTATTCCTTGTTTTAAGAACCATATTATTGTATAATTTCTATATAAAAACCTTTAAACATATATCAAATACATTTGGAAAATAAGTTTTACCAACTTAAAAAAAAATTAGTTAGTTACAAGTTATTAACACTTAAAACTAAGTGGTGTAGTGGTTAGCACTTTCACCTAGCAGCCAAGGGGTTGCTGGTTCAAATCCTGACCTCACTGCCTGCCTACAGTTTGCATGTAATACCTTGTGTACCTATGGTCTATAAACTGGAAAAATGTAGTTGGCTTTACTTAAACCTATGGTCTATAAACTGTAAACATTTTTGTTGGCTTTACTTAAAACTATAGTTCCAGACAAGTTATAGTATGTATTTCTAACTTAAAACATTATGGTCTATAAGCTCCAAAAAATTGAGTTGGCTTTACTTAAAACAACACATTTTAAAACATGAAAAGTCTAATGAGTCAGACAAAAATCAGTTTAGTTGACAGTACTTAAAAAGCTGATGCAAATAGTTGCCTCAATTTTTTTTAGTAGACCCAGCACAATATTTTTACAGTGTATGCACAGCTGCACCATTTTCTGAGTACACCAGTTTTAGTAAATATCCCCCAATTTGTCTGTAATAGGATATTTAAATTCCCCTTTCCCAAACAATAGTTTGATAGTTACATTTTATTACTGAACTGTATAGGGATGCCTGCCTGTCCAGTCAATCCATGCGCATTGAGTGAGGACAGAAGGTATACTAGTATGAAATCGCACCAACAATTTTAAAAGTACAGAAAATGTAGCTCCAATACTTTTGTTTGATCCTCCAGTGTTACCTGAAGATTTATACCTGTATGTTTGAAGATGAAAGAAGGTTGAGAAAATCTAGACAGCTTTATATTTATATACCTGTCTTGTAAATATTTATAGAAAGGGTTGTTTTTGACTCTAATATGGAAATACTGGATAGCAAACGCAAGTTCTGAAAGCGATTTTTTTTTTTTTTTTTTTTGAGATCGCATCCTTTGTACAGACATAGGTAAGTTATATATTTCACAAAGTTTTAATTTCATATCAATAAAACATAGAAAAGTTTTGTGCAATAAGACATTAAATTATTCTACTTGTCTTATACTCTTAAGTTGAAATGAAAAACCCCAGTCAACTCCAGTCAAAACATTCCCTGGAATTCAAAGCTGGCGCAGATAGATTTTGCAAAAGTGCCCCTCATGCCTTTTAAAAGTGGTGCAGCATGCAATAAATTCATGTCTAGAACTTGAATTTGGTGCACGAGTCGCTGTGGGAACCAAAAGTGTCACAAATGCTTCATAAATTTGGCACAATACATGAGCGTTTAAAGCCAGTTGAATTCCCCCCATTTTGTTTTTGCTTCTTCAAAACAGATTATGGACATGGCTGAAAGGCCATGTCTATGGCCTTTCAGTTTACACGGCAGCCTCTGTAATAGGAAGTCCATCCCCTGTGCTGCCATTGGACAACTGTTCTGTCCATCATAGGAGGCGGGACTTTCTATTAAAGAGGCCACTGAGAAAACAGGAGTCTTTCCTGTATGTAATCTTTTGGCGCTTGTCCCACCCCCTCCCTGTCTCCTCCACAGCTGCAGATGGATGGGCAGGGCATTAATCAGGCTGCACTGATGGCAATGGTAAATTTGCAGTCATGGCAATGGGGGTGCTGCATTCAGGGCAATGGTGGGTGCTGCATTCCTGGCAATGGTGGGTGCTGCATTCCTGGCAATGGTGGGTGCTGCATTCCTGGCAATGGGGGTGCTGCATTCCTGGCAATGGGGATGCTGCATTCCTGGCAATAATGAGTACTGCATTCATGGCAATGGTGGGTGCTGCATTCCTGGCAACAGTGGGTACTCGAATAGGGGTGCTGCATTCATGGCAATGGGGTTGCTGCTTTCCTGGCAATGGTTGGTGCTGCGTTCCTGGCAATGGTGGGTGCTGCATTCCAGGCAACGGTGGGTACTCGAATGGGGGTGCTGCATTCATGGCAATGGGGTTGCTGCTTTCCTGGCAATGGTGGGTGCTGCATTCCTGGCAATGGGGGTGCTGCATTCCTGACAATGGGGGTGCAGCATTCATGGCAATGGGGTGATGCATTGATGGAAATTGGGGTGCTGCACTCATGGCAATGGGAGTGCTGCATTCATGGCAATGGTGGGGCTGCATTCATGGCACTTGTGAGGCTGCAGATGGGCACCGACCCTTATTTTACTTCACAGTTCTTTATTTTAAAATGTAAGTTTTTTTCCTGAAACTTCCCTCTTAAAGTGAAGGTGCGTGTTATACGCCAATAAATACGGTATATCCAAGCTTATCTCTTTACTCACACAGCCACAAAGGCAAGAGAATTCTTGTTGGGCAGTGTATTAGTGCTTAAAAAAATACACTTAGACCAAATTTTAATGGTTCAAAGAATGTCAGGCAAAATGGTAAACCCTCACTCATGTTCACTTAATCAAATCTGGCTCTCTTTGAAAAAAGTTTGGACACCCCTGATATAGACAATAAGTAGTTAAAAATATAACCACAAAGATCCTCAATGGAAGCACTGAGGGATTCTATAAGTCTGTACAATCACGAACCAGTGTTGTAAAAGCTGGTGGCTGGTAGTTGTGGTTTCCAGAGGCGGCTCTCTAATTAGGCAGATTAGGCACTCGCCTAAGGCCTCGCGCTCCAAGGGGCCTCGCGGCCGTCTAACCTGCCTAACGTGTGTGTAGCAGAGGAGGGAATGTCCCCCGTTTGGTCTCCCCACGGCCGTTCTTAAAGGGGTACTCGTAGTGCCTGCAACTAGCTTTCCCTGGCCAGGGGCGGACTGACTGCCTGAGCACGCCCAAAGTCCCAGGATCAGTGGATGGCTCTGGGTACTCCCCTTCCCCAGCTCCTCCTCTTCTGCCGCACTCCACGGATCTCTGCCATGTGCAGAGCACGGATAATGGCCGCAGCTGCAGTGGCGGAAGAGGAACTCCCTGATCTCCTCTCCAGGATGGACGTCACCTGCCAGAGCTAGCGCCGCCACCTGGCAAGTCATCGAGGAGTCAGTGAGTCCGCAAGAGCGTCAAGGAATTGCATGACACTCAGTCCTGCTCCCCGGCAAAGACAGTGACACAGCATCCCAAGCAAAGGTGCCACTGCCCCGAAAATTACCGCTGCCAGCCGCCTGTGACCTCACACACACAGAGCACTGACGATATTTATGCTATCTGGCATATGATGTCACCATCATCTCCATCCTCATCATCCCCCTGTGCCTGGCATCCCACATCCCCACTGCCTGTCACCATCATCTCCATCCTCATCATTCCCCTGTGCCTGGCATCCCACATCCCCACTGCCTGTCACCATCATCTCATTCCTCATCATCCCCCTGTGCCTGGCATCCCACATCCCCACCGCCTGTCACCATCATCTCCATCCTCATCATCCCTGTCACGGAACGTCCCACACTCCTCTTGAGTGCTTCCGTCATATACCACTTCCTCCCAGTCTGTATACAGATATCAGATATTCCAACCTCTCTGAGCACAAAACAAGGCGACACTATAACAGTATAATTCAGTCTTATCAGCAGGGGGCTGCTGGAGGAATCCCCCCTCCCTCTTTAGGGACACAAATCCCAAATGACCACAGCAAGGAGTCCCCAACAGAATCAAACAACATACAATATATACATATATACACGACTGAGTCCGATTAGTACAGTTCAGACTGGATTTCTAATTCACCTCACAAAGAGTATTGTTCCATTGAAAATCCAGGGCACATAATCAAAAGAGGCTTGCATTCAGTCCTCTCCAACAGCCTCTGTCCCGGCTAGGTCTGTCACATTTCTCCATTATCGGCAGGAGACTAACACAGGAGGAGACCCCAGACGGGTTGACTCCAAAGTTAGTCCATAGTTGCAGTCCTCTACTGCCTGTACCCACACAGTACCCCAAACAAATTGTTCCAAACAGAGTATTACTCACCCAGCCAACCTCTGCCTCTCTCAGAGAACATATCCGCCGCTGGGGAGAGGCCCGGACTGGCCCTTCTCCCTGGAGTCCTTTCTGCCGCTGGAGAGAAGACAGGGTGACTGGACTCACTCTGTCATGCTGTTAGGGATCTGGGCCAACTGCCCAGCATCATTGGAGTATACAGGTGGAGACTGAAGTCCCATCCACCTTCACAGGAAATCCATCCTCTGTTAGTTGAGGGCAGAGTCCAGCAGTCCTCAGGCCTGTTGCCAGCCCTTCTGCTGGGAACCCCACACCATCTGTTCGGGCTAACTGTTGGGGAGGAAGGCCAACTGCCCCGCCTCTCTGGAACTCTGTAGTTGTTGCCGGTGCTGGGCAGAGGTTGGTAACACTCTGCCCTGTTGCCAGCACTTCTTCTGGGGACTCCGCATCCTCTGCTCCGGCTAACTGTTGGGGCAGGAGGCTGGCTCCCAAACTGTGTAGCTGCCATTGGGGAGGTGAGCCGGCTGCTTCCTTTTCCATTCCCTCACCTGGTTGCTTGGACGACATGTCTATGGTACTGTCTCCCAGGTGCACTGATCTTTGCTGGGGAGGGAAGGCCGCTTCCTCCACCCTGTCCAACTGTTGGGGAGGGACAACACACACCTCCTCTCCCTTCTCCCCCTGTATCTGCTGCTGGGGAGTGATTGCCACCTTCTCACCCTGGGCCTCCGAAACTGCCACAGGTGTGGGGCAGAGGTCTTGGACCCTCTGTCCAGTTGCCAGCACTTCTGCCTGAGAAGTTTGTTGTAACTCCATAGATACTGCTGTTGGTGCTGGGCAGAGCACAGTGAAGTTTGGCCCTAATACCAGCTCTTCTGCTGGAGGCTCATCAGGTTGTTCTTCCTCAGCAGAAAAGTCTATTAAATCCCCTATTTCTATAACTGGTGTCTGATGATAGAGGTTCACCATCTCCTGTCCATGGAACCCAGAAGATGTTATCAGTGCTGGACAGAGGTTAGCAGAACTCTGCCCTGTGGTCAGCACTTCAGGTTTGGGGACAGCATTCTTCAGATTTTCCACTGCCGATTCTCTGGCATGCTGCTGAACGTGTTCTAGCAGTTTCCTGTATGCCCTTTCCAGATGCTGTTCCTTCCTTAGCAAATGGTCCAGATCAGGTTTGAGCTCTGAGACCCCTGCAAGACCGAGCATAGCCTCTCTATATTCTCGCAGGTCCTCAAGGTCAGGTTCCCCTTCATCACCAAACATAAAATGATCTGTAAGGCTCTCCCACAGCAATTCAGGGCCTCCAAAGTCATATCCCTCCGCAGAGCATTCTGTTGTTTCCCCTAAATATCCCTCCTCTGCGTGCCATTGCAGAGCCCGATAACGATTGTCCAGCTCTATCTCCTGCTGGACCAGCCTGTCCAACTCAGTCACCCATTGCTCCTGGGGCCGCTCTCCCAGGAATGCCATCCGCAATGCCCGTTGGTCACTGGCCCGTTGCTCTTGGGTTGGAAAGCACTTGCCCTGTTTTATACCAGCGAGCTGGAGGGCTCCAATCCAGAGCTCCACCCGAATCTGCTGCCTGAGCTCCAGGTATTCATCCTCAGACACAGTCCTGGTGTGTGTTGAAAGGATGATCCACAGCAGCCCCGGGAACTCTGATGCCAGGTCCATATCTCTGCTTGGATGACTGAAGTCTGCTATGCTGATCTTGGATCCAGTTGGAGGTTTGGATGTCCCAGACTCCAGGAAGCTTTCCCGCTGCTTGCCACCAATGTCACGGAACGTCCCACACTCTGCTTGAGTGCTTCCATCATATACCACTTCCTCCCAGTCTGTATACAGATATCAGATATTCCAACTTCTCTGAGCACAAAACAAGGCGACACTTGCTTGTTGCTAACATGAACTCACTTTATTCAGAACCAGAATACAGTCTTATATACAGGAGAAGATGAGATTCCCCCCTCCTGCTCATATTACTCTAACAATACAAACGTAACCTAATTAACCACTTGCCGACCGCCTACCGCATATATACTGCGGCAGAATGGCACGGGCAGGCAAAATCACGTACCCGTACGTGATCTGCCTCCCGCGGGCGGGGGGTCCGATCGGACCCCCCCCCGGTGCCATCGGCGGTCGGCATCTGACTGGGAGCGTCGGGAGGCGAGGGGGAGACCATCCGATCGTGGCCCCCCCCTCGCGATCGCTCCCAGCCAATGGGAATCCTCCTCTGCCTGTGTGTCGTTTCACACAGGCAGAGGATGTGATGTCATCTCTCCCCGGTCTGGCAGTTTCCGTTCCAGCGCCGAGGAGAGATGACAAGTGAGTGCACAACACACACACACACACAGTAGAACATGCCAGGCATACTTTACACCCCCGATCCCCCCCCGATCGCCCCCCGATCCCCCCCCAATCACCCTCCCCCCCTGTCACAAACTGACATTAGCAGTATTTTTTTTTTTTTTTTTTTTTTTTTTCTGATTACTGCATAGTGTCAGTTTGTGACAGTTAGTGTTAGGGCAGATAGTATTACCCCCCTTTAGGTCTAGGATACCCCCCTAACCCCCCCTAATAAAGTTTTAACCCCTTGATCACCCCCTGTCACCAGTGTCGCTAAGCGATCATTTTTCTGATCGCTGTATTAGTGTCGCTGGTGACGCTAGTTAGGAACGTAAATATTTAGGTTCGCCGTCAGCGTTTTATAGCGACAGGGACCCCCATATACTACCTAATAAATGTTTTAACCCCTTGATTGCCCCCTAGTTAACCCTTTCACCACTGATCACCGTATAACCGTTACGGGTGACGCTGGTTAGTTCGTTTATTTTTTATAGTGTCAGGGCACCCGCCGTTTATTACCGAATAAAGGTTTAGCCCCCTGATCGCCCGGCGGTGATATGCGTCGCCCCAGGCAGCGTCAGATTAGCGCCAGTACCGCGAACACCCACGCACGCAGCATATGCCTCCCTTAGTGGTATAGTATCTGATCGGATCAATATCTGATCCGATCAAATCTATACTAGCGTCCCCAGCAGTTTAGGGTTCCCGAAAACGCAGTGTTAGCGGGATCAGCCCAGATACCCGCTAGCACCTGCGTTTTGCCCCTCCGCCCAGCCCAGCCCAGCCCACCCAAGTGCAGTATCGATCGATCACTGTCACTTACAAAACACTAAACGCATAACTGCAGCGTTCGCAGAGTCAGGCCTGATCCCTGCGATCGCTAACAGTTTTTTTGGTAGCGTTTTGGTGAACTGGCAAGCACCAGCCCCAGGCAGCGTCAGGTTAGCGCCAGTACCGCTAACACCCACGCACGCACCGTATACCTCCCTTAGTGGTATAGTATCTGATCGGATCAATATCTGATCCGATCAAATCTATACTAGCGTCCCCAGCAGTTTAGGGTTCCCAAAAACGCAGTGTTAGCGGGATCAGCCCAGATACCCGCTAGCACCTGCGTTTTGCCCCTCCGCCCGGCCCAGCCCAGCCCACCCAAGTGCAGTATCGATCGATCACTGACACTTACAAAACACTAAACGCATAACTGCAGCGTTCGCAGAGTCAGGCCTGATCCCTGCGATCGCTAACAGTTTTTTTGGTAGCGTTTTGGTGAACTGGCAAGCACCAGCCCCAGGCAGCGTCAGGTTAGCGCCAGTACCGCTAACACCCACGCACGCACCGTATACCTCCCTTAGTGGTATAGTATCTGATCGGATCAATATCTGATCCGATCAAATCTATACTAGCGTCCCCAGCAGTTTAGGGTTCCCAAAAACGCAGTGTTAGCGGGATCAGCCCAGATACCCGCTAGCACCTGCGTTTTGCCCCTCCGCCCGGCCCAGCCCAGCCCACCCAAGTGCAGTATCGATCGATCACTGTCACTTACAAAACACTAAACGCATAACTGCAGCGTTCGCAGAGTCAGGCCTGATCCCTGCGATCGCTAACAGTTTTTTTGGTAGCGTTTTGGTGAACTGGCAAGCACCAGCCCCAGGCAGCGTCAGATTAGCGCCAGTACCGCTAACACCCACGCACGCAGCATACGCCTCCCTTAGTGGTATAGTATCTGATCGGATCAATATCTGATCCGATCTGATCTATACTAGCGTCCCCAGCAGTTTAGGGTTCCCAAAAACGCAGTGTTAGCGGGATCAGCCTAGATACCTGCTAGCACCTGCGTTTTGCCCCTCCGCCCGGCCCGGCCCAGCCCACCCAAGTGCAGTATCGATCGATCACTGTCACTTACAAAACACTAAACGCATAACTGCAGCGTTCGCAGAGTCAGGCCTGATCCCTGTGATCGCTAACAGTTTTTTTTGTAGCGTTTTGGTGAACTGGCAAGCGCCAGCGGCCTAGTACACCCCGGTCGTAGTCAAACCAGCACTGCAGTAACACTTGGTGACGTGGCGAGTCCCATAAGTGCAGTTGAAGCTGGTGAGGTGGCAAGCACAAGTAGTGTCCCGCTGCCACCAAAAAGACAAACACAGGCCCGTCGTGCCCATAATGCCCTTCCTGCTGCATTCGCCAATCCTAATTGGGAACCCACCACTTCTGCAGCGCCCGTACTTCCCCCATTCACATCCCCAACCAAATGCAGTCGGCTGCATGAGAGGCATTTTTATGTCCTCCCGAGTACCCCTACCCAACGAACCCCCCCAAAAAAGATGTCGTGTCTGCAGAAAGCGCGGATATAGGCGTGACACCCGCTATTATTGTCCCTCCTGTCCTGATAATCCTGGTCTTTGCATTGGTGAATGTTTTGAACGCTACCATGCACTAGTTGAGTATTAGCGTAGGGTACAGCATTGCACAGACTAGGCACACTTTCACAGGGTCTCCCGAGATGCCATCGCATTTTGAGAGACCCGAACCTGGAACCGGTTACAGTTATAAAAGTTAGTTACAAAAAAAAGTGTAAAAAAAAAAAAAAACACAAACAAAAATATAAAATAAAAATAGTTGTCGTTTTATTGTTCTCTCTCTCTCTATTCTCTCTCTATTGTTCTGCTCTTTTTTACTGTATTCTATTCTGCAATGTTTTATTGTTGTTATGTTTTATCACGTTTGCTTTTCAGGTATGTAATTATTTATACTTTACCGTTTACTGTGCTTTATTGTTAACCATTTTTTTGTCTTCAGGTATGCCATTCACGACTTTGAGTGGTTATACCAGAATGATGCCTGCAGGTTTAGGTATCATCTTGGTATCATTCTTTTCAGCCAGCGGTCGGCTTTCATGTAAAAGCAATCCTAGTGGCTAATTAGCCTCTAGACTGCTTTTACAAGCAGTGGGAGGGAATGCCCCCCCCCCCCCAACATCTTCCGTGTTTTTCTCTGGCTCTCCTGTCTCAACAGGGAACCTGAAAATGCAGCCGGTGATTCAGCCAGCTGACCATAGAGCTGATCAGAGACCAGAGTGGCTCCAAACATCTCTATGACCTAAGAAACCGGAAGCTACGAGCATTTTATGACGTAGATTTCGCCGGATGTAAACAGCGCCATTGGGAAATTGGGAAAGCATTTTATCACACCGATCTTGGTGTGATCAGATGCTTTGAGGGCAGAGGAGAAATCTAGGGTCTAATAGACCCCAATTTTTGCAAAAAAGAGTACCTGTCACTACCTATTGCTATCATAGGGGATATTTACATTCCCTGAGATAACAATAAAAATGATTTAAAAAAAAAAAAAATGAAAGGAACAGTTTAAAAATAAGATAAAAAAATAATAATAATAAAGAGAAAAAAAAAAAAAAAAAAAAAAGCACCCCTGTCCCCCCTGCTCTCGCGCTAAGGTGAACGCAAGCGTTGGTCTGGCATCAAATGTAAACAGCAATTGCACCATGCATGTGAGGTATCGCCGCGAAGGTCAGATCGAGGGCAGTAAGTTTAGCAGTAGACCTCCTCTGTAAATCTAAAGTGGTAACCTGTAAAGGCTTTTAAAGGCTTTTAAAAATGTATTTAGTTTGTCGCCACTGCACGTTTGTGCGCAATTTTAAAGCATGTCATGTTTGGTATCCATGTACTCGGCCTAAGATCATCTTTTTTATTTCATCAAACATTTGGGCAATATAGTGTGTTTTAGTGCATTAAAATGTAAAAAAGTGTGTTTTTTCCCCAAAAAATGCGTTTGAAAAATCGCTGCGCAAATACTGTGTGAAAAAAAAAAATGAAACACCCACCATTTTAATCTGTAGGGCATTTGCTTTAAAAAAAATATATAATGTTTGGGGGTTCAAAGTAATTTTCTTGCAAAAAAAAATTATTTTTTTATGTAAACAATAAGTGTCAGAAAGGGCTATGTCTTCAAGTGCTTAGAAGAGTGGGTGATGTGTGACATAAGCTTCTAGATGTTGTGCATAAAATGCCAGGACAGTTCAAAACCCCCCCAAATGACCCCATTTTGGAAAGTAGACACCCCAAGCTATTTGCTGAGAGTCATGTTGAGTCCATGGAATAATTTATATTGTGACACAAGTTGCGGGAAAGAGACAATTTTTTATTTTTTTTATTTTTTTTTGCGCAAAGTTGTCACTAAATGATATATTGCTCAAACATGCCATGGGAATATGTGAAATTACACCCCAAAATACATTCTGTTGCTTCTCCTGAGTACGGGGATACCACATGTGTGGGACTTTTTGGGAGCCTAGCCGCGTACGGGACCCCGAAAACCAAGCACCGCCTTCAGGCTTTCTAAGGCCGTAAATTTTTGATTTCACTCTTCACTGCCTATCACAGTTTCGGAGGCCATGGAATGCCCAGGTGGCACAAAACCCCCCCAAATGACCCCATTTTGGAAAGTAGACACCCCAAGCTATTTGATGAGAGGTATAGTGAGTATTTTGCAGACCTCACTTTTTGTCACAAAGTTTTGAAAATTGAAAAAAGAAAAAAAAACATTTTTTTTCTCGTCTTTCTTTATTTTCAAAAACAAATGAGAGCTGCAAAATACTCACCATGCCTCTCAGCAAATAGCTTGGGGTGTCTACTTTCCAAAATGGGGTCATTTGGGGGGGGGTTTGTGCCACCTGGGCATTCCATGGCCTCCGAAACTGTGATAGGCAGTGAGGAGTAAAATCAAAAATGTACGCCCTTAGAAATCCTGAAGGCGGTGCTTGGTTTTCGGGGTCCCGTACGCGGCTAGGCTCCTAAAAAGTCCCACACATGTGGTATCCCCGTACTCAGGAGAAGCAGCTAAATGTATTTTGGGGTGCAATTCCACATATGCCCATGGCCTGTGTGAGCAATATATCATTTAGTGACAACTTTGTGCAAAAAAAAAAAAAAAAAAAAAAAATTTGTCACTTTCCCGCAACTTGTGTCAAAATATAAAACATTCCATGGACTCAACATGCCTCAAAGCAAATAGCTTGGGGTGTCTACTTTCCAAAATGGGGTCATTTGGGGGGGTTTTATGTCATCTGGGCATTTTATGGCCTTCAAAACTGTGATAGGTAGTGAGGAGTAAAATCAAAAATGTACGCCCTTAGAAATCCTGAAGGCGTTGCTTGGTTTTCGGGGCCCCGTACGCGGCTAGGCTCCCAAAAAGTCCCACACATGTGGTATCCCCGTACTCAGGAGAAGCAGCTAAATGTATTTTGGGGTGCAATTCCACATATGCCCATGGCCTGTGTGAGCAATATATCATTTAGTGACAACTTTTTGTAATTTTTTTTTTTTTTTTTTTTTTTTGTCATTATTCAATCACTTGGGACAAAAAAAATGAATATTCAATGGGCTCAACATGCCTCTCAGCAAATTCCTTGGGGTGTCTACTTTCCAAAATGGGGTCATTTGTGGGGGTTTTGTACTGCCCTGCCATTTTAGCACCTCAAGAAACGACATAGGCAGTCATAAATTAAAGGCTGTGTAAATTCCAGAAAATGTACCCTAGTTTGTAGACGCTATAACTTTTGCGCAAACCAATAAATATACACTTATTGACATTTTTTTTACCAAAGACATGTGGCCGAATACATTTTGGCCTAAATGTATGACTAAAATTGAGTTTATTGGATTTTTTTTAGAACAAAAAATAGAAAATATCATTTTTTTTCAAAATTTTCGGTCTTTTTCCGTGTATAGCGCAAAAAATAAAAACAGCAGAGGTGATCAAATACCATCAAAAGAAAGCTCTATTTGTGGGAAGAAAAGGACGCAAATTTCGTTTGGGTACAGCATTGCATGACCGCGCAATTAGCAGTTAAAGCGACGCAGTGCCGAATTGTAAAAAGTGCTCTGGTCAGGAAGGGGGTAAAACCTTCCGGGGCTGAAGTGGTTAACATGAGCTAATAAACTAATCCTTTATACAGCCTAGGTGAGACATGACCTTTTGCCCAGACTGAGATAATTATCACAGGACATTTTCTCACAATAGCAGCAGCTCCAATAGGAGTCGTCCCGTCTCCTACATTGTATAGAGGACAATGTGATCAGCTCATTCAATTAACATAAACACAGGTAGTTGGAGTTGATGACACCAGCATCTCCTCACAGGATGTGTCCCAACAGTATAATTCAGTCTTATCAGCAGGGGGCTGCTGGAGGAATCCCCCCTCCCTCTTCAGGGACACAAATCCCAAATGACCACAGCAAGGAGTCCCCAACAGAATCAAACAACATACAATATATACATATATACACGACTGAGTCCGATTAGTACAGTTCAGACTGGATTTCTAATTCACCTCACAAAGAGTATTGTTCCATTGAAAATCCAGGGCCCATAATCAAAAGGCAAGAGGCTTGCATTCAGTCCTCTCCAACAGCCTCTGTCCCGGCTAGGTCTGTCACAATCCCCCTGTGCCTGGCATCCCACATCCCCACCACCTGTCACCATCATCTCCATCCTCATCATCCCCCTGTGCCTGGCATCTCACATACCCACCACCTGTCACCATCATCTCCATCCTCATCATCCCCCTGTGCCTGGCATCCCACATCCCCACCGCCTGTCACCATCATCTCCATCCTCATCATCCCCCTGTGCCTGGCATCCCACATCCCCACCGCCTGTCACCATCATCTCCATCCTCATCATCTTCCTGTGCCTGTGCCTGGTATCCCACCATCTGTCATCATCATCTCCCTGTGCCTGACATCTCACTGCCTGTCACCATCATCTCCATCATCCCCCCGTGCCTGGCATCCCACCACCTGTCACCATAATCTCCATCCTCATCATCCCCCTTTGCCTGGCATCCCACCGCCTGTCACCATCATCTCCATCCTCATCACCCCCCTGTGCCTGGAATCCCACCACCTGTCAACATCTCCATCCTCATCATCCCACTGTGCCTTGCATCCCACATCCCCACCGCCTGTCACCATCATCTCCATCCTCATCATCCCCCTGTGCCTGGCATCCCACATCCCCACTGCCTGTCACCATCATCTCTATCTTCATCATCTTCCTGTGCCTGTGCCTGGTATCCCACCATCTGTCATCATCATCTCCCTGTGCCTGGCATCTCACTGCCTGTCACCATCATCTCCATCATCCCCCTGTGCCTGGCATCCCACCACCTGTCACCATAATCTCCATCCTCATCATCCCCCTTTGCCTGGCATCCCACCGCCTGTCACCATCATCTCTATCCTCATCATCCCCCTGTGCCTGGAATCCCACCACCTGTCAACATCATCTCCATCCTCATCATCCCACCACCTGTCACCAAAATCTCCATCCTCATCATCCCCCTGTGCCTGGCATCCCACTGCCTCTCACCATCATCTCCATCCTCATCATCCCCATGTGCCTGGAATCCCACCACCTGTCACCATCATCATCTCCCTGTGCCTGGTATCCCACCATCTGTCATCATCATCTCCATCCTCATCATTCCCCTGTGCCTGGAATCCCACCACCTGTCAACATCATCTCCATCCTTATCATCCCACCACCTATTACTATAATCTCCATCCTCATCATCCCCCTGTGCCTGGCATCCCACTGCCTGTCACCATCATCTCCATCCTCAACATCCCCCTGTGCCTGGAATCCCACCACCTGTCAACATCATCTCCATCCTCATCATCCCACCACCTATCACCATAATCTCCATCCTCATCATCCCCCTGTGCCTGGCATCCCACCACCTGTCACCATCTTCTCCATCCTCATCATTCCCTGTGCCTGGCATCCCACCACCTGTCACCATCTTCTCCATCCTCATCTTCCCCTGTGTCTGGCATCCCACTGCCTGTCACCATCATCACTATCCTCATCATCTCCCTGTGCCTGGTATCCCACCATCTGTCATCATCATCTTCCTGTGCCTGGCATCTCACTGCCTGTCACCATCATCTCCATCATCCCCCTGTGCCTGGCATCCCACCGCCTGTCACCAAAATCTCCATCCTCATCATCCCCCTGTGCCTGGCATCCCACAGCCTGTCAACATCATCTCCATCCTCATCATCCCACCACCTGTCACCATAATCTCCATCCTCATCATCCCCCTGTGCCTGGCATCCCACCACCTGTCACCATCTTCTCCATCCTCATCTTCCCACTGTGCCTGGCATCCCACCACCTGTCACCATCTTCTCCATCCTCATCATCCCCCTGTGCCTGGCATCCCACCACCTATCATCATCTTCTCCATCCTCATCTTCATACTGTGCCTGGCATCCCACCACCTGTCACCATCTTCTCCATACTCATCTTCCCACTGTGCCTGGCATTCCACCACCTGTCACCATCTTCTCCATCCTCATCATCTCCCTGTGCCTGGCATCCCACCACCTGTCACCATCTTCTCCATCCTCATCTTCCCTCTGTGCCTGGCATCCCACCGCCTCTCACTATCATCTCCATCCTCATCATCTCCCTGTGCCTGGTATCCCACCATCTGTCATCATCTCCCTGTGCCTGGCATCTCACTGCCTGTCACCATCATCCCCCTGTGCCTGGCATCCCACCGCCTGTCACCATCATCTCCATCCTCATCATCCCCCCTGTGCCTGGCATTCCACCACCCCACCGTCTGTCACCATCATCTGCCTGTGCCTGGCATCCCGCCTGTCACCATCATCTCCATCCTCATGATAATCCCCCTATGCCTGGCATCCTACCACCCCACCACCTGTAATTAACATTCCCATAATCCCCCTGTACCCCACCTCTAGCATCCTACCACCCTACCCCCATCATCATCCTTATCTTCATCCCCTCTGTACACCACTGCCAGCTTCCTACAACCCCACTCACTGTCATCATTCCCCTCTGCTGACACCTTACCAACCCACTCATTGTCATTAACATCCCCATCATCCCTCTCTACCCCACCTCTGGCATCCTACAACCCTGCCTCCAGTCATTATCATCCTCACTCCTCCTGTACCCCACCTCTGGCATATTATCACCTTACCCCCAATTATTATAGGGGAGATATGATCTCTGCCTCTCACACCAATGCTTCCACCATCACCCCAAACTGCATCCAACGAACTGTACCGTTGCATCACACACCACAATGCTGCCCTTCAGCCCAGTGAGAGGTAATGATGTGCTGTAACCTCTAGCAGCCAATCAGTGAGCAGTAATAATGTGCAGTAACCTCTAGCAACCAATCAGTAAGTGGTAATAATCTGCAGTAACCTCTAGCAACCAATGAGTGAGCGGTAATGAGGTGCAGTAACCTCTAGCAACCAATCAACGAGTGGTAATATTGTGCAGTAACCTCTAACAACCAATGGGTGAGCGGTAATGGTGTGCAGTAACCTCTAGCAACCAATCAGTGAGCGGGTAATATATATATGTTTAATGATATTTGATTAAAGAGTAATTGGTTAGAGAAAAGACACTGTGAATTCATAGTTCATAGGATTTAAGGCTCTTACTATATGTAATTCATACAATTCATTTCTGTCGCTTGAATTATTTTTCCCATTTTGGGCATGAGTGGGGCCTTATGTCTAAGATTTGCCTAAGGCCTCACAAAGCCTAGAGCCGCCTCTGGTGGTTCCACATAGATGAAAGACCAAAACCACAGTAAATACAAACATATAAGATGTTTATTGGTCCAACAACAAACTTAAAAAGGATAAAAAGGCTCCTGTGTGTACAGACTGAATTGTATAAGTATAAATCACATATTGCTATAATCCCACATAGACGTAACTTGCAAGGCTGAAAACACATACCATTAATCAAGCAGGTGCTGGAGGGGAGAGAGGAGATCATCTGCCCAGGTAAAACCACTTGTTCTCCCAGATGAAAAAAAGCAGATACTGTGTAAAGGATATGGTGAGGAGCCCAGTGCATACCGCTTTAATACAGCTGGCACAACGTGGAAATGCCAGGGATGTATTTTGCAGGCAAAGAGCCAGGAATGTGTTTGACAGG
This sequence comes from Lithobates clamitans, assembly GCA_037952925.1. Lineage (NCBI taxonomy): Eukaryota > Metazoa > Chordata > Amphibia > Anura > Ranidae > Lithobates > Lithobates clamitans. The sequence goes on from JBBGZY010000802.1 coordinate 651,978, forward strand.
CAAAGGTGCAAAAAGCCAGAGATGCATTTGGCAGCCAAAGATGACATAAGGCTGTGCAGCAAGGCCGGGGGCCCGCCGATAAATTTCAGGACAATTTAGGGAGACTCAGGCAGTGGATGGGTAGCCAAAGTTTCTGGACGGTACACCAGATGTGGCGTCAGAGGCACAATAATCACTGGATGCGGTGTGTGTAGAGACACCAGGGGATAGCAACACCATTTCGTGGCGCAATCTCTCAGAAGGCTGTCGTCATGACGTTTCGGCGTGGCCCATCTTCTGGTCATGACCTTACATTCGAATTTAAGGACTTCTTAAATCAAAAGTCACATCAACTCTTTAAGAAAAAAAAACCTGTGAAGAAAAGTTGGAAAACATACCTACCTTCCACTCAGCTTCTGTACTGAAGAGGGTGTTGTGCCAATCCTTCCTGTGTGATCCTGGAAATGCTGAGTATGCCAAATCTCATGAGAAAACACTCTAGAACTGTGCAGAAGCATTTTCTCGCAAGGTATTGGATCCTCATTTGATCCGGGAAATTTTGGATGAAAAATTAAGCCGTCACTCTTGTATAGGCACTATGATCGGAATTGGGGTGAAATCTGTATGGAATGGACTATTACTAGTTGCTACTTTTCCTACCTTTAGATGTACTACTACGTTTACAGGGAAATCCTTTGTCCTTTTAGCATGGTTCTTTTCAAAGAATGATCTTTACAATTCTTTGGTTTTCCTTCTGCTTTTATTTATGACGATGAGTCCTGTTCACTTTTAGAAACTGCCTTAAACTAGTTATGGTGGAAAATATTCTGGAAAGGACTATTCTAGTTAAATGTGACTCATTTGATTGCTATCTTTGAAATTATACTGTTAGACAAAAGCTACTGAGGGTTAATTGAATTAAAATAACTGAAGGCAACCTGTGTGTTAACTGTGATACTGTTGGATAACTAAATAGACCTTTCTGAAGGTTATGTTGTTAGAGATTCATGACTAAAACCTGATTATTTCCAATGTCAATTCATTATAAAGTGAAAATAAATGAGGTATTCAACAGAATTACTATTACACTGGCAACAGGTCTGGATATTTCCAACAATGTCCATTACTGATTTTCTTATGTTAAAAAAAAGAGCCAAACATATAAGCATTAGATATGAATGAGTGACTTTTTTCATTAGTTTTAGAGCATGGAATTTTGTGTTTGATACCCTGATGACCATTTATCTGGATGATGTGAATGGTCAGTTTAAAGGCCTGGAGGCAGCTCATGTTTACTGACATTTCATAACCAAGTTTAGGCACCTAGCCTTTGATATGTATATATATATGTTTTCACCTACAGTGCATGTATGCTGAGTTATGTTTTAGTGTAACATTTACAGGTATATATTACCTCTAAAAAATATCACAATACTCCTTCTGTCAATATTTAACCGAAGGGTGACAGTCCATTAAACAGGCAAAGAAGAGTTACAAGGGAGGAATGCTGTCAGATGGCCAGGGAGTCAGGGCAGGTGGCAGGCAAACATGGTCAGGAAAACAAAACTGAGGTCAAGACAAACACATACAAACACAGAAACCAAAGGAAACCTGCATCAATATGCAATAACAGTCCAAAAGCATGAAGTATCTAAGCAGGTAGTACGATTCACCTACTGTATGACTGACTCCTGACTGATGGAGGATGAGCATTTGCAGCAGCAGGTGGTGGAGGCATTTACCTAATATCTTAATGTTTCTTTTTTATCAGGCATGATTTAGGGTCAGAATTGATGTCTGTGGCAAAAATACTGAACTACGAAATATATAATCATGTGAGACCTGGTGCCTGCATAGCAAATTTTGTATTCTTGATTGTGTGTATACTGTTTGCCACCCTGCTGTTGTCTCTTACTCCAGGACCAGTCAGCACACTATACTAATCACTGAAGGATATGGGATGGATGAAGGAGGGAACGCTTCTTCCTGGGTTCAGCATACTTCAGTGGCGAGTCTCTCTGAATGCCCCCTGTCAGACAGACTATGAAACACTATACCTAGGCATGGTCAAATAACTAGAACTAGACTGAACTCAGAGAACCTTGTATTCAGGGCTGGGACAAGAGGTAGGCAAGAGGGATGGCTGACCTGGGCACAATGGTTTATTGCAGGGATGTGGTTGTCCTGACCCTAACCCTAAGGGAAGGGAGGGCATATTTTCCCTGGGCGTTGGATGGTCTTGTCCCGGTACTGCTTGTATTTCAAGTCGATAATCCTAACCTTATTACATGCACAGTAACAGTGACACCATCTTTAAGATAGCATTTATTATTTGATGTAGGTAAAGATTTTCCCCTCAAAATGTGTCTTATGCTGTCTCAGTTAATGCAATGTAATGTGGATTCTCATTTTTAATGCAAAAACATTTTTGATGCTTCTTGTTTCTCAGAATTATCTTACCAGTGTCTGGATAACCAGTGGTTAGTCTGACGTATCATTTGTTCCTAGCTATAAATAGCCAGTGGACCATGATACCTAACTGTTAATAATAAAAGATACAATCGTTTATACACTGTTATGGTATATTGTGACATGCCATCTTTTTCTCTTGTAAAGTTACTTATAGTTCCATTTTATGTTTCATTTAAAAAATGCTATAATAAATTATGTTAAAGTGATTGTAAAGTTTTGTTTTTTTTTCTCTAAAAATAACAAGCATGTTATACTTACCTGCTCTATTGCAGTGGTTTGGCACAGGGCAGCCCAGATCCTCCTCTTCTCGGGTCCCTGTCTGGCTCTCCTGGCCCCTACCTCCTGTTGGGGCACCCGAGCCGAGTCACAGCTCCCTGTGTCCCTTCGGACACGGAGCCCTAGTTCAGCCCTTCCTCCTCTCTCCTGATTTACTAACTGACTTTGAGTGACAGCAGCGGGAGCCAATGGCGCCACTCTGCTGAGGAGGATAGTCCTGGTGGCACTCGTGGAAATCGCTGGACAGAGATGGGGCTTAGGTAAGTATTAGGGGGTGCTGAGGGCGGCTGCTGCACTTCTGACTTTACAACCAGTTTAAGTAACTGTAACAAAGTCCTTTTTTAATATTGGATCTCAGGGCTTGGAACTTATGAATGCCTTGAAGCTTGTTTATTTCTATCACTTTCTTATTTGAAGACTTATAAAAAGGCAGAATTTGTGCAGATGGAGAGACAGCAAAGTTTCCCTTTACAAATCAGTATGTAAAAAAACAAAAAAATGTTCCATTCAAGTGTGCCTGAACTCCAAAAGTAAATATTTGTTCTTTTACAGGGAACATCTAGAAATGTTAATTGTGCCTAAGCAGTGCCATAAAAGATTAACTTTTTGTCTTAAAAATAATAATGTGCCTACAGCCTCGCACCTATATTTCTGCAATGGAAATCTAAGGCATTGCTGTCAAGGGATTACCTGTTTCACAAAATTTGGAGTGAGATTTGATGTCACTACTATATTGCTCACTGATCTTCTAAGTGCCTGTGGGAGGGAAAGCTGTACGCAAGGTCCCGAAATGTAAGCATCTTCCTCATTTTGCTACATTAATTTTGAGGATCTGGCTCTGATTTAATCAGGGGCTTTTGAGAAGGGGGGAATCTGATGGGATGAGGTGATGTCTGATGTGATGAGGGGACTCTGATGTGATTGGGGTCCTCTAATTTGATGGGGGGACTCTGATGGGAAGGGAGGTTGCTTATTTGATGGTGGGATTTTGATGTTATAATGGAGGGAATCTAACATGATGAGGTGTTCTGATTTGGAGAGGGACCTCTGATGGGATAGGGTATTCTGATTTCATGGCAGGACTTTAATGTGAAGAGGGAAACTCTGACATCAAGAGGGGGGCCTCTGATGTAAAGAGGGGGGCTTCTGATATTGCAAGTGTAGTGTAACGGTCACAGCCAAATAATCAGACCAGTGGTGATGTGCAATCTCTATTTTACTTAACAGTGAAGTTCAACATAAATTGTAGCGGAAATCGTGTGAAACTGGGTATACAGTACAGAATGTACGTCGGCAAGGTGGCACGGACAGGCAAAATCACGTACATGTACGTGATTTGCCTTCCGCGGGTGGGGGGTCCTATCGAACGCCCCCCGGTGCCCGAGGCGGTCGTCTTTTGTCCCACGGCGATCGGAGGTGAGGGGGAGGCCATCCGTTCGTGGCCCCCCCCTCGCGATCGCCGCTGGCCAATCGAATCATTCCTTTGCTGCTGTATGCTAAACAGCAGCAAAGGAAATGATGTCATCTCTCCCCGGCTCGGTAATTTCCGTTCCGGCCCGAGGAGAGAAGACAGGTATGTGAGTGCACAACACTACACACACACACAGTAGAACATGCCAGGCACACTAAACACCCCAATCCCCCCCCCCTGATCGCCCCCCGATCCCCCCCGATCACCCCTCCCGTCACAAACTGACACCAGCAGTTTTTTTTTTCTGATTACTGCATTGGTGTCAGTTTGTGACAGTTACAGTGTTGGGACAGTGAGTATTACCCCCCTTTAGGTCTAGGATACCCCCCTAACCCCCCCTAATAAAGTTTTAACCCCTTGATCACCCCCTGTCACCAGTGTCGCTAAGCTATCATTTTTCTGATCGCTGTATTAGTGTCGCTGGTGACGCTAGTTAGGGACGTAAATATTGAGGTTCGCCGTCAGCATTTTATAGCGACAGGGACCCCCATATACTACCTAATAAATGTTTTACCCCTTGATGGCCCCCTAGTTAACCCTTTCACCACTGATCACCGTATAAGTGTTACGGGTGACGCCGGTTAATTTGTTTATTTTTTATAGTGTCAGGGCACCCGCCGTTTATTACCGAATAAAGGTTTAGCCCCCTGATCGCCCGACGGTGATATGCGTCGCCCCAGGCAGCGTCAGATTAGCGCCAGTACCGCTAATACCCACGCACGCAGCATACGCCTCCCTTGGTGGTATAGTATCTGAACGGATCAATATCTGATCCGATCAGATCTATACTAGCGTCCCCAGCAGTTTAGGGTTCCCAAAAACGCAGTGTTAGCGGGATCAGCCCAGATACCTGCTAGCACCTGCGTTTTGCCCCTCCGCCCAGCCCACCCAAGTGCAGTATCGATCGATCACTGTCACTTACAAAACACTAAACGCATAACTGCAGCGTTCGCAGAGTCAGGCCTGATCCTTGAGATCGTAACAGTTTTTTTGGTAGTATTTTGGTGAACTGGCAAGCACCAGCCCCAGGCAGTGTCAGGTTAGCGCCAGTACCGCTAACACCCACGCACGCACCGTACACCTCCCTTAGTGGTATAGTATCTGAACGGATCAATATCTGATCCGATCAGATCTATACTAGCGTCCCCAGCAGTTTAGGGTTCCCAAAAACGCAGTGTTAGCGGGATCAGCCCAGATACCTGCTAGCACCTGCGTTTTGCCCCTCCGCCCGGCCCAGCCCAGCCCACCCAAGTGCAGTATCGATCGATCACTGACACTTACAAAACACTAAATGCATAACTGCAGCGTTCGCAGAGTCAGTATTAATAAACACTGGGTATCCTCACTAGAGAGCCCTTCCACCAAACAGACACCCCCACCGCGCCAATGCCTCTAAATAAACTCAAATAGTGGTGTGAACCAATATTAGGTGGTGAGCACCCAAAACATCAAATTCCTTACTCTCACAAATAGTGTTGACCAGTGTTAAATGGTGTGTATAAAGTGTAATGAAACCGTGAGAATCGATGAAAACAAGCGAAAATAGAAACAGCTGCCCCTTTAAATTATAAAGTATACAGGCAAAATATTTACTCCACCATGCCACTGCTAGCCCAATACTCCCCTAGAGGCACATGGAATAAATATGGGGCGCTTCAAATATAAATAAGTGTAACCAAAAAACTGTGTGTAGCACAATAGTGGTGGAACCCTCCTACTGTGTTTTGTGCTACACGTAACAAGTGTAACCAAAAAACTGTATATAGCACAATAGTGGTGGGACCCTCCTACTGTGTTTAGTGCTGCACGTAACAAGTGTAACCAAAAAACTGTGTATAGCACAATAGTGGTGGGACCCTCCTACTGTGTTTAGTGCTGCACGTAACAAGTGTAACCAAAAAACTGTGTATAGCACAATAGTGGTGGAACCCTCCTACTGTGTTTTGTGCTGCACGTAACAAGTGTAACCAAAAAACTGTATATAGCACAATAGTGGTGGAACCCTCCTACTGTGTTTTGTGCTGCACGTACCAAGTGTAACCAAAAAACTGTGTATAGCACAATAGTGGTGGAACCCTCCTACTGTGTTTTGTGCTGCACGTAACAAGTCTAACCGAAAAACTGTATATAGCACAATAGTGGTGGAACCCTCCTACTGTGTTTAGTGCTGCACGTAACAAGTGTAACCAAAAAACTGTGTATAGCACAATAGTGGTGGGACCCTCCTACTGTGTTTAGTGCTGCATGTAACAAGTGTAACCAAAAAACTGTGTATAGCACAATAATGGTGGAACCCTCCTACTGTGTTTTGTGCTGCACGTAACAAATAACACACATTAAATGAATAATTGTGACATTCACGTGAAACACTCTGTGAAATCACTGCATTCCATGCTGTGACATCTCAAAACATTAAATGACAGTCCATATAAATCAGATCCATCCAAGAGGAACTGCTTGTGATCACATCCAGTGTAAATCAGCTGCATACATTTAAGTGTCTTCGTGTGTCTTCCACCTCACCCCTGTGCTCAGTGAATCACACCCTCCAGAAATGCACTCACCGAGTTACAATGCCAGCACTTTCATGCAAGGCAAAAAACGCAAGTTTTACCACACTCAGGTGTAAAAAATGGCAAGATACGTGTCCAGGAGGATAGTTGTTATATGGATCCACATGTAAGAAAATAAAATGCTCCAATAGTGTAAACCAGCAAAACTATTTATTAAAACCACTGCAACCTTCAACTGATGCACTCACATTGTACAAAGGATAAAACAGCAGAAATCATTTGTGGATCACATCAATCTTCAAGCAATCTTCAAACAGGTGTAACTCAAATAATAAACAACTGGTGGTCACGGCGGACCCGAGGTGTGCTTTCTCTGGGCTGCAGTATCACTGCAATCTCACCCTCCCTTCAGCTCTCCTCCACTCCTCCTTCCACTAAAACTTCCTGATTCCTGTGTAGTTCAACTGCGCTGTGTGTCACGTCTCACAGCCACGCCCCCGACATGTTTCGTCATAGGTAGACTTAATCATGGGATCCATTGGTTACACTTGTTACGTGCAGCACTAAACACAGTAGGAGGGTCCCACCACTATTGTGCTATATACAGTTTTTTGGTTACACTTGTTACGTGTAGCACAAAACACAGTAGGAGGGTTCCACCACTATTGTGCTACACACAGTTTTTTGGTTACACTTATTTATATTTGAAGCGCCCCATATTTATTCCATGTGCCTCTAGGGGAGTATTGGGCTAGCAGTGGCATGGTGGAGTAAATATTTTGCCTGTTCGCAGAGTCAGGCCTGATCCCTGCGATCGCTAACAGTTTTATTGGTAGTATTTTGGTGAACTGGCAAGCAAACACCAGCCCCAGGCAGCGTCAGGTTAGCGCCAGTACCGCTAACACCCACGCACCGTACACCTCCCTTAGTGGTATAGTATCTGAACGGATCAATATCTGATCCGATCAGATCTATACTAGCGTCCCCAGCAGTTTAGGGTTCCCAAAAATGCAGTGTTAGCGGGATCAGCACAGATACCTGCTAGCACCTGCGTTTTGCCCCTCCGCCTGGCCCAGCCCACCCAAGTGCAGTATCGATCGATCACTGTCACATACAAAAGACTAAACACATAACTGCAGCGTTCGCAGAGTCAGTCCTGATCCCTGCGATCGCTAACAGTTTTTTTGGTAGCGTTTTGGTGAACTGGCAAGCACCAGTGGCCTAGTACACCCCGGTCGTAGTCAAACCAGCACTGCAGTAACACGTGGTGACGTGGCGAGTCCCATAAGTGCAGATCAAGCTGGTGAGGTGGCAAGCACAAGTAGTGTCCCGCTGCCACCAAAAAGACAAACGCAGGCCCGTCGTGCCCATAATGCCCTTCCTGCTGCATTTGCCAATCCTAATTGGGAACCCACCGCTTCTGCAGCGCCCGTACTTCCCCCATTCACATCCCCAACCAAATGCAGTCGGCTGCATGAGAGGCATTTTCTTTATGTCCTCCCAAGTACCCCTACCCAACAAACCCCCCCAAAAAAGATGTTGTGTCTGCAGCTAGCGCGGATATAGGCGTGACACCCGCTATTATTGTCCCTCCTGTCCTGACAATCCTGGTCTTTGCATTGGTGAATGTTTTGAACGCTACCATGCACTAGTTGAGTATTAGCGTAGGGTACAGCATTCCACAGACTAGGCACACTTTCACAGGGTCTCCCAAGATGCCATCGCATTTTGAGAGACCCGAACCTGGAACCGGTTACAGTTATAAAAGTTAGTTACAAAAAAATAAATAATAAATATAAATAAAATAAAATAAAATAAATAAAATATATAAAATAAAAAAAAATAGTTGTCGTTTTATTGTTCCCTCTCTCTCTATTCTCTCTATTGTTCTGCTCTTTTTTACTGTATTCTATTCTGCAATGTTTTATTGTTATTATGTTTTATCACATTTGCTTTTCAGGTATGCAATTTTTTATACTTTACCGTTTACTGTGCTTTATTGTTAACCATTTTTTTGTCTTCAGGTACGCCATTCACAACTTTGAGTGGTTATACCAGAATGATGCCTGCAGGTTTAGGTATCATCTTGGTATCATTCTTTTCAGCCAGCGGTCGGCTTTCATGTAAAAGCAATCCTAGCGGCTAATTAGCCTCTAGACTGCTTTTACAAGCCGTGGGAGGGAATGCCCCCCCCCACCGTCTTCCGTGTTTTTCTCTGGCTCTCCTGTCTCAACAGGGAACCTGAAAATGCAGCCGGTGATTCAGCCAGCTGACCATAGAGCTGATCAGAGACCAGAGTGGCTCCAAACAGCTCTATGGCCTAAGAAACCGGAAGCTACGAGCATTTTATGACTTAGATTTCGCTGGATGTAAATAGCGCCATTGGGAAATTGGGGAGGGTGTGGTCAGATGCTTTGAGGGCAGAGGAGAGATCTAGGGTCTAATAGACTCCAATTTTTTCAAAAAAGAGTACCTGTCACTACCTTTTGCTATCATAGTGGATATTTACATTCCCCGAGATAACAATAAAAATGATTAAAAAAAAATAAAAAATGAAAGGAACAGTTTAAAAATAAGATAAAAAAGCAAAAAAATAATAAAGAAAAAAAAAAAAAAAAAGCACCCCTGTCGCCCCCTGCTCTCGCGCTAAGGCGAACGCAAGCGGCGGTCTGTCGTCAAACGTAAACAGCAATTGCACCATGCATGTGAGGTATCACCGCGAAGGTCAGATCGAGGGCAGTAATTTTTGCAGTAGACCTCCTCTGTAAATCTAAAGTGGTAACCTGTAAAGGCTTTTAAAGGCTTTTAAAAATGTATTTATTTTGTTGCCACTGCACGTTTGTGCGCAATTGTAAAGCATGTCATGTTTGGTATCCATGTACTCGGCTTAAGATCATCTTTTTTATTTCATCAAACATTTGGGCAATATAGTGTGTTTTAGTGCATTAAAATTTAAAAAAGTGTGTTTTTTCCCCAAAAAATGCGTTTGAAAAATCGCTGTGCAAATACTGTGAGAAAAAAAAATGAAACACCCACCATTTTAATCTGTAGGGCATTTGCTTTAAAAAAATATATATAATGTTTGGGGGTTCAAAGTAATTTTCTTGCAAAAAAAAAAAAACTTTTTCATGTAAACAATAAGTGTCAGAAAGGGCTTTGTCTTCAAGTGCTTAGAAGAGTGGGTGATGTGTGACATAAGCTTCTAAATGTTGTGCATAAAATGCCAGGACAGTTCAAAACCCCCCCAAATGACCCCATTTTGGAAAGTAGACACCCCAAGCTATTTGCTGAGAGGCATGTCGAGTCCATGGAATATTTTATATTGCGACACAAGTTGCGGGAAAGAGACAATTTTTTTTTTTTTTTGCACAAAATTGTCACTAAATGATATATTGCTCAAACATGCCATGGGAATATGTGAAATTACACCCCAAAATACATTCTGCTGCTTCTCCTGAGTACGGGGATATCACATGTGTGAGACTTTTTGGGAGCCTAGCAGCGCACGGGACCCCGAAAACCAAGCACCACCTTCAGGCTTTCTAAGGGCGTGAATTTTTGATTTCACTCTTCACTGCCTATCACAGTTTCGGAGACCATGGAATGCCCAGGTGGCACAAAACCCCCCCCAAATGACCCCATTTTGGAAAGTAGACACCCCAAGCTATTTGCTGAGTGGTATAGTGAGTATTTTGCAGACCTCACTTTTTGTCACGAAGTTTTGAAAATTGAAAAAAGAAAAAAAAAATGTTTTTTCTTGTCTTTCTTTATTTTCAAAAACAAATGAGAGCTGCAAAATACTCACCATGCCTCTCAGCAAATAGCTTGGGGTGTCTACTTTCCAAAATTGGGTCATTCCATGGCCTCCGAAACTGTGATAGGCAGTGAAGAGTGAAATCAAAAATTTTCACCCTTAGAAATCCTGAAGGCGGTGATTGGTTTTCGGGGTCCCGTGCATGGCTAGGCTCCCAAAAAGTCCCACACATGTGGTATCCCCATACTCAGGAGAAGCAGCTAAATGTATTTTGGGATGCAATTACACATATGCCCATGGCCTGTGTGAGCAATATATCATTTAGTGACAACTTTGTGCAAAAAAAAAAAATGTGTCACTTTCCCGCAACTTGTGTCAAAATATAAAATATTCCATGGACTCAATATGCCTCTCAGCAAATAGCTTGGGGTGTCTACTTTCCAAAATGGGGTAATTTGGGGGGGGTTTTGTGCCACCTGGGCATTCCATGGCCTCCGAAACTGTGATAGGCAGTGAAGAGTGAAATCATAAATTTACACCCTTAGAAATCCTGAAGGCGGTGATTGGTTTTCGGGGCCCCGTATGCGGCTAGGCTCCCAAAAAGTCCCACACATGTGGTATCCCCATACTCAGGAGAAGCAACAGAAACTATTTTGGGGTGCAATTCCACATAGGCCCATGGCCTGTGTGAGCAATATATCATTTAGTGACAACTTTTTGTAAATATTTTTTTTTTTGTCATTATTCAATCACTTGGGACAAAAAAAAAAATATTCAATGGGTTCAACATGCCTCTCAGCAATTTCCTTGGGGTGTCTACTTTCCAAAATGGGGTCATTTGGGGGGGGGGTTTGTACTGCCCTGCCATTTTAGCACCTCAAGAAATGACATAGGCAGTCATAAACTAAAAGCTGTGTAAATTCCAGAAAATGTACCCTAGTTTGTAGACGCTATAACTTTTGCGCAAACCAATAAATATAAGCTTATTGACATTTTTTTTACCAAAGACATGTGGCCGAATACATTTTGGCCTAAATGTATGACTAAAATTGAGTTTATTGGATTTTTTTTATAACAAAAATTAGAAAATATCATTTTTTTTCAAAATTTTCAGTCTTTTTCCGTTTATAGCGCAAAAAATAAAAACCACAGAGGTGATCAAATACCATCAAAAGAAAGCTCTATTTGTGGGAAGAAAAGGACGCAAATTTCGTTTGGGTACAGCATTGCATGACCGTGCAATTAGCAGTTAAAGTGACGCAGTGCCAAATTGGAAAAAGACCTCTGGTCCTTAGGCAGCATAATGGTCCGGGGCTCAAGTGGTTAACATGAACCATAAAGGAAGAGGATATAACAATTTCACTGCCTTTCAACTAATGTCCACAAGGTGGCAGCAGCGTGTTCTGAGTCCAATCTACATATAGAAATGAAAACCTAAGAATCTCACGTGTTCCAACATAGTAATCGTTCATTCCACAGTCTGTGAGCTGAGTGGACCTCCTGCTGACACAAACTTCACGCTGGCACTGCTTTCTACTTGCTTTGGTCAGGAGGTTCTGGTGGCTGGAGATAGGGCCAACTCACTTCATGGACAGCTTCCACCAATGGACTGTAACAGAGTCCTCTCCAGTGACTGGGGCTTGGAAAGGTACTGCGTGCTCTTGTGCTCACTGCTGGTGGCCCGCACACCAGACTTAACAGGGGAGGACCCAGCACCTGGGAACAGCTCACTTGCCCAGTCACTGCTGTTCCATCAGGCAGGATCTCTCTGAGCACAGGAAGCTGGGTGGAGCTGACTTTTATATCCCCCGGGCTCAGAGGATTGTGGGGAGTTGAGTTAAAGGGACTTGCACCAGAATCTGGACAAAAGGGCATCCCACTACACATGCATTATCCCAGGCTCAGGTTTTCCCTTGATGGTAAGCAACAATTACATTTTTTACATTGTAGACTGAGGTGCCTTGAGATTTTGTGTACTTTTAAAGGGTGCTGTGACTGAAAAAAGGTTTAGTGCTGAGTGCTGAGATGTTTACCTGTGCTAAGCATATGCAAACTAGCAGCAGAGTCCAGCCTGCAGGTAGCAGATATGCAGCAGCAAGACGCAAATTGGATGTTGGTAGAGACCAGCAAAACTTCCTTAAAGAAACAGCAAGAGACTTACAAAAGTCTTTGGACACAGTAAAGGTGTTAAGGCAATATAAATGCCTTATTTTGACGTATGTAAAGTAAACTAAATTGCCAATTCTAAGCTGGAGAAATAATTCTGGTCTCAGATATTTGATTAAAAAACACAAGTGTACAAATGCAAAATGTACAAACATTCTCTCAAAAATAGAAAATATATACTATATAATATTTTACAACCCTTAAAACAGGAACATCAGAACATTTGCATGTCAATGTTTACAAGAGCGGTTTCTAGTAAAATTGCCAGCATGGAGCAGGCTGTGAACAGCTGTTGAAGTACATGATCTCACATGAGTTAAAATAACCTTGCCTGAAAACTATCCATAGGAAATAGTAACAGTTACAGATAAACACATATCTTAAAATTCTTTGCATTGGCAATTTGCCAGATCAGCTACCTCCCTTCTCTGTTTTTGAGAATAAAAAAATCTGAAAATTGTAAAGTTTCAGAATATATGTTTTATAGCCACTCGCTGACTACAATACATATATATGTTGCGGTTTGCAAGTGGTTTACCGGGGGTTATAGCTGAAGCTATCAACTATAACCCTGATATTTTTTTCTTCAGCCAGCATCTGGCTTTTTCATGAAGGTGCTCCGAGCAGCTAATGAGCTGCTGGAACGCTTTCAGAAGTGGCAAGCTGGTGTTTCTTGGGCTTACCGTTTCCACTGGCTCGATCGAGAAAGGATCTGGTGGTGTGGCCAGCTGGTCACAGAAGCGATCAAAGACTAGATTGTCTTTGATCACCTCCAAGGCCTTGGAGGACCGGAGCGATGTCATTCAGACAACCTTACGGTCCAGGGTGGATGTAAATCATTTTTTATTAAAACAAAAGATCAAAAAATATTTTTTTGTGATCTTTTCCTTTTAAAGGTAAAGGAGAGATTTGGGGTCTTTTTGACTCCAGATCTCTCCATAAAGAGGACTTGCTATCCTTATTTCTATCACAAGGGATGTTTACATTCCTTGTAATAGGAATAAAAGCGATTAAAAAAAAATAATTAAAGGGACAGTGTAAAAATAAAAACTAAAACAAATAAGAATTTATTTTTTATAAAGTGCACCCATCCCTCAGTGCTCACACGCAGAATCGAACATAGGTCGTGCACACCTATGTAAATGGTGTTCCCACCACACATGTAGGGTATTGCCACGAACGTTAGAGTAAGAGCAATAATTCTAATGCTGGGCCTGCTCTGTGACTCTAAACAGGCAACCTGTACAAAATTTTAAAGCGTTGCCTTTGGAAATTTTTAAGTACTGTAGTTTTTGGCTATTCCATGAGTGTGCACAATTTTAAAGCGTTACATGTTAGGTATCTATTTACTAGGTATAACATCATCTTTTATAAAAAAATGGGGTATACAGTATATTGTATTTTGTTTTTATTTATTTTAATAAAGTGTATTTTTTCCAAATAATAGTGTTTGAAAAACCTCTATGCAAATACCGTGTGACATAAAAAATAGCAGCGACCGCCATTTTATTCCCTAGAGTGTCTGCTAAAAAAAGATATAAAGTTTGCAGGTTATACGTTTTTTTCTAGCAAAAATTACTGATTTAAACGAGTTCAAAAAGTGTCAGAACATGCTTGGTCTTAAATTGGATAGGGTTCAGATGTTTTTCTCTTTTCATGGAAAATTAAATCTAAGGAAAAAACTCTATACCATAGTCTCAATTTTTATGATCTGAATACCCATCTTGACCTCAAAACTAGCAGGGCTTCACAAAGGTTGATCTTTTCACGCTAATAGGGCGTACACACGGTCGGACTTTGTTCGGACATTCCGACAACAAAATCCTAGGATTTTTTCCGACGGATGTTGGCTCAAACTTGTTTTGCCTACACACGGTCGCACAAAGTTGTCGGAATTTCCGATCGCCAACCACGCGGTCACGTACACCACGTACGACGAGACTAGAAAAGGCCGGTTCAGAACCAAGCGCGGCACCCTTTGGGCTCCTTTTGCTAATCTCGTGTTAGTAAAAGTTTGGTGAGAGACGATTCGCGCTTTTTCAGACTCATGGCTTTCAGATCGTTTTCTGCCGTTCAGTTTGTGCTTGTGGATTTGTATCTGCTCTTCTGTGCGTGCAGTCAGTTCGTATCGGAGTTTTCTGTGTGATCTTGCCTGCTCGTTGCTGTTTTTCAGGTCGCTCTTCACAGGCCTTGCTGTTCTTCAGTGCGTTCTGTTACTTCGTTCTGAGCAGCCGACCGTTTTCTAGCCATGTTTCGTATGCGTACTCCTCGTAGAGTTCGTGCTGTGCGGGGGCTTGGTGTTGGGGTCCTGACCTTGACACAAGTCCAGTCCATGAACAGGGTGGGGAGGAGTTCATGGACCAAGAATTGGTTGCTCCAGCGTGACCAGTTCTCTCATATGCCTTTGCTCCGTGAGATCCGTGAGAATAATCCTGATGATTTCAGGAACTTTCTCAGGATGACGGACCCCGTGTTTCACCGTCTGTTGGCTTTGCTGACCCCTTATATTAGCAGGCAGGATACCTGCATGAGGCAAGCCATCACTCCGGAGCAGAGGTTGGTCGCTACCTTGCGGTATTTGGCCACAGGGAGAAGCCTGCAGGACCTTAAGTTCTCGACAGGCATCTCCCCCCAGGCTCTGGGGATCATTATCCCAGAGACCTGTTCTGCCATCATCCAGGTCCTGCCGAAGGAGTATATGAAGGTAAGATTTTTATTCTTTTATATCACATTTTATTGTATTGAATGTTTGATAATATATTGTATTTCTTTCCTCATTCCCTAATTACCATGATTGTAATATGCTGTGAATGTCCCCTTTGTCCTCATGCATGCTGGATTTTTATGTAATTATTATTTTAGGTCCTTCATACATATTTGCCCTTCAATAACCTCCCCAGCATGGTGTCTCCTGGCCCTATATTCACCTCATGTAGTCACTTAACAATGTATTTTATCTGCTCCATAGTAGTGCTTTACCCCAAACACCCCCTAAAATGTTTGGTAATGTTATTTTTGTTTTAAATTCAGGCAGAGTGCCATAGGCTTTTGTTTGTGGTGTCCCCAAATAATTTTTAGTAACCCTCCCAACCCCCAACTGCTAGGTCAGCTGATCCCAATTCTCTATCTATCCTCAATCATCTATCTGCTGACTTTGCCAAACCCATACACACTATACCCATCTCTTTACTGGTGAGATTTATGGATGAATTCCCCAAAGCATGTAGTGCAAGGGCCTGCCTGTATACTTTCCAATGGTACTGTTTAAAGTTTTTGTATCCTATTATTATCTTGATAGGTAATAGCAGAATGTCCTCAAATGTGTACAATGTGTATTTATATCTTTGTATTATGACACTTCTTACCTGTCCAGTGGGCTGCCAATAGTGTAACTAAGGAGGGGCTGTTCAAAGTAATACCCATTATTTAGGTATTCATCTCTCAATGAAGTGAAGAGGGTTACCTGTCCAAGATTTACACACGCCCCCCTATAATGTTAGAAATGACCCATGAGAGGGGGGGGAGGGGGAATATGATAGGTGTACCTTATATTTTGGCCTTGTTAAATTCCCCTTAATAAATGCTATCTGAAGGTTGCCCCATAATGTTTGTGTCTAATCTGCTTGCCATGTTTCAGAGTAAAAATAGTAATGTTTATTGTTTTTTCCTCAACAGTTTCCTTCCACGCCACAGGAATGGCAGACTGTGGCCTCCCACTTTGCCCAGCGGTGGGACTTTCCTAACTGCGGAGGGGCAATTGATGGGAAACACGTCCACATCGTCCCACCACCCAACTCGGGGTCGTACTATTTCAACTATAAGGGGTTCAATAGTATAGTGATGTTGGCGGTGGTGTTGGCTAATTACGACTTCCTGTATGTGGACGTGGGGAAGAATGGCCGGATGTCCGATGGTGGAGTCATCGCCCAGACGGAGTTCTACAGGCGTCTCCAGAATGGCAGCTTGGACTTGCCAGCTCCAGAGGACAATGTGGAAGGACTCCCATTTGTGTTCGTTGCTGATGAAGCATTTGCGCTGGGGGACCACCTGATGCGGCCATTCCCGATGAGGACCCTCACCCCGGAACAGAGGGTTTTTAATTACTGGCTGGCCAGAGCCCGAAGAGTGGTGGAGAACACATTTGGAATCCTGGCCAGCCGGTTCCGCCTATTTCTGACACCTATCCATATGGCGGAGTATAAAGTGAACCATATAATACTTGCGTGCTGTCTTCTCCATAACTTTTTACGGAAACATTCGGCCAACTATGCTGGCTCAGTTGGGCCTGAGGCCGGAATCCTACATCAAACCACACTGACGGCGCTTGAAAGTGGCCGTCCTGGCTTGCCCTCCCTGAGTGCCCGTGATGTCCGGTTACGCTACCTGGAGTTCTTTGCGGGTAGGGGGGGCTATCAATATGCCAGACAATATGTGAAGCCTTTTTCAAATAAAAAAAAAAATAAAATCTTTGTGGACATTTACTGCTTGTGTTTGTTTGAGCTGACCCTGACAGAAATGTGTTGAGTGCAGAAAATGGCGTGATTGTGTAACCTTATACAAAGCACTGTTGGCTGTTATTTACTAAATGCAAAAACACATTTCACTACAAGTGCACTTGCAACTGCACTGAAACTGCACTTGTAGTGCAAAGTGGATTTGCCCTTAGGAAATAACCCCCATTTTCTCATAAAACAACAATTACATCACCCCAAAAGTGTTGTAGCGTTGAGACAATAATCCACACATTCTTGATTAACAAACTTTTTAATACCTGCACAATCACATGTGCATTTACCAAAGGTTTTGCTGACAAACCAACATGTTTGTTGTATACCAATTTTTGTGGTGGCATTATCCAAAATTAAAATGTCCATTTTATAGAAAACAGGCCTGTGTAAAACCAACAAGAAAGACACAAATCTTGATCTTACAAAGTTCACATTTGGTAGAACTTGAAGGCAATATCAGACATGAATATTTAGGAACTGTGTTTGATATTGCGTTCAGATGGGGGGAAATCACCCCAGGAAAAGCCAAATTTGGAAGATGCACACAAATTTCCCAATGTCAACATGTGCTAGCTGCCATCACGGGGGATCAAGGGATGTGTTTTGGGGGAGCAAGCCCTTCCTCTCAGCTACTTTATTATTGAGGAAGGGGTTGCACCCCCAAAACGAGTCCATTGATCTCCCGTGATCGCAGATAGCACATGTTGACACACTGTGTGCATCCTCCAAATTTGGCTTTGGGAAAAATCACAAAAACATTTAGCACATTGTAGCACACAAAAGAAGAAAGTGATTTGGAGGGGTTTTAAACTCGCCCCAAAACATCAATGATGTTTTTATATTTTGGAATAACATCATTGATGTTTTGCTTGATGATTTCCAATTGTAAATTACACCCCATGATCTCCCCGATCAGGATCTGGGCACTTTCGGATGTGAAAGGATCTTCATCCACAACCTCACGATCACCTAAAAAGAGAGGAACCCCAAAATAAATTTGGTTTAAAAAAAATGCCGCCATCCATCTCTTATCTGAGCCTGTGGTTGCAGACACTCACCTGTTGTGGTGACTAGTTCCACCACGTCTTCATCCTCCTGCTCAGCTTGGGTTGGGGGAATTTCCCCTTCTTCCAGAGGGGGGGGGCTCTGGTCTCCTCAGATGAGGGGTGTCCTCCGAGTCTTTTCTCCCCTATGTCAAACAAAATGGTATAATTAGCACACAGATATTTAATGTCAGAACTATAAAGATGAAACATTGCTTGGAAGTGGGGTACAATTATCTATTTTAGCAGAGTTCCAACATGTAGCTTTTTTAATGCCCTTTGTCAAGCTGCAATACTTTACCTGTTTGCTACAAGCTTCACAGATTGAGACCCCCCTATAGTATACACTGGAGCACCTGTGTGGCCCCCTAATAAAAATGGTGTTCTTTTGTCCCACACTAGTTCTCCAGTGTCCAGATGTGAAAACAGCTGCTCAGTATCCTCTCCTTACACAGAATCTAGTTTGCATTTCATTCTAGTAACAAAGCCATCTACACAACCCAATTCTTTTAAGACAAGTATAGGGCGTCAAAATGGTGGCCAAATGCATATGGGCTAAACAATGTTATTTTATATTTGGAACGAAAAATGTTTGATCCGAACGAATAATGTGCCCATGAACATGAAAGTTGCCATTTTAAACTGTACAACAGTACCTAAAAGCACATGGAGCAGCACGAACGTAATAAACACAAAAACAATAGGAACACAGCACAACTACTTACTTTTTTGCAGCACTCTCCGGATCTTTCTGTACTGCTCATGTTCTCGTAATTTCAGGTCCGACCACCGCTTCCTGAGCTGATCTTTCGATCGTCGTACCCCGAATTTCCGGTGCAGACTCCTGACCACTTTCGCCATGATCTTGGCCTTTCTGAGATTGTGGTTGGGGTAAGGCCCATACTTTCCATCATAGTCGGCCTTCTTCAGGATGTCCACCATCTCCAACATCTCCCCAAAGGACATATTTGAGTCCTTAAATCTCCTTCTGGATCGGGACGTTTCAGGCTCCAGCCTTTCCTCCCCCTCCTCCTCCTCATTGCTACAATTAGCACGCACCTGCTGTCTATCCGCCATGTGCTCTTCCCCCACTGCGCCGAACGAAAAGGGGCGGGGAATAGACTAGAAAGAACGTCAGGGGTGGGCGAAGTTATACGCATGCGCAGTGTGTATAAAGCGTAACACACGTGCGTCTTACGTACGATCTGTGAGCGGAGGAAGGAGCATCGGAGATGCCGATCGTGATAACGAAGGTAAGATCTAAACTTGCGCCTATACTGCTTCGAAATGGAAGCCTATATTGTAACAAGATTAGGAGAGTTTGGCCTGACATTAGGGTTTGTCTTGTGTTGTGTCTTGCAGAGAAAATGGATGGGTTCAACGACCACAATTTCCTGCCCCTGTTCATAGACAAGTACAGGGAGCTGCCCTGTCTGTGGCAAGTGAGACACCCCCACTATAACCACAAACAGAAGAGGCAGGCAGCGCTGGAGAAACTGCTGGAGTTGGTGAAGCTGGTGGTCCCCACAGCAACTATCCCCTAT
The DNA here is from genome assembly GCA_037952925.1 of Lithobates clamitans. NCBI lineage: Eukaryota > Metazoa > Chordata > Amphibia > Anura > Ranidae > Lithobates > Lithobates clamitans. Next base: position 671,704 of record JBBGZY010000802.1, read on the forward strand.
TTAAAAGCTAAAATTGGTGGCCTGAGGAGCACTTATCTTAGGGAGCGCAAGAAGGTCACAGATTCCCAGAGATCCGGAGCTGCAGCAGATGACGTTTATGTCCCCAGGCTGTGGTACTACGAGAGACTGCGATTTCTGTCAGACCACACTGAAGTCAGGGAGTCCCTCTCCACTCTTCCTTCCACGCTTCCTTCCATACCAGCTGAGGCTTCCGATGTCCAACCTGGGCCTTCTAGCCAGGAAGAAGTGGAGGAGCCCAGCTGGAGTCAGGTATAGCATTCTTCTACTGATTTCTGGGCAATAAATAAATGATGTTTACTAGATGTTATTATTGATCACTATTTGCTGATTGAAAAAAGTGTTTTACATATCAATAGACAGTAGTGGGCACCCAAAATTGGGACAAGAATGAAAAATGCTGGGCTCAGAATGATAGTCTGTTATATTTGTTAACATTCAATTTGCAACAGTCAGGAGGTGAAAATTGTGTGTGATTGATTGAAAAAATACTAAAACTATGTCCCTTTTTCATACACAGGAAGACCTCAGCCAGGAGGAGGTTGTGGAATGTGGCAGTCAGGAGGAGGCGGGGATTAGTGGCAGCCAGGAGGAGGCCGGGATTAGTGGCATCCAGGAGGAGGCGGGGCTAAGTGTCAGCCAAGAGAAGCCTGGGACCAGTCGCAGCCTGACTGAGTCTCAGGTCCCTCCCCTCCGCCTTCCATACAAAAGGGCCAGGAAGGCCACTCCGAGTCCCGTGCAGGATTCAGTGTACAGGCTGATCCAGGAGGCTTCTGCGTCCCTCCGAGCCTTCCCCAGTCCTGAAGAGGCCTTTGCCTGCATGACTGCCACCAAATTGCAGGGCATGCAGGAGGGTCAACGCAGGCTCTCTGAGGACCTGATTTATAAAGTCCTACGTAAGGGGTTGAGTGGGGAACTAACACCCAAGACGGATGTCATTGAGATCGACGATCCTCCTCCTCCTCCTCCTGCTGCCACAACTCCACCACCACAGCCACAGCGTGGAAGGAAGCGTGGAAAGAAGACCAAAGAGTGATTACCCTGGGTTCAGTCTGGTCTGCCAGAAGCTGCAGTCTCTCGTATGACCACAGCCTGGGGACACAGATGTCATCTGCTGCTTTCCGATCTCTGGGACTTCTGGACCAGACTGCCCTCCCTTAGATATGGACTCCTCAGGCCACCAATTTTGCTTTTAAATAGTTGATGTCTGCCCTGGGGGTCCAAGGCTTCACCCACTTCTGCAGTTTCTCCAGCGTTGCCTCCCTCTTTGTTTAGTTATGACCCCTTAATACATTTTTTGGGTAAATTCTACTCTCCTGTGTGTGTTTTCATCCAAAAAGGACAGTTTGTTGGTGAGGATTCAGGTACATTTCTAACATAAAATGTGAAATTAACAAGGGACAACGACACCAAACAATCTCCTACAGATTAAATAGAACAACATATCAATGGTGTTGTGGGAACTTGTCACAAAAAACACACACAAACATTTTCTGAAGTACAAATCAAAATCGCAAAAAAAAAAAAAAAATAGAAACACAAAAAAAGATTCTACATTAAAGCCAAAAAATAAATAAAAAATATACAAAAATATGTTGTCAGATGTGAGAAATCAAAATATATTGAGGGAATCCCGATAAATAGTAACGAAATAAGTTTGTGAGAAGTGTGTGTGAATATGAGCAGCAAAACTACTTAATTCTTGTCACATTATAAAGAAGAAGAGAGTGCGCTGTATTAAACCATTTTTAACATTGCAGTGTGACGAAAGTGCTGTATCCATTGCGAACGCTAAGTTTACCAGAACAAGCTGTCCCGTCTCGGAATTTCTTCTGAGCATGCGTGACACTTTGTGCGTCGGAACAGGCCACACACGGTCGGAATTGACGCGATCGGATTTTGTTGTCAGAAAATTTTATCTCCTGCTCTCCAACTTTGTGTGTCGGAAAATCCGATGGAAAATGTCAGATGGAGCCCACACACGGTCGGAATTTCCGACAACACGCTCCGATCGGACATTTTCCATCGGAAAATCCGACCGTGTGTACGGGGCATAACAGTGCCTTGAAAAAGTATTCCCCTTGAAATTTTTAGAACATCTTACCTGTTAAATCCTTTTCTTGGGAGTACATCACGGGACACTGAGCACCGCTGTAATAACTGTATGGGTTATACACCACCTTCAGGTGATGGACACTGGCATAATTACAGACAGGAAGTTCCCCTCCCTATATATCCCTTCCCACACAGGGAGTACCTCAGTTTTTGTAGCAAAGCAATATACACATATCCCAAAAAGAGGTGGGGGACCTCTGTGTCCCGTGATGTACTTCCAAGAAAAGGATTTTACAGGTAAGCTGTTATAAAAATCCTATTTTCTTTTTCTTACATCACGGGACACAGAGCACCACAGTAATAACTGTATGGGATGTCCCAAAGCAATACCATCTGAGGGGAGGGAGACACAAAAAACAATGCAGACCGCCGTCAGACGTGAGGACCTATACTGCTGCCTGCAGCACACCCTGCGCCGAAGGCGGCGTCCTCTTGTTGACCTACATCCACCTGGTAGAATTTCGTGAATGTATGCACTGATGACTATGCTGCGGCCTTGGAAACCTCAGCCATGGAGGCTTGATGATGAACTGCCCAAGAAGCACTAACTGCCCTAGTAGAGTGTGCTCTAGGCCGAATTTTCTCCGTTAAATCATAGGCCTGAATAATGACCTGACGGATCCACCTAGAAATAGTCGATTTTGATGCTGCTTGTCCACTTCTGGGACCTTCTGGTAACACAAACAAAGTGTCAGTTTTTCGTATCTGAGCTGTTGCTTCCAGATAGATTTAAACCACCCTTACTACATCAAGGGAGTGTAGTAAATTTTCCTCTGCAGATCATGGTTCAGGAAAAAACGATGGTAGAGAAACATCCTGGTTCACATGGAAACTGGAGCTTATACTGTATAAAGGCCCGAACTAGGGAATGTGAAGCAAGTAGTTTTTGGTAAAAACTGACAAGGCCGAGACCTGACCTTTGATAGTACTCGAGGCTAATTTCATCTCTACTCCTGATTGTAGGAAGGTGAGAATTCTACTTATGACATACTTGCGAGGATGCCAACCCCTATTCTCACACCAGGAGACGTAGGCCTTCCAGATGCTATAGTAGATAGCTCTAGAGGCTAGTTTTCTTGCATTAATCAGGGTAGTTACTACTGAGCCTGAAAGCCCTTGACGTTCTAGAACAAGGGTATCAACAGCCAAACCGTCAAATTTAGCGTTCGTAAGGCAGGATGAAACAATGGCCCTTTGCGAAAGCAAGCCTGGGCAGGACGGAAGAGTCCAAGGATCGCGTACTGCCATTCTCATGATCTTCGCATACCAGGATCTCCTGGGCCAAACCAGAGCAACTAGGATTACTAGTTTCTGTTCCTCCTTTAGCCTGTGTAGAAGACGCGGAACAAGTGAACTGGAGGAAACGCATAGATCAGTAACAACTGATCCCAAGGAGTTACTAAGGCATCCATTCCGCAAGTGAGTGGATCCCCTGTTGTTGACACAAAATTGTCCAACTTCTTGTTGAACCTGGACGCCAACAGGTGTACGTCCGGGGTGCCCCACTTTTGGCATATGGCCCGAAAGACATCGGGATGCAGAGACCACTCTCCTGGGAGCAACTGCTGGTGACTAGGGATGAGCCAAACACCCCCCGGTTCAGTTCGCACCAGAACCTGCGAACGGACCGAAAGTTCGCGCAAACTTTAGAACCCCATTAAAGTCTAAGGGATTCGAACGTTCGAAATCAAAAGTGCTCATTTTAAAGGCTAATATGCATGGTATTGTCCTAAAAAGGGTTTGGGGACCCGGGTCCTGCCCCAGGGAACATGTATCAATGCAAAAAAAAGTTTTAAAAACTAATGTTTTTTCGGGAGCAGTGATTTTAATGATGCTTAAAGTGAAAAAAAGTTAAATATTCCTTTAAATATCGTACCTGGGGATGTCTATAGTATGCCTGTAAAGTGGCATGTGTTTCCCATGCTTAGAACAATCCCTGCACAAAATGACATTTTTAAAGGAATAAAAGTCATTTAAAACTGCTTGCGGCTTTAATGTAATGTCGGGTCCCGGCAATATGGATGAAAATCAGTGAGACAAACGGCATGGGTACCCCCCCAGTCCATTACCAGGCCCTTTGGGTCTTGTATGGATATTAAGGGGAACCTCGCACCCACATTAAAAAAAGGAAAGGCGTAGGGCCCCCAGGCCCTATATATTCTGAACAGCAGTATAAAGGCGGTCCAAACAAGACAGGGACTGTAGGTTTGTTGTTAAGTAGAATCTGTTTGTAATTTTGAACTGGTACATTTTTAAAGTGTAGCTTCAGCCAAAAAATCTATTTTTACGCTTTTTGGAAAACATGGGAAAGGGTTATCACCCCTGTAACATTTGTTTTGCTGTCTGTGCACCTCTTCAGAAGATTTCACCTCACTTTCTGTCCCAATGACAAATGTTTTTTGAAAATTTGGGGTTTTTAGTGAAACAAGGATTGGTGATAAAGCATCAGTGGAGAGGAGACATGTTTTTCCCATATTAACTCTTACAGGAGAGAATTTCCCTTCCTAGGGGTAGATTTAATCTCTCTTCCTGTTGTCTCCTTCCGTTTGCAAGTAGGAATCGTTTGTAAGTTGGATGTTTGAAAGTAGGGGCCTGCCCTATATACTCTGCAGAAATTGGGGCCTTAGGTGTCGCTGTTGCCACAACACTGTAAGCCCTCACAGTTACTCTTGGTGAGCACAGGAATGGGCCCTGCTTTGAAATATTAGATCAAGAATTGTAATTACATGCCATTGTTGAACAGGGGCAGAAAAATTAGGCCTTTGGTGGTGGTGTTGGTGCTGGTGCCACAACACTGTAAGTCCTCACAGTTACTCTTGGTGGGCGCTGGAACGGGCCCTGCTGTGAAATTTTATGCAGCAGCTGGGGCAGGGAAATTTGCCTGGTACAATCTGATGTCGGTGTACCGATAGCAGATTGCCCCCAGGTACTTGGCTGTGACACACCTAATTCTACACCTTCATTCCTCTCAGTGCAGGTCTCAGAGAGGACTGAAGGTTTAGTGGGGTTGGAGATCCCAACTGATGAGGAGCAAGGAGAGGTCCTTTTTGTTCTTTGGTGTGGATCTTTTAGGTACGCTTGCCAACGAACTGCATGGCAAGTCGACGTATATCTGGTCAAGCATGTGGTGCCCAAGTGGGTGATGTTTTGGCCACGCGAGAAACTCTTGAGACATATATTGCAAATAGCAGCGGTTGGATCTGATGCACTTGACTCAAAAAAGGCCCACGCCAAAGAACTTTTGGAATAACGTGCAGAGACAGCAGCGCTCTGCACATGCGGAGCTCTGCGGTGTGATGCAGTCGGTGTACTAATAGGATCCGAAGAACACCACCAATTTTCTTCAGGTAGCTTTAGGTGCACACTGTGCAGAGGACGCACTACACTAACTTGTAAATACTACAGCTGCCTGCGGTACTAATAGGATCAGAAGAACACCACCAATTTTCTTCAGGTAGCTTTAGGTGCACACTGTGCAGAGGACGCACTACACTAACTTGTAAATACTACAGCTGCCTGTGGTACTTATAGGATGAGAAGAACACCACCAATTTTCTTCAGGTAGCTTTAGGTGCACACTGTCCAGAGGACGTACTAAACTAACTTGTAAATACTGCAGCTGCCTGCGGTATTAATAGGATCAGAAGAACACCACCAATTTTTTCTTCAGGTAGCTTTAGGTGCACACTGTGCAGAGGATGCACTATACTAACTTGTAAATACTGCAGCTGCCTGTGGTACTAATAGGATCAGAAGAACACCACCAATTTTCTTTAGGTAGCTTTAGGTGCACACTGTGCAGAGGACGCACTACACTAACTTGTAAATACTGCAGCTGCCTGTGGTACTAATAGGATCAGAAGAACACCACCAATTTTCTTCAGGTAGCTTTAAGTGCACACTGTGCAGAGGACGCACTACACTAACTTGTAAATACTACAGCTGCCTGCGGTACTAATAGGATCAGAAGAACACCACCAATTTTCTTCAGGGAGCTTTAGGTGCATCTTCAGGGAGCTTTAGGTGCACACTATGCAGAGGACGCACTATACTAACTTGTAAATACTGCAGCTGCCTGCGGTACTAATAGGATCAGAAGAACACCACCAATTTTCTTCAGGGAGCTTTAGGTGCACACTATGCAGAGGACGCACTATACTAACTTGTAAATACTGCAGCTGCCTGCGGTACTAATAGGATCAGAAGAACACCACCAATTTTCTTCAGGTAGCTTTAGGTGCACACTGTGCAGAGGACGCACTGCACTAACTTATAAATACTACAGCTGCCTGCGATACTAATAGAATCAGAAGAACACCACCAATTTTCTTCGGATAGCTTTAGGTGCACACTGTGCAGAGGACGCACTACACTAACTTGTAAATACTACAGCTGCCTGCGGTACTAATAGGATCAGAAGAACACCACCAATTTTCTTCAAGTAGCTTTAGGTGCACACTGTGCAGAGGACGCACTACACTAACTTGTAAATACTACAGCTGCCTGCTGTACTAATAGGATCAGAAGAACACCACCAATTTTCTTCAAGTAGCTTTAGGTGCACACTGTGCAGAGGACACACTACACTAACTTGTAAATACTACAGCTGCCTGTGGTACTAATAGGATCAGAATAACACCACCAATTTTCTTCAGGTAGCTTTAGGTGCACACTGTGCAGAGGACGCACTACACTATCTTGTATATACTGCAGCTACCTGCGGTACTGATAGGATCAGAAGAACACCACCAATTTTCTTCAGGTAGCTGTAAATATTGTAAAAACACCTGTCTGCCTGTCAGTAGGAAGAGAATAACAGGAACGGATCTAGCTAAACTGAATACAGTGTATCTATCTATCTATCTATCTATCTATCTATCTATCTATCTATCTATCTATCTATCTATCTATCTATCTATCTATCTATCTATCTATCTATCTATCTATCTATGTATCTATCTATCTATATATATATATATATACACACACACACACACAACACCTAGGATGTATATATATATATATATATATATATATATATATATATATATATATACACAATACACTGTAAGTGCAGCTAACTGACTCACCTGCCTACTCTATCTAACTTAAATCAAATGACACAGTCTCTCTCTCTCTCTATCTCTCTCTCAACGCCGGAACACACTACACAGGACCGACGTGCAGGCGGCTTTATATAGTGTGGGGCATGTACTAAACCCCCTGAGCCATAATTGGCCAAAGCCACCCTGGCTTACGGCTCTCTTACGGCTCTCTGTACAGACGGCGCTGTGATTGGCCAAGCATGCGGGTCATAGTGCATGCTTGGCCAATCATCAGCCAGCAATGCACTGCGATGCCGCAGTGAATTATGGGCCATGACACACCACTCGAATTTGGCGCGAACGGCCCATATCGTTCGTAATTCGACAAACGGTCGAACATGCGATGATCTCCCCTAAACAGTATCTCTTTCCAAGACTGCTCCCCAGCCCAAGAGGCTGGCATCTGTTGTCACTATCTTCCAAGAGACGGGTATGAAGGTTTTTCCTTTCTGCAAATTTTTGACAACCACCAATTGAGACTCTGACGAACACTTGGAGTCAAGTACATTGGACAATCCAAATACTGGCTTTTCCTTCTCCAGACAGCCAGGATACTGTTTTGCATAAGCCTTGATTGGAATTGGGCATAAGGGACTGCCTTGAACGAAGCTACCATCTTCCCTAACAACCTCAAGCAAAGGCGGACGGACCGTGAGCACCAGTTCTCTTATGGCGCAAACCTTTGCCTGGGGTTAAAACACTCTCTTGTGGGTAGTATCTATAACTAAACCCAAGTACTCCAGTCTTTTTACTGGTCGTAAGGATGACTGGTCGTCCCCAGACGACGCCATTTGTGGTGAAACGTACGTCGGGAGGTTGACGCTCTGATGTCATCGCCATTTTCAGTGTGGATGGGTGCTCGCTATGCCGGCCGGCTGTTTGCTGTACTTTTTTTACTTATGTGAGTTTTCTACTTTATTTCATTAAATCGTTTTTTGTCAGTATCACACTATGGCCAGTTTCTTTTTATCTACATGCTTGTGAGTTGTCAATTTGGGGTCCTTGCTATTTCCTTCGGCCTATGCTGTAAGCGGTCCAGTACGCCAGTTGGATCTCTCATACTGAGATGGAACACAAGCTGTTGTTGGCTTGCCTTGCGGTAAGCGCATTATTTGGACGGTGGTGGATCACGGAGTGTGGTGTCTCTCTCATCGTCACTGTGGAGTTTGATTGCGTTCACTTAAGGGTTTTTCTTTTGCTGTATCCTTATGCACTTGTGTAAGTTTTCTACTTTCTCCTATTCAAACCAGTTTACCAGTATTACACTATGGCCAGTTTCTTTTTATTTACATGTCTATGAGATGGAAGTCTGGTGTCCTCATTACATCCTTTCAGCCATGGTGTATGCATCTTAAGTGTACCATCTGGATTCTCTACACCAAGACGAGATACAGGCTGTTGTTCGCTTGCCTTGTGGTAAGCGCAATAATTGTGTGTTTGCAGATACTGTATGGGGTGTCACTCATATTTTCACCATTGACTCTGGTTGGGTTTACCCAAGGGTCTCTTTTGGACTGATTTCAGATTATTACTTTATATTTGATTTTCATCTATTATATATGGACACTTATTTTTGATTTACAGATATTATATATGGACACTCATGTTTGACTCATAGATACATGTGTAGACCCATACATTTTTCTTTATTTCAATTTTTAATATTTTTAAATGTTTTCATATATGTACTTTCTAACGGAAGCTTTTGAGATTACTTCACGTGTTTCACTAATAATTTAGCGCGGTTATTTCTTTCCTATTTGTGAGTATACTGATGCCTGGATTCTCCCCCCTTCTTCCCCCTAAGAGTGGCTGCTGACAGGAACCTAGGAAAACAGACCCCTCCACAGGTACTGCTGACACAACTCTCCATATTGGCTAGCATGAGATGTATAACACTAAATATGTCCATAACACCCTCTAGTGGATGAAGCTTTAAATATAGGCAAGACAACATCTAGTCATAGAAAATAAGTCCATAGGAATGTCCCAGGATCTTCTTTTAACTTACCATTCTGGCCGCAGGGTACAAACTGGAATACTCACAGTGACTCAATCTTCACCCATTATGGCGGGTTGGAGTCATGCTAGACCTTCAAGGACGGGGTCCCCTTTTAATGTAGGGTCCACTACCTTGGACCCGTATAGCTCCCTGCCAGAACAAACCTGTGGTATAGAAATGTGACCAAGGTACTGGATCCCAGGGCACAGATCTCTTAAGAGAAGCGTTACAGGCAAAACCTCATTCTTCCGTACCGAGGCTCGGGTACCATTCATTTAGTCTTTGATTGTGGCCTTTGAATGGATCCGATCATGCAGCTCCTTGACCCTGACAGGCTTTTCTAGGGAGCTTTTTTAGCACAGATTTTAACCGTGACCAACACCTTAGACACTGGCGAGAAAACTCCCTGTGTGAGAGTGGTTATATAGGGAGGGGAACTTCCTGTCTGTAATTATGCCAGTGTCCATCACCTGAAGGTGGCGTATAACCCATACAGTTATTACTGTGGTGCTCTGTGTCCCGTAATGTACGAAAAAGAAATGTAAATGTATTTTATCGGGATTTTATGCAATAGACCATCACAAAGTGGCACATAATTGTGAAGTTGAAAGAAAATAAAAAATGGTTTTCAAAATGTTTTACAAATAAATATGTGAAAAGTGTGGCGTGCATTTGTATTCAGCCCCAACATGACTTTATCCATGGCTCATTCCCGCCCCACAGTATAAAAGTATTCTTTCAATGGCAGCCATTTTCAGTGCGATTTCAGCGTGGAGAGAGATAGAACAGGGCTCTGTCCAGTGCTATTAGTTAGTTAGTGTGCTATACTGTGCTATTTTTCTTCAATTGTCAGTGTAGAATATTAGTTTAGTGTCAGTCTAGGGATAGTGTGAGTGTAGTGAGGAGGACCATCATTCAGCTTTGCATAGTGTGCAGCTAGAGTAGGGACAGCTCAGATAGTTTCACTCTAGTGTAGTGAGACCGTGCCATTCATACATACATTAGTGTAGAGTAGGGACAGCTCAGATAGTTTCAGTGTAGTGTAGTGAGACCGCGTCAGTAATCTTTACATTAGTGTATAGCTAGAGCAGGGACAGTTCAGATAGCGTCAGTGTAGTGACAGTTGAACACCATCTATTTGATTGCGTTACTGCCAGTTTAACGCCATTTACTTCTGTGTGCGTTACTGCCAGTTTAACGCCATATAGTTTTGTGTGCGTCACTGACAGTTTAATGCCATATAGTTCTGTGTGCGTTCCAGCCACAGCATGTAGAGGAGGTGGTGGACTGGCTTACTAAACCTTTTTCATCCTCCTCATCCTCTGTCACGCAAGCAGAGACAAGTGTGCAGTCTCCTGCAGTTGCCAGAATAGATAAACCTGCCTCCTTGTCCACATCTAGTCCTGCCATAGCCCCAACATCAGCCACTGAGGAGTCAGCTGAGTTATTTGACCACAGCGTCAGCCACTTGCTCCTTGATGATGCCCAGCCATTACAGGATTCAGATGTTGGTTCTGAGGTTGAGGATGACAGGAACATGAGCCTAGAGAGGGAGGAACACTGGTAGACAAATTGGCATTCATGTTCCCCAAGCCGCAGCGTATTGCCAAGTTGTCTCCAGTGGTAATGATGAAGATGGAGGAGATGGAGATGATGATGGTGAGGTCACTGATATGACTAGGGTCCCAAATTGAGCAGAGGGGGAAACTGAAGGTGAGGCGGCACAACCCCAAGGAGGTCGACATCAAGAAAGAGTAGAGAGCAGCCACCCTATTCCATTACATTCTGCAGCTGTTATCTCCCAGCCCACTCCCCAAATTTCAGCTGTCTGGGCCTTTTTCAGCACTTCTGCAGCAGATCGCACTGTTGCTATCTGCAAACTGTGTCTGAGGCACTTCAAACGTGGCAAAAAGTTCTGGGAAGAAGAAATCTATTCAGAGGCAAAGAAGAAAAACTGTTCTTGTTGTCTATGGCAACCAATTAGATTCCTCATTTCATTAAAAAACCTTAACTATTAAAATGAAAGCTGAGGGCTGACTGATTGCTATGGGCAACCACAACACTTTTCTTTAGAAAAGAAGCCCCTTTTCAGATAATGCCAATATAATTTCAGAACAGTTAAATCTAGCTTCTAGAAATAGGGCAAATTACTTCTTTAAGCCAGGGGTTCAAACATATGCATTGCTGTGTAGATCACATGCAATGTCTGTGCAATACAAGTTCAGTCATACAGTTGTATGGCTGAACTCGCATTGGATTTGCTTGAAAATAGTGCAGGAACCTTTTTTTTCCCCGCACTGGAATCGGATTGCATGGGTTTTCACACCCATATGATCTGATTCCTGTCCTAATTCACAGTTCGCACTGTGATCTGCAAACTGATCTGGGGGTGTCATTAACTTTGTACTGACACCCACAGCTGTTCACAGAGAGCAGTGTGAAGTGCTTGTGAGGAAGATTCGATGCGGGAACTGGCACTGGAATCGCGGTATCGCATCTGTGTGAACCGAACCGGGGCTTAGGGTCCTTAATATGCCATGCCATCCATATTATGACTGACTGATGCGAAGAGGTTTGAATCTTTGTTACTTTGTGTCTGCTTTAATTTTTCAGCATCTCATAACTGAATAGGCCAGTCCTACAATGTAATCCTCTCTTACCTTCATATTTGATAGCTTTCTATACTAGGCTCTTTTTAAACTGTCCTATGAATACATGTCATGCAGTGGATAGGATGAGCACAGATATGGGATTTGTGACGGTATCAGACACTAAACTGTCTATGAGCTGCTCTTTCTTGCTTCCTTGCCTGGTAAGTAGCTTAAAGCAGATCTTCACCCATTCCACTGACTTGGCTCCTTTGCATCCCGCCCACCCTCAGCTGCACATTTATTTTTTTACTGTTTTTTTTTTTAATTAGGTTTCGGCCGCTCCCCTATTCTTCAACATTCGCCTAGGTGAATGACGTCAGTGGTCCCGGTACCTCTGACCCCTGGGATATATGGCATGTACAGATGAACATGGTGGTGTGGGACCAGGTGGTGGCTGCAGAGCAGAGGATCTCAGCAAGATAACACTGGATCCTCTGTGTGGGTGAGTATCTGAAGTGTGGCCAGCTCAGCATCAGGTAAGCAAGAGAGCAAAAGCAAAAAAAATATAGTGGCGGAGAGTGAAATTCCTCTTTGAAGTATAATTAAAGGCAAAACATATTTTTAATTGTGGATAGAGTGGAGAGGGATTAGAATACCTATCAAGTTTTTATTGTTGTTTGTGCCTCAATTGGGAAGATTCACCCTCTCTATTTGTCCTGTTACTATTATCATTGAACGTAAAAATGAATGAAAAGACCACTGCATAAAATAAGAAAAGAGCTGAAATCTTCCAACGAGGACACTGATTCTGGTGAACCTGGTGATAACCAAAGATCCCCCCACTTTGGAGGGATTTCCTCTGACTTCCTGTTTTCGCCATGGGACATGAAGTGAAGGGAAATCTATCCATATAGATAGCAAAAAAATATATACATGCTTGGCTTAACTGTGACATGATAGCACTCTTTTTCTCTACAAGCATATTCAGGAGAATTCATAAAGGGTTTTGTGGACACTCTATAGAATGCTATCTGGGTGCAGCATGGAAAACGTCAGTGCATGCCCTTGAATCATGTACCTGTCACAGGCATTTACATGAATCTGTCCTTGTCTGCACTGAGAAAGGAGTGTTCATACTACATTAAAGCAGAGCTGCATCCAAAAAGGAAAGCTCCACTTATCTGCTCCCCCCCCCCTCCTGGTGCCACATTTGGCACCTTTCAGGGAGGGGGAGGTGGGAACATGTACATGGTTTTGACAGGTACCTATCCCCACCAGGAGACCTGGCTGTGGCGAGATCCCCCCAGAAGTCTGCCCCCCCCCCCCGGAAGTTAGGCCCCCCTCCACCTTCCCCCACCGCTGGGCCATTCAGAAAGCACAGCGCCCTTCACGTGCATGTGCAGTAGGCAATTCCCTTGCAGACATTGGCGGCGGCAGCACCCGAGAGCTGATGGAAACATCGTCTGGGATGTCGACATTGCTGGATTCCAGGACAGGTAAGTGTCCTAATATAAAAAGTTAACAGTACAGCTACAGTGCTACAGATAGGTTCACACTATGCTGGATAGGTGTGGGAACAGCAGCCTATTCAATTCAATGGGCTGCTGTACATATGAAAAATGCAGGGAAAAGGTTTCTGTGCCTTTTCCAAAATTGCAGCCACAGGGAAACCACATAGTGCTATATGGGTCCCAGCATGGGAAACCACATTGCCGTTTCCAGTGCATGGGGCGGGGGGTGCCATTAAGAGTTAATGACACCCCCTTACCACTGCTAACATCAGCATGTTTTTGATGAGTGTGATTACATGCAGTCCCGCACACACATATAGTGTGAATCGAATCATATAACTTGTTGGGGACACTGCCTATACCCAGACCCAGAGTGAAACTGCTAACCTTCTTCCTGCTCATTCAGATAGTATAAATAGTAGTAGCAAAAAAGTAGAAGAACATGTATTATATGCTGACCTTTCTTCCAGAGGTAGATATGCTTTTTCTTAACCCCACTAAATTACCCTATATTGTTTCTCCTGATTTAATATGAGAAAGGTATAGTATTGATTTTGCTGCACAACCTCATTCATATTCTTGTATCTCTTGTGAATTCTTATCTACTGATAGATTCCATTTCAAAGAGGAGCTTTCTAAAGCAGTATATTGTTTAGCTGGAAACAGGCTGTAGTAAGAGCTGGGCTTTGTAGAAGAGTTTGAAATACAAATATACATTTTAAAGTCCCACTTTCCAGATAAAGCTTCCCTAAAGTAAATAAATTATATTGCTTTCATATAAATAAAAAGAAAGGAGCAAAGAAGAACATGAGCATAAATTACTTGCGCAATTCATCACAAATAGTTGACACTTCAATCTAATCCTGCAAATGAAAATAGTGAAGTTTATAGAGTTGTATGAAGTAGGCAATTTAAACATCCTATAGCACAAGGTCATCTGAAAATGAATCCTGGAAGATGTCCCTTTTTATTCCTTTCTCCTTCTGAATCTATCAAATGAAAATGAGCCACACCATGTAACTGACAAGCCCAATGTCCATTCGTGATTAGGGGACCCTCTGTTCTGCCCCTGTTGACAATGTATAATAGCTAAAGGGCAGTGAGGACTGTTGTGTAGGTTGACTAAAAGTAGAGATGTCCTGTATTTGGCCGCATGAAAATTTATATGACGTTTCTAGCACGTAGTGAAGGACGCGTTATCTGTTTCGCAAGAGTGGCTGGCTCATAATTTACATTTCTGAATTATACATTTCATCCATCAATTTTTCTGGTTATAACTTGCAGTGACAGTAGGTGAGTGTTCATTAACCTAAATCACTAGGAACAAGAGCCTTGGGCTAATATTTTTAAGACGTACTGTCCTGAACCAGTCTTGTTCTTTTGTTTTACTTTACATGTGTTTTGTTAAAGGGGACCTGTCATGCAAAATGGACAAAACCAGCCATGGATTTTTTACCATATAGTTGTTCATATTCTACTTCATAGGAAGTGAAATGTAAAATTATCTTTTCTTGTTCTTAATTTATGTTACTATAGTCCAGTCTTAGGATATTTGAGCAATTGAAACTACAGCTTTTTTTATTGAAGAAAATGTAAACCACGAAAATGTAAGGAGACTGCAGTAAGCACCCTGGCAGTGTTACAGTTTGTCCCAAACACCATCACTGTCATTTTTTCTGCACAGCTTGGTGTATAAAAAATAAAAAATAAGGGAACATTGAATAAAAAAGGGAATTACTATTCTGAAAACATCACTGCATGTTTCAAATGCATGCAGGTTTTCAGAATATAATATTTTTATGGATAGCGGTCCTGATATTGAATACAATCATTACATGTAATGACTACATACAGTTATAAGAATACAATATTTTTCTTGATCATGGCCCTATTTTGAATACTATCATTATGAATGTTAACTGCATACAGTTTAAAAGTACAATATTTTTCTCAACAGTAGTCTTTTAGATTATCTGCAGCTACAGGTAGCATGCTATGAATACTTATAATAGAAAAGTATAAAAACAATAGGCTTGATTTAAAGCATATGTCAAGGCAAAACATATGAAGTACATATCTGTAATACACTCACATTACCCCATGTTTTATCCCATTAAAGACCATGCAAGTACAGAAAAATATCTATTGATCTGCCGGCTCTTAAACGCTGTTATGGGCTGCCAACATACAGCTTTTTTTGTGAACAGAGGTATGCATTTATTAAAGGGAGATAAGCTGTGATAGTGACTATCACGGCTTATCTCTACTGCGCAGCAGTTTGCCTAGCTGTTCTGAGGAGTGGAGATGGTGTTAAGTTGAGCTGAGTGAGAAGCGCCACTTAAGTCAATTAAAAAAGGCCATTTTTTTAAGGTACAATGAAAGCACCTAACTGGTTGTTTGTGTTAAATATCTTGCCCCATGGTTCTCCACCTCAGAAGTAGTAATAGCAGGGAGAGAAGAGAGAAAAAAACGCAGTTTGATGAGGAAGTAGAAGTATAAACTCCTGTGCTTCCTCACAGACCAAGCCAGACCCAAAAAAGTCACACTCCTAATATGTATATAGATATACAATATATGTATCTATACAGTGGGTAAAATAAGTATTGAACACATCACCAATTTTTCTAGGTAAATATATTTCTAAAGGTGCTATTGACATGAAATTTTCACCACATGTCAGTAATAACCCATGCAATCCATACATACAATAAAGCCAAAAAATAAAAATAAGTTCAGAAATTAAGTTATGTGTATTAAAATTGAATGACAGGGAAAATGTAGTATTATTATTACTATTATACAGGATTTATATAGCGACAACAGTTTGCACAGCGCTTTACAACATAAGGACAGACAGTACAGTTACAATACAATTCAATACAGGAGGAACCAACGCATGAAGAAAGGGAGGTGTAAAAGGCATGGAAAGACAAAATACCAGCTGAAATCTATCAGTAATTAGAAATCAATGCTGCCCCTTGTCAGTGCAAATTAATATCAGCTGGTTCAGTTTCAACTGATGGCCTATAAAATGTCTCATTATCAAGGCGTCACACAGGAAACATCTCATGATCGGTAAAAGCAAAGAGCTCGCTCAAGACCTTCGTAACCTTATTGTTGCAAAACATACTGATAGCATTGGTTACAGAAGGTTTTCTAAACTTCTGAATGTTCCAGTGTCACATATCTGGTGGGTAGAGCTTGGTTTATGCAGAGGAAGGCCTCTCTTGCACCTCTGACTTTGGGCCCCTGGTAGAGTATACAGGTAGCGCAGTAGTGCAGAGTCGCACGAGTGACGGTATGCATGCTGTTGGGCTGCTGATCCAGTAGTCCGCCAGATGGCAGCAGATCTCTGTGGGCAGGAACAGGCTGGAACTTAGCCTAAGAGCAGGTCCCAAAGGTAGCTGGACAGGTGCTAGCAACTTGGTAGCTCTGGAGGGACTGGAACGTAAGCAGAGTCAGAAACATTATAAGTATTGCTCCAGGGTCTGGTTGGTCCTTTTCTGTTAGTTTGGGGGTGGTAGGTTGAAGAGAAGGATAATTTTAGGGTCTCTGAGAGAGATTTCCAAAATCTTAATGTGAATTGCAACCCCCCCCGGTCAGATACAATGTTAGCTGTTTCCAGAGCAGATGGTGTGCCTTTCATGGGTAGAAAGTGTGCCATTTTTGACAGTCAATCAACTACTACATAGATGGCCATACAGCCTTCTGATGGGGAAGTTCCGCAATGAAATCAATTGAAATAATTTTCCATGGCCTGTCTGGGGTTGGTAGTGGTTTAAGCAGACCCCATGCTTTGGTCCTGTTACTTTTTTTTTGGATACATGTGGTACATGCCTCCACATATTTTCTGCAGTCTTTCTCTAGATAGGGCCACCAAAATCTACTTAGAACTAACTCAGTTGTTTTACTGGCTGCAAAGTGTCCTGCTAATTCATGGTTGTAGCACAAGCTCAAAACAAAAACCCAGCAATTGCAGACTTATGTTGCCCTGGTATTGTACTTGAGCCCTGACCTGTATCCTGTTACTCTGATTCCTGATCCTGTAGCCTGAACCTGAAGCCTGATTCCTGGAACCGGTTGATCCTGTTTCCTGTCCGTTACCTGAACCCTGGACTCTGGACTCTGAGCCTTGTACCTGACCCGTCCCTCCTGTATCCATCCATCCTCTCTTGTCCTGTTTATCTCCCTTCCCAGCTACTGAT
The DNA here is from genome assembly GCA_037952925.1 of Lithobates clamitans. Classification (NCBI taxonomy): domain Eukaryota; kingdom Metazoa; phylum Chordata; class Amphibia; order Anura; family Ranidae; genus Lithobates; species Lithobates clamitans. The sequence goes on from JBBGZY010000802.1 coordinate 689,251, forward strand.
TCCTTGTTTATTACCCTGGCCTGGCTTGACTACGATTCTGGTACTCCCTCTTGCTACATATGCTGGTTGGTTTTATATCACTAATTGTTTGGTTGTTCACTCTGTATTGGTGGTATGTTCACATATGCATTTTCCTTAATAAACTAACTTTCACCTATTTATGTCTGGTTCACTCTGTCGCAGTCACACAGTTCTGGTCACATCTGGTTTATGACAGAATACCAGGGCCATCCCTGACCAGAAGTGGCTGCACAGGGGAACCATTTTGATTCAGCTGGTTGCAAACATGAATGCCGATGAGGTTATTTATTTTTCTCTGCTGGCATCTGAAAGTGGTGATTATTGCTACCAGGCTTTGAAAGGATGGTCTAGTGACCAGTTGTTTGCCACTATACGTTTGGCTCACTCCCTGGTCGATCAGGGTTATATATTGTTTGGGGAGGTGCAGCCTTTGATCAAGCTATGTACTGAGCTGGCCCTGCCCTGTATTCCAGAGGGCCGTGATGATTTCACTCCTCCTTTTAATATGAATCAGGTTGTATCCCTAGTGTGGCTTTTTGAAGATGATCCAGCCGATTTTTGTGAGCACTACTCAGCCTGTTCCCCACAGGTGATTGCGGAGTGCATTGTGTCTGCTCAGTCTTTTGCTAGACAGGGAGATTTAAAAGCACAGTTTGTACAACCTATACTTTCAGCATGGTCTGACATGATGCAAGCAGCTCCAGCCAAACAAACCACCTCTGCCACCAAACACCAGCCTACCCAAATGTATGTTTCCCCATCACCCATGTCAACCGCAGTTGCAGCTCAGTATACGCTGCTGCCAACCAAATACTCATATCCAGTCTCTGCTCCCTGTACCTATCCTGTATTCAACCCACCTGCCTCTTCTCAGCTGCCTACAAACCCACAGGAACTTCCCCCAGCTACTGTTACCTCTTCTCTGCCATATCCCAATCCTCCTTTCCAGTCGGCTGCACCCCTCACCTACAGAGCTTCAGTGGCTAAGCCAAAGAAAAAACGAAAGTTTTTTCCAACCAAGACGATCCTGTCAGTAACCCAACCTGCCTCCGCACCAGCTAATCCAACCTAGTCTGACATCCCGGTGCCTGCCTTCCAGCCTGATGTCTCTGTGCCTGCCTTCCAGCCTTACGTCTTTGTGCCTGCCTTCCAGCCTGACGTCTCTGTGCCTGCCTTCCAGCCTGACATCTCTGTGCCTGCCTTCCAGCCTGACGTCTCTGTGCCTGCCTTCCAGCCGGACGTCTCTGTGCCTGCCTTCCAGCCGGACGTCTCTGTGCCTGCCTTCCAGCCGGACGTCTCTGTGCCTGCCTTCCAGCCGGACGTCTCTGTGCCTGCCTTCCAGCCGGACGTCTCTGTGCCTGCCTTCCAGCCGGACGTCTCTGTGCCTGCCTTCCAGCCTGACGTCTCTGTGCCTGCCTTCCAGCCTGACGTCTCTGTGCCTGCCTTCCAGCCTGACGTCTCTGTGCCTGCCTTCCAGCCTGACGTCTCTGTGCCTGCCTTCCAGCTGGACGTCTCTGTGCCTGCCTTCCAGCTGGACGTCTCTGTGCCTGCCTTCCAGCTGGACGTCTCTGTGCCTGCCTTCCAGCTGGATGTCTCTGTGCCTGCCTTCCAGCCTGACGTCTCTGTGCCTGCCTTCCAGCCTGATGTCTCGGTGCCTGCCTTCCAGCCTGACGTCTCTGTGCCTGCCTTCCAGCTTGATGTCTCCACATTCCAGTCTGATGTCTCGGTGCCTGCCTTCCAGCCTGATGTACCTGCCTTCCAGCCTGACGTGCCTACCTTCCAGTCAGATGTGTCTGCCTTCCAGCCTGATGTCTCTGTGCCTGCCTTCCAGCCTGATGTCTCGGTGCCTGCCTTCCAGCCTGATGTCTCGGTGCCTGCCTTCCAGCCTGATGTCTCGGTACCTGCCTTCCAGCCTGATGTCTCGGTGCCTGCCTTCCAGCCTGATGTACCTGCCTTCCAGCCTGACATGCCTACCTTCCAGTCAGGTGTGTCCGCCTTCCAGCCTGACGTCTCGGTGCCTACCTTCCAGCCTGATGTCTTGGTGCCTGCCTTCCAGCCTGACGTCTTGGTGCCTGCCTTCCAGCCTGACGTCTTGGTGCCTGCCTTCCAGCCTGACGTCTCGGTGCCTGCCTTCCAGCCTGACGTCTCGGTGCCTTCCTTCCAGCCTGACGTCTCTGTGCCTGCCTTCCAGCCTGACGTCTCTGTGCCTGCCTTCCAGCCCGACGTCTCTGTGCCTGCCTTCCAGCCCGACGTCTCTGTGCCTGCCTTCCAGCCCGATGTCTCGGTGCCTGCCTTCCAGCCTGACGTGTCCACCTTCCAGCCTGATGTCTTGGTGCCCGCTTTCCATCCTGACGTCTCGGTGCACACTTTCCAGCCTGACGTCTCGGTGCACACTTTCCAGCCTGATGTCTCGGTGCCCGCTTTCCAGCCTGATGTACCTGCCTTCCAGCCTCACGTGCCTACCTTCCAGTCAGATGTGTTCGCCTTCCAGCCTGACGTCTCGGTGCCTACCTTCCAGCCTGATGTCTCGTGCCTGCTTTCCAGCCTGACGTCTCGGTGCCCGCTTTCCAGCCTGACGTCTCGGTGCCCGCTTTCCAGCCTGACGTCTCGGTGCCCGCTTTCCAGCCTGATGTCTCGGTGCCCACTTTCCAGCCTGATGTCTCGGTGCTTGCCTTCCAGCTTGATGTCTCGGTGCCAGTGTTCCAGCCTGAGGTGCCAGTGTTCCAGCCTGAGGTGCCAGTGTTCCAGCCTGGGGTGCCAGTGTTCCAGCCTGGGGTGCCAGTGTTCCAGCCTGAGGTGCCAGTGTTCCAGCCTGAGGTGCCAGTGCCCACTGCCCAGCTTGATGAGCCTGCTGCCCAGCTTGATGAGCCCGCTGCCCAGCTTGATGAGCCCGCTGCCCAGCCTGATGAGCCCGCTGCCCAGCCTGATGAGCCCGCTGCCCAGCCTGATGAGCCAGCTCTCCAGCTTGGAGTGCCCATGCCTGCTGCCCAGCTTGGAGTGCCCATGCCTGCTGCCCAGCTTGGAGTGCCTGCTGCCCAGCTTGCAGTGCCCATGCCTGCTGCCCAGCTTGGAGTGCCCATGCCTGCTGCCCAGCTTGGAGTGCCCATGCCTGCTGCCCAGCTTGGAGTGCCCATGCCTGCTGCCCAGCTTGGAGTGCCCATGCCTGCTGTCCAGCTTGGAGTGTTCCTGTCCGTTGCCCAGCTTGGAGTGTTCCTGTCCGTTGCCCAGCTTGGAGTGTTCCTGTCCGCTGCCCAGCTTGGGGTGCCCACTGCCCGGCTGGACACAATGGACTTTCCCTAGCAATGGCTAGTTGGAGCGTCCGGAGGTCGCTCCTTCAAGGGGGGGTACTGTCAGGAAAGGTCTTGTCCACTGGTAATATCGATCATTTGGTGCAGTGTTGAGGTCCACCAGCAGGTGTCTCCTGGCAGTTCGGAGCTGCTCTTTCCTGCAAGTATTCTGTCACCTTTGGGCCGCAGTACTGGCGTCCACCAGCGAAGGAATCCTGGCAGTATGGAGCAGGTATTCCCCTCTGCAGACAGGTATCACCTGACCTTAATTAGCAGAACTGCAGTATAAATACCCAGCAATTGCAGACTCATGTTGCCCTGGTATTGTCCTTGAGCCCTGACCTGTATCCTGTTACTCTGATTCCTGATCCTGTAGCCTGAACCTGAACCTGAAGCCTGATTCCTGGAACCTGTTGATCCTGTTTCCTGTCCGTTACCTGAACCCTGGACTCTGGACTCTGGTTTTATATCACTAATTGTTTGGTTGTTCACTCTGTATTGGTGGTGTGTTCACAAATGCATTTTCCTTAATAAACTAACTTTCACCTATTTATGTCTGGTTCACTCTGTCGCAGTCACACAGTTCTGGTCACATCTGGTTTATGACAGGGAATGAGCATCAGGTTTAGTATTTTTTGATCCGGGCCTGTATGTTATGTGGAAAGCAAACCTTGAAAAGAACAATGCCCACCTGGCTTGACGTGGCCTCAAATATTTTGCTGTCCTCAAGTATTTGAGGTTCTTATGGTCAGTGAAAATGAGTATTGGGTGAGCTGCCCTTTCCAGGAGATATCTCCACTCTTCTAGTGCAGCCTTTATTGCAAGAAGTTCACAATCTCTCATGTCTTAATTTGTCTCTGCCGGTGAAAATTTACGAGACAAGAACGCAACTGGGTGTAGAAGGGCCTTTACCCCCTGGCATTGTGAGAGCACTGCCCCTACTGCTGATTCTGATGCGTCAACATCCAACACGTATGGTAGAGCTGGGATGCCTTAGAATAGATGCAGAAGTGAACAACTCCTTTAAGGTTCTGAAAGCAGACTGGGCTTTGGGAGTCCAGGAAAACCAGTTACTGTGCTTGGTCAGTTAGGTGATGGGAGAAATGATGTCTGAGAGTCCCTTGATGAACTTCCGATAGAAGTTTGCGAATCCTATGAAACGCTGTATTCCTTTTTTATCCATGGGAGCTGGCCAATCCAAAATGGCTTTTTGGGGATTCATCTTTATGCCCTCTGTAGAAATTATTAATCCAAGGAACTGGATGCTCTGGCGCTCAAACCCGCATTTTTCCGGTTTGGCATATAAGCCATGCTAAGTCGGATCAACACCTTTTTCACATGTCTATGATGAATCTCTAGTGAAGGGGGAAAAATTTAGAATATCGTCCAAGTAGATGATAACAAAAATCTTGAATAATGTCATTGACAAAATGCTGGAATGTAGCAGGGGTGTTGCACAGGCAAAAGGGCATCACTAGGTATTTGAAATGCCCAAATCTAGTACAGAATGCTGTCTTCCATTCATCCCTGGCCCATATGCAGACCAGATTGTATGCCCCTCGAAGATCTAGCTTTGTGAAGACCTTTGCTGACCTAAGCCTTTGGAACAGTTCAGGTACCAGAGGTAGGGGGTATCAGGGTATCAGTTCTTGACTGTGACCTTGTTGAGCTCACGGTAGGGCTGGGGAAAAAATCGACTTAAATCTTGAATCGAGTTGAGAGGCCAAAACGATTCAAAATTTAAGCAAATCGATTTTTTTCCGATTTTTTTTTTTTTTTTTTCACCGCGCTGGTCCCGAGGAGCTGCGGGCAGGAGTTTTGAGGCAAGGCCACAGCTTCAGCCTATTCCTCGGCTTCGGCATAGTCTGCGAGACCGGAAGCCGCGGACTAGGCCGAAGCTGTGGCCTCGCCCAAAAACTCCTGCCTGCAGCTCCCCAGGACCGGTGCTGACACCGCGCCGGTCCCGAGGAGCTGCGGGCAGGAGTTTTTAGGCCGGATGCCGTGGACTAGGCTGAAGCCACGGCCTCGCCTAAAAACTCCTGCTTGCAGCTCCACGGGACTGGCGCGGTGTCCACAAAGAAAAAAAAACTCGATTCAAAACGTGAATCGAGTTTTTTTTAGAAAAATCAAAGATTTTTTTTTTTAAGAAAATCTCCTAGCTCACAGTAGTCGAAACAGGGTCAAAGAGAATGGTGCTTTTTCTCCACAAAGAAAATGCCTGCCCCAGCTGGAGAGGTAGATGGACGAATGAACCCCTTCTCAACTCTAATCAATGTAGTTGTCAGGGAAATGGCCGAATGGGCAATCCTGACAGCTCTCATCATGGCCGCGCGAGAAGGATTCCCGAGTGCGTGCACACATGCAGATGCAGGACGACGCGAGCGGGTGCACGACGTGACAGATGTTGGTTGCCCCTGGCCTATTTAAAACTGACACTTACAGATTGCTGGATTATCTTCAGCTTCCCATGTTTCCTGTGCTAAGTGTATATTGATCCTTGGACTTCCCACTACCGACCACCCCATTATCCTTAACTATTGGCTTGACCCCTGGCTTACCACTTTACTCTGCTCCTGCCTGTTCCACTTTGATCGACCCCGGTTTGGCTCTCAACTCTACTATCTCCTAACACTGTGTATGACCCCGGCTTGCAACAGTACCAATCTCTGACTGATCCACTGTGTATGACCCCTGGCCTGGCTACTGACTCCTTGTTCCTGGTTCACTCAGCAGTCCTGTACCTGTGACATCAACTAGCACGGCTGCCAACATGATACCCAGCGCATCCCAGCTGCTCTCCGGTAACCAGCAACAATAATTGGCAAACCCTGCTTCTTTGGGCACTGCACTTTCTGTACCACTCCTCAGCAACTCGGCCTCACACCTGAAACCTGACACTATAATCCAGCCATGCCAGAAGCCAACAGGGGTGCTTCCCCTGATAGAGGCTCTGTGCCAACAGGTCACTGCTCTTACCCAAGCAGTCCAAAGACTACAGGAAGGCTACTTCCAGTTGGAGGGTAGGCTGCAACATTTGATGGTGGCACCTGCTCCTTTTGGACCAAAGTCCAGCTTCCACCAGCTCTACCAGCTCTACAGCATCTGCCAAAGAATGAACCACTGCCGCTCCTACTGTGGTGGCCACTGTGCCCATCAAATGCTGTCACTGTGCCATCAAATGCTGCCACTGTGCCCATCAAATGCAGCCACTGTGCCATCAAATGCTGCCACTGTGCCCATCAAATGCAGCCACTGTGCCATCAAATGCCACAACTGTGCCCATCAAATGCTGCCACTGTGCCATCAAATGCCACAACTGTGCCCATCAAATGCCACCATTGTGCCATTGAATGCTGTCACTATGTCCACCAAACGCAGCCACTGTACCCATCAAATTACACCACTGTGCCTTCAAATACCGCCACTGTGCCCATCAAATGCTGCCACTGTGCCATCAAATGCTGCCACTGTGCCCATCAAATGTTGCCACTGTGCCATCAAATGCTACCACTGTGCCACCAAATGCTGCCACTGTACCATTAAATGCAGCCAGGATGCCATCAAATGCAGCCACTGTGCTATCAAATGCTGCCACTGTGCCATCAAATGCCACCACTGTGCCCATCGAATGCCACCACTGTGCCATCAAATGCTGCCACTGTGCCCATCGAATGCCACCACTGTGCCATTGAATGCCGCCACTGTGCCCATCGAATGCCGCCACTGTGCCATGGAATGCTGCCACTGTGCCCATCAAATCTGGCCCTGTGCCATTGAATGCTGCCACTATGCCCATCAAACTCAGCCACTGTGCCCATCAAATGACACCACTGTGCCAGCTATACCTAGTCCATTCTCTGGGAAAGAAGAAGTTCCACCGTTGGAGATGAAACAGAGTTGACATGACTCAAACATGACTCTGCAGTAATAATTTCATGCCCTGTCTATCTCTTACCTGGTCTGTGTATCAGCCTTAGCTTGCACTCTCACACCTGCATGGTTAAGTAACCTTCCCTCAGTGTGGCTCCACCCTAGCCTCAACAGGAACCACTATTTAACACGGTGTTCCCCAAGCCTGCCTTGCCGAGCAATATTGTGTGTTTGGTTTCCTGTTTCCTGCTTGCCGTATGCTCTACGTCTGTCTCTGTTACTGATCTTGGCTTGTTCTTGACTATCCCTGCCTGCTTGTGACCCTGACCTTTTGGCGTGTTCTCTGTCTATCCTTGTCTGCTAGTCACCCTGACCTTTTGCTTATCTCCTTACTATCCCTTGTTGTCCTGGGCTGCTGCTTCCTCTCTATCCACCTGTAGCCTACCATGAGCTTGAGCTGGGAGACCCTGGGGGGCGCGACCTGGAGTCAGTTGCAGTGAACCTTAGGGAATCTTATGCTCTAGCTCCCAGTGGGATATGGGTTGGTGCTCCAGTGGACTTGCCTTCCTGAACCACCCAGAGTTCCATTCGCAGCAGTCAGCTATAGGGTCCACTACCTTAGCAGTGCACTCCTGACTCCAACGGTGTGCATCTGTCACCTGGACTCAGATGACCTGACAAGAGGTAGGAAATTCAATTTCTTATTAAATGGAAGGGGTACTCAGCAGAAGAAAATTATTGGGAACCTGCAGACAATATACACGCCCCTAGGCTTTTGCAAATATTTTGTGTCAGATACCCCAAAAAAAGGGCTCGTTTGGATATCCGGAGGCTGCACCTTGGTGGGGCACTGTCAGGGAAATGGCAGAAGAATGGGCAATTCTGCCAGCTCACATCATGGCAGCGCCAGACGGATTCCTGTGCGACGACGCGAGCAGGTGCAAACACATGCGCGCGCACGATGTGACACATATTGGCGCCCTCTGGCCTATTTAAACCTGCCACTGACACTTGCAGATTTCTGGATATCTTCAGCTTCCTGTGTCTCCTGTGCTCTGTGTATTTTGATCCTTGGACTTTCTGCTACCGACCCGACTTGTTGTTACCCATTATCTTGAACTCCTGGCTTGACCCCTGGCTTACCACTTGACTCTGCTCCTGCCTGTTCCACCGTGATCGACCCCGGCTGGACTCACAACTCTGCTATCTACTACCACTGAGTATGACCCCGGCTTTCTCCAGTACCAATCTCTGACTGATCCACTGTGTATGACCCCTGGCCTGGCTACTGACTCTGTTCCTGGTTCACTCAGCTGTCTGGTACCTGTGACATCGCCTAGCATGGCTGCCAACACGGTTTACCCAGCGCACCCCAGCCGCTCTCTGGTAACCAGCTCAACCAACAACAGTAATCGTCAAACCGTGCTTCTTTGGGCACTGCACTCCCTGTACCACTCCCAGGGGTGCGTTGCACACAGCCCTCTCAGCAACTAGGCCTCACACCTGAAACCTGACAGTAGTCCATAGGCGTGCGCACAGGGTGTGCCAGGTGTGCCTGGGCACACCCTAATCGCCTTGTGTGGTGCATATTCCCCCCTGTTTAGATCACTGATATTTCATCCCCCCAAAAAATGTTACAAAATAAAATAATTTAAAAAATAATCTAATAAAACTACTGACACTGTCCACTGCCCTACTGACACCATCAGTACATATACACATGCATATGTATTTGAGCTTTGGGGTGCACACCCTAATGCAAGAGGCTGCGCACACCTATGCAGTAGTCTTTCAGAACTGTGAGTTCTAGAAGATTCTTCCAAAATACACCTCGGCTCCCGGGAGTAACTCAATTGGGCAATCGTAAGATCTATGAGGAGGAAGAGTCTCTGCCCCTTTCTAACTTAAAACGTCCAGAAAATCCCAATATGTAGCGGGAACAGATGTGCCTGCTTCAGGGTCAGAGTCCATACATAGCAAGGATGGTGGGGAACATGGTGATTCCGGTAGGCAATAATGTTGATGGCAGTAGGGTGAGTGAAATTGGATCTCCTGTGTTACCCAATTGATGAGTGGGTTGTGTGCCGGCAGCCAAGGCATGCCTAGTATAATGGGGAACAAGAATGAGGCAATGCCATCAAAGGCAGCCACTGTGCCCATCAATTGCAGGCACTGTGCCCATCAAATGCCGCCACTGTGCCCATAAATCGCAGCCCCTGTGCCCATCAAATGCAGCCACTGTGCCCATCAAATGCTGCCACTGTGCCCATCAAATGCTGCCACTGTGCCATCAAATGCAGCCACTGTGACATCAAATGATCCCACTGTGCCATCAAATCCTGCCACTGTGACCATGGAATGCCACCACCGTGCTATCAAATGCTGCCCATGTGCCCATTAAATGGCACTACTGTGCCATCGAATGCTGCCACTGTGCCCATCAACAGCAGCCACTGTACCCATCAAATGCTGCACTGTGCCCATCAAATGCCACCACTATGCCATCAAATGCTGCCACTGTGCCCATCAATTGCAGCCACAGCACCCATCAAATGCCGCCACTGTGCCCATCAATCGCAGCCACTGTGCCCATTAAACGCAGCCACTGTGCCCATCAAATGCTTCCACTGTGCCATCAAATGCAGCCATTGTGCCCATCAAATGCTGCCACTGTGCCCATCAAATGCTGCCACTGTGCCATAAAATGCTGCCACTGTGCCCATCAACTGCTGCCACTGTGCCATCAAATGTTGCCACTGTGCCCATCGAATGCCGCCACTGTGCCATTGAATGCTGCCACTGTGCCATCAAACACAGCCACTGCGGCCATCAGAGGCAGCCACTGTGCCCATCATTTGCAGCCACTGTGCCCATCAATCGCATCCACTGTGCCCATCAGATGACACCACAGTGCCAATCAATCGCAGCCACTGTGCCCATCAAATGCTGCCATTGTGCCATCAAATGCTGCCAGTGTGCCCATCAAATGCTGCCACTGTGCCATCAAACGCTGCCACTGTGCCATCAAACGCTGCCACTGTGCCATCGAATGCTGCCACTGTGCCATTGAATGCTGCCACTGTGCCATCGAATGCTGCCACTGTGCCATCAAAGGCAGCCACTGTCACCATCAATTGCAGCCACTGTGCCCATCAAATGCTGCCACTGTGCTCATAAATCGCAGCCCCTGTGCCCATAAATCGCAGCCCCTGTGCCCATCAAATGCAGTCACTGTGCCCATCAAATACTGCCACTGTGCCATCAAATGCAGCCACTGTGACATCAAATGATGTCACTGTGTCATCAAATCCTGCCACTGTGCCCATTGAATGCCGCTACTGTGCCATCGAATGCTGCCACTGTGCCCATCAAACGCAGCCACTGTGCCCATCAAATGCTGCACTGTGCCCATCGAATGCCACCACTATGCCATCAAATGCTGCCACTGTGCCCATCAATTGCAGCCACTGCGCCCATCAAATGCCGCCACTGTGCCCATCAATCGCAGCCACTGTGCCCATCAAATGCAGCCACTGTGCCCATCAAATGCTGCCACTGTGCCCATCAAATGCTGCTACTGTGCCCATCAAATGCTGCCACTGTGTCATCAAATCCTGCCACTGTTCCCATCGAATGCCACCACTGTGCCATCAAATGCTGCCACTGTGCCCACTGAATGCCGCTACTGTGCCATCGAATGCTGCCACTGTGCCCATCAAACGCAGCCACTGTGCCCATCAAATGCTGCACTGTGCCCATCAGATGACACCACAGTGCCCATCAATCACAGCCACTGTGCCCATCAAATGCTGCCATTGTGCCATCAAATGCTGCCACTGTGCCATCAAACGCTGCCACTGTGCCATCGAATGCTGCCACTGTGCCATTGAATACTGCCACTGTGCCATCGAATGCTGCCACTGTCACCATTAATTGCAGCCACTGTGCCCATCAAAGCTGCCACTGTGCCCATAAATCGCAGCCCCTGTGCCCATAAATCGCAGCCCCTGTGCCCATCAAATGCAGTCACTGTGCCCATCAAATACTGCCACTGTGCCATCAAATGCAGCCACTGTGACATCAAATGATGTCACTGTGTCATCAAATCCTGCCACTGTGCCCATTGAATGCCGCTACTGTGCCATCGAATGCTGCCACTGTGCCCATCAAACGCAGCCACTGTGCCCATCAAATGCTGCACTGTGTCCATCGAATGCCACCACTATGCCATCAAATGCTGCCACTGTGCCCATCAATTGCAGCCACTGCGCCCATCAAATGCCGCCACTGTGCCCATCAATCGCAGCCACTGTGCCCATCAAATGCAGCCACTGTGCCCATCAAATGCTGCCACTGTGCCATCAAATGCTGCCACTGTGCCCATCAAATGCTGCCACTGTGTCATCAAATCCTGCCACTGTTCCCATCGAATGCCACCACCGTGTCATCAAATGCTGCCACTGTGCCCACTGAATGCCGCTACTGTGCCATCGAATGCTGCCACTGTGCCCATCAAACGCAGCCACTGTGCCCATCAAATGCTGCACTGTGCCCATCGAATGCCACCACTATGCCATCAAATGCTGCCACTGTGCCCATCAATTGCAGCCACTGCGCCCATCAAATGCCACCACTGTGCCTATCAATCGCAGCCAGTGTGCCCATCAATCGCAGCCACTGTGCCCATCAAATGCAGCCACTGTGCCCATCAAATGCTTCCACTGTGCCATCAAATGCAGCCATTGTGCCCATCAAATGCTGCCACTGTGCCCATCAAATGCTGCCATTGTGCCATAAAATGCTGCCACTGTGCCCATCAACTGCTGCCACTGTGCCATCAAATGTTGCCACTGTGCCCATCGAATGCCGCCACTGTGCCATTGAATGCTGCCACTGTGCCATCAAACACAGCCACTGCGGCCAGAGGCAGCCACTGTGCCCATCAATTGCAGCCACTGTGCCCATCAATCGCATCCATTGTGGCCATCAGATGACACCACGGTGCCCATCAATCGCAGCCACTGTGCCCATCAAATGCTGCCATTGTGCCATCAAATGCTGCCAGTGTGCCCATCAAATGCTGCCACTGTGCTATCAAATGCTGCCACTGTGCCATCGAATGCTGCCACTGTGCCATCGAATGCTGCCACTGTGCCATTGAATGCTGCCACTGTGTCATCGAATGCTGCCACTGTGCCATCAAAGGCAGCCACTGTGCCATCAAAGGCAGCTACTGTCACCATCAATTGCAGCCACTGTGCCCATCAAATGCTGCCACTGTGCTCATAAATCGCAGCCCCTGTGCCCATAAATCGCAGCCCCTGTGCCCATCAAATGCAGTCACTGTGCCCATCAAATACTGCCACTGTGCCATCAAATACAGCCACTGTGACATCAAATGATGTCACTGTGTCATCAAATCCTGCCACTGTGCCCATTGAATGCCGCTACTGTGCCATCGAATGCTGCCACTGTGCCCATCAAACGCAGCCACTGTGCCCATCAAATGCTGCACTGTGCCCATCGAATGCCACCACTATGCCATCAAATGCTGCCACTGTGCCCATCAATTGCAGCCACTGCGCAGATCAAATGCCGCCACTGTGCCCATCAATCGCAGCCACTGTGCCCATCAAACGCAGCCACTGTGCCCATCAAATGCTGCCACTGTGCCATCAAATGCTGCCACTGTGCCCATCAAATGCTGCCACTGTGTCATCAAATCCTGCCACTGTTCCCATCAAATGCCACCACCGTGCCATCAAATGCTGCCACTGTGCCCACTGAATGCCGCTACTGTGCCATCGAATGCTGCCACTGTGCCCATCAAACGCAGCCACTGTGCCCATCAAATGCTGCACTGTGCCCATCGAATGCCACCACTATGCCATCAAATGCTGCCACTGTGCCCATCAATTGCAGCCACTGCGCCCATCAAATGCCGCCACTGTGCCTATCAATCGCAGCCACTGTGCCCATCAATCGCAGCCACTGTGCCCATCAAACGCAGCCATTGTGCCCATCAAATGCTTCCACTGTGCCATCAAATGCAGCCATTGTGCCCATCAAACACAGCCACTGCGGCCATCAGAGGCAGCCACTGTGCCCATCATTTGCAGCCACTGTGCCCATCAATCGCATCCACTGTGCCCATCAGATGACACCACAGTGCCCATCAATCGCAGCCTCACTGTCCATCAATGCAGCTCACTGTGCCCATGAATGCTGCCTCACTGTGCCCATCAATGCAGCCTCATTGTCCATCAATGCAGCTCACTGTGGCCATCAATGCAGCTCACGGTGCCCATCAATGCAGCCTCACTTACAACTTTAAGAAGTGCAGCGCTGGACTAGCTTATGTAAATAAATAGTGATAAATTCTATTATTATTATTAAAAACACAGTGACAAAAACCCCTATCGTTCGTGATTAGACAATGTGTAAGGTGCTCTAAAGTATTAACTCAAAAAACACATGAAACAAAAAAACTGTAAGGAAGTGAATGAAATCATAAAAGTCCAAAATATGTGTTTGTTGAATAAATGTTCTATGCAGGTTCAGGGATGAATTTCCACCATTCAATGTTTGCCCACCACCAGATAGAAAAAATGAAGGCTTACAAAAAAGCCTGTGACCGCCCTTATTCAGGGGGGTCCAAACAAGCTTAGTAGATGGAAGTAGACCACCACAGGGATACTTCAAAGGACACCGCTGAGCCAATACATCAGAATTCTTATTAGCAAATACAATTGTTTCAAAGAAAACAATAAGTAATGCACTCAACCGCCATGGCCTATATGCATGCTCACCGCTAGGGATGAGCCGAATACCCCCCTGTTCGGTTCGCACCAGAACTCGAACATGAATAATCAAAAGTGCTAATTTTAAAGGCTTACATTGCAAGTTATTGCCATAAAAAGTGTTAGGGGACCTGGGTCCTGCCCCAGGGGACATGTATCAATGCAAAAAATGTTTTTAAAAATGGCCGTTTTTTCGGGAGCAGTGATTTTAATAATGCTTAAAGTAAAACAATAAAAGTGTAATATTCCTTTAAATTTCGTACCTGGGGGGTGTCTATAGTATGCCTGTAAAGTGGCACATGTTTCCTGTGTTTTGAACAGTCTGACAGCAAAATGACATTTCTAAAGGAATAAAAGTTATTTAAAACTACTCGCGGCTATAATGAATTGTCGGTCCAGCAATACACATACAGGTGCATTGATAAAAACAGCATGGGATTCCCCCACAGGGGAACCCCCAACCAAAATTAAGAAAAAAAATGGTATAGATATTAAGGGTATCATTGCACCAAATTTTTTTTTTAAATGGCGTGGGGGTCCCCCTCAAAATCCATACCAGACCATTCAGGTCTGGTATGGATTTTAAGGGGAACCCCACACCAAACTTTTTAAAAAAATGGCTTGGATTCCCCCTAAAAATCCATACCAGACCCTTATCTGTGCACGCAACCTGGCAGGCCCCAGGAAAAGAGGGGGGATGAGAGAGCACCCCCCCTCCTGAACCATACCAGGCCACATGCCCTCAACATTGGGAGGGTGCTTTGGGGTAGCCCCCTAAAGCACCTTGTCCCCATGTTGATGGGGACAGGGGCCTCCTCCCCACAACCCTTGCCCGGTGGTTGTGGGGGTCTGCGGGCAAGGGGACAAGGGGACCCCCAGATCCCGCCCCCTTGTGTGAAATGGTAAAGGGGTACAAAAGTACCCCTACCATTTCACAAAAAAGTGTCAAAAATGTTAAAAATGACAAGAGACAGTTTTTGACAATTCCTTTAAAAAATTTCGGCGCAGGGTTCCCCTTAATATCCATACCAGACCTGAAGGGCCTGGTATGGAATTTAGGGGGACCCCCACGCCATTTAAAAAAAAAATTTGGTTCGGGGTTCCCCTGTGGGGAAATCCCATGCCGTTTTTATTAATGAACTTTTATGTGTATTGTCGGACCGATAATTTGTTAATAGTCGCGAGTAGTTTTGAATGACTTTTTTTCCTTTGAAATATCATTTTGCTGTCAGACTGTTCTAAACATAGGAAACATGCGCCCCTTTACAGGCATACTATAGACACCCCCCAGGTATGAAATTTAAAGGAATATTACACTTTTATTGTTTCACTTTAAGCATTATTAAAATCACTGCTCCCGAAAAAATGGCTGTTTTTAAAACTTCATTTTGCATTGATACATGTCCCCTGGGGCAGGACCCAGGTCCCCAAACACTTTTTATGACAATACCATGCATATAAGCCTTTAAAATTTTATAAGCCTAAAAACTTTTGATTTCTCCCATTTTAAAGGGTGTTCCGCGGCTTTCGAATTTGCCGCAAACACCCCAAATTGTTCGCTGTTCGGCAAACTGGTGAACAGCCGATGTTCGAGTCGAACATGAGTTCGACTCGAACTCGAAGTTCATCCCTACTCACTACGCAAGACTCCATTACTGAAGAATAAGCATGTTGAAGCTTGTTTAAAGTTTGGAGAGAAGAAGGGAGCCCCAAGGATATTGAGGATACAGAGAAAAGTAGATAAGGGTATACCCATAAGTAAAAAATATGTATATTTATTGGTACAAAAATAGTAATAAACACTACAAAAATATCTTGTACAAAAATCACTTAAAAACAATGTACAATAGAAACTACAGAAAATGAAACAGCCACTGAGCTGGAAATGCACCACAGATCAAAAACATGGGGCATATATGCCAGAAAACCCAACATGTTTTGGAGAGCAAAGAGAGGGATTTTTAAATTATGTATACCGTATATACTCGAGTATAAGTCGTTCCGAGTATAAGTCGAGGCCCTAATTTACCACAAAAAAAATGGGAAAAACTTATTGACCCGAGTATAAGACGAGGGTGAGAAATGCACAGCTACTGTAAGTGGAAAAGAGGGTCAACAATGCCCATTTGCAGCATCACTGTGCCCATTTGCATGCCTCACTGTGCCCATTTGCAGCCATAGGTCCCCTGAACTTCAAACTTGGTAGTTAAGGGTTCCTAGATGCCCCCTAGCTGCAGCCAAAATTTGGGGTCTCTGAACCCAAAGGGTCCCGAAATGACATTGTTGCAGATAGACACAGTTGACCGAATTTGGGGCCCCGTATCTCGGGGCCACTTAGTGCTAAGAACCCCAAATTTGGTGTGCAAACCCAGTGGAACTAGCACCATAAAATTTCCAAAGCCAGGGTTTCTAGCACCAAGTGGCCCCGAGATACAGGGCCCCAAAAATCAGTTCAGAAAATGTCAAGCACTTTTCTGCAGCAGAGAATGACATTTTACAAACCAGTTTTGGGGCCCCGTATCTCAGGGCCACCTGGTGCTAGGAACCCCAGCTTTGGATATGTTATGGTACCAGTTCCACTGGGTTTTCACACCAAATTTGGGGTTCCTAGCACCAAGTGGCCCTGAGATATGGGGCCCCAAAGTCGGTTCAGAAAATGTCAAGCACTTTTCTGCAGCAGAGAATGACATTTTCCGAACCGATTTTGGGGCCCCGTATCTCGGGGCCACTTAGTGCTAGGGACTTCAGCTTTGGATATGTTGTGGTACCAGGTCCACTGGGTTTCTAGCACCAAGTGGCCCTGAGATACGGGGCCCCAAAGTCGGTTCGGAAAATGAAAATTTTTGCTGCAGAAAAGTGCGAGGGGGGCACTTTCAGCACAAAAAAATGTGCTGAAAAATTCGACTTATACTCGAGTATATACGGTATTTCCTTCTTCAGGGGTAAAAAAGAGACGTGCTGCTTCATTTCTATTGAAAGAAAAGCATATAATAGATAGCGTGTATATTAATATGTATTAATAACAAACCGATTTATGGCAACAGAATGGTACATGTAAGATAAATAGAGGTGATCTATAAATACATCACAGTTTTTTTTATTTTTACTTTACACACCAGCAGACAGAGCGTCAGGACTTGGATATTGCTTAGCCGTATTTTCAGAGTAAATCCGTGTTTAGGAAAAAACACTCTCATATTGTTGAAAATGATAGCTGGAAAATCCAAGCTAAATCGGTATAACCAGGATAAGTGGATGCACCCGGGCGGTCCAACAATGCTCACGGGGATATCCCTAATAGATGGGGGCGGACATCTAATAAAAATATAAAAATAGTGGATGGCAATAGGACTACATGTGATTTCGCGCTTAAAAATCTATCACCTCAAATTATAGTGCATACAATAAAATGTATGTAAATAAAATTACGTCACCGCTCGTGACTTCAACTGGGTCCCCAGTTGAAGTCACGAGCGGTGACGTAACGCGTAGGGCGTGGCCGAGCACAGACGAAACCGGAAACCAGTAAGGAGGCGCCTCAGACGCCGCTCCTCAACTTTTTATCGTATATGCTGTTTTTAAATTGATTAAATGTAAGAGACCACCTAATTTTTTTTAATAAATTACCATCTGTTACAAATATACTACACCATTGGAGGCATCCTTTTTCTCTCCCCTTCCTGTTTAAACCACCGGACTGGTGGAGCCCAGGTGGGCAACCCCTCTTTGTTCCTATATCTGATAGGTGCTGATAAGCAGGAGTATCGCCACAGCACCAGAGAAATTCCACCACAACACCACCACAAAAGAACAAAGAATTGGTTTTTGATGCCCATATTCATCTTTTCTAAGGTGAGAGTCTAGAGAGCCCGGTGCCACCGGATCACCAATCTCAAGATTATAATATTTTTTCCATTTTCACCAAATGATCCCAGTGAAATAGCACAATACAAACTTTGCACATTGTTGCACAATATAAATTTTTTCATCTATTTCCAATGAACTTTTCATTTATGTCTAATGTTATCTTTGATGCACAAAAGCACTTTTGTTAACTATTTATTGCACTATGGAGCACTTTTTGATACTGCACTTATAAGAATTTTCATTCATTTTATTGTATGCACTATAATTTGAGGTGATAGATTTTTAAGCGCGAAATCACTTTTATTACTATATTTATGCTGAGTGTAAGTGAACACTTTAGATTTTGCCGCAGTCCACAGAGACATCATCACCACTTACTTGCACTTTATTTCAGCCAATCACAGAAGCATCTACACAACCTACCAACTCAATTTAGCGCGAGGGATCACACCATACAATAGGACTACATGCACTGAAGGTGTGGGGTTAAATGAGCCAAAAAGACATCACTGCCCCAGAGTAAAATAGCGCTGATGGCAGTGCAGAGGATAAACAACAATAAGTACAATGTAAATACCTGCGGTGAGCATGCAGGTCAGTGTCCACAAGGATCCCTGGTGTTTACTGGCTGTGTAGCAATGACTGCTCACACAGTCAGACCTATATACGCCCAGGGATCGAGGGGGGACCAATCAGGGCCATGATGTTTGGGCAGTAGGAGGAGGGAGAGAGGGACAGGCAGACACAGGGGCTGGGGATCGTCCACTGACATCTTCCCCTATCACCTGTGCTGCCAAATCCAAGCCCACGTTCGTCTCCAATGGGAATCCTCCGGCCGATGCGGTGTCTGGCGTCACTGCGCATTACGCGGTGACATCAGACGTCGACACAGCCGCCGGCACGGAAGTGGGTGAGTGCACTGGACAAGGAGAAGTCCAGTGCGCAGCTGCGGAGAACGACTGTCACCACAGGTGTACTCGCCCAAAACACCCCCATGAAGGGGGTGAAACTGCCCCAAAGCGGCACACAGAGCTGGGGAGCCTCGGTGGACCATCAAGGGCACCAACATTACCCCAAAAAAATTGAAGTATTTGAATACGGCTGTAGGCAATCCAGTCCATCGGCTGCTGTCCGGACGATTGAAGTTAAACTCCCGTCATCTATTTTGGAAAAAAGCAGTGATTACAATACAGCAAATGCAGGTTTCCAATACATTACTGAACATTATAAAATAAACCTGCAAGCATGTACAGTATAGATAAAGCAATTGACAAATATTACATGTACACATAACATCACATTGTGCTAATAGATTTGGAGAGGGAGAAAGATAGGGAAGAAAGAAAAAGCAGAATACAAAGAAATGTAATGGCAGAGAAAGAGAGAATTGATTATTATTGATAGATTGCCTAGATTTATTGATTTTTGTCATAAAGGCCTGATATGAAACCAGGTAAAAGGGGTTTAAGATTAAAGGTCTCATTGAGGCCGGGGGGCGCCATGGCATTGAGGTTAAATATCCACCTAAGCTCTCGTTGTAGGAGGAGTTTATCAAGGTCTCCTCCCCGAGAGCTGGGGTGTACTCTGTCATAGACCAGGACTCTAATCCTGGGGCAAGTGCCATTATGAGCAAGTCGAACATGCCTACCCAAGGGTACATCTGGGTCACTCGTCTGCATAGCTTTGATGTGGCGATATAGTCTTTGCCAAAGTTTCTGTACGGTCTTACCCACGTAAAAACAACTGCATTTGTCTGGCAATTTGAAAAATGTTTGGGCGTAAATCGCATTCCATTAGGTAAGTAAATGTTTCTTCTGGGGTCCATGTATTTGCAATACGCACATGAGCCACAGGGAAACGTTCCCATTATTTTGCACGGATCTCCCCTCCCCAACCTCTGAAATTCACTTTTGACTAATAGGTCATTTAAAGATGTAGCACGTCTATATGCAATTGTTGGAGCCGGGGGCACATAGGGTCCTACCTTGGGGTCTGATGTCAAAAGGCGCCAATATTTCCTACAAATCTGTGTGATGGATATCTGATCACTGGAATAAGTAGTAATGATGCGACTATGAGTCTCCGCGGGTTTCTTTTTTGGTGATCAACAAATCGTGTCTATTTTTGTTCTCTGCACGCTTTAAGGCCTTTTTAAGGCATTTGTGGCTATATCCCCTTTCCAAAAGACGTCATTTGAGGTTATTAGCCTCACGCTTAAAATCTGAATGGTTGGAGCAGTTGCACTTGATTCGTAAGTATTGTCCATATGGAATGGATTCAAATAAGGGTCTGGGATGAAAACTAGAAGAGTGAAGAATGGTATTACCTGCAGTAGTTTTCCTATACAGTTTACAAGATAACATAATCGTATCACTTTTAAATATTTCAACGTCCAAAAAAGTAATTTTGGATGGATCAGAGGTCATAGTAAACTTTAGGTTGAAATCATTTGTATTTAGTACTGTTAAACACGTGTCCAATAATTTGGACGATCCATCCCATACGATGAAGATGTCATCTATGTACCTGTGCCACATAACAATGTGGCACAGGGGCAAGGGGAGAGATCCTCATTGCTAAAGATGCAACGCTCCCATTCCCCCAGGTACAAATTGGCGTAGCCAGGGGCAGAAAAGGTGCCCATGGCTACGCCCTGTACCTGGAGGAACAATCAATCGTCAAATGAAAAAACATTGTGTCTCAAAATGTGGTCTAGGGAGAGAAGTATAAAGTCATTAAAGGAATTTTCATGATGACTGGTTTGTGAAAGAATTTTTTGTACGCATGCAAGTCCCTTTAAATGGGATATAGAACTATAAAGTGCTTCCACGTCAATACTGGCAAGAATGCACCCTACAGGGACCTGCACCCCCTCATTGATCTGTCATAAGTGAATAATGTCACGTACATAAGAGGGTATGGAAAGGACAAAAGGTCTAATGTGCTCGTCCACTAGGCGTGATATGTTTTCGGTAATCGAACCATTGCCAGATATTATTGGTCTCCCTGGAGGGCCGCTGGTGTGTTTGTGGATCTTAGGGAGAGCGTGGAAAGTTGCAAGCCTGGGATGGGGAGTGCCAATAAATTCAAAAGTTTGTTTGGAAATTACCTTATTTTGAAATGCCTCATCTACTAAAGCATAGAATTTATTATTAAATGCCTGAATGACATCAGGACCAACTGGACGATACCAATCGCGATTGGTCAAAATTTTCATGCACATACGGCTATATTTATCATTGTCCATTAGGACTATGTTTCTCCCTTTGTCTGATGCCTTGATGGTGATTTCATGAAGACTAGATAAATTCCCAACCTTTTCATTGGGAGTTAGATTCTCTGCTATAAAAGATTTAGATTTGAGGTTTCTGATTTCTTGGCAAGTCATTTTTAGAAAAGTTGATACACCCTGATTAGAACTGGGTGCAGGATATATTGAAGATGATTTTTTTAAGAGAGGATTTCTTGAGGCAGCACTACCAGAGGTATTTTCTCCCTTCAGAAGGAATTCTAGGTCAATTGTATCGATAAGATCTTTGGGTTCACTCTCCTCCAATAAGGAGTTGAGGTGCTCCAGGGAACGTCTCTCACTTAGGGTTCGAAAACCCTCCATGTCCGGATTTGTCTTCTCGACCCTACTTTTTAGGAGGAGTTTGCGTGTGTATAAGTGGAGATCTTTAATCACTTCGAATTTGTCGGTTTTGTTAGTTGGAACAAACGTGAGACCTTTAGAAAGGACTGAATCTTCATCTGGTGTAAGAAGGTGAGAGCAAAGATTGACAATATTCAAATTCGTGGAGTGATGAGACACTAAAGTGGCGTTCGTGGTATTGGGGTGGGGGAGTTTCCCTGATTTTTAGGGACAAACATTGTTGGGATCTTGTGGGTGATAGGGACAGGTGCATCTAAACTAGTTGCCAGTCCTGGCCCCGCGCCAGTATCCATTGGATCTTGTGGCGTTGGGTCATTTCTAGCACCTGAGGGTGGTGTATCAGAGTGGTGTTTGGGTGGTCGTTTGTTAGTGCCTGTGATGGAAGAATTATCGCTATCGCGTCCCCTTTTGGGTTGTCTCGTGCGTCGATTTTTTAAAGACGGAGAAGAAGCCATAGAAGAGATAGATGAACTATCTGATATATCTGTATAAGGGGTGTTATGTGTTGGCTTGAGTTTACGTGAACTACCTTTGTTATTAGTACTGTGTGTTTTGGATGACCATTTATAGGCTTTTCCCTCATCGAAGGCCTGTTTATCCCTCATGTATTTGAGTTCCTTTTTGAAGAGAATAGATTTGTTAAATAATTCTATATGAGTTTTCAATTTTTCATTCAGCTCCTGGAATGAGGGATGAGCCTGTAATGGTTTGATTTTGGAATAAATTCTGTCAATATTGCCATTGATGTCAATCAGACGTTTCATCATTTCGGCAGAACATTTATTCAAAATACTTTCCCATGCTAGTTTAAATATGGGGTCCAAGTTGTCAAAAGTTGGAAAACATTGCACTTCTTTAATGTATTCCTCAAAACTTTTAATGTGCCAATGAAGAAGTGACTTCTTCTCTAGCCATTTGGTAAGGCCAGAGAACAAGAAACTTGATTCTGAGTCACATGATTCGTTTAGATCAAAGTCTTGTAATTTGATTGTAAAGTCATTCCATGATAGACTGTATAATTCTGCCATAACGAAAAGAGAAAAAAAGGGGAAGGAAGAAGGGGCTCTCCTTTCAGCACAAAGGATTAAAAGTGCCAAAGCAACCGGAATATTAAACCACTGGTGGTTTCAGCCATTATAAAACTGGGCCTATGGCGGGAATCTACTACCCAATTAGGAGGAGGGGAAGTGGAAACCAACCAGGGATATATGGGAAACCCCACACTCTGTATCACATCCTAAACAATACTGTATGGAGAGAAGAAGGGAGCCCCAAGGATATTGCAGATACAGAGAAGAGTAAATAAGGGTATACCCATAGGTAAAAAATATGTATATTTTATTGGTACAAAAATAGTAATAAACAATACAAAAATATCTTGTACAAAAACCACCTAATCACTTGTTTAAAGTTTGCTGCACAACATTTAGACAAACCTGTGAAATACTGGGAGAATAAAGTCTGGTCAAGTGAGACCACAATTTAACTCTTCGAATGTCATAATACAAAGAAAGAAAATAAAGCTGCTAGAATGGCCCAGCCAATCACCTGACTTGAATCCAATAGAACATCTATGGAAAGAACTAAAAGAGGCCCACAAGACCTTCAAGATTTGAAAACTGTTTGTGTGGAAGAATAGGACAAAATCATACCTGAGCAATGCATGCGACTAGTTTCTCTATACAGGAGGTGTCCTGAAGCTATCAATACCAACAAAGGATTTTGTACGAAGAATTAAATACATTTTAGTTAGAGTGTTCAATACTTTTTCACTGTGTCATTATTCCATTTTATTACACAAAACTTCATTTCTGAACTTATTTGTTTTGGTTTCTTTGTATGTATGGATTGCATGGGCTGTTACCGACATGTGGTGAAAATTGTGATGTCAATAGCACCTTTAGAAATATATTTACCTAGAAGAAAGGTGACGTGTTATTTTACCCCCTGTACTGTGTATGTATATGTGTGTATATATATATATATATATATATATATATATATATATATATATATATATATATATGTATATGTATATGTATATATATATATATATATATATATATATATGTATATGTATATGTATATGTATATATATATATATATATATATATATATATATATATATATATATATATATATACAGTATACAGTCCTGCCCTCATAAATCAATGTGCATATTTATATATCTACATGTCTGTATAATATGCAGGGCAAATTTTGAGAATGTCCCTGTATACATTTAAATATTTATTTTAATATTTATTTTAATATATCTACAGAATTCTTCCTGCTGCCCATTTTTGTTTTGGATTTGCTAGGACTGTGATCTCGCAATGTCTCTGCACATAGTGGCCGTTCATGGTGTATCCTCTTCTCTTTACTTATCTTCTCGTTTCTTCCCTTCTCGAGAAGAGAAGTTCATCTGTTCATAAATGTTTATGAAGCATATACACGCTCTCCAGGATGTATAGTGGTGCAGGATTGTGGGATAATAAACAGATATCTGAGTGTTGTAGGCCCTGCCAGGTTTCTTTTCTCAAAGTACTCAACCACTGCCAGACTTATGACGGCCATATATTGACTACATTTTTGAGCAGTTTCTAATGAACCAAGAGAAATTTCATTAGTAGGTGGCTCTGTCAGTACCACTCCAACAGTCTTTGAATGAAAAATCAAAAGATTTGGGCAGAAAATTATTTGCTGAACAGAGCTGATGATGCTGGCTGTCAGAATACAGCAGCTGCAGCAGAAGATTTATCTGTCTTTAGATGTTTTCTGTTTAGCGTGGATGGAGTAATCTGTTATGCCGCGTACACACGAGCAGACTTTTCGTCGGACTGAACTCTGAGTTCCGACGAAACGGACTTGTCTACACACAATCCTTTCGAACGTGACGTACAACCGGACTAGAATAAGGAAGTTCATAGCCAGTAGTCAATAGCTGCCCTTGTGTCGTTTTTGGTCCGTCGGACTAACATACAAACTAACTGATTTTTCGATAGGAATCAAGTCCGCCGGAAAGATTTGAAACTTGTTCTATTTCTAAGGTCCATCAGATTTTTAGACAGAAAAGGTCCAATGAAGCCCACACACGATTGAATTGTCTGACGGATTCATTCCGTCGGACCTTTGATGCCGAAAGGTATCAGACCACAAGCTGAGCAATAGAAATGTATAACCGCATGGCCAGCTTAAAATCACCACAACATAAAGTCTACTAATTTTGTAGTCCAAGGTAATAATTGGGAGGGTACTAAGAGATAACATAAGAATGCAGGATAGCTCTGGATTTCTAACAAGGTCAACGTTTTTTCTTTTTTTTTCTTTTAAGCAAATATAACAAAATGCTTTCTGTGGTATATTAAACCAACCAAAAGGGAGCAAATAAGAGAAGTCCTTTGTTATTGTACACTTTAAAGGATAAGTTCACTTTATAAAAAAAACAATGAATGCACATCTTGTTGCACGTAAAAAAATGTGCATTTATTATTCTTTTTATTGGGAGCCTGGTAAGCATTGCACCCACGATCAGCAGGTGTGAATGGATGACACGGCCGTGTGGGTGGAACGCCGCACAGCCTTGTTCTTTGCAGATTGTGACAGAGAGCAGGGGGGAGAAGATCCTCCCCTACCTGTCACAATGGGGAGCTGGGGGGTTGTTGGGGGATGGTGGATTTGTAACATGTTACACCCTGAATAAGAGTTTAACGTGTAGTGGTGGAATATTATGAGCTTCTCCTATAAGCAAATAATTCCATTGCACTGAAAAGCACAATTGTAGCTCTCTTGTATAATGCCTGGAAAGCGCGCTTTTATATCTCCAAGTAACACAGACACAGATGCTGGTATCACGTTGAGCTTAGACAAATCCTTCTGGTTAGGAGCTGCTGTCTTTATTTATAGTATAAAACATGAATAACAAAGGGAGGTAGTGGCTTCACAATCAGCCAATCAGACACTTGTATTCCTTGAAAAGAACCAATCAAACACATGTATATATTCAAATAGAATTCCAGTAGTGACGTGTGCAAACGGTCGTGTGCAGGGCCATGTGGGCAGTTTCCTGTTGAGACACAATGTGCCTTACATTGTGAACGCTACAAACATGGCTCTAATCACAGTCGTGTGCACATTCCCACTGCTACCATTGATGCGAGCCATAATCTTGTATGGTTATGCTATTGTTCCCTTATATGCAGATCTGTTTGCTAGGAGCGTGAATACAGTTGCCATGAGGTGGCTAGTCACTTGGTAGGGCATAAACGAACATCCCTTAAAGGGCGAACAGATCTGGTGTGCCCACGGGAAGGTTTCCACAACCAATGGTCTTCCACCGACGTCTGTATTTGCGAATACGCTCGCATGAGTGTATTGCAGCAAAACTGATACTGGGGGACATCTGACAACATACATTAATAAGAATTTCCACAACAGTCCCTCCTCTTTGTCATATGCTCCCATGTGTCCCTCGATGAATCTTCTTCTTACATCTGGAAATGAATCAGTCCTTACAGTTCATAAGAGTCCATAAAAAGGAAAACACGACTTGACTCATAGATTCTATTCTTCAGGAGGGATGACATGAAGGCTGGTTGGTCTGGGATCCTCTGTGTCTTGTACGTGGGCCGGGCTTCGAGGCGTCTTATCTCAGCGAGCAAGATGTGGTCATCTGCTCAGGCTTTGTTCGCTCATCCAATCAGGCAACAGTAGCACCTCATCACGGCATATAGAAGGAACAGAAACATAAACAACATGAGTATATATACCCCTACTTCCTTCAACCATGATCCAATGAAAAATAAAAAAATCCGAAAAGATTTCCAGACCCCTAAAAGGATTTCAACCTTCACTAGCTATAGCTCTGGCTTTCCCTTGCAGGGATCTAACCTTATCTATATGGGCCTGAACTTTGTCACTAGTATTTTCTATCCAGGTACAACAATATTTTCCTATGAATTCACAGAAAGCCCCCTTGGGTGCCATCAGATAATCAAGGGCCATCTTTTCCTGTAATAGAAGGATCTTCATCTGTCATTGTTCCTGTGAGATCTGCCTTAAAGCTTCAACTGTTTCATTGAACATCCCATCCACAATGCATGAAAAATTGTCCAATTGTTTCATAATTTCAACCCCCCCCTCTGTCCGAGCAGGAAACCATGCCCCGACCTGGTCAGGGTTGGTGAACAATTCGCTTCCAGCTCTTCCTGCCATTCTTACCTTTTCTCGTGCCATCAGATACTCACGATCGGCCGCGACATAAGATGCCGGGACGAGTTTCACAAGGATGCATGAACCTCTTGTATCACGGGGAATTACCTTATAAGCTGAAGTACCGCATAAGAAGTAGTAGGGGCCTGTTAGAGCCGCACAAGAGGAATTTCTCTGGCAGTTGAAGGGTCTGAGTAGTAACCAAATAGACTGGAGGATTTCTCCCTCGGTCTGAACATGACACCCTTCCTTCCAACAGATGTAATCTGGTCTAGGGGTGTTATTACAAAGGCCAGGGTTTTTTTATTAGTAAGATTAACTTTTATACTTTCCTTGTAGGTGGTGGTTCCCACAAAATGATCCCCTTTACCAAACTAAAGTTGAAGTACACTTGTGGACTACCTAGTTGTACCCAAACTGGCAAGAACCAGAGCTATTGTTAAAACTATTGCTAATTTTACCCTCTAGAAATGTATTGTTAAGTTCTATTGGCAAGTGTGTTTGGTGTTTTTACTCATTTTTCATAATTCCTTATACCAATATGATCATCATATATGGCATGTACTGCTATCATCGCTGGGCTACTAAAGCTCGGTGGAGATTTAGAGTAGATCCAGCAATTGGTCCCCGTTCACTTTCTTAGCTAGTTGGAGGTGCACTTTAAACAATAGGTTGGGATGCTTTCCATAGTTACCCTTGCTAAAATACACTAAACTAAACACAAGTTGTCTTGTCCCTCAAGCTTCTTTACGACGACCCAGTCACCTGGTTGGAAAGAATGTAAACCAGTTACTGTCAGGGTTCAGGAGGGACTCCTGAACCCTGTAGTGGACCTCTTGAAGTTCGTTACAGTGACTGCACCTACCTCATCAGCTGAGAATGTAGGCGACAGCTGCTGAGGAAAGTACAACTCTGTTTTTGGTTGACCTCCAAACAAACCTCATATGGAGATAACCCAGACATGTGGGAACTCAATGAACCCTTTTGCATTTTTCACTGACTTTGGTCACTGCATAACCTGTGTGTGGCTTACCATCTGGGGTGTAATATCTGGAACCACTGACAAAAACATTCTTAGCATCTGGGATGGGAGCCTCCTTCACCAGACTGCTGGTTGCTGATTCAAATTCCATCAAAGATAGACAGCCGTGTAACATTTCGTTCTACTAGGTCACAAACTTGGTTAGAATTAGAGAGGTTAGTATTGTTAGTTTGAAAAATGTTATTCTTACCATTATCGCCCCCCCCCCCCCCCCCCATTTTCTTCCTCATTACAAACAGGAGGAAGAGAGACGCAGGGTTTGGAATGGCACTGAAAAAAAAAAAATTAAACGGGAGCCTATTATACATTTTTACTTTCTTTTAGGCGTGTGTATTTATGCCTGTGTACAGCTATCTACATACACCTGCTTTATATGTACATACACTTTCAGGAACTCATTGAACCTGTAAAAGATAAACTTATAAACAAAAGTTATTACTCTAGCCTTTATCTTTAACCTATAAAGAAAGGCAAGCAATACAACATTCCTGTGTGGTAAATTGTCACTGACATTCCTTATAACTGACAACAATGAAACCCTCTCTAACCTCTTAGTTTCACGTTCCTACAAAAATACAATGGCTGCGATGCGAGGGCCACCGGGGTGGGTTCTAACATATTCATATTACTACATACGAACAATGAGAAGACTAAAACATGAGACAAACATTTAGATACAAATGTGAGGAAGCTATTTCATGGTTTCCAAAACAAAAATAAAAAACAACTAGACAGAATGCTGCCTTCACCCTTTTAGCAATAGAAAAAAATACAGTGGAAAAAACACAAGAGCAGCTCGAAAACCTTGCATGGGCCAGCCACACAAAGTTGAAAAACAGACGTGAGAATTTTAACCACACAAGCGTGTACTAAACATCCAACCCACTCATCATTACAGAATTCTGAAGCCACAGCCAAGCTACTTCCAAGGTATTTTTATTCTGGAGTCTCGTACCTCCAGACATCAAAAGTACCTTCCAAAGGATAACACCTTACAGTACCCTCTGACCATATATGCTAATCTTTAAGTGGTCTCATGTCCGGAGCCCCAAACCTAGATTTCATGTGCGGTGCAGCAGTCTGACTGGATGGCAAACATTACCCATGACCATTCGAATCGCTTTTTTTTGGCGGACTTTGCGTCCAGAGAACCCTTGCACTATCTTTCGGAGCAGTACTGCCTAGTGCCCATTTTTACAGTACTTGCACCCGCGTTTCAGAGCATGCGCGAAGCTCACAATGGGCATGCGCGCTCTTTTTAAGCTCGCTGAGGGGTGATGGCGAGAGGTTAAAGAAAAACCATGCTCTGAAACGCATTGTGGTTCTTCATACTCCGATGATGTCACACGCTAGTGAGCAGCTTCTCAGAGCGGAAGATCCCCAATTGAGTTCAGCTAGCCGGCTTCCTTTGCAGGGGGACCGCGCCTACCCCGACTGGACAATCTGATTGCCGATCAACACTATGGACGCCATAGACTGATTCAGGAGTCTTCCCTTCCTGGAGCCTGTCATCCCTTACTTCCATGTAAGCGTGGATTACATGTGTTTGTACCTATTAAATACCTGCACTCAGAGGCGCTTTTCTTTTGTGTTTTTTCTCCTGTGTTAATCAATAGAGCTGACTTCGCTCAGATGAAAAGCTTTGCCCTCAGCGCTGGTTACATTACAGAGATGCTATAATCATTTATACTTCAAAGACTACTTTGTCATGGACATTTTTTGATATTTATATTCACTTTACTTGTATCATCATCATTATTCCTAGCATTTTGTATTGATATTATTATCCCCAATATTTGTATTACCATTATTATCACTAGCATCTTGCATTTCTATGTCCTGTGCACTGGCATATGTGTATATATTCCACAAAGCACAATGAGACCCTTCGCTATTCAAAATGAAAACGTGGTTTCTTTCTATCTGTATCTATATGTTACAAAAACAATAGCGATCTCTCCTGTCTACTCTCAGAATGTTGAATGTCTGGCCAAAACTGAATTACAACATAAAAACAACTGGAATTAAATGTAAAAACCAAAGTGATTTCCATTGTCCTTCCAAACACAAGTCCCTTTGTGTCCACATACTTGTTTCAAATGCTCCTGTTTCAACTTCAACATCTCTAAATGCCTCTTGTCCAGGAAAGGGTGAAAACAACCCCCCCCCCCCATATTGCAAATGGGAGGAAATCCCCCTGACTCCCATATCCCCAGGGCAGTCAGACCACTTTCACTCGAGACCGAAATACCGCACAACAAAAACGCAACCAAAACCAAAAAAAAGCTGACTCAACCACACTAAATGCTGAAACCTGACCCAAAAGCAGAGCAATTCCACCCAGAACCAAAACTCAGCAGGAACTAAATGGCAGTTGCAACAATCCAAAATTGGACCACGATACAATAGTGGATTAAATCCAGACTACAACAAAATGTCAGATGAAAATCGGACCACGACAATATGGTGGCACTAACAGTTGAAATTCAGTCACTGATCCCGCCAAAACCAGCACAAACTGAGATTTCTTCACTAGAAAGCGGAAATTTCTCCCACAAAAACTGTCTACACAATTGAGAGATCCAATGAACATTTAACCGTAGACATACACTTTAGGCTACATCAACTAGGGCCCATAGGAGGACTAAAGCACAGGCAATCCAACCAAACAACACATCTGAAAACGGCAAAGTTGCATAAAACACGAAATAACACGCCTTAAACATACACTCCTGTTCCCAAATACAAACAATAGTTAGCTCTGAAAGTTGGAAGGTCAACAGATACACAGGACCAAGACAATGCAAGTTGCATGCTTGATTTTTTCATAGCTCAAAACAATAGAGCTCTCCCATGCTATTGCACAAAATCCTGTATCCCAGGGACCACCCACAGGATATACCACTCTTAAGCCACTCACAGCTCCTATTGTGGGTGATGTCTGCCATACATGGTTGCACCCCCCCAGCCACATAGCAACTTGAATATGTGGCAGCAATTTTAAAACACTGTGTAAGCCTGCAAAATCATACACATTACAGCATATACTTACTTACCAGCCTGCTCATTAACACACACAGCATACCATTTAGGTTTGTATTAAATGGGACCTATAGAGGATTTAAATATAGGTGCCCTCCCAATTAATAGACCTACTGACAAAAATATAACCTACAATTAAAGTTCCGCCATTATACAGAAAGCGACAAAAACACAAACGTTTAATTTACCTCATACAGTGGACGGAGAATCAAGATCCGGAACACAGAACAGCAAAAATGTTAAAAAAACTTGAAGTATGGTTACCATGGGCAAGCCTTTTGCTAGTTCTGGTTATGGATGCCTTTTCCCCCTCGAAGTCTGCTGGATTAGAAAATTCTGTTGGCTCCTACCTGGCTCACCACCTGTGATGGAATATTATAAGTTTCTCCTATAAGCAAATAATTCCATTACGCTAAAAAGCACAATAATAGCTCTCTTTTATATCTCGAAGTAACACAGACACAGATGCTGGTATCACGTTGAGTTTAGCCAAATCCTCCTAGATAGGAGCTGCCGTCTATTTATAGTGTTAAACATGAATAACAAAGGGAGGTGGTGGCTTCACAATCAACCAGACACTTGTATTCCTTCAAAAGAACCAGACACATGTATATATTCAAATAGAATTCCAGTAGTGACATGTGCAAACGGTCGTGTGCAGGGCCATGTGGGCAGTTTCCTGTTGAGACACAATGTGCCTCACATTGTGAACGCTACAAACATGGCTCTGATCATGCCTGTGTGCACATTCCCACCGCTACCCTTGATGCGAGCCATACTCTACCATGGCTCAGTGAGCCATATTCTTGTATGGTTATGCTATTGTTCCTATGTACGCAGATCTATTTGCTAGGAGCATGGATGCAGTCGCCATGAGGTGGCCAGTCTCTTAGTGAAGCATAAACGAACATCCCTTAAAGGGCAAACAGATCTGCCGTGTCCATGGGAAGGTTTCCGCAACCAATGGTCTTCCACCGACATCTGTATGTGCAAATATGCACATGAGCATATTGAAGCAAAACTGACACTGGGGGTCATCTGACAACATACATTGATAAAAATTTCCACAACACATTTAACTGTGAGGCCTGGGCTCAGTCCTTCCTTCTCTGAGCTGGCCGCTCAGCTGTCAGCTAATTGCCAGCTCCTATCTCTCCACAGTTACTCAGCTGTTGATGATATCTTGCTCGTCAGTCCTGCCTACTTAAGCCGTCCAGTCCAGAGGAGCTCTACCTTCACCTTGGTCAACATCACTATCTCCTGCGATCCTGTTCAAGACTTGTTTTACTGACATCCCTTCTGGCTCCCAATCCTGCTTGCTGTTCCACTACATTGATCCCTGACTTGGCTGACTATTCATTCCGGTTACTGAACTTTGGCTATGTTTTGACTACGTTTGTTCTTTTTACTTTTTTTATTAAACAAGTGTGATTTACTGTACTTCTGTCTCAGCCTGATTTCATGGTTTCTGACAGTAGGCGAAGGCCATGAAGTCATAAAATGCAGTGCACCGCATGGATCAGTTTTCCATGACATTACAAACGCTCCTGAGTCGTACGGCTCACCTGGAATCTCCCACTGTGGCCGCCCCGGTACAACCTATGTTGCAGGCCGACCCTGTTGCTGCTCCAGTCTCTGCGCAGGCACCCGCCTCGAATATTACCTCTATAATAGGTATGTCTGGTTCCGCTCTGCTTCCCCAGCGATTTGGGGGTGTTCCAGTCCAATGCAGAGGGTTTCTCAACCAGGTTGAGATATACTTTGAGATGCTGCCCCAGGCATTTCCCACGAACAGAAGCAAAATAGGTTTCATGATATCTTTGCTTTCTAAGAGAGCCTTGGCCTGGGCAAACCCTCAATGGGAGATGCAAAAACCTGTTGTCTTGAGCTACCCTGAGTTTGTGGCTTTGTTTAAAAGGGTATTTGACAATCCTGCACGCTCAAATTCTGCTGCCAAGTGCCTCATGTCCATCGAACAGAATACGAGAACTACGCCATTGAATTCCGTACTCTGGCAGCAGAGGTTGCATGGAACATTAAGGCCCTCGTGGCTGCTTTTTCTCATGGTCTCTCGGATACCATCAAGAATGAGATAGCAGCCAGAGATATACCCACTGAGCTGGAGAAGTTGATCATGTTTGCCATCCTCATTGACTCCAGACTCAGAGAAAGACTATTTAAAGGAGTGCTTGCGGAAATCTCCTGTATGTTTGTCTCCGAGCTTTGTAGTCCCATCCGTGCCTCCCTCACCTCCCATGCCTCCTGGTACTGAGTCGGTCTGTGAAGGTGAACCCATGCACTTGGGTTTCATGCATCTCTCTGCGGATGAGAGAACCTATGGAAGGAGGGAGAGATTGTCCCTTTATTGTGGCTAGGCAGGTCACTTTATGAAGTCTTGTCCTACCCGTCCAGGGAACGCCTGAACCTTGAAGTCCTGTCACGGATAGACCTTAGGTGGCATTTTGGATCCTTATCCAATAGGATAAGCCTCTGGTTTCGGTCACCCTTTCTTGAGCTGAGTCGTCCGTCAAGATACAGGCTTTAATTGACTCTGGGGCTGCGGGCCTGTTCATTGATGCTGCCTTTGTATGGCAGCACTCTATTCCGCTGCAGCTGCGTGACACTCCACTTGCCATTGGGTCTTGATGGAAGACCCCTACAGTCTGCCCATGTGACTCATGAGACGGTTTCGTTGTCCATGGCCGTAGGGGCTCTTCACCATGAGATAATCCAATTCCAAGTTATTTCCTTGATTAAGTTTCCGCTGAATATTGGTTATCTTTGGTTACAGAGGCACGCCCCCTCTTTTGATTGGCTCCATGCTGAGGTTCTCTCCTGGTCAGCACAATGCAGTGAGACATGCTTCCAGAAGGTAGCCAAGGTCCTGTGCACCTCTTCACTCTCCTCCCTGCCGGAGGAGTACCATGATTTTATGTCTTTGACAAAGGTCAAGCTGGTGATTTGCCTCCAGCTTGGCTGTATGATTGTGCAATTGACCTCCAACCTGGTACCATACCCCCTCGTGGACGGGTTTACCCATTGTCGATCTTGGAGGATAAGGCCATGGAGGAGTATGTTGCAGATGCACTGTTAGGTACCTGGTAGTAGAGCCTGACTTGTAGGAGAAGACCTCTCATGCAACACTTCCAGCATCCTCCTTGTTGCCCATTTTCGATTTTATACTCTGTGATCACATTTTATTGTTACCTGGCGTTTTTAGCAATAAAAATCCTATTTTTGCTCATCTACACTATGTGGAGCTTGTTTATTTTTTCTCCACATACTTACTGAGAGATTCAACCAGCCTTCACTCCAGCCTTTGTACGTGACGCATTGTTCCCTCTGATCCGCACCTTGGCCATCCTTTGGGAGGACCCACCTGGCGACCCCGGGAGATTCGCGCAGAGTTTGACCCAGAAGGTTCGCAGAGCTGTGATGCCCGTTCACTGGCCCTGAGAGGCAACCCGTTCGAGTGACTCCCTGTCGCTGACAAGGGAGTCCATCATATCTGGTAAGAGTTTCTTACACACCACCTTTACCAAGTCGCATGTTGTTGAGAGATACAACTTGGGGATGATTTGTTGATTCACCTGCATTTTAACTTCTGTCTCCCTGCATCCATGCATGGTTTTCAGTGGGACATTCCATGTCATTTGTTTCCCACTCACCGACAGGATTTTATTCACCTATATTGAGAGACTTACAAGTTTTTTCACTGTTATGTTTATTATTTGTGGACATTTGTTTTTTTCAGTTGTTTTCTTGATTGAAGACTTTTGGCACCATTTATGCGCTACTTTTTATTTCATTTTAATCAAAGGTACAGACTCCATGTTGAACGCAGATGCCTGCCTGCACCTTCCTACCAGGTTGCAGACAGGGTCTGGCTGTCATCTCGCAACCTCCGACTTTGTGTTCCCTCCCTGAAGTTCACACCTCGGTTTATTGGGCCTTTCCGTATTCTTCGCCGGATTAACCCAGTGGCTTACGCATCAGACCTTCCTTCTAATATGCGTATTTCGTCTGCAACCGCTTTACCACCTCGGTGCCACGTCCTCACCCTGTACAGGTTGAGAACTATGAGGAGTATGAAGTACAGTCTATTGTTGACTCCCGGAGGTTCCGTGGGCGCATACAGTACCTCGTGCTTTGGAAAGGGTATGGTCCAGAGGAACGCTCTTGGGTCTCATCCTCGGACGTACACGCCCCTGTCCTCCTCCGTGATTTCCATAGATGTTTTCCCCTCAAGCCTGGTGGTCCTCCGAGGGGGAGGGGTCATGGAGGAGGGGGAACTGTCGGGGCTGGGCTCAGCCCTTCCTTTGCTGAGCCTGCCGCTCAGCTGTCGGCTAATTTCCAGCTCCTATCTCTCCACAGTTACTCAGCTGTTGATGGTATCCTGCTCGCCAGTCCTGCCTTTTTAAGCTATCCAGTCCAGAGGAGCTCTGCCTTCGCCTTGGTCAACATCACAAAAAACTATCTCCTGCGTTCCTGTTCAAGACTTGCTTTGCTGACATCCCTTCTGGCTCCAGATCCTGCTTGCTGTTCCACTACATTGATCCCTGACTTCTGGCTTGGCTGACTATCCATTCCAGATACTGACCTTTGGCTATGTTTTGACTACGTTTGTTCTTTTTACTTTTATTATTAAACAAGTGTGATTTAACTATACTTCTGTCTTGGCCTGACTGGTTTCTAAAAGTAACATGTTACAAAAGGTGACCTCATCCTTTAAGGTATGCAAGTTCGATTCATAAAGTGAATGTTCACTTGATGCTATACTTATTCTAAAAACCCAATCATGTCTATGTTTTTTTCTTTTTATTCTGTTTGCACATGAATTGATGTTTGACATGACCACATTTCACCAAGCTCTACTCCTATAGTAAATTAACCCTATAGAGTGGGCATGGAAGTGGTAATTTACAAAGCTGCAAAACAAACATTCTGCTTCTCTTTATTGCTGGTGTTAACAAGTTCTTTCATTAACTCTTTCATAAAAAAAATAAAAAAAACGTTTTTTATAAGATTTTTTAACCATTCGTTATTTTTCAATTTATTTTGCTACATATAAAGAATAAATGTAATGTAAGTATGTTTATAATGTATGTGTTCATATTGGTAAGCATCTGTAAAGTGAGACAGCAAAAAATGAAACAGAAAAAACAAGAGTTATTTTAACCATTACAACCTATATTCAAAGCTAAAAATGTTTTTTGGCTGTAGATACACTTTCGTTCTGTAAGCTATTGACAGTGTTGTTATGCAGGGAGGGTCATTCACTAAGGAGAAGGCGCTGCACCGGTTCATACATTAGTTGCTGTGCTAGAAAATCATTAATTGAACGTGTGAACTGGCGCATGTTGAAGCGCAAATAGTGATAATAAATACCAGCGTATGTAAACTGCAACTACCGCTAGGGTAACTGCGGTTTTCTCGTTGATAATAGCGCACGCTCAATACAATTGGTTAATTTTATCTAATTGGGTGTGTCTTGTTAGGCAATTAGTAGGTGTTCTCAGTTAATAAACCCTTTTGATGCTAATCTCATTTCTATTACTTTTAATATATAAGAAAAAGGAGAACAGTTGGGACTTTATATGAGGCGGTGAGTAAGTTCAATTGCCTCCATCCCTATTTATATGTCAAAAAAAGAGGGGAAAGGGGTTTGGTACTTGAATGAAATACATAATCTATACAATAAACTGAATTATTTATACCTAACATACAAATGCATAATCATGAGTAAGTGTATATCCAATACAATTATAATAACTGGTACAATTCATAAAAATGTATATCTATACATACAATGAAGACGGGTTGCCACATGATTATAAACGATTAATAGCAAAAACTATACATACTGAAGGATATTAATTGAATCATAGGGATACAATAGCTCTATGGATTTCGTGGATTGATCCACTCTTCCGGAGCATGCGCGTAAGTTCAATAAAACATAATAGGAGTTGCTGTATGGTCTGATCCTACCCAAGGAAAAAATAAAAATCATAAAGAATAAAATAAAATAAAACCAAGTATAAAAACACACTCTCTACCATACTTACAAGGTTACCTATATAATACAATTGTGGCAGTGTATATTGGGGTCCCCCAAAGAGGGACATCTCCAACGGGAGCTGAGGTGGTGTGATTGGCCTACTGTCCAGCAAGAAAATCATCCAGGGGAGACAGATTTCAAGAAGTTGAAGTAGTCAGAGTGACTATAAGTGCTGAGATCATCAATGAAGGACTTCTGAAAAAAAAAAATATATATATATATATATTTTTTATATAGTTATAGTAGGACACGTGCAAGGTGTCCTACTACCTAAGAACAGGGGGATTGAAGTACTAAAAAGTTTTGGTGGTAGCCAAGGTGTAAGAAGTAAAAAGCGATGAAGATATAAATGCATCACCAGAAGATTTTGAATAAAAAAATGTAAGAAGTGAAGAATATATAAACGCATCACCAAGAAAGGTTGAATAAAAAGGTGTAAAAAGTTGAAAAGTGAAAAGAATAGAAACGCATCACCAAGAAAGGTTGATAGGGAAGGAGGCAATTGATATTACCAGGTCACCGCCTTATATAAAGTCCTAACTGTTCTCCTTTTTCTTATAACAATACAGGGATTGAAGCACATAGTTTAGGTCTAGCTAGGTCTGTTTAATTCCCTCTCTCTCTCTCAGACCATACAGCAACTTCTTCTATTATATTTTATTCAACTCACGCGCATGCTCCTGAAGAGTGGATTAATCCACAAAATGCATAGAGCTATTGTATGCCGTGTCCCTATGATTCAATTGATATCTGTCAGTATGTATAGTTTTTGATATTAATCGTTTATAATCATGTGGCAACCCGTCTACATTGTATGTATAGATATACATTTTTATGAATTGTACCAGTTATTATAATTGTATTGGATATACACTTACTCATGATTATGCCTTTGTATGTTAATTTATACAATAAACTGAATTATTTATACCTACGTGCTTCATTCAAGTCCCAAACCGTTTTCTCCTCTTTTTTTTTTAATACTTCTAATATAACTTTGAAATGTGCTTTTTTCTTTTTTACCCAAATCTTTCAATACACTACAAATAACAGAGAAGTGTTTTCAAACCCAATACATTTATATTTTCAGATCTTGATCTTTAAAGGTGACCATACACTGCAATCAGTTAGATCTTAAATTAAGTAGATTTAGTGCAAGAGCCTGTTTGATTTCCTATAATTTGAATTAATTGTTCAAGTGCGTCTTCCTAGTACCTATTTTGCCTATCGAGTTGTACAGAGATTGGCCAATCAGATTGCATAGTGCATGACCATCTTACCTATTTTGTATATCGAGTTGCACAGAGATTGGCCAAACAGATTGCATAGTGCATGACCATCTTAAGTGCAAAATTTGGAATGTAGATGTGCCATGACCAACTTGTATTTTTCAAAACGATATTTTTTGGGCATTATACAAGGCACATGAGAATACACCTTTTACAAGACATGCTAGAGTGACCAGGAATCTTCAAACTACGGCTCTCCAGCTGTTGCGGAACTACACGTCCCATGAGGCATTGTAAAACTCTGACATTCACAGACATGACTAGGCATGATGGGAATTGTAGTTCCAGAAGAACTGGAGGGTCGTAGTTTGAAGACCCCTGTGCTAGACCATTGCCTCCAGAATTGGGAGTGTGGCATCTATCCAACTCCTCTCTGCTGGTGGACACAAGCACCTACATCTATAGATATATATAGATCTCTCTCTCTCTCTCTCTCTCTCTCTCTCTCTCTCTCTCTCTCTCTCTTTCTCTCTCTCTATATATACATATATATATATATATATATATATATATATATATATAGATAAATATATATACAAACACACACACACTGAAGCAGGAAGCAATATACATTGATCTGGAAGTGAATCTGTACACAGAAAGTAGGTGTGTGTTTTGAGGCCAAATCATTTAGACATACACACATGACCCACAGAAAAAAAACACCCCATGTCAAAATAAATAAAAAATTATCTTAATTTGCAAATTAGGATCATCTCTTCCTCAGAGAGAATAGTGAGTGGGGCGGGGTGGTGGGAAGAAATTAGCAGCAGTACAAGCAACTTCCTGGAGGGGCATGATGTCATTCCTGTGTGCTGGCCACCGCTTCCGGGAACCGTATATGCGCCACGGGAACATGCACCCAGCGGTCGCGCATTTAGGCGCAGGCCCATAACTTTATTGATGGATAATAGGAAAGCAGATGCAGATTTCCAGGACTGGACTAACAAATGTTTCTAGTGAAAGGCAACTGGTGTTTTCTATTAAACAAGGTCTAAATGGGCCATTGACATGCATCACAGTTGAACTTAGGAATGTGTCTTTGCAAAGTTAAACTAAATGAAATCC
Organism: Lithobates clamitans; assembly: GCA_037952925.1. Taxonomy (NCBI): domain Eukaryota; kingdom Metazoa; phylum Chordata; class Amphibia; order Anura; family Ranidae; genus Lithobates; species Lithobates clamitans. The sequence continues at coordinate 728,461 of JBBGZY010000802.1, forward strand.
TTTCTTATATTTGCTTGGGGATAGAGTGCAGAGATATTTAAAGTCTAGTCAGTTTTTGGGGATGTCTGAACCCCTGATAGGGTGAAGACACCTCCCAAATTTTGCCGGTTTCTCCTTTAAATTTGTTCACTTCCTGTCACATGACAGGGAGTGAAGCTATTTTTCAGAAAAGGGACACAAAGCCCAACCTAAAAAGACAAGCAGGTGTTCTATCACTCACTTGGTTTCCCTCAAATGCCCACAATTAGAGTAATAGGATTGTATTGAGCTAGATTTTAGCTCAGTGCTCTAAATCAGTGGTTCTCAACCCTGTCCTCAAGTACCCCCAACAGGCCATGTTTGCAGGTTTTCCTTTATCTTTATCTTTCCTTTATCAGTTCTTTTGAGGTCTGACCATTTTGCTAAAGAAATTAAAGAGTTAAAAGGACCGCACAAGCAGACAGTCTCTTAAAGAGGAAGTAAACCCTGCAGTCCCTATGTTGCTTTTCATATACTGTATTTATCGGCGTATAACACGCACAGGCGTATAACACCCACATTCATTTTAAGAGGGAAGTTTCAGGAAAAAAAACTTACATTTTAAATAAGGAACTTTGAGGCAAAAAAAGGGTCACTGCCCATCTGCAGCCTCACAAGTGCCATCAATGCAGCCTCATCAGTCCACATCAATGCAGCCTCACTCATCAGTCCACATCAATGCAGCAGCCTCACCATTGCCATCAATGCAGCAGCCTTTACCATTGCCATCAACGCAGCAGCCTCACCATTGCCTTCAATGCAGCAGCCTTACCATTGCCATCAGTGCAGCCTGATTGATGCCCATCTGCAGCCTAGAGGGAACAGGGAGGGACGAGCGTCGACAGATTACATACAGTGAGAATCTCCTATGATAGACAGAACAGTGGTCCAATAGCGGCCCAGGAGACAGGACTTCCTATAACAGAGGCCGCCAAGTAAAAAGGAGATTCTCACTGTATGTAATGTGATGGCGCTCATCCTGCTCCCCTCCCTGTCCCCTCCCAGGCAGCTAAAATTGAAGTATTGGCGTATAACACGCACATGGTATTTGCACCTTATTTTCATGGTGAAAAAGTGAGTGTTATACGCCAATAAATACAGTATTTCTTTTTGATCACTCTTTAGCAAACATTACATAGCACATCTAATAGCACACAATAGTCGATTATTTACTTTTTTTTCTAACTTTGAAAAAAATATTCTATCAAAACCATCTTCAGTATGCCCATGTAGAATATCATTTCCGCCCTTTCATGTTTCCCTTCAACGTAATCTCGCGCATGCGCAATCTGACATCACTGCGGTAACCGAGCACCGCCGCTCATAGCTGACCTGCTGCATTGTTTTTGTGCTTTATTAACGGGTAAATACCCATTCTGGGTGTATGCGTGCTTGTTTTTTTTTGCTGTAGCTGATCGCCGCGCTAGGATAAAGAAGGTTTACTCCTCATGTGACGTCAGGCAGTCACATGGGGAGTTCCAGGATGCTGGGAAAGACTCTGCAGTCTTGCGCGATTTAACAGCTATGCTGCTGGAAGAGGAAATCCAATTCGCGGCACCCTGTAAATAGATGGACTGCACACAGGGTGTGCCGTGAATTAAGGGAAGGGAAGCGCATGCGTCTGTGACGCCACAAAACAAAACAAAACGGAACGGTTTACAACAAAACTAAACAGGTAAGGAGACAGCTACAAGCAGCAATCTTTAGTGTTTTTTATGAGGATTTCAATACAATAAAGCTGTGTGGGAGGGTTTACAACCACTTTAAGGATTTAAACATTAGTCACAACATCTTGAGTAATATTTTGCTAAATAATGCAGCACAGATACACAGACACACACACACACAGATACACAGACACACACACACACCCACACATACACAGACACACACACACCAAATGCAGCTAGCACAACCCTAGGTTGGGGTTGTGGGGGCACTGCAGACAGGGGCCATTTACGGAATATGGAAAGCCCCTTTAAGCTAGTGGGTACAAGGTGCTTTGTGGTTGGTATTGGGCTGAGCTCCACATGCCCCAAAGGCAGACAGCTAAGTTGAGTGCATTTGGCCTTGTATGGTTCAGGAGGGGGTTGGGCGTTCACTCTTTTTGCCCCTTTCCTAGCTGCCACTGCTCTCTTAAAAAAAAACATAAAGGTGAATCAGCTTAAAAAAAATTTGTCAAGATTAGAGGTGCGCCCTTACAATGCATGCAACTGCATGTACGTTGCTTAACATCTACTAAGATTTTGGGCATGCAATACAAAAACCGCATGTGAACGGGTGCAAGAGCAGCTCGCGCATCCGCAATGCTTACATGGATCTCGTGGAGTTCAAAACATACTTGCAGGCGCAGCAGGTTAGCTCTGAAAAAGTTACCTTCTCATTCTATTTTGGGCATGTCTGTTACTTGGGCAGTTGTTACTAAACTTCCTCACATCACCCCATAATATTGGCACCTCCAGCTTATGTTAATATTGAACTGCAGATGCCATGCGCCAGGTCCATAGAGGCGCACAGATTGCATTCTCCCATGCGCCAAGATCGCAATAGTAAATGGTGGATTTGAACTCCGTGACCAGCGCACCATGTCATAAATATGGAAATATGCGTTGCGCCTCGCCGTGCACCTCTACTGACGGCGCACTGCTTTAGTAAATCAAACCCACAGTGTTGTTGTTCTGTTTCACCATTTTTCAGTATTGTAAAATCACATTTACCAGTCTTCTGGTGTTCTCTGATCCATTTTGACAGCTTTATAACGACATAATTATTGCATATGTAATAGCTGCCTGGCTTTGCAACTTATAACCAGTCCCATTTGTCTTAGTATTTATAGTGTTTGCACTTTTGTACATACAAATTATTTTGTTCTGATGGCAACATACAAAGAATGATTTAGTATTCTTTAGTATTAGTATTTATTATTTAGATTTAGTATAAGCAGTGAATTAAAAAGAGCATAAAAGAAACAGAAATAGGAATGACGAACGCGTAAATAAACATTTTGTATAGAGAATGGATTCTATATTACTGCAATGGGTACTGCAGTTTGCACCTAATTCTTATAGCGTGCTAGTTGTTGCCATTAACTTAACTGTTGTAATGCATTGCGTGCAACATATTTGTTTGTATAATTAGAAATTATTTAAAAAGAAATTTGTTGCAAAGCAAAATACCTGTGAGAGAAGCCTCAGGTGGTTGGATGGTGGATCTTTTGGATGTATAGTAGTTAAGGCACAGAAGCTGAATGTGTTCAACATTTCTGAGAGTAAAATCACTGTACTGGAACTACTATGTAACAAATGTTTCAGGGAACAGAACTTTGAAGTTTCCCCCATAACTTTTTGCTTTGCACCAAATTCCATTTAATGAGCAGTTGAGTGAAGAAGACAGGTTCACTCTCATTAAAATCTGGGAAACTGTGTGGAGCTAAACCAGTAATTCAAAACATTAACTGTAAAAAAGTTTGCTGCAGTTCAGATGCATTTAATTTGTACAGTATTTTATCTCAATTTCATACTTTTTATACTTTTCAGCATGGACTACATTTCTAAAGAACTTCATAAAATGGCATCTTTACCCGAACCTAGTCTTGTCATTTTCTACAGGAGAAAAAAATGAGAAAGAAAGAGGGAAATTTCCACAGAATAAACTACACACCATAAAGGTCAATGATATGAATATTTGAAGTAAAAATCAATTACATAAAAATGTCAAACACTTCAGAATTCTCAAGGATCAGACATGATGCCTCATCACTCAGTTTTATGTTGGTGTGTGGAAAGAAGAAATCAATTAGCAGAAAAGGGTCTCAACATGTGAACTTTAGGAAAGCAGAAATTAAATCAAGAAATAGCCAAAAAGTGTGTTATTATTCTGTCAAAACACGCAATTATTATCAAGGTCAGATAAAAAGACGTCGCTAGACCTTATTATACTTATATTTATCTGTTTATTTCTATATTGCTTATCTGGTCCATACTTGCCTGCCTGGCTCTCTTTGCTCACACAGTATTTTTGCCCTTGGCTACAGTTAACACAGTGAATACCAATTGTTGTTTACCACCTGTCTATATCCTAGAATGTTTTCAGATTGGATTCCCCTTTTCTTAGTTTACTTCTGACACCCTGGATTGAGCAGGTGTCTTGGTTTCCCTCTATACGGGTCAGATAAATTAAATTTAGATGGTATATCTATATCTAGTGTGTGCTATTAGAAGTGGCAGTGTAGGAAGGTTTACTTGTTCATGGCTGGGTGACTCATCCTGGCAGCTCTCTAGTGCCTCCCCCTGGTGTCTGGAACTTTGGAGAACCTTCTAGAACTAGAGGGCGGTTGTTAGGAGGAGCTTCCATGAATATTTTGGGGCCTTAGCCAATCACCAGAAGTGGGCTGTCAGGGGGCAGAGACAACCCCATAAATACACAAGGGCCATTCCAGCCAGGAAGTCGGGTGAAAGATGGAGATGGAGTGCTGAGGAGAGGCTGTCGGTGGCCCCTGAGGGAACCCCCTGTCAAGGAGGGGTGATACCTCGGGCTAGAGGCTCAACATAACTGGCCTAGAAGGATCCCACCACAGGAGACAGTTGGAGGAGAACATTCAGGAGAGGCAATGGGACAGAGCCAATGACAGACAGTGAGTAGAGATCAGCACTGAGCAGGGACAACACAAGGGGTGAGACTGTCAGCTGTAACAGTACTCTCTGAAGACAGCCAAGGGCTTATGCCACGTACACACGAGCGGACGTTACGGCAGACTTTGCCCGGCGGACTTTTCGATGGACTTTACGACGGACTTTCTGAATGAACGGACTTGCCTACACACAATCAACCAAAGTCCGTCGAATTAGTACGTGATGACGTACGACCGGACTAAAATAAGGAAGTTCATAGCCAGTAGCCAATAGCTGCCCTAGCGTGGCTTTTTGTCCGTCGAACTAGCATACAGACGAGCGGACTTTTCGACCGGACTCGAGTCCGTCGGATAGATTTGAAACATGTTTCAAATCTAAGTCCGTCCAACTCTTGAGAAAACAAAGTCCGCTGGAGCCCACACACGATCGAATTGTTCCGATGAAATCCCGTCCGCCGGGCAAAGTCTGCCGTAAAGTCCACTCGTGTGTACGCGGCATAGGTCTTCATTCTTGCTCTGGAGAATCTCCATGAAAGTGTGCCAGTCGGGCAAGACTGGGGCAGAAATTCAGTCAGGAGGACTGGGAGGAAGATCAGCCAGGCATGGCTGGTGGCAGCCAGGTGGGCTAGCAATTTCTACAAGCAAGTGGAGCTGGGATCAGTAGCCACAGAGAAGTTTGCCCACTGCACTACTTTGTCAAGGGACTGAGAGTTCCTGCCTGTAATGAGCCTTTGCTGAGCTAACAATAAAACTGTTAGTTCCCTCAAGAGTGAGCAGCAGATGCTTTACTGTGAAAACCAAGTTTGTGCAGGAGGAAGGAAAAGTGGACTGTTTGTGAATAGGGAGGAAATGTCTCTTTTGTTCATAGTTCTGGATATTCTTTCAAGTTGGGCATCCCATAATTCCCTACCCCATCTAAGTTATCAATCCCTAAAAAAACATCAAAAACAAGCCAAGGACTGATTTTTGTGTTGGAGAGCATGAAAGAAATGCTGTGTGACTGGCTGTGCAGCAGTGGGGACACTATTGACTCCTACATTAGAATTAACAAGGACCAATTTTTTGCATAGCCAACAAAGGCTGTGACCTTGGGCACCAGGTCTGCCAGAAGCAGCCAGTAATACGCCCCTAAAAATGAAAGTGATTGTAAAGCTTCTGTTTTTTGTTGTTATTAACATAACAAACATGTCATTCTGTGCAATGGTTTTACACACAGTGGGCTCATTGTCTTCTTCTGAGGCCCCCCACCAGTGCTTCTGGCTCCTTCCCCTTCACTGAGTACCCACCAAAGGTAGGACACTCGTGCATAATCGATCTGAGCCAGGCTGTTTGCATCAATTCAAATACACAGCCTAGCTTGGTCCCACCACCTGCTCTCTATTCACAGGTTTCGACTGAAAGCAACTGGGGCTAGGGGATCCCTTTGCTTTCAGACAAGCCTTTAAAAGCAAGAAGAGGGGAGAAGAGTTGCTGCAGACATACACGGTGCTGGATCAAGATTGGGCTCAGGTAAGTATTAGGAGGGGTGCTGTAGGAGAGCTACTATTAAAAAGGTTTTTACCTTAATGGAACAAATGCATTATGTATCCTTATTGTTTCTCTTCATGCACAGTCTGTACTTTTTTTGTACTATGTACTTACAGTTCAGCCACTCTGGATCCATGCACCTTGAACCAAAAGTGTAGCATGCCAGTTTGCCCTAAATATTCATTTAGAAGCTCTAGGTGTACTGTTGCAGGAGAGCAAACTTTCTCTTTCAATGTCCTTGCCCCATACTCAGTGTGCTTTTTCTGGATGTGCCACCTCATATTACTATGATACTAATGTTTACACTAAGACAACTCCTCCATGCGCAAGTGCAATAAATCACAGCGACACACAGCTGCAGAACACATTCTTGTAGGCTTGGATTTTCCACAGGTCACCAGGTAGCCTTTAGGCTTTGCAGCTCTCATCAGACAGGGGGGTCCCAAATTATGGATCTCAAAAAGCAAGAAGGGCGCACCAGCCTAGTGCATTACCAATGATACCATTTATTAGAATGTAAAACACAAACAATTATGATCAAAAAGCCAGACGAGTGTAAGGCACATAGCATTAACCAAAAGGTGACTACAAATGTAGTGTCCATTTGTAGCTCTAAATAGGTACACATAAAGCACAGAAATCATTGAAGAGAAAGTGAATCTGCTCTGCATTAGGTGTCGTTTGTGCCTATCTAGAGCTACAAACTGAGGCTACAGTTGGAGTTGTCATTTTGATTTATGATATGAGTCTTACACTCAATTGTCTTTGAGAATTTAATTGTCTGTTTTTTACATTCTAATAAATGGTACCATTGATAATGCAATAGGCTGGTACACCCAATCTAAGGGCAGACAACTGGGGTAGGGGAAAAGAGTACAAGATAGTTGGTCTTGGGGGTGGGAATGTGGGAATACAAATCCAACCCTGAGCATGAATGAATACTGAAAGGGGGCAACTGGGATGACAAGTTATTGGACTGCACCTGAGTATGTAGTCTTAGTAACATGTACTCGAGAGAAAAGTGGGAATTTACGCCCACTGTATATATACATCATGACTTTGAAGTTATATACCGTGGTTATGGCAGCAGATAGCTGTCATAACCTCAGTATATTTTTACGCAGTGGGCAATCCTCTTTCAGATAAAAGTGGTCCCGGAAGCGGGTTTGCCATGGGATCACTTTTATGGGCGGCGGGAGAGGTGCCCCACCCCCCTCCCGCCGATTCCCGGTCATTTTCCCCGCTTACCAGAGATGTCGGTATCGGCGAAAACCATCTGACCTACTGGACTGATGGGCAGGAAGTTGAGTGAGGGCAAGATGGCCCCCACTCGACACTGTGCCCTTGGAGGACCTGAACGACGTCAAAGGCCACTTCCGCCCTCCGGCTTTAAAGGGTCCATTTTTCTTTTTGTGTAAAAGTAAAATGAAAAATGCATTTTTGTTTTTAAGTGTCAATGTGAGATCTGAGGTCTTTTTGACCCCAGATCTCATATTAACTCCTTCCCAACCAGCCACTGCAATTATACTGCGGCAGGTTGGCTCCCCTGCGCGAGCCGTCGTAGCTGTACATCAGCTCTTTAAGCCGCTTTTGCAGGTGCTTGTGCGCATCCGAAGCGTGTTACCGGAGCCGATGCGCATGCACACGGGTGCGATGACGGCCTGGCACCCGCGATCGCTCGGGACAGAGTGAGAACTGGGATCTGTGTATGTAAACACACAAATCCCGGTTCTCCCAGGAGAGAGGAGACAGATAGTGTGCTCCTACTAAGTAGGAACATCAATCTGTCTCCTCTCCTAGTCAGTCCCACCCCCCCACAGTTAGAACACACCTAGGGAACACAGTTAACCCCTTGATTGCTCCTAGTGTTAATCCCTTCCCTGTCAATGACATTTTTATAGTAAGCAGTGGCTATTTTTAGCTCTGATCGCTGTATACATGTCACTGGTCCCAAAAAAGTGTCAGATCTGTGTGCCGCAATGTTGCAGTCACGATAAAAATCGCTGATCACCGCCCTTACTAGTAAAAAAAAAAAGATAATAATAAAAATGCCATAAATCTATCCCCTATTTTGTAGACGCTATAACTTTTGCGCAAACCAATCAATATACGCTTATTGTGATTTTTTTTACCAAAAATATGTAGTAGAAAACATATCGGCCTAAACTGAATATTTATTATAGCAAAAAGTACAAAATATTGTGTTTTTTTCAAAATTGTTGCTTTTTTGTTGCGCAAAAAATAAAAACCGCAGAGGTGATCAAATACCACCAAATGAAAGCACTATTTGTAGGGAAAAAAAGGACATCAATTGTGTTTGGATACAACGTCGCACGTCTGCGCACTTATCAGTTAAAGCGATGCAGTGCCGTATCGCAAAAAATGGCCTGGTCAGGAAGGGGGTAAATCCTTCCGGGGCTGAAGTGGTTAAAGAGGCCCTGCTTATTTCTATTACAAGGGATGTTTACTATTACAAGGGATGTCCTTGTAATAGGAAAAACAGTGATCAAAAGCATTTTATTTAAGGGACAGTGTAAAAATAAAAAGTAAAATAAATAAGAAAAAAAAAAAGATTTAAAGCTCTCGTTTCGAGCTTGCCCACAGAAGCGAATGCATACGCAAGTCAAGCCCACATATGTAAATGGTGTTCAAAACACATATGAGGTATCGCTGCGAATGTTAGAGTGAGAACAATAATTCTAGCACCAGACCTCCTCTGTAACTCTAAACAGGTAACCTGTAAATAAATTTAAAGCGTTGCATATGGAGATTTGCATATGGAGGTACTGCAGTTGATCGGCATTCCACGAGAGTGCGCAATTTCAAAGCAGGACATATTAGGTATCAATTAAAAATTAAGTTTTCTTATTTTTTTTATTAAAAAAATGTATTTTGTCCAAAAAAAATGCATGTGTGATATAAAGTATTGCAACAATCTTTGCTAAAAAAAAAAATATATATTGTTTGGGGGCGATAAGTAACTTTCTAGCAAAAAATACTGATTTTAACTTGTAAACAACAAATGTCAGAAATAGGCCTGGTCCAGAAGTGGTTTATCGCAGCATTTATTTAGTTGTACCACCAACTCTTGTTTTTACAATGTGTTTGGAATTGCACACATCAAAGTGTAGCAGGCATTGCTGTTAGTCGTGGGGGCCTGTGGTGATTTCCACCCATATGTAAAAGAGTCATATCAACAGGTTTTTTTTAACACTTCCTCCTGCCACTTTTCTCCACATAATCGGTCCCCCTAATGATGTTACCACTGGGTCCTGTAAAAATTCCAGCCCATGTTTTTATGACTTTGTCAATGTTCCCAAGCACTCTTCCACGTAAACAGCAAGCACAAAATTCAGCCTAGGAAATTTGGGGCCTTGACAGGCTGTGTCAGAAAGGTGCAGCACATCTCCAGATATTTCTACACATGTTACCATGGTATGTGCATTAGCATATTTTATATCTCCAGTTAAAACAAATACTCAGAGATTGTTACCTTTGCATGTTTGTTTGTGCTAGTACACATTTCTGTGCTTTGTGTGAATGACAGTTCTATTCATTATAGTTATGGATTGAGCTTGTCAAACTGGGGGTAACGTGTGTAGAAATGCCAGGAAATGAGCTGCATCGGTCATACGCAGTTCATCACCTGTCTCAGTAAGCCTTTACAGGGGACAGCTGTGAAAACTAAAATAGAAATCATGGCAAGAGAGCAAGGGCAAACTGAATCATATTGATTTGCCCAATGTAGATATCTGCACATTCTTGGAGGTTTGTGGCAAAAGTATGTATGACAAATGTACTTTATAGTTTACAACACTGCACAAAAACCTACACCTAAGTGACTATATATTAGCAGCACCCCTAGCTAATAAACATATAAAATCCTATTTTCAGACTGCTCCGATTTTGGTCACATGTCCCCCTATGTCAGTCGGCAGTGGCTGGGAGCCTATAGGTGACATCACTGCTCCTAGGCATTTCCAGCCATTGTTGAGTGCTCTCTCCTCTCCCCTGCAGCGACTGAAGGCTGACATAGGGTATCATGTGCTTGGACTGGAGAGGGTGGAAAGTAAGTAAGTATATAAATCTTTCTTAAACAGGTTAGTGTTAGATGTTAGGAGGGAGAGGCAGCATTTTGGCCACTAGTTACATTTAGCCTGGAAGTCTACTTTAAATATAAAATACAATGCCAGTAAAGGAACTCACATGTTAAGATTGCATGTGTTGCATCAAACATTTAAAGCACATAGGGTTGTGTTACCAGGGACCAATGGTGTTCACAAACTTTCAGCAGATAAGCAGTTATTGGTTGTAGCACCCACTAGCGTGTGCTACTAGTATTGGTAGATTATGTAAACTATATTCTGACCAGGAATAACCTAAGTTACAAAATTGGGTCAGGGTTATTATAGGCCAGGGCTGGATGACTCATTTTGGCATTCTCTGGTGCCTCTCTAGTGCTCTGGTGCCTCTGCCTGGAAGTCTGGAAGGTTGGAGAACCTTCTAGAACTAGAGGGTGGGGCTAGGAGGGGCTGCCATGAATATTTGTCAATCCTCAGAAATAGGCTGGCAGGGGGCTGGGACTACCCCATAAATAGACATGGGCCATACCAGCAGGGAGTCAGGTGGAAGATGAAGATACAGTGTTGAGGAGGCTGTCGGTGGCCCTAAAGGGGGGATTGTCCTGCCTTGGGTCGGGTTCTGGAAGGATACTGCCACAGATACAAGGGAGGTAGCTTTCCTGGAGGCACAGAAGCAAAGAGAGGATAGTGAGTGAGTAATTCAACATTGGTGGGGACTAACAAAGTTGGGAGACTGCCACATGTAGCCAGTCTCCCTTGAAGACAGCGGTGGACTTAAATCTTCTACCTTTTCCCTGAGCGATCTCCAGAGAGTCAGCCGGGTGGGCTGGTGTAGAGAGAGAGAGATAGCTAGTGTGGGCACTGCAACAAGCTGCTTACAAGACTGACTCTGAGCAAGCAGGAGCCACTCAAAGACAGTGTACACCTGCAGTCAGCCACGGAAGTCCTGGAATGTCAGAATGGGCCAAAGAGCAACCACAAAAGGTGGTGTTGAGTTTGGAACAGAGACGCTCCCATGAAGATGAGCAACATCTGTAAGGAAGACTGTAGGTTCGCCTCACCTTGCAGCCCACCCGGAGAACTGGTATCTGTCAGTGCTCCCCAGCAGGAGCCAGAAGATAATCAACCGAACCTGGAAGGAGTCAGTGCAGGAAGACAACTTTTTTTCAGCTGAGCCAGAGGTGAGAGGCAGTGGTAGGGCAATAGACTGGGGGTCGCCCAGACTGCATGCAGAATTCAGGCCCATAGATGCTGAATGGGAGGAGTGGACATCTCATAGCAGCTCGGAAGAAGAATGGGAGTAGGGAGACTCACAGGAAGATGTGAAGGTACTTTCAGAGGTGACAGATGTGCCAGAATCATCCGAAAGGCCCAAAGGATCCATGCAGACCCCTGTTTGTGTCCAGCGGTGATTCCAGAACAGACCATCCACAACCCAGACCAGAAGTGCTGAGTACAGGCAGTGGGTAGTGAGGTCCCCCTGACCTGTGCACTCCTTGGGGAAAGGCAAGTCACGGGAACTGCCAAGATTCTCAAGGTTCCAGAGGAAAGTGTAGCGGAGGACAGCACTTGAGTGGGGTCTGGACTATCTTTATGTCCCCAAGGACATCATGGACATTATTGATGATTCCTGGACCAAATGGGAGGAACACATTGTCTGGGACTTCATGCATGTTCCCAAGCCCCTGCAGGGATCCCACAACAAAGATGCCTGGACCTCGTTTCAGGACATTCAACAAGAATGGCGATTGGGAAAGGACATCTATAAGGCTGGGTGGTTATTGTCAAGGCCGGTGGATAGCCAACCAGAAGACACTCGGCTGCTGTCAGGGGAGCTGATGTCAGCATCAAAAGACTCCCAACTCTCCGTCTATACTTATGAAGGGACTAATGTAAACTGTTCAGCCTGAGGGCCACAAAGATGGACAGCAAGTAGAGGACTGCTTTCTCTGTTTGTTTTCTACAAACTAGGCCGACCTAACACTCTGATATATCTCCATATCTCTCCTAGAGAGATGTTGCATTGCTACTATGGAGGGTCAGCTGGGTGGGCTGATGAAGAGTCAGTCGGGTGGAATAGTGTAGAGAGAGAGACAACCAGGAGGGCTGGTGGAAAGGGGCAGCTGCAGCCAGGTGGGATAACATTGCCTGAAGAAGTGGTATTGGGATCAGTGGCCACAGAGAAAATAGCAGGAAAGGCTAAACACTGTTTTACTCCACATATGCCATTACAAGGGACTGTGAGTTCCTGTCTGTAAAGGGATGTTACTGAACTGATAAGGAGTCTGTGAGTTCCAACAAGAGTGAACCAGTAAAAGTGTGTACAGGAGGAAAGCCAAAGAGGAGTCTGTATATAGGAAGTTGTCCCTGAAGTTACTGTTACCATCAAGTGGACATCCCATCCCAACTCCCTATCCCCATCCAAGTTGTTAACCCTCTAATAAACAACAAAAAACAAAGCTACAAACTGCTTTCTGACCTAGTGTGCCTGTGAAGATTCGGTGTGCCTGGCTGTGCAGGAGTGGGGGATCCTTGTTCATCTGCAGCTACTATGTGGGGTGTGCTACATGAATGATGTTTGCTTATTTTAACAAGACTGTTCACCATGATTTTTTTTAACTGTGGACATTGTTATAATTAGGACCCATTTTACAGGATTAAAGTTTGAGCATTGTCATTTTAATTTTTTTTCACTTTTTTTAAGTGACACTATGGCCCAAATAATACAATTACATATATGATATCGTCTGTCAGTAGAATTAACAGAGCAGTCTTTGTTTTTCTGGGTTCCCCTTGTAACAGGCCATTATTTATTTATTTTTTTCAACTCCACTTGCACTTACCCCATCAAGCCGCTTTGACTCCTTCCTGCATCTCCTCCATGGCGGTGGCTTCCTCCTCAGCGGCTTCAACCTGCGTCTCCAGCTTCACGGCGGCATCCTCCTTGGTAGCTTCCCTCCCCCTTCCTTTGGTGGCCAATTCGATCAATTCTTCTCTCGACCAATCGGGTCTTAAGACCCGCTTCTTGATTGGCCAGGAGGAGAATCAGGAAGACAATAGCAAATAATAATTCGCCATTGTCACACAACTGGGTAGGCTCAGGGAGCAGTACTCTGCACCCCGTGCCCACCCTTTTTTGAAGCCAATTGGACCCTCAGGCTCTAATCTGTGCTTAAAAAACCCAGTAAAATCCATGCGTCTGGGTGCCCTGTGTGTAGATTGGGGGCAGGACAATTTGATTAAGGGGGGAGGTGCCTCTGCGCCCCATTGGACGGGCCGCCACTGTTCACTTTTCTTCCCTATGCCTGCATACATTTTACCACAGTCAATCAGGTGACATTGTTCCATTGTTCCAAACTTTGTATAACAGCATTCCAAGCGCATAGCAGCCTGCATTGCATGCCCTTTGGTGATTTCATATACTCAGGGGAACATGCATCAATTATCTGTGGCAATGCTAAACAGGAGCAATGGGAAAGATTATCAAACACATTTCCTAAAATATTTCAGCTTCATTTATAAATTCTTCCTTCAACTGCTTTAAAGAAGTGTCGCAATGAAATTAAACCTGCCACTGACCTCTTCTTAATTGTGTGTGTTTTCAGTAAAAATGTTGTCTAATCTCCAGTGGTGATTCTGTTAGAGACCCATGAAACGCTGTCTCCGTTGCCTGCCAAGGATTACAGGCAAAATAAATGAAAACACATTAAATCTATTTTATCTCCAGAAGTAATTCTGTTGCAGATCTGTTAAAAAAACTGTCTCATTTGCCTGCCCAGAATTACAAGCGAAATACACATACACATAAGAACTGTCACATGTTACTTAACAAGAGGCAGCCTGATTTGTACCTAATTTCTTTGATAAATGTCCGTTCCTCACAGTGCTAATTGCCAGAGCTCAATGCTAGTCATCAGCCATTTTTTTAGTGTGTTTTAAATGCTCAGAAAAAAAACACACAAACATGGTTATTTCCATGATCTGTCACACACAAGCAAGTATTAGAAGCCATGTAGGGTCAAAAGGGTTTTTAGTGACTGCGAAAAGGAAACAAAAACTGAAGTTACAGGTATTAACTTAGGAGATTAAAGAGCTTATTAATTTAAAAGCCTTTTCTTTGCAAAGTCACAGAGTCTCTTGCTAGTCTACCACTTATTCCACTTATACTCACATTTTTCTGCAAACACTCATCACTATGTTGATCGGTTGGAGCCACAGTGACATACCCAGTACTTCAGGGACGTGCATTCAGGGGAGGCAAGTGAGGCAGGGCCTCACCTGCCATGAACATTACAAAGAAAAAAAAATCGAGCTTCGAGGGTCATAGCTCGGCGACCTGGGGTCGCAGAGAACCCAAATTTGGGGGGTATGTAGCCTAAGTCCTACCCCACCACTGGGGCTCCTACAACCTATGGTTCCAGAGATATGGGGCTCCTTGCACAGCCTGTTAGAAGCTAAATACAGAGCGGCCAGTTAAAAACAAGCTGACGCACTCTGTTTGCAGCAGACTGAGAGGATGAGCTCACAGTGCCTCTAACTTGTTGTCAGAGGAACTGAGCTCAATGAACAGCTTGGAATCTTGGACCAATGGTAAAGTACCATTGGTCCCAGCTGTCCAATAAAAATACTGCAGTGGAGACATGCCTCACACTGCAGTGTCATAGAAGGGGCATGTGTCTAAAAGCCCAGCCCAGCCTTCTTACCTACAAGGAAATATAAGATTTACCCACAATCCCATGTTTTTTTCACACAGTTCAGAGGGAGAATCTTCTGCTGCTGAAAAGGTACAAGCTAAATCATATAATATTATGCTATATGTAAAAAGATAATAATTTATTATTTATCTATTTACTGTGAAATTACTGGTTGGAAGTTATAACTTCAAACTTCAGTGATTTGTCCTTTAAGCCACCTGTTTGAATACAGATTTTGAAATTATAGTAAATTACCTTAAAAACAATAAATAATAATTATTTGTATATTAATTACTTATGGTAACTAACCCCTTGCCACCCAGGTCAATTCTGACACTTCTCTCCTATATGTAAAAATCATAATTTTTTTGCTATAAAATTACTCAGATACCCCAAACTATATATATATTGTTTTAGCAGACACCCTAGGGAATAAAATGGTGGTCGTTGCAACTTTTTATGTCATTTTTATGTATTTGTGCAGCAATTTTTTTAAATGCGTTTTTTTGGAGGAAAAAAAATGTTTCATGAGTAAAAAAAAACACTAACGTTAGCCCGATTTTTTGTATAATGTGAAAGATGATGTTACGCCAAATAAATAGATACCTAACATGTCACACTTTAAAATTGCACACACTTGTGGAATGGTGCCAAACTTTGTACTTATAAATCTCCATAGGTGACACTTTAAAAATGTTTACAGGTTATAGGTTTAGAGTTAAAAAGGAGGTCTAGTGCTAGAATTATTGCTCTCGCTGTAACGATCGCAGCGTATGTAGCCTGTGTGTATCTGGCTCTAATACTAGCCAGTGCCTCTCCAGCCATTGACCTCACCGCACGTCCTTGCAGTATTTCCAAGTATGGGTGACCTTAATGCAGAACTTTGGCTTGAGTGACCAATCACCAGACTAAAACACTGTCATGGGAGGTAGTGGATGACATTATCAACCCCCTGTAAACTCCAACACCATCTGACATGGAGCTCACAGAACTGAGCTACAGGGGAAAGCAGGAGCATGGAAAAAGTGGATTGGAGGCTGAGCTTTAAAGAGACTGACTCTTTGCCCTGAATGTTACACATTTTCTTTAAGAACATGGCATCCAAAGGTATTCTTCCTGGACAAATCTGTAACAGAGTTTTTTTTTTTTATATCTCAAACTTTATTATTCTTCATCATTTTGCAAAGCTACTTCTAATATTAGACTGATGTGCACCCCAGAAAAAATGTTTAATGAAATACAATTATTTTATTTTGTTCTCCTTTTTTCTTATTTGCCTCTCTGACTGTTTGATTTCTCTGGTGTTATCCTAGTGCTGCTGCTCCATTTGGGTGTGTGGATGTCATTTTTTTATCCAAGCTGGCTAGGCATTATGCATTATCCTCTGCATTAGGGCCCCTGGGTGAGTATATAATGTCCTTTTATACAAGCTATGCAGAAAGAGCAGTGCTTTACCTGCCATTAATGATAATATATGATTTTCTTTTTGGTGTTCAGAACATAACAGTAGATATTTAAAGTCTGACTGCTGTGTGAAAATGATACAGACGTATTCCATTCAGGGCTTAATTCTAATCCACCTTGATGCAATTAGCATTATACTGAAGAATCATACGACACATTGGACACTGGAGAATTTTTAGCAGCCAAATCTTTCAAAGCAATGAATTGCTTTTCGTGTGTATATAATAACAAGGTACAAAGCTCACTTCTAAAAGATCCTATTGTTTAAGTAGGAGCACACGGCAAGCCACAGAGCTCTTTCCCTTTCTCTGCTTAGCTCTGATAAAAATTCTTTAGACCAAATGTCTTCATTTTGTAAGATATATGTCTATAATCCCCATTAGGCCTTCTTTCCATAACTGGAAATGAAACCATAAACCCACAGCCTTGCAAAGAATAAAGCAATAGAGAACCTTTTTAAGTTTAATGAAAATCAAAAGAGATTTCATATGTATAAATGAAATATTAGTTTTGCACCCCTTTATCTCTTCTATAGACAGTTGGCTTTAATAGCTCTTGTGAATTTAAGATGATGTGGATAATTAGCCTTTCTTTTACTGGTTAAAGAGAAAGAAAGTTAAAAGGGAGAAACATAAGACATCTGATATGTTTGACATAATTCAATGCATCATTTTACAAGTGTAATGACTTGATCTAAGGAAGGCAGGTCAGTATCATACATCAAAACTGCAAGAAAGTTCTCGAAGATGATATTCTGCAGTGGAAACTTATTTTTATATTTAATGCCCTGTGTCTGACAGCTTTAGAGTATAGATAGTAAAAAGATTTTTTGTTTACTTCAATGGGGAAATCTTCCAACACACATTTGACTCAAGCACAACCAAAGTCAGATAAAAGTAGAATTTCAGAAAAATATAAAAATACAATTCAGTCTTGTAATGAAGCCATTAAGCAGACCCTAATAAGATATGGATTCCTAAAGCATATTTCCACTTTTGCATGTCAAATGTGAAAAAGCCATTATGTGTTTGTTATGTATTCCTTTTCACATAGCATGACTACATTTGTTTAAAAATATTTCTTACCTTTTAAATGTTTTTCAGGAAGAGGTGTCATGGCTAACTGCAAGGTTATTTTTAAATAGTGTTAAGCCAGCCATAGAGGGTTTGAATTTCGCCGGTTCAGCAGGGGCCATCCAAGTTTCGAACCATGCATTGGCAGACTGATTGTACCCAAGTCGATCCATTAATAAACTTAGGTATAACCAGCATGCTGGATTTGTCACGCAATTATTGCCAGCGGCTACAGCCACTAGCAAAAATTTCTGTGTTCTCCTGGTTGGGACAGCTTCCCACGTTCCCCCATTGGGAGAACACAATAGCTCCTCAGGAGGGATTCCCCCATCAACACTGACGGTATGGAGGATTCAAGCGATTTTCATTTCTGCAACCCGTGGCTGCAGGGAAAAAAAAATCACACCATATATGTCTGGTTTTAGAGTGAAGCTGTCCCAGGTCTGTCCTCATTTAAATACAATGAAGAAGCCCAGCCTCTATACCTTTAAGCCTTTATAAAGACAGACAGTATTCAAATATAGTTACAATTGATAATGAAGATCTGACTGCACAGTACAGACAAGGTTAATTATGGCTCCCTCATACACAAATAGAACTACCCAGAATTGTTTCCTTGCTGGAGAGTCCAGAATAGAGAATCTACAAGAGGTAAGTTGCACTTTTTAAATATCTTTAACGTTATGCCATGTGCATGGGGACATGTAACAAATATAAAGTAGGTGTTATCCTAATTTAGATGCTAAAGTGGAAATACACTTTAGCCACTTGACCTGCAGAAGGTTTTACACTTTTCATGACCAGAGCATTTTTTTCTATTCAGCACTGCGCTACTTTAACTGGCAACTATATGATCATGCAACACGGTACACAAATTTATATAATTTTTTTCTCACAAATAGAGCTTTCTTTTGGTGGTATTTTTTTATTTTTTATTATATAAACAAAAAAAGACAAAAAAGAAATTGAAAAACTATATTTTCTATTCTCTCTTATAAAACATATCCAATAAAAAAATAAAAGTGTCTTCATGAATTTAGGTCAAAATGTATTCTGCTACATGTCTTTGGTTAAAAAAAATAAAAAAATAAGTGTATATTAATTGGTTTGTGCAAAAGTTATAGTGTCTACAAACTATGGTATATATTACTGGAATTTATGCAGCCATAGACGCTATGCTGTAATGGCAATGATCAGCGGCCTATAGTGCGACTGATAGCGTGGCAGGCAATCTGACGCCCAGAGACACTTTCTGGGAGAGTCACTAATTGACACTGACATTGCTAGCTACACTAATACAGTGATCAGTGATAATACTGTACACTGATACTGTACGAATGACACTGGCTGTGAAGGGGTTAACAGCTAAGGGTAATCAAGGGGTTAACTGTGTGTCTAAAGCCTGGTACACACTCTTATTTTTTTTTTTCGTTCAACCCAGCGGGCTGGGTCACTAGCTAGCGATCCCTTTAGTTGGACCCTTGGCCGACTGTGCTAGTACACAAGGGTAGCCAAAAAGAACAGACTCCTAGATCATTGGTTTGTACTCACTGGAATTGCAAACAGATCTTCAGGCATGGCTCCCCCTCAGTCAGCTCTTCAAAAGCACAAGGGTCACGCCTTTACTTTAGCTTCAGGCCCTCAGGTCGAGCACCTGAGGCCACGTGGCAGCAAGTGCCAGGGGTGGCAAACCCAGAGATCAAATTATCTTTATCAATTTAGCCTAATAGACTGATGAAGATGTATACTATCTCTGACTATAGTTTCTGTTATGTGTCAGCAGTGGCATTTACCCAGCTACACAGAGAGTGACACATAAAGTAGAATGTCATTAAATGTTAGTGTCACATCCACCTTTCTTTTTGGATGCTGTACCTGACATTTAGCAGGAACAAAGGACCACCATCATGAAAAATATTGTACTCTGATATCCTTGTGTCTAACACATGCAACATGGAGAAAAAGAATTACATGTGGCATATATATTGAAAACTATTGTTACATATATAATCCAATACACTTATCAGAATGAAACATTTTTCATACTAACAGTTCTTTAGATTAAGCCACATCTAAAATATGTGTCACACATAGTTACAGAATTCAAGGTTTAGTAGTCTTACAACCTTCAACTGTATACTGTATTATATAAGATGCTTTGTTAATATAGACAATATAAATTGTATTCATTTGGCTGTTTTTAACACACAAATGACATGAAGAGAGCTTCTTTTAAAGCTGAAATCTGAGCTTCACAGATAGTTTTTAAATACAAGAGCCATGGGGGAGATTTACTAAAGCTGGTGCACACAGAATCTGGTGTAGCTGTGCATAGTAACCAATCAGCTTCTAGGTTTTATTGTCAAAGCTTAATTGAGCAAGCTGAAGTTAGAAGCTGATTGGTTACTATGCACAGCTGCACCAGATTCTGTGTGCGCCAGTTTTAGTAAATCTCCTCTCAAGTGTATTGTTTCATGAATCGTGGCGTTCTCCCGCACTTTGCTTCTTGTAATATAGACTGTAAACAATTATGTGCTGTGCTTTAATAAATATGAAAAACACCACCTGCAGTGTTAAGAAAGCTTACATTACAAATCACAAAGAATCCAATGTATAAATTGTCAAAAAAAACCCTACAAAGTCCACTTGAAAAAAATAAAGTGTATCCAACACTAGTGAGTCAACCCCTCCCACAGATATTTCATATGAGGCTTACCAGAACTGATTGATATTCATATTATAGAAGTGTCATGTATTAAAGGTACTGTATGTTGTTATATACAAATCCACTGCAATGGCACTCTGCAGAAACTACCCACTGGTTGCAGGCTGGACACGGGTTCACTTTGGGCATTCTGCTGTATACAAACGTGGCACAAACAGCACTCCCAAATTCCTCACATATGGCAATGCTAGCAATCTAGTCTCGCTTGAATTCCACCATGCGACCACGCTCAGAGAAACAAAAGAAAGAGAACTATGCTCCACATAGTGTAAATTTGCCAGGAATCGTATAAAAAAAAAATGAAATTGCACTCACACAAGCGGGAAACAAAATAGAGCCAACTTCCCTAAACTATGATCCCTGCTAGAAGATACTAAATGGGATAAAATCTTAGGAACAAAGAACACGGAGGAAAAATGGGTATGCTTCAAGAGCATATTAAATAAGGGTATTGGCCAGTGCATCCCAAGGGGAAATAAATTTAAAGATTTTAGTAATAAAAACTGTATCATTAGCAGTAATCAGCATGGATTCATGAAGAATCGTTCTTGCCAAACCAACCTATTAACCTTCTATGAGGAGGTGAGCTGCCTGCTAGATAAAGGAAGGCCTGTGGACGTGGTGTATCTGGATTTTGCAAAGGCATTTGATATAGTTCGCTATAAACGTTTACTGTACAAACTAAGGTCTGTCGACATGGACCATAGGATGAGTACATGGATTGAAAACTGACTACAGGGGCGAGTTTAGAGGGTAGTGATAAATGGGGAGTACTCTAAATGGTCCGGAGTGGAAAGCACGAGCAGGAAACAGAATAAAGCCAACTTCCCTAAACTACGATCCTTGCTAGAAGATATTAAATGGGATAAAATCTAGGAACAAAGAACACGGAGGAAAAACGGGTATGCTTCAAGAGCATACTAAATAAGTGTATTAGCCAGTGCATCCCAAGGGGAAATAAATTTAAAAGAGCTAAAAAAAAGTCCTGGGTAGCTTAACTCCAACCTAAAAATGCATATAAAATCAAAGGAGAAGGTCTTCAAAAAATACAAGGCTGAGGGATCATCATCAGCATTCCAACTTTCAAAGAATGCAACAAGGGGGCAATCAGGGCGGCTAAGGTAGAACACGAAAGTCACACAGTGGAGGAGAGTAAAAGAAAATCCCAAGAAATTATTTAGGTATATAAATAGTAAGAAAGGGAGGTCAGATCACATTGGTCCCATAAAGAATGATGAAGAGAATCTGATTACTAAGGATGGAGAGATGGGGAAGGTATTGAATTTATTCTTCTCCTCAGTCTTCACGAGGGAAATGGGGGAATTCGGTAACCAAAATTGCAATGTTTATCCTCATGACACGTCACAGGAAGCACCCTCATGGCTAACAGAGGATAGAAGTAGAAATAGACTTGAAAAACTTAACATTAATAAGTCGCCGGGATCAGATGACTTGCACCCGGGGGTCATTAAGGAACTCAGTCAAGTAATTGCCAGACCATTGTTCCTAATTTTTACGAACAGTCTACTGACTGGAATGGTACCAGCAGATTGGAGAAAAGCCAATGTAGCTCCAATATTTTAAAAAGGGCCAAGATACATTCCTGGGAATTACAGATCAGTTAGCCTAACATCAATAGTATGCAAGCTCTTGGAGGGGATGATAAGCGACTATATACAAGATTTTAGTAATGAAAACTGTATCGTTAGCAGTAATCAGCATGGATTCATGAAGAATCGTTCTTGCCAAACCAACCTATTAACCTTTTATGAGGAGTTGAGCTGCCATCTAGATAAAGGAAAGCCTGTGGACGTGATGTATCTGGATTTTGCAAAGGCATTTGATACAGTTCCCCATAAACGTTTACTGTACAAACTAAGGTCTGTCAGGATGGACCATAGGACGAGTACATGGATTGAAAACTGATTACACGGGTGAGTTCAGAGGATAGTGATAAATTGGGAGTACTCAAAATGTGGAAAGCGGGGTCCCCCAGGGCTGGCACCAATCCTATTTCATTTATTCATAAACAACCTGGAGGATGGGATCAACATCTCAACCTCAGTATTTGCGGATGATACAAAGCTAAGCAGGGCAAAATTTTCTCTGCAGGATGTGGAAACCTTACAAGAAGATCTGAACAAATAATGGGGTGGGCAACAACATAGCAAATGAGGTTTAATGTGGAAAAATGTAAAATAATGCATTTGGGTGGCAAACATATGAAGGCAATCTACTCACTAGGGGAAGAACCTCTGGGGAATCTAGGATGGAAAAGGACCTGGGGGTCCTAGTAGATGATAGGCTCAGCAATGGCATGCAATGCCAGGCTGCTGCAAGCAAAGCAAACAGAATATTGGCATGCATTAAAAAGGGGATTAACTCCAGAGATAAAATGATAATTCTCCCTCTCTACAAGACTCTGGTCCAGCCGCACCCGGAGTATGCCATCCAGTTCTGGGCAGTGGGCTCCAGTCCTCAGGAAGGATGTGTTGGAACTGGAGAAAGTCCAGAGAAGGGCAACAAAGCTAATAAAGGGACTGGAGGACCTTAGTTATGAGGAAAAGTTATGAGCCCTGAACTTATTCTCTCCGGAGGAGAGACACTTGAGAGGAGATATGATTTCAATGTACTGGTGACCCCACAATAGGGATAAAACGTTTCCGGCAAAAGGGAATTTAAAAAGACACGTGGCCATTCACTAAAATCAGAAGAAAAGCGGTTTAACCTTAACAACTTCCCTACCAGCCCATAGTCATATGACGTCCACAGATGGGATCTCCCATCCTGAGCAGGCGTCATAAGATGTCCTCGGCTTCCCAGCGGTATAGGCGGTGCGTGTGCGCCGCCCCGTCATGGAGGAGCCAATGCGCGTTGCCCGGTGGCTGCAAATACACAGATCTACGTAATGTCAGGGGAGAGGAGACAGATCGTGTGTTCCTAGTATATCGGAAAACCGATCGGTCTCCTCCCCTAGACAGTCCCATCCCCCCACAGTTAGAATCACTCCCTAGGTAACACATTTAACCCCTTGATCGCCCCTAGTGTTAACTCCTTCCCTGCCAGTGACATTTATACAGTAATCAGTGCATTTTTGTAGCACTGATCGCTGTATAAATGTCAATGGTCCCAAAATAGTGTCAAAAGTGTCCGATCTGTCCTCTGCAATGTCACAGTCACGATAAAAATCGCAGATCGCCACCATTACTAGTAAAAAAAATAATAATAATAAAAATGCCATGAATCAATAACCTATTTTGTAGGCGCTAAAGAAGAGTTTTTTTTTTAATTGGGATATTTATTATAGCAAAAAGTAAAAAATGTTGAGTTCTTTTTTTAAATTGACGCTTTTTTGTTTATAGCGCAAAAAATAAAAACGGCAGAGTTGATCAAATACCACCAAAAGAAAGCTCTCTTTGTGGGGAAAAAATGATAAAAATGTCATATGGGTACAGTGTTGCATGACCGCGCAATTGTCATACAAAATGTTATAGCGCTGAAAATTGGCCTGGGCAGGAAGGGGGTGAAAATGCCCAGTATTGAAGTAGCTGAACTGCGTAGAGGGTTCTTTACTGTAAGAGCAGTAAGGATATGAAATTCTCTTCCACAGACAGTGGTTTCAGCGGGGAGCATCGATAATTACAAAAAACTATTAGAAAGAGCACCTGAACGACCACAACATACAGGGATATACAATGTAATGCTGACATAAAAGCACACACACAGGTTGGACTTGATGGACTTGTGTCTTTTTTCAACCTCACCTACTATGTAACTATGTAATATCCTAATGGGAGTGCTAATGGTCACTTGAAACAAGTTACTTGCAGGCTTCAACACTTCTTGAAGCTCGTTGAAACCCTGCTGAAGCCTGCTAGCAGCTTGCTTAAAGTGGAAATAAACACCCCATTAGTATTTGTGTTCAACATTTACAAACTGGAGTTGAAAAGTACTTTAAAAGCTTCAACAGTGTTTGCTAAAAGCTCTGCAAAATGCGCGATGGTAGCCAAAAAGTCTCCAAGATCTTTCATGGCAGTCTGTACTCACAAATGTCCAGGGACAGTTGGTTGCCTCTTTCCAAGGTCCAAGCAACATCTTTCGCCAGTGACACCAGACTAGATCATCAGCAGACAGCCCCTCGGTCAACTCTCTACAGCTTTAGCATCCAGACCCTCGGGTTGCCCACCTGAGACCTCACGAACAGCAAGCACATGACATCAAGCCCTCCAGGCTGAACTGATCCTCTCCAGGAAAAGACCCAGAGCTCAGTGTGGTCAGAGAATTTATACAGACTCTCAACATACATAGCTCCACACCTATGTTCCACAGAATTATCACCTCTCTCTGGAAAGCAGAGGGAGCTATCAGACTGGCAGCTGAGAACACTGAACTGACCTGCACTGGCTACAGTCAGCAAAACCAAATTTACCTACCTTTTAACATAACAAATACAGCCACATTGGTTACAGTGAGGCCAGCCAAAAACACACCCAGCTCCACTGAACACAGTGAGCCAACAGTATATCTAATCCCAGCACCTATCTAAAAAATAATTTTATTAACCATAATGCTTTTCAAGTCAAACTGCAGCCGCTATCTAGAGATGTCATACAGTAAAATTGATCAAATATCACACCTATACCTGTATAAAGAATGCTTTTAAAAGTATGTGGCAATATAACAAAAGTATAAACAATTTTTGTGTGACTGGAGCAGCGAGAGTGAAAGTAAAAGAAAATCCCAAATTGTTAGCAAAAAAAACAAAACATATAAAAACAAATTCTAGTCTGTCTGGCTCTAACTACACATCAACCCAATTTCTAATGCCCCGTACACACTTTCGGATTTTCCGATGGAAAATGTGCGATCGGAGCGTGTTGTCGGAAATTCCGAAGGTGTGTGGGCGCCATCGGACATTTTCCATCGGATTTTCCGACACACAAAGTTGGACAGCAGGAGATAAAATTTTCCGACAACAAAATCCGATCGCGTCAATTCCGACCGTGTGTGGCCTGTTCCGACGCACAAAGTGCCACGCATGCTCAGAAGAAATTCCGAGACGGGACAGCTCGTTCTTGTAAAATTAGCGTTCGCAATGGATACAGCACTTTCGTCACGCTGCAATGTTAAAAATGGTTTAATACAGCGCACTCTCTTCTTCTTTATAATGTGACAAGAATTAAGTAGTTTTGCTGCTCATATTCACACACACTTCTCACAAACTTATTTCGTTACTATTTATCGGGATTCCCTCAATATATTTTGATTTCTCACATCTGACAACATATTTTTGTATATTTGTTTTTTTTTTTTTGGCTTTAATGTAAATTTTTTTTATGTGTTTCTATTTTTTTTGATTTTTTTTGCGATTTTGATTTGTACTCCCGAAAATGCTTGTGTGTGTTTTTTGTGACAATTTCCCACAACACCATTGATATGTTGTTCTATTTAATCTGTAGGAGATTGTTTGGTGTTGTTGTCCCTTGTTAATTTCACATTGTACTTTAGAAATGTACCTGAATCGTCACCAACAAACTGTCCTTTTTGGATGAAAACACACACAGGAGAGTAGAATTTAACCAAAAAAATTTATTAAGGGGTCACAACTAAACAAAGAGGGAGGCAACGCTGGAGAAACTGCAGAAGTGGGTGAAGCCTTGGACCCCCAGAGCACACATCAACTATTTAAAAGCAAAATTGGTGGCCTGAGGAGTCCTTATCTAAGGGAGGGCAGTCTGGTCCAGAAGTCCCAGAGATCCGGAAAGCAGCAGATGACATCTATGTCCCCAGGCTGTGGTCATACGAGAGACTGCAGCTTCTGTCAGACCAGACTGAACCCAGGGCAATTACTCTTTGGTCTTCTTTCCACGTTTCCTTCCACGCTGTGGCTGTGGTGGTGGAGTTGTGGCGGCAGGAGGAGGAGGAGGAGGAGGATCGTCGATTTCAATGACATCCGTCTTGGGTGTTAGTTCCCCACTCACCCCCTTACGTAGGACTTTATAAATAAGGTCCTCAGAGAGCCTGCGTTGGCCCTCCTGCATGCCCTGCAATTTGGTGGCAGCCATGCAGGCAAAGGCCTCTTCAGGACTGGGGAAGGCTCTGAGGGACGCAGAAGCCTCCTGGATCAGCCTGTACGCTGAATCCTGCACGGGACTCGGAGTGGCCTTCCTGGCTCGTTTATATGGCAGGCAGAGGGGAGGGACCTGAGACTCAGTCAGGCTGCGACTGGTCCCAGGCTTCTCCTGGCTGACACTTAGCCCCACCTCCTCCTGGCTGCCACTAATCCAGGCCTCCTCCTGACTGCCACATTCCACAGCCTCCTCCTGGCTGAGGTCCTCCTGTGTATGAAAAAGGGACATAGTTTTAGTATTTTTTCCATCAATCACACACAATTTTCACCTCCTGACTGCTGCAAATTGAATGTTAACAAATATAACAGACTATCCTTCTGAGCCCAGCATTTTTCATTTTTGTTCCAATTTTGGGTGCACACTACTGTCTATTGATATGTAAAACACTTTCAAGCAGCAAATAGTGATCAATAATAATATCTAGTAAACATCATTTCTTTATTGACTAGAAATCTGTAGAAGAATGCTATACCTGACTCCAGCTGGGCTCCTCCACTTCTTCCTGGCTGGAAGGCCCAGGTTGGACATCAGAAGCCTCAGCTGGGGTGGAAGGAAGCATGGAA
This sequence comes from Lithobates clamitans, assembly GCA_037952925.1. Taxonomy (NCBI): domain Eukaryota; kingdom Metazoa; phylum Chordata; class Amphibia; order Anura; family Ranidae; genus Lithobates; species Lithobates clamitans. The sequence goes on from JBBGZY010000802.1 coordinate 755,368, forward strand.
GGAAGAGTGGAGAGGGATTCCCTGACTTCAGTGTGGTCTGACAGAAATCGTAGTCTCTCATAGTACCACAGCCTGGGGACATAAACGTCATCTGCTGCAGCTCCGGACCTCTGGGAATCTGTGACCTTCTTGTGCTCCCTCAGATATGTGCTCCTCAGGCCACCAATTTTAGCTTTTAAATAGGGGATGTTTGCTGTGGGGACCACCGGCTTCACCAACTCCAGCAGTTTCTCCAGCGCTGCCTGCCTCTTCTGTTTGTGGTTATAATGGGGGTGTCTCACCTGCCATAGACAGCATAGCTCCCTGTACTTGTCTATGAACAGGGGCAGGAAATTGTGGTCGTTGAACCCATCCATTTTCTCTGCAAGACACAACACAAGACAAACCCTAATGTAAGGCCAAACTCCCCTAATCTTGTTACAATATAGGCTTACATTTTGAAGCAGTATAGGCGCAAGTTTAGATCTTACCTTCGTTATTACGATCGGCGTCTCCGATGCTTCCTCCGCTCACAGATCGTACGTAATACGCACGTGTTTTACGCTTTATACACACTGCGCATGCGTATAACTCCGCCCGCCCCTGACGTTCTTTCTAGTCTATTCCCCGCACCTCTTCGTTCAGCGCAGTGGGGGAAGAGCACATGGTGGATAGACAGCAGGTGCGTGCTAATTGTAGCAACAAGGAGGAGGAGGAAAGGCCGGAGCCTGAAACGTCCCGATCCAGAAGGAGATTTAAGGACTCAAATATGTCCTTTGGGGAGATGTTGGAGATGGTGGAATCCTGAAGAAGGCCGACTATGATGGACAGTATGGGCCTTACCCCAACCCCAATGTCCGAAAGGCCAAGATCATGGCGAAAGTGGTCAGGAGTCTGCACCGGAAATTCGGGGTACGACCATCGAAAGATCAGCTCAGGAAGCGGTGGTCGGACCGGAAATTACGAGAACACAGAAAGATCCAGAGAGTGCTGCAAAAAAATAAGTAGTTGTGCTGTGTTCCTATTCTTTTTGGTTTTATTACGTTCATGCTGCTCCATGTGCTTTTAGGAACTGTTGTACAGTTTAAAATGGCAACTTTCATGTTCATGGGCACATTATTTGTTCGGATCAAACATTTTTCGTTCCAACTATAAAATGCCATTGTTTAGCCCATATGCATTTGGCCACCATTTTGACGCCCTATACTTGTCTTCAAAGAATTGGGTTGTGTAGATGGCTTTGTTACTAGAATGAAATGCAAACTAGATTCTGTGTTTGGAGAGGACACTCAGCAGCTGTTTTCACATCTGGACGCTGGAGCACTAGTGTGGGACAAAAGAACACCATTTTTATTAGGGGGGCACACAGGTGCTCCAGTGTATACCATAGGGGGGTCTCCATCTGTGAAGCTTGTACAAAACAGGTAAAGTATTGCAGCTTGACAAAGGGCATTAAAAAATTACATCTTGGAACTCTGCTAAAATAGATCATTGTACCCCACTTCCAAGCAATGTTTCATCTTTATAGTTCTGACATTAAATATCTGTGTGCTAATTATACCATTTTTGCTTTACATAGGGGAGAAAAGACTCGGAGGACACCCCTCATCCGAGGAGACCAGAGCCCCCCCCCCCTCTGGAAGAAGGGGAAATCCCCCCAACACAAGCTGAGCAGGAGGAAGAAGACGTGGTGGAACTAGTCACCACAACAGGTGAGTGTCTGCAACCACAGGCTCAGATAAGAGATGGATGGCGGCATTTTTTTGGAAACAAAATTTATTTTGGGGTTCCTCTCTTTTTAGGTGATCGTGAGGTTGTGGATATAGATCCTTTCACATTCGAAAGTGCCCAGATCCTGATCGGGGAGATCATGGGGTGTAATTTACAATTGGAAATCATCAAGCAAAACATCAATGATGTTATTCCAAAATATAAAAACATCATTGATGTTTTGGGGTGAGTTTAAAACCCCTCCAAATCACTTTCTTCTTTTGTGTGCTACAATGTGCTAAATGTTTTTGTGATTTTTCCCAAAGCCAAATTTGGAGGATGCACACAGTGTGCCAACATGTGCTATCTGCCATCACGGGAGATCAATGGACGCGTTTTGGGGGTGCAACCCCTTCCTCAATAATAAAGTAGCGGTGAGAAAGGGCTTGCTCCTCCAAAACACATCCCTTGATCCCCCATGATGGCAGATAGCACATGTTGACATTGGGAAATTTGTGTGCAGCTTCCAAATTTGGCTTTTCCAGGGGTGACTTCCCCCCATCTGAACGCAATATCAAACACAGTTCCTAAATACTCATGTCTGATATTGCCTTCAAGTTCTACCAAATGTGAACTTTGTAAGATCAAGATTTGTGTCTTTCTTGTTGGTTTTACACAGGCCTGTTTTCTATAAAATGGACATTTTGATTTGGGATACTGCCACCACAAAAATTAGTATACAACAAACATGTTGGTTTGTGTGAAAAACCTTTGGTAAATGCACATGTGATTGTGCAGGTATTAAGGTATTAGATACTAAGGGCAAATCCACTTTGCACTACAAGTGCAGTTTCAGTGCAGTTGCAAGTGCACTTGTAGTGAAATGTGTTTTTGCATTTAGGAAATAACAGCCAACAGTGCTTTGTATAAGGTTACACAATCACGACACTTTCTGGACTCCACACATTTCTGTCAGGCTCAGCTCAAACAAACACAAGCAGTAAATGTCCACAAAGATTTTCTTTTTTTTTTTATTTGAAAAAGCCTTCACATATTGTCTGGCATATTGATAGCCCCCCTACCGGCAAAGAACTCCAGGTAGCGTAACCGGACATCACGGGCACTCAGGGAGGGCAAGCCAGGACGGCCACTTTCAAGCGCCGTCAGTGTGGTTTGATGTAGGATTCCAGCCTCAGGCCCAAATGAGCCAGCATAGTTGGCCGAATGTTTCCGTAAAAAGTTATGGAGAACACAGCACGCAAGTATTATATGGTTCAGTTTATTTTCCGCCATATGGATAGGTGTCAGAAATAGTCGGAACCAGCTGGCCAGGATTCCAAATGTGTTCTCCACCACTCTTCGGGCCCTGGCCAGCCGGTAATTAAAAACCCTCTGTTCCGGGGTGAGGGTCCTCATCGGGAATGGCCGCATCAGGTGGTCCCCCAGCGCAAATGCTTCATCAGCAATGAACACAAATGGGAGTCCTTCAACATTGTCCTCTGGAGCTGGCAAGTCCAAGCTGCCATTCTGGAGACGCCTGTAGAACTCCGTCTGGGCGATGACTCCACCATCGGACATCCGGCCATTCTTCCCCACGTCCACATACAGGAAGTCATAATTAGCCGACACCACCGCCAACATCACTATACTATTAAACCCCTTGTAATTATAATAGTACGACCCCAAGTTGGGTGGTGGGATGATTTGGACGTGTTTCCCATTAATTGCCCCTCCGCAGTTAGGAAAGTCCCACCGCTGGGCAAAGTGGGAGGCCACAGTCTGCATTTGGACATTCTGCTATTACCTGTCAAGATAATAATAGGATACAAAAACTTTAAACAGTACCATTGGAAAGTATACAGGCAGGCCCTTGCACTACATGCTTTGGGGAATTCATCCATAAATGTGACCAGTAAAGAGATGGGTATAGTGTGTATGGGTTTGGCAAAGTCAGCAGATAGATGATTGAGGATAGAGAATTGGGATCAGCTGACTTAGCAGTTGGGGGAGGGAGGGTTACTAAAAATGATTTGGGGACACCACAAAAAAAGCCTCTGGCACTCTGCCTGAATTTAAATCAAAAATAACATTTCCAAACATTTTAGGGGTGTTTGGGGTAAAGCACTACTATGGAGCTGATAAAATACAATGTTAAGTGACTACATGAGGTGAATATAGGGCAGGAGACACCATGCTGGGGAGGTTATTGAAGGGCAAATATGTATGAAGGACCTAAAATAATAATTACATAAAAATCCAGCATGCATGAGGACAAAGGGGACATTCACAGCATATTACAATCATGGTCATTAGGGAATGAGGAAAGAAATACAATATATTAGCAAACATTAAATACAATAAAATGTGAGATTAAAGGATAAAAATCTTACCTTCATATATTCCTTCTGCAGGACCTGGATGATGGCAGAACAGGTCTCTGGGATAATGATCCCCAGAGCCTGGGGGGAGATGCCTGTCGAAAACTTCAAGTCCTGCAGGCTTCTCCCTGTGGCCAAATACCGCAGGGTAGCGACCAACCTCTGCTCCGGAGTGATGGCTTGCCTCATGCAGGTATCCTGCCTGCTGATATAGGGGGTCAGCAAAGCCAACAAACGGTGAAATATGGGGTCCGTCATCCTGAGAAAGTTCCTGAAATCATCACGGATCTCATGGAGCAAAGGCATATGAGAGAACTGGTCACGCTGAAGCAACCAATTCTTGGTCCATGAACTCCTCCCCACCCTGTTCATGGACTGGACTTGTGTCAAGGTCAGGACCCCAACACCAAGCCCCCGCACAGCACGAACCCTATGAGGAGTACGCATACGAAACATGGCTAGAAAATGGTCGGCTGCTCAGAACGAAGTAACAGAACGCACTGAAGAACAGCAAGGCCTGTGAAGAACGACCTGAAAAACAGCAACGAGCAGGCAAGATCACACAGAAAACTCTGATACGAACTGACTGCACGCACTGAAGAGCAGATACAAACCCACAAGCACAAACTGAACGGCAGAAAACGATCTAAAAGCCACGAGTCTGAAAAAGCGCGAATCGTCTCTCACCAAACTTTTACTAACACGAGATTAGCAAAAGGAGCCCAAAGGGTGCCGTGCTTGGTTCTGAACCGGCCTTTTCTAGTCTTGTCGTACGTGGTGTACGTGACCGCGTGGTTGGCGATCGGAAATTCCGACAACTTTGTGGGACCGTGTGTAGGCAAAACAAGTTTGGGCCAACATCCGTCGGAAAAAATCCTAGGATTTTGTTGTCGGAATGTCCGAACAAAGTCCGACCGTGTGTACGCCCTATAACAGGGAAATACTGTCTAAATCCACAAATTAACAGTTTGTACCTATGAAAGGTACAATTGCTGACCTCTTCTAAAATGCTAGTTGTATGGCTCTCATGCTGATGCGCTTGCTCCCATCATGGGCAGCACACTGACTAAGTGGTTAGTGCTCCTGCCTGGCAGCGCTAACGTTGTTGGTTCAATAACCAAACCACAGCACTACTTGCATGGAGTTTGCATGCTCTCCCTGTATCTGCGTTTGTTTCTTCTGGATACTCCAGTTTCCTCCCACACTCTGAAGACCGGCTGGTAGGTAAAGTGGCTCTAGTATGTTGCATGCAAGTGAGGCAGGGACTTAGATTATAAGCCCCTTGGAGGCCTATTTAAGGTGCTGCATAAATTGGCAGTGCTATACAAATGACTATAATTAATAAAAAATATTTTAAAGCTTGCTCAATTTTGCCTTAAAATGGCAAACCTGCAAAAAAGCATAGAAATACTTACCTATCTTCTGCCGCCTGTGCTGCTGAACGTTGCTCCACTTCCATTGCTCCAGAAGATTTACCCCGCTTCATGACCAGGTCATTTTTTGCTATATGGCACTGACAATTGCGCAGTCATGCAAAGCTGTACCCAAATAAAATGTGTGTAATTTTTTCCCCGCAAATAGAGATTTCTTTTGGTGGTATTTGATCACCACTAAGGTTTTTATTTTTGGCGCTATAAACAAAAGAAGACAATTTTGAAAAAAAAAACAATATTTTTTACTTACTGCTGTAAAACATATTCAATAAAAAAAATGAAAAAAAATCAAATTTCTTCATAAATTTAGGCCAACATGTATTCTGATACATGTTTTTGGTAAAAAAAAAAATCTCAATGAGCTTATATTGATTGGTTTACAAAAGGTTATAGCGTCTACAAACTATTAGATATATACTGGAATTTTTATTTATATATTTTTTTATACTAGTAATGGCGGTGATCAATGCCTCATAGCGGGACTGAGATAATTGGACAGTAACTGTCACTTTAGACACTAATACAGTGATCAGTTCTAAAAATATGCACTGTTACTGTACTAATTACACTGTCTGGGAATGGGTTAAACATCTAGAGTGAGCCTAGCCAGTGTTTGTTTACTACGTGTGCTGCTTTTAATAGGGAAAGAGATGGATTTGAGTCCCTGCTTTGCATTAACACAAAATCCGTCCCTTCCCCCTTGTCAGAACGGAACTCTGTATAACTGAATTTCCCCTACAGCCAAGATGGGAAAGTGGCGCTGGCCCTACTCCTTGTGGGATGAACACTAGTGACGTTTACACTGTCAAGATGGTGATTAAAGCAATCCCAAAATAGGCAACAATAGGTGTAATGAAAAACATCTCTACATTCACCTCTTAGTGTAAATTAATGTTAATTAGCACAAAAACATCTAGTGACTAAATCAATTGAGTTAGTCACTAGAAGTTTTGTGCTAATTAACATTAATTTACACTAAGAGGTGAATGTAGAGATGTTTTTCATTACACCTATTGTTGCCTATTTTGGGATTGCTTTAATCACCATCTTGACAGTGTAAACGTCACTAGTGTTCATCCCACAAGGAGTAGGGCCAGCGCCACTTTCCCATCTTGGCTGTAGGGGAAATTCAGTTATATATACTTTCTATTTTAAGTGGCAGCTTTTTTGGGTTATTTATTTAATTTATATATATATTTTTTTCCATATTCAGCGCAGTGGTGGTAGGACAGATTCTTTGGGCGGTTTGTATTTGTTCACCTACAGTTTTATCAGAACGGAACTCTGCCTTGTTTACAGCTCTGTTTTGAGTCTCTGCCGGATGATCGGCAGGTGCCAGCGAACATCAAGTGCCTGGCACCCGCAGATCGGCTTCTGTTGTGAATAGTCATAACAGAAGCAGCGCACTGGTGGCGTGCATGTGCCCCCTGCAGGCGGAAGTGTGGGATCACATACAGTATATATACGTGTTTTGGCACACAGCTGCTGCCCTGTAGCAGTAAAACTGCTATAGAATGGTCAGCAAATGGTTAACGATTAGACAGTTGCTAAAAATGTAAAATTTGCCTCTAATTATGTAGTGGCTGGCGGGAAATATAAAAATATAATAGGAGAAAAGCCCATAATACAACATTTCTAGAAGAAACCTGAAACGCGGTAAAACACCCACATGGATTGACTAGCCATTAAAAAAAAAAAAGCAAGATATTATGGAATGTAATACTTCCAATAACATAACCAGAAAGCTATAGAATTATTAGTGTAAAATAGATTTATGTGATGTTATTCTCCAGGAACGGCTCATCTGTAGGTCACAGTCATATTGTTCCAGCCCCTAAGTTGATTAATGTATTGTGTTTGTTTTTTTTTACTAGGGAAAGCAATACTTGATTTTGCCCATTTAATCTAACAAACTGCATTTTTACAGCCAATACAAGCTATGCTTGTAAGAAATGTTGGCATCACAGGAATGTTTACTGATTTATGCGTGTTAATGTTTAGCGTTAGGTCAGCTTCTGTCTGCATGTGACAGTGTGCTTCCAGCACTGAAAACTGTCCAGGCAGAGCCGCAATGAATCGTTGACACATTCTCAATCCATGTTCAACAGAGCCTATAATTTACATGCTGATTTTGCACTCCAGAAGGTGCATTGCTGGCTGTTTGCAAAGCTGCTTCAACAGCTCATAGCAGAACTCTGTAAGAGCATTGTAAATTACAACCATTGACTGTTCATTTCATTAGCAACCCACAAACTGTGTGAAAAACTAAACAAGCACATCTGCTCTACATGATTTATTACCAGTATTAGTTATATCAAAGATGAGCCATTCAGATGTCATTTCTATGGGTAAGTCTACAGATCCTTTCCTTCCCCCAAACTGTAATGATGCTCAAACAGACATGGTGCTTGATCCAGCGCATACAGAAAGCTTATGGAAGCAAATTCCCCATCACAAATCATATATCGCTGCCAGTCTAGCAAATAGCTTTATAAGACAAAATGCTGAAATCTTAGGAAAGTAATGCATATACAGTATTTCCTTGGCTGAATATAAAAGAGTAAAATAAATAAATCAAGAGCAACAAAAAAAATCTGATTCGCACAGTGAATGCTTTTAACACTAATATGAAACCTTTTCAATAAATAAAAACTTGATTTGTCGACTTTTTTTAAATCTAAATATTTGTATTATATATACAGTATACATATATATATATATATATATATATATATATATATATATATATATATATATATATATATATATATATATATATATAAAATCACAAGTCTCAAAAATATTATAGGCAGAATGATACAAGACAGTGCATCTGTGCAGAAATAAGTCCTCATTGATAATGTTTGACCTTTTTAAATATAATATACAGTCTTTTTTCATAAATATTTACTGAAACAAGACCAGATTGATATAAATGATGTGATCATTATGTGTCAGTGCTTTAAATTCTTTATTCCTATAGATAATTTGTAATTATATATAAATAGGGGACAACCACCCTGGCGCATTAGATATGCAGGCTCTGCTTACTATGTATTACTGGATGCTCCTTTTTTCTTTGCCAGCCTAAGGGGTTGATTTGCTAATGGAGTAGAGAACGATTACCTAGCACAGATTATGTATGTGAAAATGTTGCGTAGCACAGTTTAAGTTCACCCAGGGAATAAAGTAAAGCTTCAACTCGTCCAACCATGTGGAAGGCAAAATTCCGTTTTTTTTTTCTTTTGATACTACAGCATATGATTGGGTGACCCAGACATAGCATTAATTTGTTAAATGAAGATTTACTAAGATGGGTGAACATTCTCTTCCCTATTAAGTCAGCCAACTCATAAAAACAATGAACTTCCTGTGTAGCTAATATGTTATCTCAATAGGGAGAAAGAGCAACTGTGCTAAGCCACTGTGACTAATCTACAAACACTATAATTAATACGATAACAAAAATATCATACAGCAATCAATAAAATGTCATGTAAAAAAATAATTTGTGGTAAATACTTTTATAGCAACCTAAGAGATATATGCTCACTGAAAATGCTAACAAACATTATAATTAAAAACATTGTGATTTTTTTTTAATTAAAGACCAATTATATTATAAATCAATATCGCTCAGAAGGTCTAAGGTGCGCCATAAGTCGTTTGTCCCTGTAATGTAGGTGTGTTTGGTGTCTAACTGATTGTAATTTTCTTATACATTACTGTAACCACTTTTCATGAAGGTATCTCCATTAACCACTTCCCTACCGCAGATTGTCATATGACGTCCGTGGAAACACTCTGTCCCTCCGGGCGGGCGTTGCAGGACGTCCTTGGCTTCCCGGCAGTATGGGGGGCATGCGCTGCGTCACTCGGGAGCCTATGCTTGTGCCTGGTGGCCACGATGTCCACCGGGCACCCGCAATTGCTGGTAACAGAACAGGAACGTGGATCTGTGTGTGTAAACTAATTATGTGTGCCATTCCCTCAATGGTTCATCTTTAAATGATGAGATTGATGAATGCCTATCATCTGTCTCTTATTGCACTTTTGAGGATGTCATCTATCATATTAGGAATTTTGGCAAAGCTGCGTTACTTGCTAAAGCAGATATAAAGATATAAAGCATTCAGACTTCTGCCAATTAACCTGGCTTCATATAATTCATTAGATATGTTTTTTGAGAATCAATTTTATTATGACATGTGTCTACCTATGGGGTAGACACATGTCTCATGTGCATACTTCGAGAAATTTGCTTCATTTTTGCAATGGCTGACTTTTTTTGAATCAGGTCATAAAGGTATATTGCACTACCTTGATGACTATTTGTTCATCTTTCCTGCTCTTTCCCATATTTGCTTCCTTATGCTGCAATTGTTTGGGGTTTTCACGAAAAAATTTGGGGTTCCTCTAGCTGCGGAAAAAAATGGTACATCTATAGAATTTTTAGGGATAAGTATAGATACAGAATTATTAGAATTACAATTCCCTTGGATAAAATTGAAAAAAATCAAAGCCACAATATCCTGGTTTCTAAGACGTAAGAAAATATTATTAAAAGAACCTCAGTCATTATTAGGAAACTTGACATTCGTGACCAGAGTCATGCCAATAGGCAGGATATTCTCCCATCGCTTATATTTATCCAAAAGAGCAAATTCCGTCAGCTACTGCCTAATGCAACCGAGGAAGGTCAAGTATGTCCAGACCATCTATGGAACCTAATTTAGAGATTCTGATGAATTCAATCAATCATTCGGTGGCTGATAGTACATGGGCTGAATATTCAGCTGTATGGTCCCGGTCAGCAGTTTGATTCTCCTTTCCGAAAAAGACATCCAAGTATTTTTATGCACCCTAATGCAGCTAATTATCTTATAGCCACATTGCAAAAATATTAGCGGGTGTATCATTTTTCTTTAAGTTGCTAGGCTTTCCTTCTTGTTCATCCTTCTTCCCAATTCAACAGGTCCTTAAAGCGGGGTTCCACCCAAATTTTGAACAATATCTGTATGTATTCTCTTCCTTGCCTAGATGCTGACATGCCGTTTAAAAAAAATTAAATCGCAGTAATTACCTTTTATTTTTCTATTCTTCTTTGCACTTCCTGGTTCTCCTCCCATGGGAGTAGGCATGTTTCTAGCCTCTCCCAGACTCCGCACAGTCTCCTGGGAGCTAGTCTCAGGCTTCCCAGGATGCCACTGAGCATGTGCGGGAACGAGCGGTGAATGCTGGGAGCACAGCATTCACCACATCCAGGAAATAAATGCTTGTGGGCTTCAAATGCCCACAATGAAGATGGAAACCGCCTGCAGTGAATAATATAAGTTATTCTTTCCGACAAAATCTGACACAGGCGGACATATTACACACAATATGTGAATATGTAATGCTGAGAAAAAAAGTTTGTGAATGAACTAAAAAAAAAAAAAACGATAGATAGGCGGACCCCCACTTTAAAGGCTAAAGGCGTTAAGGCCTACTTCTATCCCATTACAAAGAAATATGTAAAGTTAACAATTTTATATGTTTCTCAGAATTTGAGTCTATTTTATTTAAAACTGCATTTGTGTTAGCATTTTTTTGAAGCAATGAGAATTTCTGAATTGTTACCAAAAAATAAGAGGTCAAGTTCGGGTTTATTGAAACACCATGTTTTGGTTTATAAATCAGGAATACATATATTTATTGCTAGTTCATAAACTGATTCAGCAGGTAAAGGAGTGTGGATCTCCCTTTATAGTTATGGAGATGTGGATATTTGTCCATTACGGATCGTAAATGATTACGTTAATAAGGCCTTTTTGTGAGCGCCCCTTTTTGGTTCATTTAGATGAATCCCCTCTCACTAGATTCCAAATTACCAATGTCCTGAAAAAATGCTTGAAGAAGTTAGGTCTACATCTACTTAATTTTACCTCCCATTCCTTTAGAATTGGTGCAGCGACCGAAGCTGCAATTTCAATTGTATGTCAGACCTGATATTTCTCTTTGACTTTATAGGTGGTAGAAGATGCATTTTGAACTTGGGTCACTCTTATTTTTTGGGCTAACAAAAGAGCCAGGAAGCGGTGCTATACACCCCATCTATTATTGGATTCTGAGGAATTTTGGGTTCTATGGAAAGGAATTTGTGTCTTTCAATGGTTTCATTTATGCTTTTATCTCTCCAGGTTATTGGAAATGTGGCCGGTTCCGGATATGCTAATCGTTCACCTTGGGGGTAATGACATGGATAAAATGAAAACGCTGTATCTTCTGTTCTTGATGAAGCGTGACCTTCATCGATTTAAATTAGCTTCGCCGAATACCACAATAATTTTTCCGAAATAGTTCCAAGGCTGTTATGGCTACAGGATAACCAATTTAAAAATTTGGAGATAATTGGCTTTGGGTAAATAGATGTATGGAAAAAATGATGCCACTTATTGAAGGTTTTCCCTATAGACACAGGGATCTGGAGGGAGGTTTTACTCGTTTGTATAGGGCAGATGGAGTTCACCTATCTGACATAGGTTTGGATATTTTTAATGTTGGTTTACAAAAATAGCATTGAATTGGCCGTGGTTGTGGGGTAGGCCGGCCTTGTTAATACAAGCCCGGCGTTTGGGGGACTTGTGTTTATAAGATATTCTGTATTGCTCGAGTCATGTAAGACTGAGCTGTTTTTGTATTTTATTATTTGCAAGTTGAGAGTTTTTCTGGGTTAATAAAAATGATTAAAATGATGTTATTTATTTATTATTACACCAATAAACGTGCCGCTGCCAATTATATGCCAAACTAAGTTGTTGAGTGTCTCTAATGAATTAAGTGTTATTGTTGAGGTATTCGGGGGGGGGGGCTACATTCCTATGTAACCGAAAACATTTTGGTCTCTTGCATACTGGAGTAAAAAAACACCATGTTTTTTACTGATCTGAACACAGGTGCATTGTTGTCTATGGAACAATGCACACAGCCGCATAAAGATCAGTAATACAGAGATGAGAACAGTTGTAAAATAAAAACTGAAAATTTTACATTTGAGTGCAGTAATTTACGCACATATGCATGTATACACGCAGAAGAGGACGAAGAATTTTATGCATATGCATGTTTATGCGCCTTTACGCACATTTAAACAAGGCTTCTATGAAACCTTTTACTCTGGGTTTTTTTGTCAACAAGATACTGAGTATAAACATCAGTATATTATTAAGTCTATGTGCAAGATGCCCAAATAACATTTACTGAACATTTATTGTGGGAAAGTTAAATCTGTGGGTCAGGTTCCCCTGTAATGCTCATATGTATTGCTGAGCCTCCATTAGACTCCAAAAGAGCTAGAGTATTCCAGTCAGGAAATGAGTTGGGCTTTATTCAATTTGCTGCAGCTTCTGAAGCACAGTGTCACGGTCAGAAGCAGATCACCCTGGTGGATGAATGGGCTCATCCGAGGTGATGAGTCTAAGCATTAACCAGTATTCACCAGAGCTCCTGATGGTGGAGATGAGTTTTTCTGCATGTTAGTACGAGGTTGCAGTCCTCAGGATCGCCCCACCAGGAGGTGAGCAAGCCAGGGTCCAGTAGCAGCTATAGCGGGCAGGGATGAAGCAGAAGCATAATCAGTAAACAAGCCAAAGGTCAGTAACATGTGATTGCAGTTTGGGATCAAGCAGAAGTGTAGTAAAGGAAAAAGCCAAGGGTCGGTAACAAGTAATAGCAAAAATATGGATGACAGCAGAAGTGACAACAGCAAGATTTTGGCTGGAGAAAGCACAATAATCTGTCAAACGCAAAGTGCAAAGGTATGTCTAAAACAGAAAGTTTATGGTAGGATCAAGAGTTAAAGGTTCAAAAGAAACAATGTTCAAGGCAGGATCATTTAACCAGACCGTCCACCATTGTTATACTGTACGTCGGTACTTTGAAGAGGGATATCGTTGTTATGGCAGCAGCTAGATACCATAACCCCAGTATCCTCTTCTTCAGTGGGCGGTCCACTTTCAGATACAAGTGGTCTCTGCGGCAAGATCACTTTTATCGGCGGTGGGAGAGGGGCCCTCCCGTCGTGCTCTGGTGCCCTCTGCCGCTTACCGGAGCTGCAGGCAGTGGCGGAGGCGATGGGGTCCTTTCTCCTGTTAGGTATGGAAACGAGTGAGGGGAAGCTGGCCCCAACCCATCTCCATACCATCGCAGGGCTGAAGCAATGCCAAAATGTCACTTCCGTCCAAAAGGTCACTTCCGCCCATAGCTTATAAAGAAACATTTTTTTTTGACATTTTTTGATTTTTATTGCATTTTAGTGTAAATATGAGATCAGAGGTCTTTTTGGCCCCAGATCTCATATTCAAGAGGTCCTGTCATGCTTTTTTCAATTACAAGGGATGTTTACATTACATGTTTACGTGCAGAAGCGAACGCAAACGTTACTAGCGCCCTCGTTTGAAAACGGTGTTCAAACCACACATGTGAGGTATCACACGATCGTTAGAGCAAGAGCAATAATTCTAGCACTAGACCTCCTCTTTAAACATCACCTATGGAGATTTTTAAGGGTAAAAGTTTGTCGTGATTCCAGGAGCGGGCGCAATTTTGAAGTGTGACATGTTGGGTATCAATTTACTCGGCGTAACATTATCTTTCACAATATAAAAAAATTGGGCTAACTTTACTGTTGTCTTACTTTTTAATTAAAAAAAGGGTATTTTTTCCCCAAAAAAAAGTGCACTTGTAAGACCGCTGCTCAAATACGGTGTGACAGAAAGTATTGCAACGACCGCCGTTTTATTCTCTAGCATGTCATAAAAAAAAATATATATAGTTTGGGGGTTCTAAGTAATTTTCTAGCAAAAAAAAACTGTTTCCAACTTGTAAAAACCAAATCTCAGAAAGAAGCCCAGCCCCCCCTGGACCATCACGCCAGTCCCTCTCCCCTGACTCTCCGGCGGCCACCTTCAGCAGCCGGTCGGCCGCTCAGGACACTTCGCGGCTCCGGCCGCCCTCGGCAGGCTAGCCGCACCTCTCCACTTCTCCCCCTGCAGCATTCTGCCGGTCCCCCCTACCTATCCGGTCGCCGCCTAGTCAGCTGCTGTTCTGCCGAGTCAGCCGGCCGGCCGCTCGGGACTCTCCGCAGGTACAGCACTTACCGTCCCCCTCTACTGACCAGCCGCTCCGGCGGATCCGCACCCCTCCCTACTGACCATCTTCACCGGACGGGGCGGGCAACAACGCCAGGACAGCCCGCGGCTCGGGCCTAGCCGGCGGCCATCTTGGTACTCCCTCTACCGGCCAGCCACGGCTTGGGCCCAGCCGGCGGCCATATTGGTACACCCAGTGCCAACGGTGCAGCATCCGAGGACCCCCTCCTGAGGCCATCAGCCCCCAGCCACACCACCGCCCGATTGGACCCACTACCCCCTAGTCCATCTACCCAGCAGACCCCCCCCCCTCTGTGGCCCCACCGCAGCCCCGGTCTCAATCACCACGTTCTAGCCGCTAGAGTCGGTGAGACAGACCACGGCTGCAGCCTAGCCCAGACAGCTTGCCACCACAACCCTCTCACTGTTGTCCAACAGAACCCCGTGCCCCTCTGCACCGGGAATCAACCCTCCTGCTACTGGACCACACTGCGGGGGCACTAGAGATTCACCGGGGGCCAGTCTACCTCAAATCGCCTGAGACCCAGCCACCGCACCACCTACCGCACCAGGTCCCCCTCCTTCACCCTCGGGACCTTCAGCACAGGTAAGCTCCGGGAGCACTCGAGAAGTTGATCCAGGGGCCCTTGTCCGATCGCCCCTCGGGGGGGTCAGGAAGGAATTTTTTCCTCGACTGCACTATTGGCCTACGCAGCCAGGGGTTTTTTTTGCCTTCCTCTGGATCAACGAGAGGGAGGTGGGCAGCCCACCGCCCTCTAGCACCTCCGCTCCAACACTCAGCCGTCACTCTCACCACTCCAGAGCAGTGGTCAGCCATCCGATCCCTCCATCCCCCTGCAAGGCTATCATCGCCACACCAGTGCCTTCGTCATACAAATTTCTTTTCTAGCAACGCCGCCTTCAGCATTATGTGCAACTTCAAGTACACAGCAGACACCCTCCACAGGCTAAGAAACACGGCCGCAACTTTACCGACCACCACGCAAAAAAGACTAAAAAAAGAACAATTACTAAGGACCAACCCACAATCAACCATCAAAGGCAGGGAGACACCGATCCAACCACAACAACTATCATGCGCCCTGATCAACACCAGATCTGCAGTCAAGCACAGGCTGGAAATCCGCGATTTCATCATCGAAAACAACATAGACTGCCTCTTCATTACAGAAAGCTGGCTAACTTCCGACTGCAACACCATCCTGACTGAATTGGTGCCCAAGAACTACAGTATCATATCTGAGCATAGAATTGGAAAAAAAGGAGGAGGTCTTGCAGTGATTTTCAAATCGCACCTGGGGTTCACCAAACCAAACTTACAGAACTCAGTGCCTTTCATGGAAACACTCTCACTGCATCTTCAAACAACACCTCAAGACACCATTCACATACTACTATGCTACAGACCACCAGGACCAAAGACCAATCTCCTCACACCGCTCACTGAATTCTTCTCAATGCACACCTTGAAAACCAAAAACCTTCTGGTACTTGGGGATTTCAATCTGTGGGCAAACTCCGCCCAAGACCCTATTGCAACCGCCTGCGTTAACCAAATGGAAGAACTTGGCCTGCAACAACTGATAAATGCTCCTACGCATGGTTCAGGACACACTTTAGATCTCATCTTCAAACAGAATATGGACATCGACGTATTGAACAACACCCCACTACCATGGACGGACCACCATGCTATCAAATTCAAAATCACCACTAACACCACCCTCCAAAAACAGAAACGGGCAATAGCAACACACTGGAAAAGATCTCAGAAGAAACTACACTCTGAACTCTTCAAAACTACATTGTCGAGCAAAATTCTTCTGCTAAACCCAAACCTCTCAACGGAACAAACACTCAACTCCCTAAACAATGTTTTACTACAAACAGCAGACTCCGTGGCGCCAAAACGCAGAACACCCGTCCGCACAAAAAACTCGAATTGGTTTAATGGCACTCTCACCCTACTCAAGCAAGAACGCAGAAGATCTGAGAGAACTTGGAGAAGAAATCCCACCAAGGAAAACCATGCTAACTACAAAGCACTCACGGTGAAATACCACAAGGCAATCTTCAAAGCCAAAAAAGAACATTTTGCAGACACCATCTCATCCGCCTTAAACCGCCCACGTGAACTTTTCAAAATAGTTGCTCAATCAATGAACCCGTCCTGCCTAGAGCCCCCTGCAAACGATACCCAAGAATTCTGCAATGAGTTATCAGATTTCTTCATCGACAAAATCGACAACATTCGGAAAGCAATTCATCAGAAAATAACAACCAACCTCACCCAACCAATGCAAAAAGAGGATATCGACACGAACATCACTCAACCACCGAAGTTCTTTTTGGCCCCAATCACCACGGACACGACTAAAAACGTCATCGGAAGCCTTCGCGACAGCACATCACCGAACGACATCATCCCCACCAAATTGTTCAAAGAATGTTCCGACATCCTGGCCCCCACCCTAACACATCTCATAAATCAATCATTCAAAGAAGGGACTGTGCCAACCTCCCTCAAGCAAGGCATCGTCAAACCCCTGCTAAAGAAACCTAATCTCGACCCTAAAGACCCTAACTGCCGCAGACCAATAACAAGCCTCAACACCATCTCCAAGATTATAGAGAAAACAGTAGTACAGCAGCTACAACACCACCTGGAGACACACCACCTCCTGGACCCTCTGCAATCAGGCTTCTGCCCAGGCCATGGCACAGAAACAGCACTTCTCAAAATATGGGACGACGCCCTCGAAGCAGCAGATGACGGGGAACCGAGTCTTCTGGTACTGTTAGACCTCAGCGCAGCATTCGATACAGTGGACCACAATACTCTACTTGTCCGCCTCTCAGAAGTTGCAGGAGCCACAGATTCTGCCCTAAAATGGTTTACATCCTTCTTAGAGAATCGCTCTCAGACAGTGAAACTGGGAACATTCACCTCGGAATCTCGGGCAGTCTCCTGTGGAGTCCCTCAGGGCTCACCCTTGTCACCAGTGCTATTTAACATCTACATCCGCCCGCTTCTCAATATCATCAGGACCTCTGCTTCCACTCATACGCAGACGACACCCAACTCTACCTTCGCATTAATGGACAAAAAGATCATCATCAGCAACTACAGAAATGCCTCACTTTAATCAATGACTGGATGACCGCTAGCTCCCTCAAACTTAACGAATCAAAAACAGAACTTCTTCTCCTGCAAGCCAACAAAAATTCCAAAATTAAGACTCCGTGGACACCACCCCCCATCCTCGGACAGACCATCTCCCCCAGCACCAAAGTCAAGAGTCTCGGAGTCATCTTTGACTCAGGAATGACAATGGATGCACAAATAGGATCGGTGGTGAGCGGATCCCACCACCTCCTCCGCCTGCTTCGCAGACTCATCCCCTTCATCCCAGAAGAGGACAAAGCGGCAGTTGTGGGAACGATCATCAATTCCCGACTCGACTACGCAAATTCCCTCTACGTAGGTCTACCCCAATATCAGCTTGCGCGCTTGCAACTCATGCAGAACACGGCGGCAAGACTGTTAACAGGAAAAAAGCCCTGGGAATCCATCTCCCCATCCCTAAAAAGCCTACATTGGCTAACTGTGAAGAACCGGATCATATTCAAGACCCTCTGCCTCACCCATAAATGCATA
Source organism: Lithobates clamitans (assembly GCA_037952925.1). NCBI lineage: Eukaryota > Metazoa > Chordata > Amphibia > Anura > Ranidae > Lithobates > Lithobates clamitans. The sequence continues at coordinate 773,675 of JBBGZY010000802.1, forward strand.
CAAGGAAACGCTCCGCAATATCTCCAGGAAAAAATAAAACACTACACACCGATTCGCAGTCTTCGATCAGCTAACCAAAATCTCCTCCTCATTCCCAAACACCGCTACAAAGCAAAGGGAGAACGTAGATTTGCAGTCCAAGGACCTCGCCTATGGAATGCTCTCCCAACCAACCTCCGCATGGAAGAAAACCACCAGGCCTTCAGGAAAAAACTAAAGACCTTCCTCTTCTAGAAGCTGGCTACAGAGAATACATCTAGCGCCTTGAGGCGATTCAGTTCGCAATTGCAGCGCTTTACAAATCATTCATTCATTCATTCATTCATTCATTCATTCATTCATTCAAGCTTGGGGCTTAAGTGGTTAAGTATGTCCAGGGAGCTGTCCAGCATCCCAGGTGGTTTAGCAAGAAGAGACACTGCCAGGCATAGCAGAGATCGTAGGTTCAGACCTGGATCCTGACACACAGTGTGAAAATTTTTCAATGCACTGTGAGTTTAGAGTAAGCAATTTCTGCACGGGAAGCTGTGCAAAACGAATTGTCAAGGTAAGTTCAGCTTAAAGCAAAGATAAAACATTGGGATGCTGCAGGTTATAAAGTGGACAGTGGTTTGCCTAACCTAATGAGGCATATAACAGAGACTGAATAGAAATATCTGTATCTGCTCTCTGTTAAAAATCAGCCCCATGTTTTTCTTTACTGCCTTATAGTATGAAATCATCACTAATGATTTACAACACCTAGGGAATTTATACTGTTACTGAAAAGTTGTCAGATGTACAGTATCTCACAAAAGTGAGTACACCCCTCACATTTTTGCAAATATTTTATTATATCTTTTCATGTGATAACGCTGAAGAAATGACACTTTGCTATAATGTAAAGTAATGAGTGTACAGCTTGTATAACAGTGTAAATTTGCTGTCCCCTCAAAATAACTCAATACACAGCCATTAATGTCTAAACCACTGGCAACAAAAGTGAGTACACCCCTAAGTGGAAATGTCCAAATTGGGCCCAATTAACCATTTTCCCTCCCCGGTGTCATGTGACTCCTTAGTGTTACAAGGTTTCAGGTGTGAATGGGGAGCAGGTGTGTTAAATTTGGTGTTATCGCTTTCACTCTCTCATAATGGTCACTGGAAGTTCAACATAGCACCTCATGGCAAAGAACTCTATGAACATCTGAAAAAAAGAATTGTTGCTCTACATAAAGATGGCCTAGGCTATAAGAAGATTGCCAAGACCCTGAAACTGAGCTGCAGCATGGTGGCGAAGACCATACAGGGGTTTAAAAGGACAGGTTTCGCTTAGAACAGACCTCGCCATGGTCGACCAAAGAAGTTTAGTGCACATGCTCAGCGTTATATCCAGAGGTTGTCTTTGAGAAATAGACATATGAGTGCTGCCAGCATTGCTGCAGAGGTTGAAGGGGTTGGGGGTTAGCCTGTCAGTGCTCAGACCATACACTGCACACTGTACACTGCATCAAATTGGTCTGCATGGCTGTCGTCCTAGAAGGAAGCCTCTTCTAAAGATGATGCACAAGAAAACCTGCAAACAGTTTGCTGAAGACAAGCAGACTAAGGACATGGATTACTGGAACCATGTCCTGTGGTCAGATGACACCAAGATAAACTTATTTGGTTCAGATGGTGTCAAGCGTGTGTGGTGGCAACCAGGTAAGGAGTACAAAGACAAGTGTGTCTTGCCTACAGTCAAGCATGATAGTGGGAGTGTCATGGTCTGGGGCTGCATGAGTGCTACCGGCACTGGGGAGCTACAGTTCATTGAGGGAAGCATTAATGAAGTAGAGCATGATCCCCTCCCTTCGGAGACTGGGCCGCAGGGCAGTATTTCAACATGATAACGACCCCAAACATACCTCCAAGACGACCACTGCCTTACTAAAGAAGCTGAGGATAAAGGTGATGGACTGGCCAAGCATGTCTCCAGACTTAAACCCTTGTGAGCATCTGTGGGGCATCCTGAAACGGAAGGTAGAGGATCGCAAGGTCTCTAACATCCACCAGCTTCATGATGTCATCATGGAGGAGTGGAAGAGGACTCCAGTGGCAACCTGTGAAGCTCTGGTGAACTCCATGCCCAAGAGGGTTAAGGCACTGCTGGAAAATAATGGTGGTCACACAATATATTGACATTTTGGGCCCAATTTGGAGATTTTAAATTAGGGATGTATTCATTATTGTTGCCAGCGGTTTAGACATTAATGGCTGTGTGTTGAGTTATTTTGAGAGGACAGCAAATTTACACTGTTATACAGGCTGTACACTCACTACTTTACATTGTATCAAAGCGTCATTTCTTCAGTGTTGTCACATGAAAAGTTATAATAAAATATTTACAAAAATGTGAGGGGTGTACTCACTTTTGTGAGATACTGCTGTGGTAGAGGCATTAGAGTGTAAGGTACTCTGGGATGACAGGCTCATTCAATTGATCAGCCTACTTTGTTAAAGCAGTAGTAAAATCTGCTTTGTGATTTTTATATATAATATAATATAACATAATATACTGTACATATACAATAAGGCTTACCTGTAGGTAAAATAAAGATCTCCTGAATGGACACTGTTTAGGACATGGGTGCTCAACCTGTAGCCCTCCAGCTGTTGCAGAACTACAAGTCCCATCATGCCTCTGCCTTTGGGAGTCATACTTGTAACTGTCAGGTTTGCAATGCTTCATGGAACTTGTAGTTCTGCAACAGCTAGAGGGCCACAGGTTGAGCACCCATGATTTAGGAGATATTCATACTGGATGCAGCCGGTGACATCACTGACACATGTCCTCTCAAGATCCGGCATACGCATACCACGCTGGACCTTCAGAGCACTGTGCCAGAACCGAGGGCTTCGCACACACGGGAGTGACATTATTGTGGCTCTGGCCAATCACACAGCCGGAGTCCTCGAACCCGGAAGGAACACTGGGGGAAAATGAAAGCCCTGTCAGCGGTGACAGCGCGCCGCTGGTGGGCTTCATTCTAAGGTAAGCATTTCATGATGTGCTAGTATGTGATGCATACTAGCATATTATGCAATTGTCTTACAGGGGAAAGGTTTTTTTTTTTTTTTACTGCAACGGTTTACAATGGCTTTAAGCACTGTGGAATTAGTCAATGCAGCATAAATAAAAAAAATAGTAAATATTCCTTTATTTGAAAATGTTGTGCCCACAGACTTAATCCAGCAATGTCTATCAAGCATGTGCCCACAGACCTAAACCAGCTAGGTCTGCCATGCGATTTTCATTTAATAATTAAGCATTCACTTGCAGTATAAATGATGATGATTATTAGTATTATTATATCCAGTAGGTCTGATTACTAAAGGAATGTTTACTTTGCAATGTGTATATACAATTGGTCTAGTGAATAAAGTGAAGTCATGTCCACTTTAATTACATGAAAAAGTTAGTTGAAGTTTTCTTGAACACAGTTGGGTGATTTATGTAATCGACTTCATTTTTTCACTTATCTAAATTTACTTTGAAAATGAAATAGTCTCTAGTTTTTCAGTATATCAACTAGAATAGCTAGAAATAAATTATTCTTATGTTATAAAATAGAGAAATTAACTAATTAGTACCATATACTGTATGTGTCCTCATATGTTTATTATGTGTCAACCACTGGCCATTTTGTTCAGTGTTTTCACCCATGGCCTCTTTCCTTTGTGTAGAGTTTTACATAGCTTGCTTTTGTAGCGACATTATTTTCTCCAATTGACTGTTATTTAAACACAGCACTGTAACTGAAGCACACTCAACAGACAAATAAAATATCTATTTGCAATTAACAACACAGCAAAAAGGCTGTAAAAAATTGCATTGTAAAGCTTAGTTTATGAAGATGTTACACTGCAGGCTAAACCCAGCTTCCTTCTTGATATATCTGTTGTTGTGAATATACATTTTTCTTCTTCAGATTTGAAGTTATTAAAAATGTTAACCAGTTCTATGCTGCAGGCAAGGCATAGTAGGCTAAGTGTAATTATTCAGTGTCCTGGAAGTAAAGAATTGGTCAATTACCTCTCCCTCAATGCCTTGAGGGACGCAATAAAAGAGCTCTACAAACTTTCCCCACAGTAAATAGTTGTTTTAGTAGTTTTCTCTTTTCTCCAGTGCGGTCAGTAAAAAAGTCAGTGCAAAGGCAGTTGGTGAAATAACTTTTCTGGGATTTTCAGACTGAAATAACTACAAAATGACTGAAATATGCTGACACAAATTTGGCTAGTCTTGTACATACAATGTAAAGTGAGGCATCTGGGACATTCAGACAAATTTGCTGTTTGGTTTGCATCAAAGAATGAGGGTCTGACACTGTACTGCTGATCAAGGCAGAAATTTAATTTGTAATTCTGTTTTAACACTACAGAATGTGGTATGCTACTGTGATTAAAAAAGTACAGGTGAATGGTAGACATTACTATTAAACAGTTAGATACAGTAAATTCAATCTTTTAATTCCTTATTTAATTAAAGTGGAACTAAATTCTCTTAATCAACAATAAAAAATGTTGTCCCAAACGGTTGGCATCATGGCAGGATCTTCCAAATATAAAAATGCTTTATTAGGACATTGGTTTAAAATCCATGCAAACAGTCCTGCTAACATGTTTCTGTCTTGTCAGCCTTAGTCATAGACTAGACTAAGGCTGACGAGGCTGAAACACGTTAGCATGTCTGTTTGTATGGATTTTAACCCAGTGTCCTAAAAAAGCATTTTTAATTTTTGGAAGATCGTGCTGTGGTGCTGACCTTTTTGGACATTACTGATATTGATCAGCCTATGAGGGCATGAGTTTGAGCACGGATATCTCGCTTTTACTTAAATTTGGACTAGGGTTTAAGCACAGTGTGTTGCTTTTTTTTTATCTTAATGCTACTAGCCTTAACAAAAAGATTAAGCCCACAAGATCTCACAACACGCCCTCAATTGGGATCTATACACTGCGCCTCAGATAGAAATAAGTGTAATTATAAATAAGCAGCCATTTAAAAAAATAAACATGTATAGAACTACCCGATTTATATGACTAAGGGTAACAAGTGGTATTGTACTTACAAACAGGCAAATTAAAAAAGCATTGATATGGTGATATGCCAGAGATACCCTGTCACAGCGGACATAAGGTATGTGTCACTTCCCACCCGACCTGATGTTCAAAACACATGAAGCGTCACATGCGGTGGTACGTGAACGTCACTTCAGGTTGCCGTAAAGCTACGTACCGATGCGTTTCGTCATAGCGACTTCGACCTGGGATTGACTGTACGGAATGGCAACCATCTTTAAATACTTCCACTTATGTAAATGGCAGGAAATTACTTATCCACCCACACAGTGTCCCTGCGGCGATAATATGCCTAGCATCCGCCACGTACAAATTGCTCTACATTTCATTTAACTTATACATAATCTAAAATCAGGCAATATCTGTCATACGATGCATAACTGTCATTAGATTAATATATAAACAGTCAATGTCCTCTGAACAATCCCTATATGAATAACAACCATAATATAATAAAAATAAATCTCAATTGATAACTGAACATATACTAAATGCTTCAAATGTCAGATCCTCAATCTACTAGTCATTTACAGTGCCTTGCAAAATTATTCACCCCCCTTGGCATTTTTCGTGTTTTGTTGCCTCACAACCTGGAATTAACACGGATTGTTTGAGGATTTGCATAATTTAATTTACAGAACATGCCCACAACTTTGAAGATTTTTTTTTATTGTGAAGCAAACAACAAAATAGGACAAAATAGCAGAAAAAGTCAATGTGAATAACTATTCACCCCCCTAAAGTTAATACTTTGTAGAGCCACCTTTTGCGGCTATCACAGCTCCAAGTCGCTTTGGATAAGTTTCTATGAGCTTGCCACATCTTACCACTGGGATTTTTGCCCATTCCTCCTTGCAAAACTGCTCCAGCTCCTTCAAGTTGGATGGTTTGCGCTTGTGAACAGCAATCTTTAAGTCTGACCACAGATTTTCTATTGGATTGAGGTTTGGGCTTTGACTAGGCAATTCCAACACATTTACATTTTTCCCCTAAACCACTCAAGTGTTGCTTTAGCAGTGTGTTTGGGGTCATTCTCCTGCTGGAAGGTGAACCTTCGTCCTAGCCTCAAATCACACACAGTGTGGTACAGGTTTTGCTCAAGAATATCCCTGTATTTAGCACCATTCATCTTTCCCTCAACTCTGACCAGTTTCCCAGTCCTGACTGCTGAAAAATATCCGCACAGCATAATGCTGCCACCACCATGTTTCACTGTGGGGATGTTGTTCTTTGGGTGATGTGATGTGTTGGGTTTACTCCAGACATAGCATTTTCTTTGATGGCCAAAAAGTTCAATTCTAGTCTCATCAGACCAGAGCACCTTCCTCCATACTTTTTGGGAGTCTCCCACATGTCTTTTTGTAAACTCAAAACGTGCCATTTTGTTTCTTGTTAAAAGTAATGGATTTCTTCTGGCCACTCTGCTATAAAGCCAAACTCTATGGAGCGTATGGCTTAGTGTCGTCCTATGTACAGATACTCCAGTCTCGGCTGTGGAACTCTGCAGCTCCTCCAGGGTTACCTTAGGTTTCTGTGCTGCCTCTCTGATTAATGCCCTCCTTGCTCGCTCCATGAGTTTTGGTGTGTGGCCGCCTCTTGGCAGGTTTGCTGTTGTGCCATGTTCTTTCCATTTGGTTCTGATAGATTTGATGGTGCTCCTAAGGATCATCAAAGATTTGGATATTTTTTTATAACCTAACCCTGACTTGTACTTCTCAACAACATTGTCCCTTACTTGTTTGGAGAGTTCCTTGGTCTTCATGGCAGTGTTTGGTTAGTGGTGCCTCTTGCTTAGGTGTTGCAGCTTCTGGGGCCTTTCAAAAAAGTGTGTATATGTAATGACAGATCATGTGACACTTATGCCGCTTAAACACGATTGGATTTTCCGACGGGAAATGTTGGTTGTGAGCTTCTTGGCAGTAAGTCTGAACGTGTGTATGCTCCATCGGACATTTGTTATTGGACTTTCTCAAATTTTCCACCAACAAATGTTTGTTGTCGGACTTTCCATTCGTGTGTACACAAGTCCGTCGGACAAAAGTCCAAAGTACAAACATGCATGCTCGGAAGCAAGGACGAGCTGGAAGCGCTCGGTCTTGTAAAACTAGCGTTCGTAATGGAGATATCTTGTACGTCTTGTACGTCACTACATTCGTAATTGTTGGCCAACATTTGTGTGACAGTGTGTATTCAAGACAAGTTGGAGCCAACACCCTTGAAACAAAAATCCATGTTTTTTTTTCGGAAAGTCCGATCATGTGAACGGGGCATTAGCTTGCACACAGGTGGACATCATTTCACTAATTATGTGACTTCTGAAGGTAATTGGTTGCACCATAGCTTTTTATGGGCTTCATAACACAGGGGGTGAATACATACGAACATGCCAATTTTCATTTTTTTATTACTGAAAAATAGTTTTATGTATATATTTTTCTAATTTTACTTCACCAATTTGGACTTTTGTGTTCTGATACATCACATATAATTCAGATAAAAAAAAAAACATTGAACTAAAGGCTGTAATGTAACAAAATAGGTAAAAAGCCAAGGGGGTGAATACTTTTGCAAGGCACTGTATCAATAAATGTACATAAATTATCCATCAATTAACATTAATAATTATTTATCAATTAACATTTAAAATTATTTACAGTATAAAACAGTTTTAATCAAAGTTCTTTATTCAAACCATTTGGTGTGAGACACTTCATTAAAGTGGATGTAAACCCAATGTCATCCTTTGTAAACTACTGCCATAGGGGTTATCTATAAGGATATACATGCCTCCTGCATGTATCTTTACCTGTCAAATGTCTCCCCTCTGTCTGTTATTAGACCCAAAAAACTGCATATTCTGTGGGTGGGTCTGTTGTCTGGAGCTCGGTGGGTGGAGTCATGATATCAGGAGATTCCCCGCCCACCTCTACACTCCTTGTCAATATGCATTTTCTCCTGTGTATTTCTTACACTGAACTTCTGCTTTGATCTCTAACATCCAGTGAAAAGACAGGAGAGTAACCACATGACTTCAGCGTGCCAAATCATGCTGAGGTGTGGAACAGCCAATCCTTGCAGAGCTGCTGAAGAAAGGAGTGGGAGGGAATTAAAAAATACTGCATGTCTCTTAGACTAATGCACAAGATATGTAAATCACCTGTCACTCACGGCAAGGGGGAGTATTTGACAAAGTTTTTCTCAGTTTGTCAAGATTTATCTCACGGAACAATAAAAGAGGATTGCTCAGAGATGGATTAACTCTGTGTGGCAAGACTGGGCTCAAATGATAGGAAATCTTATACTCTACAGTATGATATAATTTTTTTTTTTTCGGATTTACATCCACTTTAACCACTTAACAACCGCGCTATAGCCGAATGATGGCTGCAGCGTGGCCCGATAACTCTGGCAGGGTGCACTGTAACATCCTCCCAAAATCGCGCCCCCTGGGGCGCGCACACGGGAGCATCCGTAACCGCCGGGTCCCGAGGACCCTGTGCATCACGGATCACGGTAAATGGCCACTGACAGGGTGTAGGGGTGATGGGTATGGGGTGCAGCAGCGCTGTCAGCTGGATCTGTAGTGCCCATAGTGCTGCTCTGTGCCCATTGCAGCCTCATCCATCCATCCATGCTCAGCCATCCCTCTGTCATACTCAGCCATCCATCTATACTTATTCATTCATCCATGCTCAGCCATGCCATCCATACTTAGCCATGCCATCCATACTCAGCCATCCATGCTCAGCCATGCCATCCATACTCAGCCATCCATGCTTAGCCATGCCATCTATACTCAGCCATGCCATCAATACTTAGACATCCATACTCAGCCATGGCATTCATACTCAGCCATCCCATCCACCCCCTTCCATATTCAGCCATACCCAGCCATACTCAGCCATACTCAGCAATACCCAGCCATACTCAGCAATACTCAGCCATACTCAGCAATACCCAGCCATACTCAGCAATACCCAGCCATACTCAGCAATACTCAGCAATACCCAGGGGGCACACAATTGCAACTGGGGCTCTTTTTCAAAGTGGGGGTATTTCTATAAGTGGGAGCACTTCTGACTCTGCACTCATCATTAAGGATGAGCTCCAGGGTGTTCGCACAGCCCACGTGCAGAGCACGCCAGGATGTCGGCACTGCGCTGCACTAATCACAGGCAGTGAGACATTTCCCGATCTCTGCAGCTGCGCATCGGGACAATGTCTAACTGCCTGTGATTAGCGCAGCGCAGTGCCTGGCGGGCTCTGCACGTGGGCTGTGCGAACACACCTGAGCTCATCCTTACTCATCATTATCTGATTGATTGTCTCATCTGAAAATCTCTTCTCTCATCCTGCAGGTATGTGCTAACTGAATCATCTCCACCCAAAAACTGAAACACTGCTATCTGCTTTTCTTATGTCTATTTAATAATTGCTAGTATGTTATTTTTGCTTAACCATCTGTAGAACTGTCCACATTACAATGCTTTATTATCTCCATTGTCTTAGCCAAAATTATGGCCCGTTTAACTTTAGTGCCCTCTTGCTAGTCTGTTTCTGAAGTAAGAATTTTGCCCTGTTAACCAGCCAAGCTTTATTACCTCCTGAATTCTAATTGAAATCCACCCACCCCTATCAGTATAAATATAAGCTTCTTTTGGGGGAAGCATTTGCAGGGGGCACTGTCAGGAGACTTCAAGTGTCTCCGCTCGCCGGGCTCTGGGGCGCATGTGCAGTGGACTGGCGCTTCGCCGCACACCCATTCGCGGCCCGATGGTGCGGCGCGTGCGGGTGCACGGCGGTCCCCGTGTGCGCGCCGTCGCCCGTGCGGGTACCCGGTAGCGCGTCACGCTGACGCGTTCGCCGGGGGGAGACTATTTCTGACGACTCCAGCGCCCAGTCTGGTTGCTGGTTCGTCGTCAGCTTCTACTGTCTCCTGTGTCCCTGCTTATCCTGAAACTATCTACTGCTCTTTGTACCGAAACCCTGGCTTATGAATACTGATACCGCTGTCTGCCTGATACCCCTCTGACCCCTGCCTGCTTTTAAAAACGGACTTGCTCTGCCTGATTACCTGGTGCTGACCTCTGCCTGCTAAACGGACTTGCTCTGCCTGATTACCCGGTTCTGACCTCTGCCTGCTAAACGGACTTGCTCTGCCTGATTACCCGGTTCTGACCTCTGCTTGCTAGACGGACTTGCTCTGCCTGATTACCCGGTTCTGACCTCTGCTTGCTAAACAGACTTGCTCTGCCTGATTACCCAGTTCTGACCTCTGCCTGTTTAAACGGACTTCCAGTGCCTTCAGTTTCCCCCCGGCTCTGCACCGCACTGGCCGGTGCATCTCTAGCCTGCAACCTAGTCTGTGACCGGTCCTTCAGTTCCACCTACGGATCTCTCGCATACCGGAAGCCCGTGCCTCCGCGTGCCCCCTCCCTGTATCAACTCCAGGGGTCTGGGTGCGCGTGGTCGTAAGGGCGAGCCGCTCTCGGCATCTTGGCCTCGGTGAGTATTAGTCCGAGGCCGACAGAGCGTGCTCTCCTTTGGAGATCCTGTGTCAACAGGTATCCACTCTTGCTGACTCCGTGCAAAAACTACAGGAGGGATAGACCCAAATTGACAATCGCCTTCAGCAGATTACGGGGTCACTTCCTTCTACAGCCGCAACTCCCGCATCCAGTAGTGGGGGTCCGCTCCCTCAGGCTACCTCCAATCCCACAGTCGTCATGGCGCTCCCGGAACCCAGGGTTCCCACACCGGAACGGTTCTCAGGGGACCGTAAGAAATTCAGGGCCTTCAAAAACGCATGCTCCCTCTACTTCGCTCTCCAGCCCAGAACCTTTTCATCAGAAATTGTTAAGGTGGGATTTGCGATCTCTCTATTGTCCGAGGAACCTCAAACCTGTGCCCAAGGCTTAATGGAACAGAGCAGTCCAGTTCTAAACACAAAAAAATTAAAGAAAAAGAAATTGCGCTAGGTGCATAAAAAAGTTGTAAAAACAATGAAGAAAAATCCTGCTGCTGTACACTATAACCCCGATATGAGGGCACAAAAAACAAAATAAAATTTAAAAAGTGCAGCGCTGGACATGTGAGGTGAATTATGAAATATGATAAACAAATAAATTTATAAAGAAAAATTAATCAAAAAATAAAAAACAGTGATACCGTCATACATATTAATTATGTGAAGTGTTTCTTGAAACGTGATCATATAAACAAAAAGGGGGGGGGGGTCTTTCCTTATAAAAAACTTAAGAGAACACATAAACGTCCACAACAGTGTATTTGATACAAGTGTAGATTTCAGGGGTGCATTCTTCAGTATTCCATGTTGCCCACCACCGAGTAGAAGAATGAAAGGCTTACCAGGTTACCAGGCTTTTTCAGGTTCCCAATAGGGTTGGTTATTTTATGTATTGTAATTTTATAATTAATGTAAGGAGCACGCTATGTTATTGAATTCATAATAGGCATTAACAGGCTTCGGTGGCTCCTTTTTTCTCCCCTTACTATGATATACCAATCTTCCCTACTTTCATTTTTTACACATATTTTTATATTTTATAACTGTTTGAATTTTGGCTGGTGTTACCTCTGGTGCAATATTTTAGTATTCCACTAGATGGCATTGGAAGCGATGCCCTATGTTGTTTGCCTTTATTCTACTAGTTTTGGTGTTTTTGATAGTTTTATAATTAACTAATTTAGCTTTATAACTTTATAAATGTCTATAGACATTATAACAACAACTATGATGAGTTATTTGGCTTATAATTTTATTTTATTTTTTATTGTATATTCCATATTTTATTGTCTATGCCATTTTGCATTCCACTATCTTTTACAAAGCGGCCTGGATACAGGCAGCTGGTGAACTTTAGTGTAATAATCTTAAAAGTCACTAGGTGGCAGCTGGTGAACTTTAGTGTAATACTTTTGAAAAGTCACTAGGTGGCATAGGTGGAATGTCCTTTTGCTGTTATCTTCATGGGGTGAAGTTTATTGGCTTGATGATCCTTCTTTCTAATTGATTAATGAACTCCATGTAGATGGCAATCACCCTCCGCAGCTGATTTTTTTGGAACCTATCAAAATGAAGCAGAGCCTCTTGTGAACCAATCATAGCGTCCTCTCTTTGACGCTTGTGTATTTAGTGCGCATGCGCGTGCGTCGGTGCGTACCCCTGATGACGTCAGTTGTGACAAAACGGCCGTAGGGTCACAACATTGCACGCACCGCGCATGCGCGATTTTAAAACAAACGGCGGTAGTGTCGTGATTTTACTTTGCTCTTCCTTTTTGTTATTTTAATGCTATTTTGCCAATAAAAAGAAAACCAAAAGTCTGCACCAGCGGAGCATCTCCTTTTTTGTTTCTTTTGGCATGGTAAATACCTCTTCTGCATTTGGATTTGTGGAAATTCTCAAGCTTGCCCCATGAGAGGATAGCACTCAGGAGAACATCTACAGCGGATGTTGGCTGGTCGGTTATCTGGCGAGGATTCCTGATGCACCTATCCATCGGTGGCCTCTGGAGTATCCCTGTGGCGGTTTCAGCATATCTACTAAGCCTGTTTTGACCCCCCTGAGTAAGGGCGGTCACAGGCTTTCTGGTAAGCCTTTCATTCTTCTACTCGGTGGTGGGCAACATGGAATACTGAAGAATGCACCCCTGAAATCTACACTTGTATCAAATACACTGTTGTGGACGTTTATGTGTTCTCTTAAGTTTTTTATAAGGAAAGACCCCCCCCTTTTTGTTTATATGATCACGTTTCAAGAAACACTTCACATAATTAATATGTATGACGGTATCACTGTTTTTTATTTTTTGATTAATTTTTCTTTATAAATTTATTTGTTTATCATATTTCATAATTCACCTCACATGTCCAGCGCTGCACTTTTTAAATTTTATTCAGTTCTAAACACAATTGATGCCTTCTTTGAGAGTATGTCCCAGCTATTTGACGACCCGCAGCGTACGGCTACAGCTGAGGCCATCCTGCACCACCTGTCCCAAGGAAGAAGACCAATTGAGGACTATACGGTGGAATTTCGTAAATGGGCGGCCGACACAAATTGGAATGAGCCGGCCCTGCGCTATCAGTACCGCCAAGGCTTGTCCGAGTTACTCAAAGATGAATTAGCCAGGATGGAAACCCCCGCTTCCTCGGAAGAATTAATTCAAGCAGCCACGAAATTGGACAGGCGACTGCGTTAGCGACACTCAGAGCGCTTCCAAGGCCCGCGCCTTGCCCGGAAGGCTGCCCAGACCTCCGTCGGCCCAGCCCCCATCCTCAACAACAGCTGCTACTACACCAGTTCCTGAGGTCGAACCTATGCAGCTCGGCCTGGTCCAGGCTCCGCTGACCTCTGAAGAGAGGCAATGCAGACGGCAGTCCAACCTGTGCCTCTATTGCGGAGGAGCTGGACACTTCCTGCACAACTGTCCAATCAGGCCTAGTAAGTTACCACAGCCAAATGTGATGAACTGTCCAAACAACAGTATCCCAAAGACTTACGTGATGTTGTTTGTTTCCCTACAGCTTCCGGAAGGGGAGACCCGCTTGCAGGCCATCATTGATTCCGGAGCGTGCAGTTGCTTCGTAGATGCTGCCTTGGCCCACAGTCTGAATATTCCTCTGCAAACCAAAGCTCAAGGTCTATGGGTACATCTGGCCGACGGATCCCTTCCTCGTTCAGGACCCATCACCCAGGAAACCCAACCTATTCTTGTAACCACCGATTCCGGCCATCAGGAATTTCTATGGCTCGACCTTATTCATTCGCCCATCTTTCCTGTTATACTGGGCTTGCCCTGGTTACAGGCTCATGACCCACAGATCAAATGGAGTACCAAGGCGGTATCTTTCTCCTCTCAGTATTGCTCTCAACATTGTCTTCTCACGGCTCCTAAGGTCTGTGCTACGATTACTGTTCCATCAGGCAGCCTCCAACATGTCCCCTCTGAGTACCTTAAGTTCCAAGAAGTCTTCAGCAAACAAATGGCTGATCGCCTACCACCTCATCGGTCTTACCACTGTCCGATCGACCTCCTGCCCGAATCCGAAGTCCTGTTTGGCCGTATATTTCCTCTCTCGGAAACTGAGCTAGAGGCTCTCAAACAATATATCGATGAGAATCTCAAAAAGGGCTTCATCCGTCCCTCGTCCTCACCTGCCGGAGCCGGTATCTTTTTTGTTGGGAAGAAGGATGGTTCTTTGAGGCCTTGTGTAGATTATCGGCAGCTCAATAACATCACTATCAAAAACCGGTATCCACTGCCGCTCATTCCCGAGCTGTTTCAACGGTCCTGATTAGCTAAAGTGTTTTCTAAACTCGACCTCCGGGGTGCCTACAGTCTCGTCAGGATCAGGGCTGGGGACGAGTGGAAAACGGCTTTTAGGTCCAGGTTCGGGCACTTTGAGTACCTAGTGATGCCATTCGGACTCTGTAATGCCCCGGCCACCTTCCAACACCTGGTGAATGATATATTCCGAGAATACCTGGATGACTTCCTTGTTGTATACCTGGATGACATTCTTATTTTCTCCTCCACTCTTGAAATGCACAGGGGGCATGTAAAAAAGGTCCTTACCATACTAAAACAACACAAGCTATACCTGAAAGCTGAAAAAGTGAATTCGAAAAATCGACCATACAATTTCTTGGGTTCATCCTTTCAACCAATGGGGTCGCAATGGACCCACAAAAGATTCAGGCAATTCAGGAATGGCCGGCCCCATCTGACAAAAAGGGGCTACAGCGGTTTATAGGGTTTGCCAACTTCTATCGAAAATTTATTGTTGGATTCTCTGCTATTGTGGCACCTATCACTCAACTAACCCGTCAGCACGGTTCTTTTCAGTGGTCCCAAGCCGCTCAAGAAGTTTTTCTGAAATTGAAGACGTTGTTCAGTTCCGCCCCGATTCTTCGTCATCCTGACCCGACTCAACCATTTGTACTGGAAGTAGACGCATCGGAAAACGCAACTGGAGCAATTCTTTCCCAGAGACAGGGACCTAAAGCCATTCTACATCCTGTAGCTTTCGCATCCAGGAGACTCAGCCCGCCGGAACTCAATTATGATGTGGGTGACAGCGAGCTGCTGGCCATAAAGTTCACTTTGGAGGAATGGAGGTATTTGCTGGAAGGTGCAGTACACCCGGTCATGATCTTTACGGATCACAAAAATCTAGAATACCTCCGAACAGCAAAATGACTAAAACCCCGACAAGCCCGTTGGGCTCTTTTCTTTTCCCGTTTTAACTTCCATATATCCTACAGACCTGGTGCAAAGAACGGAAAGGCAGACGCACTCTCTCGGATGTTCTCCGCAGATTTCCAAACATCGGAACCAAGCACTATCCTCTCTCCACAAAACTTCCTTGGACTGACTCAGGCAGACCTAATGTCATTCATCAGATCCTCATCTAACTTGTGTACTGAACCAGAGGTACATTCCTTGAAGAAATATGAGGATCTTTTTTGGATTCGAGGGAAAATTTTTGTACCGCAAGAGACACAGCCTTTAACCCTTAAAATATGTCACGACCATAAATTGGCGGGGAATTTCGGGATAAAGAAGACGTCTGGGATGATTTCTCGCTCCTTCTGGTGGCCTGGGTGGAGACGGGATTGTAAGCAGTACGTGGCGTCCTGCCCTCTGTGTCAACGGAACAAGGGCCAAAACGCTAAGTCCTGGGGCTTGCTCAAGCCTTTGCCCGTTCCGGAACGGCTGAATTTGCCTATAACAATTCGGTTCATGCCTCTACCAACCAAACACCCTTCTGGGCAAATTGTGGGTTCCACCCTACGTTTCTTTCTAATGACATCCCTGAAATTACAGTTCCTGCAGTCCAAGACAGGATAACCTCGTTGCAATCCAACTTTCAGAAAATCCAAGACATGTTACACAAGGTGCAAGAGGATTACAAAAAAACAATACGATCGGGGCAGGAGGGTGAATCCAAAGTTTGACTTAGGAAAGGAGGTCTGGCTATCCACCACTAACCTTAAATTACCTTTGCCATCTCGAAAACTTGGGCCCAAGTTCATCGGTCCTTTCCAAATCAAGAGAATCATTAACCCTGTGGCTGTTGAGCTAGCACTACCCAAGACGTACCGGATTCATCCTGTTTTCCATGTATCCTTGTTGAAGCCTGTTGTGCCCAGCCCTTTTTTGGGAAGAGGAGAACCTCCTCCTCCGCCGATCAGTGTGGATGGCGAAAACGAGTTCGAGGTGGAATCCATCCTGAACTGTAGAAAGAAGGGCAGGCAGCTACAGTACCTGATCCAGTGGAAGGGTTACCCACCTGAAGACAATTCTTGGGAACCCGCTAGGAACCTGCATGCACCACGCTTAATTCAAGCCTTCCACCAGGATCACCCGGAATTGATGTCTAGCCTGAGCGTCCAGTGTCCGCCCTTAGGAGGGGGGCACTGTCAGGAGACTTCAAGTGTCTCCGCTCGCCGGGCTCCGGGGTGCATGCGCAGTGGACTAGCGCTTCGCCGAACACCCGTCCGTGGCCCGATGGTGCAGTGCGTGCGGGTGCACGGAGGTCCCCGTGTGCGCGCTGTCGCCCGTGCGGGTACCCGGTAGCCCATCACGCTGACGCGCTCGCCAGGGGGAGACTAATTCTGACGACTCCAGCGCCCAGTCGGGTTGCTGGTTCGTCGTCAGCTTCTCCTGTCTCCTGTGTCCCTGCTTATCCTGAAACTATCTACTGCTCTGTGTACCGAAACCCTGGCTTATGAATACTGATACCGCTGTCTGCCTGATACCCCTCTGCCCCCTGCCTGCTTTAAATGGACTTGCTCTGCCTGATTACCTGGTTCTGACCTCTGCCTGCTAAACGGACTTGCTCTGCCTGATTACCCGGTTCTGACCTCTGCTTGCTAAACGGACTTGCTCTGCCTGATTACCCGGTTCTGACCTCTGCTTGTTAAACGGACTTGCTCTGCCTGATTACCCGGTTCTGACCTCTGCTTGCTAAACGGACTTGCATACCAGAAGCCCGTGCCCCCGCGTGCCCCATGCTTCCTGTATCAACTCCAGGGGTCTGGGTGAGCGTGGTCGTAAGGGCGAGCCGCTCTCGGCATCTTGGCCTCGGTGAGTATTAGTCGTGACAGGCACACATTTGCAACTGTGGCTCTTTCTCAAAGTGGGGCTATTTCTATAAGTGGGAGCACTTCTGACTCTGCACTCATTGAATGCACAAAGCGAAGGGACACAAGAAAAAACTATGAAAAATGCCACACAGACATCAGGTGGCCTTGTTCACCCCTTCAGCTCTTTCTCCTTGTAACATGCATTCTCTACCACTTCTTTTGACAGCTCTGTCTATCCTAAAACTATCTGTCCTTCACCCCTCTTCTCCCTCCCACAGCATATATATATATATATATATATATATATATATATATATATATATATATATATATCACCCTCACTTCTGTCCTCTCCTTATTACTGCACCCACAATTTCCTGCTAATTCTAAATCCACACACACTAAAAATCTCCAAGACCCTGGGGCATGTCCCTTCATATAAATCCCATTCCCATATTACCTCCCTCACCCTCCTGCTTCTCCTAACCTCTGGAGATATATCCCCAAACCCTAGGCCTCCATCATTTAACTGTACCCCATGCACACATCACCCTGTACCCTCTGGCAGCAGCCGCAATCAACACAATTTAGTTCCCATTTCTATTCCTCCTAAGACCAGGCTCCCTTTCTTTTGTGCCCTTTGGAACTCCCGCTCTGTCTGCAACAAACTCACCTTTCTCCATGACCTCTTTATCGCCAACTCATTTAACTTACTCGTCATTACCGAAACCTGGCTCCTCGAATCCGAAAACTGCGTCTTCTGCTGCCCTATCCCATGGTGGTCTTCTCTGGACGAACTCCCCCAGATCCAGTGGACGTAAGGGAGGAGGCGTCGGAATCCTTCTAGCCCCACATAGCACCTTTCGGGTACTTCAGCCACCTCCCTCTCTGTCACTCTCCTCTTTCGAAGCACACTGCATTTGTTTTTTCACTCCAGTTCCTCTAAGGATAGCTGTGATCTACAGACCCCCTGGACCAGTATAAACCTTTCTTTATGACTTCTCTGCCTGGCTACCCTACTTTCTTTCCTCTGAAATCCCCACAATCATTCTCGGATTTCAACATCCCTTCTAATACTAACACTCCTGCCCCTTCTCTGATCACCACCTTATTAGTTTCATTCTCTCCCTCTCCTCCACCTCCTCTCCCTCCAACTTCCTAAAAGTTACCTGCAGAAACCTATGTCATCTCAACCCTTCTCTTCTCTACTCTGCTATTGACAACCTCTACGACAAAATCTCACCCCTGTCCTGCACCAACCTAGCCACTTCTGTCTACAACGCTTCACTTCTAGCCTCACTGGACTCACTGGCCCCCCTCACTACACACAGAAGCAGGCCCCGACCCCTTCAACCTTGGCAAACAGATGATACTAGAAGTATGAAAAAACGTAGTCGTGCTTATGAGCGCCTGTGGCATAAGACTAAGTCTCAGATAGATTTCAACCAATATAAATCTGCCCTCCAAAAATACAATTCCAGCCTCCACTCTGCCAAGCAGACCTATATTATCACTCTCATTAGCAACTTATCATCCTGTCCCCGTCAACTCTTCTCTACCTTCAACTCTCTACTTTGTCCTCCACCGCCTCCACCCGCCAACTCACTCACTGCCCAGGAGATCGACAATCACTTCAAACAGAAGATTGATACAATTCACGAGGAGATCTCTACTGTTCCGATACCCTCCACGCTTTACACTTCATGCCCACAGGCACAATCATTATTTCCCTCTTTCAACCGCACCACTATAGACAAGGTTGCTAAACTACTTGGTAATGTCCACCTTACCACCTGCCCTCTGGATCCTGTTCCCTCACAAATGTTACGTTCACCCTCTGGCTCTATGCTATACTCTCTAACCCACATCTTCAATCTCTCCCTCTCTTCTGGCATCTTCCCCAACTCTGTAAAACATGCACTTGTCAGACCCATACTTAAAAAGCCTTGAATGAATGAATGAATGAATGAGTGACTTGTATAGCGCTACCTATGCGAACTGAATCGCCTCAGGGCGCTTTTTTGCTCTTCACTGGGCCCATCCAATCTTAACAACCTATGCCTCATCTCCTTGCTCCTCTTCTTATCCAAACTCCTCGAATGTCTGGTTTACAACTGACTGAGCGTCCACCTCGCTGATAATAGCCTTCTTGATCTCCTTCAGTCTGGATTTCGTCCTCAATACTCCACAGAAACTGCTCTCCTAAAACTAACAAACGATCTACTATTGGCCAAAACCAATTGACACTATTCTGTACTCCTACTCCTGGACCTCTCTGCTGCCTTTGATATGGTTGGCCACCCCCTCCTCCAAAAACTCCACGCCTTTGGTCTCCGTGACTGTACCCTTCACTAATTCTCTTCCTACTTATCCAACCGCACCTTTAGCGTTTCTTACAACTCTACTTCCTCCTCTCCTCTTCCTTTCGCTGTTGGGGTCCCCCAAGGTTCTGTTATTGGACCTCTCCTATTTTCAATCTACACCTCCTCCATGGGTCAACTGATAGCCTCCCATGGCTTCCATGGCTTCCAATACCACCTCTACGCTGACGACACCCAAATCTATTTCTCTACCCCTCAGCTCACTCCCTCTGCGTATCACTAATATACTATCAGATATATCAGTCTGGATGTCACACCACTTCCTCAAACTCAATCTATCCAAAACCAAACTTATAACTTTTCCTCCCCCATATGCCCCTTCCCCTGATCTCTCTATCAAAATCGATGGCACAACTATAAGCTCATACCCACATGCCAAGGTTCTAGGTGTAGTCCTGGACTCTGAACTCTACTTTAAGCAACACGTCCAATCACTGTCCAAATTCTGCCCCCTCAACCTCCGCAACATCTCCAAAATACGCCCCTTTCTAACCAATGACACAACAAAGCTCTTAATTCACTCGCTGGTCATCTCTCGCCTCTACTGCAACTCCCTTCTCATTGGCTGAACTCTACATAGTCTATCATCTCTTCAATCCATCATGAATGCTGCTGCCAGACTCATCCACCTTACCAATCGCTCTGTGTCTGCTACTCCTCTCTGTCAATCCCTCCACTAGCTTCTGCTCGGCCAAAGATTTTCATTCAAAATACTAACAACTACGTACAAAGCCATCCACAACTCTGCCCCCAGCTACATTACTGGCCTAGTCTCTAATACCAACCTACTCGTTCTCTTCGTTTCTCTCAAGACCTCCTGCTCTCTAACTCCCTCGTCACCTCCTCCCATGCTCGCCTCCAGGACTTTTCCAAAGCTTTTCCAATACTATGGAATGCCCTACTCCAATCTGTCCACTTATCTCCTACTTTATTAGCTTTTAGACGATCCCTGAAGACCCTTCTCTTCAGAGAAGCCTACCTTACCCACACCTAACAACTGTATTTTAATTTTCTCCATCAGCTCATCCCCCACAGTTATTACCTTTTTTTTTCCACTTGACCCTCCCTTCTAGATTGTAAGCTCTAACGAGCAGGGCCGTCTGATCCCTCCTGTATTGATTTGTATTGTAAGTGTACTGTCTGCCCTCATGTTGTAAAGCGCTGCACAAACTGTTGGCACTATATAAATCCTGTATAATAATAAAAATAATAATACCCAGCTATACTCAGCCATAGCCAGCTATACTCAGCCATACTCAGCCATACCTAGAAATACCCAGCTTTACCCAGCCATACTCAGCAATACTCAACCATACCCAGCAATACTCAGCCATACCCAGCAATAGTTAGCCATACCCAGCAATACTCAGCCATACCCAGCAATACTTAGCCATACTCAGCCATACCTAGAAATACCCAGCCATACCCAGCCATTCTCAGCCATACTCAGCCATACTCAGCCATACCAAAAATGACACTCAAAATAGATTCTCCTACTCATCCTGAGTATGGCTGAGTATGGCTGAGTATGGCAATACTCAGCCATACCCAGCCATACCCAGTAATAACCAGCCATATTCAGCCATACCCAGCAATATTCAGCCATACCCAGCAATACTCAGCCATACTCAGCCATACTCAGCCAAACTTAGCCATACTCAGCCATACCCAGCCAGACTAAGCCATACCCAACAATGCTCAGCCATACTCAGCAATGCCCAGCCATACCCAGCAATACTCAGCCATACCCACCAATACTCAGCCATACTCAGGAGGAGTAGGAGAATCTATTTTGAGTGTCATTTTTGGTATGTACATGCTATGTGGTAGAAATATTGTATAAATGGACAACTTTGTGTAAAAAAAAAAAAATGTGTTTTCATTTTTTTCCACATTTTCCAAAAACTTGTAGAAAAAAATGACATGTTCAAAATGCCTTAAAGAGGTGTTTTTTTCCAAAATTGGGTAATAATGTCTCACACATGTGGTATTGCCATACTCAGGAGAAGTAGTATCAGTGAGATACTACATTAAACCCTTGATGTGCCAGGGCTTGAAAACAATTATGCACCTGCACCCTAAAATCAAAATTCGTATATTTATTGTGTGGAGTAGAAGGGCGAGACTGATGCTATTGCTGGTTATCCACTCTCCCCTGACCCCACTGCTGATTCCTATTGTACTGTAGAGGAGGTCTCGGCGATTGCCAATCCCTCCTATTAGAATTGTTCTGTGTATTCACATGAGGGAAGGGTCGTTTGGGGGTATTATTTTTGTTCTTAGTGTTCTGATATACTGGACCTCTACTATTTACTCCATTTTTTGGTATAGAGCCACTAGTTGATCCAGCATTCCCCACCTTAACAGGTGGTTCAATGTTCGATGAACAATCTGTATTTTACCAAAGATAAATATTATCGGTATTAAAATCAAACAAATCCCTCCTAAATTTCTTTACCTTCTTTTTCTGAGTGTCTCGGTCTACTTTTTCCAATTTTTTCCTAATGGCGATATTGAACTCTTTCATTTCATTAGAATCTTTTATTGGATCCAAATGTATTTGTAAATCCTTCATTTTAGTGCATGGTCTCTCCAATTTCACTTTCTTTCTTCTCCAGCCACTTGTCCATGAATACTTTGTCAGTCAAACCATCCTGGGGAGCAACCTCCCATCTCATACTTCTAAAAATTAGGTTTTCCTTTAGATAATGCTCAAAAGTAAATCCATCCCAACAGGTCTTCACCTGCTTTTCTAATGTGTTCTCTAACATTTTAAATAAAGTTATAGACTGGTTTGCTGAAAATAGATTTTGCGTCAAACGATCTATTTGATAAGAAATTAATACCTTCCATGGCAGCAAATGTTAAACAAAGTTAAAGTAAGCCCACAAGATCTCATAACGCCCTCAATTGGGATCTGTACACTGTGCCTCGGGTAGAAAATAGTGTAATTATAAATGAGCAGCCACTTTTAAAAAATCAACATGTATAGAACTACCTGATATAAATGAATAAAGGTAACAAGTAGCGCTAAAGGGTAAAAAATATATATATATCAAAAACACATTAAGCTGCACACCAAATTGTGGTAATGTGTAAAAAAACAAAATAAAGTCCATAGATAAACTTGATAGAGCAGAATCTATGAGTCATCAGTTGATAAGTCAATCTGACACCACACCACATGAACAAGTGTGTCTCCGCTCCCCAGTTGGATGTGAACTCACCAGAAAATTTGCCTCACACTCTTGTGTTTTGGCAAACAAACAGTAAATTCGTGAGATGTAAACAATCCAAGGTAAGAAGGAGGGACAACTAAATGAGGGAATCTTCAATTTAAGTAAGTTTGAATTGAATTATAAAGAATTAAACATGCTAAATCTGGAACTTAAATGTGCGCCAAAGAAACCCCTAAACAAGTTCAATATGTATATTGATACACATAAATATATCCGAAGCTTAAATATGAAAAAATATTTTCTCAGCCACCCTGCTTATCCTACGAATAGAATAGTAGGGGCATATAATCAGATAGATAGTGGGTTAGTGGGTTACATAAATCCATTTTTAACCCTCAAAATAATTGCAGTCATCATATTGAGGTTTTTAAGGGTTTAGTTTTAAAAGATTTAGAGAAGTTACAACTAGACATGTGCATTCGTTTTCGTCCGAATGCATTTTAGTCCGAACTTCAGGCATTTTCGTTATCGTTTTAACAAACGATAACGAAAGTACAGAATCCGAGAAACGAAAGATCCGACATAAACAAATGCTTTATTTTCATTTTCGTTGCTACAACAGTTCGATATAGATAGGATATTCGACATGATGATGACAATAACAATCTGTGTCCATCAAACCTGTGGTCGAATGTGCCTAACCTTAACTCTATTAGTCCAAGATTATTCTACATAGAGAGAAAAGATTCAACATAGAGAGAAAGGATTCGACGTAGGGGAGAAAAGATTTGACGTAGGGGATAAAAGATTCGACGTAGGGGAGAAAAGATAAATAAAAATAACGATGATGATGAATGTTATTGGCTGATTGTAACCAAAGAGGAGGAGCAGTAAAATAGCTAAAACTAAGTACACACGTACTTAGGCTTATGGTGTCTGTTGAAAGTTCTAAGAAGATTCGACGGAGCAGGTAAACTATACAGCGTTTTACAGTTTAGCTGCTCCGTCGAATCTTCTTTGAACATTCAACAGAAACCATAAGCCTTCAATGACAGATTCGACCTTAATTTGGATTTCCGGACGAATGCAATTTTTAACGAAAAACTAAATAAATAAAAACGAATTTCGGGAGTAACTAAATAAATTTATTTTTAGGACGAAATTCCGAAACAAAATATTTCAGTGTGCACATGTCTAGTTACAACCAAAGAAAGGAGTCAACACCGAGTATATCAGAAATGGGATTAAATCATTGGAAGGAAGAAATAATATCATTATAAGCCCAGCTATTAAAGTGGTGTAGTGGTATTGGATAAGGAATTCTATCACAATCAATATGTATGTTGGGTGATAAGAATACGTACAGAAGACTGACAAGTGACCTTTCAGATATTTATACTAAACAGTTAAATGAGTTGAAAATAGAAGAAAAATATTTTAATGGGACTTTAAATGAGGGATAATGGGGCCGTTCAAGTCCCCTCTTCCATCCCGGTTCAACAATTGCATAAAGAGAGCAGTAGGCGGGACTTTGACGAAGCACACGGAAGCATAGAACAAATTGAATGGAAAATAGCTTTTAATTGGTTCTGGTTGTCACTAAGTTCTCATATTCAATTATTTTAAATTATTTAATGCATTTTGCCATATAAAAATATATTTACAGTTTTACAATTCATTAAAACCAAATATTGCACATTGTTTGACATTCCAACAAGGAGTTAGTATATATTGTGAGATACATGATGATTAAAACATGATTACATGAAACGGCATAAGCAATTATACCGATTAATGCCAGGCAAAAATATCACTGGATTAAAATAAATAAAGGGAACAAATGAAAAGGAACAGCCATTATGAGTTCATAAATGTATACACTCGGTTGTTGTTAGCTCTGCACGTTTCAAGGCCTTATAGCCTATCATCAGAAGAAAAACCGTGGTAAATATCTATAAGAAAAGAAACAATAGTATTTAGATATAAGGAAAGACCCAGAGAACTAACCCCGGACATGAGAGATCCCCCCATGAAATCAATCAGTCTGCACACTTACATGTGGGTCCTCGCAGCAGTGGTGAGGCCATGAAACACCCCCGGACCAACCAGAAAGGCCCCATCCAGGAGCACGTGGGTCAAAGTGTGTAAGAAGATAGACATGAATGGGGTGACTCCAGTGAGAAACTGCTGTGAAAAAAACAAAATGTGTTGCCTGTAGAATTGTAGAAACTAGCAATAGGGGATACACTCATTTCTCTAATCTAGAGGGAAAGACCTTCCAAATAGAAGAGTTCATTACTTGTAATACATCATATGTGGTATACTTATTATGGTGTCCATGTGGTCTATTTTATATAGGAAAAGATTGTTACGTATAGCGGAACATTTGGCTAACACTAAGATTGGTTTCAGGAAACATAGCGTATCTTTACACTTTAGGGAGAAACATAATAGAGACCCCACTCTATTACAGTTCTGTGGCATAGATTGTGTATTTCCCTCTTGGAGAGGATCTAATCGAGTGAGGGACCTGTCCCAGAGGGAGACTAAATAGATGTTTTTAATGAAGTGTCTCACACCAAATGGTTTGAATATAGAACTTGATTTAAACTGTTTTATAAATAATTTTTAATGTTAATTTATAAATAATTATTATTGTTAATTGATGGCTAATTGATGTACATGTATTGATAAATGACTACTATATCGAGGATCTCAAATACCACCAAAAGAAAGCTCTATTTGTGGGAAAAAAAGGATGTCAATTTCGTTTTGGTGTAACGTTGTACGGCCGTGCAATTGTCAGTTAAAGCAACGCAGTGTCGAATTGAAAAAAGTGCTCTGGTCAGGAAGGGGGTAAAATTTTCTGAGGCTGAAGCGGTTGCCTGGCCATACAGCTAATCCCAGGATGAATTCACTATGACGAAATGTGTCGGAACGTGGCTGTACGGCCAGGGCCGCTGATAAGCCAGTACAACTGACCCTGTTGTACCGGGCCCGGCCACCAGGGGGGACCCGAGCAATCTGAACAGATTGCAGAAGAAAAAAAAAGTCTTTCTCCAACTCCCCCTCCTCCGCTCCTCCCTTAGCAGCTGCTCTCAATGAGCACTCACTCCAGGCTAAATATCTCAAAGGCAGACTGGGAGATACTGTAGTTTGAGTGGGCGGGAGGGGGTGTGGCCGGCTTCGAGGTTCTTCTGGTGTGCACTGTGTACACATGAGCTGCATTATGGAGGCAGTGGATCTGGATTCTCAGGGGACTACAGGTTAGCCCAGACACACTAACTGCAATGTAAAGTCTAATGTCTGCTTTTTCATGTAGCACAGCTGTCCTGACTGTGAGAAATTGGGTTTTAAACTGCACTGCCCAATTTCTCACAGAAATGCTACATGAAAAAGGAGATGCCATCAATGTCAGCAAACCCCACTTTTTATTACTTCTGTCTAAAT
Source organism: Lithobates clamitans (assembly GCA_037952925.1). Taxonomy (NCBI): domain Eukaryota; kingdom Metazoa; phylum Chordata; class Amphibia; order Anura; family Ranidae; genus Lithobates; species Lithobates clamitans. Next base: position 799,900 of record JBBGZY010000802.1, read on the forward strand.
TTTTAGATTACTGGATCACACCATGCCTGGAGCTGAATCACACAGGAACGCACTGTGGGTTCCTGTGCAATGCACATGTGGGTCTGTGCAGTGCAATTTCAAGCTTATTCATTTTGAATGGGATAAAATTGCAATGCACCACAGGAGTGTATGCACTACTTTTTAACATGCACTGCAACCAGATCACATGGTGATCTGGGGCTGGCAGGTGCAGGGCAACACACACTACGTTTGCAACCTGCGTTTGAGGTGTCATTAACTTTTTATTGACACCTGCTGCAGATCGCAAAAGCAGTGCATTTTGCATGGCATGGTGTGAACTGGCCCTTAGACATATTATTACTTCTCATTAAAAGTTTAGAAATTTTTTTTTTTTTTTAAAGTGGGCTTAGCTGACATAAATGGCATCTTTTTCTTTACCATATAGAAGAGTATTAACACAAAAATTAGCTAGGGTATTAGATTACTGGGTACCATCATCCTACATTGATATATTGAAAGGGGATGGGGGGAGAAGAGCAAGGCCTACTCCAACTAAGCCCTACCTCCCCATAAGGAAATTAATGGACTATAGCGGTACCCAATTAGAACATAGAACATAGATAAAATTTATATTTATTGAGATACAAAACAATAAAATATATACAGTGTATAAACTAAGTTGCTTTGTTGTACACTGTATATAATTTATTATTTTGTATCTCAATAAATTGAAATTTTATCTATGTTCTATGTTCTAATTGGGTAACGCTAGAGTCCATTAATTTCCTTATGGGGAGGTAGGGGTTAGTTGGAGTAGCCCTTACTCTTCTCCCCCCCATCCCTTTTCAGTTCTTCTTTACCATGTAGAACTGTTTGACTATGACAAATTGGACAGTGCAGTTTTGAACGCAGCACAGTATCATCTGCATCCTACGCACAGTCATCTTAGACTAACCACACCCCTTTAAGCCATGCCCAATAATTAAGCATAATTTAAACCACGTCCATTTTCCAGCTCTGTGTGGCACATATTTTTAAATTAGCCACGCCCACAATTTAGCCTTTATGTATACCCTAGCCTCTCTGTATAGGGGCGGGGCCAGGGGTAGGGCTGAAGGAGGGACCAGGGGTGGGGCTGATGGAGGCCCCATCAGGTAGGCTGTACAGGCCCCCATGATTTCTATCAGTGGCCCTGTGTACGGCAACCAGAAGTGACATTCACACTCCACCAGAAATGACGCTCCGTGTGTTTTGAACATCAGGTCGGGTGAGAAGTGACACATTGTTGTGTGTGTATGTGTTTGTAAGCGTGTCAGAACCCCATGGGGCCAAGGACCGTGCTATACTGCAGATGGACACCGGCAGCAAAAAAGCGCCCTGAGGCGATTCAGTTCGCATAGGTAGCGCTATACAAGTCACTCATTCATTCATTCATTCACATACTTTATGACGGGGTATCTCTGGCATCTCCACCATATCAATGCTTTTTTAATTTGCCTGTTTGTAAGTACAGTACCATCAGGCTGTGGTTTTTAATAAAAGTCTTTGATGGTTTGACAATATCACACTATCAGGAATCTTATTTTCTCCACATATTACCTGCTGTGGAACACGTGTGGACGGAATTCACTTGAACCCTGAGGTGGTTAACTGCTTGTGTCATGGTTATGCAGTAATCTTTCTCTGTCAGCTTACCTGCTCCTCATGTGTTCAGACTAAGAGGCCAGCCCCTCACACCTGGCTGGTTTTATAACCTCTCCTCTAAGCATGGCCCCACCCCAGGCCCTATCAGGGAACCCTATATTAACCTGTGTACTGCAAGCCAGCAGTGTTGATCAACCATTGTGTGTTAGCTTTCGTGTGTACTTGTGTTTCCTACGTCTGATTCCAGTTACCGACTTTGCCCTGTTCTCGACTATTCCTGTCTGCTCGTGACCCTGACCTTTGGCATGTCCCCGACTATCCCTGTTACCCTGAACCTTGGCGTGAACTCTGTCTGCTTGTGGCCCTGACCTTGGCTTATTCCCTTACTATCCCTATCCTCCTGTGGCCTACTGTGGGTATGAGCTGAGGGACCCTGGGGGTCGCGACCTGGAGCCAGTTGCAGCCCAGTCCATCCTCACCACTAGAGGCTCTGGTGAACATCTGCTGGCTCTTAGACTCCGCGCCCCAGGGAATCTTACGCTCTAACCCCAGTGGGATCCATGCTGGTGTTCCAGCGGCCCTGCCTTCCTTACCACCCTGACTCCCATCTGCAGCAGTCAGCCGTAGGGTCCACTACCTTGCGGTGCACTCCTGATCCCAATGGTGTGCATCTGTCACCTAGCCTGACAGCTTGTTTGCCAAAACACAAGAGTGTGAGGCAATATTTTCTGGTGAGTTCACATCCAACTGGAGAGTGGAGATACACTTGTTCATGCGGTGTGGTGTCAGATTGACTTATCAACTGATGACTCATAGATTCTGCCCTATCAAGATTATCTGTGAACTTTATTTTGTTTTTTTTACACATTATCACAATTTGGTGTGTAGCTTAATGTGTTTTTGATATATATATTTTTTACCCTCAGTGCTACTTACCTTTATTCATACTGTATGTATCGGGTAGTTCTTAGCAAATAGATTGAAAGTTTTTTTTTAATATTTACTTGTTTTAAACATTTTTTTTAGACTTCACTAGTTGTTTACAGGTTTGTGGCCTAGGTCAGAATGATGTCCTACATCTCAGGGGTATTCATTTGCATTTGTTTTCTTTCATCTGAAGAAGGGGAGGAGGAGCTTTTTCAGCTAAGCACAACCTCCTGACTGCATCCCTGACATAAGGGCAGATGGATTCCTGGATGTAAATTCTGCACAAATCATCTGCCATTACTCAAGATGGCCATGGCTAGACATGCTATGTTTTTCAAAGTGATTTCTCAACAAAATAAAGCATGGAGACATGGATGGATGGGTTAGTGAGCTTGCTTTGAATATTAACCACTTTTCCCAGGTGGACGTCATATGACGTCCTGGGAGTGAAGTGGTTATTTGTGATGCTGTCAGCACCTACAGGCATCATCCTGATATCAAATTTTACAATAGGAAAAGAAAATGCAGTCCCAGGTGAGTGATGTAACCAGTTAGGCTGGGGAATGGACTCCTCCCAGGGGGGCTAGCCTCGGCTCACCGGCCGTGCAATTTGGATAAAAGGAATGGATGGCTGCACACCGAGGTAGTGATGAATCCCTTTATTGTAAAATCTGTAACATTAATAACACCACAGGACAGGCAAACAGGTACAAGTAGACATGTTGCGCTTATTCATTCTCATGCATCAAATTTTACAACTGGAGTTTCCCTGTAAAGTAGAAGTCACTTGAGTAGCTAAACAGACACTTGATAACTTCTGCAAGTGGAAGAAAGGGGGCCTCCCCTCCCTGCTGTCACCGTTACCTTTTACCGGACTCTCCCTTCTGATCGGGGAGCCCAGGACCGCTATGGCTGGTGGCATTGGATGAACTACACAGAGAGAGGGGAACTCATCTTGTTCCTCCTTCTCTGTGACCCCAAAAAACCTGAAGAGATGAAGATTTTGTCATTTCTTGTTTTGGTTCTTTGTTTATTTAGCCGTTAGCAGCCAGGGAAGCAGCCAATCAGACCAATCTGTGTCTGATCGCCTGCATTGCAGGCCAGAGGAGAGATCTGGGGTCTAATAGATCCCAGATCTCTCCATAAAGAGGACCTGTCATGGCCCATGCTATCACAAGGGATGTTGTTCATCCCTTGTGACAGCAAAAAAAAATAAAAATAAAAGGACAGTATAAAAAAGTTCTAAATAAAAAAGATAAGTAATAATAATAAAAACTTTAAAACATCCCCACGTGCTCATGTGGAAATGAGGACGCATATGTAGGTTACATATTTAACAGTGATTGCCCCACACATGTGAGGTATTCTCGCGAGCATAAGACCAAGAGAAAACATTAACTTATGCCATAAAATTCATCAAAGTGTATTTTTAAAAACAAAACTGCTGCACAAATACCGTGTGACATAAAAATTGCACCCACCATTTTATTCTCTAGGACAGTGATGGCGAACCTATGGCACGCGTGCCACAGCTGACACGCAGAGCCCTCTCTGTGGGCACGCCAGCTATACTGGGAAGCCGCCGCCACTGCCTGGGCACTCTAATCCTCCACCCCCGCACGGTGAAGCTGCGGGAGTGAGAAGTGCAGCGGCACTGTGACAAGGGGAGAAGCGAGCGTGAGTTATCAGTGTATTTCTCCTGCTTGCCCCCTTCTTTTGTCAACCAGCGATAGAGAGGAACAGTAAGCGGTGCGTGCAGAGATTGCCGCCCAGTCTAATTCCTCCTGCCTCCCCATTGGCTGCAGCCAGGGACCAATGAGGAGCCAGGACAAGTGCACCATGGGACATGTAGCCCTGGAAGACTATGGGTCCATTTTAATGTCGAGCCCAGCATCACCACCCAGAGATAGAGAGATAGTGTCATGCCTGCAAGGGAGAGAGACTGGAGCAGCATGCTGTGTGCCAGGGGACAAAGCAGCTGTCAGGATACCACCCCTGCAGTGCCAATTGCAGGTGTCGCCACGGGCAACCGAGAGTGAGACGACATCTGTTTGGAGGAAGCACTGTTGCTGTGTTGCTGGGATTGGTGAGTGAGAGGCCATTATCTGTGGCTGTTACTAATTGCATTGTTGGCACTTTGAAAAAAAAAAGTTGGCTTTGTGTTGCAGTTTGGGCACTCAGTTTGGGTTTGCCATCACTGCTCTAGGGCATCTGCAAAAAAAAAAGTATATATATAATATATATTTAAATATATAAGGTTCCTTTGTCATACCCTGCCAGAAATTGTGAAATGTTTGCATTAATATTGAAAATATGACTGATCATGCAAAAAAACTGTCTTTTATTTAAGGATAGCAATCACATAAAGCCATCCCTGATAAAAAAAATTACATACCCTGGAATGTTTGGCCTTGGTACATACACAGAAGGTGGCACATACACAGGTTAAAATGGCAATTAAATGTTAATTTCCCACATTTGTGGCTTTTTAAACTACAATTAGTGTCTGTGTATAAATAGTCAAGGAGTTTGTTAGCTCTCACCTGGATGCACTAAGCAGGCTAGACACTGATCCATGAGGAGGTAGAAAAGAACAGTTAAAAGACCTGCGTAACACGATAATGACACTTTACAAAGATGGAAAAAGATATCAAAAGATATCCAAAGCCTTGAATATGCCAGTCAGTACTGTTCAATCACTTAAGAAGTGGAACATTTGGGGATCTCTTGATACCAAGCCAAGGTCAGGTAGATTTCAGCCACAACTCCCACAGGAATTGTTTGGGATACAAAGAAAAACCCACAGGTAACCTTAGGAGAAATACAGGCTGCTCTGGAAAAAGATGGTTTGGTTATTTTTAAAGAGCACAATATGATGATACTTGAACAAAAAAGAGACGGTCAAGTTGCCAGAAAGAAACCTTTACTGTACGAGTTCCACAAAAAAAGCCTGGTTACAATATGCCCATCAACACCTTGACATGCCTCATTGGCTTTTTTGTGGCATTGGCACAGTAAAGGCTTCCTTCTGGCAGCTCAACCATGCAGCTCTTTTTTTGTTCAAGTATCATTGAATTGTACTCCTTAGTTCCGCCTGCAAAAAGAAAATTAAAAGTCAGCAGCTACAAATACTGCAGCTGATGACTTTTAAAATAAGGACACTTACCTGTGCAGGGCGCCCGTGATGTCCTCACCTGAAGCCGACCTGTCCCTCGGCTCCGGGTGAAGGCACCAACATCTTCAGTAAGGGAGTCAAGAAGTGAACACAGCCTGTTTCCCTACTGTGCATGCACGAGTCGCGCTGCGCATTCTGACTGGTCCCTGCTGTCTTCTGGGACCTGTGTGTCTCACAGAAGACAGTGTGGGGATGGAGGAGGGGCCGGACATGGCGTAAATCACCGCGGATATAGCGCCAATCTTTCGCCAGAAGTGAGAGCAAATACCTGGATTAGGCTGCAATGTTTCCTGGTCTACCTGACCTTGGCTTGGTATCAAAAGAGCCCCTAATTTTCCACTTAATAAGTGATTAAACAGTACTGACTGGCATATTCAAGGCTTTGGATATCTTTTTATATCCTTTTCCATCTTTGTAAAGTTTCATTATCTTGTTACCCAGGTCTTTTGACTGTTCTTTTCTACCTCCTCATGGCTTAGTGTCTACCCTGCTTAGTGCATCTATGTGAAAGCTAACAAACTCATTGACTATTTATACTCAGACACTAATTGTGATTTAAAAAGCCACAAATGTGAGAAGTTAACCTTTAATTGCCATTTTAACCTGTGTGTGCCACCTTCTGTGTCTGTACCAAGGCAAAACATTCCAAGGTATGTAAACTTTTTATCAGGGCCATTTGGGTGATTTCTGTTATTATGATTTAAAAAGGATCCAAAAAATGATGTGGCTTCATGTGACTGCTATCCTTAAATAAAAAACGGTTGTAAAGTAAGTTTTTTTGCATCACCAGTCATATTTTCAATATTAATGCCAATAATTCGCAATTTCTGCCAGGGTATGCAAACTTTTGAGCACGACCGTAATAATGTTTGGGAGTTCTAAGTAAATTTCTAGTAAAAAAATGTAGATATATATATATATATATATATATATATATATATATATATACATATATATATATATATATATATATATATATATATATATATATATATATATATATACCGTATTTATCGGCGTATAACACGCACAGGCGTATAACACGCACATTCATTTTAAGAGGGAAGTTTCAGGAAAAAACCTCAAATTTTAAATAAGGAACTTTGAGGTAAAATAAGGGTCAGTGCCCATCTGCAGCCTCACAAGTGCCATCAATGCAGCCTCATCAGTCCACATCAATTCAGCCTCACCATTGCCATCAGTGCAGCCTGATCGATGCCCATCTGCAGCCCAGAGGGGACAGGGAGGGGGGCGGGACAAGCGCCAGATTACATACAGTGAGAATCTCCTATGATAGACAGGACAGTGGTCCAATGGTGGCCCAGGAGATAGAAGTTCCTATTACAGAGGCGTCAAGTAAACAGGAGATTCTCACTGAATGTAATCTGACGGTGCTCGTCCTGCCCCTCCTCCCTGTCCCCTCCGAGGCAGCTAAAACTGAAGTATTGGCGTATAACACGCATGCACTATTTGCACCCGATTTTCGTGGTGAAAAAGTGAGTGTTATACGCCAATAAATACAGTATATATATATATATATATATATATATATATATATATATATATATATATATATATATATATATAAATGAGAAGTGTTGAAATGGTTAAATATGAATTTAATGGTGCTTTCAGTTTGTGGTGCTCAGGTACAGATAGATTCCTCTTTAGGACTTCCTACTCTAAGTATTTTTAAACACAATCACTAAGATCTCATATAAGAATACATATTCATGTAATTTCAAAAGTCATTTTCTTTACATTTAAATTGGAATTATTATTAAAACAATAACTAGTGATCATGCCATGAAGGTCCTTGTTCAGGCACTTTCTGTTATAGCGTGACAATGATCTGTCCTGGTTTCCCAGTTGTATTCCTAGGTTGTCACCCTGTCACACGGGAGACTATGAATGGGCATTTCAACAACCATTAAGCAGGCATGGGCCTCTGTTGTTACTTTCAAGGAATTCTACTCTGAGAATGCCATTGTTGAAGGGCACGCATGTATACAGGATGTGGCTGCAAAGAGGCTGAAATTAAACAAAAAAGGAAAAAGTGAAGAGATGTATTTTACTTGTACTTAAAGTGTTATTTTTTAAGTGCAGTGGCCCATAACACTCAATCAGATTTCATCATGTCCTGGTCTTATTTCATGTTTTGCTGCACTTTAGCTTAGCATTTAAAGCTCAACTCCAGACAATATGTTTTAATTTTCGATACAATGTGGAAGAGAGAACATTTTGGACAAGTTTTTATTTCTGTATGTGACTTGATTGCCAAGATTTTCTGTGACATTCTAAATAATTGGGTTGTTCAGATAGTTTATGACTAGCCATAAGCCATGACTAGACCTTTAGTATAACTACGTATAACTACAGGTCTGACTACGTATAACTACATGTCTGACACAAGTAATATACAGTAAAACTGTTCAAATAGTATAATAGCCTAAATACATAAAATGAATATGCTAAAAACTTAGAGTGTTTTTGCACATAATGTTTGATGCAGGGCTGGCCCAAGACATTGTGCTGCCTGGGTCCAAGAATGAAATGCTAAATCCTCCCCCTCCCCAAAAAAATAAAAAAAATTGCGCCCACCAAAAGGTCCCCAAACCTATTTTTTTATATTGTGATAATTAAAATGAAATGTATCAAGAAGTCAGATTTACATGCAACAGCACCTTGTCTATATTATGGGCCACTGTGATTGCATTGATGGCACACAGGATCGTGCCAGCTCACAATGCTGCAGTGTTTCTCTCTCCTCTTCTCACACCCCAGCAGCGCGAGCTGAACCGGCAATGACGCTGGTTTGATGACAAGTGATCGCTCTGTCATTGGACGGAGTGATTAAGTGGTGAAGGGCCGCTGTCATTGGCTCTTTACCCCAAACCGTGATGCGCTGGGTCCTGTGGACTCAGCCATCACAGACATACCTGAGAAGTGCAAGACTGGGAGGCCTCCCAGAACTAGCTGGCCGCGCTATAGCCGTCAATCAGCTATAGCGCAGTCGGAAAGTGGGAGGGACTTGCCCTGAGCTGAGTAAACATACATAGAACAACCAATTTAGCAAGCCTGCCACTCACATTACACATGACACTAGATTTTCTATGAACATAGAACACATCAGCTGGCAAAGCGGTACCTGAGTCTCTTATTCTGTCTTGCAGCACTGGTGGTGTCAGCGATGACAGGTACTTGTGCTGTGCTATCCTGTCATGTGATGTGCTCTGGGCCGTCCAGCCAGGGAACCTGCTCTGCTCCCTAACCCATGCGCCGCTCTGGCCCGGCCACGCAAGCCATGCCACCCCATGTGGCTCCAAACCAATGCTGCTCGTCCCGCTCCCCAGCAGCAATGTACACAGGAGCAGGAGGGGAGGAGGTGACACAGACACTGTATGCTGGTCTGCAGACTGGAGGCAGAGACTGTACTGTGTCGGCGGTGTATTTTAATGCTGGCTGCCTGTTGTACCCGCTCGGCTGGTGGCCGCAACACTGAGGCTGAGAGGTAATGCCATTACTGGGTAGCAGTTAGTGATACTTCTCTTCTTCTTACACACACAGTGGTGTCACTAGAGTTGGTGTCACCCGGTGTGGTAAAAGTGGTGTCACCCCCCTCCACCAACTATAGTCGCCCCTCAGTACAGAACCCCCCACTGAGTATAGACCCCCCATTTATTAGTACAGACCCACCTCATGACAAACCACCCCCCTCGTCCATCAGTACAGACCCCCCTCAGGACAAACCACCCCCTCCTCCATTAGTACAGACCCCCCCTCAGGACAAACCACCCCCTCCTCCATTAGTACAGACCCTCCCCCCTCAGGACAAACCACCCCCTCCTCCATTAGTACAGACCCCCCTCAGGAAAAACCACCCCCTCCTCTATTAGTACAGACCGCTCTCAGGACTAACCACCCCCTCCTCCATCAGTGCAGACCCCCCTCAGGACAAACCACCCCCTCCTCTATTAGTACAGACCGCCCTGAGGACAAACCACCCCCTCCTCCATCAGTCAGGATGGTGTCCAGCGACGTCACTGCGCACAAACACACATACAGTGCATTTTCAGCAGCCGGTGGCGCCGGGAGTCAAGACATATAGAGGTGGCAGCGGGGCCTACCCATGGTTTGATGGGTAAAGTAAAGGGTAGAGGGGATTAAGATCAAGAATAGTTTGCAACATTCATAAACTGGTTAACAGTATTTGCATAAACACAGGTAAAGGCTTAACACTGCATGGTTTTCGCAGATAGGGAGACAAGCCCTTGTACTTTTTTAAAATACTTTTTTGGTTACTTTATGTTATTATATAGCAAAATTTCAAAACTTGGATTTGAAAATATTATATAACATTGTAGAGGTATGTCAAGTAGACAGACTATGTCTTTTAAAGATTGTGTATGACACTTGTGCCTTCCTGATTCTCTTATCTCACTGCAAGTCTACTAGATAGACTCTTGTCTGTCTGATTGAAATCAATAAACTCTTTGCAGTCTGTGGTAAAGTGAACTACCCAGAATGCATCTGAGGCCAAGCAAGCTTTAGCCAAGTTAATCTTATGTAAGGAAGCTAAAGAGCAGCATTTTCTAAAATTTAGGGGTACATTTTTTCAAAATAATAATGACATTTACCCTATTGGTAATTTTAGTTATAATCTTACCTTATCATGCAATCAGTAAAAGTGACAAGCAAGAAAAAGATTACTGTATATTACCACTTCAGCCCTGGAAGATTTGGCTGCTGAATGACCGGGCCATTTTTTTCGATTCGGCACTGCATCGTTTTAAGTGACAATTGCGCGGTCATGCGACACTGTACCCAAACAAAATTGATGTCTTTTTTTCCCACAAATAGAGCTTTCTTTTGGTGGTATTTGATTGCTTCTGTGTTTTTTATTTTTTGCGCTATAAACAAAAAAAGAGCGACAATTTTGAAAAAACTTAATATTTTGTACTTTTTGCTATAATAAATATCCCCATTTTTTTTTTAAAAAGCTCATTTTTTCTCAGTTTAGGCCAATATGTATTCCTCTACATATTTTTGATAAAAAAAGCGCAATAAGCGTATATTGATTGGTTTGCGCAAAAGTTATAGCGTCTGCAAAATAGGGGATAGATTTATAGCTTTTTTTTTTACTAGTAATAGTAGCAATCTTTTTATTGGGACTGCAACATTATGGGGGACACATCAGACACTTTTGACACATTTTTGGGACCATTGGCATTTATACAGTGATCATTGCTATAAAAATGCACTGATTACTGTAAAAATGTCACTGGCAGGGAAGGGGTTAACACTAGGGGCGAATCAAGGGGTTAACTGTGTTCCCTGCTACGTGTTTCTAACTGAAGGGGGAGGGGACTGACTAGAGGAAGTGAGGGATCATGGTTCCTAGCTAATAGGAACACATGATCTGTCACTCCTCTCAGAATAGAACAGGGATTTGTGTGTTTACACACACACTTCCCTGTTCTGCCTCTCTTGCTCGCGATCGCTCGTGGCCAGTGCTCATCGCGACCATCGGCCACGAGCACGGCACCCCTGCTGTGCAGCGGGCACGCTTGTGCTCCTGCTATCCCAATTCCACGAGCCGATGTATAGCTACGATTGTTCACGGGATCCTGCCGACCTGCTGGAGTAAAATGACAGGGGCTGGTCGGCAAGGGGTTAAACATTACTACGAAAAATGTGCCCTTGGTGCACAGGAGAAATATAGTTAAAGTTGTATGGGAAGGGTAGATACATCAGTGATCATTATTGATTTTTTATATAGTGTATGGCCAGCATAACACACAGACACATCTTCTACTAGATGCTCTCTCTCTCTGTCTCTACTCCCCCCCTCTCAAGGTTTTACTTTTGCAATTGTTCTATTCGCTAGATTTTAATAACATATTTCTATTTGTTAGTTTTTAATAACATCTCACACCACCCCTTTCTTATCTATGTATAAAATAACAAGTAATAATAAATTTTGTCACTGAACGGACATTTTAAACACAGTGATTGTGTCCTGTGAATCTGTTCCTGCAGCTGCAGTATTAACTTTTGTTTTAGAGTCCCAATCAGAAATAATTCCATAACAGTTTGGCGAGCCAGCCAGGAGTTTGGCAGAGTCTCCAGGAACTGCACTTTGATCAGGATCATCGGAATCGCAAACCTCTAAATGCCGGCTAGGTAAGCTGTCCTTAAGCTTTCTGGTTGGGTAACGTGTGTGTGTGTGAATGTCTTTGTATCCCGCTTCACGGGTTGGACTGTGTGTGGATAGGGAAAATCCTCTACAGTCACCTGCGTTGACTCCTTGTGGGCGACCTGGGTCAGAGGCGCATGGTAGGGTCAGATAAAACTCACAGAGAAGAGAAGAGACAAGGAGGGTCTCTTAATGAGTGTTTTGTCTATTGTCATAAATCCCTTCTATCCACGATACTGTAAGTGGAGACTATTCTTGTAAATCTGCAGATTTGCTGTACTATTTGTTTTAGAGGCAAGAGGGTATAGGCACAAGTAGAGAAGATTGGCCAGTCATTATGGGCATTAAATTAATTAACCTGTTCAGATCCATGCTATAACTGATTGACGACTACAGCGTGGACCGGGAGTACGTCTATTGAAATCCTCCTGTGCCCAAGCGGCCTGCGCGCGGCCTGCGTGCCTCCTGCACGGTGCACGCGGCGCGCTCTGTGATCAGCGAGCCTATGAGACTCGCCGGATCACAGATCAGGGTAAGGGGTTCATCCCGTCCCCTTACCATGTGATCAGCTGTCAGCTGATCTTTTTTCCTCGCTCTGTAAAAAAAGCCGATCACCGGCAGCTGTGAGAGGGACATCGGTCCCGTTCACGGATAGCTGCCGCCAGCTCCTCAGTGCCCACCTGTGCCACCTGCCAATGCCACCAACAGTACACAACAGTGCCACCTGCAAGTGCCCACCAGCGCCACCCATCAGTTCCCACAGTGCCACCTATCAGTGCCCACAGTGCCACCTATCAGTCTCCACAATCAGTGCCTCATCAACTGTGCTGCACATCAGTGCCACCTATCAGTGCCGCCCATCAGTGCCACCTATCAGTGCCATCTATCAGTGGTACCTATCAGTGCCCATCAGTGCCACCCATCTGTGCCCATCAGTGCCGCCTTATCTGTGCCCATCAGTACCGCCTTATCTGTCCCCATCAGTGCCGCCTTATCTGTGCCTATTAGGGATGAGCCGAACACCATCCCCCGGTTCGGTTCACGGCAGAACATGTGAACAGGCAAAAAATTTGTGCGAAATCGCGAACACTGTTAAAGTCTATGGGACTCGAACATGAAAATCTAAAGTGCTAATTTTAAAGGCTAATATGTAAGTTGTTGTCATAAAAAGTGTTAACGGACCTGGGTCCTGCCCCAGGGGACATGCATCAATGCAAAAAAAGTTTTAAAAACAGACTTTTTTCAGGAGCAGTGATTTTAATAATGCTTAAAGTGAAACAATAAAAGTGGAAAATTCCTTTAAATATCTTGCCTGGGGGTGACTATAGTATGCCTTTAAAGTGACGCATTTTTCCCGTGTTTAGAACAGTCCCTGCACAAAATGACATTTCTAAAGGAATAAAAGTAGGGCTGTTACTGATTAAAATTTTCGTGTTCAATTAATTGATTTTTTAAAAATCGATCAATCGGCCAATTTCGATTAATTATAACGCATAACTACTTTTAGCTGATTTAGCACCGTTGTTATGGCAATGGCCGAAGCCGGACATATCGGGACATGGCTAGGACGTCACACGTCATAAACTCAGCCTCACAGTGCCCATGATTTCAGCCTTACTGTGCCCATAATCGCAGCCTAACCGTGCCCATAATGCTGTCTAACCGTGCCCATAATCGCAGCCTCGCTGTGCCTATAATAGCAGCCTCACCGTGCCCATAATGTAGTCTCACCTTGCCCATAATGCAGTCTCACTGTGCCCATAATGCAGTCTCACCATGCTCATAATCGCAGCCTCACTGTAGTCAGTGCCTGTGCCTGGATTACACAGTCTGCGGGCATCTCCCGCTGTGTGTCTCAGAGTTGAGTGTGAAAACTTTGGTGGCGCTGTGAGAAAAGTCCTGCCCTCCTCCTAGATCAGCTCATGTGATAGACAGAACACTGCGTCTATCACACAAGCTGATCTAGGTGGAGGGCGGAACTTTTCTCACATCGCGGCCAAAGTTTTCACACTCAGCTCAGAGACACACAGCGGGAGATGCCCGCAGACTGTGTATGACATATAGTGGAGGAGGTGGAGGAGGGAACTGAGCGGAGCGCTGCAGCCACAGCTTGGCCCAAAGCGGCCCCAGGGCAGACAGCCTACCGATCAAAAAAATTTATATCGATCAAAAAAATTAACAATACATCGAGAAATTAATTTTTTATTTCCCCAACACTAAATAAAAGTCATTTAAAACTACTTGCGGCTGTAATGTAATGTTGCCCCCTCCAGCCCATTACCCAGGCCCTATATACTCTAAACAGCAGGAGTATAAAGGCGGTCCCCGGCTTACAAACAAGTTAGGGAATCTGTTTGTAATTTGGAACAGGTAAATTTTCTAATTGTAGCTCCAGCCAAAAAATCTATTTTTAAGCTTTTTGGATAACATAAGTAAGGGTTGTCAACCCCCCTGTAACATTTGTTTTGCTGTCTGTGCCCCTGTTCAGAAGATTTCACCTCACTTTCTGTCCCAAAATTTTGGGTTATTAGGGAAACAAGGATCAGTGATAAAGCATCAGTGGAGACACCTTTTACCCATATTAACTCTTACAGGAGAGAATTTCCCTTCCTAGGGGTAGATTTCCTCTTACTTCCTGTTGTCTCCCTTCATTTCTAAGTAGGAGTCGTTTGTAAGTCGGATGTTTGAAAATAGGGGACCACCTGTATATACTATATGGCCTGCCCTATACACTCTGTGGAAAATTGGGCCTTAGGTGTTGGTGGTACCAGAACACTGTATGCCCTCACAGTTACTCTTGGTGGGCGCTGGAATGGGCTCTGCTGTGAAATATTATATCTTACGCTGCCCTGTTAAACAGGGGCATAAAAATTGGGCCTTAGGCGGTGGTGGTGGCACAACACTGTAAAGCCTCACAGATACTTTTGTTAAGCACAGGAACAGGCTCTGCTGTGAAATATTAGATCAAAAATTGTAATTACGCGCCCCTGTTAAACAGGGGCATAAAAATTGGGCCTTAGGCGGTGGTGGTGGCACAACACTTTAAAGCCTCACAGATACTTTTGTTGAGCACAGGAACAGGCCCTGCTGTGAAATATTAGATCAAAAATTGAAATTACGCGCCCCTGTTAAACAGGGGCATAAAAATTGGGCCTTAGACGGTGGTGGTGGCACAACACTTTAAAGCTTTACAGATACTTTTGTTGAGCACAGGAACAGGCCCTGCTGTGAAATATTAGATCAAAAATTGTAATTACACGCCCCTGTTAAACAGGGGCATAAAAATTGGGCCTTAGGCGGTGGTGATGGTGGTGGAACAACACTGTAAAACCTCACAGATACTTTTGTTGAGTGGAGGAACAGGCCCTGCTGTGAAATATTAGATCAAAAATTGTAATTACATGCCCCTGTTAAACAAGGGCAGAAAAATTGGGCCTTAGGCAGTGGTGGTGGTGCCCTGAACCGAAAATATTCCTAGAAGTTATCATCATGAAGATTGAGGAGGAATAGGATAGTCACTCAGCATATGCAGTCTTCAAGGGATCCCACATTCAAAGTAAAATCAATTGGTTACTTCAGCATCAGGTGCTTGGTAGCTGGTGATCATTTTTATGAATGTGAGCCGATCAACAGAGTCTGTGGACAGGCACACTCTGTGATCGGTTACAAAGCCTCCAGCATCACTGAATGTGCATTCAGAAAGACCACTGGATGCAAGACAGGCCGATAGCTCAATTGCATATTGAGCAAGCTCTGGCTAGTGGTCCATCCTCAAGACCCAGTAACCCAGTGGATGTTCTGGTGGAAAGGTCTCCAAGTCTGATCTTGCCCCTAGATATTGCTGCACCATGTAATGGTGGCGATGGTTGCTGGAACCGATCAGACCTGGGTTCCGAGGACTGAAGAATTGTCTGAAGGCATCGGTCAGCCGGCCACCTTCTCCACCACTCTTTCTGTGACTGAACGAAGCCTCAGCAACACGTTGTCCAGCACCAGGAAATTGTAACTTACCAGGCTCCAGAAATGCATTGCACAAACCTTTCTGCAAGGCCTCCCGAAGATGTTTCATCCTCTGCTCCCTCTGCAAAGGCTGGATAAGTTCTGCAACCTTACCCTTGTAGCGTGGATCAAGAAAGGTTGCCAGCCAGTAATGATCCCTCTCTTTGATACCACGAATCCTAGGGTCCTTTCGCAGGCTTTGCAGGCCATACAGTGTAAGTTTTCAAAGGCATTCGATCCTGAGTCCTCTGGATCACTAAGGATCACATGATCCTCAACCACCTCCTCCCAGCCACGTACAACTCCATGGGTTTCTGGGGACTGAAAACAATCCCTTGAAGACTGCTGCTGATGTTGAGTGTTATCCTCCACCTCCATGCTGACACAATCCTCCTCCTCCTCCTTTTCTTCTTCCTGTGTGATCGGCGGGCCTGCAGGAATACTAGTATCTGGATAAAGGGGGCCTTGAGAGGTAAGGAAGTCCTCCTCTTCCTCCCGCTGTTCTGCCTCTAGTGCCCTGTCCATTATTCCATGAAGCCTGTGCTCCAACAGGAAGACAAGAGGGACAGTATCACTTGCTGTACTATTTGTTTTAGAGGCAAAAGGGTATAGGCACAAGTAGAGAAGACTGGCCAGTCATTATGGGCATTAAATTAATTAACCTGTTCAGATCCATGCTATAGCTGATTGACGACTACAGCGTGGACCCGCTTTGCACTGTCACTGCTCACCATCCTCGTGGCCTCCTCAAATGGTGACAGGACAGTGCAGGACAGTGCATGCATCCTTGATCAGTAGCCACAGGTACTCATTGATGGCCCTCTGCTGCATGTGCAGATGCTGTGGGCATGTCACAAATGAGGCGGTTCTTGGGCAGGTTGCATTCTCTTTGAATGTCAGCCAGCCGAGCACTGGCATTATATGACCGGCAGAAATGACCACAGACTTTCCTGGCCTGCCTCAGGAGATCCTGTAAGCCAGGGTACCTGCTCAAGAACCGCTGCACCACCAAGTTCAGGATGTGAGCCAAACAGGGAACATGGGTCAAGTGTCCCTGTCGGAGGGCGGAGAGGAGGTTGGTGCCATTGTCGCATACAACCATTCTTGGCTGAAGCTAGCGTGGCGTCAAACACCTCTGGGCCTGCCCCTGTAATGCTGCCAGAATCTCTGCCGCAGTGTGGCTCCTGTCCCCTAAGCAACCAACTCAAGCACCGCATGGCATCTTTTTACCTGAGTGCTTGCGTAGCCCCTTGAACGCCTACGAAGCACCGCTGGTTCAGAGGGGAAATCTGCAGAGGAAGAGGCCATAGAGGAAGAAGAAGAGGAGGGGGTGGAGGAGAGAGCTGTGGCAGAATCACCACTAGCATTTTGGAGGCATGGTGGCAGAACAAGCTCCAACAATACTGAACCCTGTCCTGCATCCTTCCCAGCTGCCAGCAGAGTTACCCAGTGTGTCCTGTGAAAGAAAGGTAACATCCCTGTCCATGCCTGCTGGACCGTGAGTCAGCAATAATATGCACCTAATATGGACCTAATATGCACCGCCCTGTCCAACGAGGCCAAGACATTGCCTTCCACATGCTGGTAGAGAGCCGGAATGGCCTTTCCGTGAAAAGAAATGGCGTTTGGGAACCTGCCACTGAGGTACCGCACATTCCACAAAGTCACTAAAAGGGGTCAGAGTCTACCAGCTGAAAAGGCAGCAGTTGCAGTGCTAGCAATTTGGCCGAGGTAGCATTCAGACAATGAGCATCTGGATGGCTGGGACCGAATTTCTTTTGATGGTATAGGAACTGGGGTAGGGAAATTTGCCTGCTACAATCCGATGTTGGTGTACCGCTAGCAGATTGGCCGCAAGTACTTGGAACACCCATTTCTATACCTTAATTCCTCTCAGTGCAGGTTTTTGAGAGGACTGGAGGTATAGTGGGGTTGGAAATCCCAGCTGATGAGGAGCAGGGAGAGGTCCGCCTTGTTCTTTGATGTAGGTCTTATAAGTGCTGTTGCCAACGGACTGCATGGGAGGTCGTCATATGTCTGGTCAAGCATGTGGTGCCCAAGTGGCTGCTGTTTTGGCCATGCTTGATACGCTTCAGACATATGTTGCAAACAGAAATGGTGTGATCTGCTGCACACATGTCAAAAAAGGCACACAGCAAAGAACTTTTCAAAATGTGGGCAGTCAGCAGCGCCCTGCACCTGCTTAGCTCTGCGGTGTGATGGAATAGGGTGGCTGCCCTTAAGCTGCCCCCTGGAGGGCATCCTGCCTTGTTGGAGATATGCCTCCTCCTCTCTTCCATTAGGCACCCAAGTAGAGTAGGTGACCTCATCATCCCCTCCCTCCTCGTCACTGGAGCAAACTTGGCAGTATGCTGCAGCTCAGGGAACATGACAGCCAGTTTCTTGTCCTTCTTGGGCACACCCTCTCTCTAGGCTCACGTTACTCCCTTCCTAAACCTGGGTACCATCATCGGATCCTTCAAATCGCTGCGCATTCTCCTGCAGCATGTACCCAACACTGTGGTCAAATAGTTTGGGGGACTCCTCTGTGCATGATGGTGGGGCTAGGGAAGGAGTGACTGTTGACATGGAGCTGATGGAATAGGCCACTTTGGCAGCTGCATTGCCAGGCAAACTACTCTGAGCCTGGGTGACACAGGATGAGGAGGGCTTTGTTATCCATTCCACCAACTCTTCGGCATGTTGTGGCTCAATAACACGGCCAGCTGCAGAAAAAAAGGAAAAGCGTGTCCCACGGCCACGTGCTGAGAATGCTCTGTGTCCACGACCAGCACTGTCGACTGAAGACACAGAGCCTGCTTGCCCTCTTTTAGTGGCCTGTGAGCGTCTGCCTCTCCTTGTAGCCCTTCCGGACATGCTGTAAATTTTGTTTAGAAAAAACACACTACACTGTATTGTGTACTGTGTACACCACCAGAAAAGTAGTAGCAAATGCACTAGGGGTGAACAGTACTGTGTACACAAACAGAAGTGTAATAACAACTATGGGTGTACTGTATGTATTGTGTACTGTGTACACCACCAGAAAAGTAGTAGCAACTGCACTAGGGGTGCACGGTACTGTGTACTGTGCACCAACAGAAGTGTAATAACAACTATGGGTGCACTGTATGTATTGTTTACACCACCAGAAAAGTAGTAGCAATTGCACTAGGGGTGCACGGTACTGTGTACACCAACAGAAGTGTAAAAACAACTATGGGTGTACTGTGTACACCACCAGAAAAGTAGTAGCAACTGCACTATGGGTGCACAGTACTGTGTACACCGCCTGAAGTATATTAGAAAAAGTACACCAGGAGCGGCCTGAAGTCAGATATAACTAAACTGGATACAGTGGATATATATACAGTGGGAACGGAAAGTATTCAGACCCCCCTAAATTTTTAACTCTTTGTTATATTGCAGCCATTTGCTAAAATCATTTAAGTTCATTTTTTTCCTCATTAATGTACACACAGCACCCCCATATTGACAGAAAAACAGAATTGTTGACATTTTTGCAGATTTATTAAGAAAGAAAAACTTAAATATCACATGGTCATAAGTATTCAGACCCTTTGCTCAGTATTTAGTAGAAGCACCCTTTTGATCTAATACAGCCATGAGTCTTTTTGGGAAAGATGCAACAAGTTTTTCCACACCCAGATTTGGGGATCCTCTGCCATTCCTCCTTGCAGATCCTCCCCAGTTCTATCAGGTTGGATGGTAAACGTTGGTGGACAGCCATTTTTAGGTCTCTCCAGAGATGCTCAATTGGTTTTAAGTCAGGGCTCTGGCTGGGCCATACGAGAACAGTCACGAAGTTGTTGTGAAGCCACACCTTCGTTATTTTAGCTGTGTGCTTAGGGTCATTGTCTTGTTGGAAGGTAAACCTTCAGCCCAGTCTGAGGTCCTGAGCACTCTGGAGAAGGTTTTCATCCAGGATATCCCTGCACTTGGCTGCATTCATCTTTCCCTCGATTGCAACCAGTCGTCCTGTCCCTTCAGCTGAAAAACACCCCCACAGCATGATGCTGCCACCACCATGCTTCACTGTTGGGACTGTATTGGACAGGTGATGAGCAGTGCCTGGTTTTCTCCACACATACCGCTTAGAATTAAGGCCAAAAAGTTCTATCTTGGTCTCATCAGACCAGAGAATCTTATTTCTCACCATCTTGGAGTCCTTCAGGTGTTTTTTAGCAAACTCCATGTGGGCTTTCATGTGTCTTGCACTGAAGAAAGGCTTCCGTCGGGCCACTCTGCCATAAAGACCCGACTAGTGGAGGGCTGCAGTGATGGTTGACTTTCTACAACTCTCTCCCATCTCCCGACTGCATCTCTGGAGCTCAGCCACAGTGATCTTTGGGTTCTTCTTTACCTCTCTAACCAAGGCTCTTCTCCCCCAATAGCTCAGTTTGGCCGGACGACCAGCTCTAGGAAGGGTTCTGGTCGTCCCAAACGTCTTCCATTTAAGGATTATGGAGGCTACTGTGTTCTTAGGAACCTTAAGTGCAGCAGAAATTTTTTTGTAACCTTGGCCAGATCTGTGCCTTGCCACAATTCTGTCTCTGAGCTCTTCAGGCAGTTCATTTGACCTCATGATTCTCATTTGCTCTGACATACACTGTGAGCTGTAAGGTCTTATATAGACAGGTGTGTGGCTTTCCCAATCAAGTCCAATCAGTATAGTCAAACACAGCTGGACTCAATTGAAGGTGTAGAACCATCTCAAGGATGATCAGAAGAAATTGACAGCACCTGAGTTAAATATATGTGTCACAGCAAAGGGTCTGAATACTTAGGACCATGTGATATTCCAGTTTTTCTTTTTTAATAAATCTGCAAAAATTTCAACAATTCTGTGTTTTTCTGTCAATATGGGGTGCTGTGTGTACATTAATGAGGAAAAAAAATAACTTAAATGATTTTAGCAAATGGCAGCAATATAACAAAGAGTGAAACATTTAAGGGGGTCTGAATACTTTCCGCCCCCACTGTATATATATGAGACTGTCTGTATATATATATATATATATATATATATATATATATATATATATATGACCTAAAGGTCATGTCTGAGTCATCTAGGCTGTCTAAAGGGATTAGTTAATTAGCTCATGTTAATTAGGTTAATTAGGTTACAGCTGTATTTTTAGAGTACTGTGAGCAAGAGGTCTGCACCTCCTCTTTTAGTGTATAAAAGAGCCTGGATTTTGCAATAAAGGATATTCCTGGTTGAACTTACATACAGCCTGCCTGGTGTTTGTTCAGAGCTATCACAACTGGGTTAGAACCGCACATAGCTGTAGTTCTAATCCCGGAGCATTGGATGACCAAGCAATCAGATGTTGCGATCTGCAATCTGATTCTATAGCAGCAGAGGAGTGTCGGGAGAGTGGAACCGAGCGAGCAAAGGGCTCGTTACAATATATATATATGAGACTGTCTGTATATATATATATATATTAAATACACTGCAGCTAACTGAATAACCTGCCTGCCTGCTCAATCTAAAATACACTCTCTCTCCGTCCACGTCAACAACACACTTCATGGGGCTGACGTGCAGGCAGCCTTATATAGTGTGGGGCGTGGACTTAGTCCCCCTGAGCCATGATTGGCCAAAGGCACCCTGCCTTTGGCAAATTATGGCTCTCTTAGCTGGGGGGGCTGGGATTGGCCAAAGCATGCAGGTCATGGTGCATGCTTTGGCCAATCATCATTATGTGCATTATGGGCGGTTACGCACCGCTCGAATTTGGCAGGAATGGCCCATAATGTTCGGTTTTCGGCGAACAGCCAATTTTCGAGTCAAACTCATGTTCGAACCAAACAGAAAACTCATCCCTAGTGCCTATCAGTGCCACCTTAACTGTGCCTATCAGTGCCCACCAGTGCAGCCTATCAGTGCCCACCAGTGCCGCCTCATCAGCGCATGTCAATGAAGGAAAAAATTACCTGTTTGCAAAATTTTATAACAAACTATGAAACGTGAGTTTTTGTTTTTTTTTTGTTAAGCAAAAAATATAATCCCAGCTATGATTAAATACCACCAAAAGAAAGCTCTATTTGTGTGAAAAAAATGATAAAAATTTTTTTGGGTACAGTGTTGTATGACCACGCAATTGTCATTCAAAGTGCGTCAGCGCTGAAAGCTGAAAATTGGTCTGGGCAGGAGGGGGGTTTAAATGCCCAGTAAGCAAGTGGTTAAGGGAATGAAGGGTGAGAGGCCTTCAGAAAATGCCCAGCGCAAAATGAGCGCTAGAAAATATATGAACCAAAGGTACAGTTCCGCCTTTACTGAGCCCCTAGATAAATGGATAGAATGGACAAAGGGAACAGCTAAACCTTTAACATCTGAAGGGACTTTTGATTTACAAGTATGGCAAACTTTTCTGCATGATTATGGCCCACTACTGTGCAATAAAGGAGCGTGGAGAATAGCTTGCACATGGGAGACAAAAGCTAAAGTAGCAAATCAAACTTTCTTGACGGAGTTGTTTAATAAAAGTACTGCCCAAATTTACTACGTTTGGCCAGAAGACTCTGTAGAGAAGGACCCCCCCCACCTTATGTGGCTGCCAGTTTGACTTTAAGGGGTCCACACACAAAAGCACAAGAATTAGATTACATGGAACACACAAAAGATGAGCTGGGCAATATAGTAGAGAGCAGAGGTTTAACAGCCCCATATCAACCCACAAAGAGGGATTTGGCTTATATCCTTGAAACAGATGATTGGCATAAATCAAAAGACACATATGGCTCAGGAAGCAGGCCTTAAAATAGAGGAAGAGAAGGTGGGAGAAACTGCAAGTCCATCTACACAACTGGTGAAACAAAGGTTTCTTGGTGGTTTAGTACCCCAGTTAAAAGAAAAGTTGTTCACAGCAAGGCCTGAGGCAGGCAATATGTCTATTCGAGACCTCCTGCCTATCCTGTTATCCATAGAAAACAAGATTAACCAAAAAGTCAGCAAACCCAAGGTTATGTACATGGGGAAGCAGAGAGGAAGACGAAAAGGCAAAGGCAATTTCAGAAATTATGGCAATCGGGGACCAATTATATGCTACAATTGTAATGGGGAAGGACACATAGCCAAATTCTGCCATCTTCCTGACCATAGGCTGGAAAAGAGCTTAGAGGCACCTCATGCTGATCCCAGTTCTCTGCCAAAAGCAGTGGATCAGGCATAGGAAAATGGCATGCCAGTAACAATCATGTTAAATAGGGGAGACATTGGTCCCGAGGCCAGAGTAAAAGCATTTTTACAAGAACTCCCCTATCCTGGAGGAGAAACAGAATTAACCTGTTTAATAGATACTGGTGCAAGCCGAAGTGTTTTTAATATAGAGGACTTACCTCCAGGATTATTATCTACAAATGTTATCTCTAGTGTTGGCCTAACCAGGACCTCTACTGATTTGGTTGAGTTCAAGCCACTTAAACCCAGGCTAGGACAGCAAACAGAAATTGTCACTAAAGTGTTATTTTCAGACACAGTTCCTATCAATATTTTGGGAGCTGACATTTTGAACCAAATTTTAGCAAACATAGACTACACTCCTACAGGAGTCCAAGTGGTCAGTAGTCTGTCAGGAGAAGTTTTAAATTCTGCCTGTGGAGTATTTTTAATCCAAGACTCCACTCCGCCATTTCCACCAGAATTGAAAGTGATTCTCGCTGAATTATAGGCCACCAGCAAATATGATGTAGATCTGCTGGATTGTACCCCAGTCATGATAGAAAATTAAACCAGGAGCCCATCTCCCACAGATTAAACAGTACCCACGGAGTATTGCTCAGACTGAGGAGATAAAGGATCAAATCACTCAACTGAAAGCAGCACGGGTTGTTGTACCAATTAAGTCCCAAGTCAATACACCCCTGTTCCCAATTGCAAAGAAGCCAGACAAGAAGGGTGGGCAGGTGACATACTGCAGGGTGCATGATTTGAGAGGCATTAACGATATAATTGAGGCATATACCCCGATCATGCCCAACCCCCGCACTTTACTAAGTGGAATACCTGCCTCCAGCACCTGCTTTACAGTGACTGATCTTGCAAATGCTTTCTTTTCGGTGCCCCTGCACCCAGATTGCTGGCACCTTTTTTCATTTACCCATGATGCCCAAAAGTTAGTGTGGACAAGATCGCCCCAAGGCTGTGTGAGTAGCCCCTATGAATAACATACTGCGTGCAAGTGTTGGACCAATGGACCCCTCACACCCAAACACAGTTTTGCTTCAGTACATAGACGATTTGCTTATTTGTTCTGATACAAAGGACGTTTGTAGTAGAAAAAAAGTAAGCCGCCTCATGTTTCTCTATAACAGTAACAACAAAGTTAGCAAAGATAATCTACAATACTGCCAAGAGAAAGTGATGTTCCTGGATCACTGCATTTCACATGGAATCCATCACCTAACCCCAGATCGAGTAAAAACTCTACAAAAATTTGAAAAGCCAAGAAATGTACGGCAACTACGTGCCTTCCTGGGGTCAGTGGCATATTGTAGGGACTAGGTTCCAAATGCATCAGAACGTATGGCTCCTCTATATGTGGCTACCACTAGAAACCATTTTAAACTCACATGGGACAATGAATTACAGATGAAGGAGCTTATTAAAATTTTGTCTGAAGCTCCCGCCATTGGACTTCCTGACTATACTAAGACTTTCTCATTGTTCTGTCATGAAGTCAATGGATTTGCTGCAGGTGTACTCACCCAGCTACATGGAGACAAACAGAGGCCTGTGATGTATGTATCAGCCTCATTAGACCCTGTCATCAAAGGCTCCCCCAGTTGTATGCGAGCCATAGCAGCCTGCATTTTGCTGCTAGACAAAGTAATTGAGCTTGTACTAGATTCTGCTCTGATCCTGTATGTGCCACATGCAGTACAGGAAATCATAAATCAAGTAAATACCAGACATGTATCTGATGGATACAAAAGGTGTAGCGCTTATATGTGAAACATGATACAACAACAAAAATCAAATAAAAAATAAAAGATGATGAACCCCAATAATCGCTAATGGGAAAAAACACAAACATAAAAAATACAAATGCAATAAACCCTGTGACTAGTGATGACTGTCTGAGGAAAGTCCAAGTGAAAAATAATGAAACAGAGTATGGTTCAAAATCCCACATGGAATAAATACAAAAACTTCATGTGAAAATCGTAACGGTGAGCAAGGTATATAGTTGAAGTGAAGAATGCCACCACCGAAAGTAGGGAGGCTTACCGGAACGTTTGAACCCACAAGAACATATGTCTACTTCCTTAAGTAGAGAGAAGACATTGCTGGAAGTGGCAGCAGAGGAGTACAACCACCCACCATCCATTGGAGCCATCTGAGGATTCCAGTGTCCAGTACCATTGGTTGTTCACACAACACAAGCTTGTTTGACCCACAGAACATATGTTCTTGTGGGTTCAAATGTTCCAGTAAGCCTCCCTACTTTCGTTGGTGGCATTCCTCACTTCAACTATATACCTTGCTCACCGTTGCGATTTTCACATGAAGTTTTTGTAATTATTCCATATGGGATTATGAACCATACTCTGTTTCATTATTTTTCACTTGGACTTTCCTCGGACAGTCATCACTAGTCACAGGGTTTATTGCATTTGTATTTTTTATGTTTGTGTTTTTTCCCATTAGCGATTATTGGGGTTCATCATCTTTTATTTTTTATTTGATATTTGTTGTTGTATCACGTTTCACATATAAGCGCTAAACCTCTTGTATCCATCTTCTATTGTATTTATCCAATTTGCTGTGTTAGCTGCTACCTTTTTTGGCATCACAGAATTATTTGTTACACCAGACATGTATCTGCCAGTAGATTTGACAAGTACCAGTCTGCTTTTTTTGCTCCATCAAATTTAACAATCAAACGATGTGTTACTTTAAATCTGGCTACTCTTCATTCTATAATTGATGAGGAAGATGCAACAAATGGTACTGATGGAGGTAGAAAGGGCCTCTGTCACACCAGCAAAAGATGAGCCCCTATCAGATTGTGAAACACTTATTCGTAGATGGTTCCAGATTTTACACTGAAGATGGTCAGCCACACACAGGGTTTGCTGTAACCACTACAGACACCATTTTACATTAGGAAGCATTGATACCCCAGATGTCAGCACAGGAAGCGGAATTGTGTGCTGTAGTCAAAGCATGTCATCTCCTAGAGAATCAACGGGGAAACGTTTACACTGACAGCAGATATGTATTTGGATTAGCTCACGATTTGGGCCTATTTGGAAAGCACGGAACTTCCTGACTAGTGCAGGGAAGCCAGTGAGACATGCAAAACTCATAGAGCGGCTATTTGAGGCCTTTCAGAAACCAGCAGAAGTTGCCATCTTGAAGGTAAAAGGACATGCAAGGGGAAATGACATGACAGCCAGAGGAAATGCTTTAGTGGACCAAGCGGCAAAGGATGCTGCCCTTATGGCATTTGGAGTCACACCCACTGTAGGGGTCGCCCAAGTAGCGGGGACAGATTCCCCTCATCAAGAGCAGTGGGAGGTAGAAACTTTAATTCAGTTGCTGAACCAGGCCCCTGATGTAGAGAAGAATAAGTGGATCAAATGTAATGCTACTCAAAATCAGCAGGGCCTGTGGAGTGCTGACAATAGGTGGTGTCTACCCAGGAGTTTGTACCCAGTTTTAGCACAACTGGCACATGGCATCAGTCATCTTGCTAAGGGCGCGATGGTGGCACTTACTGACTGCTATTGGATAGCACCTGGATTTAGTGCATTTGCAGCCAGGTTTTGTGCTTCATGTCTCACTTGTGCTCTGTACAATGCAGGGAGGCCTGTCCATGTTCTCCAAAAGCATTCTCCTAAGCCAGATTTCCCTTTCCAAAGAATTCAAATAGACTACATTCAGATGCCTAGAATAGGCCCCTATGAGTATGCTCTAGTGTGTGTTGACATGTTTTCAGGTTGGCCTGAGTGCTGGCTGGTAGGTAAAGCAAATGCAAAAACAACAGCAAAGAAAATTTTGAATGAAATAGTTTGTAGATATGGAGTTCCTGAAACTATTGAGAGTGACAGAGGAACTGGGGAAGTAATGAAAGAGGTAATGGAAGCCCTTCACATACAGCAAGCTTTCCATCTACAAAGTAGTGGTAAAGTTGAGAGACTTAATGGAATTTTAAAAAATAGATGTGCAAAAATTAAAGCAGATACAGGAAAAGGATGGGTGGAAGCTTTGTCATTAGCCCTATATTCTGTACGAACTACCCCTAAACAACCACATGGGCTGCCCCCCTATGAGATTTTATTTGGAGTGCCACCCAAAACAGGGCTACATTTTCCCCAACAGTTGCAGGCTTTTCACTCTAGTCTGTTAGAATATGTTCAGGTTTTGCAAAGAATAAAATACATGAAGGTGTTTATAAATCTATCCCTGACCCAGATTCTGTTTCAGGTATTTACAGAATCCAACCAGGTGACTGGGCGGTGGTCAAGAGACACGTCAGAAAGCCGCTAGAACCAAAATTTGACAGACCACATTTGGTGCTTTTGACAACCGGTTCGGCTGTCAAGTTGGAAGGAAAGCCCACCTGGATTCACGCCAGTCACTGCAAGAAAATCCTGAAGTGATGATATCCTTTGAAAAAATTATGATGATGTTTCTTTTCTTTGTGTTGTTTGTGAGAACTGAGACATGAAAAAATAACCCTTTCATCCAAATGTTAAAATTGTATGCAACCCATAGCAACGCTAGTAACTGCTGTTCTCACTTACATCCCCAAACAGGAACAATACCCATGATAGCAATGCCTCCTAAATTCACTGATCTAAACAGGACCAGAATAATTGGCTCATACATAGTCTCCACAGCTAATGAGCACAGATCAGTAACTTTGATGGTTTCAAAACAGATAGACACTCCACAGATTTGTTTAAACATTACATGCTGTTTAACACTAAATGTACACGGGTGGGCAATTCAGATTGCACCGGAGCAAAAATTACAGTTTATGGAGGAAACTATGGTCAATATTGTCATATCCCAGATCCAGAACTAAATAGAGCCCTTTATAGTACAAATTGCTCACAGTTCCCAATATGTGAAAATATTGGTTACCTGAGATTCCATTTTATTGCTTCCAGTTTTTTAGGAGCAGGCATATCATCCATACATAGAAGGTTATACTATATATGTGGAAATAAAGCTTATGCCTGGCTTCCTACTAATGTTACAGGTACATGTTATATTGGGATGTTAGCACCTGCTTTGGCTGTTCTAAAGATACAGCGCGACCAGATCAAAGTCCAGAATACCCTTTAGTGTTCAAAAGAGAGCTATTCACTGAAGGTGACATGGCATGGTCATGGTTCCCTTCCTGGACAGGATGGGGAATTGAAGCAATGAAAAGAATAAATAATTACACTAGAATTATGATGAGACTATAGATGAGACTATTAACCTTACTACCACCGATATAGGTTTATTAAGTGAAGAAATGGCTCAACTTAAAAAAGTAGTATTAGAGCACAGATTAATGCTAAATTATCTCACTGCAGCTCAAGGTTGGATTTGTAAGGTATTTCACACTGATTGTTGTATATACATTTCTGATAATGAGGACATAATTAAAGGGTATCTTGCTAACCTAAGAGAACTACAGAATAAGGCCAGAGATATTGCTAAAAGTGGATGGAACCCCTTTAAGGGTTTAGGAGGTTTTGGTGGTTTTTTATATGGCATAGCAACATGGTTACAGAAACTAGGCACTTACATTGTGATGTTCCTATTTCTCATATTTGTTATTTACTTCCTCATCAGGCTATGCCTCTGTGTGACTACCCGCTGTAGCAACAAATGGTCCACCAGCCCTGATGAACCCATTATTGTGAGAAAGCTAGGAGAGAGCTGAACAGGACGCCGTTTCTCTGCGCCAATGTAACAGGAGTTACCAGCAATTGGCTGAATGTAACGCGGAGAAGAATGGTGTCAAATAAACAAAAGGAGGGAAATGAGTTTAAGCACAAGAGACTCCATTATGTTCGTACTGTTGAAATGTGTTCTGTAACCTTCACCTAACACACAGACACATCTTCTACTAGAAGCGCTCTCTCTCTGTCTCTACCCCCCTCTCAAGGTTTTACTTTTGCAATTGTTTTATTCGCTAGCTTTTAATACCATATTTCTATGTGTTAGTTTGTAATAACATCTCACACCACTCCTTTCTTATCTATGTATAAAATAACATGTAATAATACATTTTGACACTGAACGAACATTATAAACACAGTGATTGTGTCCTGTGAGTCTGTTCCTGCAGCTGCAGTATTAACTTTTGTTTTAGAGACCCAATCAGAAATAATTCCATAACATTACATAGACTTGGAAAAAACAACATTTTGTCAAATTTTCATTGGTGCCTGTGACCCCACTGGGGAGATTTCCCATCAATTGCTGTTCCTCTGACAGCTTGTGACAGAAAGATAACAAATGAAGGAAAATAGTCAGACCCAGGGCAGAAAGTCAGACAGTAATAATAACCTTTCACAGGTTCTAACCTGTCCATATTTTACTGAAAAATGTTTTGTTACAGTTGCTGAACTAATTGGGGAGATTTCTAGTCACTTTATGTCCCTCCATACCTTTTTGACCTTGCTTTGTGCACTAGTCCAAATCATTTGGTGGAGGGGGGATTATGGTGTGGGGTTGTCTTTCAGGGGTTGGGCTTGGCCCCTTAGTTTCAGTGAAGGGAACTCTTAAGGCATCAGCATACCAAGACATTTTGGACAATTTCATGCTCCTAACTTTGTGGGAACAGTTTGGGGATGGCCCCTTCCTGTTCCAACATGACTGCTAGATAGACATGACTGGATAGATTGATAGCAGCAGGAGCCATTGGCTCCCGCTGCTGTCAATCAAATCCAATGACGCAGGAGCCGGGGGCAGGGCCGGGTCCTGCTGTCTGTGTCAATGGACATGGGAAAGCGCTTCTCTGGGCACTCAAGAAGAGGAGGAGCCAGGAGCGCCGCTGAGGGACCCCGGAAGAGGAGGATTGGGGCCACTTTGTGCAAAACCCTTGCACAGAGGAGGTAAGTATGACATGTTTGTTATTAAAAAAAAAAACAAGACTTTACAACCCCTTTAAAGTTTATGTGCCTGTAAAGGCAGGTCTCTGAATACTTTCGGCAATATACAGAAAGTGAGGTGGATGCTGGAGATATAATACTGAAACCCAATGTGTGCTATAGGGGTGATCTCCATTGTTCAACTAAATTTAGGATGGAGGCAGAATTCTCGAACAGTGAAGCAGGAAGTTCCTATCTCCTTTTTATACCAGGATAAAAGAAATGGATTAAAGAGACCCTGTTACCACCCAATGTATACTACAAAGAGATAAGTATGGCAAGTAAAAGCACTCCTTCCCCTTTGCTTTGCTGCAAATAGAACTTCTTTATTTATTCCCCTCTTACATTTCTATGAGTGTGAGAGTCTCTGTTTGCTGGAGCACAGAGGCTGCTTCCCCTCAACAGCACTGAAGTCAGTCAAAGTCCTAAAGGCAGCCACGGAAACCCCTGGCTGAGGATTAAGGGAAAGCAAATCAGTGAATTGTGAATACGTTTCTGCTAATTATGTCTCCAAAAAGGAGGGGAGGTGGGGAACAAATCGAAATATGTTTGTTTAATATCCCAAATTGTACATATAGTAAAAAACTGCAATATAACTTTTCATTTCTAATATGATTCAATTGTCGTTATTATCATATGATGCTAGAGAAGCTATTGTTATATAATTCTGCTTATATAATTCTACTTATGTACCTATCATTACTATTATTTATATTATTATTATTATTATTATTATTATTATTATTATTATTATTATTATTATGTGCTGTTGGTGGGTCCCATTTGATCTGTTAAACCTACTATAGAAAATGCTTTATTTCGTTTCTCAGTAAGAGCAAAAAATAATAGTTGACCTTGTCAGAAATCCAGTGTCCTGTAGTCTGAAGTCTTAATTCAAGCAATGTTATCAGAAAGTGTTTGGACTACAGTATACCTCACCCCCATGTTATGAAGTTGAAGAGATAGGAAGATGTTCAATGTGTTTTTGACATTTCCTGACCTAAGCTGACATTACTGTTTCTCCATAGATAGAGTGAAGTGAGTGAAGAAGTGTATTACTGGTAGTAAAAATGAAATAAAATACAAATCTGAAAAAATAAAACTAATTAAACCACCACATCTAAGGACTGCTAAGCTACAATAGATTATAATTTTGTACTTGAGTTTAGATAAACGTTAAGAAAAGTGAGCCCCACTCTTGCACCGATCATTGGGATAACTCACAAAAAAATCCTAAACAGGCGGTCCTTGATCCCTTATAAAATATCAAAGATTTATCCATCTGCATCCCCTCTATGTTGGAGGTGCAATGAACAAATTAGACATGTGCACACTGAAATATTTCGTTTCGGAATTTCGTTTTCATCCGAAAAATAAATTTATTTAGTTACTCCCGAAATTTGTTTTTATTTATGTCGTTTTTCGTTAAAAATTGCATTCGTCCGAAAATCTAAATTGAGGTCTGTCATTGAAGGCTTATGGTGTCTGTCGAATGTTCAAAGAAGATTCGACGGAGCAGCTAAACTCTACGACACCGTATAGTTTACCCGCTCCGTCAAATCTTCTTAGAACTTTCAACAGACACCATAAGCCAAAGTACGTGTGTACTTAGTTCTAGCTATTTTACTGCTCCTCCTCTTTGGTTACAATCAGCCAATAACATTCATCATCATCATTATTTTTTGTTTATCTTTTCTCCCCTACGTCAAATCTTTTCTCCCCTACGTCGAATCTTTTCTCTCTATGTCGAATCTTTTCTCTCTATGTAGAATAATCTTGGACTAATAGAGTTAAGGTTAGGCACATTCGACCACAGGTTTGATGGACACAGATTGTTATTGTCATCATCATGTCGAATCTCCTATCTATATCGAACTGTTGTAGCAACAAAAACGAAAATAAAGCATTTGTTTATGTCGGATCTTTTGTTTTTTGGATTTTGCACTTTCATTATCGTTTGTTAAAACGATAACGAAAATACCTGAAATTCGGACGAAAATGCTTTCGGACGAAAACTAATGCACATGTCTAGAACAAATAGATAACCTTTATCATACCTTATGGTCATGTAAAAACCTACTCAGTTTTTGCAAGTCTATTTCCTCCTTTATAGCTGCCTTTACTGGCAACTTATTAGAACTTACTCCTGATATGGCACGGTAAAGGTCCTAGCCGGGAGAGAGACTTTTGGAGGGGACTGAATGCCAGCCTCCTGCAAACCAATGTTCTATTATGTTTGTCTGCCTTGGATCACAGGATGTGTATTGCATTAGAGGGTTTGTGTTTGTCTGTCTTTGATCACAGGATGTGTATTGCATTGGAGGGTTTGTGTTTGTCTGCCTTGGATCACAGGATGTGTATTGCATTGGAGGGAGGGGGGATTCTTCCAACAGCTCTCCCTGCTAACACTGTGCACTGATGAGACATTAAACACACCTGACCTGTGTGTCCATGGTCATTGGACAGTTTAACCCGCCCTCTTTTCCAAGGGTGGGGGGGAAGAGTCTCTGAGTTATTTTATGTGTTGTGTCCATGTGTTATAATAAATGAGTTGATTCCTGCTTGAAACCTGAAGACAGAGCCGTGTCTCGTTTTTGGGGTGGATTATTTGTATGGGTTGCTTGTTCGGCTGATTGGAGTGTTCGGTAGCTGCCTTTGTGTTTGGGTATGAAATGTCCTAAATGACTTTAACCCCTTTCATACTCGGGGTGTCGTTACAGGCATTACTGGGGATACATCTTGAGGTGTATCCATTATGTTATAGAACTATTGTAGTACTTATACTAACAGTAACAAGACTTACTATATCTAGCTTATGGAAATCTATTGAAACCCCTAACCTAACGAATGTCATCACCGGACTCACACCCAAGCACAATATAAATTGTTATTAGCGTATAAAAACTACTCTACAACTAACTTAAAAAAAAATGGCAAAAGTGGCTAAATAACCAGAGAGCCTCTAACTACTAAAACTGTGAACTATAATTATGTCACCGGTTTATAACATCAGTATTCTAGTAATAAGATCCAAGTACAGAATTTAACCTATATTTTCTTCTTCTTTCTTTCTTGTTGCTTATAAGATTTTGGTGGTTAATCTCAGCTTACAGTTAGGTCTTGTTAGGGGTAGGTGGAAATTGACTAACAAGAATATGGACACTACCGTGTAAATCCCTTCTTTGTTCTTTATTGATTGTTTAAATACTATACCATACAATGTTACAATGTGATACAGAAATACCCTATGTTATAAATGTTTGAATTTGTCAACTTAAAAAATTAATAAAAATTGTGAAGTTTAAAAAACAATTAAAAAAAGAAATGTGAGCCCATGGTGACCATGCATGTTTGTTCTTTCTTACGCTGGAAAAATGAAACAATGAATCGGATTGTTTTGGGAAGACCTAACTTTGTTTCTATCCCCTTTAAAGCTTTCCTGTTTTTTTTTTTACTAGTGCCTGACGTTCCCTGACTGGCAGTTTACTGGGGTATATTGTATTTGGCACTTGTGTAATTGTAACAGATAATATACACAGGGGCAGGGACTGGTTTTCTCCTGTGTGTGAATTAAATACTACCAAAAATTAGATCAATTGTTTTTGCTTATTTTATTTTATGTTGCTTTTGTAGCACTAAACAGGTTATTGCACTAAACCTGTAGGTGAATAAGAGAACCAGAACCTTTGCTAAGTGGAAGTGTGGGATTGCTAATAAAGGGGGCAGTGCTTCCCAGGACAGGACCTCTGTGAACAGAACAGAGAGGATTCCCTTTCTGGGAAATTAACAGTAATGTATTCAAAGTAATTGGAAGCATAAGAACTACTGCAACCAGCATATAGCATTAATCATAAGCATATAGATGTACACCAGTACAGAAATAAAACAAGCTTTAAATAAGTAATGATCATTAACAGTACTTACATTGAAAGTACAACCAGATCAGCAAAGGAGTCACAATAGGAACCCTGGTGGAATTGTGCACGTGGGTATACATAGTTATTTAGAGAGATATCCCCTAATGAACGTTGAAGCAAAATCCTGCTCCCAAGGCTCCTGAAGATGATGCAACATCTGTGTGTCGGAGACCCGAAGACAACATCTGCAGTGACAAGGAGACCCTCCAGCCTTTTCCCAACCAGCCTGGAATGCAGTCCTACCTATCTGGCAAAAATGATCACTTCCGATAGGGTATCAGTAGCATGGACAGGACATGTGGCTTCATTCTTTCCACTTCCTCCTTTTCCTAACAACCCCTGAGTCAAGAAGTGATATAAATAATTAAACTTTCCAGTGTGATATTAGCAGCTGATAGTAGAGGGCAGCAGTTCCCTACACTCTTAACATTTTTGGGTTGTCTGTTGTTCAGTTAAAATGGACCCATTTTCACCAAAAGCCTTAAAACCATAGATGCATGCAGCTCTGCATGCTGATTTATAAATACATTCCATGCATATGTAATTTAAATTATTTTTTGTGAACTTACATTTTAATTTACTGAACGTCCTGGTTTTCTTAGACACTGGTGGCATAGCCAGTGCTTTCCTTAATCTTAGAGGAAAAGTTTTTTTTTTTTATATATCGCCATAGTTACATAGTAGGTGAGGTTGAAAAAAGACACAAGTCCATCAAGTCCAACCTATGTGTGTGATTATATGTCAGTATTACATTGTATATCCCTGTATGTTGCGGTCATTAAGGTGCTTATCTAATAGTTTTTTTAAACTATTGATGCTCCCCGCTGAGACCACCGGCTGTGGAAGGGAATTCCACATCCTTGCCACTCTTGCAGTAAAGAACCCTCTACATAGTTTAAGGTTAAACCTCTTTTCTTCTAATTTCAATGAGTGGCCACGTTTCTTGTTAAACTCCCTTCAGCGAAAAAGTTTTATCCCTATTGTGGGGTCACCAGTACGGTATTTATAAATTGAAATCATATCCCCTCTCAAGCGCCTCTTCTCCAGAGAGAATAAGTTCAGTGCTCGTAACCTTTCCTCATAACTAACATGTTCCAGACCCTTTATTAGCCTAGTTGCCCTTCTTTGTACTCGCTCCATTTCCAGTACATCCTTCCTGAGGACATGGTTTCACTAATTTGAGTGTTGGGTAGTGTAATTATGCTCACATTTCTAAAGCCTTGGCGACATATAAACAATAACAAACCATGTAAGATCTCAGGAAGAGGCTGACCACAGATGACTTCTACTTTTTTAAAGTAGGCATGGGTTTCCGTGATGGGGAGAATGGAATGTTAGGCTTTGGGAAGATTAAAAGAAATGAAAGAAGAAATAAAAATGTACTAAATGTATAAATTTCACAATACTAATTGAATTAATGGCGGTTTCAAATAAGGGAAGGGGGGTTAGCTTTAAGAAATCCCATCCCATGTCTTCATCTCTTTCCTCCTCAGAATAAATGTCTCACAATCAGGGATGTTGTAGGTGGATGGTACTTTATCTACAGCAGCGATTCCTGGCACGTGTAGGCCCCTTGGTGCCTTTTTTGGCCATCCTGGGGCATTGTTTGGGCTCAGTCAGCTGCCTTTGTGTGGACCGATGTATTCTCCGGCTCGTACATGCGCAGTACGGTCTGTTTTCGATCTGACCTACCCACACATACCACCCACCTAGCGTATTGGCGGCCTCATGACATCTGACATCACCGCGCCATCTGTGCACGGTAACACCGGACGCCACTTGTGCCGTTGGGATCGCCTGATTGACTATCTCCCTTCCAATTAAGATTCAGGTGTTGGAGTGGTACCATCATTGGATGGGCCCTCTGATCACCTGACATCTGTCTGCCCTTCACATTGGTTCTAGTAACCATATGGGCGTATGTGGTTTACTTCACCATTTATACATAAGGCAGTTCAATTACGCTACGAGCCATACAACCTGGAACCCCAGTCTCGTTTTGATGACAGGCTACATGCTCGTTTGCTGTGCTGCAAGTAAGTTATATTTTTATTACACATTACCACCCAAACACATTTCTACCTTGTTGTCTTTTAAAAGTAGCCTTCATGACACTAATCTGTGTCGGGTGTCCATTGTTTACTGACGTTGATGGTCTCTGAACTGTGGCAATTATTACTTATGTGGATACAACCGGCACTACCATCATGTTTTGCTGCTCCTTACTTGCCTTTATGCTATCAAAAAAGCTTTTTGGGTTATGCATTTTATAAATATTTTTAGTGTTTTCTGTGCCAGAGCCGTCTTCACATATACAATCCTCTTGAGCGCTTGCATAGCTGCAGCGGTGATATTCTATCTACCCCTCCTCCTCTCACTGCAGGTGGAGTTTACCTTGGACCAAAACTTTACCCCATCCATCCTTAGAGGTATACTCCCATATTTTGGGCAAAACCCAGATGCGATGGGATACCGTGGAGAGATGTAATTTAATGAACCATGTTGTGCTTCTATTTTCATATTTGTTAATGGTAGTCACCATGTGAGTATTTTCAGATTTAAATGCCATGTTTTCCTTGATGACATTATGTCTATTACCTGCTATGTATGTATTACCTTGGTACATCATATGTTTTTGCTGTTACCTTGTTATTATGCCACCAGATAATACAGCTTGTTCTGACCATGCCCTGAAGAAGGAATTAAGTGTATATTAATTCCTGTTGGGAATCTCTATGCAATCATTTGCGGTTTTGGCCTCCTATTCTGAGATCAACCATGTGCTATAGAACATAGCTGTGTATATTTGTATACAATGACCCCTCATGTCTACCTAATGCGATACCTTTGTCTATTTTTAGACTGTTTTATATTCAATAAATTTTGTACTTTTTATACTTTTCTATGTTATTATCTGGTTTTCAACCTTTGCCCATAAAGTCCCTGGGAGCATTCCCTTTGCTTTTTCTCTTGTTATCTACAACAGAGGTATTACCGCTTTAAAAAAGGACACTCTCACTCCAGACTGGTCAGTCCTGGTTAAATACAGTGCCTTGCAAAAGTATTCACCTCCCTTGGCATTTTTCGTGTTTTGTTGCCTTACAATCTGGAATTAACATTGATTGTTTGAGGATTTGCATCATTTAATTTACAGAACATGCCCACAACTCTGAAGATTTTTTTTTCTTTTATTGTGAAGCAAACATCAAATAGAACAAAATAACAGAAAAAGTCAATGTGCATAACTATTCACCCCCCTAAAGTCAATACTTTGTAAAGCCACCTTTCGCGGCTATCACAGCTCCAAGTCACTTTGGATAAGTCTCTATGAGCTTGCCACATCTTACCACTGGGATTTTTGCCCATTCCTCCTTGCAAAACTGCTCCAGCTTCTTCGAGTTGGGTGGTTTGCGCTTGTGAACAGCAATTGTTAAGTCTGACTACAGATTTTCTATTGGATTGAGGACTAGGCCATTCCAACACATTTACATGTTTCTCCTTAAACCATTTAAGTGTTGCTTTAGCAGTGTGTTTGGGGTCATTGTCCTGCTGGAAGGTGAACCTCCGTCCTAGCCTCAAATCACACACAGAATGGTACAGGTTTTGCTCAAGAATATCTCTGATTTTAGCACCATCCATCTTTCCCTCAACCCTGACCAGTTTCCCAGTCTCGACTGCTGAAAAACATCCCCACAGCATAATGCTGCTGCCATCATGTTTCACTGTGGGGATCGTGTTCTTTGAGTGACGTGATCTGTTGGGTTTGCGCCAGACATAGCATTTTCTTTGATGGCCAAAAAGTTAAATTTTAGTCTCATTAGACCAGAGCACCTTCCGCCATACATTTTGGGAGTCTCCCACATGCCTTTTCGCAAACTCAAAACATGCCATTTTGTTTTTTTGCTGAAAGTAATGGATTTCTTGTGGCCACTCTGCCATAAAGCCCAACTCTATGGAGCATACGGCTTATTGTCGTCCTATGTACACATACTCCAGTCTCTGCTGTGGAACTCTGCAGCTCCTCCAGGGTTACTTTAGGTCTCTGTGCTGTCTCTCTAATTAATGCCCTCCTTGCCCGGTGTGTGAGTTTTGGTGTGCGGCCATCTCTTGGCAGGTTTGCTGTTGTGCCATGTTCTTTCCATTTGGTTATGACAGATTTGATGGTGCTCCTAGGGATTATCAAAGATTTGGTTATTTTTTTATAACTTAACCCTGACTTGTACTTCTGAACAACATTGTCTCTTACTTGATTGGATAAATCCTTGCTCTTCATGGTAGTGTTTGTTTAGTGGTGCCTCTTGCTTAGGTGTTGCAGCCTCTGGGGCCTTTCAAAAAAGGTGTGTATATGTAATGACAGATCATGTGACACTTATATTGCACAGGTGGACATCACTTCACTAATTATGTGACTTCTGAAGTTAATTGGTTGCACCAGAGCTTTTTATGGGCTTCATAACAAAGGGGGTGAATACATAAGCACATGCCAATTATCAGTTTTTTATTTCTGAAAAATTGTTTTATGTATATATTTTTCTAATTTTACTTCAAAAGCTTTTACTTCACCAAACGATTGTGTTCTGATCCATCACATATAATTTAGATTTTAAAAAAAAGCATTGAACTAAAGGCTGTAATGTAACAAAATAAAAAAAATAGGTAAATAGCCAAGGGGGTGAATAATTTTGCAAGGCACTGTAAGGGCTGGTAAATCTGCACACTTACATGACCTTAAAACATTCTGAAATAGCAATCATTAAATTCAAAAAGTATAACATTCAGATAAATCGGCATGTCTGCCCCTAAAATTTGTGACTTGCAGGTAAACACTTTAATAAAACTTTTCTTTTTCCTTTTAAATTAGCATGCTTTTTAGTATGTATAATGAGCACCTTTATACAAATCACAGAGCTTGTGTCTGGCAGTAGTTATCTGGATTACACAAATGCAAGGCAATGGCAAATCAGTGTCAGATCCAGTTCCTCTTCTTACTGAATCAGTTTAAGCTACTTATACAAATTACTGTGCTGTAATACACTGGGACTTGTACTACTAGACAGGTGGTGCTGCACACATGACTCAGAACGTACGTATATAGCAGTCACTCATCTTGAACAACTCGAAATATTTTCAGCCCAAGGAGGAAGAAATCAAAGGGAGCTTTGTACATTAGGCTTGACAGTCCATTTTTGTAAAGCACCAGATAATGAGGCATTACTTACATAAACTACACACAGCTACAAATTATAGTCCCATTTAGGAAAACAGTGCAATTCTCTAAAGTACACAATTTGTCAAAATAAGCTAATTTAAATGGTGCTTCCCCAAATTAGTCTGTACAATATACACTATGAACAGTTCTGCACTCATTGGTGTGGCTGGGGATCACACCTGCCAAGTTTGGTACTTTGGTATATTCCCACCCAATTCAGCTTATTTCATCTTCTAAAATGTTTCTGAGAAGGATTTTCGGTCAGTTTCTAATGTCTAATGTCTCACCACTTTGCACATCACAGTGCATAGCCACTGCTTAAAGCTGAAGTTTAGGTATGGCAATTTTTGCATAGTTACATTGTTCCGCCTTGGATTAATGTAAGTCTATATAGTTACATAGTTAGTCTGGTTGAAAAAAGACACATCCATCTAGTTCAACCAATAAAAGGGGAAAACAAATATATATTTTTTTATAATCCTATATATGCAATCCTATACCCACAGTTGATCCAGAGGAAGGCAAAAACCGAGAAAAGCATGATCCAATTTGCTCCAGCAGGGGAAAAAATCCTTCCTGATCGACCAAGTGGCAACTGAAATTCCCTGGATCAACTTTACCTATAAATATTAGTATTCAGTTATATCATGTACATTTAGGAAAGGATCCAGGCCTTTTGTAAGCTGGACAGAACCTCTGAGGGAGTCTATTACACATTTTCACAGCACTTACTGTAAAGAAGCTTTTCCGTATTTGAAGAGTAGATCTCTTTTCCTCTAGATGTAAACCCCCTTGTCCTCTCTCTTCGATGGCCTTAAAGTGAATAACTCAATAAGGTCACTATATGGACCACTTATGTATTTATATACATGTTGATCATATCCCCCCTTAACCTCCTCTTCTCAAGTATGTATGTGCCATAGCAGTGGGATCCCCATGGAAGCTGGAAATGACTGTAGTAGGCATGGCTACTACAGTCATTGCTACTAGCTGTGAGTCTTGTGCTAGGTAGCTGTATTGCTGCATAATGAACACAGGAGGTCACTCACTGAGTACAAGCACCATTTAGAGAAGACTTTGCATCAGTGGCTTCCTGTGCACTGTGGGCGCACAGGCACTGCCCCCCCATACATGCACCCAGCCTCTTTCAGGATACTGGACGCATGGCGGGGGTGGGAGGAAGTGGTACTTTTTGAAGCACCTGATTAGAGCCAAAGGCTCTAGAAGGCTTCAAAATAGGGTGGGCTCAGGGCGCAGAGAGTGTGCCCTGATCCCACCCAATTGTGTGACGTTAGAAAATTAATTTCGCTATTTTCATACTAACCTTCCTCCCTGCCAATCAGGAGGCAGGGCATCAGACCTGTTTCCTGATTGACCAAAGCGCCAGGCCACACTATTGGAAGCCTGGCGCTTAGGAGGAGGAGCGGAGGACTCGGAGACACACGCTGGAGTGGAGGTCGTGGTAAGTGCCCCAATGTCAGAGCTGCACATGGGGGGGTTGGGGATGCTGCCGCTGCCAGAGCCGCGAGCCCCGTGAGTGGGGGGGGGGTCGGTGGGCACAGTGGCTGCATATGATGGGCACAAGTGGCTGCATATGATGAGCACAAGTGGCTGCTTTTATGGGCACAATGGCTCCATATGATGGGCACAAGTGGCTGCATATGATGAGCACATGTGGCAGCATTTGATGGGCACAAGTGGCTGCATATGATGGGAAAAAGTGGCTGCATATGATGGGCACAGTGGCATCATATGATGGGCACAGTGGCTGCATATGATGGGCACATGTGACTGCATATGATGGGCACACGTGGCTGCATATGATGGACACACGTGGCTGCATATGATGGGCATAATGGCTGCATATGATGGGCACAGTGGCTGCATTTGATGGGCACCATGGCTGCAATTGATGGGCACAGTGGCTGCATTTGATAAGCACGGTGGCTGCATTTTATGGGCACAGTGAGGCTGCAATTGATGGGGGGTTCAGTATTTTTCAGTTTGTTTGCGCCCCCCGAAAAGTTTGAGCACAAGCCGCCACTGCTTTGCATTTTCTCACTGAATGCAAAGTGTTCTCTGAATGGACAAGGTGAAGATTTTGACATCACCACCCTGCCTCTCTACCTCGTCTAATCAGAAAATGCAGTGCATTCATTGAGAAAACATCCATCAGTCATGTATACCTGTAATGAGGGCCTCTCCACCCTTTAGGGTGCAGCAATCATCTAGTTACTACTAAAGCTGTTTTCTTTATGTGATGTTTAATTTCATGCTAACCAAATTAAAGTCTATCTATAAGATTCTAAATTTTCTGTGCTCTATCTAAACCAAATAAATAAAATATATTTCTTTAGATACACTTTAAAGCAACCCTGTGACCACACTAAAAGTCCTGCATTGGCAAGCTTTCTCTCAGTCACTAGAAATGGTCCCCTGAAGTCTGCAGGGAAACCAATACTTCATTGACATCTGTAGCCCCCCTTTAGCCTTCACAGGTTCTTTTTTCAGACCACCATTCTCTCTCTCCAGTGAAAGTTCACAGCAGAGCCCTGGCTATCATGGTACTGCCAGCAGGTAAGATCTACTCAGCGTATTTAGCAATGAACACCTAAAAGTCAACTTTTGTCTCACGCCACCCAAATGAAAGTACAAAAATACAGATATTTCTAAAACTGCTGGTTTGCATTATCCACTATTTTACACTACTCTGAATACTCAAAATTTTATCCCACCTTTTTCTGACCTATGACATACTAGGATCTCCCTAATGTAAAATAAGGCCAACATCAAAAACAGTGAGACACCATCAGAATAGCCTTTACAATGGTAAGTGATGTGATATATGACAACGAAATCTGTCAGCTGGTGTTCTAAGAAGATGCAAAAAAAATATATATATATTTACCCATTAATATCCATGAACACTGAAACATGAGTTTTGTGTCAACTTATCCTTTGATAAAAAAACTGTTAGAATTGGCTTATGCAAGAATATGATTTATAATGTAGACATATCTAGCACTCATCTGATATAGAAGGCTAACAAATGTAGCTCTCACCCCCGAAAGGGCTGCTGACTTGTCCCAGGTTCTTTTCCCAAAATATGTGTAACA
Organism: Lithobates clamitans; assembly: GCA_037952925.1. NCBI lineage: Eukaryota > Metazoa > Chordata > Amphibia > Anura > Ranidae > Lithobates > Lithobates clamitans. Next base: position 842,198 of record JBBGZY010000802.1, read on the forward strand.
GCAGCCAGGCACACAGCCACATCCACTCTTCTGGCTCAATGAATAGGGGTTGCCTTTTTAAACTTTATTGCTGGATAACTTGGAATACCATATGCAATGTTTCATGCCAGGCAAGCCTTAGTATTAGTGCAGCAGGGGTAACAGCATCAACAGTCACCCAGATCCTGCACTTTGGTCTGTCCTCACAAGTCCTTGGCTAATTGGATGCCTCCTCTAGAGCCAGGCAGACATTTCCTTAGTGGACTCCCAGCCTGTATCCTAGGTGAAATCCCCTTCTTTAGCTTCACAATCTCTTAGGAAATAGACCCCCCCCCCAGCTCTAGCATAGCTGGGACCTTGATGAAGTTCCTTATAAAGGTGCTTGGCATAGTGGCAACAGCCCGTCAGAATGGGTCTGGATAAGACAAGTCTTATTCAGGCTTTAGCCTATTTATGCCACCTATGCCATGTCCAGGCACCTAACGGACACCCTCCCCCCAGGGATTGGCTGGAACTGCATAAATATTCAGGCTGCTTATTTGACTCTCCCAACCCACTACATTCTGTAATCCTCCAGAGAACAGGGAGAAGGAATTAAAAAGAAGTTTGCATGGAACTGAACAGCCCAAAGCAATCATAAGCTGCTCAATTGATTACAGGACAGCCACAAGAACTAAATGTACCTAGCTTGACTAGCAACCTATCTAAGAGGGTGCTGCACAGATGTTCAGGTTTATGTTGCACATATTATAAAGAAATTCCACAGTCTGAGAGGGGTGGGTGAAACTACGATATTTTGATGTGGATTAGATTCAATTAAATAGAGGACACACATCACTCTGAGGGAAAAGGGGTGTAACTGACTAAAGTAAAAAGTAAATACATACAAGCATACATACAAACTGTGCAGATACAGTACAGAATTATTCTGAATGTGATTCAATTAAAAATCACATGTTCTCTGTGTGCTAGGAACATCTTCACACTGTAATTACATTCACTTATCACAGGGACATGAACTAGATAATTTTAATGTACTAGAACCTGCATGGGGCTCATACAATGATCTCTCTTGCCTGCAAAATAGAGAACAGGGGTGTAATTTATAGGAATTTCCTACTAGGAACAAGTCCCCCTCCCCTGGTTATCCATAAATCGACATTTGTCCGGTTTAACAGGGACCAGACAAATTTTGATCTATGTATGGGAACTCTGGTTGAACAGAAGTCGACCTACCTATCAACTTCTATACAACTGCTCTGTTAGTTTTTAGCTGCTTGATCAGTGCTTCAAGCTATAGCCTACATCTCCGATCAGCGTATTCTGTAGAGATGTACAATTTCCAGAAATTTTGAAGCCATGAGAAAAAAAATGTATTTTCCCTGTATTTTTCCCGAAAAAATTTAAGTTTTAGGAAAAATTGAAAAAAAATGTCAGTGTCGAGTAGTTTTACAATTTGAAAGTATTTTGTTACACTGGAATGTGAAATACAGTGTATATATTAAGAACATTTCAATTATACATGAGAACAGGTACCCAACTACCCACCCCCCTTTCTCTCATAATAATTTAAGATTTTCCTGCCAATATGCATTTTCAGTTATTGACAAAGCTGATCCAGAAGCATATATTGCTCTTGCAAGAGCTTGATCAGTGTCCTCCTGATTTTCAGGTGTCATTTTATCTATAAATGAAGGTATTGTGTATTTTTGTGAAGCAGTGGTTTGCAACACTTCCTTACTTGAAGATGCTGCTGGTGAAGAAACACTTTGTGAGGATCCATAAGCTATTTGCACTTTCACTATGGTCATCATTATTTCATTCCATAAAGTATTTTTTAATGTATTTAGGGCACCTCTGGCATGCAGGGATGTGTTTTGTCATCCTTGTAACATTTGGAAAAGAATATTTAGTCTCACAATATTTGCAAACTGCAGCTTTGCTCTCAGCAGACGTTACAGTATGGAAATGTTTCCAAACTCTAGATGTTGGTCCCTCCATTTTACTGAGAGGAGGAAAGAAAAAACAATTCTTTGACCAGACTATAAATAAACATTATGCTGTGATGATGGAGAACATTAATAGGAATCATTTAAAGGTTAAAAAAGATAAACTACTTTGTCAGATAAAATTACCCTCTTACCTGTCAATGAAGGCCTGAGAGGACAGAAATTATCATCTACTGCATGGATATGCAATAAGCGGACCTCCAGCTGTCACAAAACTACAAGTCCCATCATGCCTCTGCCTCTGGGTGTCATGTTTGTGGCTGTCAGAGTCTTGCTATGCCTCATGGGACTTGTAGTTCTGCAGCAGCTGGAGGTCCGCTAATTAGATATCCCTGATCTACTGTATCCAAACAATCACCCAACTGTAGGAGGTACAAGATGAAGCCCACAAGCTAACTAAACTGTAGCCCTTCCTCTGCAGTGCCCCCTAGTGGCAGATATGCATATTTCTGTTGTTTCAGAATGGCAATGAGGAACACTGTGTTACTTAAAGCGTAAGATTCCCCCCCCCCCCCCGGGTGATCTATGTATAACAAACTTTGATGCAGATTCCTACTATTTGTTATTCTGAAGAAATCACTGTTTGTTCCTCTGTGCTAATGGGAGTGGTCTAATGGGAGTGGTTTCATAATTATCAGTAAGCTGTGCAGCTGCAGAAGACTAATGAGGAAATCTTCTGGGCCTGCATCCCTTTAGGCGTGTTCCTATTGGGAGTATCTCACCAAAAATGACATTTTTGTTGCAGGGGATGCCTGAACTCTGACTTGTATCTTAGAGCAGAGTTCTGGAAAAATTGGTGAGCCAATCACACAAGCAGGAAATGATGTTTCTGTGGAATGGCCAGTACACATTCTGTGTACAGAACACTTTCAGGTAGCCATATGGTATTGCATTTTCAAACAATTACAACGGCTGCAGATTGAAAAGGAAAGGTCATTTTTAATAACATTCAATTACAATATGATTTGTGTCGCCATTGTATACGCTATATTAGTTTTTCTTTATTTTCTACTTTTTTCCCCACGAAAGTGGACTTAACCTTTAAATTGTATTCCAGGATTTGCTTGTCTTCAGCTGAGAGAACTTGCAATAATTTAATAATTAATAATTATATAAAGTCTCAGAAATCTTTCATTAAGGTCTTCATGTTATATAGTTTGAATAGCATGTCATAGATGTATTATTTATCATTGTAAAGCAACATATTCCACACTTCATTTTTTTTCCAGAAAAAAGCAAAAAAACAACAGTTTTTTCCTAAATCTTACTAATTGAGTAGATTGTTACATTCACTAATTGTTTCATCTTCACCTGTGCATGAATTGCCACTGTTTCATTAATATGTAGTCCATCAAGAAAATGTTGAATGTCATGCAATGTAAAGAAAACTGTCTGATTTTATACGGCCTGATGCTTGTTATAGTAATTGCAGGAATTCTTTGATTCCTTGTTCCAGTCATAATTACAGTATGGTAAAACTTTGTACAGTTGGCTTGTAATAAGAACTTTTGTTTTGTTTGTTGACATATACAGTATACTGTTCTTAGTATTTTAACAAAAGCCAGGAATGAATTTCTTTCCCTGTGCAAATGTCTCTTTGAATATGTAATCGATAACATTATAACAAATCATTAGTTGCTTAGCTACTTTATGTGGAAAGAAATTACATTGTGCAACCAAAAACACAAAAAAACTGATACAAATTAAATACTGTGTGTATTCAAGTCCATATGGTGCTTCAATAATATTAGTGATATTAAACAATCCGGATATAACTTGAAACTTCTGTTGGATCTTTATAGTAAGAGAGGCCGCTTACCGGATCAGGTGGATGTGAAATTATAGCGATCAAACTCGCTCAGCAATGGGTCATTCAGTCTGTGAGTATTCCTCCTGGGACTCCTCTGGAGCCGGTATCCCTCCTGATACAGCAAACGGTAATTCTGATGTAATGTTTCTTACAAAAACACTGACAGATCCTCCCCTACGATCTTTTATAAAGTAGTAAGTTCCCTTGTCCAGCCTCCTTGGCTCTCTTTACACCTGTGCAGGAGTGTCTGCGGGCTTTTGGGCGTTTGTGTAAGAATTATGTAAGGAAACAGTATTTAATTTGTATCGTTTTTTTTTGTGTTTTTGGTTGCGCAATTTGATTTCTTTCCACAAATTTATGAGCTGAATATTCAGGCTATTTAAGTTGCAGCACCTGACACGTTGCTATATACACAATTTTTGATTTTCTGTGGTTTTTTTGCACCTTAAATCACATAATTTATTACTGATTTATTCAGTAATTTTTTCATACATTCCTATCAATATTTTCTTTATATATTCATTTTTATTTCAAGATTTGGGGCAACGGAGATTTTCTACTTTATACCATCAGTTACTTTATGGTCATTTAATACTATTAGCGGCACAAGCAGCAGTTATGGGTTGGTATTTCTTGATGTTAGCAGGAAAGTTAATTCAGCATGAGCACACCCAGAAAGGGGAATTTCAGTCTCATTGGCTGTTATTCCACAAATAACTTCTGGTCTGAGTAATCCTTCCAATGATCTGATCACTGTATGTGCCAAGAATAGTTGTTTCTAACCCTCATTAATTAGACTAACCTGACAGCCTCTATCGTATAAAGCTTGGACAAGAATGTTATCTATCTTGTAGTTCACAAGGTGCCTTATCCCAATGAGAATCAGGGATTTATTATGTTTGTTTTTTTTTTTTAGTAACATGTTTAATTTTTGGTGGAAATCAGCAGTTTCTGATGGTTGTTATGGCTGTTATGGTTGTTATACCTCGTACGGGCAGGCATTTAAACTCTGACAGAAAGCTTAATTAACTACCTAGAGTGACCAACAGCTCCTTGGTATTTAATTAAAAGCTACAAGCTGACAGGTGCAAATGGTCCTGTAATCTATTTTTAATTACTTTTTTTCTTGCTATGTCTTTCTGCCTCTTTGTAACGTTCTTTGTGAGCTCCTGAACCTCCGTTACTTGTGGTCACGTGCACTGCTCTATACACACTACATTTTCCATAATCCATAGTCTCTAATCCATCTCTGGGTGGCTACGTTGTCACATACAACCATACAGTGGGACCATGGAGAACGAACATAGCCATTCTTTAACCACTTCCCGACCACCAGTTATACTGCGGCAAGGTGACTGGATAGCGCAAATCGCCATAGGTGTACGTTGGTCCTTTAATATGATATAGCGGGCCGTGAGAGCATGCAGTATCGCAGTATACAGAGGCAGAACGGGGATCTGCCTATGTAAACCAATATTTAAAAAAGGGCCAAAATACATCCTTGGGAATTACAGACCAGTTAGCCTAACATTAATAGTATGCAAGCTCTTAGAGGGGATGATAAGGGACTATATACAAGATTTTAGTAATGAAAACGGTATCATTAGCAGTAATCAGCATGGATTCATGAAGAATTGTTCTTGCCAAACCAATCTATTAGCGTTCTATGAGGAGGTGAGTTGCCATCTAGATAAAGGAAGGCCCATAGATGTGGTGTATCTGTATTTTGCCAAAGCATTTGACACAGTTCCCCATAGACGTTTACTGTACAAAGTAAGGTCCGTTGCCATGGACCATAGGGTGAGTACATGGATTGAAAACTGGCTACAAGGGCGAGTTGAGAGGGTGGTGATAAATGGGGAGTACTTGGAATGGTCGATGGGGGTAGTGGGGTCCCCCAGACTTCTGTGCTGGGACCAATCCTGTTTAATCTGTTCATAAACGACCTGTCGGATGGGGTAAACAGCTCAATCTCTGTATTTGCGGATGATACTAAGCTAAGCAGAGCAATAACTTCTCTGCAAGATGTGGAAACTTTGCAAGAAGATCTGAACAAATTAATGGGGTGAGCAACTACAGGTTTAATGTAGAAAAATGTAAAATAATGCATTTGGGTGGCAAAAATATGAATGCAATCTACTCACTAGGGGGTGAACCTCTGGGGAAATCTAGGATGGAAAAGGACCTGGGGGTCCTAGTAGATTATAGGCTCAGCAATAGCATGCAATGCCAAGCTGCTGCTAACAAAGCAAACAGAATATTGGCATGCATTAAAAATGGGATTAACTCCAGGGATAAAACGATAATTCTCCCATTCTACGAGACTTTGGTCTGGCTGGAATATGCTGTCTAGTTCTGAGCACCAGTCCTCAGGAAGGATGTACTGGAAATGGAGCGAGTGCAAAGAAGGGCAACAAAGCTAATAAAGGGTATGGAGGATATAAGTTATGAAGAAAGGTTGCGAGCACTGAATTTATTCTCTCTGGAGAAGAGACGCTTAAGAGGGGATATGATTTCAATTTACAAATACCATACTGGTGACCCCACAATAGGGATAAAAGACACGTGGCCATGTGGTAATAAGACACGTGTCCACTCACTAAAATTAGAAGAAAAGAGGTTTAGCCTTAAACTGCGTAGAGGGTTCTTTACTGTAAGAGCGGCAAGGATGTGGAATTCCCTTCCACAGGCGGTGGTCTCAGCGGGGTGCATCAATAGTTTCAAAAAACTATTAGATAACCACCTGAACGACCGCAACATACAGGAATATACAATGTAATACTGACATAATCACACATATAGGATGGACTTGATGGACTTGTGTCTTTTTTCAACCTCACCTAATATGTAACTATGTATGTAACTATGTAACTATGTAAACAAGGCGAATCCCTGTTCTGACAAGGGACATGATGGAGATCTGCTATTCCCAGTCATCGGGAACAGTGATCTCTGTGGTGTTCCAGGCAGCCCATCCCCCCTACAGTTAGAACACACCCAGGGAACACAGTTAACCCCTTGATTGCCCCTAGTGTTAACCCCTTCCCTGCCATTGTCATTTATACATTGATCAGTGCATTTTTATAGCACTGATCAATGTAATAATGTTACTGGTCCCCAAAAAGTGTAATTTGCTAAAAAATGCAGATCGCGTTTTTTTTTTATATATATATTTTTTTGTATATGTATTATAGCAGAAAGTAAAAAAAAAATTTTTTGTTTTCAAAATTGGCTGTCATTTTTTGTTTATAGCGCAAAAAAAAAAAAAAACGCAGAGGTGATCAAATAACACCAAAAGAAAGCTCTATTTGTGAAAAAAAAGGATGTCAATTTTGTATGGGTACAGCATTGCATTACCGTGCAATTGTCAGTTAAAATGTTGCAGTGCCTTATCGCAAAAAAAGGCCTGGTCAGGAAGTTGGTAAATCCTTCCATGGCTGAAGAGGATAAGTTTACCTTTGCAAAAAAATAAACAATAAATTCACATTTTTTTGCAGGTAAAAAAATATGAATTCATTATCCTTTTTGCTAGGAACCTGTAAAGTCTTGCACCCACAATCTGCCGATACCACAGTCCTGCAGACTGTCTGTGTAGCTGTCTGCCTGGGCAGGCAGTTACACTCTGATGCCCGGTACACACGTTGAGATTATCGGACGAATGATCGTCCAGTTTTTTTTGCATGCTAATCTCAGGTCAAATCTGAAGGGTTTACTAAAGTCACAAAAATGGTCGTATGAAAGAATAAAAATTAGAAAGTGATGTCATGTGTTAATTTTCGAACAACAGCTGTACTGATTAAACGAAAATCATATGATCTGGCATCGTACGAAAAATAAATGTGTGCATGTCCGATCAAATAATATCGGATGAACTGTCCTAATAGGGCTCTCGAAAGCTCTGTACTAACGATCCGATTATCATACGATTGCTTCGAAAGCGCTATTGTTCGTACGATTTTCTGATTCTGATACTGGGCTTAACAGGAAGCTCAATTAACTACCTAGAGCGATCAACAGCTCTTTGGTAGTTCATTAACCACCTCAATACAGGGCACTTAAACCCCCTTCCTGCCCAGACCAATTTTCAGCTTTCGGTGCTCTCACACTTTGAATGACCATTACTCAGTCATGCAACACTGTACCCAAATTAAATTTGTGTCCTTTTTTTCACACAAATAGAGCTTTCTTTTGGTGGTATTTAATCACTAATGGGTTTTTTATTTTTTGTGCTATAGATTAAAAAAGACCGTAAATTTTGTGAAAAATTGCCTTTTTCTTTGTTTTTGTCATAAAATTTAGCAAATTAGTAACTTTTCTTCATAAATTTTGGCCAAAATTTATACTGCTATATATCTTTGGTAAAAATAACCCAAATTAGTGTATATTATTTGGTCTTTGTGAAAGTTATAGAGTCTACAAACTATGGTGCCACTCACTGAAAATTGAAAACATCTGATCAGGCCTTCAGTACATCAGGTGAATCTCATTTCTTGAGGTACTAACAAGTCAGAAAAGTACAAATACCCCCCAAATGCCCCCTTTTTAGAAAGTAGACATTCCAAGGTATTAAGTAAGTAGCATGGTGAGTTTTTTTAAGTTGTAATTTTTTCCCACAATTCTTTGCAAAATGAAGATTTTTTTTTCAAAATTTTCATATTAACTGGTTATTTCTCTCACAGAGCATATGCATACAACAAATTACACCCCAAAATATATTCTGCTACTCTTACCGAGTATGGGGATACCACATGTGTGGGACTTTTACACAGCCTGGTCACATACAAAGGCCCAACATTGTAGTCGCACCATCAGGCGCTCTACGAGCATAAAATGACCCCATTTTGGAAAGCAAACACCCCAATGTATAATCTATGAGGCATAATGAGTCTTTTGAACGGTTATTTTTTTTCCAGATGTTTTTGGAAAATGTGGAAAAAAAATGAAAACGCATTTTTTTTACACAAAGCTGTCCATTTATAAGATATTTCCAACACATAGCAAATACATAGCAAAAATGACACCCCAAAATACATTCTGCTACTCCTCCTGAGTATGGCGATACCACATGTGTGGGATTTTTACACAGCCTGGCCACATACAAAGGCCCAACATTGAAGTCGCACCATCAGGCGATCTACGAGCATAAATTGCACATCTCATTTCTCAACCACCTATTACAATTTTGAAGGCCCTGGAGCACCAGGACAAATGAATTGCCCACAAAATGACCCCATTTTGGAAAGCAAACACCCCAATCTATAATCTATGAGGCATAATGAGTCATTTGAATGGTTATTTTTTTTCCAGATGTTTTTGGAAAATGTGGAAAAAAAATGAAAACGCATTTTTTTTACACAAAGTTGTCCATTTATAAGATATTTCCAACACATAGCAAAAATGACACCCCAAAATGCATTCTGCTACTCCCCCTGAGTATGGGGATACCACATGTGTGAGACTTTTACACAGCTTGGCCACATACAGAGGCCCAACATCCAAGTAGCACCATCAGGCGTTCTAGGAGCATACATTACATAGATAATTTCCTGGCAACCTATCATTTTTGAAGGCCCTTCATATTTCTAACACATAGCATGTACATACCAAGAATTACAATCCAAAATAAATTCTATTGCGGAAAGGATAAAAAAAAGTATTACCTGTGCTTTTAGTAGTGTCCACAGAAGAGAGCACTGGTCCAGGCAGCAGTCAGGGATGTGCTTAGCGACAGCAATAATAACTATCCAGGCAGCAGGCAGGAATATTGTCTATAGTCGGCACAGCACAGTCCATAGGAATTGTCCAGGCAGAGACAGCCAGCACAGCCATAATATTGGTCCTGGTACACTGTTACCTGCAGACACTCATTGTTGTACCGCTCTCCAGCCTTTCATAAACATACTGCCTCTTGCTACAGCGAATTATTTGCATAGTCCAGGTAGCAGGCAGAGGTGTGGTCTGTTCATGCGGCAGGCAAAGGCATGATGGCAGTAAGTCAGCAGAAGGCTGAGGGCCGCAATCGGGTAAGACCTGTGCACAGGGGTAGAGGCTTCGACCAACCCAAATCTCTATGAAGCCTCCAGACTCCAGACCCTAATCCGGAAATTACAAAACTGGGAGAAAACAAAAAAAATTGTTATCTCCATCTGGAAAAACTATTCTGGAGCCCCTCACATATGTGAGACCCCTGTGTGTACTATAGTAGCAGGGCAACAGATCAGTCCAAGCGGTAGGCAAAAGCATAGTCCATAAAACAGGCCAGGGTCAGTTAACGTGCAAGCAGTCCAAGCGGTAGGCAGAAGCGTAGTCACAAAACAGGCCAGGGTCAGTTCAGGAGCAAGCAGTCCAAACGGTGGGCAGAGGCATAGTCAAAACAGGCCAGGGTCAGTTCATGTGGAAGCAGTCCAAACGGTAGGCAGAGGCATAGTCAAAAAGCAGGCCAGGGTCAGTTCACATTGAAGGCAGTGGCATGGTTATTTGGGGAAGCATGGAAAATGATCAGCGAAAATGGGGAAAATATGGGCTAATAACTTGGGGATGTATGGTACAGTTCGAAGCATTCACCAATGCAAAGGACAGGTTGGGAGGGACACTGGGGACAATGGAAGCTGGTATCTTTTCGAAAACCTCTTCTGCTGCACACACGACATCTTTTTTGCCGTCTTCGGCCTACTTCCGATGGTGGAATATTGTACGGGAAGTGGCGTTCATGAAGTCGGCTAACAGCATCAGAACGAAGTACTTCTGGGAGGGGTCTTTGTTGACAGATGAGGGACGTGACTACTACTTCTATGAATTTTAGGAAGGGGGCGGTGCTTTCTGTGGATTTTGTGTAGATTATGTAGGAATTGTAAATTGTAAATATATTGCTACCTTCTTGTACCAGAATCGGGACCTCCTTATTGACAAATAGGGCTGAATCATTTGGTCATTGAAATCCACCCCCCCATGCAGAGATTATAGTCTTGGACACATGTCGGTTTTTCATTGGGACCTCATCTTCGCTGAACTACAACTGTAGTGTCATCATGAATGGTGGACATCATGTGCACGTTCCTGTTATCCTTCCACCTCAAGGCCAGCACTTCATTACATCTCAGTGTTGCTCTTTCCCCCCTTTTCAGCCTTTTGTTCACTATGGATTGTGAGAAGCCCTTCCTATTTTTTCTTGAAGTTCCGCAGGCCAGGGTTTTTTCAATATATAGGTGTCTGAAAAGGGGCAGGCTGGTATAAAAGTTGTATATATGATAGCCTTTTTTAGAAGTGGGTAAGCCAGGTCCCATATGATTTTTCCAGTTGTTCCCATGTAGGCCGGGCACTCAGGGGGCTGGAGCTTGGAATCTCTTCCCTCATATATGCGGAATGCATATAGATATCCCGTGGCTCTCTCACACAGCTTGTAATATTTGACTCCATATTTGGCCTTTTTGCTAGGAATATATTGTTTTATTCCTAGCCGGCCTGAAAATGGTACCAGGGACTCATCCACACATATATTCTTCTCGGGGACATAAAGTTCTGCAAATCGTTGGGAAAATAAATTTATTAGTGGGCGAATCTTGCATAGCTTATTGGAATTTGGATGATTGCGGGGAGGGCACTAGGTGTTGTTAAAATGAAAGAATCTCGTAATCATCTCATATCGGGACCTGGACATAGCGGCAGAATACATGGGCATATGGTGGATGGGGTGGGTGGACCAATAGGTATGCCCTTCATTTTTTTTGTAAGCCCCATATTTAGGGTGAGGCCCAAAAACAATTTGAACTCCTCCAAATTCAAATCTCTCTACTCAAATGGACGGGCATAAGATGATTGGGGGTTGCTGGCAATATACTGCTGGGCATACAAATTTGTCTGGTCCACAATGAACTGCAGCAAAGTGTCGGGCAAAAACAGGTGAAAAAAATTGATCTCTGTAAAATTTTGGGTGTTGGCCTGCACACCTGGCTGTGCTGTGAAAGGGGCAATATTTGGTGATCCCGAGTTGGAAGGCAGCCATGTTGGGTTGGCAAGACCATCTGGCATATAGGTAGCGGCCCTGGCTCTTGGGGGACGTGACACTCCAGTAGTTGGGGGAGTTGAATTTCCTGTGCTGGAACTCAGGTGTGATGTGGCAGCACTGGTACTGGGCATTTGTTCCTGGGGCCTATCTCTGGTGGCAGCACTGGTACTGGGCCTTTGTTCCTGGGGCCTATTGCTGGCGGCAGCACTGGTACTGGGCCTTTCTTCCTGGGGCCTATTTCTGGCGGCAGAGCTGGTACTGGGCCTGGGAATATAATCCTGGTTGCTGGCAGCTTCCTGGTTTCCAGAGTGTCGTGCCCTTTTAGGAGGGACCCATTCTTCATCCGAATCATTGCTACTCTCGATCGGTTCAAATGACGAATTTGATTCGGAATCAGAATTGGGCTCTGATGAGAACTCCCCGGTGCTCTCATCAGTCATAGAGAGGATCTGGAACACCTCCTCACTAGTATATCCTCTTTTGCACATGGCTGTGTGGCGGGTAGCTGTGCGACGGGTGACAGATGGGCGGCAGGTGATGGTCACTGATGGGCTGTGCGATGGGTGGCAGGTAACGTTCACTGAGAGGTGATGGTGTGATGGGCGATGGTCACAGATAGTTGACAGGCGACGATCACTGATGGGTGACAGGTGCACCGCTGATGGTCACTGATGGGTGACAGGGCACAGTCACTGATGGGTGACGGGTGAGAGGGCACAGTCACTGATGGGTGACAGGCCACGGACGGTGACAGGTGATAGTCACAGATTATTGACAGGCGACGGTCACTGACAGGCGACAGACACTGACAGGCGACGGTCACTGATGGGTGACGTGCACCGCTGATGGTCACTGATGGGTGACAGGGCACGGTCACTGGTGGGTGACGGGTGACAGGGCAGGTCACTGATGGGTGACGGTGGCACCGCTGATGGTCACTGATGGGTGACAGGGCAGGTCACTGATGGGTGATGGTGGCACCGCTGATGGTCACTGATGGGTGACAGGGCAGGTCACTGGTGGGTGACGGGTGACAGGGCAGGTCACTGATGGGTGACAGGGCAGGTCACTGATGGGTGACAGGGCACGGTCACTGGTGGGTGATGGTTGCACCGCTGATGGTCACTGATGGCAGTCTCTATGTGACAGGTGCACTTTTTATGGGGTGACTGTTGGGTGACAGATGACAATTGGGCGGGGCGATGGGACAGAAGTGGTGTTGATGCAGACACTACAATACAAAGATCTGTAACTCACTGCTCCTGGCTCTTCTCTCCTCACACTGGAAATGGTGTGTGAGGAGAGAAGGGCTAGTAACAGCTAGTGACAGCTCTTTGTTTAGTTAGTGATCGGCTGTGAATGGATCACAGCCGATCACATGGTACACAGCCCTGGCCAATGGCTGTAAACTATGGTTGGTGACGAGCAGTGTTCCCGTGCGCCGTGCAATGCGGGGATGTACCATTAGTGATCGGCCGTGACTTCATCGGCCGATCACGTGGTAAACAGCCATGCCCAGTGGCTGTTCACTCCTGTCAGTGACAAGTGGTGTCTCGGTGACACGCCGCCACCGACAGTACAGGGCTGCGCGCTCACGATCGCGTGCATGCCCCGTTTAAACGGGCTCACGTCATATGACGTCCGCCCAGAACAATAGGCTTATCGTCCCGCCGTCATATGACGGTGGGCGGTAGGCTAGTGGTTAAGAACTACAAGCCAACAGCTGCAAAGGTTGTTGGTAGTTTCTCATTCACAGAACTCTGTGAATGAATGACGTAACTGGGTGGGTAGAGCCCCACATGGCCATATTTTTTTAGATTGAAGATAGCAGATCCCCCACTCGCTGTAAAAATGGGGCTCGGGAGGGTGCCGGGGCCAGTGCATTTGTAACATAGAATCTCATAACATGAGTCCAAAGAGATGAAGTGAAAATCCACAGTAAAGTGATAATCTTCAAACGTGCTGGGTGCAATGTAGAACATCAACAGCGGGTGAATCCAAAAAATGAATGAAATAAGATACCTTTACCAGAACAGTCGGACCCAGATGTCAGGGCCACCGAATCATAAATGCGTACACAAGACCGGACTTTACGGCATACTTGGTTCTGTGGACCGGAGTACGTCAGACAATTCGATCGTGTGTGGGCTCCACGATTTTTTTCCCCAAAAGTTTGACGGACCTAGAAATAAAACATGTTTCAAATCTTTTCGATGGACTCGAGTCTGGTCGAAAAGTCCACTCGTCTGTATGCTAGTCCGACGGACAAAAACTGGCGCTAGGGCAGCTATTGGCTACTGGCTATGAACTTCCTTGTTTTAGTCCGGTCCTACATCATCACGTACGAATCCGTCGGACTTTGGTTGAACGTGTGTAGGCAAGTCCGTTCATTCGGAAAGTCCGTCGTAAAGTCCGTCGAAAAGTCCGCCAGACAAAGTCTGCCGTAAAGTCTGGTCATGTGTACGCGGCATAAGATGCAAGGAAGGATGGTCTTCTCCAATGGATACAGGAACCCGGAATCTCCAGGGATGTCTTCCAACGACCTCCAGGATCTCGACCGACCTCGACTGACCTGCACTCATCCAGAACGCACACAACGACCAATCTCATCCAAATGGAAGTATAAAAAAGGGGGAGCTACAGGGAACCCAGGAAATCCACCCTCCCAGAAGTGTCAGCTTGTCTGCAGAGTTTAGCAGAAGATTTCTCAGGATTTCAGAAGTATTCGTAGGTGTGGACATTAAGAAAGGAGCCCTCTTCTCTCTCCTTTATTATACTTCCATTTTTTTGTCACATTTTAGTGTAGCTGCTGTTCATTTAGTCACATTTTTTTGGATTATTATTTATTTATTTATTTTTTTTTTATATCTTGCGCAGTATTAGTTTATTCCACATTTGTAACATGTTATGGGTGTAACATGTAACACATAACATGTTACAAAAGGTGAACTTATCCTTTAGGAGAAAGTCGGGTCACAGCAGAAAATAAAAGGAATGTGGAGATTTGGAGGAGGCTGGGAATACAGTATATATTTGAATAGCATTTAGTGTATTAGCAGCTGGTTACTAAGGACAATGAAGAGTATTGGACTGCTGGTTAGAGATTTTTTTTCACCATTGAAATATTGCTTTAATTGAAACCTGATGTGGTCATTAGTCCAGTAGCATGTCTCTTCTGCAATAAAATCTGCTGTCAGATTTTTCTTTTTTTAACTTTAGTTTCATTTTAAATATGATTCTAATCAGAACATGTGTTCAGCTTGTGGGGAAAGTTCATAGATTCCCTGGCAGAAAAAAAAATTGCCTCGTTTGTTTTTAGCCACATAATGCTGGATATGTTATGGGTCTCATAATAAAGGCTTGTGAAAAACTTGGCATATGAGTTAAACCCATAACAATAATATCTCTAAATTTTGTAAATTTAACCTTTAATCACTGGATATTTGACATAAATAAAAATAAGGACACAGTATTAACATGTCACTTGAATAGGTCTGCGTAAAATATGAAAAATATGACTATTTTTCCTCCTTTAATACACAAAATGTGAAATCATTCATCATTGTTCCTGCGAAACTGCAGAAAAAAAATAGATCTAATGTTTCTGAGGGGAAAAAAAAAGGAATTAGGATTTTGTTTTCTTCGACCAACCCCAGTGCTATTTCTGTGAGCGCCAGTAATGAACCAATGTTACAGCAGACTTTGATGAATAACCACAAATGCCCTGTGTGAACCTTGTGTCATATACAATTTGTTTCATCATTTCTAGAGCATCCAACAAAAATTAAATGCTGTGACCATATATCATAGTTTCCTGGGTAGTTGAAAGCATTAATGCTGAACTTAACAATGATAGATAAAAACACCTAAGGAGATTTAAAAAAAACCCTCTTACATAATGCTGTGCTTTTGGCTTTTATTTACCGTATATTTTTCTTCAAATAAGGTTTAAATGTGTGCTTTGCAGACATATTACGGATCTATAGATAATAATGTAAAACTTCAAACTGAAGTTTAGTATTCTTTTTTGAGGGTGGATAAAGCATCATAAACATTAGTTATATATGATGGTATATAGCCCATTACCTGCAGGTGCCCTGAATGGCTGTCTTCGAGCACTGCTCACCTGCTGCCTTCTGCCATCACCACCATTCAAAGAACTCCTATTAATCACTCCCACAATGTATTGAGTTCTGTGAATGAGTGGTGGAATCCTGTCAATTGATTGCTCCACCGCCCATTCACAGTGCATTGTGGGTGTTGTGTAGTTTTACAAGTTATGTGAATGGTGGAGAGGGCAGAAGGCGGTAGCAGGAAGATGGTGCAGTTTTTCTCTGTGGCAGCGGCTGCAGTTAACACTCTCAATGCTGGTAGACAGCCGTATCTGGTATCTCTAAAGAAGCAGAGCAGGAAAGCTTTTAGCAGACATCATGAGGCCTTTTTCAGACGGGTGCTAACACCCGTAGCCCATGAATGTCAATCTGCATTTAGGGCTGATCACCCTAGCAGTCGCATGGCTGTCAAGCTGGGACATGCTGCTGTGTCCATTCAGCTGTTGCATTCCATTGGACATTAATAGACTGCCTGCATGAAAAATGTGGCGGCTGATGCCACAATCACAGGCTTGGGGTATCAGCACCCATCTGAATGAGGCCTTACACATACTAATGTGTATTATAAGTACTGTGTCTCCAAAAGATCAAGTAAACTTTAGCTTTAAGCATCAGAGGTAACACAAAAGTTTAGCTTAAAGCGGTAGTAAACCACAGTTGAGGAAAAAAAAAATCTCCTGCAAGGTAATGTCATAATGTGCTAGTATGCATCACATACTAGCACATTATGGGAAACTTACTTCAAAACGAAACCCTCCAGTGAGAGGGCTTTCATCTTCCCCCAGTCTTCCTTCCAGGTTTGCAGCCTCCAGTTACATGGGTGACCGGGGGCACAATGACGTTTATGGCACAGGCTCTGAAAGTCCGGCACAGTGTGCTGGACCTTCAGAATACATGCGTCGGTAACGTCACCAGCTGCATGCACTCTGAATATCTCCTAAACAGTGCAAGATAAGGTGTTATTTACAGTATTTACAGGTATGCCTTATTATAGGCTTACCTGTAGGTGCAAGTGGTAGAACAGAGTTTACTACCTCTTTAAGTTAAGAATTTGGCTTTCCTTAATTATTTTGCCTACTATCTGTATTCTTACTTCAGAAATCTCCCCCTTACTTCCTGTCCCATTAGTAACATAGGAACTCACAATAATCTCCCCAGCAGGTACACCACCAGTTCTTATGTAATGTCAAATGGGTTTTTAAGATTCCTTTGGTTAAATGACAGTTCTCATTCCACCCTCAGGACCTAGAATGAGTTGTACCATCATGATAAAAACACATAAAAAAAAACATGATAAAAACGTTTTTGATTTAGCTTCTAAGTTGCCACCCCATAAATATCTGAATCCAAAATGGAGAAAGAAATGGGGACTTTTTTGCACCACTGATGGCTCCGCCAATCACTAATATATATATAAAAATATAACAAATGTATCATATATACATTTTAAAATACATTCCTAAATTTTCTTTTAAAGCCAAATACAATGGGGACAGAAAGTATTCAGACCCCCTTAAAAATCATTTAAGTTCTTTTTTTTTTCCTCATTAATGTACACACAGCACCCCGTATTGACAGAAAAACACAGAATTGTTGACATTTTTGCAGATTTATTAAAAAAGAAAAACTGAAATATCACATGGTCCTAAGTATTCAGACCCTTTGCTCAGTATTTAGTAGAAGCATCCTTTTGATCTAATACAGTCATGAATCTTTTTGGGAAAGATGCAACAAGTTTTTCACACCTGGATTTGGGGATCCTCTGCCATTCCTCCTTGCAGATCCTCTCCAGTTCTGTCAGGTTGGATGGTAAACGTTGGTGGACAGCCATTTTTAGGTCTTTCCAGAGATGCTCAATTAGGTTTAAGGCAGGGCTCTGGCTGGGCCATTCAAGAACAGTCACAGAGTTGTTGTGAAGCCACTCCTTCCTTATTTTAGCTGTGTGCTTAGGGTCATTGTTTTGTTGGAAGGTTAACCTTCGGCCCAGTCTAAGGTCCTGAGCACTCTGGAGAAGGTTTTCGTCCAGGATATCCCTGTACTTGGCCGCATTCATCTTTCCCTCTATTGCAACCAGTCGTCCTGTCCCAGCAGCTGAAAAACACCCCCACAGCATGATGCTGCCACCTCCATGCTTCACTGTTGGGATTGTATTGGACAGGTGATGAGCAGTGCCTGGTTTTCTCCACACATACCGCTTAGAATTAAGGCTAAAAAGTTCTATCTTGATCTCATCAGACCAGAGAATCTTATTTCTCACCATCTTGGAGTCCTTCAGGTGTTTTTTAGCAAACTCCATGCAGGCTTTCATGTGTCTTGCACTGAGGAGAGGCTTCCGTGGGGCCACTCTGCCATAAAGCCCCAACTGGTGGAGGGCTACAGTGATGGTTGACTTTCTATAACTTTCTCCCATCTCCCGACTGCATCTCTGGAGCTCAGCCACAAGTGACCTTTATCACAAGACCAGAATACTGGACTAACAAGGGTTGGAATAAGTGCCAGCCTCTGCTATGACAAGGGAACTGAAGGGTGCTCTGCCAAAATGCTACATGCACCTTTTTTTTCAAATGAATTGCCTGCAATGCACTTTAATGCATGGGTAACCCAGTGCAATAGTGCGAATGGGCCTTTAGGGTCTTCACCACAGCCATACCACTGTTTAAAAAAAGCATCACACATTTGATGTGCTTTACAAATGTGCCCTGTGTTTTTCTGGCTTCAGATTTCCAAAGTTAATGGAGAGCAACAAACACGAATAAATGCCTTAATCACAAGAAAAAAAAGCAGTAGGACATTCTGAGCAGAGAGAACCCACCAGCTACAAATCACAGCTCCATTTTTTTTTAATAGAATGGGTGGTAGTGTGCATAGTGCAGCAGAATCCACTCCCCATCTACCACACTGCAAAACCAGCAAAGATACATTTATTATCAGTGATCAAATATGCATATTTTTAGACTGTTTTAAAACAGCATTTCTGAAACATCCTTGTCCCAGCCTACACACTAGTTCACAATGACCCCTTAGTCTCACTTGTTACAAACTTCATCTGTGAACTAAAATACTGTTAAATATTACTACAAATAGAAGTCTTATGCAAATTTTAACGATCTATAACAAACATTTAAAGAATATTTCAAACTCAAAATATAAAATACATATGTCATCAACTACTTGACCTCCAGAAGATTTACCCCCTTCATAACCAGGACATTTTTTCGGATACGGCACTGCGTTACTTTAATTGACAATTGCACAGTCATGCGGCGCTGTGTCCAAATAAAATGTATGTCCTTTTTTCCCATAAATAGAGCTTTTTTTTGGTTGTATTTGATCGCCTCTGCGGTTTTTATTTTTTGCGATATAAACAAAAAAATACAGACAATTTTGAGGAAAAAAAACAAAATTTTTTACTCTCTGCTATAAAACATACCCAATAAAAAAAAAAAAGTTTCTTCATCAATTGAAGCCAATATCTATTTTGCTACATATTTTTGGTAAAAAAAAAATCCCAATAAGCATATATTGATTGGTTTGTGCAAAAGTTATAGCATCTACAAACTATGGGATATTTTTATTTATTCATTTATTTTACTAATAATGTCGGCGATCAGCGACTTATAGAGGGACTGTGATATTGCGGCGGACAAATTGGACACCTAACTGACACTTTTGACAACCAGTGACACTAATATAGTGATCAGTGCTAAAAAATATGCACTGTCACTGTACTAATGACACTGGCTGGGAAGATGTTAACATCAGGGGCGTTCAAAGGGTTAACTGTGTGCCTAGCTTGTGCTTTTTCACTGTGTGGAAGGTGCCTTGAGTAGGGGAAAGCATTGATCCATGTTTCTGCTTTGCAGGAACACAGAATCAATACCTCCCTCCTGACAGAACGGCAGTCTGCCTTATTTACATAGGCAGACTGCCGTTCTGCCTGTGTATGTCTAATTGGTGGGTGCTGGCGGACATCGAGTCTGCAGTACCCGCTGCTGGGCTCGAGCTGTGTGTGATCACAGCGGAAGGTTATTGCCGGCGATGCGTGCGCACACTCCAGACCCGTAAATGTCAGATCAAGTACTAGGTACATGATCTGGCACAGAGCGGCCGCCCTGCCACACTATATGTATAGTGGATGGTCCGCAAGTGGTTAACAAAGTACAATGACATAGTGTGCACAAATGCTGTTAAAAGCTGCACCTCCAAAACCAGTCTATGCCTCCCTCTGTCCATTTTGTTTTGTCCATTGTCCATCTGACAGCTCTATATCTGCCCATTAAATATTCACCCAGTTTTCATCCTGTTGGTTAACATCATCCACCTTCAATTCAATTTCCCCCCACTCTGCATCTTTTTCACCTATTCTGTCCACTTAATCTACCATTTCTCCATCAGCTCCATTTCCATCTACATTGCTTGCTCTATTTCCCCCACTCTTTCCACAATTTCTGCTCCATCCGCACCCACTCTGTCTGTTCCATTTATGCCCACTCTGTCTTCCTCATTTACACACGTTCTCTCCACCCAAGCTGCCACTCTCTCTATAGGTTCTATTCCTGCTTTACTCTTTGCTCCATTTCTCAAACAGTGTCTACTCCATTTCCACCCAATCTGTCCATTCAGTTTCCATGCACCTTCTCTATTCCATCTTTGCCCACTTTTCCTGGATTACCATTGGTTCACTCTTTATGCTCCTTC
The DNA here is from genome assembly GCA_037952925.1 of Lithobates clamitans. NCBI lineage: Eukaryota > Metazoa > Chordata > Amphibia > Anura > Ranidae > Lithobates > Lithobates clamitans. The sequence goes on from JBBGZY010000802.1 coordinate 862,811, forward strand.
CCCTTCTCACTCAGGCAACTCTATCCTTGACCAGTCTGTGACTAACACTGCTGTTCCTCTACTCTGTCTACTCTTCCTTGTTCACTTTCTGTCCTCTCGAATTTCCACCTAGTCTGCTCTTCTTCCACCAACTCTGTCCACTCTGTCTTCCACTGACAAGCCTCCATCTTTTACCAACCTGTCTTGCTCCATTTTCCACCCACTTAACTGATCTATCTCTCACCCAATCTGTCAGCCCAAATTCCAACCAGTTGATCTTCTGCTTACTCAGTCAGTTCCATCTCTCAATTACCTTTCTCACTCTATCTTCTACGTACCTTCCACCCACTCTGTTCACTCCACCTTCCACCCGTTCTATTCACTTCACCTTTCAAATGCTCTTTCCTCTCAACATTCCACCCACTCTGTCTACTCCACCTTCTGCCCATTCTATAAATTTGAAATCTCTTCACTCCATCTTCCATTCACTCTTTTCAGTCCACCTTTTATCCACTCTGCCTGTTCCACTTTCTACCCATTGTCTCAGTGGTTGAGAACAGTTACTCTCAACAATAAGAAATAAAATGTTGCTGCTCAATGCGTGTTGCTCCACATCACTGCGCTTTCCTTTGCTCTATTAGATCAGTGCATTCAATAAACTTCATGCATTTCTCATTGTATGTTCAGAAATAATAAATAATAGTTTTCATGCAAAAAAAATCACCCATGTGATAAGACATAAATGTTATTCCCAAGTACAGATAATAAAATTCCCATTTCCTAGTTACAAAATAACTAAAACACAAGACAATAAAATTAGCTTTTTCACAGCAGAAACCTAGAAAGTATGCCATCTATAAATGCGGATGCCTATTCCCTGCTCTGCATGTTCACAGCACTCAGGAAAATAACTGTCTCGTCTTCCAGAGGAATTGCACTCTTATAATGTTAAGGTAAATATTGTTAATGTGACTACATTTTCCAAAGTGAGATATTTATGTCTTTCATTACACTGCCAATTTACAGTAATACCCTAAACAAGATAGAGCAGCATCACTAAACTAAATCCCTGGAAGAAGGATTATTTAGAGATTTAAAGGGTTATACCAGAGCTCACATCTCAGACATCTATGTAATAGCCATTATTTATAAATTACTAATTTCAGACACAGCAGTATGCTAACCTCCTTGATATTGAAGAGCCATCTTCAGTAATCATTTTACAGCCATTGATATCTGTCTTCTATCGCTTAGCAAGAGCTGCAGTGTGGTGTAGTAAACAATGGAGATGATTATTTAACAGACGCTATTATCTACATTAAAATCATATTAGTCTTTGGCTTTTTTTGCCTTAAGAAAAACTGAGTATGTACATTCAGATGGGGATTTATGGAATACTAAGAGGATACAGATTATTGGCCCTGTGTGACAAGAATTTTTATGTTAAATATACATGAAGAATACTTTATGCGAATAAAGCCCAACTCTAACCAACTTTTCTTGTTGAATAAAGCAAGACAGTGTTAGAACCAACATTTTTTTATCGCTGTCTGTGGACCATTGGGGGAATTGCACTTCACTTTCTGTCTCTGTGACATTACAAGAAATTCATGAAGAGGTGTCACAGATAGTGGACATAGACAGCAGTGGAAAACTTCACTAAGTATCTAACCCTTCCCATTCTAAAAAATGTTTCCATTCCATTTGGAGAAATTCCCAATCATTTTTTCTGTCCCTGTGAGGGTAAACAGACAGTAACAAAACTTGACAGAGGTTCTAAGCCGTAAAAACTCAAACACCTATTGAAAATAATGTAAATACTCCACGGCTGATTTTTCTGAGAAAATTTACACACTTTTTCTTAAAAACATTTTTCATAAGAGATGCAGGCTTTCTATATTTAATCCTGTAAATTCTAAGGTGGAAGGCCAGTCATATACTGACTTTGGTTAAAACAGAACTAAAGAAAAACATTTTTTAATTTTGGATAGAGCGGGGGGGGGGGGGGGGGTTATAACCCCTTTCCTATAGCTAAAACAGGAAGTGATTGTAAATCCCTCCAAAATAAGGGTATTCCAGGGTCACCAGAACTAGGTTCCCCTGTGGAGGTTTGTCCCTATGTTACTGTTGTGGTGACAACCCAAAATTTTGGATCTTTTCTTACTTTCACATTCGGTGATAACGACAACTGTCCAAAATACCTTTGCTTTTAGTTATACTTTAAGTATCGTATTTATCGGCGTATAACACGCACCGGCGTATAATACGCACTCCAATTTAGGAGGGAATTTTAAGGAAAAGAAAACTTTTAGGAGGGCAGTTGAAGGGAAAAAACTTACATTTAAATGCCCATCATTGCAGCCTTCTCAGTGCAGCCTTGCCCCAGTGCAGCCATGTCAGTGCAGCCTTCCCCAGTGCAGCCTTGTCAGTGCAGCCATGTCAGTGCAGCCATGTCAGTGCAGCCTTCTCAGTGCAGCCATGTCAGTGCACCCATGTCAGTGCAGCCATGTCAGTGCAGCCTTGTCAGTGCAGCCTTGTCAGTGCAGCCTTCCCCAGCGCAGCCTTCCCCGGTGCAGCCTTGTCAGTGCAGCCTTCCCCAGTGCAGCCTTGCCCCAGTGCAGCCTTCGATCCCCTGTCCCTGCCATCCTGGGCTTCAAAATCGCCGACCGCGATTTGAAAATGGCGCCACCGGCGCCAAAATACACAGAGCCGGTCCTCGGCTCTTTCCGGTGGCTCTCGTTCACTTTCGGCTCCACTCGTAGTCCCGAGCGGAGCTATCCGAACCTAGCCGAGTAGGTTCGGATAGCTCCGCTCGGGACTACGAGTGGAGCCGAAAGTAAACGAGAGGTTCGGATAGCTCTGCTCGGGACTACGAGTGGAGCCGAAAAAGAACGAGAGCCGCCGAGAAGAGCCGAGGACCGGCTCTGTGTATTTCGGCGCCGGCGGCACCATTTTCAAATCGCGGTCGGCGATTTTGAAGTTGTGACAGCTCGGGATCGCAGGGGATCGGCGTATAACAGGCACCTGCGACTTTCCCCTGATTTTAAGGGGAAAAAAGTGCGTGTTATACGCCGATAAATACGGTAGCTTGGAAAGAGATGGTTTTAAATAGCTGTTTTCATTAACAATATAATATATTTACAGTATCTCACAAAAGTGAGGACACCCCTCACATTTTTGTAAATATGTTATTATATCTTTTCATGTGACAACACTGAAAAAATTACACTTTGCTACAATGTAAAGTAGTGAGTGTACAGCTTGTATAACAGTGTAAATTTGCTGTCCCCTCAAATTAACTCAACACACAGCCATTAATGTCTAAATCGCTAGCAACAAAAGTGAGTACAATCATGCGTAAACAGAATACAAATGAATAAGAGATATTAATAACTGGGAAACCTGAATCACACAAATAGAATAATAAATGATGGTGAATAAAGATTCCTGGAAGACGACAGATTTGTCGAAACGGCGTAGGGAGGAGCGGCGTGCTGAAGTCACCACCACACCACGCTGATCCCGGAAGGAGCGGTGACCTGTGATATACATCTCAACAGAGACCCAGTGGCTGGGGGACACAGCCACTTGCGTGCATGATCTCTGTGACAGGAGATCTATGGATCTGGTAAGGGGCTGATTTATTTGAGGTGGAGGAACTCCCTACAACATCACGCTCCCTAGGGAGACAATCTTTGCATGCCTCACACCACTTGAAGAAAGGTGTTTTTCTCCCTTTATCAGCTAAGTTTCTGTACCCATAAGGACTCTTTTTCCTGACTATATGGACTCATTATAATTTTTCTGGTTACCGAATCCTTATTCACCATCATTTTTTATTCTATTTGTGTGATTCAAGTTTCCCAGTTATTAATATCTCTTATTCATTTGTATTCTGTTTACGCATGATTGTCACAGGGTTGGTTGTATTAACTATGATCACGTTCATTTACTAGCAGCGCAGCCTATCGTTTTGTATAGCTATTTAGGTGGGGGTTGTCTCACATTTAAGGCTGCAGCAGCACCTAGGTTTTTTTTCAGTTCTTTTCTTTTTGCGTTTTTCACTAAACACATTTGTAGATTAGGAAAAAACTGGGGAATGTGGGACTTTAAATGAGGCACAAAAGCGTGCCTCCATCCCTATATTTGGATGCATCAAAAGGAAGGTGGAACTTTGAATTGAAGCGGTTGAAATGCAGAGGTGATGGTATATAAAAAGTTTTATTTGTATAAATTATTAAATTTCCATTTGTTACATATATGCACAAGATGTAAACACGGTAATACAAGGGTGTAAAACATATAACTAAATAGGATAAAATTCAAAACAATCAAGTAGATAGTGTGTGACAGCAAAACGGCCTAAACAAGCCCAACACAGCATGCCCGGCACCTGTGTAAATGATCACATGATAGAAATCTAAGGTAGCTAAGTTCATAAAGGTAACATCATGGGCCATTGTGTCTGTGGCATCATGTAGCTCTACGCGTTTCGTGGATTCTTTTCCACTCGTCAGGAGCAGATGCACTGGATCCCTGTAAATATAGTAAATGAGGTAAACCACACTCTGTTTGAAGGTGAAAACTATTGATTAAATTTAAAAGATTTAACCCAGTACACTCACCAACCCCGGTAGTAAGCGCAGCATGGGGTGAGCGAGACATGGCGAATCGGGAGCATAGACCACATCACGGGAGCTGAGGCGGTGTGGTAATACACAACTAACTTGGGGACATCTCCCCAAGTTAGTTGTGTATTACCACGCCGCCTCAGCTCCCGTGATGTGGTCTATGCTCCCGATTCGCCATGTCTCGCTCGCCCCATGCTGCGCTTACTACCGGGGTTGGTGAGTGTACTGGGTTAAATCTTTTAAATTTAATTAATAGTTTTCACCTTCAAACAGAGTGTGGTTTACCTCATTTACTATATTTACAGGGATCCAGTGCATCTGCTCCTGACGAGTGGAAACGAATCCACGAAACGCGTAGAGCTTCATGATGCCACAGACACAATGGCCCATGATGTTACCTTTATGAACTTAGCTACCTTAGATTTCTATCATGTGATCATTTACACAGGTGCCGGGCATGCTGTGTTGGGCTTGTTTAGGCCGTTTTGCTGTCACACACTATCTACTTGATTGTTTTGAATTTTATCCTATTTAGTTATATGTTTTACACCCTTGTATTACCGTGTTTACATCTTGTGCATATATGTAACAAATGGAAATTTAATAATTTATACAAAAAAACTTTTTATATACCATCACCTCTGCATTTCAACCGCTTCAATTCAAAGTCCCACATTTGTAGATTATTTGATTTAAGGGATAGCGCAGTATTTTTCTTTTTGTTTTAAAAGTGAGTACACCCCTAAGTGAAAATGTCCAAATTGGGCCCAATCAGCCATTTTCCCTCCCATGTGACTCGTTAGTGTTACAAGGTCTAAGGTGTGAATGGGGAGCAGGTGTGTTAAATTTGGTGTTATCGATCTCACTCTCTCATACTGGTCACTTGATGTTTAACATGGCACCTCATGGCAAAGAACTCTCTGAGGATCTGAAAAAAATAATTGTTGCTCTACATAAAGATGGCCTAGGCTATACGAAGATTGCCAAGACCCTGAAACTGAGCTGCAGCACAGTGGCCAAGACCATCCAGCAGTTTAACAGGAGTGCACGTGCTCAGCGTCATATCCAGAGGTTGTCTTTGGGAAATAGACATATGAGTGCTGCCAACATTGCTGCAGAGGGTTGAAGAGGGGGGGTCAGCTTGTCAGTGCTCAGACCATATGCCGCACACTGCATCGAATTGGTCTGCATGGCTGTTGTCCCAGAAGGAAGCCTCTTCTAAAGATGATGCAAAAGAAAGCCAGCAAACAGTTTGCTGAAGACAAGACTAAGGACATGGATTACTGGAACCATGTCCTTGGTCTTGACACCAAGATAAGCTTATTTGGTGTCAAGCATGTGTGGCGGCAACCAGGTGAGGAGTACAAAGACAATTGTGTCTTGCCTACAGTCAAGCATGGTGGTGGGAGTGTCATGGTCTGGGGCTGCATGAATGTTGCCAGCACTGGGGAGCTACAGTTCATTGAGGGAACCATGAATGCCAACATGTACTGTAACATACTGAAGCAGAGCATGATCCCCTCCCTTCGGAGACTGGGCCGCAGGGCAATATTCCAACATAACGAACCCAAACACGCCTCCAAGACGACCACTGCCTTGCTAAAGAAGCTGAGGGTAAAGGTGATGGACTGGCCAAGCATGTCTCCAGACCTAAACCCTATTGAGCATCTGTGGGGCATCCTCAAATGGAAAGTGGAGGAGCGCAAGATCTCTAACAGCCACCAGTTCCGTGATGTCGTCATGGAGGCGTGGAAGAGGACTCCAGTGGCAACCTGTGAAGCTCTGGTGAACTCCATGCCCAAGAGGGCAGTGCTGAAAAATAATGGTGGCCACACAAAATATTGACACTTTGGGCTCAATTTGGACATTTTCACTTAGGGGTAAACTCGCTTTTGTTGCCAGCGGTTTAGACATTAATGGCTGTGTGTTGAGTTATTTTGAGGGGACAGCAAATTTACATTGTTATTCAAGCTGTACACTCACTACTTTACATTGTAGCAAAGTGTCATTTCTTCAGTGTTGTCACAAGATATAATAAAATATTTACAAAAATGTAAGGGGTGTACTCATTTATGTGAGATACTGTATATACGTAATATATATATTTATATTCACCTCCCTGGTGGTTTTCCCGAGTGTGGCCCGGGGTTAAATTTCAGCACCATTAGTGGTAACCCTGAGCCACACTCGGGATTACATCTCAGGATCCTAGTGCGGTATACTTACCCTGTCCCCAGGATCCTGCGATGTCCCCCCACTGTGTCTGCGGGCCCTGTCCTCCACCCCGATGTCCTGTGTGCCGGGCATCCGTTCCCTGCGAGCGTTGTGACGCACGGGGGAGGAGCCTGGTGGCAAATTCAAAAAAGTGAAAATTCATAACACATACAGTACACTGTAATCTTACAGATTACAGCACTGTATGAAATCATTTCACATCCCTTTTGTCCCCAGTGCTTTGTCCAGTGCCCTGCATGCAGTTTTATATTATATATACTGTTCTTTCTGCCTGGAAACTGGAGATTGTTCATAGCAACCAAAAAGTGTCCCTTTATGTCAAAAGTGGTTTTAGACCAGCTAGAAAACAGTGATAGTAAATTAGAACACTTGCAGAATTGAGCGATAGTGAATCGTGGGGAAATTTATTTTATTATTACTATATTATATTATTTTTGAAATTATTTATATTTATTTTATTATATTATAATTTATGCAAAATAATTCTACCGCTTTGAGACGCAAAAATCTGAAATAATCATACCGCCAGGGAGGTTAAGATATCACATTTTCCAAATAGCTAAATATTATGCAACCAAAATCATATTTAAATTCAAAAGCAAAAACTGTGTATATATTATAGCTTAACAGTCCTTGTATGTAGTGGCTCCATTCGTTTTCTTTTTTAGGCTTTTTTTTCTTTAATTCTATTTCTTTCACCTGGTGATCCTGCAACTAATACACTTCCTGTCCCTGGGAGGCTATGCTCACTATTTCCCTGTATCTATGGATGTAGCCATGTCACACAGGCTAGATGTCAAATATTTCTTCCATTGTTCATCTCCATTACACAGTAGTTGAGAGATTAATAGTTTACTCAAAAAGATAACATTGTTTTTTATATATTTTCAGCTCACAGGTAATGACAAGGATGCCGCATTACTGGTAAGCTTGAGAGGCATTTTCTTGCTTAAAATGTTCCTAGCCACACATCTAAGGATTGGTAAACTACAATATATATTATGTTTTAAGTTTCTTGGGTTTAGTTATCCTTTAAAAAACATAAATAAATACTCTGCTAAACCCTAAGTAAATGTGTGAAATTACGCTGAACTCACTCTCTGTATGTTGCTGTGCAGTTTTATGTGCAGTTTTATGTTGCAGTCTATGAGCTGTGCCATACTACAGTCTGCAGATGTGAAAATTTGGATAATGGTCCCTACAACTCCCCCAGCCATATTATTTAGGTAATAAACAATACCCTGTTAATTTATATGTCACAAAACAAAAATGTTTCAATGAAGAGCAGAACAAAAATGATGATGTGATGTTTTTAGCTGTTTTATTTTGCAATGTTTCTCTGTTATGAGGCCGTATTTGATAAAACATGTTGTTACATGGCTCAGTCCCTTGTGTTAAAGCCTTGGTGCAGTCACACAGCATCTCCTTCTTGCATTCAGACATAGAAATCAGTCCTTTTGGCTTGTTTTTATTGTTTTATTAGGGGATGATAACCTGGATGGGGTAAGGGTTAATGGGATGCCCAACTTGAAAATGTCCATAAACAGAACCAGGGACAACTGTTCTGTCCACCAGATGTGTATGCACTGACTATTTGTACCTGTGTTGTTAAATTTACATGTAAAGTGTGTAATTTACTTAAGACAATCATGTGTGGTGTGCAGGCTCCATCTAGCGTTCCGTTTTGGTATTGCTGCAGTTCTGTTTATTTTTTTTAATCTATGTGTAATTAAGGAAGTTGTCAGCAAGCAGGGAATTCTGGGTAGAATCTTAACAGGAAGTGAACCAGTCATCACTCCTTAGAGAACTTAAAAAAAAGTTTTTATTATCTCATCTTGTACTGTATATCGTTGTTTATGCAATGTATGCTGTATAGGTCTATTTCTGTTATTTTGTAGTTTTCACCTGGCTTGTTCTAATAAAACTGAGATCAAATGAATATGGTATCTGAAGTTATTAGGATAAGAAGGTTTAACTATCTGTCCCAGAGACAGAACAACAACCTCCTCCTCCCTATTTACAGATTCCTCTTCTTCCTGCATAAACTTGGTTTGTTTTGTACAGCTTCTGCTGACACACTCCTGGAGGAGCCAGCAGTCTTTTGTCAGAGCAGCAACAGCCCATTACAGGCTAGGAGCTCTCAATCCTTTAGTAAAGTAGCAGATAAGGAGTAAACAGCATCTCGCACCACCTTCTGCTTTCCTGTGGACACTGATCCCAGTTTCACTGCTTGCAGAAATTGCTAGCCCACCTGGTTGCTTTCTGTTCCCAGTCCTTCCGACTGACACATGTGTGGACACTCCCCATGGCAAAGGTTGATTGAAGAATTGGTGCACCGCTGTCTTCAGGAGAGACCTGCCACAGCTGGCTGTCTCTCCCCTTGTCTGTCCATACACCATGCTGATCTTCTCACTGTCTCTCTTTGCTCCCTCTGCTGCCTCTCCCGTTAGGGTCCCTCCAACTGCCCCCTGTGGTGGGATCCTTGCAGGCCTGCATTCCGAGCTTCCAGCCCGAGGTAAAACCCCTCCCGAGCAGCTGTCCCTCAAGGGCCACCGAAAGCCTTTCCTCAGCACTGCTTCTCCATCTTCCACCCAATTCTCCTGCTGGCATGGCTAATGTCTATTTAAGGGCTCCTTAGTTCCCTGCCAGCCCCCCAACCTGGGGATTGGCTAAAGGCACCTAAATATAAAGGCAACCCCTCCTAGCTTCCGCCCACTATTTTCTAGAATGTTCTCCAACATTCTAGAAACAGGGGGAGGCACCAAGGAGCTGCCAGGATAAGTCATCCAGCCCTGGACTCTAATAACACTGACCCAGATTCAGTGACTGAAATTTATCCCTGTGCAAGACTATAGTTTACCTACTCTCACTTCTAGTAGCACACACTAGAGGGTGCTACACATAGAAGCCATACCACAGCGTATGTAAATGAAAGTCAGTATATTATGGGAGAAAACAAACATTTCAACAGAAAAAAATCCTAAGTCTTGGATGCATCTTCTGTCAGGTCTTCTGGCTATCAACCAACTGCTCTTATTTTATCAGATGTAGAAGCACTTCAGTGTAGGTGGTACAGTAGCTGATTGTAGGCATTCAGGAGACAATTCTGCCACCTCCTTTATGCCTGTATTTTTTTTCCAGTCTAAACTAGATTTTGCATTAAAATACTGTGCCACAACCACAAGCCAAGCACTCAGCTTGGAATTGCTACAAGGTCCCATCAACTTCAATAGATCATCTGGTTGAAAAACAGAAACATTTTTAAACATATATTTTTAGCCCTAAACATAAAAATGAATAAAGAAAATATATGCTAAGAATTATATTTTTTCTTTTGAATAACTATCCATAGACTCATGGGAGTATATTTACTGCACTGCAGGGCATTATAAAAACTGTAACTTTCAAAACACTCTGTAAATGAATGTAATGAATCTAGAATTTGGTACATTTTTAAATAAGCTACACTAGTGGGAATAAGGAGAACATTTCTAATATCCACAGTACATATCTGTTTCAGTTACACCAGTACCTGACCACTAGGTAGGCAAGAATAGATATCGGAAGACTGTGTGAAATCCCTAACCAAGTATCAAGGTTACCTGCATATACAGTAAGTGGTAAATATAGTTAGGACTGCCAATTCTGTGGGTCTCAGTATGAGTGACTGTATGGGTAAGAATTACATGAGTACTTCCGAATGTTGAAGAACTTATTTTTGCAACAGGTAAAACCAATTTTTTTTATGTGAAATAGTTTTTTGTAGCGTCTAATATGTTCCAATTCACTGTTCATTGTAAAATATACTTCATAGTAGTTCTTATGCCCCGTACACACGGTCGGACTTTGTTCGGACATTCTGACAACAAAATCCTAGGATTTTTTCCGATGGATGTTGGCTCAAACTTGTCTTGCATACATACGGTCACACAAAGTTGTCGGAAAATCCGATCATTCTGAACGCGGTGACGTAAAGCACGTACGTCGGGACTGTAAACGGGGGCAGTGGCCAATAGCTTTCATCTCTTTATTTATTCTGAGCATGTGTGGCACTTTGTCCGTCGGATTTGTGTACACACGATCGGAATTTCCGACAACGGATTTTGTTGTCGGAAAATTTTATATCCTGCTCTCAAACTTTGTGTGTCGGAAAATCCGATGGAAAATGTGTGATGGAGCCCACACACGGTCGGAATTTCCGACAACACGCTCCGATCGGACATTTTCCATCGGAAAATCCGACTGTGTGTACGGGGCATAAGAGAAAAAATCTTCTACAACTGCCAATACACTGATACTACGGGGGAGATTTACTTAAACTGGTGCACACAGAATCTGGTGCAGCTGGGCATAGTAACCAATCAGCTTCTAGGTTTTAGCCCACGTTCACACTGAGGGCAGGTTTGAAATTGTGCGAGTTCAGCTAAACTGGCACAATTTCAAACCGGCATTTCAGTCCGACTTTGCGGGCAATTTGACAGACATATGTGGAGGTTAATGCACAGATGTCTTTTGAAACCGCCCCCGAAGTCACCAAAAGTAGTGCAGAAACTACTTTTGGGAATCGGTGCGGCGCAATAGGCTTTGATTTGGCATGCGATTTGACATGTCAAATCGCATTCCAAACCTGCCCAATGTGAACGTGGGCTCATTGTCAAAGTTTAAATGAACAAGCTGAAGTTAGAAGCTGATTGGTTACTATGCACAGCTGCATGAAATTCTGTGTTCACCAGTTTTAGAAAATCTCCCTCTGAGGCTGCTCTGTGCCCCCTCCTGTTTATAGCGATGGGGTTGGGTTAACCAAAAGTTCTAATCCTGCTGGCCCTAGTTCAAAGGCCATGCAGTGTATTATAGTTTAAAAAAAGATCTCCAGGGCAGGGGCGTTGCTAGGTCTGCAAAAGATCTGGGGCTAGAGCCCATAGCAGCAGTCACCAACCTTTTTGCAGGCCCGGGGGCACGCCGGTGGTAAGCAATTTTGAGTGGGCAAAGGCTGGTGTTGGTGTTTCAATCATCATGGCATCATGGTTGATATGGTGTCAGGGTGATCGAAGCGCATTGTTTCTTTTGTTACAGTCTAATATATAATGAAGTGGTTCAACTCACCATAATGCAGAATCAGTGGGAGCCCTGCGCGTGTCACTTGCCACATCTCCTGCCACCAAATGCAGCATGTCACTTGCCACCGTCGCCTGTCACCAGATGCAGTTTTTTAACTTGCCACCGTCAACTGCCACTAGATGTGGATCATCACTTGCCATGTCGCCTGCAACCAGATGTGGATTGGCACTTGCCACATCACCTGCCACCATTTGCAGACTGCCACGTCACCTGCCACCATTTGCAGACTGTCACTTGCCATGTCACTTGTCACCGTTTTACGAATTGTCACTTGCCACGTCACCTGCCACTATTTGCAGATTGTCACTTGCCACCATTTGCAGATTGTCTCTTGCCACGTCACCTGCCACCATTTGCAGATTGTCACTTGCCACGTCACTTGTCACGTCACCTGCCACCATTTGCAGATTGTCACTTGCCACGTCACTTGCCATGTCCCCTGTCACCTGATGCGAATTGTCACTTGCCATGTCACCTGCCACCACTTGCAGACTGTCACTTGCCACGTCACCTGCCACCATTAGCAGATTGTCACTTGCCACGTCACCTGCCACCATTAGCAGATTGTCACTTGTCACATCACCTGCCACCATTAGCAGATTGTCACTTGCCACGTCACCTGCCACTAGATGTGGGTTGTCACTTGCCAGCTAATGTGGATTGTCACTTGCCATTCCAGCCAGTGCCACCAAATGTGCATTGTCGCTACATTGGTGGCAGGCTGGCAAAATGTCATCTCTCTGTTCCCCACTGCACCTCCGACATTGAAAAGGCATACGCTGTGAGGGCGGAAGAGCACATATGTGGGGCGGGCAGTGAGAGATGATGTCATCTCTCTGCTCCCCACCGCACATAGCTCCCACATTGAAGTGGCCCGGCTGTGAGGGCAGAAGAGTGGTGACGTGGAGCGGGCAGAGAGAGATGATGTCATCTCTGCTGGTCCGCCCGCTCGTCTCTCTCCTCTCATCCACCTCATGCAGCCTGCCCGCCACAGCTGCTTCACGCTGGTTAGGCAGGTACCCTGTGACAAGAGACTTTGGGCTATGGGCTCCATATTCGGGGCTACAGCCTCAATAGCCGCCCCCTGGCGACGCTTAGGCTCCAGGGTCTGCACATAAAGTTGATCACACTGCAAATCTCAAACTGACAGGATTCACCTGAAACGTATGCTAGCGGTGAACACAAACGTCATCCCCAATGTTAAATTTTGTCAGAAAAGAGGAAGAATTATTTGTTTGCCGTGTTCAGCATTCACCAACAGGCCAAATCGGGGAGAAGACTGCAGTGCATCCTGACACTTTTTTTCATGTGCAGACACTGCCTGTCCCTGTTGATAAGACTTTCTATAGCCATCCTAAGAGAGTTGATAAGAGGTCACATGACCATTTTGGTTCCTTTATTCTGTTCATGATTTAGCTTCTGCAGATATGTGGCTGACAATTGGGTTACATAAACCACAGAAAACTGTGATTTAATGCTATGTTAAGGGTTTAAGATGTAATATTCCATCCTATCAGTCTTCAGAAGGATCCCGTTATTGTAGTAGAGAAGGCACCTGCCAGCTGTTTTGATGTCTGTTGGGGAAATCACACTAAAAATGCTGAACTCAATTTACAAGTCACTCGGCAGAATGCGTTAATTTTCATCACGCCACAACTCACTAGAGATAAGGGTGTGAACACTTTAAACATTTCTGAATGTTTAAAAAAAAAAGATTGCGTACAATATGCCAGCACCATGTCACTTATCAGACACTGGTAACACCTTGGGTGTTTGTCTTTTATTCTTGAGCGTTTTAACAATGAATAAATGTAGCATGTATTTTTATTTCTCTGTAGAAATGAGTCTCTTGATGTCAGGCAATGATTTTTTTTATTTCCTGTTAAAGGTGAATTACCCCTTTATTGCTTTTCTTCCCAAGCACTAAACAATTCCACAGCATATTGACATTGTGTAACGCCTTTAACATAATACAATTTACAGTTTTCATTTTAGGTTACTTGCTATTATGGATATCAGCCACTTCCATAAGATATTTTTCAGTGGCAGAAGCCCAGCTTATTGTGCTCTTGAGACTAACTAAGTGTGTGTATTTGTGTCAAGGACTCGGTTATCTATGCAGGTTTAGATAATAAAATGTCTACTACCAATAAGACCTGTTATTGATACTGTTCACTTCTCTTTCTAAGGGTATTACTTTCAGTTGGCTCAACAAGACAGACCTTAAAAGTTTAGTCTATTTTTTTAAACTTTATTGTTTTAGTTCTTATTTTATTTAATAACCACTTAAAACTTGAAACAAAGACAGTGACAGTGCAGGGGTGTTGCTATGATTGAAGTGGGCAATGATGCAATGCGCTTATCTTGCTGTGGAAAGATAATGAACACACAGTGAATTTAAACAGAGTGCCAAAATTTTGTCTTAGCCTACCTTAAAGAAGAAGTTTTTTTTTTAAATAGGTGGGGATTACTTAACAATCAGCAACTGTGAAGACTTTGGACCATGGACTTTACATTCACAGAGTTTGCATATTTTTTCTGTGTTTGCATTCGTTTCACTCAACAAACCATGTGTAGGAAATATATATATATAAAAAAAAAATTCTGAAAAAAACTGGAAAAAAACCCATAAAATTCAGCCACTGTGCCCATCATATGCAGCCTCTGTGCCCATCATATGCAGCCTCTGTGCCCATCATATGCAGCCTCTGTGCCCACCATGTGCAGCCTCTGTGCCCACCATGTGCAGCCTCTGTGCCCACCATATGCAGCTTCTGTGCCCACCATAAGCAGCCTCTGTGCCCATCATATGCAGTTTATGTGCCCACCATATGCAGCCTCTGTGCCCATCATATGCAGCTTCTGTGCCCTCCATATGTAGCCCCTCTGCCCATCATATGCAGCCATTGTGCCCATCATATGCAGCCTCGGTGCCCATCATATACAGCCATTGTGCCCATCATATGCAGCCTCGGTGCTCATCATATACAGTCTCTGTGCCCACCATATGTAGCCTCTGTGCCCATCATATGCAGCCATTGTGCCCATCATATGCAGCCTCGATGCTCATCATATACAGCCTCTGTGCCCACCATATGTAGCCTCTGTGCCCATTGTAAGCAGCCATTGTGCCCATCATATGCAGCCTCTGTGCTCATCATATGCAGCCATTGTGCCCATCATATGCAGCCTCGGTGCTCATCATATACAGCCTCTGTGCCCGCCATATGTAGCCTCTGTGCTCATCATATGCAGCCATTACGCCCATCATATGCAGCCTCTGTGCTCATCATATGCAGCCATTGTGCCCATCATATGCAGCCTCTGTGCTAATCATATTCAGCCTCTGTGTCCACCATATGCAGCTTCTGTGCCCATCATATGCCGCTTCTGTGCCCATCATATGCAGCCATTGTGCCCATCATATGCAGCCTCCGTGTAAGTGCTTTTCTTTTTGTCTGCCTACAAGATGCACTCTGCCCATAATTAAAGAATCAACCGGCTGGTAAAGAAGAACAGTCTCCTCTCTAATCTCCAAAACGTTGGGCAGCCAATAGGATAGCCTGGCACTTTGGCCAATTGGGAAACAGGTCTCACAGGCCTGCCTCCTGATTGGCGGGGAGGAACATTAATGTGAAAATAGCGAAAATTAATTCACTATCATCACACAGCAGGGTGGGATCGGGACACACCCTATTTTGAAGCCTATTAGAGCCTCTGACTCTAATCACATGCTTTAAAATACAAACCCCCGCCAATCCCCGCCATAGTAATTCATTTGTCCGACATCCTGAAAGGGGCCGGGCACATGGATAGGGAGGGTGGAAGAAAAGCTAGGGGGGCGGCGCCCATGCGCCCACAATGCACAGACCACCACTGATATATATCTAAATTATCTGGCCCTGTGTACTAGGGTTGCCACCTGACTGGGATTCACCCGGACAGTCTGGGTTTTGAAACATGTGTCCATGTTTCAGTCCACCTAAAACCTGGACACATTATTGAGACAGTAATGTGGCTTGGAACTGAGATTGACAGCTGGATAAGGGGGCACTATGTGTGCTGCATTACTATTCTTTTTGGAGTGCCCAAAGGTGTCTCAGATCTGTTACAATCCTATAGTGTATACTAGAAAATAAATGTACTGTGCACCACTAAAGTGTTCAGGTTTGGCTTGAAGAAAAATTGGCAACCCTACTCTGTACTAGTATCAGGGCTGGGCTTCTTCTACTTAACGAGCAGGTCTTTTCTTTTAGCGCGCAAAAGCTGCTCAGCTGTCTGTTAATTACCAACCACTTGTTGTTACTACAGTGACTCAACTGGTTAACATTAACCTGCCTCTCAAGTCCAGCCTACAGCCAGAACTTTTTTGCTATTTAACACCTTCCCAACCAGCTGCCGCAGTTATATTGTAGATGGACGGCTCCCCTGCACGAGCCATCGTAGCTATACATCGCAGCATGTCCCCGGAGCCAACACGCGTGCCCAGCGGGCGCGATGACCACCGGGCAATCGCAATCTCTCGTGACAGAGCGAGAACCAGGATCTGTGTGTGTAAACACATAAATCCTGGTTCTCTTAGGGGAGAGGAGAGAGATTGTGTGTTCCTAGTAAGTAGGAACAACGATCTCTCTCCGCCTCTAGTCAGCCACATTCCCCCGACAGTTAGAACACATCAAGGGAACACATTTAACACCTTGATCGCCCCCTAGTGTTAACCCCTTCCCTGCCAGTGAAATTTATACAGTAATCCGTGGCTATTTTTAGCTCGAATCACTGTATAAATGTCACTGATCCCAACAAAGAGTCAAAAGTGTCCGATCTGTCCCTCGCAATGTTGCAGTTCCGATAAAAATCGCAGATCACCGCCATTATTAGTAAAAAATAATAATAATAATAATAAAATGCCATAAATCTATCCCTTATTTTGTAGATGGTATAACTTTTGTGCAAACCAATCAATATATGCCTATTGCGATTTTGTTTTATTTTACTAAAAATATGTAGAAGAATACATCATCCTAAACTGATGAAGAAATGTGTTTTTTTATAAAAAAAAAATTGGATATTTATTATAGCAAAAAATACAAAATATTGTTTTTTTGTTTTTTCTTTTTTTGTTTATAGCACAAAAAAAACCAAAAAAACGCGAAGGTGATCAAATACCACAAAAAAAAGCTCTATTTGTGGGGAAAAAAAAGAACATTTTGTTTGGGTACAACATCGTACGACCATGCAGTTGTCAGTTAAAGCAACGCAGTGCCGTATCGCATAAAATGGCCTGGTCAGGAAGGGGATAAATTCTTCCGGGGCTGAAGTGGTTAATGACCCATACACACAATGCGAAAATTGGGCGAGAAATACCTTTTGAAACGATTGTACGATAATCGGATCGTTAGCCTTGGACAGCCGATCAAGACAGTTCATCCGATATTATCCAATGGGACAAGCACGAAAATATTTTTTTGTATGATACCAGATCGTATGATTTTCGTTTAATCAGTACAGTTGTCATCTGAAAATACAGTACAAATACACTACACTTTACAACACTTCCGATTTTTTATTCTGTTGTACAAGAACTTTTGTAACTTTAGTAACCTTTCAATTTTGGATATGCGACTAGCACGCAAAAAGAAAAAACAGACAATCTGTTGTCCGATTTTCAGATCGTGTGTACAGGCCATGAGCAGCTTAGCTCATTTCCTCTGTGGCCTTGCGTGGTCTATGATCTACAGTGCGTTTTTTCCGGTCTTTCTGTGTATGACTTGGCCTAGCTGACTTTCTTTCTGATTCCTGTTTCTGATTTTTGCTCCTTACTATGCTGACTTCTGGTTTCCTGACCCCGGCTCGTCTGATTACCTGCTCTGGTATCCAAACCCTGGCTTCTTATTTTGACTACGTTATTTTTGCTATTTTATTAAAGGTGTGATTTTAACTGCACTTTCTGTCTTCGTCTGGTTGTATTGTTCCTGATAACTAGAGCGTAAACTGGCTGATTCATTCTATATTCTCTGTTTTCTATAAAGCGCTAAAAAGTATATTGATGCTAAATGAATGGAAAAGTAAATAATACCGAGCCTCAAAACCTGGGCAAAAAAATCCCTACAGTAATAAATATCTTGGTTCTAGCTCTCTAAGGAAAATGCTGGAATCAAAGCTTGGAACTATCCCAGATTTAGAGAACACTATGAGAATAGTATAACATTTACATTTTTTTCATGACAGCCACATCAAAACACTTCAGTTGTTTAAATAAGACTTTGACTTTCCCAATGTATCTATTTTACGTTATAACAGAACAACATGCAATTTCCAAAGGGAATGATTTTCTTCCCTACCGAACAAGTAAAATGGTTCTAAAGGTAAAACTTTTTTAACCTTAAAGTGTTAAAAACCCACAAAAGTAAAATCAGTCTGTATATGCAGTAAAGCGTGCTTGTTATACTCACTGTAGAACTTAAGTGGTTTATCCTGTGCATTGTGTAAAAAGGCTTTTTGATTGTGTCTTCTCTGATCCTCTCCTTCTTCCACTATCCCCAAACCATCTTCGGATAGTGCAGAGCCTTGAGGGGCAAGCTGCACATGCATGTATTGCTAGAGAGTTTTTTTTTGTTCTTAGAAGAGTGCATGTGATCAGCACAGGGCCAATCAGACCTGTCTAGACAGAGGGCCAGGGTCCCTGAATCCTCATAGAACAATCAGGGGAGTATGAAAACTCCTCCTACAAGCTTTAACCAGGCACTGATAGAAGTCAAATGACTGCTATATACTGCTGATGAGAAAAGGTATTTAGCAGTTTATATTTACTAAAATAATTGCATTTCCATGTTCCGTGTAAAGTGGGAGGCAAGATAAAGTGAATGCAGGATCCTGGGTTTAGTAACACTTTAATGCATTCCCTGCATTAAGGTAAAAAAAAACATTCCACCACTTCCCGTGCATCTCTTATCCCTAAATACTTACCTGAATCCTGTTTTGGTTCAACACTGTGCCTGGCTGCATCTGTTCTCCCCCATCTCCCCACTCTCACAAGCTTGGCCGAGAGCAGCAGTGTAAGGCATTGGGTATTGTTGTCAGTCAAATTCTGTGAGGAGGGAATGGGAGACATGTCTATATACACGCACAGCCCAGCTCAGGAGCAAGCCTGCAGGTGCGCCCTCATAGGAAGCGGCTTCCTTTGGTGGCACACCAAGAAGGGGAGGGGCCTAGAGCAGGTTAGAGGCCGCTCTGTGCAAAACCATTGCACAGAGCAGGTAAGTAAAACATGCTTATTATTTTAAGAAAACAAAGACTTTACAGCCACTTTAAATCTACTTTCATTTGTATTTATACTATACACATACATGGGGCAGCCATATTTGTTCATTAAAAACACAGACATCTTTAAGAAGACTAGAACAATCAAGCTTCCTCTGCATCTAACAATTTTATTCCTAGCAAAACAATATCTACGTTATATTTGGGTCTCTCTCATGATTTTGAAGATGACGGTTCTTGAAATGTTATACTGACAGGTTAGCAGTGATGCCCAATAATGTGGCGTTATTTCCTGACATTCACATTAATGGAACGGTAAACAAGGTCTGTGTGTGATTATAACTCATTAGCATAAAATTTGCATGTAATTTTCACTAAGAACTATTAACTTTAAATCTATGCTTTTAGCATTTCATTAACCTATTAACACTATGTAATTCTCTTAAGTGAACATTGCTTTGTAATTAATATAAGGTTAATGTTGCATTAGCAGTCTTACAGGGGTCTGTATATCTCATTCGGGGCTGCAAATGTTCATTGCCAAATTATTTCTAGTGACCTAATAACACCAATACACACAGGCAAAAATGAGGTGTATTTTCTGTTCAGAGGGTATTACAAGTATGTGTTTGATTACATGACCCTAGAACAATCAAATGCATGGGCCAAACTGATTTTTGTTCTATAAGCATTTTGGGTATATGGGTAAATGCCATGACCAGCCTGTCAATGCATGCCTCACTGGTTTTAAAGTGTTATTATTATATTATTCATATTATACAGGATTTGCACAGCACTTTACAAAATAGGGCAGTCAGTACAGTTACAAAACATTTCAAGACAAGGGGGTCTGGAGGACCCTGCTCATGGGAGCTTACAGTCTACCCAATACCATAGAACTTTTGCTGTCTGAGAATATTCTCCCATAGGTAGCATTGCCTCATGAGTTATAGTCAGTATATAGCATGGAAGAAGCTTCACTTTTTCATCCTCTTAACAGGATCTAGGGGGAAATTTAAACTGGAACTGCAAAATGTATAATCACCCTTTGCTTTTTTTTGCAAAAAAAGCACTACATTTCTTATTTTGAATTATTTAGACTCCTTTATGTATCCATTAATATGTTGTATTACCTGCTAATCCTGCCAGTTCACACATGTAATCTCTGAATTTTTGGGCTGACTACGCTTTATTACTGCAAGAGATAGGCTTTTCCTTCTAGCGTTGTCATCCTTCTACATCTAATTAGCAATGCTGGATGATGCATACTTGTCAGACACAAAACAAAGACACTCATTCATGATAAATCTCCAACGGTACTTCTGTAAATATGGCCCCAACAACTCCTGTTTCTAACATGGATTTTGTCATTTCCCCATCAGCAGCTGTTACATACCGTTGAAGCACCAATCCCAGTAGCTGTATTTTTTTAAATATTTGGAACAATTAAAACTGCATATCAGTCCTGTAAGGGACATTTTGAATGTTTACTGTGCTTAAGTTTTCAACTACTTTAAAATGGCTGTAAAGTCATCTATTTTTTCTAAAATAATAGACATGGTATACCTACCTGGAATGGTATTGCACAGAGCAGCTCTGAGCCTCCTCTTTTGGGGTCCCTCACTGGTGAGCTAGGCTCTTCTGCGTGTGGCACCATAGGAAGCCGCTTGCTATGGGGTCGCACATGTAGACTCACTCCTGAGCCAGGCTACGTGCATCCATAGACATACACAGTGTGGCTTGGCCCTGCCTCCAGCTCCCGCCTCACAGGATATGATTGGCAGAAGCTGGGAGGCCAATGGCTCCCATCGCTGCTTTTGTGTCCTGTGAGCAGAGAGAGAACAGCGCCTCTGTGGGAGGGCACAATGCTGGATCGAGATAAGACTCACTCAAGTAAGTATAAGGGAGATGAGGGAGTGATACTACCACTGGGACATGTTAAACATTAATGCATGGCATGTATTAACCACTTTAAGACCAGCTGCCGCAGTTGTATGGCGGCAGGTTGGCTCTCATGGGCGAATCAGCGTCATTGTATGTCGGCTCGCGCAGGCGTAGTTGCGGGCGGGAGCGTGCCTGTGGGTCGGGCGGACTCGATGTCTGCCCGCAAACCGCGATCTCCTAGTACAGTGGCAGAATAGGGATCTGCCTTTTTAAACAAGGCGGATGACATGACAGAGATCTACTGTTCCCAGTCATCGGGAACAGTAATCTCTGTCATGTCTCAGGCAGCCCACCCCCCCCCTACAGTTAGAACACACCTAGGGAACACAGTTAACCCCTTGATCGCCCCTAGTGTTAACGCCTTTCCTGCCAGTGTCATTGTTACATTGATCAATGCATTTTTATAGCACTGATCAATGTAATTATCTCCCTGGTCCCCAAAAAGTTTCATTTGGGGTCAGATTTTTCCGCCGCAATGTTGCAGTCCCTCTAAAAATCAATGCCATTACTAGTAAAAACAATAAAACAAATAAAAGTCCCTAAATCTATCACATAGTTTGTAGAGCTATAACCAATCAATATATGCCTATTGCAAATTTTTTTTTACCAAAAATATGTAAAAGAATATTTATTGGCCTAAACTAATGAAGAAATTATTTTATTTTACATTTTTTGGGGGATATTTATTATAGCAAAAAGTAAAAAATATTGGGTTTTTTTCCAAATTGTCGCTGTTTTTTTAAAGCGCAAAAAATAAATAAATGCAGAGGTGATCAAATACCACCAAAAGAAAGCTCTATTTGTGGGAAAAAAAGGACATCAATTTTGTTTGGGTACAACATCACACGACTGCGCAATTGTCAGTTAAAGTGATGTAGTGCCATATCGCAAAAAATGGCCTGGTCATTAAGGGGGCAAATCCTTCCGGTCCTTAACTATTTGCCTTTAAAGCCACTTTAAAATGTTGCAATCTGCATTTTGTTATTCATCATTAAAATGTATGTCAAGGTGAATGTCCCTATGACTGTTCTCGGCATAATCCTGCAAAAAAAACCTACTACAAAAGAAAAGTTTGGTCACATGACTTTGACAGGTCATGTGTCCAGATTCTCCTTCTCCCTCCTCTATTCTCTTAACCAGTTGCCGACCGCTTAACTGGGAAAATACGTCATTAAATTGATGTTAAATACCAGGGTTATGGCTGCAGCCAGCTGCCATAACCCTGTTATCATTTTTTCCCTTGGTTGTCGGTCTCTTTCATAAAAGAGGCCTGAGCGGCAGATTCACCGCTGGGTCACTTTTAAAACCGGTGGGAGGGTCCCCCTTTCTGCAACTTTCTGGTGTTTTTTGAGCTTACATGGCAGATCAGGAAGCGCAAAAACCGATCTGACGCTGGCGCCGACTGTGTACAAAGAAGTCAAGATGGTCTCCACTCATCTCTATGCCCTAAGAGGACCGGAGCGATGCCACTTCTGGTTAATTTTTTTTTTTTAAATCTTTTGCTTTGAAGGGTAGGGGAGAGATTTGGGGTATTTTAGACCCCATATCTCTCCAACAAACAGGACCTGTCATGCTGTATTTTTATTGCAAGGGATGTTTACATTCCTTATGATAGCATTAAAAGTGATCATTTTTTTCTTTTAAAAGGGACAGTGTAAAAATGAATATAATTTAATAAAATAAAGCGCCCCCATCCCTGCGTACAGTGGTAAATGCATACATAGGTCACGCCCACATATGTAAACAGTGTTCGCACCACACATGTGAGGTATCGCCACAAATGCCTGAGCGAGAGCAACAATTCTAGCACTAGACCTCCTCTGTAACTCTAACCTGGTAACCTGCAGAAAAAGTCGCCTATGAAGTAAACAACAGAAAAAAAGAGAGAAATGGGACTTTGTGTGAAGCAGGTCACTGAATGGATACCTTAATCAAATCATTTATAAATGATTTATTAATAACAAATCACATTATAGAGAGTGTCAATCTGTAAATACAGGACACAATGTACTATGATACACTTGTATGAATATATAGTTGTTATACAGAGTAAGGAATAACATAATAAGCATTACAGTTACATAAAAACACTCATCCATTCATGAAAATTCAATGGACGTAATCAATTGCTCATGGTGAGCCAAACTTGTCTAGGCATCAGTTCGATGTAACTCAACACTCATTTCATGGCTCTCGCCAATCATCAGGAGTAAAATGCTCTGAAATTAAATCAATAATATCTATAAATATAGGATATTCTTTAAACGGAGAACAATCTCTCAAAATAAAGGTGTGTAACTTACAATATGGCCCAATGGTGGCGCCCAACCTTAGGTCCAAGGGAAGACAGGGGACAAGGATGATCATCTCTCCCGGGGCTGAGGTGAGGAATCCCATCCAGACCAGAGACAGCAACCAGGTGAAGACCAGGCGACCATGTCACGACCATGTGAATCTAGTGTATGCTTAACAGTCCACACTGCTCTGCAAGGGTATGAAGATGAATGTGAAATAAATGTATTAATTGGTGGGATAAGCCTATACCTGTAAAGTGAGTGAAGTGATGAATGGTGGTTGTAAGGAGATTCTATATTACATTTCATCACTTCACTTGGACCTAAGGTTGGGCGCCACCATTGGGCCATATTGTAAGTTACACACCTTTATTTTGAGAGATTGTTCTCCGTTTAAAGAATATCCTATATTTATAGATATTATTGATTTAATTTCAGAGCATTTTACTCCTGATGATTGGCGAGAGCCATGAAATGAGTACGAAATGGTCATTCTACCTTTTCGTCACGCCTCAAGGAGTCATATTCCTCAGCTACCTGTCCATCACGCCTTAAGGATTCATATTCCTCGGCCTCATTTCCCTGGTTCTCGTACCATACCGTGGGATCTCTGGTAATGGAAGTCAGCTTCATGGTTTCGGAAGGTGCTTTGCTACCCTTTTGGTAGAGGCATTTGAGTAACGTGAAGCATGCATACAAGAACAATATGAAAAGCAGTATGGTAAAAATTGTCATTGCAGTGTTCTTAAACCATGAAGTGAGACCTCCAAAACTGAACCCGGTAGAGAAAGGGTCCCATGTTTTCCCAATATCCCTTGCAACCTTATCCACCAATGCAATCTTATCCCCCAGACCAGGTTTACCCACCAGACCAGGGGTGCTTTAACTGTGGGGAACTGGGGCACTGGAAGTCCCAATGTCCCTACAGAATTAGAACAAACGCCCAGAGAGGAAGGGGTAGGAATCTTAACACCGGCCCCCGTCGCCTTCAGGATATCAGATATCCTCACCCACCACAACTCCAACCACCCCCACCACAACCCCAACCACCCCCACCACAACCCCAATACCAGCCTCAACCTCACAGACCACCCCCACGCATTCCGATGCAGTGGCCATCCGCTCGGCGGACACCACAATAGGGATGCCAAGAGTATGTCCCGTCCCTTAGCCTTGTGTGTTATAATCCATCGTGGAAAAGTCTTCCACAGGTCCTATTGCGGGTAGACAATCACCTGATATGTCTACTTCTGGATTCAGGGGCTACATTCAGTAGTTTGAATGATGCCATATATGACACACCGCACTGCACTGAGGGAAACTCTATTGGTATAAATGGGACATCAGTTACCCACCCCATCACTCCACCATTGCCCGTGGCTACTCCAGAAGGGCAGGAACTGTGCACTCAGAGTTTTGCTGTCCTTGTGGATTGCCCAGTATCTTTAATGGGGAGGGACCTACTCTCAAAACTGAATATCACCATTAAATTTGACAGAGGGGGCTCCCTCACTGCCAACTCACCGTTCTGTGATTTACATGCCCCAAAGAGACACACTTTCAGGGGACTCTTTGCATCATTGCCACCCACTCTAGAAACACATGCTATATGGGCAGACAACAAAGGGAGTGTGGGTTTTATCAACTGTACACCCTACACACCACAAATGCGTCCAGACGCTGTAGTACAATATCACAAGCAATACCCCCTGCCACTTGAAAAAATTGAAGGCATCACACCATTAATCAATGATTACATAGCAAAAGGGATTCTGAAACACATCATAAGCCCCTGGAATACACCAATCTACCCTGTGAAAAAGGCAAATGGGGAATGGAGGCTTGTACAGGACCTAAGGGCCGTGAACAAGCAGGTTATACCTCTGCCACCTTTGGTGGCAGATATTTCTTTCATCTTTTTGAAAATACCTGCTGATTCCCTTTGCTACACAGTAGTAGACCTGGCGAACGCGTATTTTAGCATCCCGATCGATGATGGGGTATCGCCCATGTTCTCATTCTCATGGGGGGGGAAAAAGCAGTTGACCTGGTCAAGATTACCTCAGGGGTATGTGGACAGTCCCGCAGCCTTCTCCATGGTCCTTAATGAGACAATTAAGTCATGGACTGCTGAGCGCGGGTCGGTGCTAATACAGTATGTGGACGACTTGCTCCTGTGCAGTCGATCTGCTGAAGATTGTGCGGTCGATTCCACATCTCTGTTACATCACCTGGCCAGGTCTGGCCACCTAGCATCGAAGAGGAAAATACAATGGTGTCAAAGTCAGGTAGAATACCTGGGATGCATTCTGAAGGAGGGAACCAGGCTGGTATCCCCCAAACGTGCCGCAGCCCTGCAGGCTCTCAGTCCTCCAAGAGACAAAGCAACTTTGCTCTCATTCTTGGGTGCAATTGTATATTGCCGCCAATGGATCCCAGATTGTTCATATTATGATGGCATTCTGAGGGAGGCTACCTTGTCCACCGCCCCAAAGACAGTAGATTGGACAACAGAAAGGCTCTGTGCTTTTCAGGCCTTGTTAAAAAGTCTGACTCAGGCCCCCGCCCTGGGATTGATAGAATATGGCAAACCCTTTCAATTATACTGTGTGGTATCAGGAAATTCTTTTGCTGCGGTTTTGACACAGCAACATGGAACCGGGTACCGACCAGTCTCCTATCTCTCAAAAAAGTTGCCTACCCAAGTACAGGGGATGCCATCCTGTCTACAAAACCTTGCTGCTTGTGCTATGGCAGTTCAGGAGGCTAACAAATCAGTATTAGGCCATGAACTGACTCTCTACACTACTCATTCAGTAACTCACCTTCTACAGAACATGAACACACAGCATATGACAGCACAAAGGCTTAGTGGGTACGAGATCACACTTCTGAATACTGATAACCTCACCCTCAAACACGCACCACCAAGTAATCCCACTGTCCGTCTTTTACATTCTTTGCTCAAGCTGCCACGAGACCCTGATCAGAAGCACAATTGTGTTGAACAGGTTGCAGCAATAACCAGCCCTCGCCCAGATCTCACTGACATTCCCTTACCAGGAGTACAGGACGTCTTCATAGATGGCAGTTGTACTCGCCCCTCTGATGCAACATTCCTGACAGGGTATGCCATTGTCCAACTACCTGATGTGGTGTTGGAAGCAAAAGCCTTACCACCCTCCTCTGCACAGGTAGCAGAATTGGAGGCACTCACAAGAGCTTGCATACTTTTCTCTGATGAGGAGGTAAACATCTACACAGATAGTAGGTACTCTTTTGGTGTAGCGCACGACTATGGCGTAATCTGGGCGAATAGAGGATTTAAAACCGCTGACAACAAGCCAATCGCCAACTCTACGCAAATTAAAGCACTCCTGCAAGCAATTCTTCTCCCAAAGAGGATAGCGGTCGTCAAAGTGAAAGCACATTCATCGGATAACAGCAGAGTTTCCAAAGGAAACGCTCTGGCAGACAGAGAAGCAAAAAAAGCCGCTGCCCTGTACATTGGTCAGCCAGCCCCCACAACAATGTTCTTCAAAGAACATTTTACATCACCCAACTTTAAAACCGTTGTGGCACAAATACAGGGATTAGCTACAGAAGAGGATGTTTCTTTTTGGGTCAAGGATGGCTTGACCAAGGACCAAGAAGGTCTTTGGTCAAAAGAGGGGAAGATATTGGGAATACCAGAATCAAGCAGTGTTCTCATACTTTCCTATCTCCATGGTCCAGGACATATAGGTACCACCGCCCTAACAAACATATACACAAAGTCTTTCTGCACAAACAACTTAAGTAAACAGGCGAAACTCCTCACCAGCAGTTGTCTGACCTGTGCACAAAACAATGTCCAAGGGAAAAATCATGGATTACATGGCCACCTGCCCTCACCCCTGGGTCCCCTAACAGATTTGCAAATAGACTTCACACACATGCCCAAACAAAGAGGTAATTTGAAATGCCTTTGCGTAATCGTATGCAAATGGTCGGGCTGGGTTGAAGGAATTCCTTGTATAGGTGAGACTGCTAAAATCGCTGCCAAGTGCCTACTGAACCATTGGGTTTGTAGGTTCGGAATACCAACGGCCATATGGTCAGACAGAGGGCCTGCCTTCAGCTCCTCTGTTACACAGACTTTAGCTAAGTTACTAGGCTTACAGTGGAAACTGCACATCCCTTACCACCCACAAAGTGCAGGAGTAGTGGAAAGAATGAATAGGAACATCAAGGACAAGTTAAAAAAGGCCACGGGGGGCACCATGAAAGGATGGTTGGATTACCTTCCTTCTGTCCTATTTCAGATCAGGACAACACCACATGCTAGAACAAAACTCTCGCCCTTTGAGATTTTGATGGGAGTTCCTGCAAACATAGAGCTGCCCCTCTTAGATCAAAATACTGACATTAACATCTATTCTCAACAGGAAATGTACGTGAAAAATCTGGTAAGTATGCTACAAGATATGAACGAACAAGTCTCTGTCACCTTTTCTCCTCTTTCAACAGAACCTACTCATCCCTTCATCCCAGGAGACAAAGTACTGGTGAAACAACTGGCACACAAAAAGAAGGTTGGACCCATTTTCACCGGACCCTGGAAAATAGAGAAGGTTTCCAGGACTGCTGTGCTGACCGATCTAGGAAACACCTGGATCCACGCCAGCCGGTTAAAGAAGTGTCCACAGCAACCCCAGACCCCTGACCCTCCACCAGCATCTCAAGACTTCTCTCTTCAGGAACAACGACCAGATTTGAAGGACATTCAAGAAGGCATAAAACAAAATTCTCTGGACGACGAGACGAATCCCCCACCAACAGGAAGAAACGTGTAACAGAACTTTGCACACAGTACCTGACAAAATGATTTCCACCTTTGTGTCAGGAAAAACATTATGCCTCTGGACATGTCTGATTCTGATAGTATTCCTACCTACTTGGTTAATAGCGAATTGTGTGTACCATCCAGAAGGTTTAGGGCTACTAAAAGGGATTTGTGGAAAGGCCCAGATAGCCAAAGCACCTAGCATAAAATATAAAAGAAGTATGTCCCCCACTGAACCCCCTTCAGGTTTCACTGACAAGATGTCGTTGTTGAGGTTTAAGTACAGTTATGCACAAAAGTCTGGTTTTGAGAAATGTTGGATATGCAGCAAACTCCACCCCAGTACAGCCAGAATCCCATTGATGGCCATTCCCTTAAACATCACTCCTTTTTTGAATGGAACACCCCCCATAACTCTTGCCAATGTCATAAGAAAAAGTCCCAATAAGCCCCTCAGTTTTCAAATTGTGGGCAGGAGCCACGCTCCAGATTGGTGTTTCATACTGGGAAACATTTCCAGGGGAGCTGAGGTGTGCAAACGGTCAAAACTTAATGTCTCCATGGCTTCCCTTACCGACAGCTCACTTTTTCGCACCTCAGACCCTGTGATAAATGCTACCATCTATGACCTTTTTAATTCTAGCTCCCACTCCATGGTCGCACAGTTATTGGCTCTGCTGATGGCATCTGGTCATTCAAAGGGTGCAAGGACCGTTGTTAGTCAACGACCCTTGGCATTAGGTAACACAACTTACATCTGTTGTGGCAAACTGCTTTGTTTCCCATGGATTCCTGAAGAACCTCAGGGATGGTGCTACCTTGCTAAAATAGTTCCTGTAATGGGAGTAGTTGGGGACAATGGGCAAGGACACCTACTTAAAGCTAGCACCCACCCAAGATACCCTCTAAAACATCTTGGAAAGAGAGAAATATTCCTAGAGAAAGATATGACCTGGGCTTGGTTCCCTTCCTGGACAGGTTGGGGAATAGATTTGATGAAGAGACTAAATAACTACACCTCAATCATTGATGAGATCTTGGAGAAGGACTCTGATGACATCTCAAAATTAAACCTAGAAACCAGAGCTATTAGAAAACAATTGGAGCTTCATGACCTTGCTATAGAAAGCATGAGCGCAGCCCTCACTGGCCTCTGTGAAATTACTGAGGACTATGAATGCTGCACTTGGATACACAACACGAGTATCGAGATCCCTGATTACTATGACATCATTACACAACACAGAAAAGAGGTAAACAAGCTACAACAGGATGCAAGGGATATTGGGAAAACATGGGACCCTTTCTCTACCGGGTTCAGTTTTGGAGGTCTCACTTCATGGTTTAAGAACACTGCAATGACAATTTTTACCATACTGCTTTTCATATTGTTCTTGTATGCATGCTTCACGTTACTCAAATGCCTCTACCAAAAGGGTAGCAAAGCACCTTCCGAAACCATGAAGCTGACTTCCATTACCAGAGATCCCACGGTATGGTACGAGAACCAGGGAAATGAGGCCGAGGAATATGAATCCTTAAGGCGTGATGGACAGGTAGCTGAGGAATATGACTCCTTGAGGCGTGACGAAAAGGTAGAATGACCATTTCGATGATATCGAATGGTCAAAGGGAGGATTGTAAGGAGATTCTATATTACATTTCATTATTGATTAAGTGTTGATTTCACCCTGTTCATGATATATTCAGGGTTTTTTGCTTTAAATCAGATTTTGCTTGTTTAATCAGAAAAATATGATTATATTTTAATGTAGGTCTTGTGATCTTACTAAAATATACCATACTGTCTGTTTTTCCTCTTTTCCATGTTCATCAGAGGAAGCATCTGTTTGTGGTTATATCTCGGTACTTTTTTGTCTGGCATTAGGCTTTTTTAGGGAAGCTGTGGTCACCCAAATGGACAATGACAGAGGGTAAGGAATGTTTTGACCTATTAACTTGAAAAACAGGGGTCACCAGTTTTTGATATCACAAGATGTATTAATGTTTGGAAATTACCGAATATGCTAATATGTATCATCATTTTGATTGGCCCCAAAATTGTGGGCAGAGTCTTGTAAAGACAGCATAAAAAAGCGAATCTAAAAATAAAGAATTGTAATCATTTTCAGCATACCTATGTGTGTATGTGTCATTGATTAACCGCCGGCGAGGACCTCCACTGAGCCACATCCAAGAGCCTAGGCCACAAGGAGAAGACGAAGCACCTAACAGTGGTATGAAGTGTGTTAGCTAAAGAAACTACAGCAAGAGAAAGTGTGCGCACATGTACCCACAAAGGATGAAACCAAAAACAAAACCACCAAGTAATGGTGAACTGTGTAATGTAGAACTAAAACAAACCCAAAGAAATGTTGTAGTGAATGTGAGTCTACCTCAATTACCTTGTGTGTGGTTCTGTGGCCATAGGCATGCCTGGAATCCTACTTGTATGAATGGTTCATGTGAACTGGTCAGCTGGCCAGCCTGAGCAGCTTATATCCCGGGCAAAGGGCGGGTCCCCACCAACACCATGACCCCCAATAGGATGGAAAGAGGGAATCTGCTCAATGCTCAGGCAAATTAATGCACTGAGCAGGGCATACAATCATGATGCCGATGCATAGGAGGCAAAACCCTGCCCCCCTATGGAGATTTTTAAGTACTGTAGTTTGACGCAATTCCACGAGCGCGTGCAAATTTAAAGCATGACATGTTAGGTTTTTTTTTGTCTCAGCATAACATTATCTTTCAAATTATACAAAAAATGGGGTATATATTATGTTTTGTTTTTTTTAAATTAGTTAAAGTATATTTTTTACAAAAAATTGCGTTTGAAAGACCACTGCGCAAGAAACGTGTGACGGCGCCGGAAGTGAGGTTTGCGTTCCACCACAGCCCGATCTACAACCAGGAAGTGATGTGTTCCCCTGGGCACCGAGCCGGCTGATCCTCTGAATGGTGACACGCAGCCTTTTATTTTCATGCTTGATTGACTGTTTTATATGTACGTATATTGATTGAAGGGTTTTTAGAAGATTGTGGGTTTTTTGCTCCAATAAACAGAATTACGCTATGTGCATACTTCTTTTCTTTTTGCTCATCTGTGTGGAGTTGTGACCCCCCCTAAAAAACCCCCCGGAGTGGGATTGAGAGAGAGGTGATGAGGAGATCTTTTTATTCTTGGAGGCTTGTTATTATTTGCAGATCTGGTGAGTCTAACCCCCTAGGGGGAGAGTGTCAACACAGGGTGATGCTTCACTGACCGGTGGAAGGCGCACACTGGGATACGGCTGTATTGTCACTTATGGACTGTCCTCTGACCACCTCACGGACTCTCTACTTCTCTGTGTGATGTTTTTATGCGTAGTTGGCCGCATAATTTCTTATTTTTGCTCAACACTAGCGCTGTTTTATAGTGTATGTTTACCTTTACAGTTTATGTATGCTATTATTGTCATAAAAAAACCACCGCCATTTTATTCTCTAGAGTCTCTGCTAAAAAAAATATATATAAAATGTTTTGGGGATCTGAGTCATTTTCTATTAAAAAAAAAATTGATTTTTATTTGTAAACAACAAATGTCAGAAAAAGGCCTGATCAGTGAGTGCTGCTTCAGAGTTCTCAAGCAAGACAGCAAACAAGTGAAGGGCTTTTTTGTGACGCGTACTGTTGGCTTTCATAAATGTACCAAATGGGAGGTAAGCTCTTACAGAACACCCCTCTCAAACACAAAGCATAAAAAAACAAAAAAAACAACAGCAAAACAACAGAAAAAGTAACAAAACAACCTTGCAGCAAAGAAATTCTCCAATCAAGACAAATTTGACAAAACAAGGCCAAGCAGATTATATCACATTCACAGCAGTTAAGATGGTAGCCATTTGCTCATAAGGTATTGTTAGTATACATTCCTGCTGCTTAACAACAATTGCTTAGCATAATTTGCAGAGTAATTGTGAATCTTTGTTGAACTATGATTTTTGACGACAAACCACCGCAGAGTGTTTGATCCATAATACCAATAGAATTATAAGAAAAAAAATAACATCCAGTTTTTGATCATGCTAGCTCTACATGTGCCTACTCTGCAAATTATGCTAGCAATGCTGTTTATGTTTATTTATTAAAAAAGCTTTGGATAGGAAAATGTTCTGTGATCCTTTTAAGGCAGACATTGGAACATTATTTAATAGGTCAAGTTACTTAGTGGCATGAGTTATTTTAACTTTTATTTGTATTTTATCACATGATGAAACATTTATTTTACCTACCAAATATTCAGTAGGTGTGGAATTGTTATTTTTTTTATTATGAAATAGTGATTTAACCACTGAAAGCTTTTATTTCTCATGAATCTGTCTTTTTATCTCATTAAAGTGCTATTTTATTCACACCAGAAAAGGTTTCATTTTCTGTTCACAATAGATGCATTGCAGCATCTCACCGGTAATGCCATTCAGAGACGAGAGTGGTATTTTAACACATGAAAACATGTTCATTTTTTTTTTCTTCTACATAAAAATGTAAATTATATACCATGTATCTGGTAAATTCAATGTATTGGTGTGATAACTTAGAGATGCTTAGTGGATTTATTCATGGCAAATAAACATAGATTTCACATGAAATCAGGGACGTGCAGTCAGGGGAGGCAGGTGAGGGAGAGCATCACCTGGCATGAACATAAAAAAAACAACAACAAAAAAAAAACGATTGAGATTCGAGGGTCTACCCCACCACTGGTCAAAATTTGGGACTCCTGCCATCTATCGTCCTGAAGATACAAGGCTTCTTGTGCAGCCTGTCAGAAGCTACATACAGAGCAGCCAGTTTAAATACAAGCTGACACACTCTGTTTGCAGCAGACTGAGAGGATGAGCTCACAGTGCCTCTCACTTCTTGTCAGAGGCACTGAGCTTAATGGACAGCTTGGAAGCTTGGACCAATGTTAAAGCACCATTGGAACAAGCTGTCCAATAAAAATGCTGCAGTGGAGGCTGTCCTCTCACTGCAGTGTCATAGAAGGTGACATGTGTCTAAAAGACAAATACTCCCTACCGGCCCAGCCCTCTTAACTACAAGGAAAAAACATGGGTTTATGGGTATAAGATTTACCGATAATCCCATGTTTTCCTCACACATTTAAGAGGGAGAATGAGAATCTACTGCCTGCTGAAAAGGTACTGTTTTAATCAAGCTAAATCATATATTATTATGCTATATGTTATAACATAATAATTTATTATTTATCTATTTACTATGAAATTACTGGTTTGAAGTTATAAATTCAACCTTCAGTAATTTGTCCGTTAAGCCACCTGCTCGAGTACAATTTTTGAAAATATAGTAAAATACCTTAAAAACAATATATAATAATTATTTGTATATTACTTATGGTAATTAACCCCTTGCCACCCAGGCCAATTCTGACACTTCTCTCTTACATGTATGAATGAATAAATGAATGAATGAAAGAATAACTTGTATAGAGCTACATATGCAAACTAAATCGCCTCAAGGCACTTTTGCAGCCAGTGTCCATCTGGGTCTTCAGAAGAGATGGGTCTTGAGCTTCTTCCTGAAGGCCAGATGGTTTTCTTCCGATGGATGGATCTTCCGGTGGATGTCCCTGGGAAGAGCATTCCATAGCCGTGGTCTATGTAAAAACCATAATATTTTGCTAGAAAATTACTCAGAACCCTCAAAAATTATATATATATATCTATATATATAGATATATATCTATATCTGTCTATCTATCTATCTATCTATATATATATATATATATATATATATATATATATATATATATATATATATAAAATTTAGCAGACACCCTGGGAATAAAATGGTGGTCATTGCAACTTTTTATGTTACACGGTATTCGCGCAGCAATTTTTTAAATGTTTTTTTTTGGAAATATAAAATATAAAAAATATAAACACTAAAGTTAGCCCAATTTTTTTGTATAATGTGAAAGATGATGTTACGCCGAGTAAATAGATACCTAACATGTCACGCTTTAAAATTGCGCACACTCCGGGAATGGTGCCAAACTTCGGTACTTAAAAATCTCCATAGGCGACACTTTAAAGATTTTTTACAGGTTACATGTTTAGAGTTACAGAGAAGGTCTAGTGCTAGAATTTTTGCTCTTGCTCTAGCGATCGCGGCGTTTGTAATCTGTGTGTATCTGGCTCTGATACTAGCCAGTGTCTCACCAGCCACTGACCTGACCGCATGTCCCTGCATGAAATGCTTTTTGGTATCTTTTCCACAATTATACTATGTTGATTATTAGTCTATTACATGCTCTGGTGTGATTTCCAGATATTTATTCTTTTTTTGTGAGTTTTTTTTTCATTTGAACATCCCCATAAGGGTCCTTTCAAATGGGCTTTCCAATCGTGCCTGATAGTTTTTCAGAACCTGACTGGAAGCTCAATGCAAGTCTAGGGCAGACGGATGTAAAAGCATGTGTGTTTTTTTACAGCCTACCTTAGAGTCTCTCCAGGTCTGGAAAAAAAATGGAATAGGTTTGCATCCTTTTCTGTTTTTCGGACCTAAATGTGATGGACCAGAGGTAGCCTGGTGTAAAAGGACACAAGTCCATTTACATCTAGCTGCCCATAGATCCAATATGGGTTTGCAAACATCAGCTGTCAAAATGCAGTCAAGAACAGTCACAGATGTCACAAAAGTGACATTCATCCCATTGAGCTCTGATTCAGTGGGATCAGAGGGATCTAATCATGACCCCATGCTGAATAGAGCTGAGCACCTATGAGAAAAAAGACCCTTAAGTAGGCCATATATGATTCAAACCGTTTATGGGCAGGCTGAATGTACCAAGTTGATTGATTAATCAAGTTGGATCAACTTTGATACAACCAGCCCACTGATCTCTCTTACGATTATCGCTAGTGGCTGCTACAGCTGCTAGCAATAATGACGGTTTTCTGCCTGCTGGGACGGCTTCCCCTTCGCCCCATCGGGAGAAGACAATGGACCAGCAGGAGGGATTCCCCCATCAAAATCTGTGTTGATGGGGGAATTGAGCGCTTTTCTTTCCTGTAATTCCGTGATTGCAGAAAAGAAATTTGCTCCGTGTATGGCCGGCCTAAATTTTGTAATTCTTTGTGAGAATTAATGGTTAATTAGACCTGAAGAAAGTTTGGGAAGACACGAAACCAGTCGAGTATCATCCATGTGTGCAGGGTGTTCACTGCACACGGGCCCGGGGGGGGCCCACTGTGACCCACACTGCACCCATGGATGATCCCCTGGTTGATCGGGGGGAACAGCTTCAAGTACTGATCTTCCTTTATAACATTCAGTAAAGCAGTTGACATCCACTTATCCTCCTCTCCCTCCTGAGGCTGTCAGCTGAAATGCCATACAGGGAGATTGGTGCTTGCAGCAGTCCCTCCCGCTGCACTGATTATCCAGACTGTCCCCCATGTCCTCCTCCACCTCCAGCCCACTCTGTCTCCTCCGAGCACTGGCCCCCCTTTGTGTCCTCCTCCTCTGGCCGCCGTCCGTGTTCTTCTTCTCCTCCGCCCCCCTTGTCCAACTTCAGTTGGCTTCCCTCCTTCCCTCTCCCATCGGCTGGGGGGGATCTGCCAGGATGGAGAACGGACGAAGGGGCCGGTAAATATGTGATTTACTGGCCCCTTCCTTTTCTGAATTAGGCACAGTGAGCGATTGCTTCCGATCGCTCCTGTCCATTCATCTTCAATGCTGAGGCTGCTAAGAAAGGGACTGGGGAATCTCTGTCCTCAGTTCCTTTCTCTGTCTCAAAGGGAAGATATCAGGGGTCCTTTAGACCCCTTATATCTCACCAAAGCACCCCAATAGGGCTGATAAAAAAAATAATACAATAAATATAAAAAAATTGAATTGTAAAAAAATTTTACAAAAATAGAATTGTAAAAAAATAATATAAGATAAAAAACTACTGACACCCCTCCCCCCACCCTACCAACACTTTCCACTGTCCCAACACCCTGCCCCCCCCCCCAAAAAAAAGCATTCTGAAAAAAAATTAATTTGTAAAAAAATTAATAATACAAATAAAAAACTACTGACACCATCCACTGCCCTACTGACACCGACCTCTGGCCCATACCCCCCCACCCCCTTCCCCAGAAGCACTGTGAAAAAAAGTATTAAAAAATAATTTGTAAAAAATAACAAAAAGTCTAAATAGACTAAATACAAAAATAATTGTAAGAATAAAATTTAAAAAATAAAGTTGTAATAAATAAAAAAAATCCTGACACTGTCCATTGCTCTACTGACACCACCCTTTGCCCTACTGACATCATCCACTGGCACCCAAAAAGCATTTAAAAAAAAATGTTTTAAAAAAATAATAAAAATATAAAAAATACTTACCTTCAGTCCAGTTCTAGAGATATGCATTGTGCAGCCCTCCCTAGCACAGCAAACCCTTTGCTCCATAAAAGCCCAAGTTGTTTCCGTCACTTTTTGTGCATGCTTGCTGTTGCCTCATTTTCTCTATGGCTGTCTACACTCCTCTGGATGGTTGTGTCTGCCATGCGTACAGTCTTTTGTTGTCACAAGCTGAAATATGGAGTGGGGCCCGCACCGTTGCTTGTGGCCCCTGCACTCCACATATAATAGAAAAACACTGAGATAGCATATATGGACATATTCCTAATTCTATTGTTGCTTTTTCAGTCAGCTATCATATTTAGCATAATCAGGATTTTGTGTTAGAGATGATTTCATAAATCAGCGACAGCAATTTACTATAAATTTACATGGGAAATTTATATTTGAATTCCCTATTGCTTATATCTGTGTCAGGCTCATTGTGATAAATGCATTATACATAGTAGCATTTTCTTGGTATATACAATTATCTGATATAAGCAGAACGTCTTTGAACAATTAAAAAGTAATAACCCTTGAATTTTGTGAAATTAGAGCTCAGGATGAAAGTTTCGTATGGAAAAGTTATAGGGAAAATGAAGTATTTCCATTTATAATTAAAATAATAAAAAAGATAGCTTAATGAAAAACAGGCCTATCACTCCTCCAGGAAGAATAGCTGGGATACTAAAGTGGCTCTTTAGTACCCTCATATGGTGGAGAACAGAACTAATACAGCAATGTATAGTCAGACCATATTATCTAAGCTTAAAATAATATACTGCTCTCTAAAACATGGGGAATGAATGTACATATATATATTTTTTAATTTTTTTTTATAAATAGCCTGCACGACAAAGAACAGTACACTTCTTTACTCTTAGTAATTTATTTTAATACAGAAAACTGTCATGTTTCCACATGGGAGATTTATATTGATATATTTTGTTGAACACCTAATTATAGGAAACCAGAAATAGCCCTAAAACTAATTTCAACCTACAGCACTTTGAACATCTGCAGTTGTGCACTTTTTAATGGAATACCACTGGTGTACATCATTCCTTACAGCCATCACGATAGTATTAGGGCACATTTACATTGCTGCTTTTTGTGGCATGTAATCGATCCAAAGTAGCTATATTTTCTTATTACCTGCCATACACTAAAGCCCTTCTATTAATTAACACTAGAAAGCACATGCAAAGTTTATTCAAGCCAAGTAGTAGTGAGTAGTAATGGCACTGTTAGAAATTATTTGTTTAAAAAAACAAAGGCCTGATTTGCCCAAAGACAGCTTAGAGACTAGGTTCGCCTAATCCAACGTGGTTTTGTGTGGGTAAGGTAAGACTGCAAGCATGGCACCCTCCAGGTCACCCTATAACTTTTAAGAAATATTTTCACCAACTGAACTTGAAAAAAAAAAGATCTGTAGTTAGCCTGTATTTTTTGTTTATTG
Organism: Lithobates clamitans; assembly: GCA_037952925.1. Classification (NCBI taxonomy): domain Eukaryota; kingdom Metazoa; phylum Chordata; class Amphibia; order Anura; family Ranidae; genus Lithobates; species Lithobates clamitans. The sequence goes on from JBBGZY010000802.1 coordinate 900,957, forward strand.
TATATCTGTTCATCAACCAAAAAACTGCATTTAAATTTGTTCTGTGGGAATGGCACAAAATCAAATGTTCTAAGGCTATATTCTCAGCAGATCGAATGTGTAAATATACAGCATTATGGCCACTAGATGGTGCTGTCATAAGAAATAAGAATGCTCCTCAGCTCCATCTGGTGGCCATAATGCAGTATTCTTTCCCTTCGCACATTTTTTATCTACTGGGAATATAGCTTAAGAACATTCAATGTTTCCCCATTTGCACAGAACAAATGTACATGTATGTGGGCAGGTGGAGCAGTAGTGTGGTTGTTTGTCAATCCTCCATGTCTTCCCATTAACTCGTTGGGCGCCAAATGCTGGGTCACATGAAAGACCCTGCATGGATTCTTCTGGGCCACTCTGTAGGTGGGTAGAGCTGGTAGTCACAGTCCTTGAAACAGGATACAAGAGCAACTTGGCACCAGAGCATGGGACGGAAGCAGAACCAGGAGACGAGCAGCAGTCAGCAGCAACCGGGCAGTGAGGTACCGAATAAGCAGGCAGAGCAACTCCAGAAGATAGGTCAGGGTCGGTAACAGCCAAGTAATGCGGTACAAAGTCAGCAGGCAGATCAGATCCAGTAAACAAGCCAAGGTTGGGATACTAGGTAACAGAGCAGAGGCAAAGTCCAAAGGCAAGCAGGGTCGTACACAAGCAAACAGGAACAGCACATCAGGTCCTGGGAAGTGAGGAACAAGCTGTGACCAGTGACTGTTAAATAGGCCACTGGGCGCCAAGTGCTAATTGGTGTGTGCGCGCATGTGTTCGCGTGTGCGCATGGATTTGCGCATGAGCACAAATACATGCACGATAAACTGGCACTGCAGAAATTACATTGGTCTTTTGCTTATAAATATTAGCATGTGTGCAATGTGCACGAGCATGAGCATGTATCCGCACTGGCCTTTTGGTGGTAGAGATCCGGTTTACCTTACAGGGCTCCACATTTGCACTCAACTCAACTCTCCAAATTCTGTACCTCTGTACAGGATGGGAAACCTCTGCAGTAGAATCTGCTTCAGTTGCTATGGGAGACAGACCACTGGAGGAAGGAGTGGCAAAAACATCTCCCTCGCTGCTAGAGGGGGTGCCACTATAACACTATCGCATGTGGTTACTCTAGGTCGGTGATGGTGAACCTTGGCACCCCAGATATTTTGGAACTACATTTCCCATGATGCTCAACTACACTGCAGAGTGCATGAGAATCATGGGAAATATAGTTCCAAAACATCTGGGGTGCCAAGGTGGGCCATCACTGCTCTAAGTAACCATATGCTTATTCACATTACTCCATTCCACATGTCTTCATACTCCAAAGTGCTAAAACCCACTCGGTGAACTATGTGTGTATGGGTTACTTACGATACACCTCTTTAATAAATTTAGAGCAGGCAAGGACGTTTCCACACCTTACTTGGAAAAAGTGCAAAAAAAAACATTTCACAGTCCAACAGGCAAGACATATTTTCTTAATTCCCTTACTATAACTACAGACTTGTGTGCTGCCCCTGCATAACCGCAAAAGTGTAGCCCAGTAATCATAGTCCTTCAGAGGCACTCTCCAGTACTGGTATCGTCAGAGCAAACCCCAAATTAAAAGTCTCTACATGTGAGCTGTTTTGAGTGACATTCTCCTGCTCCTACAGGTCTCATCTTCTGTCTCTATCCTTCTGCGCTATAACTCTTTTGAAATATCTCTGGGGGACAACTGCTGTCCCAATTTATATAATACAGGACAAGTGGGCTGGACCCAGAGCACAAACCGCAAAAAAGACCAAGGAATTGGACATAGAATTAACTCCCACCTTCCCGGGCCAGGAAGGCACCTAACAGCACCTAAATAACTCACCAAACTCCCCCAACCTTAGACACAAGCGTGTTTTGGCAGTGTCAAACTTACAATTCACAGTAAAGACCCCACCAACTTTGTACAAATATTTAACCAAAATGTATAAAGCAGTAGCATTTAATAATAATAGTCAGGGTTTGGCAGGAAAACTGGAACTCCTGAGGTGGGGTGGTGACCTTGGACTCTGTGTATGACAGGTTGGCTTCTGGGGTTAACAATCTCCACCCTGTCCATATAGATATGCCGTCCTGTGTTGTAATGCTGGTAAAGTTGGTGGAACTCCTCCTCATTATACTCATTCTGCTTATCGAAGCTCTGCATGTGCTTTGGCACGAGCATCTTTTCCCATACTTCTTGGCTGTAAATCTTCAGCCTTTCCTCCTCTAGTTGAGAAAGAGGTGTTCTGGCACATAGGGAAAAGTTCTCCAGTAGCCTACCGGCTCCCAATGATGTGCTGCTAAGCCCGTTCCCTCTTCCTTTGTGAATTAAGCACTATGCCTCCTGGGAAAAGTGACATGTATATCCCAGGAGGTACAGTGAGCACTGTGCACGTCATTCACTCAGACGAGTGATGTGCATGGAAGGGGGGCAGGGACAAACACTCTGCTTTAAAAAAGGTAAACAAACATGAAAATCCACTTTAATAAAACAAGTATGCCAAAATCCTGGAGAGAACAAAATACATACTAATGATAGTTTATTTGAATATAAGAGCATGTTTGTGAAGAAAGCTTAGCAATTGTATTCTTTCTCTCGCATATTCACGTAGACCTACAAAGTAGTTTAAAATCCCTACTCTATCATTTCACTCCTCCGCCAACTTTGTGTTTCTCCTATGAAGTGAAACTGAGACAAACTGAGGGCTTATACTCTTGGGGTTAAAACTTGTCACTCGCACTGCTCCTTTAAAGTGGACCCGTCACCTGAGTCCACCTAAAGAGTAAAGATGTGATATGTTATAGGGAACATTTCGAAATGCTAATTGTGTCTAAGGAATACCTTGAAAAACTTGAATTTTTCCTAAAATTTACAGTGCTCTTTCTGGTATCTGAGTGTGCCTAGGAACTCTGTGCATTTTTAACTTTTAAAAATCATTGGGCTTGTCAGGACGGCATCAGAAGAATATGCATACGTGCCAATATACAGAACAAAGGTAATTTGTATCCAGTTATGTGTGCATGCACATTTGTGAAAGTGTGCTAAGTTAAATGGGCATGTTAATACACAAGGGCATGCTAATGTACGGGCATGCACGCTTAATTCCAATCTTGGTGCCAGACAGCCTATTTAAGGAACAGAGCTGAGTTGCTGGATATTCTACAGCCAATACCCTGAGACTAGAACGCTAAACCTGTTACTGAGATCTGCTCTTAGACCCAGCCTTCCCCTTTGACTTGTCTCTTCTCTGCCTGCCTGGTATTGATCTCTGCTAGTTCCTGATAACAGCTTTTTCTGCTGATTTTTGGTTTGCCCTTGGTTGGCTCCTGACTATGGCTTACCTATGCTGACCTTTAGGTGTGGGCACAACTTGCCTCCTGACCATGATTCTGCTGACTTTCCAGTGTGAGCTCAGCCTATCTCCTGACCATGATTCTGCTGACTTTCCAGTGTGATCTCAGCCTGTCGCCTGACCATGATTCTGCTGTATTGGAATACATTGTTCATGTATTTTTGTACTACAGATATATTCTTCGGCCAATAGGTGGTAGTGTTTCTAAGTTTGTAGCTGCTCTATGGTAAACTCTATGTTTTTTCTCAGTATAATAAAAAAATGTTTCCTGTCTGCAGTTAAGCAGTAAAGCCTGTGTGGACTGAGCACTGTCTGTTTGTTCTGTAGGACTATATACAAAATTTCTAACAGCTTATGAGCCCAAGCATAGCTCAGAGAAAATCTGAGAACTCAGGCATACCCCACTCATAGGCAAGTGGAAGATACAGCAACAGAAAGATGACTGAAAAAAAAGTAAATGAAAATGGCCAGCAACACAGCTGCAACAAAGCTTTCATTTGCAAATCTGACAAACCAAGACTCCCAGTCTTGGAAATTCAAGATAAAAATATTGCTAATAAGAGAAGGGAATATGTGGAAATATATAAATTAAGTCAGGCCAGAACACCCTTCAGATGAATGGATAAAGACCAAAAAGCTCAAAGCACAATCTCTTTTAGCACAGGAGATAATCAAATCACACATATACAGTATGTACTATAAGTGTGAAACTGCTAAAGACATGTGGGAAGGATTACAAAAGGAACATGAAAGAGCTAATCTCAGCAACAAACGGTATTTGATTAGAAAGCTATACAAAACCAATCTTATAAAAGGCCAGGATATGTAGGATTACACAAGGCACACCTTGGAAAAGCGCCTGAGAAAAGTGTTAACTAGAACTTGTGCTTCAAGTGCTCCGCAAGTGTACAACTTGCCAGTGAAAATGTGCAGCAAGTTAACAGACTTACAATTCAACACTGCCACAGATTTGTGGAGTTATCCTTGCTATCTGGGGACTAGTGCTTTATTCTTGGCCAGCCATTTTGGGCACTGCCGCTAGAGTTCATATCCTTGATAACAAGCATTTTTGATGGTGGAGCAAAGCCTAGGGCTGAGAATAAACAGAGATAACACAGAAGAAACTACTAGTCAGTGTGTTCTAAATCAGTGTATTTAGACCTTTTATTCAGTCACAGCATCCTTTAAAATTATTCACTATCTCAATGCACCCCATCTTAAAATGTAAAAAAAGATCAAACTAATAATTTTTCATAATGCAGCAACATCCACAGATATAGGACACCTGACATTAGAGGTAATTTATACTTCCAAAGCATATACACCTTCGCACACTGGTACTGACTAGTACTCCAGTGTTTCTTTCTCACTCACTTAGCTAATGTGACCCCAATGCTGACGGAGAAGGACAGGGGAGGGGCAAACAAGGATTCTTTGCAGGAGCCCGACATGCTCTTTATTAAACGATGATATCATTGGGTGTTCAGACACTGGTGGCTGGAAAGATGTAATGTTTGGCTTGATTCACTCACTGGCTTGTATGCAATTTTGGGGCATTTTTTTTTAGGCATTTTGCCAAGGCACCCCTGAATATACCTGAAGGCACCCCAGGGTGCCTGGGCACCCTGGTTGAAAAAGACTGTTCTAGATATTTATTCACCATGCTCATTAACTGGCATTGCCAGTGCCGGGGCAGCCAGGAGAAAAAATGTTGTAGTGCAAATTTTTACTGACCAAAAGCAAGCCTGGCGTTGTTGTAAATGCTTGTGTGTATACACATAGATGATTACATTATGAGTATTCACACAAGCATATTTTGAGCTTTTGCTCAAAAACAGGTTGTGAGAGCCCTTACAGTTCTTATATTCTCACTAAAGATGCCAATTTCTTGGGTGCGTGCTTGCAAAGAGGCATGATAAAAATGTTTGCAAGTAGGGTCTTGAAAGGGTATTGAGGAAAGGGGTAAACTCTGTGCCCAGGAAGCACACATTCCCTGTTAATCTTAGTAGTATGTGCTAGATCATATTCCTAACGTGATATTTCTCCTTTGTTTGGAAACACCCTATATTGTTAGTATAAGAAACCCATACATGGCTTAGATTTGTTACATCAGTTGCTCTGTGTGCACACTGAGGAATGCCTATATTCCTCTTTGGGGGAGATTTAGTAAGTCTGGTTCAGCTCTGCATAGAAACCAATCAGTTTCCAGGTTTTATTGTCAAAGCCAAACTGTAGTTAGAAGCTGATTGGATACCATGCAGAGCTGCACCAGATTTTGCATTCTCCATTTTTAGTAAATTTCCCCCTATGTGTCACACATCATGTTTTAAAACAGGAGTAACCCTTAGCGATGTAAAGCAATCCTTACTTATTACTAAATATGTTATTTGGTCTTTTAAATGCAAATGCTTTTTAAGAGAAAGCATTTTCCAGTAAACATGAATATATGTGAATGGAATGCAGTAATAAAATACATTAAAATCATTATTATATTTGCGGAAATATGAATATTATCTATGCAAAGTGCAGTTGCCTAGACTAGGCTTAAATTCTTGTAATGTTTGTTACTGCATTACCCCATCTAGCCATAGTCATTTGCCTTGTAGATTAGAGTGATTTTATGGTGTTATTGATCATTATATTAGCATTTGACATGATGTTTTAAGGAAACTGCTCACACTGGGTTTTGAATTGTCACCTGATTTATTTTGATGAATCAGCAGTGAATTAATTCTTGGATTTATGCTGTACTGCTTATTGACTAATGCTGCAAGCATACTTAAATCATTGAAATGTTGACTGTCTTTCTAGCTCTAGTAGAAAATATCCCCCATATCTGTATTAATATTGGCCATTAACATACGCAATATTGAATTTAGGCATATTTATTTGAATGTTGAGCTAATTCAAATAACTATTTCATAAGCAACCCAAGTGTACAATAACTGCCATTTCCTGAAAAACCCAGAATCATTTCTATCGCTGCCTGAGTCTATAATCCTATCCTATATGTTTAGTAGTTACTGCTGTCCTCCAAAGTACAGATATTTGTCAGGTTTGATACTTGCATGGAATCAACTTTGTAAGAAATGTTCACATTATATAACATATTGTGTACTCTTCTTACTATGGACTGCTAATGTGTAACAGTGGCCAACTATGGGCATTAACATGTTTATATATTCCTAACAAACAGTTAATGGGCTTTTAAACTACCCTCACCGACCTCTGTTGCTCTAAGAACTGTGGCGTGATTCATTGTCAAAGTTCCCTGCAGAAAATATTTAAAGTAGTATTAAACCCTAAAACAATAATTTAGCATATTGCAGCTTACAAAGTCTTAGATGCAATGGCTGCATTAGTTGTTTTTTTTTTAGGCTTGTTTCCTTTATTTTTACCTAGTGATCCTGCCAGTAAGTCTGTTATTTTTCAACTTCCTTTACCACATCAAGCTTTCTGGACAAAGTAGCAGTTAGAGGATTGAAACTAACCATTTACCACTGACAGGGGTGCATACAGTGATCAGCATTTATCAATTTATGTAAAACCTTTATCCCAAAAGGAAAAAACACTGCTTATAAAGTGCTAGCTGGCAGGCCTAGACTGGCCATAGGGTACACCGGGCATTGGCCTGTTGATCACGGGGCCGCACAGCAGGAGGTAAGTGGCCACTCTGGTCCAGACAGGGCTAATACAGACAGTGGTCATGCTCACCTCCTGCTCTCCCACCCCCCAAAGGATCTCTTCTTATCAGAATTGCAGGGAGTGGGAGGTAATGGAGATCTGCTCAAAGGGAGTCTTTTCATATTAGCAAGCAGGTAATGACCCAAATGATAATATGATCCACAACTGCAGCTCCTTCTGCCCCCTGCCCTGCTGATAGGATGACATTTTCTTGGGGCAGGAGACCTTGAAGAGGACACACAGTCTGAATCCTGCCTCTGCCCTGCCAAAGGTAGGACTGTGCAGGAGAGACAGAGAGTAAAAGGGAGCACTGTGATTATAGAGAAAAGAGGTGAGCATAACTGCAAGGGGCACTGTGATGGGGGGCTGTGATTGCTAGGGGCACTGTGATATAAAGGGGACTGCACAATAAAGGGGCATTGTAATCATTACAGTGCTCCTTTACAATGAAGTCCCCTTTATATCACAGTGCCCCTTTACATTACAGTGCGGAGGACTGACTCCATAAATATCCCTGAATATCTCGCCCCCACGAACGATCCTCCCCCCCCGGTCCCTGGAAAAATTGGCTTCTCAGTCTAAAATGCCCCGGCCTATTTTTTGTCCCAGTCCAGGTCTTTTAGCTGGAGTTCAGCTTCAATTTATTATTCAAGTCAAGTCCATCTAAATGTGCTAGTATAACAATACCCTGTCCCCAGACCCACAAGGTCTTTCCAAAGGTGTCTGCTTTACTACTGCATCCAGAATGCAGACACCCCAAGAAAGGAATGGTTTTACAGGCTGGATCATCAGGTGAAATAAATGAAAAAAAAAAACAAAAAAAAACGAAAAAACTAATGTGGCCAGTGCATGGTTAACCACTTCAGCCCCAGAAGATTTGATCCCTTAATGACCAGGCCATTTTTTGCGATTCGGCACTGCGCCATTTAAACTGACAACTGCACGGGCTTGCGACTTTGTACACAAACAAAATTGAAGTCCTTTTTTCCCCCACAAATACAGCTTTTTTTGGTGGCAATTGATCACCTCTGCGATTTTTATTTTTTTGCGCTATAAACAAAAAAAGAGCGACCATTTTGAAAAAAAAAATACATTTTTAACTTTTTGCTATAATAAATATCCCCCCAAAAATTAAAAAATAAACAAAAATAGGCCAATATGTATACTTCTACATATTTTTGGTTAAAAAAAACACAATAAGGGTATATTGATTGGTTTGCTCAAAAGTTATAGCGTCTACAAAATAAGGGCTATATTTATGGCATTTTATTATTATTTTATTTTTATTTTTTTACTAGTGATTCTTTGCGATTTTTATTGGGACTGAAACATTGTGGGGGACAGATTGGACACTTTTGACACTTTTTTTGGGACCATTGACATTTGTACAGCGATCAATGCTCTAAAAATGCACTGATTACTATATATATTACACTGGCAGGGAAGGGGTTAACAGTAGGGGGCGATTAAGAGATTAACTGTGTGTCCTAGGGAGTGATTCTAACTGTGGGGGGATGGGACTGCCTGGGTGAGGAGACCGATCGTTGTTCATACTTAGTACTTAGTACTAAGTATGAACAACAGTACACAGTAACAGTACTTAGTACTTAGTACTACTTAGTATGAACAACAGATCAGTCTCCTCTCCCCTGACAGTGCGGAGATCTGTCTGTTTACACTGACAGATCTCCGTTCTGTCCCTGTGTGGGGCGATCGCAGGTGCTCAGCGGTCATCGCGGTGGCCGGGCATGCGCATCAGCTCTGGCGGCGCGCCTCCGACGGTGCTCGAGCGCCCCCTAGTTGCTTGAAAGCGAGCCGACGTATAGCTACGACGGTTCGCCCAGGGGAGCCAACCTGCTGGTCGAGACGTGGTTAAATATAGATAGCCTGTCCATAGTTGGGACACAGATACACCTTGATGAAAAATACACACAAAAGAAAAACCAACAGGTGCACTGATCAACAGTTTAGTATAGCCCTCCAGCTGGCTATTGGTGATAATTAGACAAGTCAAAGGGTGCTGCTCTCTATGGATCCTCTGGGTGGCAGGAACACATCTAGACAAAACACAAAATAAGAGAGCGCCATGCCACGCTAGTGTAACTCAGCTTTAATATGGCAAAGTTAAAAACACTACAATGGTCAAACTCACATTGTGTGAAGATACAGCATAAGGATTCCACTGTGGCTGCACTCCTAAAACCACCTCAAGATCCTGATAGAAGAAGGGGGAGCTGTGGATGTTCAACCTAGCTACCCGGATCCTGGTGTCGAATGTGGTGGTGGATAGCCTTGGATGTACTGCCATGATCTGGGCAGCTAGGTCGAGCGTCCACTGCTCCCCCTTCCCCTGTCGGGATCTTGAGATTGGTTTTAGGAATGAGGCCACAGTGGAATCCTTTTGCTGTATCTATCTTCACACAATGTGAGTTTGACCATTGTAGTGTTTTTAACTTTACCATATTAAAGCCGAGTTACAGAGCAGAACCCTTTGACTCGTCTTCTTATCACCAATAGCCAGCTGGAGGGCTATACTAAATTGTTGATCAATGCACCTGTTGGTTTTTCTTTTGTGTGTATTTTTTGTCAAGGTGTATCTGTGGCCCAGCCATGGACAGGCTATCTATATTTAATCATGCAATGGCCACATTATTTTTCTTTTTTTTTCATTTATTTCATGATTTATTTCACACAATGCAAGTTTGACTATTGTAGTGTTTTAACCATGTTAAATCCGAGTTAAACTAAGGCGGCTTTGCACTCTCTTCATTTGTGTTTTGCACAGTTGAACAGACAGTACCGCCTTGCCCCTTCAGGCCAAAATGACAATCTATGTGTAAAGCCCACCAACCCAACACCTTTATATTCACCTCCCCCATGATCTTTTGCCAATCCTTCTGCCGTGACCAGTACCAATATATACAATGTGGGCTGGTGTCAGGGGTGATATTACCCTCCAACATGTGACAGTGCTTGGGCCCAGTGATTGGTAGCAGGTCCTGAATATTAAAACATTGGGGAAGGTCACATGCTCCCCAATGGTCTACCAGTATGTTTGGGTTTGTATTTTGGCAGCAGTGGAAGGAGCACTGGGAGAATGTTGGTATAGTATAAAGTGTCCAAGGGTGGGCTGTACACTGACATTGCCACTATTCCCTGAAGGTTACTTTTTAAATAGCTTACTGTGCTGATTGGGAAATGTGGTCATTGACATTTTACACTTGTTTCTGTAGGATGGGTCAAACTACTTGGAGGTGGCATATAAAACATTTAAAAAATTGAAAAGATTATTGCACACAACCCTATTTTTTTCAGGAATACAGAAAGCAAGTAGAATCTTACAGCTCGATAAAACACACAACCATCTGATGTTATTAAATAGACACAACTAATAAGTCAAAGACTTGTATGTGTCTGCAAAACACTAGCTGACCATGTCTGGTGTATAGGAAACATACACAAACAAATCATCTGTTGTGTGTCAAATATGAACAAGCTATATTTTTTTAATACAATTTTATACAACAATACATCAAAAACCTATACAAGCATGACAAAACATGTTTACTAATCACAACGACTATTTACAAGATTATTTCACTAGCCTTCCTTACAGTATCAAATGAGTCGATTGTTATGCCTTACATAAAGAGAATCGAATTCCAGTAGTGAGAGAATGTCTGGCTTTCTCTCGTTAGTCAATTTTTCCACTCCTTCATATGACATGATCAAGCAGAGCACATTGTAATTGGAAAGCAAATCATTCTAGAAGGCTGACCTACTATATTGTGTCCTAAGGTCAGCATAATGCCCTGTAGGCATGTGCACTGTTTGGATGACAGAATATAGCTCAGTGTATCCTTATTTTACTAAGGTTAGTGAAAATTCACAAGTGAACATGCTACTCCATTAGTAAATCAATCCCATTGAGAGCAAAAAGTTAAAGAAGAACATTAGACAGAAAATTAAGTCCTACTACATTACTTCAGGCTGGCCCCTTTTGCAGGTATAGCTACTGTATGTAAAACATTAAAAATGAGTGCCTATACTGTTTAAAATCCAATAATACACCATCATACCTTGCTTTGCACATGCTCAGTTGCTCTCCATTTTTACATTTTTTAGCATTGTGCTGAAAATCAGAGCCACTAGAGGCCAATCTGCTGACAATCCAAAAAGATTTACTGCTGTTCAGGGGCTCTGAGCTTCAGCAAAATGGCAGCCTTCGGCAAGAAGAAATGGGTGTAATACTGGAGGCAATTTACAGCACACACTAATTTTGATAGCATAATTATTCATGTGAAATGTATGTTCCTTGCTAAAGAGTATTATTTTTTTAATCACGTTATTATGGGTAAAGTTCCACTTTAAGTTTGATCAGTGAAGTGCTAATTTATTTACTACAGCAGTTCACAGAATACAGTATATATCCCAGAGTAGCCACTGCACACTACATGTGGAACACTGGGCTGGGCGCACCCACGCAGTAAAGTCAGCATACATAATCCAGAAGTGTTGGAGGCACTCATGGGTCTTAAAACAAGAGCTTGTGCAAATCAGCAATGTTTACTGTAGCCAAGTTTTGAAGACACGCTGGTCACATTTCTCAAGACACACCTTGAAAAGATAGCCAGCACGCTATCGAAATATCGACCTGTTAGTGCCTCCAATATATATATACAGTATATATATATATACCGTATTTATCGGCGTATAACACGCACCGGCGTATAACACGCACCCCAATTTAGGAGGGAATTTTAAGGAAAAAAAACTTTTAGGAGGGAAGTTGAAGGGAAAAAAACTTACATTTAAATGTCCTTCATTGCAGCCTTGTCAGTGCAGCCTTGTCAGTGCAGCCTTGTCAGTGCAGCCTTCCCCAGTGCAGCCTTGTCAGTGCAGCCTTGTCAGTGCAGCCATGTCAGTGCAGCCATGTCAGTGCAGCCTTGTCAGTGCAGCCATGTCAGTGCAGCCTTGTCAGTGCAGCCTTCCCCAGTGCAGCCTTCCCCAGTGCAGCCTTCCCCAGTGCAGCTTTACCCAGTGGAGCCTTGTCAGTGCAGCCATGTCAGTGCAGCCTTGTCAGTGCAGCCTTGTCAGTGCAGCCTTGTCAGTGCAGCCTTCCCCAGTGCAGCCTTGTCAGTGCAGCCTTCTCCAGTGCAGCCTTCCCCAGTGGAGCCTTCCCCAGTGGAGCCTTCCCCAGTGCAGCCTTGCCCCAGTGCAGCCTGGGATCCCCTGTCCCTGCTGTCACATCTTCAAAATCGCGGACCGCGATTTGAAAATGGCGCCGCCGGCGCCGAAGTACACAGAGCCGGTCCTCGGCTCTTTCCGGCGGCTCTCGTTTACTTTCGGCTCCACTCGTAGTCCCGAGCGGAGCTATCCGAACCTACTCGGATAGCTCCGCTCCGGACTACGAGTGAAACCGAAAGTAAACGAGAGCCGCCGGAAAGAGCCGAGGACCGGCTCTGTTTACTTCGGCGCCGGCGGCGCCATTTTCAAATCGCGGTCCGCGATTTTGAACAAGTGACAGCTCGGATCGCAGGGGGATCGGCGTATAACACGCACCTGCAACTTTCCCCTGATTTTAAGGGGAAAAAAGTGCGTGTTATACGCCGATAAATACGGTATATATATATATTTATATCTCACAAAAGTGAGTACACCTCTCACAATTTTGTAAATATTTTATTATATCTTTTCATGTGACAACACTGAAGAAATAACACTTTGCTACAATGTAAAGTAGTGAGTGTACAGCTTGTATAACAGTGTAAATTTGCTGTCCCCTCAAAATAACTCAACACACAGCCATTAATGTCTAAACCGCTCTCAACAAAAGTGAGTAGACCCCTAAGTGAAAATGTCCAAATTGGGCCCAAAGTGTCAATATTTTGTACGGCCACCATTATTTTCCAGCACTGCCTTAACCCACATGGGCATGGAGTTCACCAGAGCTTCACAGGTTGCCACTGGAGTCCTCTTCCACTCCTTCATGACGACATCACAGAGCTGGTGGATGTTAGAGACCTTGCGCTTCTCCACCTTCCGTTTAAGGATGTCCCACAGATGCTTAATAGGGTTTAGGTTTGGAGAAATGCTTTGCCAGTCCATCACCTTTACCCTCAGCTTCTTTAGCAAGGCAGTGGTCGTCTTAGAGATGTGTTTGGGGTCATTATCATGTTGGAATACTGTCCTGCAGCCCAGTCTCCCAAGAGAGGGGATCATGCTCTTTTTCAGTATGTCACAGTACATGTTGGCATTCATGGTTCTCTCAATGAACTGTAGCTCCCCAGTGCCGGCAGCACTCATGGAGACCCAGACCATGACATTCCCACCACCATGCTTGAATGTAGGCAAGACACACTTGTCTTTGTACTCCTCTCCTGGTTGCCACCACACACGCTTGACACCATCTGAACCAAATAAGTTTATCTTGGTCTCATCAGACCACAGGACATGGTTCCAGTAATCCATGTCCTTAGTCTGCATGTCTTCAGCAAACTGTTTGCAGTCTTTCTTGTGCATCATCTTTAGAAGAGGCTTCCTTCTGGAAGGACAGCTATGCAGACTAATTTGATGCAGTGTGTGGCGTATGGTCTGAGCACTGACAGGCTGACCCCCACCCCTTAAACCTCTGCAGCAATACTGTCAGCACTCATTCGTCTATTTCCCAAAGACGACCTCTGGATACGATGCTGAGCACTTGCACTCAACTTCTTTGGTCGACCATGGCGTCGCCTGTTCTGAGTGGAACCTGTCCTTTTAAACTGCTGTATGGTCTTGGCCACCGTGCTGCAGCTCAGTTTCAGGGTCTTGGCAATCTTTTTATAGCCTAGACCATCTTTAAGTAGAGCAACAATTTTTTTTTTTTCAGAACCTCAGAGAGTTCTTTGCCATGAGGTGCCATGTTGAACTTCCAGTGACCAGTATGAGAGAGTGAGAGCGATAACACCAAATTTAAAGTGGTTGTTAACCCACAAAAAAAACTGCAAGACAAAGGCATAATGAGCTAGTATGCATAGCATACTAGCTCATTATGAAATACTCACCTTAGATCAAAGCCCCCGTAGCTGGTCCCAGTACACAGCTCCGGCCGGCGACATCACTCCCGGAGTTACTTCCGGGTATCGTACACACCTGCTCCCCATTCACATCTGAGACCTTGTAACACTAACGAGTCACATGACACCTGGGAGGGAAAATGGCTAATTGGGCCCAATTTGGACATTTTCACTTAGGGGTGTACTCACTTTCGTTACCAGTGGTTTAGACATTAATGGCTGTGTGTTGAGTTATTTTGAGGGGACAGCAAATTTATACTGTTATACAAGCTGTACACTCACTACTTTACATTGTAGCAAAGTATAATTTCTCCAGTGTTGTCACATGGAAAGATATAATTAAATATTTACAAAAATGTGAGGGGTGTACGATACTGTATCTATCTATCTATCTATCTATCTATCTATCTATCTATCTATCTATCTATCTATCTATCTATATATATATATATATATATATATATATATATATATATATATATATATTAACCTACCTATACATCTTGTTTTTGTGAAACATATACCTAAAGGATATAAAAAAATAATCTCTTGCTTAAATAATGTTATTTAGTATCACCTGTCCATGGGTGTTAACCTTTAACAAATGTAATAACATGCAATGATATTTCTGTCAGTTTGTGAAATGACAAATTATTTGTTTGTGTTTTTATTTTAAAGTGGATCAGTTACTTTAAAGGTCTGCAGAAATACATTTCTATCATATATGTCACAGTATACAGCAATAATATAAATAGCAAAGAGAAACAAACAAAGAAAAAGGGTACCTTTTATTACTGAAATGAAGTCCCTGGACTCCAATCAAACAATCAAGCAACCCCTCCTCTGTGATACATGTTCAAGCCGGCCAACTGCATCCAAGTGGTCTGGCCAGTCCCTATCCCAGTGATGGCGAACCTTGGCACCCCAGATGTTTTGGAACTACATTTCCCATGATGCTCATGCACTCTGCAGTGTAGTTGTGCATCATGGGAAATGTAGTTCCAAAACATCTGGGGTGCCAAGGTTCTCCATCACTGCCCTATCCTATCAGCAAAATGCCGAATGTATATGCACTGCATTGTGCATATCAGTGATCAGACTGGGTCTGTAGCTCTTCTTTATCTGTGCCAGTTTACCCTTTATTGGCACTGAATGTCAATTTAAGCTCCTTTATCTGTGCCAGTTTACCCTTTATTGGCACTGAATGTAAATTTTAAGTTCCTTTATCTGTGCCAGTTTACCCTTTATTGGTACTGGATATCTATTTAATCACCTATGTTCATGTAAGTATTTGGTAGTTTGCCAGTAGAGTTGGCAGCAGTCAGAGAAGGATCATCTGACACAGCTTGTCCTCTTGAAAATCTATAGGTGTTCATTTACTAAAGGAATATAGGCTGTTCGCTTTGCAAGGGAAGTTGCAACTGCAAGGGAACTTTCCCCCGAGCTTAGTGAATGAAGTGAAGCGCTGTTGACTTTCAACATCCAATCATGTGCAAGCAAAAATGCTGCTTTTTTGTTATTTTCCTTGCACGTGATTGGGTATTTCACCACAAGTTCTGGAGAAAATGATCTTGCAGAGTGCAACTTCCCTTGTAAAGTGAACAGCTTATGTTCCTTTAGTAAACCAATCCCTTAGACCCCTTTCACACCGAGGGCATTTTGCAGGCGCTATAGCGTTAAAAATAGCGCCTGCAATCCACCCTCAAACAGCTGCAGCATTGTCTCCAGTGTGAAAGCCCGAGGGCTTTCACACCGGAGCGGTGCGCTGGCAGGACGTCAGGAAAAGTCTGGTCAGCAGCTTCTTTGGAGCGGTGATGGAGCGGTGTGTTTACCGCTCCTCCACCGCTGCTCTCCATTGAAATCAATGGGGCAGCGCTGGGATACCGCCGGCAAAACGCCACTATTGTGGTGCATTGTGGGTGGTTTTAACTCTTTCTCAGCCGCTAGCGGGGGGTAAAAGCGCCCCGCTAGCAGCCAAAATGCGCCGCAAATCCGACGGTAAAACGCCGCTATAAATAGCGGCGTTTTACCGCCGACGCTATAGGTGGCTCGGTGTGAAAGGGGTCTTAGTGTGTTGCTATGTTAGGATATGTTTAGCTTTTTGCTGACCTGTGAGAATCACAAGAGTGACATTTCTTTGTATATCTCTTTCATCTCATAGTGAAAAGTCCAACTCCACCAAAACACTTTCTGTTTTATTTTGTTTGTAAATCCCAGTCTAGTGAAGACCAAGTTCCCTCAGAGTCTGAAAATTGGTGGTAACCTTTTTTTTTATCCTGCTGGTGGACGGAGAATCCTCCGTCATCCTAGCTCCTTTTCCCAGATTTAACCCAAGATCTTTACATTATTCCAGTATAACAAAGTGTTAAAAATATCCTATAAATTCTCATGTAGTTGTTGAAGACAACTCATTGGAGGGCCTTTCTTGTTTATGTTTATTTAGCACTAGGAAATGTTTCCATTAAATTTGTGTTAGAGATCCAGTATGCTGCACAGCATTTTTAGACCCTCAAACTGCTAAATATTTTCTTTAACACTGTATCTATTCATAGCTTGACCCCATGAAGGTAATTTACTAAAATGAACTAAAAGTAAAAATGTCAAATACTGAGTCACTTGTACAACTTAAAAATAGGAGCTTTTGTACAATCAGCTGTTTTAAGCAAACTTTACTTCATTTTAGTAAATTACACACCATACATGAAAATGTATACAGTATGTCTTCTTTCCTAATTTGAGCTGAGTCGGAAAATGAGATTTCATTTGTGGGCAATATTACTTGGCATAAAGTTCATAATGCTCATTCTGAGCCCAGTAACATCAAAGTTTTTGAGTAGAAGCCTGGTACACAAAAACAGGCTTCTAATTCATTTTGCAACAGTGCCATGCCTAATTAGCTTATCTAAACTGTGAAAATTAGGTTAATTTGTCAAAATGGAAATTATAATTTTGGGAAGCCTGAAAGTTTTCCCACTGACATTCATTAAAGTTGTTTCAGTCTAAAAAACTCAGTTTCATGCAAACTGTGCACACCTTTTAACAGATTGGTTCGTGAACCAATTAGCAGCTAGCCACTGATCTTTCCCCATATAGCAGGAACCATTAACCTGTGTTTCGGTGATGAGTCACATAAGGATCAAACAGGCTTTCAAAGTTGTATTATCAAGGATTATACTCTCACCAAGGCTGTACTTGAAAAGCTGTTATAAAAGTGTGCCATGTTAATTAGATAGATGCAAAAAGGCAATACTAATTTATATATCACTACCCACAATTCTGAGTGCAGCAGAAAACCACCCAGGGAATTCAGCAATAGTTACAATGTGTTTAAGGAAATGTGTCTTTTTTAATTAAAGCTATTCATTAAACCAGCTTAATAATCAGGCTGTGTGTGAGATCCAGGCATGGCAGTGAAAAGACCTGTTCTTGATGCCTAACAATGATAGAAAGCATTCCATGTTACTCATTTCATCAATTAATTTAAGCCATTTGCTTCACAGTTTTTTTTTCTTTGAATACGTGCCTTGGGTCTTTTTTTTTTTTTTTTTTTTATTTCAGTCCATCCAAAACCCATTAAAAAAAAAAATAGCACCACTCAAAGCACTACAAAGCCTCCCCTGCAGTCCAAAGCACAAAATGGGTGCCGATTTTCAAACAAGTTCATCCACTGCTAACCAGAACCAGGCCACTACATAGAAAGTACACCCATGGAGCTTAGGCCTCATGCACAAAGGATGTTTATTCAACTCTCCTAGATGCCAGCAGCGTTTTTGCAGAAAAATATGCCCGACACTTGTAAAGGTGTCTAAAGCTTTTACAAGCATTAAGCATCATTTATAGGCATCAAACTCTTGGGCGTTAATCCATTTCATTGGCCAGAATAAATAATTTATTCTGGCCATTGAAATGAATTAATGCTCGAGGGAGATGGGCGGAGCCTAGCGGAGCAGACATGCATTGTTAGAGCTCCGCACCGCTGAGGAGAGAAGAGAAGGACAAAGCGGAGCCTGCAGGCTCAAAAGGTATCCATTTGAACCTTTTTGCCCCTGGGAACAAACTGTGAAAGTTTGGGCAGGAAATATGGTACTGGGAGGAAACCGTGGCAGAAATAAAAATCACCTCACAAAGAGCTCACAGGCACTCACTGCAACTAAAGCAGCTCCAGTCACCTCACAAGATACAGCATCAGGGCGCTCTCACAGACAGAAAATGTCACAGCAAGACTCTCCATTTGAGTCAGATTCAGAAACCCCAGTAATATTATTACAATTTGAAAAGATGCTTCATAAGGCTTTAAAACAAACCTCAGACCAAATACCAAAAAGCCTAACCAAAGAAATAAGAGAGCTGGGAAACCGCACCGCAGCCTTAGAAATAAAAATGGATGAAATTGAAATTACAACCCAAGAAAATATAACAGAATTGGAACAATTAAAAGAAGAGAATTTAATACTTCAAACTAAGCTCGAAGATTACGAAAATAGAGCCAGACGTTCAAACTTGCGCATAAGGGGAATACCTGAAACGGTGACAGACCTGCAATCTACTATTACTGCTCTATTACAAGAACTAAAGCCAGATATCCCTATTGAATGTTTAGAACTGGACAGAGTACACAGAGCCCTCACAGCCAAAAAGAAAGATGGACCCCCACGTGATATAATCACAAAATTTCATTATTACAGAACGAAAGAACAAATACTAATTGCTGCAAGAGAAAAAAAGGAACTTAATTTTCAAGGACACAATTATCAAATTTTTGCTGACCTATCCCAACTTACTATTACTAAAAGACGATCCATGAAACCCCAACTAATGGAACTGCAACGCCACAACATTATGTATCAATGGGGCTTCCCCTTTTCAGTCAGATTTAACCACCAAGGTACAATTTACAGAAGCAGATCAGCAGATGAACTACAACAAACCCTTTTAAATTTAAATCTGACAGAACCCACAAGCAGCAACTCTTCCACACGCAGAAGAATGGCATCATCTTCACCTTCAGGCAGCACCCAGAAAATTCCAGAACAAAATGGGAATCATCATTCTCACAAAAGAGGCCGTTATGCCACATCATCCATGGACCAAGAAGATTCAATGGACTGACATCCTAATTCCTGATATCTCTTCATTTATTATACTAAGAGATGGTTCTCTATAAAAAACCTGTATTTATAACTGTATGTAACTGCATTCTGATAGTCACACACTGTGTGGGATCATGTTACATTCCAGTTATATTTCTTATTGCTTCTGATTCATATAGCCTTAGAATATATAAGTGAAATAAGGAAATTCTTGTTCAGTTATATATTTTCAGGTAATAACAATAGATTTATTACTTTTTAGAACAAATATGTTCAATAATCCAGAAGTAATGGAAGCTTTTTCTTTTTTTTTTCTTAAAACAAATATATTAGTACCTAACTAGTTCCTAGAACTATGTTTTTGTTTATTCTAATCTGAAGCAATACAACCTCAATTTTATGAGTTAACATATCTAAACAGTTACATATGAATAAAATATGTAATTGTTTACTCTAATAGGGTTAAAATCCCAAAATAATTCAGAATATCTTCATCAATACCAAAGTTATTAACAGTACCTTTCTAATTGAATTATTTAGCCTAGGGCAAGACTAACCATATACAACCACCCTGGAATAAATAATTTCAACAAAAACTATATTCTGCACTCCAATTAATGAAACATCATTTTGATGTCTTTTGACAGCACTTCTCTCCTGTAAGCAGAAGATCCGTGTACCCCCATTAGCCCTCCTCATTCTCCCAACCATATTATGTGGGAGTGTGACGAAGGCACTTATTCCCTTGAGAGAGATATTTATTCTCTTTCACGGGTAAATTGTGATTACTTGCAAAAAATAATTTATACAATGTATCATCTAATCTCTAATGTTTTTGTTTACTCTTTACTCCAGAATTCACTGGTTTCTTTTCTATCTTTTCATCTCTTCAGTCCACACAGGTTGATCTGCGCAGTCAGCTCTGCATAACAAAAAGTAAGTCAAAACTATTTGATCTGTTGCCATGTCACCACTGAATATACTTTCCCTGAATGTTCAGGGAATAAATGTCCCTCAAAAAAGAACCAAAGCCTTCCGTACTTTCCATAACAAGAAGGCTCACATAGTATGCCTCCAAGAAACACACTTCACCAAAGATTCTACTCCAAAATATATTTCTCCTTTTTATCAACAAATTTACACGGCTTCTGCCTGTACCAAGCAAAGGGGAACTCTAATTGCATTTCACCGATCCACACCATTCACCTTATCATCAGAAATTAAAGACCCAGAAGGTAGATACCTGATACTCATGGGTTATATAATGGATACAGCAATCACAGTGATTTCCTACTACGCTCCTAACAAACAACCTACACCATTCCTCTCACATATATTACAAGTGATTAATACACACAAAATAGGAACAGTGATAATGTGTGGGGATTCGAACCAGGTCCTCCTCCCATTTCTAGATAAATCACCTTTTACACCATCCAAAATAACCTCTAGATTACATTTTTCTCAACTTCTTTCCAAATACAATCTGGTAGATTCGTGGAGAGAAAGTAACCCAATGAAAAAGAAATTCACTTATTTCTCGCACCCTCATCAAACCTTCACCAGAATAGATCATATTTTTCTAACAATAGGAATGATACCAGAAATTATTGCATCAGATATAATTCCGATTCCGTAGTCTGACCATAATGCAGTATACACTACTATAGCCTCAGCCATACCAAAAGCGCATGACCCAACGTGGTACTTACCGGACATAATGCTCAAACACCCACTACATCAGATGGCCATTGAACAAGCTTTAAAGGAATACATATCAATTAATAATACAACAGACATCTCCCCAATAACACTGTGGGAAGCTCATAAGCCTGTCTTGCGTGGTACAATACAAAGACAAATGGCACTATTTAAACGGGAACGCAAAAATCTAGCAAAAAAACTAGAACTCAATTTTAATGCAGCCTACATATCATTCCAAGATAATCCATCTCAGAGTACAAAATCTCATCTGGAAAAATCTAGATTGGAATACGATCTATTTCTCACTGAGTCAGTTGATAAATCCCTCAAACGCTCCAAACACAATTTCTACATGAATACAAACAAACCAGGTACATATTTGGCTCGGGCATTAAATTCAACTAACAAATCTTTCAAACCAATACGTTTGAAATTATCAAAAAATGTTTATACTTGTAATCCAGTTAAAATAGTCCATAAATTTCACTCACATCTCGCAACTTTATACAAGACAAACAATGAATTTAATCCTACAGAGGCTGAATCCTTCTTCTCAAAAATAACCTTACCTGAGTTATCTCAGAATCAAAAAAGCAGTTTGGATGAGCCTATAACTATAGATGAAGTTGCTAACGCCATAAAAGACCTAAAACTTAACAAAAGACCAGGCCCAGACGGCTACTCGGCTTTATACTATAAAACATTCTCAGAAATACTCTCTCCCATTCTCACTAAAACTTTTAACAAACTTCTAGATGAACACTCTTTTCGGCAAGAAACACTAATGGCAATTGTTTGTATGATCCCAAAACCCCTTTCTGATGATACTTCCTGTGTGAATTATCGGCCTATCTCTCTGTTAAACCATGATATTAAATTATTAGCAAAAATAATAGCAAAACGCCTCAATAGCATTATAGGAAAATTAATACATAGAGATCAAGTAGGCTTCATGCCAAATAGACAGGCAGGCGATGATATACGCAGGGCAGTGTTATTGGCACATATTGCTAAAAAACGGAAAATCTCTTTATGTTTTCTATCTCTCGATATTAAGAGGGCATTTGACACAGTATCCTGGCAATATATGCAATATTTATTACAAAAATGGGGTTTTGGACCCCACTTTTTAACATGGATCAAAGCATTATATAATAAACCCAAAGCCTATATAAAATATGCTGGATACAAATCTGATGCCTTTAATATCGAAAGAGGTACCCGACAGGGTTGCCCATTATCTCCCTTATTATTTGCCCTTATACTCGAACCCATGGCCCAATACATCAGAACAAACCAAACTATAACTGGCATTGAAGTAGGAGGTATTACACACAAATTATGTATATTTGCAGACGATATATTACTTTTTCTATCATCACCACAGGTCTCTGGTCCTAACTTAATACCAGCTCTTGATGGATTTGCAGCCCTATCCGGCCTTATGATTAATCCTAAGAAATGCCTAGTGCTTAATATTTCACTTACAAACATGGAATTGATCCCGGCTAGGGCTGCACTCACATTCACATGGGCAGAAAAATCAATCCCATATCTTGGAATTCATTTAACAGCATCTCATTCTGACTTATTCTCAACCAATTATCCTCCTGTATTAAGACAGATCACAAATCTAATAAAACAATGGTCACAACTTCCTTTATCCTGGATAGGGAAGATTAATGCAATCAAAATGACTATTCTACCCAAATTGCTTTATCTATTCAGAGTCCTCCCTATTCCAATTCCTTCCTATTTTTTGAGAATAGTACAAAAAAGAGCAACTTCGTTTATATGGGGCTGTTCTAAACCACGTATACCTATACACACACTACATCTTCCCAAAAATAAAGGAGGCCTGGGATACCCTAATTTTACTAACTACTACAGAGCAGCACATTTGGCCAGTCTGTCCAAATACCATGCAAAACAGGAAATCCCATTATGGGTATTTATAGAGGCTTCAGAAAATGACCCTCTATTAATATGAAACTTATTATGGCTTGATCCTAAAGACCGCTTTAAAATTCATAATCCCATAACTAAACACTTCTTATCTCTCTGGGATAAACTAAAAACCAAATATCAGTTACAATCTCCACACAATCCTCTCCTTTCTTTTATCAGAAATCCGGCCTTTTATCCGGCATGGATCTACCCAAATTCTTTTAAAGCTTGGACAACATCAGGCATTCAGACACTAAATGAAATCAAATCAAATTTTTGACTCTTCAGAGCGACAATGCGTGCTGTACATATCTTTATAGCTATCTATTGCAGTGACAATATTGAACACTATGTATGTATGTAAAAACCCTTTTCTTTTTTCTATTTTTGTAGAATTGCTAAAAGTGTTGGATGACTCACTTAACAGTTGCATATCCCTTGAAAAAGTGACAATTCGAAACATGTCGGGTTAATATGCAACAACTACCATCTGTGAACTTGTAGTATAAATCCTTTTTTCCCCTTACCTGACCATATTGTGTATTGTATTTTATACTGTTTGAGAAGAAAAAAAGAATTTTGTCTGTTGTTATACACATATCATGCTCCTTTTAATTGATTGTAAACAATAAACTGTTTTTTAAGAAAGAAAAAATTGCACCGTTAAAATCCCTTTAGCTCTTTTCCATGTTTACATATATCTTTACTTAGGGATGTGGTGCCTTTACATGAGGGTGTTTTTCCCACTTTCGGAATCAAAATCTATATCGACTTCATAGCATCTAAATCATTCCTTTCATTCCCATCGCTTAGAGAAAAATATGATCTACCAAACTCTGAGATATTTAGATATCTCCAAATCAAAAATTTCTATACACCATTCATAAAGGGGGATACACCATTATCCCAATTATCCATTTTTGAATCAATCTGTACAAAAGATCCATTTGCTAAAGGTACAATTTCATCACTTTATAATCAATTATAGGGAGTAGCAAATCTTAATAGACCCTCTTACGTTCAGAGTTGGGAGGGGGACCTGGGACGAACTTTAGAAGACACGGACTGGTCTAACATATGGCTCACAACTAAGTCATCTTCACCCAACATCTTAGCACTGGAGACAAATTATAAAGTCCTAACTCGCTGGTACCTTGTACCCGCTAGAGTGGCAAAATATTCACCTAATACCTCAGCTCTTTGTTTTCGAGGATGCCCAGAAATAGGCACACATTTACACATATGGTGGACGTGCCCAGTAATCCAAACCTTCTGGAAGGAAGTCTTCGTGATTGCATCTAAAATATTTAAAAAAATAATACAACCAGATCCATATATAACTTTACTTAATCTATAACCGGAATGGTTAACACTCTCACAATTCAAACTTATGATCCAACTAATAACGGCTGCAAAACAAACAGTGACCAAGGCTTGGAAATCTCGTACATTGGTACTAGCAGAAACAATTCACAGAATGAATAATACAATGTCCCATGCTAAGATGGTAGCCATCGATCAAAATCAAATTCCAAAATTTGAAAAACGTTGGCATCCTTGGATAAAACAACAGTTCCTGTCAAACTTCAGTGACTCTGTCCTGTTGCCATGGTAACAGATTAAATGACTTACAGAGACACCCATTCTAAGGCTTTAAAGAGAACTAAAAAGAATAATAAACTGACGAGCGGGACAACCTTGTGGACCATACCTCTACCTTTCTACCCTTTTTCTTCTTTCTCTTTCTTTTTCTCCACCTTACGATTAAAGCTCATTATCAGAATTTATTTGACCTATATACACTCTACCTGTAAACAATATGTATAGTAGGTATAAATCATTTAAATACCTACAAAAGTAACTAAGGAAATGATATATATCTTTAATTTAGGTTTACGTGAACCCAATGTTTATTATTTGAAATTTCATGATATTTACCTATATAAACCCTACTGTAAAACAATGAGCTTTCTTTATAGATCCTTGTAAACTTACTTTATGTATCTTTATAATATTGTATACTCAATAAACTTCTTTTGACAAGGAAATGAATTAATGCTCAAGTACTAAACGTGCCTAGCGTTTAGGCATGTTTGGCCACATTTAGCAGCTTTTAGTAGCATCCAGCGTTTTTTCTGCCCAAAACTCTCCTCCTCCTGGACGCACTGGCAGTGCATTTTTTCCTGCCTCTAAAAGCCCCTGCCACTAAACACTGCTAATCATAGAGATCTTATAGCTTCACCTTTCTGTCCATCTGAAGTCCTAAATTCTGGAATAGTTTTCTTTTTTTTCCTTTAAAAAAGCTCCCTGGATCCTTGGGGCTATACAAATAAGGGGGATTTAGCATCTAAGGTGTAGTGTCCATTTTTCAGACACATATAGGAGATACATTACAAGCTTTGGACTTTTGACTATACTAGTCCACGTTTCCTGGCATTTGCTCCCTGATTTCCAGGGTTGTTGCCTGCAGCCTGGAGGTAGGGCCATCTACTGGGCCGGACAGTTTGTCTGTTTCTGCGCACCTCTCAGCATCTCTGACTGGCGTCAGAGTGGGGGGCTATATGTATCTCTCCTGACATCGGCAAGTGTCCTGTTCTCATTTAAATTTTGTTTCCAAACCACACATATCACCTGAACCCCTTGAAGAAGCCAATATAGAGGAAATGCGTTGCAAGGGGATGAGCTATCTTTCTCTGCTGTAACATTTATTGGATTTACAGTCCACCACTATTATCGATATTATTTCATTAGAATTTGAGAGCCACTCTCCCATTGTATGCTATTATAACATACAGTGGGGACAGAAAGTATTAGTATTCAGACCCCCTTAAATTTTTCACTCTTTGCTATATTGCAGCCATTTGCTAAAATCATTTAAGTTAATTTTTTTCCTCATTACTGTACACACAGCACCCCATATTGACAGAAAAACACAGAATTGTTGACATTTTTGCAGATTTATTAAAAAAGAAAAACTGAAATATCACATGGTCCTAAGTATTCAGACCCATTTCTGTGACACTCATATATTTAACTCAGGTGCTGTCCATTTCTTCTGATCATCCTTGAGATGGTTCTACACCTTCATTTGAGTCCAGCTGTGTTTGATTATACTGATTGGACTTGATTAGGAAAGCCACACACCTGTCTATATAAGACCTTACAGCTCACAGTGCATGTCAGAGCAAATGAGAATCATGAGGTCAAATGAACTGCCTGAAGAGCTCAGAGACAGAATTGTGGCAAGGCACAGATCTGGCCAAGGTTACAAAAAAATTTCTGCTGCACTTAAGGTTCCTAAGAGCACAGTGGCCTCCATAATCCTTAAATGGAAGACCTTTGGGATGACCAGAACCCTTCCTGGAGCTGGTCGTCCGGCCAAATTGAGCTGTCAGGGGAGAAGAGCCTTGGTGAGAGAGGTAAAGAAGAACCCAAAGATCACTGTGGCTGAGCACCAGAGATGCAGTCGGGAGATGGGAGAAAGTTGTAGAAAGTCAACCATCACTGCAGCCCTCCACCAGTCTGGGCTTTATGGCAGAGTGGCCCGACGGAAGCCTCTCCTCAGTGCAAGACACATGAAAGCCCGCATGGAGTTTGCTAAAAAAACACCTGAAGGACTCCAAGATGGTGAGAAATAAGATTCTTTGGTCTGATGAGACCAAGATAGAACTTTTTGGACTTAATTCTAAGCGGTATGTGTGGAGAAAACCAGGCACTGCTCATCACCTGTCCAATACAGTCCCAACAGTGAAGCATGGTGGTGGCAGCATCATGCTGTGGGGGTGTTTTTCAGCTGCAGGGACAGGATGACTGGTTGTAATCGAGGCAAAGATGAATGTGGCCAAGTATAGGGATATTCTGGACGAAAACCTTCTCCAGAGTGCTCAGGACCTCAGACTGAGCCAAAGGTTTGCCTTCCAACAAGACAATGACCCTAAGCACTCAGCTAAAATAATGAAGGAGTGGCTTCACAACAACTCCGTGACTGTGCTTGAATGGCCCAGCCAGAGCCCTGACTTAAACCCAATTGAGCATCTCTTGGGAGACCTAAAAATGGCTGTCCACCAACGTTTACCATCCAACCTGACAGAACTGGAGGGGATCTGCAAGGAGGAATCCCCCAATCCAGGTGTGAAAAACTTGTTGCATCTTTCCCAAAAAGACTCATGGCTGTATTAGATCAAAAGGGTGCTTCTAGTAAATACTGAGCAAAGGGTCTGAATACTTAGGACCATGTGATATTTCAGCTTTTCTTTTTTAATAAATCTGCAAAAATGTCAACAATTCTGTGTTTTTCTGTCAATATGGGGTGCTGTGTGTACATTAATGAGGAAAAAAATGAACTGAAAACCAAAACACTAAATGAAAATGAAAAGGAACACTGTTAAGGCTAAAATACTGTTAAGGCTACAATACTCACCTTCAGTCTAGCACTGACATCTCCCCAGTACTTTTTGGCCAGAAGATGCCCTCAGTTTTCCTGGTTGAATGAAAGCATCACTCAACCACTGCCCAATAAAACAATGGAAGACTGAACACTGGTATACTGCAAACGACTCCTTTTTTAAATCTTAAAATATGGTACACAGAAGATGAAATGAGGACTGATTCATCCTCGGTGTCCCATGTTGTAAGATTTGATCCTCTGGTATATACCAGAGAGTATGGACCTGGTTGCAGCAGGCAAGTGTAGACCAACCTGGAGCAACACACACCACACACATTATATATATATATATATATATATATATATATATATATATATATATATATATATATATATATATATATATATATATAAATTATATATGCATAACAGAGGCGGACTGACAACTCATGGGGCCCCCGGGCAATAGGAGATTATGGGGCCCCCGGGCAATAGGAGAAGATTATGGGGCCCCCGGGCAATAGGGGAAGATTATGGGGCCCCCGGCCAATAGGAGATTATGGGGCCTCCAGGCAATAGATTATGGGACCACACAGTATACACACACACACACATACAGTATACACACAGAGACACACAATATACACACACAGTATACACACACAGAATACACATACACACACTGAAAAGGTACTGGAGAAGCGGGGCAGCTATAATCTTGGGATTTAAAAAAAAAACTGATTTTTACATACTGACCCTGGTTTTATTGAGGCTGGCAACCCTGATGGGGCCCCTTAGTGGCATGGGGCCCTCGGGCAGTGCCCGGCAACCCTGATGGGGCCCCTTAGTGGCATGGGGCCCTCGGGCGGTGCCCGAGTGCCCGAATGGTCAGTCCGCCCCTGTGCATACATATTAATAACGTATAAAATACATACAGAGGGGGTCAATTGTGGGGGGAGCCCAGAGTTTGGCTTTTAAATAACAATTACACATTCGGCTAGGCAGCAAAGATGCACAGCTCCACATTCCTAAATTTCAGTAATGGCTTCAGTTCTTTAACAGAACACAGACCACTTCTACAGAGGTATTACACCAGTGGGTCCAATACCGGAATAACACCTTTAATAATATCACTTGTGAATTACATTTTATCGCTTTCAGTATACCATAGTCAATTTTTCTGCAAAATCATTCTTTGGTTTTCATCCCCATTATATTCTCTCTGAAAATGTGACCTATGTCACACAAATGCCTTCTTGTATTATTTAAGTGCGTTGTCATATTATCATAGCATAATGTGAAATAAATATAAGAAGCGGGGATTAATCTGCCTGGATAGCATTGGCCTATGCATTTATTATTGTTTGGTAATTAAAGATTCATTATACAACGATTCCTGGATAAATGCTTTGTAATCCCAGCTCAGTAGCTCTCTTTTCTTAGTGTTTAGCGTGCTGAGACCTTTGTTTTATCTTCGGTAATGCCTACTGAATCCATGTTTATCTCTTCATCTCTCAGAATACTTCTTTTGTCAGTTGTAGGGAACATGGCTGTGATTTTAATGACAACTACTGTTTAACCTTTAGTTGATTCCAGAAACCTTCTGTCACCAAGCCCAGGGGCTTCTGAACTAAGCAGGGAGAGGGTTGTCACCTGTCATCTAAGTAAATTTCACATTTCAGAGGTCTTATTAACATTTTATTATTGTTCAGAAGAGAACATTAAGCATGGGTTTTGATTTTCTACCTGGATAATAAGAAACATATTTATATGGATGTTATAGAATATTTCACATTTTATCTGGAAAATGACTCTCTTTCACTGGAGTGTTTTACTGATGCATTTGTGACATGTTTATTCTCAGATTACAAATGGTTAATAAACAGGAGATAAAATCCTATGAATAAAATACCAGTATGTTTTTGGGTTGCATTGCAAAAAAAAGGAACATAAAAACGTCATGCACCTAGTGCACAGTATATGGCAATTAACATGTATTCAATGGATTTTGTTTAGTTGATTTGCATAAATACTATTTACATTATCACCAGTATCCTGCTTTTCCATCCTAGACCTTCTTTAAGTGTGATTCCCTTCCATTTTGACACTCTATCATGTACATTTTTACTGTACATCAATGTACAGATCAACTATACATTATTAGAAACAGTTCTTAATTATTATTATTATTATTTTTATAATAATTATTATTAGGAACTGTTCCTAATTATTATTATTAGGAACAGTGTAAAAAAAAACATAAAAATAACAAAATAGTAGCTTGTCTACTTGTTCTAGCAGTGTTATTATTTTTCTAATTTTTTATTTATATTTCCTTTTTTTTCCCTTGAGTGTTGGACCTAGGGTGACAACATTCCCTGGACAGCTCCTAAAGCTGGAGCAGCGTTGTTAACCTAAGATGTACTCTCTGTGTGGATGCTAAGCTGACACAAGGGCAAATTTACAGCTTGGAGTCCATAGGGACTTCAAGGAATCATGGAACATCAAAGTTGTTGGTGCAGAAACCCTTAAGTAGTGCACTGGACAGGCATGTCACTGGACTTCTAAAGATAAAAAACTAGTATTGAGCAATTGAAAA
Source organism: Lithobates clamitans (assembly GCA_037952925.1). NCBI lineage: Eukaryota > Metazoa > Chordata > Amphibia > Anura > Ranidae > Lithobates > Lithobates clamitans. The sequence continues at coordinate 930,824 of JBBGZY010000802.1, forward strand.
CAAAAAACTTCCATGCACCAGCTTGTGAAAGTTTGTAGAAGATTAGGAAAATGCATTGAAAAATTAAAAATTCTTTAAAGTGGAACTGAACTCAAAAAGTGAAGGTTTGCTACATTATGAGCCCTTGCACACTGGGGCGGGGGCGGCATCGGCGGTAAAACGCCGCTATTATTAGCGGCGTTTTACCGCCGGTATGCGGCCGCTAGCGGGGCGGTTTTACCCCCCGCTAGCGGCCGAGAAGGGGTTAAATACCACCGCAAAGCGCCTCTGCAGAGGCGCATTGCCGGCGGTATAGCCGCGCCGTCCCATTGATTTCAATATGCAGGAGCGGTAAAGGAGCGGTATACACTCCGCTCCTTCACCGCTCCGAAGATGCTGCTAGCAGGACTTTTTTTACCGTCCTGCCAGCGCATCGCTCCAGTGTGCAAGCCCTCGGGGCTTTCACACTGGCATGCAAGGAGCGGCACTTTCGGGTCGGTTTGCAGGCGCTATTATTAGCGCAATAGCGCCTGCAAACCGCCCCAGTGTGCAAGGGCTCTATGAGAAATATTTATAAATCTTTGCTTTATTCTCTAAAATGTAATTTTTTTCTTGGGATCCTCCTTAAAATACTTCCTGGTAAGCGAGTGTGCCTAGACACTCCTCTGCCTACAGGACTTCTGCAATGTGATATCCGAGGCACTATTACCTCTGACAGCTAGTCACAGGAGATTTGGATTGAGATTTGGTGATGTCAATACTGTACTGCTCACAGTTCTTCTTGGTGCAGGTATTGACATGAAGAAGAAAAGCCCTGCTTCTATCAAGATTACTGATTTCATACAGAACACAGTAAGCCAGTAATGGGGACAGATTTGCAGGAAGACCAAAGTTAATACTGGTTACTAGTTATATCATTTTGTGGTGCTAAATCATTTGTATGGAACATGTTAATGATAAAATGAAAAGCAGTAAAATAGATCTCCTGCAGCCAGCAACAATAGAATCCCAGCAATAGATCCCCACACAACAATAGATTCCCCCAGCAACAATGGACTCCACCCCAACAACAATAGATTCCCTGCAGCAACAGTGAACCACCCACAACAAAATATCACACCCAGTAACAAAATATCCACCCAAGCAAAATTAGACGCCTCCCAGCAGCAACAACAGATCTCCCAGCCGCCAGAATCAATGGATCCTCCAGCAGCCAGTAAAAATAGACCTCTCCCGTAACAGTAGATCCCTTCCAGCAACATAAGACCCCCCCCCAGCAACAATAGATACTCCATCAGCAACAATAGACCCTCACACAAAATCAGATTCCCACCAGTGACAATAGATCCCCCAGCAGCCAACATCAATAGACCTTCCAGCACACCCCACACCCCATGCTATTACATATATTCAGTGCTGGGGGTGTCGGAACTGCGTTCCCCCGCATTCCCGCTGAAAAAAAGCCCTGCTGCTAGATATGAATCTGAACACTGCATCACCAACATTAAAGGATATCTGAACCCAAAACTAGGATTTTAAATATCATAGTATACCACTTACATGTATTGGCTGCATTAGATGTCTTCTTTTCTGGATATGGTCATTTTCTGCAGGTACAGAAAATTCCTGTTTATCTTGCCAGAAATCCAGTGTCCTTGTAACTTCCTGTGCATTGAACTGTTATGTAGCACTACTCCTGTAGGAGTCACTAATGTCATAGGTCCCCACTGCTGCACAGCCAGTCACATGGCATTTCCTTCACACATTCCAATGCAGAAAACAGTCCTTGGCTTGTTTTTGATGTTTTATTAGGGGTTGATAGATTGGATGGGGTAGGGAATTATGGGATGCCCAACTTGAGAATGTCCAAAACACTGAACCAGAGACAACTTCCTCCCTATTTACAAAAAGTCCTCTTCATCCTTCCACCTGTCCAATGCACAGCACCTGCTGCTCACTCCTGTGGGAATTAAGGATGAGCCGAACACCCCCCGGTTCGGTTCGCAGCAGAACATGCCAACAGGCAAAACATTTGTTCAAACACGCGAACACTGTTAAAGTCTATGGGACACAAACGTGAAAAATCAAAAGTGCTAATTTTAAAGGCCTATATGCAAGTTATTGTCATAAAAAGTGTTTGGAGACCCGGGTCCTGCCCCAGGGGTGATGTATAAATGCAAAAAAAAGCTTTAAAAACTGCAGTTTTTCAGGAGCGGTGATTTTAATAATGCTTAAAGTGAAACAATAAAAATGAAATATTCCTTTAAATATCGTGCCTGGGGGGTGTCCTTAGTATGCCTGTAAATCAGCGCATCTTTCCCATGTTTATAACAGTGCCACAGCAAAATGACATTTCTAAAAGATGGTGTGGTGTGGAGGCTCTTCAGGTCTGGTATGGATATTAAGGGGAATCCCGCACCCAAATTTTTAAATGGCGTGGGGGTCGCCCAGGCCCCCAGGCACTATATACTCTGAACAGCAGTATATATACTATATGGCCTCTGCATATACTCTGCAGAAAATTGGGCCTTAGATTTTGGTGGTACCTGAACACTGTAAGCACTCACAGTTACTCTTGTTAGGCGCAGGAACAGGCCCTGCTGTGAATCATGACTGCCAGTTTCTTGTCCTTCTGTGGCACCACCTCTCTCTAGGTTCACGTTACTCCCTTCCTCAACATGGGAACCAACATTGCAGCCTTCAAATCGCTGCGCATCCTCCAGCAGCATATAACCGCAGACATCCCAAACTGTGAAAACTCATTTCAGGGAGGTGACAAACTCATTTCAGGGAGGTGGCACGCACGCCCCCCCCCCCCAATTTAACACAACTAGAGGATAATCAAATAAAATGGAATCAGTATACAGAGGTTTACTTCTTCTGAGAGATATTAAAGGAACACTTTAACCACCATGGCCACTACAGTGACTTGAAGTGGTCATGGTTGTATGTGCAGTGTTTCTGCTTGAAACAGGTAGGGGGGCTGAGAGAGAGAGACATGGGGCTGAGAGAGGGGGGTGCTGAGAGAGGGGGGTTGCTGAGAGAGGAGAAGGCTGAGAGAGGGGAAGGCTGAGAGAGGGGGCTGCTGAGAGAGGAGAAGGCTGAGAGAGGGGGCTGCTGAGAGAGGGGAAGGCTGAGAGAGGGGGTGCTGAGAGAGGGGAAGGCTAAGAGAGGGGGTGCTGAGAGAGGGGAAGGCTGAGAGAGGGGAGGGCTGAGAGAGGGGGGTGATGAAAGAGGGGGGTGATGAAAGAGGGGGGTGATGAGAGAGGGAGTGCTGAGAGAGGGGGGTGGCGAGAGAGGGAGGTGTTGAGAGAGGAGGGTGCTGAGAGAGGGGAGTGCTGAGGGAGGGGAAGGCTGAGAGAGGGGAGGGCTGAAAGAGGGGAGGGCTGAGAGAGGGGGTTGTTGAGAGAGAGAGGGGTTGTTGACAGAGGGGGGTGCTGAGAGAAAGGAAGGCTGAGAGAGGGGGTGCTGAGAGAGGGGGATGCTGAGAGGGGGGAGGCTGAGAGAGGAGGGAAGGCTGAGAGAGGGGCGTGCTGAGAGAAGGGAAGGCTGAGAGAGGGGGTGCTGAGAGAGGGGTGGCTGAGAGAGGGGGGTGTTGAGAGAGGTTGAGAGAGGGGGTGTTGAGAGAGGGGGTGTTGAGAGAGGGGGATATTGAGAGAGGGAAAGGCTGAGAGAGGGGGGGCTTCATGTGCTGCTAGAGAACAGAAGAAGTTGGAGCAATCCATGTTGCTCTGGAAGCGCGGGGTACGGTACACTGCGCTCGTGCCGCTGCTTCTCGCCTCTTTGGGGGTGGTGTCAAGGAGGAGGAGGCGGTGCTGGTGGAGCTCTTCTTTTGGGTCCTGGGCTCTCTGGGGCCACCAGCCTATCTGCCCTCGGCTCGCTGATTACTGCTGTGTGTGGCGATGGATGACCGGCCGGTGGCCCCCTGCACCCAAAGGGCAATGTGGTGCTGATTGCTGCAGTAGTGCCACCAGCCCCGCTCCTATTTGCCCCCATTAGATGGCCATCACACCGGGGACAGTACACCAGCAGCCCTGCAGCTGGAATATTGCACCCCACTTGCGGGTGTCCGGGAGCCGCAGCTGAAATGCGGGAGGCTCCCGAAGCTCGCGGGAGACTTGGGATGTCTGTAACTGACAGTGTGGTTGAATAATTCTGGGGACTCCTCCGTGCATGATGGTGGGAAAGGAGTGACTGTGGACAAGGAACCGGTGGAATAGGCCGCTTTGGCAGCTGCGTTGGAAGGTAAACTACTCTGAGCCTGGGTAACAGAAGATGAGGAGGATGAGGACGGCTTTGTTATCCACTCCATCAACTCTTCTGCATGTTATGGCTCAATAACACGGCCAGCAGCAGCAAAAAAGGACAAGCGTGCCCCACGGCCACCTGCAGAGGATGCACCATGTCCACGACCAGCACTATTGACTGTAGAAACAGAGGCTGCTTGCCCTCTTTTAGTGGACTGTGAGTGTCTGCCTCTCTTTGGTGGCCTTCCGAACATGATATATTTTTTGTTTTGCAACACCACACTACACTGTTTTAGATACTCTGTACACTACCTGAAGTGTATTAGAAAGTGTACAATGGCTGCACTGTATTGTATACTGTGTACACCACCAGAAGTGTAGTAGAAACTGTACACACTGTATTAGATACTGTGTACACTGCCTGAAGTGTATTAGAAACAGTACACCACAGAATGCACTGTAGACATAGGCTACACTGAATGCAGAGTGTATATATATATATATATATAAAACTGTGTATATATATATATATATATATATATATATATATAAAATACACTGCCTGACGTCTATTAGAAACTGTACACACTGTATTAGATACTGTGTACACCGCCTGCACTGTATTAGCATCTGTACAACGGCTGCACTGTATTGTATACTGTGTACACCACCATATATATATATACATGAGACTCTATATATATATTAATACACTGCCTGCACTGACTGAATATCGAGTAAACACTGAATCCCATATTTATCGGCGTATAACATGCACTTTTCCCCCTTAAAATCAGAGCGATCGCCGCAATCGCAGCCGACATTCACATAGCATGTAGTTTTAAATATGGCGCCGCAGAGTTTGGAGGGACTCGGCGGAGCTGAGCGAGCGCCGCCGAGATCACAGTGACTGGGCAGAGCCAAGATACACATAGTCGAGTGTTCTCTGCTCTTTCTGGCGCCGCTCACAGTCACGCCCAGTCCGGCCATTGGACCTGTGTTATGTCCATCAAAGGGCAGGACTGGGCGGGACTGTGAGCGGCGCCGGAAAGAGCCGAGCACACTCGACTATGTGTATCTCAGGGACGCTCGTTCAGCTCCGCCGAGTCCCTCCAAACTCCACGGCGCCATATTTAAAACTACATGCTATGTGTATATCGGCGGCGATCTGTCCAAGCATGTAATGGACACTGGGGGCAAGGCTGCACTGACCACTGGGGCAAGGCTGCACTGACCACTGGAGCAAGGCTGCAGTGACCACTGGGGCAAAGCTGCACTGACAAGGCTGCACTGACAAGGTTGCACTGGGGCAAAGCTGCACTGACAAGGCTGCACTGACAAGGCTGCACTGGGGCAAAGCTGCACTGACAAGGCTGCAATGAACACTGGGGCAAGGCTGCACTGACACTGAAAAGGCTGCAATGACACTGACAAGGCTGCAGATGGACACGATAAGGCTGCATTGATGGGCATTTTAATGTAAGTTTTTTTTCCTTAAACTTCCCTCTTAAAAGTTTTTTTCCATAAAATTCCCTCCTAAACTTGGGGTGCGTGTTATATGCCGGCACGTGTTATACGCCGATAAATACGGTATATAGTCTATGCTAAATGCAGAGTATTTATATATATATTACACTGACTGTATATATATATATATCAAATACACTGCCACTAACTGAATAACCTGCCTGCTTAAACCTGCCTGCTTAATCTAACTCAAGCTATCTCTCTGTCCACGCCAACAACACTACACATGGGAGTGTGGGACGTGGACTTAGTCCCCTTGAGCCATGATTAGCCAATGGCACCCGGCCTTTGGCCAATTATGGCTCTCTCAGCAGAGCGTACTGTGATTGGCCAAAGCATGCAGGTCAGGTGCATACTTTGGCCAATCATCATACAGCAATGCAATGCAATCTCGCAGTGCATTTTGGGGCGTTCCGCGGCGCTCTAATTTTCTGCGATCGCCCCATATGTACGGTTCGTTTTAGAACAAATGAATACCCGATGTTCGACTCGAATGTACATTCTTCTCGAACCGTGGGCTCATCCCTCGTGGGAACTAGCAGGATATTGCTAGTTCAGAAGAGGTCCTGTAGCACCCTTTAGTTAGGTAGGTGCTAGAGTGAGGTTTTTTCTGATAGAGTATGAAAAAGTAGGCAGGTCTAGTTGATGGCTAGGTTTGTTTTCATTCAGTCCTCTTGACTGATTTTCTGCCCCAGTCCTACCCGACTGACACACACACACATGGAGACCTCTCAGGGCAAGGTTAGATGAAGGCTTGGCACTACGTGGTCTTCAAGAGAGACCTGCTACCGTTGGCAGTCTCTCCATTTATCTGTCCCTGCACCGTGCTGTTCTACTCAGTGCCTCTCCTCGCTGCTTCCTGCTGCCTCTCTGGCATGAATCCTTCCACTGCCTCCTGTGTTAGAATCATTCCAGGCTAGCTTTCCTGAGCATGCAGCCAAGGTAAATCCCCCTCCCTGAAAGGGGTCCCTCAAGGGCCACCGACAGCCTCTCCTCAGCACAGCATCTTCCATCCAATTCCCCTGCTGGAATGGTGCATGTCTATTTATGTTGTTGACTCAGTCCCCTGCCAGCCCACATCTGGGGATTGGCTGAGGCCCCATACATATTCACGGCAGCTCCTCCTAACCCCTGCCCTCTAGTTCTGGAAAAATCTCCAACCATTTCAGACACCAGAGGGAGGCACCAGAGAGCTGTCAGGATAAGTTATCCAGCCCTGGCCTCTAGTAACCCTGACCCAATTCAGTGACTTAGGTTATTCGTGGCCAGAGTATATTTTTACCTACTCTCAACTAGAGCAGACAACTAGAGGGTGCTACAGTTATATCTAAGAATCAGTTTTCTGTGAACTACAAAAGAATGCCCCTTTATGTGATGGAGATGAGGAGTGGAGTAGGGGCTGTGTTATTCCAAATCAAGAGGGCAGATTAGTGGCAACCATGGCTCCCTCCATAGATAAAGTGCAGAGAGTAAATGTTGTCCCTAAAAGATAGGAAGTGTGTTATTTGCAGAATTATCAGAAAATAAAAAAAATTGCCTGAAAAAAATGGAAATAAATGCAGGCACCTCATCTAATGCAATGTCAGGCTTGATTAACTAAATTAAGAAATTAAATTAAAGTGAACTTAAACATTGCAAAAACAATGCCTGATTTACCCATTTAGCTGTAGGAGAAAGTGGAGAAAGTAATCTTTAGGACCCATTCACACCTTACGCAGCTCAATGCAGCTCCCATGCTTTCAAGGCAGATTTCAGTAAGCTTATATAAAACAGAGAATTGCCGCGCTAAAATGACAAGGAAATAAAGTCCCATGAATATTACAGTCCATATAGAAGTGATATAATCCAATCATGAAACAACTTGATAGGGAATATCGTATAAAAAGGTGGAACACCCAGGTGCGCCTCCGCCATATAATATGAGATGGTCGCTTACCAAAGGGAAAAGGACTCTAGATTGTCACGAGCACAGTATGATAGAATATCCTTAAGACAGGAGTCATCAACCCTCTTTCCTTTGCAGCAAAACGAGAGACCTCTGTGGCTTTTCTTTGGTGTTTGATGGGAACACTCACATAGGGAATAATCAATGGTTCACTGGCAAATTATGCATGTAAGATGAATTAAAGAAATTCTTATAGTTTGAAACCGTATAAAATGTATTACAAGTTAAAAGATACCAACTACTTACATAGAGGCAGTTATAAACGAGCATATATGCAATGTGTATCCATCCCGGTTTCAAGCCGACAGCCTCAAGATTACATCATCATGGGCAAATGGGCGTCCGCAGAACGTTTTTCAGGGGGGGCACTTCGGCAGCGGCGATGCACAGTCGCATTTAACCCTTTCTTCGGCCGCTAGTGGGGGTTAAAAGCGCGCTGCTAGCGGGAGAATAGCGCCGCTAAAACAATGGTAAAGTGCCGCTAAGACTAGCGGCGCTTTACCGATAACGCGGCCAGATGGTGGTGTGAAATAGCTGTTGAGATAATTAAGCTTCAATTTGTATGGATGTTACTCAGTCTCAGGCATGCCATGCCCATATAAATATAGCCTAGATAATATAAATCTTTCTATATTGCAATACAGTATGGGTTGTTTTTATCAAGATCAAAATATGGCTACAACAGATGTATTGCAATACATTGCAATATAGAAAGATGTACATTCTCTAGGCTATATTTATATGGGCAAGGTATGCCTGAGACTGAGTAACTTCCATACAAAGTGAAGAAGATTATATAACACACAAATATCTTTTCCAGCAATAGCTCAGCTGTCCAACTTTCCAAGATATATACACACACATATATATATATATATATATATATATATATATATATATATATATATATATATATATATATATAAATTCTCCTCCTAACTGGCACTGCTGTCAGCTGTGATTCTTCAGGTTTTCCTCCTGTGATGCGATAGGCCCAGGCACTGGCTGCGTATTCTTGACCACTGACTGATTGCACGCACATGTGGGAGGAGCCAGTGCCGTGCCGTCCGGATCTGCATAGCGACGTACATACACAGGCAGGCAACCAATCACGGAACAGCCGAGATGTCCAGCAGAGGCCGAGCCGATCCGATTATCGGGCCAGGGTGAGGGAGGGACGGATGTCTGTATTATCTGTGATAAATTGGAAAAGAGAGCAGCCCCAGGCCAATAGACACAGAAAAAAGTCCATGGTGGCTGCAATGGTGGCCTCAGTGGCCATTGCAACACAGGGCAACAGTCTTCAACACCTTCTTGCCCCCCCCTTGCCCTATGCTGCGGACGCCCATGCGTGGTGGGCATACCACATGAGGCTTGAATCCCGGGATGGATATACATTGCATGTATGCTCATTTTTAACTGCCTCTATGTAAGTAGTTGGTATATTTATCTTTACCACTTGCTTACTGGGCACTTAAACCCCCCTCCTGCACAGACCAATTTTCAGCTTTTAGCGCTGTCACTCTTTGAACGACAATTGCGCGGTCATACAACACTGTACCCAAATGACATTTTAATCATTTTTTTTTCCCATAAATAGAGCTTTCTTTTCGTGGTATGTGATCACCTCTGGGTTTTTTATTTTTTGTCAAAAAAATTTAAAAAGGCAGATTTAAAAAAAAACAAAAACACAAAACCGTTTTATATTTTGTTTTTAAATTTTGCAAACAGATCATTTTTCTCCTTCATTGATGTACGCTGATGAGGCTGCACTGATGGGCACTGATAGGCTGCACTGATGGGCACCGATAGGCTGCATTGATGGGCACTGATAAGGCGGCACTAATGGGCACTGATAGGAGGCACTGGTGGGCACTCATGAGGTGGTACTGGTGGGCACTCATAGGTGGCATTGGTGGGCACTGAGAAGTGGCACTGAGAGATGGCACTGATGGGTGGCACTTATGGGCGGAACTGAAGGGCATTGATAGGTGGCACTAAAGGGCACTAATAGGTGGCACTGATAGCTGGCACTGATGGGCACTGATAGGTGGCAGTGATGGGTACTGATGGGTGGCAGTGATGGGCACTGATCGGCACTGGTAGGTGACACTGATAGGTGGCACTGATGAGGCACTGATTAGCACCACTGGTGGGCATTGATAGGTGACACTTGTGGGCATTGATTGGTGGCACTAATTGCTGGCACTGTTATGCACTGGTTGGCACTGATTCGTGGCACTGTTATGCACTGTGGGCACTGGCAGGTGGCACTGAAAGGCGGCACTGGTGGGCACAGATGAGATGGCTGTGTATCTTCCTCTTCGGGACCGATGTCCCTTGCACAGAAGCAAGTGATCGGCTTTTTTTTCTCCTCACTCTGTCAGCGTGAGGGAAAAAAAAATGATTACCGATCTTCTGTTTACATCATGTGATCAGCTGTCATTGGATGACAGCTGACCCCGTGGTAAGGGTCTCATTGACTCCGAGATCACAGTGTGCGCCGCACGCGCCCTGCAGGGGGCGTGTGGGGATCGTGCAAAAGGAAGGACGTCTATTGATGGCCTCCCGGCAAAGTAGGTCCGCACTGTAGCCGTCATTTGGCTATAGCGCAGATCTGAACGGGTTAATACATTTTATATGGTTTCACACTATGGGAGTTTCTTTTATTCATCTTACATGCATGATTTTCTAGTGGATCATTGATTATTCCCTATGTGAGTGTTCCCATTGGACACAAAAGAAAAGCCACAGAGGTCTCCTGTTTTGCTGCAAAGGAAAGAGGGTTGATGACTCCTGTCTTAGGAATATTCTATCATACTGTGCTCATTACTTTTTTAATCTAGAGTCTATTACCTCTATTTTCTCATATTATATATTTTTATATGATATTCACTATCAAGGTGTTTCAAGATTGGACTATATCACTTCTATATGGACTCTAATATTTATGGAACTTTATTTCTTTGTTCCATTTAGCACACAATTCTCTGTTTTGTATATGCTGTTTACAATCTTATCGGTATTGTTTTTGCCATTGGCTTTCTAATATAGGTTTATCTGAGCAATAACTTTGACATGTTTCTACAATATTTCAATAAGCTGAATTAGGCAGCCAATTCAAGACAAAATGTAACACACCTCAGCACATGAAAATTTAAATTCTGATGCATTTTGGTAGCGCAGTGCACTGCTACACACATCATGCATTGTGGTGTGCTAGGATACATTGCAGCTCAGGTACTGTCTGGACGTGCATTGGGGGCCTTTCAAAATGCATGGCACTACAAAATAATAATATGTGAAAGTGCACTAATGTGTAACATTCATGTTTTACTGTGTGTTACCACAATGTGGTTAGTGTTAACAAGCCCTTAGGCCAGGTTCACACTGGTACGACACGACAGTCGTATGACTGTGGATCCGACTTTGCCCTGCGACTTGACGTCCGACATCCGTCCGACTTCAATGAGCGGGGATCCGACTTTGATCCCGACAATGCAGGCACTTTGTGTCTGGTATGAATCTTTAGGGGGAACTCCATGCCAAATTTGAAAAAAAAAAGGCATGGGTTCCCCCTCCAAGAGCATACCGGGCCCTTCGGTCTGGTATGGATTTTAAGGGGAACCCCACGCCCACGCGTGCTCGGATAAGGGTCTAGTAAGGATTTTGGGGGGACCCCACACCGTTTTTTTCGGCATGGGGGTTCCCCTTGAAATCCATATCAGACCAAAGGGCCTGGTATGCTCTTGGAGGGGGAACTCATGCCATTTTTTTTTTTGTAATTTGGCGTGGAGTTCCTCTTCAAGATCCTCAGAGCACAAGTCGCATGCCAAAGTCGGATCAGTTAAGACCGCGATCCAACTTTGATCCGACTTAAGTGATACTCAGTGGGCTGAAGTAGGATCAAAGTCGGACCAAAGTAATGCAGGGAGCATTTTCAAGGTCGGACCGACTTGTGTTGGACCAGTTAAGACGGCTCTCATAGAGAAACATTGCTTTTCACATGTCATACGACATGAGCTCCCAATGTCAAAGCGTTTGTTGTACCAGTGTGAACCCAGCCTAATGCCCCGTACACACGATCCGAATATGGTACGACTGATCGTACGACCATTCTCGCTTAATAGTCCCAAGTAGAAATTGAATAGGTAAATAAAGTCACGAAAATTCTCGTACGACAGACAAAAAAATTGAAAGTGATGTCATGTGTTGTGGTGTATTTGTATTGTATTTTCGCACGACAACTATACTAACTAAACGAAAACCGTACGATCTGCAATCGTACGAGGAAAATTTCTGGGTATGTCCGATCGAATAATATAGGATGAACGGTCGTGATCGGCTGTCGAAAGTAGTGTACACACGATCCGAATATCGTACAATTCTTGCTCGGATGATCGTTTTCGTACGATATTCAGATGATGTGTACAGGCCATTAGACAAAGACTCTACAGCAAAAAAAGCTCAGCAGCCTTTTCAAGTACTCAAACAGCAAGTGTTTCTAATCAACCAATCTGTATCCAAATCAGACAGGCCCTTGCACTGTGTAGTTGTTGGTAGATCTAAAAAAATGTAACATCACTGGTGATCTTAAAGCAAAACTTCGGTCATTTTTTCATTCTTTCAATCTATTAAATCCTTTGCCCTTGTTATTTTAACTTTGGATAGTAATACATTTTTTTTTCTGCCAGTAAATACCTTATACAACTCACTTCATGTTTCTTGTCTGGTAAAAAGCCTAGGCTTATGATATCATGCACAGCTCTCTCTCTCACTCTCGTGAGAGCTTGCCAGGAAGGGAGGGGGGATAAGTCCTAAGAGGGCCAATGAGAGCTGCAGAGCTGGATGTGTGCCTCTGTTTGCCTGTGTAAATCCAGGAAGTGAAAAGGCAGCAGCTTCAGCTGCCCACAGTTAAAATGGTTGCAGCCAGACTCAGTGGAGGGAGATTTCTGCGGCATATTTAGCAAGTACAGAATCACAGTATATAGAAAATAATATGCAAAGTGATTGGAGGGAAGCTTCAGAAAGGCAAAGATGTTTTTATTACAAATTATGTGAGCAGACTGCAGTTCCTCTTTAAAGTTCCTCTCAGTGAAAAAATGAGAAAACAAAAAAAACGCAAGATAAAGGCATAGCATACGCATAGGTATGCATAGCATACTAGCTAATTATGTATTACTTAACTCAGATCGAAACCGCCACATCGGTCCACGTCTCCCCCTCCAACCGCCGACATGTTGTCCCAGAGTGACTTCCGGGTATCGCAGCTCCGGCGCTGTGATTAGCCGGAGTCGTGATTAAGTCACTCCGTGCATGCGCGCGGGAACAGCACAGTACAACTGAGGCAACGGCATATAGCGCCATTGCTTCAGTTGTCTTAAGTGTGCATGTGCCGCATGACGTCGGCACATGCAAATACAGGGATATCTCCTAAACCGTGCAGGTTTAGGAGATATCCTTGTTAGCTACAGGTAAGCCTTAATATAAGCTTGCCTGTAACATAAAGTTGTAAACAAGGGTTTACAACCACTTTAAGAAACTGAGTGAAATTGTATTTAATATCCTCTATTCTGTTCTCTGAAAATGAACTACTTCACAGTACATTCAGCTAGGGAGGTCAGTGAAACTTTGCGCTAAAGCTCCATAGTCCACACACAAATACACAGTAGAACCTGGACAGAATTACAAAAGCATGCACACAAACTTACTTTATTTGGTAATGTCATAAAATTTTCAGACCTTAAAAGTCAACGTTGTTTTCAATTGACAATTTAAAATGTCTTAGCTAGTATAATAATTTTGCATTTGAGCATTATGTATAGTATATAATGATCTCTTGTCAATTTAATCAATTCACTGGGGTTAATTTTATTAAAGGAGTAAAATCAAGGCCAGATTTCCATTAATGGAGCCTGTAGGCACATAACGTCTGGCCCCCAAAGCCCTCTACTACATAGTTACATGGCTAGGATGAAAAAAGACAAATCCATAAAATTCAATGAAGCGTAAAATGAATAAATAAATAAATAAAAACCTTGCATGTTCAGAACACTAAACCCAGGGGTGTTCCATAGAAAAGTAAAAAAAAAAAAAACCTTATAAAGCATATTCCATGCTCCAACTGGGAAACAATTGCTTCTTAATATTCTCAAACAATTGGATATTCCCTGGATCAACAATTGACGCTAATCCTTATAAATAATAATAGCCCATTATGTTCTGTGCATTTAGAAACACATCCAGCTTATTTTTTTTTGTTAAACAATCTACTGATATGGCTAAAACTAACTGCTGAGGATGTCTATTCCACATTTCACAACTTTCACTGTACAGAAGTCTTAAACCTCCTTTTCTCCAGACACAGAGTACTAGGGACACTTTCTTTTCAGTTTGATTGGTTTTAAATATTGTGACCATTTGTAAATAAACTTATATGTGGTGGTGATTTTTTTTCTACCAATAATGGGAAAAAATGTGCAGATGGTGAGTGGTGACTATACAGGTAAACAATTCTCTGAATTTCTGCCACCTTTAGGAACATGCCTATGGTACCTAACACTAAAATGAATGTTTACTTAATCCAATGAAACTGTGTTTACTTCAATCATCCAACTGAAATTCCTATGTTTTTACATTACCCTGCACGTGATTGGGTAGTCAAAGTGATACATCTTCACCAGACTAAGTGAACATTCTACGTGTTCTACTGCCAGCAAAATGTTTGAATCATATCCTTGCTGTGCTTGAAAACATTTCATTAAGTTAAGTAGTCGTCTGTATAACCTGACTCTTGTTGAGTGCATCATTTAGTCTACCCAGATGACGTGATTGTCAAAACATACATTTTTATTGAGTTCCATTCTTTAATAACAGCAAATATATCCAGGGCTGCATGCTCAGAACATCTCAGCTAGATGCAAAGAATTCATATGGTACACTCGAGAAAATAAATATGCTTTTCATGAAGAATAATCCACCGTGGCATATTTTCTAAATTGGATTTTTAATATTCACCTTAAATTAACAGAAAAAGTCACGATAATATGAGGGCACTAGGGACTTGGGACTAAAAATAACATTCTAAAAATATGCAAACTCTTTTTTTTCACCAAATAATGGAAGGTTCCAAAAAAAAAAGGTTTGAAAATGAAGGACGCATTGCAGCTGTGTATGTAAAATACGGCTTACTTTTTCCTAACAGAATATTTACGAATATATATAGATCCATATATAGATATATATCTATCTATATATCTATAGATAGATATATATCTATATATACATACAGTATCTCACAAAAGTGAGTACACCCCTTACATTTTTGTAAATATTTTATTATATCTTTTCATGTGACAAAACTGAAGAAATGACATTTTTCTACAATGTAAAGTAGTGCGTGTACAGCTTGTAAACAGTGTAAAATTGCTGTCCCCTCAGAATAACTCAACACACAGCCATTAACCACTTCAGCCCTGGAAGGATTCACCCCTTAATGACCAGGCCATTTTTTGCGATACGGCACTGCATCGCATAAACTGACAGTTTGTGGTGTGTGACGTTGGACCCAAACAAAATTGATGTCCTTTTTCCCCACAAATAGAGCTTTCTTTTGGTGGTATTTAATCACCCCTGAGGTTTTTATTTTTTGCGCTATAAACAAAAAAGACCTACAATTTAAAAGAAAAAAAAATTTTTTTACTTTTTGCTATGGTGGTCTTGGCCACCGTGCTGCAGCTCAGTTTCAGGGTCTTGGCAATCTTCTTATAGTCTAGGCCATCTTTATGTAGAGCAACAATTCTTTTTTTCGGATCCTCAGAGTTCTTTGCCATGAGGTGCCAGGTTGAACTTCCAGTGATCAGTATGAGAGAGCGAGAGCGATAACTAAATAATAAATAGTAATAAATTTATATAATAATAATAAATTTAACACACCTGCTCTCCATTCACACATTTCTATTTTATGTTAAAGATCTTACTTCTATAAAAGGGACAACTGTGTATGGATTTGTAAAGCTGATTTATTAGGACTATTCCTAGTGTAGCAGGTGAGGTTGCAGCAGTGGCGTTACTAGGGGGGTGCAGAGACACCCGGGTGACACCCGCCAGAGGGTGACACTAGGCTCAGACTGGCACCGGCGCCGCGGTTCCCTCCTTACTTTCCGGGATCTCCTCAGCTGCACTCGATGTGCAGGGAGAGAGGGGGAGGAGGGAGTGAGACAGAGGTGCCCGGGTTCTGACCGACCTACGCATCGCAATCATATCTCTCCCCACGCCAGCTGCACTCACTGCAGACTGGACTATTGTAGCCGCCACCTCCTCGGCTCTGACGTTTCAAGTACACAGGTCGGGAGGAAGAGCCGAGGAGGAGGAAGAGGGACAATGCACTACAGCACCTACCCAGACCGAGGTATATTATAACAAGAGTAATACAGAGTGGTGTATGGTGATTGGGGGGGTGGGCATTGGCAGGTAACATCTATGGGGGTTTGGGGATATGTACTAGGGGGTGCTTTGTTTTGGGTTAAAGTGACTTGTGCTAGAAGTAAAAGGAGGGGGTTGAAGTTTAACCCCCCAGTACAATTTCTCTCCCCTTCCATAGCACCCCTAGCACATATTAGTTAACCCCCACCCCCAAATCAAACATCCCATCTCACCTCCATTAATTCCCCTGATCCCATCCCAGCTCCATCCATTCCTCCGATCCCATCCCGACTCCATCCACCCCCCGATCCCATCCCGGCTCCATCCAACACCCCGATCCCATCCTGGCTCCATCCACCACCCCGATCCCATCCGGGCTTCATCCACCACCCTGATCCCATCTGGACTCCATCCACCACCCCGATCCCATCCAGGCTCCATCCACCACCCCATCCTATCCCAGCTCTGTCCACCACCCCAATCCCATCCCAACTCCATCCACCACCCCTATCCCATCCGGGTCCATCCACCACCCCATCCCATCCCAGCTACATCCACTACCCCCATCCGATCCCGGCTCCATCCACCACCTGATCCCATCCCGGCTCCATCCAAGACCCCAATCCCATCCTGGCTCCACCCACCACCCCGATCCCATCTGGGATTCATCCACCACCCTGATCCCATCCGGACTCCATCCACCACCCCTTCACATCCCAGTCCCATCCACCACCCCGATCCCATCCCGGCTCCATCCACCACCCCAATCCGATCCGGCACCATCCACCACCCCATCCCATCCCAGCTCCATTCCCCACCCCGATCCCATCCCGCCTCTATCCACCACCCCGATCCCACCTGGGCTCAATCCAACACCCCAATCCCATTCCAGCTCCATCCACCACTCTGATCCCATCCCGGCACCATCCATCACCCCATCCCATTCCTGCTCTATCCACCACCCCCATCCCATCCCGGCTCCATCCACCACCTGATCCCATCCCGGCTCCATCCAAGACCCCGATCCCATCCTGGCTCCATCCACCACCCCGATCCCATCTGGGATTCATCCACCACCCTGATCCCATCTGGACTCCATCCACCACCCCATCACATCCCAGTCCCATCCACCACCCCGATCCCATCCCGGCTCCATCCACCACCCCAATCCGATCCGGCACCATCCACCACCCCATCCCATCCCAGCTCCATTCCCCACCCCGATCCCATCCTGCCTCTATCCACCACCCAGATCCCACCTGGGCTCAATCCAACACCCCAATCCCATTCCAGCTCCATCCACCACTCTGATCCCATCCCGGCACCATCCATCACCCCATCCCATTCCTGCTCTATCCACCACCCCCATCCCATCCCGGCTCTATGCACCACCCTATCCCACCCTGGCTCCATCCACCACCCCGATCCCATCCCGGCTCCATCCATTCCCCTGATCCCATCCCGGCTCCATCCATTCCCCTGATCCCATCCCAGCTCCATCCATTCCCCTGATCCCATCCTGCCTCCATCTATTCCCCCAATCCCATCCCGGCTCCATTCATTCCCCTATCCCATCCTGGCATCATCCATCCCCCGATCCAATTCTGGCTTCATCCATTCCCCCGATCCAATTCTGGCTCTATCCACCACCCTGATCCCCCCGGCTCCATCCACCCCCCCAATCCCATCCCAGCTCCATTCATTATGGCAGGTTAAGGGGAGAGAGCCAACACCCCAATCCCATCCTGGCACCATCCACCACCCTGATCCCATCCGGGATTCATCCACCACCCTGATCCCATCTGGACTCCATCCACCACCCCATCACATCTGGGCTCAATCCTCCACCCCAATCCCATTCCAGCTCCATCCACTACTCTCATCCCATCCTGGCTCCATCCATCAGCCCATCCCATTCCTGCTCTATCCATCAGCCCATCCCATTCCTGCTCTATCCACCACCCCCATCCCATCCCGGCTCTATGCACCACCCTATCCCACTCTGGCTCCATCCACCACCCCGATCCCATCCCGGGCTCCATCCATTCCCCTGATCCCATCCTGGCTCCATCCATTCCTCTGATCTCATCCCGGCTCCATCCATTCCCCTGATCCCATCCCACCTCTAATCTATTCCTCCAATCCCATCCCGGCTCCATTCATTTCCCTATCCCATCCTGGCATCATCCATCCCCCCAATCCCATTCTGGCTTCATCCATTCCCCCGATCCAATTCTGGCTCTATCCACCACCCTGATCTCCCCCGGCTACATCCATCTCCCCAATCCCATCCCTGCTCCATTCATTGTGACGGGTTAAGGGGAGAGAGCCACACCAACGCACTAGTCTGCTTAGTACCGGGGGGGTGACACCATGTTTTACTGCACCAGGTGACACCAACACTAGTGATGCCTCTGCGTTGCAGAAGGTTGCAATATGTGTACAGATGTCAGAGACTAGATGAGACGAGGAATAGAGGTGGGTGATGCTGCAGGGAGTCCCAGGTAGAGGAATTGTAGTTTGTTTCACCTGATGCCCTGGAGCCTTCATCTACTTATGATCACTGGAAGGGCATAGCATAAGAGCAACTCCACCAAAATTCATCAAGTCTCTCATGGAGATTCGCCATGTACATTGTTGGTGTTGGCCCTCCTATTCTTGGTGAAGGTTGGCATATGAAAGAATTTGATTTTGAAGCATTTTACTAGCTGTGTGGGTTATTATATCAGATTTGCTTATCTAGAAGAGCAATGTATAGCATAATAACCACATAAATGTCTATTTCCACTTTTGAAGTCAAATTTGAGAAAACACCACTACATATTTGTTATGTGTTCCCATTCACACAACAAACCATTTTTTTTATATTTCTTACCTTTGTATATGTCTTAGGAGAAGGTGTGATGGCTGACTGCAAGAATTTCTTAAACAAATTACTATGATTCCTTTCCAAAAGAAGTCTGGGGACTGGCTGAATCCAGTTCTTATTAACATGCCATGCTTCAAAATGTGTTAACTCTTTGTTATGACATTTAGTGTTCAAATCTAGTTTTCAACTGATGATATGATACAGTAATTGTCAGCACAGTACAGACAGGATTAATTATGGCAAACACAGCTCCTCAGACTCATCATAAACAAAGAGAATTAGTAGGATTTTACATTGCTGAAATTTGCATGTTTTTATCTAAAAAGGTAAGCTGCAATTTAAAAATGTTCTTCAATATAATGGGGAAATGTAGCAAATAAAAGTAGGTATTATCCCAATTTAGCTGCAAAAGAGGAAATATACTTTAAGCAACTGTTGGAGGGGGGCTGTGATTCAAAAGATGGAGATGGCTAAATGGGCATGGTTTGACTCCCTTACTTCAAGAGAATGGAGTTTTTTTTATGTATATGTAGCCATGCCCCTGTAAGGGTTGCTGTATGTAGTGGTTCACCTGTCACCCTGCCCAGCCAGACATCCATCTCTCAGTAACTCGGAGACACAGAACAGTCCATAAGCTTTGTTTTGTTTTTTTATTGAGGGGATTAAACTTGGATGGAAAATTGGAAATTATGGGATGCCCAGGAATGTTTATTTCAAACTTGCTTCTATATACACTCCAGTATATACACTCCAATCTTCTCTCCAGCACAAACATTTGTTGCATACCATTTCTCCACCAGCACTTCCCTTGCTGCAGACTGTTACTACACCAGCTCTTCCCTTGCTGCAGACTGTTACTCCTCCAGACTAGCTAGCACCGCATGGGTAGGCCTGACACTGCTTCAGCCAGGCCTCAATGAACTGCCTTTTGCCTTCTCTGGTTGTAGAAATAGTTCAGGTGCTAGCTGTCCTCTATTGAGCTACCATTCCCAGATAGCTCTCTTCAGGCCCTGACAGCCAGGCTGGCTGCAATGGCCTCTCTCAACTGCCCTTCCCACAGTCCTCTCTTCTGTTCTGCACCCATCTTAAACTGCAATCTCCCAGTTCTCTCAGGTATGCCTCCCCAGTCCTCCCGACTGTGCTCACTCACCAGCCCTCCTGGCTGAGACCAGTTGTCCTCCCTGGAAACTCTTAGAAGTGATCTCTTCTACCGTCCTATACTTGCTCTCTCATGTGACTCTCCTTCCAGGATCTCGTCACTTCTCCTGGATGCACCTGAGCCCCAGCCCAGGGTCACACCCCCCAGACTGGGGAGCTCCCAATGGGCCCTGACAGCCTCCATACTCTCTCTCTACAGCTCTTCCACCTGACAACTCCTCCCGAGGTGGCCTGACCCCAGGTATTTAAGGAGGCCTGCCCCCTGTCAATCCAGATTGGGGATTGGTCAGGGCTCCCTAAAACCACCCCAGGCAGCTCCACCTCTCCTCTCCTCCTCTCTTTCCAGATCTTTCCAGCAAGCTCTAGAAAGAAAAGGGAGGTCTCAGTGATACTGCCTGTGAGTCACCAGCTGCTGCCCTGAGCCACTCCCAGTCCAGAATGAAAACAAACAGGCCTAACCACCTGCCTACATTTTTCTACTCTGCCAGAAAATCCTCACTCTAGCACTTCCCTAACTAGAGGGTGCTACATATATGTTTCCTGTATTTTGGTACCTTGCCGGAGGACAATCTTATTCAAGTATGAAAAGTGTGCCAACGGTAATATTTTCCTTGCTCATAGCAACCAAAAGTATTTGCAATCCTGGACTACAGAAACGATGGTTGAAACCTGATTGATTGCTAAGGGCAACTAAGAAATGTTCCTTTAGCACATCATTTATATAATATTCTGGTTGGTTGCTATGGATAGCAATAGTACTAGGAGTATAATTCTGTATAGCACTCCCAGAGAGCAAGACATTGTGCTACAAGTTTGAAAATTATTTGTTAAGCTATTACTAGACTAGCAAGGCTTCACAAGTTTGTTGCACAATTACAGCAAGTCTGCATTGCATGTCTCTAGATAAACTTTATTTGCAAACATTTGCCAAGTCTGCTGCAAGTTTGGGTTCAGTTTTGTTGTGCAATAGTCATCGCACCACAGGGGTCACTGTGGCTGAATTTTCATGCTAAAAACTTGCAGAGCTCTTGCTGTAGACTCACTACTGCAACTTTGCTCTTGCTACAGACTTGTCACGTAAATTTGCTACGACTTGGAAGTGTGTCAACTAGAACTAGTGCTTCAAGTGCTCTGCAAGTGAAAATGTGCAGCAAGTTAACGGACTTACAATTCAACACCGTCACAAATTTGTGGCAAGTTATCCTTGCTATCTGGGAATATAAATTATTGTTGGCTGTATCACACTTTAGATGGTTTAAAGAAATGACACAAAGATATCCATTACCTTTTCCATTCACATTGATAATGCTTTGTTCTAATAAATTCACAAATAAAGTAAAGGCAGCAGAGCACATTCTGTTCCCACAGCAAGGGCTGATTATTAACAGTAAAAGGATGATATTCTGCGAAAGCTGGTCTTTGTTGGTACTTTTTGTTTCTTAGGAATATATGAGGTGTAATCAGTTGATGATATTTCAGCAAAATAAAAGTCTCCATAGGATGAGGATGCACTTATAATCTGTGTGATGATCTATTTGTCCCAGAGAGTACATTTTAAAGTTACAATGAACAGGAAACACAAGTTTCTTAAGTCATAAAATGAAAACACTAGCATGGCAGATAGTACTCTGAAGTCCTCTAGTTTTCATAGCCGCCATCAGACTCTAATTATGCCAGCTCAAATATGCCATTCAATTAGGAGAAAATGAACTATAACTCAAAGGAATTTGTGTATAGTTGTACAGAGGCCCTTGACTGCTGTTATCTTTCTAAAAGAGTACATGTCACCCAGCCATACATTATAACAATTGCCTGCAAGCAGCAGGTAGTGAACAAAACAAAACGAACGCTAGGTATTGTTTCCCCGAATAATGAAGATAAATCACTCCGATTTCTCTACCTAATGCCTTTCAACTAAGTACATGCAAACTGAATTTTAGTTTACTCTATTACATGCATATTGTGCCAGAATTGCTGGCTATATTAGGGTGTTTATTTGCACAGTTTTGTTAAATTATTATATATAACTGAAGACAAGCTGTTTTCTGATTTGCAATTTAATATGTCCAGTATTCAGTTTGCATTCAATATTTAAAATAATTGCCAAGAAACACAATTTTCTTACTTCCAATCATGACAGCAATCTATAAAGGGTTCTGGGTCCATGTTATTTAATTTTCAATTTTGAACTGATATTTTATATTTATACATTTCTATATGATTATGTAATCTTTGAATTTCAAATAAATGTTTGAAATGGGATGCATACTTGACATTCATGTCACAGAGCATTATGTTAGAAAATAGAACATATCAGTAGTTTTTGTTTTTAGATAAATCAATTGCATTAAAACTTTACACAACTCATCTGAACAGACCAGGAAGGGAAAGAGGGTGAATCACTTGTTTATGTCATTTATTTGTAAACATTTGATTCAGCTTGTGCTACTGAGCACTGCAAACACTTGTTTTTCTGGAACAGCAGTTCAGTGTTAATTTTGCCAACAAAAATGTTTTTGTTGATGAAATTAACACTGTTTGAGTCGACTAAAATACAACTAAAACTAAAACAATTCAGATGACTAAATAAGACTAAAATTAATGAAATTATAGTCAAATGACTATGACTAAAACTAAATTGAAATTTGATATCAAACTTAACACTGTACTACCACATAAGAATGACTAGGGGGCATCTACTAAGCTGCTGAAAAAAAATAAGAAAAAAGCTTTTCTTATTTTTTTTTCTTAATATTTAATGTTGGCAGTATATCCAGGTAATATGTGTAATGGCATTACGGCCAACAGAGTTTACCGTTTTGTATTTTTTTTTATATATATTTTATTTTAAAGTTGCACTTCTGTTTTTTTAAAAAGTAATATTTTTGTTTGTTTATGAAACTTGGTTTTACGTGTATTTATAAAGATGTTGTATATCACGGCTAAATCTGTTTCTGTAGTTTATGGTCAAACCTTCATACCATAAATAATAACATGTTATTAGATTTTTATTCCAGTAGCATATAATGAAATACCTAAATAATGCATTACAATTGAACTAAACCCATTCGATTTTAGTCAATTAAACTGGACTGGAGATTTTAGTCAATTGCAATAGAGATTTTAGTCGACTAATATGTACTGGAGGTTTTAGTCTACTAAAATACGACTAAATCTAAAACAATTCCTATGACTAAAATATGACTAAAACTAAAATGGCATTTTATTCAAAAGACTAGGACTGAAACTAAATTGAAATTTGCTGTCAAAATTAACACTGCAGCAGTTAAGGTTAGCCTTGCAAACATGTGAAAATATTCCTAAAACTTCACTTGCTGGTGGAAAAAGTAAATTAAGCAATATATTTATATCTACCAAAAAAAAAGACTGAACATCTCAAAAGCTGTCATAGAGCAAGTAATGAAGGCGGAAGAAGAGTCACTCCTCTGTATTATTTGTTTGTAAACTCTTGATTCAGCTTAAAAGAGAAGTATGGGTTTGGGCTTTTCGGCAGAATCATATTTACCTAGGTGGATAAAGCATCGGTCTGATGCTGCATCTGTCCTCCGGCGCCTCTTCACTGAGAGCTGAGCGATCGAACACTGCCAATCGCTTGGTTCCGACAGCTACCCGAGCAGAAAGATGGTGACTGTCAATCAGCAGCTCTCTGTTTTGCCCCCTTCTCACTCACTGGAGCGCTGGGCTGTGGAGGGGGCAGGGAGCAGCCGGCTCAGACTCACAGTAGCCCGCTAAGAGCCTGAGCCGGGGTCGATCCAGAGACCTGACGGATCCAGACTTCCATTGTCGTGATGATGCGGTGCCTGGACTGATTCTGTGACGCAGAACGAACTGCACTCCTGTGATCCATAGGAGAAGTACAGCCAAATGAGCTTTGGCTATACTTCTTTATGCTATTGAGGATCATAAACACTTTTTCAGTAAAGCAGTTTTAGGCATTGTACTGTTTCAAATGTTTTTGTTGTTCTAACTAGGTATTAGTATAGTTGAATTTCCTGTGCTGTTTGTTTGTCTTACCATGTAATGATGGGCTCACATGTTGAGGTTGAAGTATGTAGTGTAATGGCCAATCTGTTTCCCTATGTCCATAGTTTGCTACAGCTAGCCTGTCCCTAACTGCCAAAGAGACAAGTATCTGTTCCAGATCTCAGTGTCCAGTTTATGCATTGCAATCCATTCTGCTTTGCATCACAAACATGGGAGTGTTAATCTAACAATAAATAACTATATTCCAACTGCATGGTAAGCTCTCTATGTGTCCCTGGATGCTCTGCCTGCTTGTATCTTTCAGATCTAATTATCTCTCATCTGCACCAGCACTAGACTGATAGACTCACAGGAAGTTTCAGTTCTCAGACTACAGACAGAAGCGATGCATAAACATGAGTGCCAAGCCACATACCTCATGTTTCTAAACAGAAATTGTTCACAAAGGATTGTAAAGATTTACTGTACAGTATGCTGTGTGCACAGGCCAACAAAAAACGACATGATCATTGTACATCTTGTGCAGGTGAAAAATACAAAGTGCAGGTAGGAAGGCTAATGTCACGTACACATGACCGGTTTTGTCATCGAAATAAACTCTGAAGGTTTTTCAGACGGAGTTCCGACAGAATTTCGCTGAAACTGTCTTGCGTACACACGATCACACTAAAGTCCGTCCGTCAAGAACGCGGTGACATACAACACGTACGATGGTTCTAGAAAAAGGAAGTTCAATAGCCAGTAGCCAAAAGCTCCAGTCTTGTACTTGCTTCAGAGCATGCGTCGCTTTTGGTCCGTCGGAACAGCATACAGACGAGCGGTTTTCGTGATAGGTCTGTCAGAATCTTTGAAAAAAAAAGTCCAATGAGGCACACACACACCATCGGAATATACGATGAAAAGCTTCTGTCAGACTTTTCTGTCGGACATTCCGATCGTGTGTACGCGGCATTACAATTCCGTAAGGTTAGCTTGGTAAACATGTAGAAAAATTCCAAAGCTTTACCTGTCGGCTAAAAAGTTTATTCAAAAACGTTCATATTTGCCCAAGAAACAATGACCCAGCAGCCCATTAGACATTTGAGACAGAGGGAAAAAAAACTGCACCGTTATATTGTGTTGTGTTGTTAATAGTGGTGATTAGCTGTCAGTTGGGTGTACAAAAAATATGTTGCCTGTGTAATACTGCAGTTCTTGGTGTGAGCGTTATTGGTAATGAACACTACCATGTGGCAGGATGCTGCAATTTGATGCAACGTGCCCTAAAATGGAACTCTGATGGGAGCATTTAAACTACTATTGAAGCTCAGATATTTTGTTAACAGTACAATGCATTAAGCTGTTTTTTCTCTGCAGCATGCAGCACCTCTAAATTCTAATTCTACAAATGTTCATTTTTTTTGTTCAATCTACTTCTGCAAAATTTCCAATATGGTAAATCCCACAAAATACTCATGAACCCACAAACTGAAAATGAAATGTAGGGGGAGTGGTTATGATATTATAATATTAGGAACGACTTCCATTTGGCAGCCATTCTGAAAATTGGCAGTGTAGCACACCCCATTTAGGAGCTGCAGATGAGTAGGGATCTCCCACTCCTGCACAGCCAGGCACATCGAATCTTCACAGGCACGCAGAATCAGAGAACAGTCTGTAGCTTTGTGTTTGTGTTTTATTAGGGGGTGATCAACTTGTATGGAGATAGGGAGGTTATGGGATGCCCACTTGACTGTAACAAAAATTTCAGGGACAAACTTCCTATGTTCAACTTCTTCCTCCTGCACACACTTGTTCTACTTTGCTCAGCCTCTGCAGGTTCATTTCTGAGGGAACTTGACAGTTGACAGACTCCTTGTCAGTTCAGTAATGTCCTATTACATGCAGGAACTCACAGTCCCTTAAAAGCAGCACTTATATGGAGTGAAACAGTGTGTACCCTTTCCTTCTGCTTCTTCTGTGGCCACTGATCCCAGCACCACTTCTTCAGGCATGCTAGCTCACCTGGCTGCAGCCATCCCTTTCCACCAGCCCTCCTGCCTGCCTCTCTACACCAGTCCACTCAACTGACTCTTCACCAGGCCACGCGGCTGACTCTCTGGAGATCTCTCAGGGAAAAGGTAGAAGACTTAAGCCCACCACTGTCTTCAAAGGAATACTGGCTACATGTGGCAGTCTCCCCCCTTTCTTAGTTCCCACCAATGTTGCTCTACTCACTCTGTCCTCTGTTTCCTCTCGTGCCTCCAGAAAAGCTTCCTTCCTTGTGTGTTTGGCGGGATGGCCCCTGTCTATTTATGGGGTAGTCCCAGCCCCCTGACAGGCAACCTGTGAGGATTGGCTGAGGCCCCACAAATATTCATGACAGCCCCTCCTAGCATCCACCCTCTAGTTCTAGAAAGGTTCTCTATCCTTCCAGACATGAGGTGGGGGGCACCATAAAGCTGCCAAGATGAGTCATTCAGCCCCAGCCTCTAATAACCCTGACCCAATTTAGTGACCAGAATATATTTTTATTTATAATGGACAATGCCGCTGTTCAAAGGTGTCTCATTTTCTCCCTAATCCAGAATGTAGGCACTCTAAAGTCTCATACACACGATCGGATTGTTGGCCATCAAAACCATGGACTTTTATTCGAAGGGCATTGGGCCAAACTTGTTTTGCATACAAACGGCAAGGAATTTCGGCCAACAAACACGAACGTACTGACATACTATGTGGTTTTTCAGCTCTTTAGCGCCACCCTTTGGGCTCCTTCTGCTAATTTCGTGTTAGTAGAAGTTTGGTGAGTGTTGATTCGCGCTTTTCATTTCATGCTTTTCATTTTGCGCTTTTCATTTAGCACTTTTCATTTAGCACTTTTCATTTAGCACTTTTCATTTCATGCTTTTCAATTTGTTTCTGAATGGCCATTCCTCAACCAGACATGTTGCGGAATCGGAGGAGATAAAGTGTTATTTATTATTGGCCTTGGAGTTATTGCTTCGACATTATTTTTTGGTTGAATAATAATGATTTGATTTGGTATATTTTCTATATTTTGGATGCATAGAATACACTTTTTGGTTAAGTTCCATTGGCCGATAGCATGTCTAATTTTATTTGTTTTCTTTTTTTAATGCACAGTAAAAAAATGTGTTTTACTTCAAATGACAGTTTGGGAGTAGGCAGTTACATTTAAGAAAAAAAAAAAAAACAATGTAAAATTGACAAGGGACACCAACATAGTTATATCTTTGATCTTAAAAACTACGGGATAATGGTGTTGTGGTAACTTGCCCAACAAAAAAAAAAAAAGCAAAAAAAAAAGCATAATAATATTATTCTTGGTATCACTAGAATAAAAAAGCCTTTGATAAACAGTTTGCAATAACTCCATCAGTATCACCAGCAAAGCAGCTTCATTATTATCCCATTAAAGAAAAAGAGAATGTGTGCTGCATTTCGAGATTTTATAATTTGCCGCGTCACGAATCTTAATTCTCCATTACGAATGGTGGTTTACAAGACCGACCGCTTCTGGCTCGTCCTTGCTTCCGAGCATGCGTGTTTGTACTTTGGACTTTAGTCTGATGGACTTGTGTGCAAATCCGACAACAGACATTTGTCCGCGGAAAATTTTAAAACCTGCTATCCAACATTTGTCCGCGGAAAATCCGACAACAATTGTCCAATGGAGCATACACACGGTCGGATTTTCCGCCAACAGCCTGTCATCACACATTTCTCGACGGGAAATCCAATTGTGTGTACGAGGCTTATTATAGAATAATACAGAAGGTGTGTTACTTACCAGATCACCAGGTGAAAACAGAGGGAAAAAACGAAAAAACATGAATGCAGCAACCAGATCTAATGATTGGTAAGATGCAAAATATAACATTTTTGGTTTTGGATCTAGTACCATTTTAGTGACCTAACTGTTTTTTTCTCAAAAAAGCAGGAAATTCCCAGATTAGTAAACCTATGGCTATGTATACATGGGTGCTGGGTACAGAAATATTCAGAAGCCATGTAAAAACTTGGGAAGTAGCCAGAACAAATTCGAGAGTATTGTAAACATGGCCAGACACTACAATCCAAATTTGTTTTAGTGTGAAACAGAACAAAATGAGGCTGATGCGTCTCTGGCTGCTTGTGCGTGATGTACAATTCAGAAAAAAACATCAGGGACATTGAGCAATAGGGAGTAGTTGGCAGCAGAGTTTACAATTTATTATGGATGGTCCTTTTTATTTAGAAATGTCATTAAAGGGCAATTTCATACAGTGAGTGAAAACAATCAGTCAGCCACTAATGCTATCCAGCAAACACCGCAGCTGTGATTGAAGAGTGATTCCTGGCAACAAATGCAATCAATCAGTAAGATACTAATACTATCCAGCTAATAATGCAGCTGTGCTAAAGTTAGAAAATGAATCCAATTAATCTCACTCTGATTTGTTGTTTGTTCATAGTATTAATGAGCACACTGCTCCATAAAAGGGTCAGTGAGAAATTAGTAGAATATAAGTACACTGTTTGCTGTGTCACCAATCACATTTATACTTCCAAGGCAGGTTCAAATGAAAGTGAATCTCTAGTGTAAAATAAACAAAAGCAAGCAGGCAGGCTATTTATTGCAGAAGAAACATGCAGATAGGAGTTTTAATTGTTCCCCCCCTTTATCTAACAAAAAAAAGTAGTTTTACATTTTAGGCACATCTGTTTAACATGAAAGTTCAGGTTAATTTTAAAGTCTTTTGTTAACAACTTAAGGACCGAGCCTCTTTCTGAGATTTGGTGTTTACAAGTTTAAAACAGGTTTTTTTGCTTAAATTACTTAGAACCCCCAAACATCATATATATTTTTTTCTAACACCCTAGAGAATAAAATGGTAGTCGTTGCAATACTTTCTGTTATACCGTATTTGTGTAGCGGTCTTTTTTTGCATTAAAAAAATAAGACAACAGTAAAGTTAGCCCAATTTTTTTTTATATTGTGAAAGGTAATGTTACGCCGAGTAAATTGATACCCAACATGTCATGCTTCAAAATTGCGCCCGCTCGTGGAATGGCGACAAACCTTTACCCTTAAAAATCTCTATAAGCAACATTTAAAAAATTCAACAGCTTGGATGTTTTGAGTTACAGAGGAAGTCTAGGGCTAGAATTATTGCTCTCACTCTAACGATCGAGGTGATACCTCACATGTGTGGTTTGAACACCGTTTTCATATGCGGGTGCTACTCACGTATGCGTTCACTTCTGCACACGAGCTCACGTAAAACTTTTTTTTCCTATTTATTTTACTTTTTATTTTTTATTTTTACACTGTTCCTTTAAAAAAAAAAAATCGTGTCACTTTTATTCCTATTACAAGGAATGTAAACATTCCTTGTAATAGAAAAAAAAGCATGACAGGACCTCTTAAATATGAGATCTGGGGTCAAAAAGACCTCAGATCTCATATTTACACAAAAAAGCCATAAAAAAAAAAAAATAATAATAATTTTGTCGTTTGAAAAAAAAAATTGTCCCTTTAAGAGCTATGGGCGGAAGTGACGTCGCTTCCACCCTGCAATCGTATGGAGCCGGATGGGGACCATCTTCCCCTTGCTCATCTCCATACCTAACAGGAAGAAGGATCCGATCGCCTCCGCTGCTGCTGGCTGCTCCGGTAAGCAGCGAGGGGGACCGGAGAGCGGCGGGAAGGGGGCCCTCTCCCGCCGCCGATAAAAGAAATCTTGCGGCGAATCCGCTGATGAGACCACTTTTATCTGAAACCGGACCGCTCACTGAAGAAGAGGATACTGGGGTTATGGTAGTTAGCTGCTGCCATAACAAAGATATCCCTCTTCAAAATGCTGACGTATATAGTCATGAACTGGTCTGGAAGTGGGTTAATAGAACTATAGGCAAAACTATTTTTTTTTTATTTTGGATAGAGTAAGGGAGGGTTATAAGCCCTGGCAGGTTTTTTTTGCCATTAGTGTCCCTTTGGGGAGATTTCCCTTCACGTCCTGTTTCATAGCCAAAACAGGTCACCAGGGTCACAATGACTAATCTCCCCATTGAAACATCCCCCCCCCCCCCCCCCGTTACTGTCTGGGGACAATCCAAAATGTGGGATTTTCTTTCACTAATAATGATAAATATAACAGACGAAGAAGGTGAATCTCCCCAAATTAGAACCATTACTTAGAAAAAAAATATATAATGTTTGGGGTCTAACACCCTAGAGAATAAAATGGTGGATGTTGCAATACTTTCTGTCACACCGTATTTGCACAGCGGTCTTACAAGCGCACTTTTTTTGGAAAAAATACACTTTTTTGAATGAAAAAATAAGACAAGAGTAAAGTTAGCCCATTTTTTTTTAATATTGTGAAAGATAATATTATGCCAAGTAAACTGATACCCAACATGTCATGCTTCAAAATTTTGCCGTTCGTGGAATGGCAACACACTTTTACCCTTAAAAATCTGCATAGGCGATGTTTAAAAAATTCTACAGGCTCTGTTTTGAGTTACAGAGGAGGTCTAGGGCTAGAATTATTGCTCTCGTTCTAACAATCGTGGTGATACCTCACATGTGTGGTTTGAACATCGTTTTCATATGCAGGCGCTACTCACGTATGCGTTCGCCTGTGCACATGAGCTTGGCGTAACGGGGAGCGTTAAAAATATATATATTTTTTTTATTTATTTTACTTTTTATTCTTTATTTTTACATTGTTCCTTAAAAAAAAAAAATTGGGTCACTTTTATTCATAATACAAGGAATGTAAACATCCCTTGTAATAGAAAAAAAGCATGACAGGACCTCTTAAATATGAGATCTGGGGTCAGAAAGACTTTAGATCTCATATTTACACTAAAATACAATACAAAATAGAAAGAAAAAATGACCCTTTAAGAGCTATGTTTTGACGTCGCTTCTGCCCTGCAATGGTATGGAGCCGAGTGGGGGTCATTTTTCCCTCACTCAGCTCCATACCACACAGGGAGAAAGATCCAATTGCCTCCGCCTCTGCCGGCGGCTCCAGTAAGCGGCGGAGCGGCGGACGACAAGTGGTTAATCCAGCCAACAACAAGTTGCCCAAAAAAAGCATAAAAATGCAACATGCATCAAAAAACCTGAAAAATGCATCAAAAACGTGTGTGCAAAAATGCAAAATGCACTGCAAAAAGCACTGCAGAAACAGATCAAAAATAAACTGCATAGGTGTGAACTGAGCCTAAAGGCTATGTTCACCTTTTGGAGCATGTTACATGTTACATCTGTATTTAGTGGCAATGAGTGGGGGTTCCTTTCCTCAAACCTGCTGCCACATTCCTCTCCACACATTCCACCCACACAGTTGCATTGTTCATTCTCAGGAATCTGTGAATGAGAAAACTACAAGTCCGGTCCTCCACCGTTGGCAGTTGGCTTGTTGTTCCCAATGGGCTGCGAGGGCACTGATGATCATCCTCAGGATGGTCCACTGACATGTTCTGCAGCTTTTTAATAGAGCCCATACAGAGGCTGGAGGATATGTCTGCAGAAGCCCTACATTGCATCCAAAGTCCACTGACTGCTCTGCAGGCTCCTGTGCAAGCAATAATATGCAATTTTTTTTGCTTGCCAAATATTTATGTTTTTTATTTCTCACAGAAAGACAAACATATGCTTTAATTTTGTTCTCTTGGAGATTTCTTCTAGGCAGGAGTGGCTGGAGCTAAAACGTTGTTGGTGGTGGTATGACAACGTTTTTAATAAGATTTCATAGTGTGTTGTCATGTACAATTAAGATACACCAGGTAACTCACCATTCACCTACTAGTTGATTGATTTGTATTTTCTAGTAAAGTCGACAATAAACTACTAATATGTGTCAGAACCAGTGTGCACTATTCTTCTACTATTCTCCTTTTTGGATGACTGTGTTGCCCTGTATTATTCAGCTATTATTCAGCTCAGGTAGGGATCGACATCATAATGGGAAAGACATAAGGAAAGTCCTAGCCAGCCTCCATTATAAATTCGTAATTTAATGGAACCATCTGGATTATGACTGTTTCTTACCTGATGCTGCAAGTTATTAACATCACAAATAACACTTTTTAATAAAAGGCAATACATGGGTGAATCAAATTGTGAATTAGTTTTCCTTGCAATGTAAAGATATTTCCCCACGAAGGATATATTGAAGAGAACGCTGAACTGGCACTAAGAAAGGTCAAAGAAATGAATACAAATCAGCTATGGAAATATATCATACTGAAGTTTAAACACATTGCATATTATTCATAATAACTACTTAGGATGACAAATCAAAGCCAGTGAGGCATGCAATTCATAATCATTTACTTGTGCAGCTAGCAGTGGCACAGTATACTATCAGGCTATCGTCTTTGACAAAGGCTGGGAAAAGATGGCATAGCAATCCGAATTTAACTCAGATTAATGTCATTTTGCCTTAGAACTGACTTCCAGTTCCTGCCAAGTGAATGGCTCGAGCTTAGCAAAATACAACTAGCTAGAAGATACCTGAGCCATTATCGCTCTAATTTTACTAATTAGAGACAAAACTCTACACTACTATATAAAATTAGCTATAATAACATTAGCCCTTCATTTTAGAACTATTGGTTGGTGTGAAAAATGATTTATTTCCTCAAATTTTAAGTGATGTGCCATATTTCTTTTACACATTTTAACCTGTAAATTGAAAATTCTGTACAAAACAACTTCATTTCACTGTATGCATTTCCAAAGTCAGAACAAATCTGTGCCTGTGAATAGTCTTGGGAGGAAGTTTCATACGTAATAAATTCCTACCCCATATATAGTGAATATCTGTAACTGTGAGTAGTCTTGGAAGCGAAGTTTCATACGTGTGTAGCACCCTCTAGTTGTGCTAGGTATGTATGGAAAGATTTTTTTAGAGTAGGTAAATTGATTTAGCCAAGCCTGTCTGTTTTGATTATGGGTTGGCAGAAAGCCAGGAAGAGCTGGATGACTCACAGGCAGCATCACTGAGACCTCTCCTCACCTTCCAGAACATGCTCTTATGGAAAGGAAGGAGGAGAGGAGAGGTGGAGCTGCCTGGAGTATTCTGAGGGCCCAGTCCAATCCCCAACTAGGATTGGCAGGGGGCAGGCCCCCTAAAATACTCAGGGCCAGCCCAGCTGGGGAGGAGTTGTGATTGGGTGGAAGATGGAGTGTTAGGCTGTCGGGACCTTGGGCCTCAGCTCGGGTGAGGGGACCCTCTTGCAACCCACAGAGGTGTCCTGACCAGGAGGCACAGGAGGAGCAAGAGAGGACAGAACGTGAACACTGAAAGTCTCCAGGACTTCCACAGACGCAGCCAAGAGGGCTGGTGAGTGTTCACACAGTCAGGAGGACTTGGATGCACGCCTGAGAGGAGTGGGGGAGTGCAGTCTGGGATGGATGCAGAGCCAGTGGAGTGGACTGTGGTGGCACGGGCAGTGGAAAGAGGCAGCTGCAGCCAGGAGGGCTGGCAGGGCCTGAAGATGTGGTGCTGGACCAAAGGGGCCTGCGGTCCCTGCCTGCAAATTTACTCAGGCCTGGCTAAGCGGCTGGTCCAGAATAATCAAGTGATGTCCTGGAGCTGGAAGTGAGAAGGTGTATATACAGAGAGTGTATTTAGTACAGTACCAAGTCTTTAACTTTTCTTCAATAAAGTGAGCGTCCCATACTTACCTTCACCCCATCCAAGTTGAATTCCCCCAATAAAAACAAAAAAAGCAAAGTGCAAGGACTGGTTTTCTGCCCAAGAGTGACTAGGAACTGTGCGCCTGATTGTGCAGGGTGAGAGACGGACCACATCTACCAGCAGCCCCTAGCGTGATACTGCTAAACATGATACATTCCTACCTCATATATAGTAAATATCTGTACCTGTGAATAGTCTTGAGAGTAAAGTTTCATACGTGATAAATTCCTGCCCCATATTGTATAAAGTGAATAAAGTCTTTCCAAGTGAGTGGTGAAAAACAACAATCCAGTAATGCTTTTTGCTAGTAGGAATAATCATCTCATATATTCTCTCACAATGTTATAAACCGATGGGACCAGGAGAATCATGAGTATACAGGCTTCAATGAAAAAAATCCAGCCCTGAAAAAATGAAGCTGGAGTCGGTGACAACAGCAGTGGTGTTGCCTAACATCTGTAAAATTTTCCATGTAAATGGAACTATAACTGAATTGCAATTTATATCCACTGTCATACATGTCTTTCATAAGAAATGATAGTTACAAATGTCTCCCTCTTCCAAAAGTATTTATGAGAGGCTAAACCATGTAGATTGACCTTAAAGCGTAACTCCACTTATGTTGAGAAAAAAAACATTCCGCCCTGGGTGATCTATGTACATTGCAAGGATTATAACAACCTTTGTTGCAGATTCCTACCTTTTGTTATTCTGAAGAAATCCATGTATGTTTGTCTGTGCCTCTGTACTGAGTGGGTCTAATGGGAGTGGTTTTATAATTACCAGTCAGCTGTGGCAGCTGCAGGACACTAATGACGAAATCTGCTGGGACTGCATCCCTTTAGACATGTTCCTATTGGGAGTATCTCACCAAAAATTACATTTTTGGTGCAGGGGATGCCTGAAATCTGACTTGTATTTTAGGCAGACTTCTGGGAAAATTGGTGAGCCAATCACACTAGCAGGAAATGATGTTTCTGGGGAGTGGTCAGTACATATTCTGTGTACAGGACAACTCCATGTAGCCATATTGCTTTACATTTATAGAAAATTACAGCTGCTGCAGATTGAAAAGGAAACGTCATTTTTAATAACATTCAAAAAAAAGAGAAAATTGAAGTTCCCCGTGGGGTTTTTAAGCAGCAATTGTAGATCAAAAAGAGATTTTATTCAAAAAGTTGATTTTATTAGCAAAATACTCTGGACATAGTCCATACAAAACAAAGATTTAAAAACATGAGCTCCAGTTTACATAATGCGAGACACAGTGGGTTAGGTAACAAATCAGACAATGAATTAGTATCATGTGGAAATTGTTATGAGAGGTATACATACAACGATGCTACCTATAACATTAATTATAGTTATACTGTCCGATGTTGGAGAAAACCCCAATGCATTTCAATCTTATTGGATCATGGTCTTCCTCAGGGGGTTCTTTATAATTCCTCTATACCATGCACTCGTTTATCCAGAGACTTCTTTAAAAGCAAAACAGAAGACAAAAGGTTCCCCCACTTGTGATTCTGGGTTCCTCTGAGATGTCATCCCTACCAGCACCCCAAAGAGGCAAAGCCAACCGGTGCGACTTGGAGGTGGTCGCAGACGACGTGGCCCTCACCCAGTGCAGGAGGGAGGGAAATAGAGAACCAAAACACCTGGTCTCTGTATGTAAAATGATTGGACATATGTGACATCCAGAAAAAATGCATAATGTCTGATCGCCAAAATCAAAAAGACATATGCATAAGAATCCCCATAGCTTTGTGTGTTGTCATGCTCTTGTCAGGGATCAACTCAACTTCAACTTTTTTTCAAACATTTGTTTTGGGGTGAGCAGCCCTATCAGACTCTTCTAAAGTGTCATCCCATGTTATAATTTTTAATAACATTCAATTACAATGTGACTTGTGTCGCAAATATATGCCCTGTGTTATTTTTTCTTTATTTGCTATTTCTTTTCCCCACGAAAATGAATTTACCCTTTAACCACTTCAGCCCCGGAAGGATTTACCCACTTCCTGACTAGGCCATTTTTGCAATACGGCACTGTGTCGATTTAACTGACAATTGCACGATCGTGCGACGCTGTACCCAAATAAAATGTATGTCCTTTTTTCCCACAAATAGAGCTTTCTTTTGGTGGCATTCGATCACCTCTTCCGTTTTTATTTTTTTGTGCTCTAAACAAAAAAAGAGCGACCATTTAAAAAAATATATATATATATTTTTTACTTTTTGCTATAATAAATATCCCCCCAAAAATGTAAAAAAAAAATGTATTCATCAGTTTAGGCCAAATTTCTATTCTTCTACATATTTTTGGTAAAAAAAAACCCACAATAAGCGTATATTAATTGGCTTGTGCAATAGTTATAGCGTCTACAAAATAGTTAACAGATTTATGGCATTTTTATTATTATTTTTATTTTTTACTAGTAATGTCGGCGATCAGTGGATTTTAGCGGGATTGCGGCAGACAGATCAGACACCTAACTGACATTTTTACACTTTTTTGGGAACCAGTGACATTATTACAGTAATCAGTGCTAAAAATATGCACTGTTATTGTACTAATGACACTGGCAGGGAAGGGGTTAACATCAGGGGTGCTCAAGGGGTTAACTGTGTTCCCTCACTGTGTGTTCTAACTGTATGGGGAAGGAGCTCACTAGGACAAAAAAACAGATTGGTCTTACTGCATAGCAGAAAGACATGATCTGTTTGATCTCCCCTGTCAGAACAGAGATTTGCCTTGTTTACACAGGCAGATCCCCGTTCTGTCACTGCGGGGAATAATCACGGCTCGCCGGCAGACATCGAGTCCACTGGACCCGCTGATTGGCTCCTCCACTGGCCAATGAAAGTGTGCACGTGTTTCCGGCAGCTTGCTCATGCCCACAAATCGCCATGTATGACCTGACGTACACCTACGGTGATATGTGGGATCGAGCCGCATTGCTGTAGTGTAGCTGCCGCGGCTGGTCCTTAAGTGGTTAAAGTGGTTGTAAACCTCAGAGGTGAAGTATGAACAAAGCATATCCCTCTATAGAGTGTACATGTCTTAATTAAGAGCAAGAAGTGACAATTCTGTCCGCTGCGTCGTATTCTGCTTTTAGCATGAATCACTTCTGACAAGTTTTTCTGACACCAAGAGAAAAAAGGTGACAGGGGAAGGACCTCCAGCAGATTGACAGCCTCAGCTCTGTTCCTGTGTGCTGTGTGAAGGGGGTGTGTCCCTTCCCTCTAATCAGCCCTCGGAGCTCTTCTTACTGAGCTCTGCAGAGAGTAATTTTAGCTCTCTGCCCCTTTTTCCTGAACTCTCAGACAAGCTTTATAAATTCAGGACAGATCTAGAGAAGAGAAGACTGCTGATAAACAGGTAGAGCTTTTGTGGGAAGATTTGTTTCATCTCTGTGTATCATCTGAGGATAGTCACTTCACTATGTGAAGGTTTACCACCACTTTAACTTTAGTGATGCAAGCTTTTCAGTAGTACAATGAGTGAACAATATTCATGAATACTGAAATCTTCCTACATGATGGCAACTTCTTCCATCTATGTATAAAAAGTTGTAGCATACAACTACACGGATTAATTCAACATTTTTTGTTTAAAGAACATTTGTTCAATTTTTTTATTGTTAGTGGGATCAAATTGATGTTTGTTTTTGACCATAGTGACAAGAAAATTCGAAGGAGCGGGATGTAAAGTTTTTCTTGAACGAATGAGTGTATGTGGATTGTGTGATGTGGGGATTTTCATTTGGTAAATTACATTCATTCCATTATCGAATGTTAAAGGAAAACACATTTTTGAAGTACATTCCCATGCCTTTTACCCAGTCATCAAATGTACAAAGAATTTTCGTACAATTGTTCTTCTTATGTATGGTCAGCTTAAAATATGTGTATTTATATGCTGCCTAGTCATTATCACCAAAGGATCCTCTGGTAAGTTCAACAGATAGTCTGACATTGCTCCAAAATACGAAACTCTATTGCTTGTAAGGCCTCGTACATACGGTTTGATTGTTGCATGACCGAGCGTCTGATTTTTGTCAAATGCGCGTGTGCAGGAATTTGTCTAGAATACTAACTATCCACAAATTGTCGTTTGACACACACGAACGTAGTGAGGTACTATGAGAGTATAAAGAGAAAGTTTATTTCTCAAGCGCCACCCTTTGGGCCCCTTCTGCTAATTTCGTGTTAGTAGAAGTTTGGTGAGAGTTGATTCGCGATTTTCAGATAGTACAAAACAAATACCTTTTGAAATACGCTTGGCATAACTTCATCAGTATCACCAGCAAAGCAGCTTCATTATTATCCCATTAAAGAAGGTGAGAATGTGTGCTGTATTTCGGCATTTCATCAAATGCCACGTCACAAATGTTAATTCTAGATTACGAGCGTTAGTTTACAAGCTTCCGGCTTGTTCCTTGATTCTGAGCATGCGTGTTTGTATTTTTCGACTTTTGTGTGACGATTTCTATACTGATTATCTGAAAATCAGATGTTGAGTTCACATCCGACTAAAATTTTATAGCCTGCACATCCAGCTTTTGTCTGACGAAAAAGTCAAAACGGCTGTCGAAAGCACCGTACTAATGATCTGAAAATCCGCAGACAGCTCATCTTACAAATTTTCCCTTCTGATTTTCATATTGTGTGTACGAGGCCTTACTCTGTTATTGAATATCGTGTAGCGATCACCCCTGAAGAGGGTCAGTCGGGTTCTCTGCTCTTGTACCTACGCCTCTGCTAACAACTCTGTCCTCTCTGGAAATAGATGCAGACATATGTGTGTATAAATACCCCCAAACACAGCAACACATATACACCAGAAAACGACACAGGCCTGCTTAAGTATCAGTGCCAATGGTTTTGCACAGAACAGCCCAGATCCTTTCCTTCTGGGGTCCCCTGACGGCACTTCTGGCTCCTCCTCTTTTCAGTGTGCCACTATAGGAAGCCGTTTCCTACTTTGGCACACTCGTGGGATCTTTTCCAAGCTGATATGCCTGTGCCCATAGACACAGACTGTGCTGCTCGGCCTCGCCCCCCTCTCCGTTGTCACAGGATTTGATTGACAGCAACAGGAGCCAAAGGCCCGGGGACGGGGAGATGGGAGCATGCATCTCCCGTTCTCCGTTCTATATTCTGTGTGTTGTATCTGTCAGAACAGAGAAGTGATTGCTTGTTGGGCCTTCTTTGGTATTTCCATGAATATGAAATTATGTTTTTTACTTTTTGGGGTCAGTTTTCCTTTATCCATTACCATTTATTTCTAAATGAAGGCCCATTTTATAAAAAAAAAAAAATATATATATATATATATATATATATATATATATATATCATTTACTTACATGAATACACTAAGTAGTTGGCAATGTACAGTTTTAATAACACAAAAAAATTCAGAAAATTCCCCTAAGTGGACTTTTAAGGCACTCAATATAGTAAAGCAGTATGCAAAGGTGTATAAAATTACATAAATTTTATTAGAGGTACATTAAAAACAATTGCAACGAGACATTAGTTAATCTGTACAATGCATATATGTTGCTATAAAAAGCATATAGCGAGTTCTCCTTACACCCAACGCGTTTCGGTATGTGTGTCTAGTCCTTCTTCAGGGGTGTGGAGAGTTAGGAAAGATTCATCTAAGATGAAATTAAATATACAAAAATCAGTTAAGCATAAAAAATCATTGGTTTGAGACTTTCATGTTTTATCACTTACATATAGTTGATTGATAGAGTGGTTTGACAATGTTTCGTTGATTCACATAAAAGCTTGCAATTAGAGTAGCATCAAATTTAGGGCTGGTGGAGGGGCTGTCTTGGAGGCAGAAAAAGTGGGTCTTGGAGTGGTATATACAGAGGGGAGTGGATATAGGTATCCTGGGGAAAAGGGGGGGGGGGGAAATCCCTCATGCACTCCACGGCAGCGGTCTGGCCAAGGGAATATACTGAGGCAAAAAGGAATCCCTGAGAGTAGAAAAAATATAAAAGTAAAAATACAGACTAAATGTATATTAAATATATATGTCTTCCTAAAGTAGTGTGATGGGTATAGTATGGGAAAGATAAAGATGAAGTCTGAAAAGGGAGAAAAAGTGTTTATAAGCAAAATGAGGGTGTATGAATATTGTATGTCTGTTTTGATAAAGGTATCAGATGATTTTTAAAAATCCTTCCTTTGCCGTTTTAATAACACATGTCAAAGTTGCAAAATTGTGTTCAGGTGTTAAAAGTGCTACTAAACCCACAACAGTAAAATCAGTCTGTATACGGGGTAAAGCATGAAAGGAAGGAAAAGGGGAAGCGCCACCTAAGTGCGGTATCACAATGAGAGGTCTATTGCCAATGGTTAAAAACACTTACAAGATAAAACGAATAAAAAACACTTATCGTGTCAGTATGGCGTCCACCACTGTCCTCTGTCCTGCAGAAACTGCCGGGATCGAGTCCACTAAAAATGCATAGAGGAGTTTTTAACCATTTAACCAAGTGTTTTTAACCATTGGTGATAAACCTCTCATTGTGATCCGGCACTTAGGTGGCGTTTCCCCTTTTCCTTCATTTCTTGTCTTCTTCACAGAGCTGGCTCAACTCTGAGGATAGCAGCCTCCAGGCCCCACTTACATGCACCTATTTTTATAATGCTTGCAACAAAGGACTCTATAGATTATTACAGCCCCATCTGCTGTATATTCAACCTGAATTGTGGTTTGCATGCATCCATTGCACCTGAATGATCTGACTTTGTATATGCAGTAAAGCATGCTTGTTATACTCACAGTGGAACCTAAGGGGTTAATCCTGCACATTGTGTAAAAAGACTGTTTGATCCTGTCTCCCTTTTCCATTGTCCCCAATCCATCTGCTGATAGAACAGAGCCTTGGGGGCACTCTGCACATGTTCAGTTTGGTGTGTATTGCTAGAGGTTTTTTTCTTGGGAGGGTGCATGTAATCAGCACAGGGTCAACCAGCACTGTCCAGACAGAGGGTTGTTGTAAGTATGATGAAGAAATAACCATATCTCATAAGTTTAAGATGGGGATATGTGGTTGCAAAGTCAGTTAGGCCTCAAGACAGAGGTGAACTAAGGGTCACCATGACTTCATTTATTTCCCAACTTTCAATGTATAACCCACACTAAATAATACAAACAAACAAATTGTGAAACAGAAACCCAAGATATTTACATGTTTTGGGTGGGTAGATGAAAAGGTCTAATGTAGCAATAAATGTTGACACAGATACCTAAATGGATTGTTCTCAAAGAGAAATCACCCATACATTGCCTTGCAAAAGTATTCACCCCCTTGGATTTTTACCTATTTTGTTACATTACAGCCTTTAGTTCAATGTTTTTATTTTAATCTGAACTGTATATGATAGATCAGAACACAATAGTCTAAGTTGGTGAAGTAAAATTAGAAAAATATATACCTAAAACTATTTTTCAGAAATAAAAAAACTGATATTTGGCATGTGCGTATGTATTCATCCCCTTTGTTATCAAGCCCATAAAAAGATCTGGTGCAACCAATTACCTTCAGAAGTCACGTAATTAGTGAAATGAATTCCACCTGTGTGCAATCTAAGTGTCACATGATCTGTCATTACATATACACACCTTTTTGAAAGGCCCCAGAGGTTGCAACACCTAAGCAAGAGGCACCACTAACCAAACACTGCCATGCAGGTCAAGGAACTCTCAAAACAAGTAAGGGACAATGTTTTTGAGAAGTATAAATCAGGGTTAGGTTATAAAAAAATATCTAAATCTTTGATGATCCCTAGGAGCACCATCAAATCTATCATAACCAAATGGAAAGAACATGGCACAACAGCAAATCTGCCCAGAGACGGCGCACACCAAAACTCATGGACCGGGAAAGGAGAGCATTAATCAGAAAGGCAGCACAGGTAACCCTGGAGGAGCTGCAGAGTTCCACAGCAGAGACTGGAGTATCTGTACATAGGACGACATTAAGCCATATGCTCCAAAGAGTTGGGCTTTATGGCAGAGTGGCCAGAAGAAAGCCATTACTTTCAGAAAAAAACAAAATGGCACGTTTTGAGTTTGTGAAAAGGCATGTGGGAGACTCCCAAAATGTATGGAGGAAGGTGCTCTGGTCTGATAAGAATAAAATTGAACTTTTTGGCCATCAAAGAAAACGCTATGTCTGGCGCAAACCCAACACATCCCATTACCCAAACAACACCCTTCCCACAGTGAAAGATGGTGGTGGCAGCATCATGCTGTGGGGATGTTTTTCAGCAGTCGGGACTGGGAAACTGATCAGAGTTGAGGGAAAGATGGATGGTGCTAAATACAGGGAT
The DNA here is from genome assembly GCA_037952925.1 of Lithobates clamitans. Classification (NCBI taxonomy): domain Eukaryota; kingdom Metazoa; phylum Chordata; class Amphibia; order Anura; family Ranidae; genus Lithobates; species Lithobates clamitans. Next base: position 973,043 of record JBBGZY010000802.1, read on the forward strand.
ATTCTTGAGCAAAACCTGTACCACTCTGTGTGTGATTTGAGGCTAGGACGGAGGTTCACCTTCCAGCAGGACAATGACCCCAAACACACTGCTAAAGAAACACTTGAGTGGTTTAAGGGGAAACGTGTAAATGTGTTGGAATGGCCTAGACAAAGCCCAGACCTCAATCCAATAGAAAATTTTGAACCAACTTGAATGAGCTGGACTAGTTTTACAAGGAGGAATGGGCAAAAATCCCAGTGGTAAGATGTGGCAAGCTCATAGAGGCTTATCCAAAGCGACTTGGAGCTGTGATAGCCTCAAAAGGTGGCTCTACATAGTATTTGCTTTCGGGGGGTGAATAGTCATGCACATTGACTTTTCTGTTAGCTTGTCCTATTTGTTGTTTGCCTCCCAATAAAAAAAATCATCTTCAGGGTTGTGGGCATGTTCTGTAAATTACCACTTGCTTACCGGGCACTTAAACCCCTTCCTGCCCAGACCAATTTTCAGCTTTCAGTGCTGACGCACTTTGAATGACAATTGCGCGGTCATACAACAGTGTACCCAAATGCAATTTTTATAATTTTTTCCCCACAAATAGAGCTTTCTTTTGGTGGTATTTAATCACAGCTGGGGTTTTTATTTTTTGCTAAACAAACAAAAAAAAATGGAAAGTTTTGAAAAAAAAAATCATGTTTCATAGTTTGTTATAAAATTTTGCAAACAGGTAATTTTTCTCCTTCATTGATATGCGCTGATGAGGCAGCACTGGTGGGCACTGATAGGCTGCACTGATGGGCACGGATAGGCACATTTAAGGCGGCACTGATAGGCACAGTTAAGGCGGCACTGATAGGCACAGTTAAGGCGGCACTGATACGCACAGATAAGGCGGCACTGATGGGGACAGAAGGGGCGGCACTGATAGGTACCACTGATAGGTGGCACTGATGGGCAGCATTGATGAGCACTGATGGGCGGCACTGATGGGTGGCACTGATGGGTGGCACTGATGGGCACTGGTAGGTGACACTGATGGGCACTGATAGATGGCACTGACGTGGAGCACTGTTGTTGAGGCACCGATTGTGGGCACTGATAGGTGGCATTGTGGGCACTGATGAGTGGCACTGTGGGCACTGATGGGTGGCACTATGGGCACTGATGGGTGTCGCTGGTGGGCACTGGTAGGCGGCACTGCTGCCTGTTGCTAGGTAGCACTGGCAGAGGGCACAGGTGGGCACTGATGATCTGGTGGCGCTTGCCGTGATCGGGACTGATGTCCCTCTCATGGCCGCCGGTGATCGTCTTTTTTTTCTTCCTCACGCTGTCAGGGGGCGTGCAGGCTGCTCGTGCATGGGACGACGTCAATGGACGTAGTCCTGGCAAAGCAAGTCCGCGCTGTAGCCGTCATTTGGCTAAAGCGCGCATCTCTAGAGGTTAAATGATGCAAATCCTCAAACAATCCATGTTCATTCCAGCTTGTGAGGCAAGGAAACACGAAAAATGCCAAGGGGGAGAATATTTTGCAAGGCACTGTATCTAACGGAACCCATTGTTTAGCTGTTTATACCTAATATATACCTGTTTAGATACCATATCTAAATATTCATTGAATCTGTCCAAAGTTAATTTCAAACACTTTAGGAAGACATTTGAATTCTGTCTACTCAGTGATATTTTAAAAATACATATGATTATAACTCATTCAAATTAAATATTGTACTGCAGGTCATAGATACAATTATGAATTTAGTGTCTACTGACCCAATGATAATTCTGTCATAAGGTAAAAATTTAATATTTTGTTATAGAACAAATTAGAAGTAAGAATTGTTTTAAGATACCAATCATTGTTATGAAAGCCATATAAATCGTGACTATATCTGCATAAAAATATACATGTAGCATGTGTTTTTCCTAGATAAATAAGTATTCATAGGATATACAAGAATTATACATTTATCCATATAGAATATCATTTTATGTGATATTGATGAATCAAAATTATACTGAGTGTATTGTATATTGTACCGGTTACCAGAGTCCCTGAATAATATATATATATATATATATATATATATATATATATATATATATATATATTTATATTTATCAGCACCAATACACAGATACACATTATGAAAATAGAACATATTATTTAACAGATAGTTTAGAACACGTTTTTCTTTTTTTTCTTTTTTTTTCTTGCCACTTCAGTGAACTCATTAGAGAGGGTTATTTCAACTTCACAGTTCAATTTTTGTCCCTTCCCATTTTCACATCATTGTGGCATTTTCCATTTTCTTAAACATTTATTTGGAAAATGTATTTACTTTAATATAAAACTACAAATTGACCCCCTTTCCCCTATCTGACTTCCACCTCCCTCCCGCCTCTGGTTTGTTTCAATCTATCCCCAGTCATCCCACCTCAGGGCCCTGTGCCTTCCAGCATCTTCCCCCAATATTTGTCCGAGGTTTTAAATTTTTTCCACACACTCCAAATACTATTACATTTTTCGATTTGGTCTTTGTCCCTGGGGGATTCCATTTTACTATAATAGTCTATTTGTTTAAACCAATCTCTTATATCTGGTTTTTCGCTGTTTAACCATCTCTTTGGGATCAAACCCTTTGCAGCATTCAAAAGTCTTGGGATTATTGTTTGCGTATATTGTTTCCTTTCGGGTTTTGGAGTTGTGGAATAGGCATGTCAACATATTGTTGTCTATCTTCTCTTCTGTTATCTCATTTATAAGACCAACTATTTCCAGCCAGTATTCTTTTATTTTCGGACATTCCCACCATATATGTGCCATCGCATTTTTCTGCCCTCAGACATGCCTAGTGGTTGAAGGTATTATTACCGTAATTCAGCAAAAGTTAGTCAATAGATTTTTCAACCAATGGAAAAGAAGCCATACCTTCTGGGCCGTGCTTATTATAATTTTTTGAGCTTATTGTCTGAGATGGTATTTAGGATCAGGATAGATGCTATGGAGGGACAGACTCAGACACGCAGACACACACACTCCATTCATCAACTCATACCTCCACATTCATGAAGATTTCTGGACACCTTATGCTTTGAAACTCGGAGGTCGCAAGAAGTAATTCCTCTTCAGAGTAGCCATCTTGAAAGCCATGGCAGCCTTCTAAAAATTGGAGTTGGATAACTATTTCCCTCGAAATACCTTGTAGATTTTTCTCTAAAGATTCAATTTTCAATAGTTTCCATTTTATTGACATAACAAACATCTAATTTCATTTCACGTTGCTACCCACTTACAGTGGGGACAGAAAATATTCAGACCCCCTTAAATTTTTCACTCTTTGTTATATCGCAGCCATTTGCTAAAATCATTTAAGTTCATTTTTTTCCTCATTAATGTACACACACAGCACCCCATATTGACAGAAAAACACAGAATTGTTGACATTTTTGCAGATTTATTAAAAAAGAAAAACTGAAATATCACATGGTCCTAAATATTCAGACCCTTTGAGATGGATCTGCACCTTCATTTGAGTCCAGCTGTGTTTGATTATACTGATTGGACTTGATTAGGAAAGCCACACACCTGTCTATATAAGACCTTACAGCTCACAGTGCATGTCAGAGCAAATGAGAATCATGAGGTCAAAGGAACTGCCTGAAGAGCTCAGAGACAGAATTGTGGCAAGGCACAGATCTGGCCAAGGTTACAAAAAAATTCTGCTGCACTTATGGTTCCTAAGAGCACAGTGGCCCCCATAATCCTTAAAAGGAAGATGTTTGGGATGAACAGAACCCTTCCTAGAGCTGGCCGTCCGGCCAAACTGAGCTATCGGGGGAGATTGGTGAGAGAAGTAAAGAAGAACCCAAAGATCACTGTGGCTGAGCTCCAGAAATGCAGTCGGGAGATGGGAGAAAGTTGTAGAAAGTCAACCATCACTGCAGCCCTCCACCAGTCGGGGCTTTATGGCAGAGTGACCCGACAAAAGCCTCTCCTCAGTGCAAGACACATGAAAGCCCACATGGAGTTTGCTAAAAAAACACCTGAAGGACTCCAAGATGGTGAGAAATAAGATTCTCTGGTCTGATGAGACCAAGATAGAACTTTTTGGCCTTAATTCTAAGCGGTATGTGTGAAGAAAACCAGGCACTGCTCATCACCTGTCCAATACAGTTCCAACAGTGAAGCATGGTGGTGGCAGCATCATGCTGTGGGGGTGTTTTTCAGCTGCAGGGACAGGACGACTGAGGGAAAGATGAATGCGGCCAAGTACAGGGATATCCTGGGCGAAAACCTTCTCCAGAGTGCTCAGGACCTCAGACTGGGCTGAAGGTTTACCTTCCAACAAGACAATGACCCTAAGCACACAGCTAAAATAATGAAGGAGTGGCTTCACAACAACTCCGTGACTGTTCTTGAATGGCCCAGCCAGAGCCCTGACTTAAACCCAATTGAGCATCTCTGGAGAGACCTAAAAATGGCTGTCTACGAACGTTTACCATACAACCTGACAGAACTGAAGAGGATCTGCAAGGAGGAATGGCAGAGGATCCCCAAATCCAGGTGTAAAAAACTTGTTGCATCTTTCCCAAAAAGACTCATGGCTGTATTAGATCAAAAGGGTGCTTCTACTAAATACTGAGCAAAGGGTCTGAATACTTAGGACCATGTGATATTTCAGTTTTTCTTTTTTAATAAATCTGCAAAAATGTCAACAATTCTGTGTTTTGCTGTCAATATGGGGTGCTGTGTGTACATTAATGAGGAAAAAAATGAATTTAAATGATTTTAGCAAATGGCTGAAATATAACAAAGAATGAAAAATGTAAGGGGGGTCTGAATACTTTCTGTCCCCACTGTACTTACCTGCAGTATAGTAATGGTTGAAATTGTGAAAAACAGGCATTTTGTCTTATTGTAATTTTTACAAGGTTATTGATTCTACAGGGAAGTTTATCATTGCTGTGTCATTTCAAAGGTACTACACACACTCCCATTTAGCAGATGTTTTTAATTAATATTCAAGATTTTATGTAGCACCAGGGGCGTTGCTAGGTCTGAAAAAGATCTGGGGCTAGAGCCCATAGCAGCGGTCACCAACCTGGGGGGGGGGGACGCCGGTGGTAAGCAATTTTTTGCGGGCAAAGGAAGGGCTGGTGTTGGCGTTTCAATCATCATGCTACGTCACTTGCCACCATTTGCAGATGGCAGGCAGTGGGAGATGACGTCACCTCTCTGCTCCCCACCGCACATCGCTCCCACATTGAAGTCCCGGCTGTGAAAGCAGAAGAGTGGTGACGGGTGGGTGGACGAGCAGAGATGTCATCTCTGCTCGTCCGCCCGCTCGTCTCCAGGGCTGGACTGGGACAAAAATTTGGCCTGGACTTCATCCAGACTGGCCAACTTTGACAGGTCTCACCCATGCCGGATCTTCTGGTCCCCCTTGCTCCTGTGGTCCCCCTGCGCTCCCCCTGTGCTCCTGTGGTTCCCCGCGTGCTGCGCTGGTCCACCGCGTGCTGCGCTGGTCCCCCGCATGCTGCTCTGCTCTCCATGTGCTGCACTGGTCCCCCTGTGCTCCTCTGGTCCCCCTGTGCTCCTCTGGTCCCCCACGTGCTGCTCTGGTCCCCCCTGCTTCTCTGTTCCCCCACATGCTTCTGCATTTCTCTCCTGATCTTCTGGTCCCCCTTGCTCCTGTGGTCCCCCTGTGCTCCTCTGGTCCCCCGCGTGCTGCTCTGGTCCTCCCCTGCTTCTCTGTTCCCCCACATGCTTCTGCATTCCTCTCCTGATCCCCCTTGCTCCTGTGGTCCCCCTGTGCTCCTCTGGTCCCCCTGTGCTGCGCTGGTCCCCCTGTGCTGCGCTAGTCCCCTGTGTGCAGCACTGGTCCCCCAAGTGCTGCTCTGGTCCCTCATGTGCTGTGCTGGTCCCCCAAGCGCTGTTCTGGTCCCCCGCATGCTGCGCTGGTCCCCCATGTGCTGTGCTGGTCCCCATGTGCTGTGTTGGTCCCCCGTGTGCTGTTCTGGTTCCCCATGTGCTATGTGCTGTGTGCTGCACTGGTCCCCCGCATGCTGTTCTGGTCCCCCGCGTGCTGCGCTGGTCCCCCATGTGCTGTGTGCTGCGCTGGTCCCCCGCGTGCTGTTCTGGCCCCCCGCATGCTGCGCTGGTCCCCCATGTGCTGCGCTGGTCCCCCATGTGCTGTGTGCTGCACTGGTCCCCTGCATGCTCCGCTGATCCCCTGCATGCTGTTTTGGTCCCACATGTGCTCTGCTGGTCCCCCCCTGCTCTGGTCCCCGTGCTCCTCTATTCCCCTCATGCTGCTCTGTCCCCCCCCCCCCAGTGCTCACCTCCTCTCCCTGCTTAGATATGCAGCACGGCATACAGACACGACAGTACACAGACAGGCGTACAGACATGATCCTTAGGAGTGGACACTGAGAAGCTCATCGTACGATCCAGAAGAAATGCAGCCGCACACAGCTGTGACATAAACTTCCTCGGCACTTGTTCACTTGTTCTTTCCTCCCCCCGCTCTCATCTAGATTCTCCGCGGCAGCAGACAGGATGGAGAGCGGGGGAAGGAAAGAACAAGTGAACGAGTGCCGAGGAAGTTTATGTCACAGCTGTGTGCGGCTGCATGTCTTCTGGATCGTATGATGAGCTTATCAGTGTCCACTCCTAGGATCATGTCTGTATGCAGCCGCGCTGCATAACTAAGCAGGGAGAAGAGGTGAGCACTGTGGGGGGTGAGGGAGGTGGCAGTCCGATGGCTTAGTGCCTGTACATGCCTGCTCGTCTCTCCTCCACCTCCAATGCCGCCTGCCGTCTGCCGCCTGCCGCAGCCGCGACCCGCCCGCTCATCTCTTTTCCACACCTGCTGAGACTCAGGGATATGGGCTCCACATTCGGGGCTCCAGCCTCGATAGCCACCCCCTGGCGACACCTCTGTGTAGCACAATCGGTATTTTTAATTTTATGTTTGTTTTTGTCAACCAATATATATATATATAACTATGTTTAAATAAAAGTGCAGCACTAGGGCAAAAAGTGCAATTCATGCGAATCACACAACACATGTGATGTGCATACATCCAAAAATGGTATAATAAAGTGCAATTGTGCAATTATTGATACAGTTTGAAATGAAATAAATCATAACATATGTGCAATATAATATCACACATGCAAAAAATGTACAAACAAAAGAAAAGTTTATATGCAGCTGATTTTCATCAGAAGGAGTCCCATGAAGAGGGGTGTATTGGAAACGATGATCAAATGCTTGGCAGCGTGATACCCATCACCACAAATAAAATGAAGGCTTACCAGAAAGCCAGCGACTCCCCTTATTCATGGAGGTCACAGAGCGCTTTGTTGGATCTGTGATCCACAGAAATTATGTCCTGTCGTCTCTTCCCAGTAGCCTCAGAAGATACACACCAGGAACTTCCCAGCTGATCAGGGCACAGTGTTTTAGAAAAGCCACAGAGCCGGAGTATATAGAGAGACAAAAAGACTCCACATAGTGTAATATTGTCTCCTCTTTGCAGTTTATTAGCAGCAGTGCATATACACAGGATAGCAAAAAGTTCAAGCTGAGAGCATGTCTCAAACCAAACACTTCCTTGAAACTTCCTTAAAACCCAGACAGTGATCTCATATGCACAGTAGCGTGTGTACATGTCCGTCCCCGAGTTATATATATAACTATGAACATGTCTGGTGAAAAAATCTCCTATTTTTAGTCTGTGTTCATATTTGATTGATCCTGTATCTTAAAAATATTACCATTTAAAAATGACTCGTTCATAAATACTGTGCAGGAAAATTATCCTCATAAGCACGACAGGGTCAGGGGTCCTGCAGCCTCATAGGACAGTCAGAGTAAAATTAAGCTTTTAATAAGACACTGATAGAAGTCATATGACTGCTATATACTGCTTATGCAAAAAGGTATTTAGCAATTTATATTTACTAATATAATTGCATTTCCATGTTTTCTGTACTGTGGGAGACCAGATATAGTGAATGCAGGGTTATGGGTTTAGTAATACTTTAAGATTTGTTTTATATTTGGAAATTAAGGGATTAAATTCCTTTACGAGCCATAGCTTTTGGGTTAATTTTGAAACGTAAAGCTCCATAGAAGGATTTCTGTGCTCTGCTGTCATGCTTTTTGTTTTGACAAAGCTGGTGAAGATCAAAGTATAAATAAAGAGTTTTATTAAAACTGACATTTTGGGTGGAATTACCCTTTGATTAATCTCTCTATAGGGAAGTCCAGAGTTTATTCAGAAAACATTCAGGGTAAGAATGAAAAAGCTATTTGGGCTTATTTGCGGTTTGTTTAAACAATGCACAGTTGGACCAGCAGTCTAATGAATGGTCAGACTGTCTGAACATGGCCAGATTTTAATTATCAAACAAAGTAAAACAGTGAACAGTAATAAAAATTCTGGCTAATTCTAGATACAATGTTCTCTAACTTCTAATTAAAATTTAGCAGTAGAGATGTAGGGGTGCTATACTTTCAGCTTGAAAGAGAAGAAAGATAATTACTTACAAGGAATCACACAGTTTGCAAGGACAAATAGATCTGGTTAACTCAGTCTGTTGCACTTAACTCTTCTTCATCAAAATTGATATACGGAACTCTCACAGTAGGCTCAGCACACACAAGACGCAATCAAAATCTATAAGAGGCAAGACTATGTTCTAATTTAAAATCATGCTGCCTCAAGTACAAGTGAATATTGATGCCCTTGCATACAAGGTCCACATAATTATTATTGCAAAAAATGAAATCCAGAATGGGAATTGGAGCAGCACGGATCCTCTTTTTTATGCAGAAATACACTGATGTTCAATATAGTGCGACAATGAATAGCACGCAGTGAAACAGCAGATACATGTATATTATTAGAGCCATATGACTCTTTGATAGATGCTGTATCCTATCCTTGATTCACTAAATAAATAATTAAACAGGTCTGTAACTGATCTGTGTTGCTGTTACCTTTTACCCCACTGCAGTAGACACTGACCACAAATACCTTAGGTTACATTAGGCTCAATTCTTAAAGCTCTTACACAAGGATAAGGACCTTTATTTTAAGCCATGCTGGCTGAAAATAACAATTACATATTTCAAAATATCCTTATCCTGGTGTTTTAGCTTGTGATTGAACTTCTTGAGGTTGATTTCCTAAAAACAAAGGGGTTGATCTACTAAAACTGGAGAGGGCAAAATCTGGTACAGCTCTGCATAGAAACCAATCAGCTTCCAGGCTTCAAAGCTTAATTGAACAAGATGAAGTTAAAAGCTGATTGGCTACCATGCACAGCTGCCCCAGATTTTCCACTCTCCAGTTTTAGTAAATCAACCCCAAATAGACTGTCTACTTTGCAAGGCGATTTTCATTTTGCAAAGAGTTTTTCCTCAGCTTGTTGAATGAATTTAAGCTCTGCTGACTTTCCTTCTTGTGATTGGGTATTCTTTTCACCACATTTACTAAGCTAAGAGAAAATCCCCTTGCAAAGTGGAAATTTGCTTGCTACGTGACTTTAGTAAATCAACCATATTATGTTCAGCCCTGGCCATCGGGGATGCCTATCCTCAGTACCAGTATGTAGGAGATATGACAATTCTCTCAGCTGTGTAAGCAAAATAGCTTGTAATTATTCACCTAGCTCACAAAGGGAAATAAGAAACAACAAAAAACATCATTTGGTTTGATTGTGTTTGCCCATGAAATTGAAAAATTTAAGTAAATTTGTCATGAAAGATACAGAAACTACAATCATTGGGTTTTTAAATATGTAAGCTCTGGGACTGTCATTCTCATCCTTGCATTACGATCCATTAAGATGCTCTTTAGGAACAAGTACGCAGGCTGAGGTTTCTACCTTTAATGACTGCTGTCATCAACCTAGTCAGTGTATCATAAAGATACGAAGCTAAGGTGAAATGATAGCCAGGAAACATGTACAACTGAACACTGTCAGCTATGCAGCATCCCGAATTTAAAGTGGAACGTCACCCTAAAACAGAAGTTTCACTTTAACACCTCTTTCCCCCTTCCTCTCCCACTTTTGGATGGTTTTTTTTTTTTTTTTTGGCGGGGAGTGGGTACCTCGTTTTAGCAGGTACTTGCTTCGACTCCCGCTATAATCACCCAGGCAATTGGAGTGGAAGTCCTTACCCCCAGCCTGCAACCTTCTGGGTCACATCACAGATCCCAGGAGATTGCAGGACCACGCACAAAACACAGTGTGGTTTCCACATGAGCAATGGAAAGGATTCACAGCCAGCTTCCCTTAGTAAACATGCAGGCGCCGGGGATCTCAAGACCGGCCTAGATGAGGAGAGCACTGGATCCCTGGACAGGTAAGTGCCCCTTTTTAAAAAGTCTGTTTGTAGCTGGTGACTTTATTTATTTATTTTTGTTAAGACTGAAGATCTTCTTTAAGAACAGCATACATCATTCATTTTTTTTCTTATATCAGATCTAATAAATCACTTTCTGTTACAATTAAATCAGCATGAAAAATGTAATCTGTCACTTTTACAATATGTTTATAAATAAAAAGTATTATTTTCCTTTTGTAAAAAAAAAAATTCAATTTTTTCCTCCATTAGTGGTTAATTTAATTATACAGCTGTCAAACCATATGAATAGAGTTTCTGCTTTATTTATTTCCATTTTTCAAAAGCACTTTAAGAGCAATATGTAAAAAGTGCCCCATGAAATTAAGAGTTGGAATTTGCCACCCAGCTATAGAAAAACTTTGAGATTTTAAAATGTACACATTTGCAGATGCCAAGGGCAGTTAGAAAAGGCAAAATTCTTTACTATACATGTCATTTTTTAAAATCAGTAAACAGTCTGTGCTACATACTGTATAGTGCCCAAGGAAATCCAGGTTATGCACAGGCAGGACATACAAACTCAAAGCAAGTAGTATATGCTAAATAATTTATTGTGTTTTTGTTTTTTTTCATTTAAAAAACAATTTGTTAGTGGGAACCTTGATTTTGGTGTCCTTTGTGTGAACTGACCAGCCATTTTCTGTGCCTCTGGCTAGTTGTATATTGATTGAGCAGCTTGCCTTTACTCTTTTTGTGATTTACTCCAAGATCGATATTTAGACATTGTAAATGGAATCTCTGTGAAAATGTTATTTACTCAAGGATTAACATTTGGAAAATGAGCAGCTCACACTTCTTAAGGCCAGGATTTTGTTTTTAAGTAGTTTTTTTAAAGTAGTTTAAACTTTAAGCCCACCTAGAACTAAGAAACTGCCCCACTTAATCCAGTCTCCTAGGGGTCATTGCAGCCCTCCTCAGACTACACATTGAGCATTGTGGTCTTGTTGCTCAGGCTCCGATCTTCATTCATTTACAGGGTTTTTCATGTAGACTGAACAAGAGTTAGGGGTCATCAGATATATCATAAAGAGGCCTGCAGGCTATTGAGTTATCGCTTATGGATATCCTTACACTTGGAACATACTTTGCATGGAAGTAAGCTCTGGAAGGTGCCTACCATAAACAGAGAACCCTTATTTACCTTCTCACGCTCCTTCTCTCTTCTTGATGTACCATCACCAAAGTAGTATGCTTCCGGGCTGTTTGATACTATATAAATATATTTCAGCTTAGCAGTCTTTTAGCTATGGGATTGCTGTTGTAGATTTAGAATATGCTTTGAGGCATGATGGTCACCGGAGCCTGGTGTAAGGAATATTCAGTACATACATTAAAAGAAAAAATGTCACTGTTTTTCACTTCTTGAAGACTGGCGATATATTTCCCTCCTCATTGATGGCTGTCATGAATCTCCTTACTTATATACTGTTTATCTACAGAATAGCCTTTTCTCTGCATCACTTCAAATGCTGCAGCAGCACATTCAACATTTTGTCATTCACTCTTTGCTGTGCGCTGTGTTGAACTCTAGATTTGTTACTTTTCTCCTTTGCGGTGCTGCCCTGAGCCTTTCTTCATGTTCTTTTCCACTGATGCATGTAAATAACCGACACCAATAAATGACGGGCTTGCAGCCAGAAGCTTGACACAAGAATATGGCTTAATAACCAATGACAGAAAAGACAGGAAATTGGTAAAGCTCTGTCAGGTTGAAGGCTCCCTTAGGCAGTGTTTTGCAAAGTGCACTGGTTGGTTTGCCAGTACAGTTGCAAGCAGAGAGAAAAAAAACGAAATAGTATTAACCTATTAAATCATAGCACACTGAAAAAGACAGAGGAAAGAAATCTCCCTCTGCAAATCCTTATAGTTGGGTAAATCTCACACTGCTGTTCACAAATTGATTGAAAGTATTCTCCTAAGACAACCATTGTGCAATTCTTCAAATATGACATGTTCTTCATCCTGAATCTTAGCAACTGGAAATCATTATAATACCTGTATCTAGAGCTCCGCTTCAATAAAGGCTATCATTACTCTCTAGAATGTAAGCTGTCACCAGCTAAAATGTTATGATCTTCAGTTTAGGTGCTGGTCCTCACTGAACAACTGCTAAAGGAGAAAAAAAAAACTGATACCAAATAATTACTGGTAAGGCGAATGTAAGAAGGACTTCAATTACAAGGAAAGATTTATCTCCACTGAAAGCACAAGACCCTTATTTGCAACTTAACCCAATTAGATATAGAAGGGCAGCTCTAGGGTATGGTTCTCCCCCCACTAATTATCAATGTGTAATATATTTCTAATGAAGCAGATAAAAGGACAGCAATCAATAGTATTGCTTGTAGAGCTCATTTTAAAAATAGGTTGCTTTGAAACAGCCTGAAGATATCGAATGACCTGTTAACAGACAGCTACATTAACAAATCAAACAGGAGATGTGTTACATGTATTTTCTTAATCCTTCTGTTCCTCTGAGGAAAATTACCAGCTTAGTTTATTATCTATGATTTTAGGGTCATACTGCTTCACTTTCAAAAGATATCTGATATAGAGGGGTTACAAATACATATGAGGTACATTGTACAGAGTCTTACCGGTTTTCAAGCCTATGCCAAGGAAAGTGACACATATATTTATATTAAATTATCCATCGTCTTCTTTAGATTGCTGAAACAAAAAGGATGAAAAAAAAAATATTTGTCCTTATAAATATAATCCTAATTTTGCATCCTGCTATAGGGTCCTTTCCGATCAGGTCTTCCTATCTGTTTTTTAGGCGGGCATGATCGGACCTTGCAGTCTCCTCTATGGAGCAACACACGCCACCATCAGATCCTGCCTGCAAAATCCAGACGTATGGTGGTCCTTTTTTTCATCCATCTGGCGTATTGAAATGGATAGGATTGAATAAAAAAACGGACTGGCAGTTGGTTTTCACCCTATTTTCTCCATGGAGGAGAGCAGGACTGTGTCCGTGCCTGCTCGGCACAGTGGAGCGCACTGGACCTGTCATTCGCCTAATCAGCGGGGATCAGCAGAGCGATTCCTCGCTGAGCAAGTGGAATCCGCAAGATGGAGATGCCCATATGAAAGGGGCCATACATTGTTACTAAATAAACAGTCAGTCAGCTGGTATTAAGACAGCTTCTTCAAGCGCCTGACTGATGATTAACCACTTCCAGTCCAGGCCTATTCCGACATTCCTCTTCTACATGAAAAAACTAAAATTTTTGGCAATTTTTTAAATGCAAATTTCTTTAAAAAATACACTTTAATGCATTTTAATGGACAAAAACATACCTAATTGCTTGGTAAAATATTGAGTAAATATATACCAAACATGTCACATGTCACACTTTAAATTGCGTCTGCATGTGGAACCATTTTCCACACAACTGCCCCTTGCTGGCATTAGTCATGCCTATTTATGAGGTAAACTATGCCCCCTGCCAGCCCACCACTGGGGATTGGCTGAGGCCTCATAATATTCCAGGCAGCTCCTCCTAACCTCCATCCACTTGCTCTAGAACATTCTCTAGACCCATTGTTCTAGAAACAGGGAGAGGTACCAGAGGAGCTGTCAGGATGTCACTAAACCCTGACCCAGATTCCACAGCTCAGGCTTAGCCCTGAGCTAAAATAGAATTTACCTTTTTAAACTCTAACACTACTTCTAGCATACTCTAGAGGGTGCTACACTTACAAATGCATGGTGAAGTCACTGGTCTCAGGTTATACACAGAGATAAAACAAATCCTCCTACATATGTTGTGCCTGTATATCTGCAGCCATCCATCCTCTACAGCAGTGGTCTTTAAACTGCGGCCCTTTGCTTGCCTTTGCCTTTATTCTTGCGGTACTGTTCCTCCCTCTGACACCAACAAGGAGGCACCATTTCTTCCATTGACACCAACAGTGGGGAGCCATTCCTCTCACTGACGCTAATAATGGGGCATTTTTTCTTCCACTGACTCCAATGATGGGACACCACTCCCCCCACTAATAGCAATGATGCGGCCATTTTCCTCCTTCTGGCTATGTAATTTTTAAAACTCCCACTGACGCTGGGGCATTTTCTACTCACACTGGCTACTCCGGCCCCCCCAAAGTCTGAAGGACAGTAAACTGGCCCTTTGTTTAGAAAGCTTGAAGACCCCTGCTCTACTGCCTTGTAAAACTCAAAATTTACACAGAATCTATCAGCATCTCTCAGCAGCACAATGTAGGGGCGAGAATCTAAACTCACACACTGCACAGCTAAGGGAGAAGAACTCTGAGCCTGATTGGAGGGAATGGACACACCACTGTCCTCATCCTACACCATGGGTGTCAAACTGGTGGCCCTCCAGCTGTTGCCGAACTACAAGTCCCCTCATGCCTCTACCTGTTGTAACTGTCAGCCTTGAAATTGCCTCATGGGACTTGTAGTTCCACTGGAGGGCCGCCAGTTTGACACCTGTACACTACATGGAGCACAAGCACATTTGTGGCTGTCAATCACAGGCTATGTGCTAGAGCTTTCCTCCCCCACTTTTTTCTTTTAGTGTCATAAAAATCTGTAAGAAGTGACTCATGTAGATAACAGAAGAACAAGGCAGCAGAGAGAAATCACGCTCAGAGCTTTGAATAGACGCAAGTACACAGTACTTTATAGAAGGATGTGCTTTGTTAAGATTTTATGTCAGAGGCTTACAACCACTTTAATGTCCATCTGCTGCATATACAGCTATGTGTCTCTGTCTTGTTCTTTCTGAACTGTGACTGAGCTGTCACTGATAGCTCGCAATCAGCTACTAATCAGGCTTAAGATGACATCATCATGTACAGCCAATCACAGTGCTGCATGATCAATAGCCCCTTTTACCAGCCTTGATTTTCATGGCCCATTTAAAGCACCAGCTCCCACAACATAAAAGGATTAAGTGCCTACATAAGTGCTTTATTTTCAGCACCTTTCAATAACGTGCCAACAAATTCAAAACTTTATAAGCAGGGGATATTTATAAAAGCACTATTCCAAATACTTTGATAGAGGGGGGAAATCCCTAATATCCCCTCTATATATACAACTACCATCAATTACTGGAAATTTATTAATGATGATAATAAGAATTAGTATTATTAGCAATAGTAGTAGTAAATTAGTCAAGTCTCTCCCATGGGGGCACAAACAGTAATAAAGCATTTTTCTAAAGTAGAAAGAGTGAGGGGGCCTAGCTAGCACCAACATGGCAGCAAGCAGTATGCTGCCATGCATTAGTACCTAGAAAGAACATATGTATGCTATTCCGACGGCCGAAAACCAACACTAGGGCAGCTATTGGCTACTGGCTATGAACATCCTTATTCTAGTACAGTCGTACGACATCACGGTCAAATCCGTCGGACTTTGGTGTGATTGTGTGTAGACAAGTCCAATTCGATGGAAGTCCGTCGAAAAGTCAGTTGAAAGTCTGTCGAAAAGTCAGTCCATCGAAAGTCCGGTCGTGTGTACACAGCAAAAGGGGTAAAAGGGTATTCCTTGAAATCCAGATATCTTCAGCTAGCCTCTTTATGTAGTAAATAAAGTAATCTGGGATGGCAAAGTGTAGCAAATTTAGCAGAACTTTGGTTTACCCTTGTGATATACAGAGAGGTCCATAAATATTGTGCTTTAACTGCAGACTTTCAGCTTTAATTTGAGGGTATTTACATCCAAATCAGGTGAACGGTGTAGGAATTACAACAGTTTGTATATGTCCCAATATTTATGGACCTGGCTGTAACTTCCTTCTTTTGTAATCCTAAAGGTGTTATCCAATATGACTACTGGAATCAATAATGTGAACTGGGCATAGGTGTCTGCTTCTAGTGTTTGTTATAACATAGGATTTAACTTTTGTGGGACTACAAGTACCACCAGCTGAACTGTGTGAATGATGTCTAAAAGCAGTGTCCTTACTATAATATGGGCTATGCCCGCTCACCACTCCAGAACTCAGATGAAGTTGGCAGAGATGCAGATGATGAGAAGACTCCAGCCGGAACTCTCCCTCTGTATCTTGACTCAGGATAATGGCGTCCGCTGCGCCACGCTGCAGCCCACTGGAATCTGAATTGCAGCTCCCCGCTGTGTAGGCCGCAAAACATCAGTACTCTATATAGTACAAATACAGTGTACATACTGTGAACCAATGTAAAAAAACACAATGCAATATTAGTATGAGCTAAATATAGTACAGTGTGTGTAGTGCATATATGATATACAGAGGTATGAAAAATGTGAACAGAAATTCAACTATAAAACCAATAAAGTCCAAAAAGTTCAGATGGAATTAACACCACCAAGAAACCGTATATCAAAAGTCCACCAATGTTGTGGAAAATAATAGAGAAAAGTGAGAAAGCCACCACCCAGGGTCTTAGGGGGCTTACCAAAGGCATATGACTTGGAAAGACTTATGTCGACCAAGTCGCAAAGGCTGAGGGATCAACTGGATCACATAGGCAAGTAGAATAGCTATGTAGAGGCTTGGAGGCAACCAAAGTGAGCAGGAAAGCTGTTGGTGGTAAAGAAGCCGTCACCGAAGACATCGAGAGGCTTACCAGAGGTTGTTGACTTGAGAGGACTTACATCATCCAAGTCAAAAAGGCTTAGAGACCAACTGGTCAGAATGATGCGTCTTCTCAGATATCCTCAGTGACTTCCAAACCAAGATGGCAATTCAACATCCACAGTTATCCGTACAGCATAGAAAGTAATATTCCAATGGAAGACCACAAACGAATATTCGTATACCATGCGAGAAATGGATAATGGACTCACATAGCGTAATAACGTTTCTTGGTTGGTCATATGACTTCCTACTAGGATGACACTAGAACGTGTCATGTGCGGCAAAACAATAGGCGGAGCCAGGTATCATTAGTGTTCTACGTCGTGACGTCACTAAATACAACGGTGGCATCACAGCGCTTCATAGGAAGCAAACCAAGTCTCCTTATGAGGATGGTCACATGGCTCTCTCAACAAAAACAATAAAAATATCAACTGCGGCTTGGGTCGGTGTCAACTATCCACCACGATCTCTGCTAGTGAACAGATTGGTCAACTATAATTAAATCCCTGTGACCACCACCAAAGCCACAAAACCATATATTTTAATTTAAAAAAAAAATTATATTAATTTTTTTCAAAGAAATTTTTTTTAAATGTATTTATGGTTATTTAAAAAAAATTATTTATAAAAATAAATAAAAGAAATTTTCTAAATTTTTGCTTTTAATAATGTCATGATTATTTGGGCAGTTGATTATACTATTATGGTAATAATCTTCCATATATACTTTTATGTAATAATGACCCTTACTGGTTGTTGTCATCTAGTTGTTTAGGCTTATGAACTTTGGTCATTTTAGGTGCAGATTTGGATTTATATATATTTATAATTTAATTTACCTTTAAAAAGGTTTTTTGTTAAATTAATATATATATATATTTTTTTTTTTAATTAAAATATATGATAGGTTTTGTGGCTTTGGTGGTGGTCGCAGGGATTTAATTATAGTTGACCAATCTGTTCACTGGCAGAGATCGCGGCGGATAGTTGACACCGACCCAAGCCGCAGTTGATATTTTTATTGTTTTTGTTGAGAGAGCCATGTGACCATTCTCATAAGGTAGCTTGGTTTGCTTCCTATGAAGCGCCGTGACGCCGCCGTTGTATTTAGTGACATCACGACGTACGGCACTAATGATACCCGGCTCTGCCTATTGTTGTGCCGCGCATGACACGTTCTAGTGTCATCCTAGTAGGAAGTCATATGACCAGCCTCAGACTGAGGCTTGGTCTACTTCCTATGGAATGCCTTGACGCAGCAGCACTAGTGCGGCATTGCAACGTCACGATGTATGGGAAGAACGAGGCTTGGCTCTGTTTATCACAGGCAGCCTCTCATGACACAATATGAAAACGAGGCTTGGTCCCGTTTTTTTACTTCCTGCAGCCAGCTCTCTTTTTTTATTTTTTTATTTTTATTATTAAGTCAATTTAAATATATTATTTTTCTTGTGGGATCAATATTACTTTGGACTTTTATACACATAATGGCCAACTCAAATTTAAGGTTTATCTAACCGGAAATGATGCAATTTAGTTACACTTCTGATATTATGACACTTCCATAAGGGGTCATTAGTTCTTTATATAGCGGTGAGGTGGGGGGGTCCACACCCCAGATGACAGCCGTTTAGCAGAAACGCATTGGGTGGACCCTTCACTATTACCGCTACTCAATTTTTGTGCTTTTGATGATCTTCTAATATGTGAGTCTATTTTGATATTTTATAATAAAAAACTGTTTTTACGTTATTACGCTATGTGAGTCCTTTTATCAATTTCTCGCATGGTATGCGAATATTCGTTTGTGGTCTTCCATTGGAATATTACTTTCTATGCTGTACGGATAACTGTGGATGTTGAATTGCCATATTGGTTTGGAAGTCACTGAGGATATCTAAGAAGACGTATCATTCTGACCAGTTGGTATCTAAGCCTTTTTGACTTGGATGACTTAAGTCCTCTCAAGTCAACAACCTCTGGTAAGCCTCTCGATGTCTTCGGTGACGGCTTCTTTACCACCAACAGCTTTCCTGCTCACTTTGGTTGCCTCCAAGCCTCTACATAGCTATTCTACTTGCCTATTTGATCCAGTTCATCCCTCAGCCTTTGCGATTTGGTCGACATAAGTCTTTCCAAGTCATATGCCTTTGGTAAGCCCCCAAAGACCCTGGGTGGTGGCTTTCTCACTTTTCTTTATTAAATTTCAACAACATTGGTGGACTTTTGATATATGGTTTCTTGGTGGTGTTAATTCCATCTGAACTTTTTGGACTTTATTGGTTTTATAGTTGAATTTCTGTTCACATTTTTCATACCTCTGTATATCATATATGCACTACACACATGGTACTATATTTAGCTCATACTAATATTACATTGTGGTTTTTTACAATGGTTCACAGTATGTACACTGTATTTGTACTATATAGAGTACATCATAGTTTTTTATATTAAATTGTATGTTATTATTTACACTTGATTTGTGTTCAAAACACTATTCACTCAATTTTCTAAGTTTATAGCGCTACACTTTTTTGTACACCGCCAGGATGCTATTTCTTCCACCTGTATTAGGTTCCAGGCACAGGAAGTCAATACAAATCAACTCTAAAGGCTATTGGCTCTGCAAATGTCCCATGGAAGCAGCCATAACTGGTAATGTCTTATGTTGAATACATGCTAAACAGGAGTCACAATAACTCTCTATCTCTCCTCTCATATTAGGCCAGTAAAACCTATCTCTGATTAGCCGGAAAGTCCTTTCTGTTCCTAAATGCCCATGATCATCATGCAAAGGGGTCAAAATGGTTACATAATGTTTCTCAGGAAGAAATAACTGCTATTTCTCTTCTCCGTCTTCTGAAGGACCTCTCCTATACAACACTCCATCCTTTAACTACAATCTGTTCCATTCTCTATGTAGAACCCTCAATCCATTCACAGGGCTTTTCAGCAGTAATCTAGGGTCCTGCTTGTTCAGGGCTTGAATAGCCAGATGGCATTGAAGATCCTGATGTCAGAAACCATGAAGTATAGTTAACCACCTCCCATCCTCGCTATAGCCGAAAGACAGCTACAGCAAGGACCTAATTTGCTGGGAGGGTGTCCATAGACGTCTTCCCGTGTTCGAGCAGCCTGCTCGGCCCCGCAGGGCACGTGCGGCGCGCTGTGTGATCAGCGAGTCTACGAGACTCGGCTGATCACAGATCGGAGTATGGGGTTGGGTCCGACCCCTTACCATGTGATCAGCTGTCAGCCAATGACAGCTGATCATGTGACGTAAACAGAGCCGGTAATCAGCTATTTTTCTCCTCATGCTGGTAGCGCAAGGAGAAGAAAAAAGGCGATCACTGGCGGCTGTAAGAGGAACATCAGTCCCGATCGTGGAGAGCCTCTGCAGAGGCTTCTGTGCCCACCAGCACCACCTACCAGTGCCCACCAGTGCCACCAACCAGTGCCCACAGTACCACCCATCAGTGCCCACAGTGTCACCTATCAGTGCCCACAGTGTCACCTATCAGTGCCCACAGTGCCACCTATAAATGTCACCAATCAGTGCCTCATCACCAGTGCTGCCTATCAATACCACCTACCAGTGCCCATCAGTGCCACCTACCAGTGCCCATCAGTGACATCTATCCGTGCCACCCATCAGAGCCACTCATCAGTGCCACCCATCAGTGCCACCCATCAGTACCACCCATCAGTGCCACCCATCAATGCCTTCTTTATCAATGCCTATCAGTGTCGCCTTATCTGTGCATATCAGTGTCGCCTTATCTGTGCCTATCAGTGCAGCCCATCAGTGCCCATCAGTGCAGTCCATCAGTGCAGCCTCATCAGCAAATATCATTGAAGGAGAAAAATTACCCGTTTGCAAAATTTTATAACCAACTAGGAAAACTTTTTTTTTTTCAAAAATTTCTGTCTCATTTTGTTTGTTTAGCAAAAAATAAAAACCCAAGTGGTGATAAATACCACCAAAAGAAAACGCCATTTGTGTGAAAAAAAAATGATAAAAATGTCATTAGAGTACAGTCTAGCATGACCGCGCAATTGTCATTCAAAGTGTGACAGTGCTGAAAGCTAAAAATTGGTCTGGGCAGAAGGGGGGTTTAAGTGGCGAGTAAGCAAGTGGTTAAATCACACGTATTTAATAATAAAAGTAAATAGAACAAACGTAGTCAAAACAGCCAAAGTTTGGTAACCGGAACGGATAGTCAGTCAAGCCAGAAAGTCAGGAAGCGAGGAATCAGTGTAGTAGAACAGCAAGCAGGATCTGGAGCCAGAAGGAACATCAGCCAAGCAAGTCTTTAACAGGAAGGCAGGAGAGAATCTCTGTGATGTTGACCAGGAGAAGGCAGAGATCATCTGGGCTGGACGGCTTAAGTAAGCAGGACTGACGAGCAGGATATCAAGGACAGGTGAGTCATTGTGGAGAGATAGGAGCTGGCACTTAACCAAAGGCTGAGCGGCCAGCTCAGAGAAGGAAGGGCTGAGCTCAGTCCTGACAGTACCCCCTCCTCAACCACCCCTCCCCCTCGGAGGACCACCAGGCTTGAGGGGAAAACATTTATGGAAATCACAGAGGAGGACAGGGGCATGTACGGTCGAGGATGAGACCCAAGAGCGTTCCTCCGGACCATACCCTTTCCAATGCACCAGGTACTGTATGAGCCCACGGAACCTACAGGAGTCAATAATGTACTGTACTTCATGTGCCTCATGGTTCTCAACCTGTACAGTGTGAGGACGTGGCACCGAGGTGGTAAAGCGGTTGTAGACCAAAGGTTTTAATAAGGAGACATGGAATACATTTGAGATACGCATATTAGAAGGAAGGTCTAAAGCGTAAGCCACTGGGTTAATCCTGCGGAAAATACAGAAAGGCTCAATAAACTAAGGTGCCAACTTCAGAGAAGGAACACGGAGTCAGAGGTTGCGAGATGACAGCCAGACCCTGTCCCCAACCTACTAGGAAGGCATAGGATATGGGTTGTAGGAGACCCACTGGAAGGTGTCGTGGAGTCTTATTCTGAGCACACATGGAACAAACAGCTACGAAGGCGGCTACATCAGCAAGTAGACTAGGCCACCAGAATTGTTGAGAAATGGCTCAAAAGAGTTGATTCTTCCCAGGGTGGCCAGCAGCCTTGGGAGAATGGTAAGTCTGGAGCACGGCAGTATGGAGACTCTCAGAGACAAAGCAGTGGTCACAAGGTTTCTTAGGAGGAGCATGTACCTGAGTGGCAAATATTTTGTCACCCAAAGAGGAAGTGAGACTGGTGTGAACTGTAGCCAAAATACAATCAGGAGGAATCTCAGGAACCGGAACCGACTCCATCTTGGAAGTGGAGGAAAATTGTCGCGACAAAGCGTTAGCCCTTACATTCTTAGTACCGGGTAAGAATGAGACAATGTAATTGAAACTTGACAAGAAAAGAGCCCATCGCGCCCTTCTGGGAGAGAAGCGTTTAGCCTCAGACAAGAATGTGAGATTCTTATGGTCAGTCAGAATAAAAACCAGCACAGTGGTACCTTCGAGGAGATGCCTGCAATCCTTAAAGTGGAGTTCCAACCCAAAAAAAAAAATTAGTAACGTGTTTAAAAAAAATGGAAAAAAAACATTTGGAGAAAAATTCTTTTTTTACTCACCTCTAAATGCCTGTTGCTAGGGAGTCCCTCGTAGTCTGCCTTCTTCAGTGCCTGGGCTCCTGATATCACTTCCCTCGGCGCAGGAAGGGAGATCGCCTCTCTCCCCTCCCTCTTGTCAATCATCTGGGACACGTGACCGGTCCCAGATGATTGCGGGGCCAGTGACAGCGCACGGCGCGGCTCGCGTATGCGCAGTGGGTGCCTGGCTGTGAAGCCACAGCCTGGTGCCCACAGTCAGAATGCTGGCGCGGCCGAGCGGAGGGGGGACGAGCGTGGCTTTGATCCCCCGCATTGCTGGACCCTGGGACAGGTAAGTGTCCAATTAAGAGTCAACAGCTGCAGTATTTGTAGCTGCTGACTTTTATTTTTTATTTTTTTTTAAATGGGAACCCCTCTTTAAGGGCTAAAATCGTAGCTAACAACTTTCTGTCCCTAATCTCGTAATTGCATTCCGTAGGTGACAATTTCTTGGAAAAGTAGCCACAAGCATGCATAGCGCTTTCAGAGGTAGGACGTTGAGACAGAAGGGTGCCAACTCCAGTTTCAGAAGCATCAACCTCAAGGATAAAGTGTAACGTAGAATCAGGATGTTCCAACACAGGAGCAGAAACAAAGGCAGCCTTGAGACTCTCAAAGGCCTTAACGTGCTCCGGAGACCAACTCTGGGTTACCGTCCTTTCTGGTTATATCAGTTAGGGGCTATACCAGAACAAATATACCAGAGACAATAAGTTACGAATAAACTTCCGATAATAATTGGCAAAGCCAAGAAATCATTGCGTAACCCCACTGTAGGACTGCTAAAAGTTTCTTTGGGTCCATCGAAAAACCAGCAGTGGAAATTACATAACCCAGGAATTTAACCTGTTCACGATGGAACTCGCACTTCTCCAATTTAAAATACAGATTGTTTTCTCTCAGCCTCTGAAGCACACAACAGACATCTGTGTGTTGCCTCTCTAGGGACTAAGAAAATATGAGGATATCGTTGAGATAAATCACCACACATAGCTGCAACAAATCTCGGAGGACATCATTCACAAATTCCTGGAAAACTGCCAGAGCATTGCAAAGGCCAAATGGCATTACGAGGTACTCATAATGCTCTGGTATTAAAGGCAGTTTTCCATTCATCGCCCTCCTTGATCCTCACAAGATTGTATGCCCCTCTCAAATCAAGCTTCGTGAAAACCGTTGCTTCCTTGAGGCGGTCAAATAACTCCGTAATCAACTAAATAGGATAAGCATTCTTAACCGTGAAATGATTGAGACCCTTATAATCAATACAAGACCTCAGTTCACCACTCTTCTTCTTCACAAAGAAGAAACCAGCACCAGCAGGAGATGAGGACTTTTGGATGAATCCTCGAGAAAGTGTGTCTGCAACATACTCCTCCATGTCCTTGTCCTCAGACCAACAAAGGGTAAACCAGGGGGTATGGCACCAGGTTGAAGGTCAATTGTGCATTCATACGACCGGTGTGGAGGCAAACTACCGGCTTGACCTTTGTCAAAGACACCACTAAAATCGTGGTACTCCTCCGGTGTCTTGCCGAGAACGTTCCCTCGGCGGATAAGTTCCCCCCTGTACTGCGCAGGCGCATCGCCTGTGCAGTACGAACTACTATCAGCCGCCGGAGATAGCCGAAGCACAAAATCTACAATCAGCTGTACACGGCGCCTGAGCCCTGGGTCTAGGTTCCTCCCCCACCATCCAAGTGGACCTAGAGGGGGAATAAAAAAGAGCCGAGCGAAGCGAGGACGTGCCGGAAGCATGGCGAGTGAAGCGAGCCCGCGAGGGGCCCTCTTACAGGTGCCGTGTACAGCTGATTTTCCCCTATTCATCTTCGGCTATTTCCGCCGGATCCTTATACGCCGAGCGGAACTTTCTCGGCAGAACACCGGCAGGGAGGAGAGTGAAGGGGTGCACAGGACCTTAGCCACATTCTGAAAACATGTCTTGCTGCATTTTGGCGACCAGGAAAGAGCTTCAGCATAAAGCCAATCAAAAAAGGGGTTGTGCCTCTGCAGCTAAGGATAACCAATAACCACCGGAAACTTAGGTGAGGAAATGACTTAAAATTGGATTTCATCTCATGGTGAAGATCCCCTACGGCCATGGACAATGGATCAGTCTCATGAGTCACAGGGAGGCTGTGGATGTCTCCTGTCAAGAGCCTCAATGGCAAGTGGAGTGGCACGCAGCATCAATGAACAGGTCTGCAGCCCCAGAGTCAATTAGAACCTGTATCTTGACGGAAGACTCAGCCCAAGAAAGGTTAATTGGAACCAGGGGCTTATCCTTCTGGATAACTGGGGACAAAACAACGCCACCTAAGGCCTGTCCGTGTCAGGACCTCAAGGTTTGGGCCTTCCCTGGATGGGTAGGACAAGACTTCAAAAAGTGACCTGCCTGGCCACAATAAAGGCACAATCTCTCCCCCCTCCTAAGTGTTCTCTCATCCGCAGAGAGACGTGTAAAGCTCAAGTGCATGGGTTCATCTTCACTGACTGAGTCTGTACCAGGAGGCATGGAAGGTGAGGGAGTTAAGGGTGGGACTGCAAAGCTCGGAGACAAATATACGCTAAAAGAGTCTTTCTCTGAGTCTGGAGTCAGTGAGGATGGCAAATGTGATCAACTTCTCCAGCTCAGTGAGTATATCTTGGGCTGATATATCATCTTTGGTGGTATCCAAGAGACCATGAGAAAAAGCAGCCAGGAGGGCCTCATTGTTCCAAGCAACCTCTGCTGCCAGAGTATGGAATTCAATGGCGTAATTGGCAACAGTTTTTGTACTCTGTTTGATGGACATAAAGCACTTGGCAGCAGAAGTGGAGCGTGTGAAAACGTCAAATACCCTTTTAAAAGAAGCCACAAACTCTGGGTAACTCAGGACAATGGGTTTTTGCATCTCCCATAGAGGGTTTGCCCAGGCCATGGCTCTCTCAGAAAGCAAAGATATCACAAAACCTACTTTGCTTCTGTCCGTGGGAAATGCCCGGGGCAGCATTTCATAGTATATCTCAACCTGGTTGAGAAACCCTCTGCAATGGACTGGATCACCCCCAAATTGCTCTGGAAGTGGAGCAGAACCAGGCATACCTCTTATAGAGGTAATACTTGAGGCGGGTGCCTGCACAGTGACTGGAGCAGCAGCAGGGACGGCCTGCAACACAGGTTGTACCGGAGTAGCCACAGTGGGAGATTCCAGGTGAGCCGTGCGACTCTGGAGCATCTGTAAGGCCATGGCAAACTGATCCATGCGGTGATCCTGCTCATCCAATCTGGAAAAAATATTACCAACAAGTGGATTTACTGCATCTTTTGATTTCATGACCTTCGCCTACTGTCAGAAACCATGAATCAGACCGAGACAGAAGTACACTTAAATCACACTTGTTTAATAATAAAAGTTAAATAGAACAAACGTAGTCAAAACATAGCCAAAGTTTGGTAACCGGAACGGATAGTCAGACAAGCCAGAAAGTCAGGAAGCCAGGAATCAGCGTAGTGGAACAGCAAGCAGGATCTGGAGCCAGAAGGAACCTCAGCCAAGCAAGTCTTTAACAGGCACGCAGGAGAGAATCCCTGTGATGTTGACCAGGCGAAGGCAGAGATCATCTGGGCTGGACGGCTTAAGTAAGCAGGACTGACGAGCAGGATATCATCAACAGGTGAGTCATTGTGGAGAGATAGGAGCTGGCAATAAACCTACAGCTGAGCAGCCAGCTCAGAGAAGGAAGGGCTGGGTCCAGCCCTGACACCTGATCCTGGTCCCTTTTTAAATCTCTTTTAGACAGCTGAGGTAGGCCCTCACCTCGGACTTGCGCAAGCCCACAGTAGTGCCTGGGTACCCTCGAGGGGTGAACTCCGATAGACTCAGCAGCAACACCTCCTTTCATCTTCTGGGCCATGCCTTGACACAAGGCCCGCACACCTTCTGCAGTCACATAGATCCAATCCCCTAGCTCTTCTTCCCTCCTATGAGGCCTGCGAGACAAGGCAACTGCATCTCAATTTCCTGCCTCAGGTCGGTACTTTAAACTGAACTTGAACCCAGCCAAGGCTTCCAGCCATTTGTGCCCTGTCGCATCCTATTTGGCTGATGTCAGAAGGTAGGTTAAGGGATTATTATCCGACTTTACCACAAACTCAGGTCCATATAACGAAACCTTTAGTATATCTACCACTGTCCACTTTAGCACCAGTAACTCCAGCTTGTGAACAGGTTAGTTCCTTTCAAGTGGGGTAAGGCTACGACTCACATAAGCCACAGGTCTGAGACCACCATCCTGTTCTTGATAGAGAACTCCTCCCAGGCCCTCTCTACTGGTGTCCACATGAAGTTCATAATGAAAAGAGGGATTTTGGCTTTGTTAGTTGACAAAAACTGCCTGTTGATCTCATCCCCATATACATGTAGTAAAGACAATTTTTCTCAGAAAGATGGGACTTTAAATGGATCACAGACAGGAAATTGGTAGAAAAAATTATTTAAATTTTATTACATAGATAGACAATTCATGATGAAACACGTGATGCAAAGCATTGGATAAAACAAAAACATATACGTGAAGACTAGGGATGAGCCGAACACCCCCTGGTTCCGTTCACAGCAGAACATGCGAACAGGCAAAAAATTTGTTCGAACACGCGAACATCGTTAAAGTCTATGGGACACGAACATGAATAATCAAAAGTTTTCATTTTAAAGGCTTATATGCAAGTTATTGTCATAAAAAGTGTTTGGGGACCTGGGTCCTGCCCCAGGGGACATGTATCAATGCAAAAAAAAAAAGTTTTAAAAACAGACATTTTTTCGAGAGCAGTGATATTAATAATGCTTAAAGTGAAACAATAAAAGTGAAATATTCCTTTAAATTTCGTACCGGAGGGTGTCTACAGTATGCCTGTAACATGGTGCATTTTTCCCATGTTTAGAACAGTCTCTGCACAAAATGACATTTCTAAAGGAAAAAAGTCATTTAAAAGTACTCGCGGCTATAATGAATTGTCGGTGCTGGCAATACAGATAAAAGAAGTCATTGAAAAAAATGGCACGGGATTCCCCCCAGTCCATTACCAGGCCCTTTGGGTCTGGTATGAAAATTAAAGGGAACCACGAACCAAAAAAAAAAAATTGTGTGGGGGTCCCCCCAAATTCCATACCAGGCCCTTCAGGTCTGGTATGGATATTGAGGGGAACCCCACGCCAAAATTAAAAAAAAAATGGTGTGGGGGTTCCCCTCAAAATCCATACCAGAACTGAAGGGTCTGGTATGGATTTTAAGGGGAACCCTGCGGCAAAATTTATTGATTTAAAATCAATACCAGACCCTTATCCGAGCATGCAACCTGGCAGGCCACAGTAAAAGAGGGGGGACGAGAGAGCGCCCCCCCCCTCCTGAACCGTACCAGGCCACATGCCCTCAACATGGGGAGGGTGCTTTGGGGTAGCCCCCCTTGCCCGTAGGTTGTGGGGGGTCTGCAGGCGGGGGCTTATCTGAATCTGGAAGCCCCCTTTAACAAGGAGACCCCTGGATCCCAGCCTCCCCCTGTGTGAAATGGTAACGGGGTACAAATTTACGCCTACCATTTCACAAAAAAAGTGTCAAAATGGTACAAATGACAAGACAGGGCTTGGGACAAGTCCTTTATTAAAAATAAATACGGTAAATAAAAATGTCCCACAAAGTCCATTTATCTTCTCTCGCTCCGCCGAAGGACTGAAAAAGAAAAAAAAAACCAAAGTGATGCATCTTCGCTTTGACAGTTCTTTTATAACTGAGGGCGGGGCTACACAGTGATGTTCCCGGGTGACCCCGCCCCCCTCCGACGCATGGGGACTTCCCTATGGCTTTCCCGGGGCACCCGTTTACGAAATTTACGTTTACCCATTTTCTAAATTTAAAGGAATATTTCACTTTTATTGTTTCATTTTAAGCATTATTAAAATCACTGCTCCCGAAAAATAGTCTGTTTTTAAAACTTTTTTTTGCATTGATACATGTCCCCTGGGGCAGGACCCAGGTCCCCAAACACTTTTTATGACAATAACTTGCATATAAGCCTTTAAAATTAGCACTTTTGATTATTCATGTTCGTGTCCCATAGGCTTTAATGGTGTTTGCGTGTTCGAACAAATTTTTTGCCTGTTCGCATGTTCTGCTGCGAACCGAACCGGGGGGGTGTTCGGCTCATCCCTACTCTTAACTGAATCATCACATCTGTGTTGCTGAAACGCTCCTATCGGCGGTCAGTATTATTACATGTAAACCTGTTGTAAATCTTGTTGTTTTACATGACTATGTCTTATCATTATATACATGTAGCACTGACCCCCGAAGGAGCTGCTGATTTATTTGGGCCTGTGCTCTGCTTTGTTTCCCCCTTGAATATCTCAGTCCCCCTGACACAGCTGTGGTGTAATAGTGTGCAGTCAAAATGAAATCATAAGGCAAGTTCAAAATACTCAATATAATATACCTGTCTGTAGTTACCTTACCCTGCTCTTGGCTGGTGATGAAGAGAAAAACAACACTCACACAGTTGTACTTGAATAATAACCATATTTACTGTAGTTGTATTAGAAGGGTTGAACTACAATGGTTGTACTGTCAGACCAACATAGTCTGACAGTCAACTGAACTTTATATTACAAAAATACAATACAGGTATAAAATGTCTGAAATAATATGAGTGGTGTATCAAAGTAAATAGGATAACCATCAGAGTGAATTTATCTCACTATGAACACTATCCTATTTCCTGCGCGCTTTATTACTACACTAAATCAAAGACTAACTTATAAAGTGTAGTACAACAATTAGAGAGCTCCCTCACTTTGATATCACACTACCCCAATATAGTAAAGGGAAACAAGGCCTTGTATTTTACTAAGCAGTCCTTCTTTTCTTCTTTTCTTCTGCTAGCAAAACAGAGTAGGTTTGTAATCCAAAGGGTTAATGACTCCTGACCAAAGTAGACTGAAATGTGAAAGTAAAGTTCTGGTGCAGCAGCACTATAACTAACTTTGATGCCAGGGACTCAGTACCAAACCCTCAATGAGGTGCAGGCCCGAAGCCTGATATTAACTCAGTCTTAATCCTCCTGAGTTAGCTTGTGGAAATATGGGTCCCAGCAGCTCTGTCTTGTGCAGGCGTATGTATGAAAGTTCATCAAGAAACTTTTGGGCAACAGCCCTCTCACCCAACCAGGACAGTGTTGTCAGAAGACTCTGCTCTGATGTACAGGGTTCTGTCCCTGGCTCTCAAGTTCTCAGTCTGTTCACTTTGGCCACGCCGTCATCACTGTATGTCATCAGCTGTATCACCTCACAGATGACCAGGAGTCCTCGGTTACCTCCTTCAAGGGTCTCTGGAACGATCACACTGCTGCTCCAGCACGCTGTGATGTAAGGCCGGATCAAAGACTGCTCACAGACCACCGGAAGTCCTCGGTTACCTCCTTCATGGGTCTCTGGAACGATCACTCTGCTGCTTCAACACGCTGTGATCTAAGGCAGGATCACTGGCTGCTGTTCCACTCCGCACAGGGTAAGCTGCAACTCTGCGGGACACACACACCCACAGAGTCCTGCTGGCAGGCCATGCATCCCAGGAACAAGAGAGCTAAGATGGCCGCAACTCTGCCTTTTTATAGTCTTCCCACAATGCAGTTCTGTTCCCTGAGATTTGTGGGAGTTACTGAGCATTGTGGGTAGGTCAAGTTAATGTCTAGATGTAAACAAACAAAATACTTCCATGTCAACTTCTGAACAGTAATAGAAAAAATAAAGATGCAGTCCTTGTATATTTTGGCTACTAGATGGCGCCAGAAGATAAGATATAACATAACCTTAAGTTATACATAAAAAATGTGTCCCGCTACATAGATGGGGCGCCCGGGCGCTGCCCCCCCCCTGCCTCCTGTAGTCACAAAAAAAATAAAAATGTTTTCAACACGGCCCCTTTAAGAAAAAAAAAAAGATGTCCTTTAACTAAGTGCACTGTGTCCGAGCGCCGGACACAGTGCACTATGGGAAGTGCCACGTCAATTCAATCACAAGATTGCAGACATGGCGCTTCATTTGCGGGCTTTTAACCCGCCTTGTGGCACAATCGAAATCGCTGATCGGCTTCCCCCCATAGTATACTACGGGCAGGAGCTGTTTTGTTTTAGTGAGGATGAGGCAGGAGAGGAGAGGAGCGGAGCGGAGCGGAGCATGCTAGGATTGATGTGCACACCACGTGACTCAGACCAGGAAGCAGAGTGAGTGTACAGGTCCTAGTCGAGGGATAGAGGAGCTGCCTGTGTGTTGGACGGTGAGGAGCGGACTGACATCATACAGAGGACAGTATGTGCAGGTAGGACCAGAGACTGATCAGCTTAGTTGTATATAAAAAGGGATTGTGTAATGATAAATGTAAATAAAGAACTCTGGAGAAAGGGATTAATTTTAACTCAACCTGTCTACACACAGTACTGTATGAGATTACTTGTGCATGTGTTTGTTTTTTTTATTTCCTTTTTTTTTAATCTTATAGATGTAGCGCTGGTAGATTTTTAATCTACTGCTGATAGGTAAATTTAGTGGGATACTTGTTAGGTGAAGTTAGATTTGCCTCTGTTCCAGCTTGGCTGAGTTGCGTGTAGTTTCACACTGCGCCGATGGGTGTCGTTACCATGGGCCAGTGTTGAAAAGGCAACGTGTTGAAGCGTATGAGTGCTCCTCTGTCCCGGGGACAATTCGGTGGAGGTGGTCCTCCGAGTTGCATTCTGGGAAAGGGTATTTATGGACAGACGCCTTGTTAAGGGGTTTCATTTTCAGCCACCTGCTGGCCCTCCTGGCCGACAGGTATGCGTTAGGAGTACCACCTCGTGGTCCTCTGATCTGGAGGCCCACATCGCTGCGGCGTGTGGGCCCAGAAACCTGTCTGGGGCCTGCCACAGTGGCAGAGGAATGGTCCTGGGCTGTCTATCCTGTGTGAAGAAGCTGGACAACTGAGGAGATCCCAGGGGAGGACCCGTCATGGAAGGATCATGCAGAGTGCTGGTCTGGAGAGGGGCCTGGTGACTCAGTTGGAGGACATATCCTGAAGTAATCTTACTGCATAGTACTGCTGGGTTGGCTTAAAGGTTCAAATGCTGTGTCTGAAATTCACCGTAAACCATTACATCCTGTGGCAGAGGATTGTACGGGTTTTGCTCCAAACAAGTCTGTGGCAGAGACTTTTGTTCGTGCTGTGTACTGGCTGCTATGCGAGTGAGAGAAACCTATCCAGGCGGGCAAAGATTGAATCCCACAAGGGGAGTATATTCAGCTACAAGCGTTAAATTTATAATGATGTACTAAAGAATACTAAGACAAGGTATTTGAGCTTCCCTGCAATTTTCCTTCTACGTCTTTCACTACTTCTGTTACTAACTGTTCATTACAGCATTGGAAAAAGATACTCAAGTGTCTGGTGCCTACATTGTTTGGAGGTAAACTCAATGGGACCCTAGACCCGGTGCCGGTGAAATAGAGGTGGGGGAAGTGAAGGTAACAGCCGCTTTAAACCAGCAGCTCCACCGAGAGTTAGTGCTACATAGAAATTTTACGTTTTGAAAAAACATGCCTGTGCACATATAGTTGTGCATGAGGCTGCATTAGATGGGCACAGTGGCTGCGTTTGGCACAGTGGGTGCATTTGGCATAGTGGCTGCCTTTGGCACAGTGGCTGTGTTTGATGGTACAGTGGCGGCAATTGATGGGCACAGTGGCTGCGTTTGATGGCACAGTTGCTGCGTTTGATGGGCACAATGGCTGCGTTTGATGGGCACGGTGGCTGCGTTTGGCACAGTGGCTGCGTTTGGCACAGTGGCTATGTTTGATGGTACAGTGGCGGCAATTGATGGGCACAGTGGCTGCGTTTGATGGGCACAGAATTTTTCAGTTTGTTTGCACACCCCCCAAAATTTTGAGCACCAGCCACCACTGTGTTTGTGATGATAGTTATTTTATCACCATAGATCCAACTTCCAGCTTTGAAAACAATAAGCCCGTTCAGTCCCTGAAGAAGATAAAAACCATGTGTGTTTTTTTTCGAAACGCGTTGGACGGTCTTTCGTTTTGACAGCTTTTAGGCTTTGGTTCTTAGTTGATCTTTTAATTCTTTGTTTTCACGTATATGTTTTGGTTTTATCCAATGCTTTGTATCATGTTTTTCATCATGAATTATCTATATAATAACATTTAAATATTTTTTACTACCAATTTCCTCTCTGTGATCCATTTAAAGTCCCATCTTTCTGAGGAAAATTGTCTTTACTACATGAAGTTCATAAGGCTTGCCAGGATCAGCATAAGTCAAGAGCGGGGCTTCAGTGGGACTCTTCTTTAACTGCCATAATGCTCTTTTACGCTAAGGAGTCCATTGATCCTGTACTGACTCTGCTTTCCTGCGACCATCAGACTTCTTTGCCTTGACTCCATCCTCTCCCTCTCCCGTGGCCACTTGTAACAGTTCATTAAGGGGCCGAGCAATCTTGGCGAAGTTTCCCACAAACCGCTGATAAAAAGAACAGAACCCCAAGAAAGATCTTAGTTCAGTCACAGTCCTTGGCCTGGGCCATGTGGTAACAGCCTCCAACTTCTGCGTGTCCGTGGCAACCCCTCCAGCAGAGGCAACATGACCCAGATACGTGACAGAGGTTCTGTAGAACTGACATTTCTCCAAAGACAGCTTCAATCCTTCTTCATGGAGTTGTGAGAAAACCTTTTCTAACCAAGCTTCATGTTCGTTTAATGTTCTTCCAAACACAATAATGTAGTCCAGATACACTAATACTTCTACTAGGTTCATGTCTCCTACCGTTCACTCCATCAATCACTGGAAGGTCGCTGGGGCCCCTGACAATCCTTGAGGCATTCGGCTGAACTAGAATGCCAAAGGGCAAATGAATGTAGTTTTTTCTCGATCTTCTGGATGCATGGGGATCTGATAGTACCCACTCTTCAAGTCGAGTACACTGAACCATTTGGCTCCAGTAAGACACTGGAGAGCATCTTCAATGCGGGGAGTTGTGTACTGATCAGGGATGGTGCTCCGATTTAGGGTCCGGTAGTCAATACACATGTGTAGTGATCCATTCTTCTTCCGCACCACCACAATAGGGGACGCATATGGGCTCCTGGACTCCTGAATGACCCCTGACCTTTTCAATTCAGCCAACTGCTCTCGAAGGTCTTCCAGGTCACTGAGGGGTATCCTCCTAGCTCGTTCTCGAAAAGTCTTATCCTCCTGCAAAAAAATTTGGTGCTGAGCACTCTTAGCACATCCTACATCAAAATCATGCTTCAAAAAATCTTCTCCCATCTCATTAATTGTGACATCATTCTTTGCTGCATACAGGGGGTAAAACTTCAGCACAACGCTGGAACTCCTTCCGCATCTGCTGACAATCCTCTTGACCAGTGGTCTCTTCAGGAAATACAGGGGCACTCACTTGCCCCACCAACATGCATGCCCCCAACGTAATTGGATGGTCTGTAACATTCTGAAGACTAATTGCCACTTTTTTCCCAGTTCTGGACAGGTCCCTGGTGGGGACCAATTCAGGAATCATCTTTATTCCAACAGCCATAGCTTGTTCATCAGTTTCTAACACAACAAAGGGGCCGGTTGGTCCCAGGTCAGCTTGACTGTGGCTTTCCCACGAGTGACTTGTCCTGGCTGCAACACTCTCTCCCTGGCTTCTAACTTCCACAAGCGTCCCACCCCCTCAACAGGGGCATCCTTCTGTCTTGCCACACGCCGACAGGCCTTCAGTAAGTGCAGAAGTTCACCGCTCCAGGACACGCCTTCAGTAACTGAGGGTGGATCTTGTTTGGGATGGAACCATCTTCTTCCAATACCGATGACAACAGTCTCCTTACAAGGTCGGTGTTTGTCCCAATCAGTATGGAATTCCGTCCAGCCCCGGGTGGCCTGGGGCACACGACCACCAGGGTGTCAAAGGCCTCCACCTTCCTGACAGCTGCTGGTCCGCAGGATATCCGAATAGGGATGTACCCATCATATGGGCACTTGGCGGTTCCAATTACCCAGACCTCCAGCTTGCGTAGAGGAAGGTGGCTCAGGTACTTGTCATAGAAGTCTCGATATAAAAGCATGACTTGGGCCCCAGTTTCTAACAAAGCCCTTGTGTAAATGCCCTCTATTTGTACGGACACAATGGGGGTGGCCCCACTAATTTCTCTGGGAAGCTTTCTAGGTAGTCTCTAGTAGAGTTGGGTTTGCAATCTCTCTTTGGTGTATTCTGAGAGAACCTAACAGTGGTCCTAGGTGGTGACAAAGCATTGGCCCTCTGTGCCCGGGTCCCTGACCCCGGTAACAGTTACTTGGCTGTGAGGGTAATGAAGATGTAAATGCCAGGCCCTTCTTCTGAGGTCTTTTCCTGACCCTCCTCCTTCCAGTTCTGGAGCTCTGTTTCTTGTTGGGGCTCCCAGCTGGTTCCTTCACTGAGACCCCTGAAAGTTTCCCGCCTTCTGATCTAGGAACAGTTTTTATAATATCTTCACAAGCTCTGCCAACAGCTCGACACTTCCTTCCTTCTGTGGACACTTCGCCTTGAAATGCCCTGGTTCCCCATACTTGAAACACTTCCGGATACCGGTCCTTTCGGACTGTGCTTTGGCTTGAGCTCTATAACATGCAGCAAAGCTTGTTGCACCTGCTTTTGAAATTGGCTCCATTATCTGGTGACTTAACTGGAGTAACTTTGGGTGTAGATTGTGCCACAGGAGTCTTGGGGCACTCCCCCCACTCGGATTGCTCATCACTTTCCGGGCACACTGGCGTCCACTTGAGCTGACTGGGCTGTGACCCTCTCTGCCTTCTGAGGGGTCTTTGCCACAAGCCGAGCCTCTTGATTTTTCTCTTTCAACAAGGCTTATTCTTCCCTCACCAACTTCATCAACTCTGGGTAAGTAGGGGCCTCTCGTGTTCCTTTCAATAGTAGTCGAAGCACAATTTGATGGTTGGGCCTAGCCCCTTGTAGAATTCTTTACAATCTGGCTCTGTCTGCTTCACGAGGATCAATCCCCTTTTTTCAGAATAATTTTATGCAGGATTCAATCCAATATAACAATATAATCCGGTAACCTCTCTTCTCGCCACTGGTGAGTATTTTCAAATTTGTACATTACGTCTGGTAGTTTCCCCACTCTTCCATAAACAGCACACAGAGCCTCATGTAGTCCATAGCCTTACAGTCTGGTTTTCCTCTTTTTAGACTTTGAATGACATCAGCTGCTGGACTCCGAAGACTTTCACTGATTCGTTGTCTCTCTTCGGTTTCAGACACATTCCAATCTTCTATTGCCTGCATAGCTCGATCCTTCCAACTGTCAAACTCTTCCTTGTCTTCTGGGATGGGAACAAATTGCAACCTCTGATACCCCTGATTAGCAGAGATGGCATGACTCTTTATCAGGCTCTCATCCAATCGACTCATGTCTGTGTAGAATGAAGCAGGGGGCATTCCAGCTATTGGACTACCTTCAACAGAGCCATCTGCATCTGGACTTCCTTGTTGCGACTGGGAAGGGTCTTTATCCAGATCCCCTGTCAACTGCAAGGGGATTACTTGACCATCAAGGCCTTCCGCCAGACTCACGACACTCTTCCGAAACTCAGCTGGAATACTCTCCCTCCCCTCAAAGAGAACATACGTGCAATCGTCATCATCCTCATATTTTAAGTCTAAAAGGTAAGACCCTTGTTTGGGGACAGCCTTTCTCATCAACTGTCGCACCTTCTTGTCGAACCACCTAACTCCTGGCAGTTTCATAACTGTGGTTAGCTCCAACCGGCTCCTATTTTCTCGGCCCCAGTCAGTGGCAGTGACCGGGTCCATATTCTCTTCTACCCTGGACACATCACCTGACTTGCTCGAGCATCCCAGATGTGGTATTTCGGTGGGACCTCCAAATATAGCAGTACCCCGTAAGGGCTGCTAATAGACTCTGTACCCCACTGATTACCTCAACTCTGAAATTACATATATATCTCAACTTTGTCAGTTAGTAAGAAACACTCCTGCACACATCGCTATTAATCTAAACTTATTAAACAAACACAATATATTGGTGCAATGTTCCCTTGATAGTAAATTAACTCAAATATTAAACCAATCACAGAAACCTATGTGAACAGGTTAACAGGAGAGTGGACAACTGACACTATATCTTATGTGTCAGATTTCTCATCTCTGCCTCCTCAACTCACAGGCCAGTAAATCCTGCACAATATGGAGAAACAGTATGAAGAAAATTACATTCAACTAGGATGGCTCCCTATAGCAGTTCAATGCAATTAAAGCAGATGAGGAAAAAAAGGATGATAAAAGGGTAAAAGGGTATTCCTTGAAATCCAGATATCTTCAGCTAGCCTCTTTATGTTGTAAATAAAGTAATCCGGTGTGGCAAAGTGTAGCAAATTTAGCAGAACTTTGGTTTATCCCTGTCGTGATATAACTTCCTTCTTTTGTAATCCTAAAGGTGTTATCCAATATGGCTACTGGAATCAATAATGTGAACTGGGCATAGGTGTCTTCTTTTAGTGTTCATTATAACATAGGATTTATCTTCTGTGGGACTACAAGTGCCACCAGCTGAACTGTGTGAATGATGTCTAAAAGCATTGTCCTTACTATAACATGGGCTATGCCCGCTCACAAATCCGGAACTCAGATGAAGTTGGCAGAGATGCAGATGATGAGAAGACTCCAGCCGGAACTCTCCCTCTGTATTTGACTCTGGGTAATGGCGTCCACCGTGCCACGCTGCAGCCCACTGGAATCTGAATTGCAGGCATCTCTGGATTACCTGTAACACTCTCCGGTCCGCTGCCCTGAAGAAGCGATGCTGTACGCAGAGATCCCTCTGGGTGCAGCTGTTTGGCTCCCTACTGCGTAGGCCGCAAAACATCAGCAACTCCCTGTCGCACAGACCCCCTGCTGACAGAGTCAAAACGGCACCCAGAGAGGCTGATCTAGGCCGCGCCAGCTCCTTTTATATCCTTTCCCAGCAGTCAGTTCTGTTCACTCAGCATTCTGTTCTTTGTAGTTCAGATCAGTCCTGCTGGCACAGTCACCTCAGCACTCTGAACTACAAATCCCATGATGCTTCACTCTACATCCTCACACAGGAAAAATGAAATTAACACATAGAGTCCAGCAAACACTAGAGGGAGCCAACCCCACATTAACAACACAGAAAATGTCTCTAGATTATAGGCATAATAGCCAACCCTGGCTACATACAAATAGTGATTGTATCACTTTGACTACTGCAAAATTAGACTTTAGGAAAAGAGAAGCCTCTTTATTGTGATATGCTTTCATCCACTGATTACATTTTTTTCATTGGTTGCTATTGGCAATGGTGACACTATCCTGCATTTTATATGGAGTTATTTATCTTCTATGGTTTCATGAAAAGACATGTTTTTCTTACCTTTAGGTTTTCATTTTGTCTAGACTGTGTTCTGTTATCAAACTGCGTAAGGTTAATGGCAAACATAAATGTAGCAAGTTTATACTGAAAAGATGATGCAGTCTGCTATAAAAGAGCAAAAGGTGATTGTGCTGGGTTAAACTTGAATTAGCACCTTTCATTTATACAGACAGCTATGTGGTATTGGGTCACATGGATGAAAGGCATTTAATAGACTGTTACGCTGACATTTTAATAATACAAACACTAAGCTTCCTTTGTACTGTGTACTGCATCCTATATATCAGTGTGAATAGTTGTGGATTACTCTACGGTAATAAATAGCAGAAATGTTCATCTAAAAGTGGCAAGCAAAATGCAAAAACAGCATGACACAGTTTTATAAACATTTGCAGGTCAAAAGTACACTTGACAAATGGAATAGCCAGCAAAACTCCAATATATGATTTAGTACAGTGTCCAGTATCCACTTAATTCTAAAATATGCTTTTAGTATAGAAGCTCAACAGGAGTTGATACCAAATGTGGAAGAATGGCACACAGAGACTCAAAGAAAGTGGCACAGTTATTATTTGGTTATGTTGTAGGTAGTCAAACAGCAAGTGGAGTACAGCGCCAAAGAACTTGATTTACTAGTTCCATGGAATATAATACCAGTAGCACAATATCACAAGAACACAGTTGTGGGAGTTCTCAGCAATGTTAACTGCACATTCACAAGGTGCCAGCAGTTAACAGATTGTCACTTTGGCAGGTTTACATTACCGGAACAGCATCTGAATAGAGGGGTGGTTGTAGACAAAGTGGTACCATATCGCAAAAAAAAAGACTGATACCAGTCTAAGTCACAGCACAGGAGTCCTGGGAATAACAGCGCTGGAAGTGATATCCCTATTCTGTCCCTCCTCGTCAGGGACCTCTCCCTAGGCTAAATAAGCTGTACCTGTCCAGCATGGATTCAATCCCTACTCTATCCACTTCGCAATTGAGCGCCAACAGCAACAGAACACTGATATTTATTAGCATTGCCTTCATTTAAGATGGTTGCTGAAATCCTCCAGTGTTGCAGTGTCCAATCGGACCACTGCACTCCTTGTGACACCTATGTATGCTGCAGAGTAACAATGTTTTCCTCACACTCTATTCCCTCTGCACAGCAGTCAGTACACAGCTCCATCTACAGAGGAAGATAAACTGCACCTGCCAACACTAACCCCCACCCCACCCATTCTTTGACAGATGTGCATAGGAAACACACACATATAAAATACAACTTAGCATTTGGCACAAACTACAAAAGTAACAAATAGTTTCACACAACATTATCAGAATATTTTGCAGGCAGCTGACCTCAGTTAGCCTGAATAGGATGACAGACCTTGCTGTCATCCTTGGACTCAATATCTGAATTATTCATTGAGGTAGGTTGCTTGGGGACCTCAGGTGTCTGGGGGTTATCATGGTTAGGCATTACAGCCTCACCTGGGCCATCAACAGCATCCACAAACAGGTCCATAAGCAAAACAGGACACCCAATATCTTCAGGTAAGTCCTCAGTAATGTCCTAGCAGGAATTTCACTATCAAGACTATCAGGGCCCAGAGGCCAGAACTCAATAGGAGGCAAATACAATTTCATTGGAACTTGCTGGATGGGTGGGATATCCATGTTACTAGACCCCCCCAGTCAGTAGAAGGTCTAGTGAAACAATCCCCGCTCAGCACACAAGCCTCAATGGGTTCCACGGGAGACATTTCCTGATAGGTTTGGAACCTTTGGTAAACCACTTTGATCACATGGAATGGGCAGAAACATGTGTTTCTCATGCCAGTATGGGTGGCTTCCCATCTAGATTCCAATTTGCTACCTTTTTTAAACTTTGGGTTTTTATCTAATACCAGGTCCCACGCTCATAGCAGAAGCATCTCAAGAGTGGCATCTTCCGCCAGATTCTTGTGTCACTCCAGAACCACCTATTTGGCCTTCTCCAGGGATTACCACTGTTCCTGAACTTAATCATTGGGTGTATGGGAGGAAAAATAGACTCTTGTACCTAAAAGCTAATCTACTGCCCAAACATCAGAAGTAAAAGTGTGAATCACTTTGTGATTGTAAGCCTGTACAACGTCACCCACATGTTGGAGCCCCAGGTCCAGAAGCCCCTGCTCAAGTGTCCATAACATGCTCAATAGTGTGTGACAGAGTTCGGGAAATACATGTGATCCAAAGTTTGGTCTCTGATCTGTCAGCACTCATCTGGGGAACCAATAAGGTTGTATGACATGGTTCCAGAACAGCTTAGCAGTGGTAAGGCAGTCTGATCTTTGGTGGCCAGGTACCATGATAGCGAATTTTGAGAAGTTATCCACAAACACTGCGGAATCCAGAAGAAGCTGTTACTGTCAATAAATCCACTGTACGAAGTTCAAAAGGCTCTGATGTGATGACAGTCATGGGGGCAGTTTGCTTGGGGGTGGCCTTATGCAGAGTACAGGTGACACATTCATGACAGGCTCTCTGTACCCACTCTGACAACCCAGGGAAATCTCCTGACTTTGGCGTCTGTGCCAACCAACCCAAAATGTCCCATGACCACAAGCATTACACAACGATGTTCGACTCGGGGTCCATGATCTGCAAAATATCCCGCTGTTTAGTGGATATACAAGCTAAACAATATAGAATGTCGTTCTGAATTTCCAATTGGTCCCATTGTCGCAGAAGGGTTCTGGACATTGTAGACAATCTGTTAGGTACCTGGTAGTTGAGCCCGACTGGTAGAAGGAGACCTCTCTTAAGCGCTGGTTCAGGAGCCACTGGAGTGGGGACAGTGGTCTCTTGAGCACAGTGGGTAGGAGTGCCTGATGCGGTTTTCTTGCGATGGCCAACACAGGAGCTGAGGAGACTTCCTTCGGGGTGGCTGTATTGCGGATGCAGGTAAGCAGAAGCGGATCCGTTAGCAGGCAGGTGAAGGATATTGCAGCAGCAGAACCTGGAGCTGGAAGAGCAGGTGGTGAGCAGCGTCACAGGACACAAGCAAAGCAGAGTCAAACAGTCCGTATTGGCAGGAGATCAGGCAGGTATATGGCAGAAGGGATGATCACAGAATAGTCAGGCAGGCAGGTGTTCGGCAACGGGTAACAGGATATCAGCAAGGTCAAGCAGGCCAGGTCGGGTAGGAGATAGTAGAATAGTCAGACGGAGCTGGGTCAATAATAATAGTAACAACAGGCAGGATACAGGAACTCAGGTGCAGAGCTGCAGACGAACAGCACCTGATGGGAGTAACTGACACCTTTTTAAAGGGACTTTGGCGGCAAACAGCGCTAGCGTGAATGGGCGCACGCACGAACGGCCGCGCGCGGAAGCGCGCCTGCGCCCCCAGTGGGAAATTCAGCTGAACTGCTCTAGAAAAGCCTCTCGTGCACCTACATGCACGCATGTTAGCCCGATGACCACCAACATGTCCCTGACATTGCCCCCTCCCAACGGGCAGCCTCCGGATGCCCAGATAACTCCTCTTCTCAGGATGAGCAGAGAAATAGGCATGGATCAAACGTTTAGCGTGAATATTGCTATTAGGTTCCCATGAATTATTCTCCGGACCGTACCCTTTCCATTTGATCAAAAACTGTACCTGCCCCAATCTCTTCCTGCAATCGAGGATAGCCTCCATCTCATATTCCTTGTTTCCATCCACCAAGACAGGTTCGGGGACCCTGGTGCCCCTATTAGGGAAGGGATCGGTTACAGCAGGCTTCAATAATGACACATGGAACACAGGATGGATTTTAAGTGAGTCAGGTAAACACAGTTCATAAGACACTTTGTTAATCTTCTTTTTCACCGGAAAAGGCCCAATAAACTTAGGAGCAAGCTTCTTGGAAGGACAAGCTAGTTTAATATTATTGGTAGACAGCCATACCTTATCACCAATCTGCAGATTTAGATCTCCTCTTCTCTTTTGATCGAAGATCCTCTTACTGTCTGCTTGTGCCTTGGATACCGCTTCCTGTAGCATCCGGTTGTTGTGACTGAGGAACTGTACTGTGTCCTGGACCGCTGGAACTGGGGATTCTGGAAGAAAATCTGGTAAGAAAGATACATGAAAACCATAATTGGCAAAAAACGGGGACTGACCCGTGGCAGAGTGGCTAGCATTGTTATAAGCGAATTCCGCTAGAGGCAGTAGGGACACCCAATCGTCTTGTACAAATGAGGTAAAACACCTAATGTATTGCTCTAGCGTTTGATTTGTCCGTTCGGTTTGCCCATTTGTTTGGGGGTGATACGCTGAAGACAGGGCTAATTCAATTTTCAGTATTTCACATAGGGCTTTCCAGAAGCGTGAAGTAAACTGCACCCCCCTATCGGACACTATATTTGCAGGAACTCTGTGCAGCCTGACGATCTCCTTGATGAACACACGGGCAGTCTCTACAGCAGAAGGTGTCCCCTTTAAGGGCAGAAAGTGGGCCATTTTAGACAGACGATCGACGACCACAAAGATCGCCGAACATCCTTCTGAGCATGGTAATTCAACAATAAAGACCATTGCTATCATCCTCCAGGGCCTATCTGATATGGGCAACGGCCTCAACAGTCCCCAAGCTCGGTTCCTGGAAGTTTTATTTTGAATGCAAACAGAACAGGAGCTGACGTACTTTCTGCAAAATTCTTTCATGTTAGGCCACCAGAACGTGCGTTGCACGAGTTCAAGGGTCTTACGAACCCCAAAATGTCCTGCAAGTGGGTGATCATGCAACAAAGTCAGCACTTTGACTCGGATGTCTTCTGGCAGGAATATTTGACTTCCTTTCCATAATAACCCATCTCGAGATGCTAAAGCAAGTCCCTGAAGACTTGAGGGTTCTGGTGATGCTTCTTTGATCAAGGACAGGATGTCCATCTGAAGGAGTAAGAAATTATTTGCTGGCAGGATGGTGTCGGGTACAGAAGGTTCTTTGGGATGATCAAACATGCGCGATAGCGCGTCTGGTTTTACGTTCTTGGTTCCTGGCCGGTAAGTAATATGAAAACAGAAATGTGTGAATAATAGGGCCCACCGGGCTTGTCGAGGTTTCAGTCTCTTAGCAGATCTTAAATATTCGAGGTTCTTGTGATCAGTATATATTAAAACCGGATGGATTGCATCCTCTAACAGATACCTCCACTCTTCTAGTGCTGCCTTGATGGCCAGTAATTCCCGGTCACCCACATCGTAATTTCGCTCAGCCGGCGAGAGTTTCCTGGAGAAAAATCCCACAGGATGCATCAGATCCTTGTTACCCTGTCGCTGAGAGATGACTGCACCCACGGCCACTTTGGAAGCATCCACCTCCAGAATAAAAGGTAGGGATGGGTAAGGATGGCTGAGAATTGGAGCTGAAGTGAAACGCCTTTTCAATTCTTCAAAGGCCTCCTGAGCCTCTGAGCTCCAGTGAAAGCGACAGTTCTGCTTGGTTAGCTGCGTGATGGGTGAAATAATGGCAGAGAATCCTTTAATAAATTTTCTATAGAAATTTGCGAATCCGATGAAGCGCTGCACGCCCTTCTTGTCCAGAGGAGCTGGCCAATCTAGCACAGCGGACACTTTTTGAGGATCCATTTTAATGCCGGTAGGGGAGATCACTAGCCCCAAAAACTGAATGTCCCTTTGTTCGAATTCGCATTTTTCTGCTTTGGAATACAGTCCGTGTAAACGAAGACGGCTCAAGACTTTGCGAACATGTTCCCGATGTTGGTTAAGGGAATTAGAGAAGATTAAAATATCATCCAAGTAAACTATCACGAAGATGTCCAGGAAATCTCTGAACACATCATTGACCAGATGCTGAAATGTGGCAGGGGCATTGAATAGGCTGAAAGGCATGACCAAGTACTCATAGTGCCCGAAACGGGTCCGGAAAGCCGTCTTTCATTCATCCCCGGCCCGAATGCGGACCAGATTGTAGGCCCCTCTTAGATTCAACTTAGTGAAGATAACGGCAGACCTCAACTTCTGAAATAATTCAGGTATCAGGGGCAACGGGTAGCGGTTTTTAACTGTGACCTTATTTAAGTCCCGATAGTCCACACATGGACGAAGAGTCTGATCTTTTTTGGAAACAAAGAATATTCCGGCCCCAGCTGGGGAGGTGGAAGGTCGAATGAAGCCCTTTTCGAGGTTTTCATTAACGTATAGTTTAAGTGCCTCTTGTTCCTTTTCAGATAGTGGAAAGATGCGCCCGAAGGGAATCTCGGCCCCAGGAAGCAGCTCAATTGGGCAATCATAGGGGCGATGGGGTGGCAGGAAGTCCGCTCCCTTCTTGCTGAATACATCTGCAAATTCATGATAAGCTTCTGGTATGGTTTGGAGGTGATCTGGATACACATCCATGCAGAGTAAGGTGGCAGCCGGTTTGGAGGGTTCAGGTATACAATGTCTCTGACAATAGGGTGATAAAAACTTGACTTCATCGGTAGTCCAATTAACGTGAGGAATTTTGGGCCTGAAGCCGGGGCATGCTCAAAATGATCGGGAACAGAGGAGAGGAGATGATGTCCAGAATCAGGATCTCTTTATGAACAGGTGGCAGACAGTGGAAGGGTTTCTTGAGAGACTTGTCCTGATTTTATGTGGGACCCATCGGCCAGGAAAACGGAAAGTCTGTGTGTCTTGTCTTTCAGAGGAAGATTTTGTTGA
This sequence comes from Lithobates clamitans, assembly GCA_037952925.1. Lineage (NCBI taxonomy): Eukaryota > Metazoa > Chordata > Amphibia > Anura > Ranidae > Lithobates > Lithobates clamitans. Next base: position 1,017,894 of record JBBGZY010000802.1, read on the forward strand.
GCAGCAAAGGCAGAGTCAATAAAGCAGCTGCAAGCCCCAGAATCAATGATGGCGTTGATCCGGATTGTTCTTCCCTGGAGCTGTAACGAGAGAGGGAGAGCAAGTTGAGTGGCATTGGCAGTTAATGCGGAAAGACTGGCCGGAGTAGAGGAAACACACTTACAGGTCTTGGCCGGGCAGTTGTTCACATAGTGGCTTGCCCCACCACAGTAGAGGCAGAGGTTTAGCTGGTGTCTGCGTGCCAGCTCTTCTGGAGATAGAGTAGAACGCAGTAGTCCCAGCTGCATCGGTTCAGGAACATCAGGTGTTGGAATGGCCGGGTTGGAGCAGGTAGAAGGTAGGTATCGGGAGGTAGGCATTGGAACTTTTGCAGTCATCCACATGGGGCGCGTTTGCTGGGAGGATCGTTCAGACTGGCGTTCACGAAGGCGCTGGTCGATCTGAATTGTTAAAGCAATGAGCTCTTCAAGGGTATCTGGCATTGCTACCCATGCAAGCTCATCCTTGAGACTCTCTGATAACCCCATGCGGAATTGATGGCATAATGCTGCATTGTTCCATTGTGTGTCCGCGCTCCAGCGTCGAAAGTCCGTGACATAGTCCTCGGCCGGTCTGCGGCCTTGCTGGAGCGCGAACAAAGCTGACTCAGCGGTGGCAGTCCGCTGGGGATCCTCGTACAATTGAGCCATGGCTTCAAAGAAAGAGGGCAAGGACTGGATCTGCACTGAGTTATTTTCAAGCAGGCGGTGAGCCCAGGTTTGCGGCTCTCCTTGCAGGAGGGATATCATGAATCCTACTTTAGTAGCCTCCAAAGAAAAAGTCCGTGGCTGTAAGGCAAAGTATAACTGACAGGCGCTGCGGAAAGCCAGGAACTTCGTGCGGTCCCCAGAGAACCTCTCAGGGATGGGGACCCTCGGTTCGGGTGGAAGCATAACCACAGAGGGAGGTACAGCAGCTTGTACTGGAGCTGCTGCTGAAGCAGGAGATGCGCCTCCTGGGCCACTGAGGTTCAGGACTTGATCCTCCAGTCTGGTAAAAGTGTCTTGCAAAGTCTTTACGGCTTGTGTGAGTGCCACTAAGTGCGTACAGATCTCCTTGATAGGAGAGGCCTCTCCTGCGGGCTCAGTCATGGCTGTTCGTACTGTTAGGTACCTGGTAGTTGAGCCCGACTGGTAGAAGGAGACCTCTCTTAAGCGCTGGTTCAGGAGCCACTGGAGTGGGGACAGTGGTCTCTTGAGAACAGTGGGTAGGAGTGCCTGATGCGGTTTTCTTGCGATGGCCAACACAGGAGCTGAGGAGACTTCCTTCGGGGTGGCTGTATTGCGGATGCAGGTAAGCAGAAGCGGATCCGTTAGCAGGCAGGTGAAGGATATTGCAGCAGCAGAACCTGGAGCTGGAAGAGCAGGTGGTGAGCAGCGTCACAGGACACAAGCAAAGCAGAGTCAAACAATCCGTATTGGCAGGAGATCAGGCAGGTATATGGCAGAAGGGATGATCACAGAATAGTCAGGCAGGAAGGTGTTCGGCAACGGGTAACAGGATATCAGCAAGGTCAAGCAGGCTGGGTCGGGTAGGAGATAGTAGAATAGTCAGATGGAGCCGGGTCAATAATAATAGTAACAACAGGCAGGATACAGGAACTCAGGTGCAGAGCTGCAGATGAACAGCACCTGATGGGAGTAACTGACACCTTTTTAAAGGGACTTTGGCGCCAAACAGCGCTAGCGCGAACGGGCGCGCGCGCACACGCGAACGGGCGCGAGCGGAAGCGCGCCAGCGCCCCCCAGTGGGGAATTCAGCTGAACTGCTCTAGAAAAGCCTCTCGTGCACCTACGTGCACGCATGTTAGCCTGATGACCACCAACATGTCCCTGACACAATCCCTGACTTTCTCACAAGGTAGGGCTTTGCTGCCTAAAGTGGAACCATTTTATCTGTGAGATATCAGGGTCCTTTTGCCTTTAGGTGGCCCTGTCTGAAAGAGAGTATATTACTGCCATCCATGAAGGCTGATTTGCAGTCTGCACCACAGATAAACATGTGGGGAAGGCCCCTTGGAGTAGGACAGGGGCCACTTCTAAATCCTCCTTACCGTGATCAACATCTCCACGGGGCTGCTCAACAGAAAACCGAGAGTGGACATTGCTATTGAGTTGCCTAGACTTGTAGTGTATTTTTTAATTTAAATGAGCCAACTAACAACCCTTCTCTTCTCCAATGCCCCTACTTTACCTGTCTCCGAGTAGGTCAGGGGATTATTGTCAGTATAACCCTCAATTTGAGCCCCTGTGAGGTATTCAGCTAATTTTACGTGATACGGTAACTCAAACTTGAGCTATAGTTATTAAGGTTTTGTGGTAAAAGTCTGGGGTAGGGGCTCTATTTATGCAAATACTCATTCGTACTCATCCTGTTCTTAAACTATTATGGCTCCAAACCCTGGAGACTTTCATCTGTATAGACTTAGAAAGATTCAGTATAGTCTGTATAAGCCAAGAGAAGGGTTGATATCAGGTTCCATTTTAGGTTGTTGAAGGCCTTTTCCTGTAGCTCACCCCTTTGAGCCTGGATGGCAGGAGAGAGTTGCCCCTTTTTCTGTGGAGGCTGTCTGCTCAATAGCTGGGTAAAGGGTGCAGCAATATGGTCGAATTTAGGGATAGAATGTCTGTAGTAACCCACCAGTCCCAATTTTGCACTGCTAGAATTTTAGCAGGGTCAGGGGAGACACCCCAGCCTCAATGATGAGTATTGAATCTTCTTTCTTATCAAGAGGCACTTACTAAGGTTCAGCTTTGGTTCATAAAGGTGTGTGAACACCCGGTCTAAATGCTGAATGTGATCTTCAAAGAGTTTGGAAAAGTGATAATATCATCTAGGTAGATTGTTACTGTTTCAAAGTTGTAGTCCCCCAGGGCATAGCTATATCAGCTGCTGGAAGGTACTTGGTGTACTAGTCAGCCCAAAGGGCTTACGATTGAATTTGTACAGTCCTAATGGGGTTATAAAAGCAGTTTTTCCTCAATGTTGTTTCCTTACTGGGACCTGCCAGTAGCCACTAGCCAGGTCTAACATGGAGAGATAACAGGCATGGCCAAGGCCATCAAGGACTCCTTCACCCAAAGCAATTGGTAGGCTTTCTGATGGGTACAGGCATTAAGCTTGTGATAGTCCACACAGAAACACAGGAGAGAAAAACAGAAAAAAGGCAGCGCCGCTCTAAGGGTAGTAAATTGGATAAAACAAGGCTTTAATACATGTTAAAATTTGCACTCACATTTGAGTAGTAAAAACTGGCATGGAATAGTTCTCCTGAACATCATAAAGTCTCGTCCAGTTTCCTGCTGGGCTGTGGTGGGGTCAGACCCCGGCCGCTTCAGGTGGTGTCCGTAGCTTTTAGGTTTGAGATTCCCGCAGTCAGCGCATCAGCAGGTATGTCGGTGGATGACGTCAGATGTCGGAGAGCGGGGGGCGTGACTGTAGCGCTCACGTTCGGAGCATCCGTGCAGACGCCTGACGAAGAAGCATGCATGCTCCAAGCGCAAGCGCTACAGTCACGCATTTTTACATGCAAAAAAAAAAGGTGCATTTATTATTTTTTGTAGAAAGGTGAACTTATCCTTCAAAGTAATAATAAACAAAACAAACATTTCTTACATTGCATTGCAGCCTATGAATTCTTAGATGTGATGGCTGCCTTAGTTTCCTTTTTTTAGGCTTTCTTTCCTTTGATTGCACCTGCTGATCAAGCCAGTAAGTCTGTTGTTTTTCAACAGAACAATCGCTCTTGCAATTTGAGACAAACCATTTACCACTGAAAGGGGTGCTTACAATGATTAGCGTTTAATCATTTATGTAAAACCTTTATCTCCAAAAAAAAACTGTTTGCTGTAACTGCTGGTGTAACTACAGTTATCTGGAGTTTGTTATTGTATCCATATCTGCTATTCCATCTAACACTCCCCTCTCCTCAGACTGACAATGCTGCGGTCCAAAGGTGCTCCTGTGCTCTTTCATTTGGAGTAGTGGCAAAAAAGCTTGCCAGGTGTCGCACATTGGGGTGGGTGGGGGGTGTCAGCCCAGGGGTGTGCAGTGTGGGATGATCCGAAGAGGAGATCGCAGCAGGGCCGTCTTAATGAGCAGGCGCCCCTGCCCTTTCCCAGCTTGTAAACATCACAAGTCTATCCGGTCGGCAGGGGGCCCAGTGGTGCGGGGGAGGGCGGCTGCCTATTTCCCCAGTCATCCAATCAGGCAGGCCTCCTCCACTCCTCCCAAAGACTCATTCACTGGCTGATCCTGCAGCTGAAGGAGGAGAAAGAAGAGAGCACACAGGAGCCACAAGTATCTGAATCTCATAGTTACATAGTTACATAGTAGGTGAGGTTGAAAAAAGACACAAATCCATCAAGTCCAACCTATGTGTGTGATTATGTGTCAGTATTACATTACATATCCCTGTATATTGTGGTCATTCAGGTGATTATCTAATAGTTTCTTGAAGCTATCAATGCTCCCCGCTGAGACCACCGCCTGTGGAAGGGAATTCCACATCCTTGCCGCTCTTACAGTAAAGAACCCTCTACGTAGTTTAAGGTTAAACCTCTTTTCTTCTAATTGTAATGAGTGGCCACGAGTCTTATTAAACTCTCTTCTGCGAAAAAGTTTTATCCCTATTGTGGGGTCACCAGTACAGTATTTGTAAATTGAAATCATATCCCCTCTCAAGCGTCTCTTCTCCAGAGAGAATAAGTTCAGTGCTCGCAACCTTTCCTCATAACTAAGATCCTCCAGACCCTTTATTAGCTTTGTTGCCCTTCTTTGTACTCGCTCCATTTCCAGTACGTCCCTCCTGAGGACTGGTGCCCAGAACTGGACAGCATACTCCAGGTGCGGGCGGACCAGAGTCTTGTAGAGCGGGAGAATTATCGTTTTATCTCTGCAGTTGATCCCCCTTTTAATGCATGCCAATATTCTGTTTGCTTTATTAGCAGCAGTTTGGCATTGCATGCCATTGCTGAGCCTATCATCCACTAGGACCCCCAAGTCCTTTTCCATCCTAGATTCCCCCAGAGGTTCTCCCCCCAGTGTATAGATTGCATTCATATTTTTGACACCCAAATGCATTATTTTACATTTTTCTACATTGAACCTCATTTGCCATGTAGTCGCCCACCCCATTAATTTGTTCAGGTCTTTTTGCAAGATTTCCACATCCTGTGGAGAAGTTATTGCCTTGCTTAGCTTAGTATCGTCTGCAAATACAGAGATGGAACTGTTTATCCCATCCTCCAGGTCGTTTATGAACAAATTAAATAGGATTGGTCCCAGCACAGAACCCTGGGGGACCCCACTACCCACCCCTGACCATTCTGAGTACTCCCCATTTATCACCACCCTCTGAACACGCCCTTGTAGCCAGTTTTCAATCCATGTACTCACCCTATGGTCCATGCCAACGCACATTATTTTGTACAGTAAACGTTTATGGGGAACTGTGTCAAATGCTTTTGCAAAATCCAGATACACCACGTCTACGGGCCTTCCTTTATCTAGATGGCAACTCACCTCCTCATAGAAGGTTAATAGATTGGTTTGGCAAGAACGATTCTTCATGAATCCATGCTGATTACTGCTAATGATATCATTCTTATTACTAAAATCTTGTATATAGTCCCTTATCATCCCCTCCAAGAGTTTACATACTATTGATGTTAGGCTAACTGGTCTGTAATTCCCAGGGATGTTTTTTGGGCCCTTTTTAAATATTGGTGCTACATTGGCTTTTCTCCAATCAGCTGGTACCATTCCAGTCAATAGACTGTCTGTAAAAATTAGGAACAACGGTCTGGCAATCACCTGACTGAGTTCTCTAAGTACCCTCGGACGCAAGCCATCTGGTCCCGGTGATTTATTAATGTTAAGTTTCTCAAGTCTAATTTTAATTCCGTCCTCTGTTAACCATGTAGGTGCTTCCTGTGTTGTGTCATGGGGATAAACACTGCAGTTTTGGTTACTGAAGCCCCACGATTCACTCGTGAAGACTGAGGAGAAGAATAAATTCAATACCTCTGCCATCTCCCCATCCTTTGTAACCAGATGTCCTTCCTCATTCTTTATGGGGCCAATATGGTCTGTCCTCCCTTTTTTACTGTTTACATACTTAAAGAATTTCTTGGGATTTTTTTTGCTCTCCTCCGCTATGTGTCTTTCATGTTCTATCTTAGCCATCCTAATTGCACCCTTACATTTCTTATTGCATTCTTTATAAATTCTGAATGCTGTGGATGATCCCTCAACCTTCTATTTTTTGAAGGCCTTCTCCTTTGCTTTTATATGAATTTTTACATTGGAGTTAAGCCATCCAGGATGTTTGTTCGCTCTTTTAAATTTATTACCCAATGGGATACATTGGCTAATGCCCTTATTTAATATGCTCTTAAAGCAAACCCATCTCTCCTCTGTATTCTTTGTTCCTAATATTTTATCCCAATTTATGCCTTTTAGCAAGGTTTGTAGTTTAGGGAAGTTGGCTCTTTTGAAATTCAGTGTCTTTGTGTTCCCTTCATGTCTCCTATTTGTGTGATTTATACTGAAACTAATTGACCTGTGATCGCTGTTACCTAAATTGCCCCGTATTTCCACATCTGTTATCAGGTCTGTATTGTTGGTAATCAGTAGATCTAGTAATGTTTTATTTCTAGTTGGTGCGTCTACCATCTGACCCATAAAATTGTCCTGCAAGACATTAAGGAACTGGTGAGCCTTAAATGAATGCGCTGTTCCCTCCACCCAGTCTATGTATGGATAATTAAAATCCCCCATTATGATAACACTTCCCATCCTTGCTGCTAATCCAATTTGTGATAGGAGATCCGTCTCCACTTCCTCCCTCAGGTTAGGGGGCCTATAGCATACTCCCAGTATTATTTTCCCCTTAGCTTCATCCCTTTGGAGCTCTACCCATAAAGATTCCACCTCCTCCCTAGCCCCCTCAGTGATGTCATCTCTCACATTCACTTGTACATTATTCTTGATTTATAGGCATACCCCTCCCCCTTTTTTACCCTCTCTATCCTTGCGGTAAAGGGTATACCCTTGAATGTTTGCCAGCCAATCATGAGAGCTGTTGAACCAGGTCTCTGAAATTCCCACAAAATCCAAATCCTCCTTGTACAACAGTATCTCTAGTTCACCCATCTTGTCCGCCAGGCTCCTGGCATTGGTGAACATGCCACATAGTTTAGACCGGTCGCATATTGTCCTCGTATTGGGTGTTTCAAGATTGCAACTTGGACCTGCTACTATACTCACCTTGCGTTTTTGTGCTTTGGTTAACCTACCACTAATGCCCCCAATACTACCCTCTGGAATATCTTCCGCGCTGGCTATCACTGTCTTTGGACCCTCCCCCCCATCGCCTAGTTTAAAAACCCCTCTAACTTTTTGGCCATCTTCATTCCCAGCAGATCTGCACCCTCCTCATTTAGGTGCAGTCCGTCCCTTCTATAGTACCGGTTACCGACTGAGAAGTCGGCCCAGTCCTCCAGGAACCCAAACCCCTCCTTACTACACCAGCTCTTCAGCCACTTGTTTACTTCCCTAATCTCCCTCTGCCTCTCTGGTGTGGCTCGATGTACCGGTAGTATTCCTGAGAACACTACCTTGGAGGTCCTTTTCCTCAATTTAGCTCCTAAGTCCCTAAAATCGTTCTTTAGGACACTCCATCTGCCTCTGACTTTGTCATTGGTGCCAACGTGCACCATGACAGCCGGGTCTTCCCCAGCCCCTCCCAGTAATCTGTCCACAAGATCCGTGATGTGCCGAACCCGAGCGCCCGGTAGACAACATACTGTTCGGCGCTTCAGGTCTTGGTTACAGATTGCCCTCTCTGTCCTTCTAAGAATTGAGTCCCCTACCACCAGAATCTGTCTTTCCTTTCCCTTTGCTGCCCCCCCACTCTCACTGGAGGAGTTCTTCCCCTGGCAGCTAGGAGAGTCCCTCATCTCCAGCAGTGCTGGTCCCTGACTGGTTACACCAATGTCACTCAATGGAGCGTACTTATTGGGATGCTCCAGTCCTGGATCGGCCTCCCTGGCACTTCCCCCTCTACCCCTCCTGACTGTCACCCATCTACTCTTTGCTAGTGCCTGCACCTCTTTGTCTCCACCCGCCTCTGTGCTGGCCCCTGCCGGCACCTGCCGTGTACGTTCCTGGCTCACCTTTAGTATGGAGGGACTTCTCAGTGCTGACAGTTGCTTCCCCAGATTCAGAACCTGGGCTTCCAGGGAAACAATGTGCTTACATTTTGCACAGCAGTATTCGCCCTCGATCGGATGATCAAGGAACGCATACATGCGGCAAGATGTACAAAGAGTCGCCTCTCCACACCCGCCGGGCATCGTACCTATTAAATTTAGTGAGGATTTTACCCTGTCCAAATTACCTAACAACTAGCTTCCTGGCACTAATACTCAAGACAATACACAGGTACACGACAAGACAATACACAGGTACACAATACACAAGTACTAACGATCCACACACACTACTCAGACAACACTCAGATACTCACACTACACAGGTAGCTATTTAAAAAGTGACAGCAAAAGGCAAATTAAAAACTAAAAGGAAAAGTCCCCAAAATGCAACCCAGCAAACACCAACAGACAGCAGCAATACACACACCAACAGACAGCAGCAATACACACACCAACAGACAGCAGCAATACACACACCAACAGACAGCAGCTAACACACACCAACAGACAGCAAACACCAACAGACAGCAAGACTTGTATACTCTAACACTTGTTTTTAACTCCCACTTAATCCAGCTCCACTTACACCAAGCTCCACAGCTTCAAACTGAGCACGCTCAAACTGAGTCCTACAACAAGTTAAATAGGCACCTGTGAGCAATTAACCACACCCCTTAATTGATAGACTGATGAAACAGAAAAAAAAAAAGCTATTTAAAAAGTGACAGCAAAAGGCAAATTAAAAACTAAAAGGAAAAGTCCCCAAAATGCAACCCAGCAAACACCAACAGACAGCAGCAATACACACACCAACAGACAGCAGCAATACACACACCAACAGACAGCAGCAATACACACACCAACAGACAGCAGCAATACACACACCAACAGACAGCAGCTAACACACACCAACAGACAGCAAACACCAACAGACAGCAAGACTTGTATACTCTAACACTTGTTTTTAACTCCCACTTAATCCAGCTCCACTTACACCAAGCTCCACAGCTTCAAACTGAGCACGCTCAAACTGAGTCCTACAACAAGTTAAATAGGCACCTGGGCACCTGTGAGCAATTAACCACACCCCTTAATTGATAGACTTATGAAACAGAAAAAAAAAAAAAAGCTATTTAAAAAGTGATAGCAAAAGGCAAATTAAAAACTAAAAGGAAAAGTCCCCAAAATGCAACCCAGCAAACACCAACAGACAGCAGCAATACACACACCAACAGACAGCAGCAATACACACACCAACAGACAGCAGCAATACACACACCAACAGACAGCAGCTAACACACACCAACAGACAGCAAACACCAACAGACAGCAAGACTTGTATACTCTAACACTTGTTTTTAACTCCCACTTAATCCAGCTCCACTTACACCAAGCTCCACAGCTTCAAACTGAGCACGCTCAAACTGAGTCCTACAACAAGTTAAATAGGCACCTGGGCACCTGTGAGCAATTAACCACACCCCTTAATTGATAGACTGATGAAACAGAAAAAAAAAAAAAAAGCTATTTAAAAAGTGACAGCAAAAGGCAAATTAAAAACTAAAAGGAAAAGTCCCCAAAATGCACCCCAGCAAACACCAACAGACAGCAGCAATACACACACCAACAGACAGCAGCAATTCACACACCAACAGACAGCAGCAATACACACACCAACAGACAGCAGCTAACACACACCAACAGACAGCAAACACCAACAGACAGCAAGACTTGTATACTCTAACACTTGTTTTTAACTCCCACTTAATCCAGCTCCATTTACACCAAGCTCCACAGCTTCAAACTGAGCACGCTCAAACTGAGTCCTACAACAAGTTAAATAGGCACCTGGGCACCTGTGAGCAATTAACCACACCCCTTAATTGATAGACTGATGAAACAGAAAAAAAAAAAAAAAAAAAGCTATTTAAAAAGTGACAGCAAAAGGCAAATTAAAAACTAAAAGGAAAAGTCCCCAAAATGCAACCCAGCAAACACCAACAGACAGCAGCAATACACACACCAACAGACAGCAGCAATACACACACCAACAGACAGCAAGACTTGTATACTCTAACACTTGTTTTTAACTCCCACTTAATCCAGCTCCACTTACACCAAGCTCCACAGCTTCAAACTGAGCACGCTCAAACTGAGTCCTACAACAAGTTAAATCGGCACCTGGGCACCTGTGAGCAATTACCCACACCCCTTAATTGATAGACTGATGAAACAGAAAAAAAAAAAAAAAAGCTATTTAAAAAGTGACAGCAAAAGGCAAATTAAAAACTAAAAGGAAAAGTCCCCAAAATGCAACCCAGCAAACACCAACAGACAGCAGCAATACACACACCAACAGACAGCAGCAATACACACACCAACAGACAGCAGCAATACACACACCAACAGACAGCAGCAATACACACACCAACAGACAGCAGCTAACACACACCAACAGACAGCAAACACCAACAGACAGCAAGACTTGTATACTCTAACACTTGTTTTTAACTCCCACTTAATCCAGCTCCACTTACACCAAGCTCCACAGCTTCAAACTGAGCACGCTCAAACTGAGTCCTACAACAAGTTAAATAGGCACCTGGGCACCTGTGAGCAATTAACCACACCCCTTAATTGATAGACTGATGAAACAGAAAAAAAAAAAGAAAAAAAAAGCTATTTAAAAAGTGACAGCAAAAGGCAAATTAAAAACTAAAAGGAAAAGTCCCCAAAATGCAACCCAGCAAACACCAACAGACAGCAGCAATACACACACCAACAGACAGCAGCAATACACACACCAACAGACAGCAGCAATACACACACCAACAGACAGCAGCTAACACACACCAACAGACAGCAAACACCAACAGACAGCAAGACTTGTATACTCTAACACTTGTTTTTAACTCCCACTTAATCCAGCTCCACTTACACCAAGCTCCACAGCTTCAAACTGAGCACGCTCAAACTGAGTCCTACAACAAGTTAAATAGGCACCTGGGCACCTGTGAGCAATTAACCACACCCCTTAATTGATAGACTGATGAAACAGAAAAAAAAAGAAAAAAAAAGCTATTTAAAAAGTGACAGCAAAAGGCAAATTAAAAACTAAAAGGAAAAGTCCCCAAAATGCAACCCAGCAAACACCAACAGACAGCAGCAATACACACACCAACAGACAGCAGCAATACACACACCAACAGACAGCAGCAATACACACACCAACAGACAGCAGCAATACACACACCAACAGACAGCAGCAATACACACACCAACAGACAGCAGCTAACACACACCAACAGACAGCAAACACCAACAGACAGCAAGACTTGTATACTCTAACACTTGTTTTTAACTCCCACTTAATCCAGCTCCATTTACACCAAGCTCCACAGCTTCAAACTGAGCACGCTCAAACTGAGTCCTACAACAAGTTAAATAGGCACCTGGGCACCTGTGAGCAATTAACCACACCCCTTAATTGATAGACTGATGAAACAGAAAAAAAAAAAAAAAAAGCTATTTAAAAAGTGACAGCAAAAGGCAAATTAAAAACTAAAAGGAAAAGTCCCCAAAATGCAACCCAGCAAACACCAACAGACAGCAGCAATACACACACCAACAGACAGCAGCAATACACACACCAACAGACAGCAGCAATACACACACCAACAGACAGCAGCAATACACACACCAACAGACAGCAAACACCAACAGACAGCAAGACTTGTATACTCTAACACTTGTTTTTAACTCCCACTTAATCCAGCTCCACTTACACCAAGCTCCACAGCTTCAAACTGAGCACGCTCAAACTGAGTCCTACAACAAGTTAAATAGGCACCTGGGCACCTGTGAGCAATTAACCACACCCCTTAATTGATAGACTGATGAAACAGAAAAAAAAAAGAAAAAAAAAAGCTATTTAAAAAGTGACAGCAAAAGGCAAATTAAAAACTAAAAGGAAAAGTCCCCAAAATGCAACCCAGCAAACACCAACAGACAGCAGCAATACACACACCAACAGACAGCAGCAATACACACACCAACAGACAGCAGCAATACACACACCAACAGACAGCAGCAATACACACACCAACAGACAGCAGCTAACACACACCAACAGACAGCAAACACCAACAGACAGCAAGACTTGTATACTCTAACACTTGTTTTTAACTCCCACTTAATCCAGCTCCACTTACACCAAGCTCCACAGCTTCAAACTGAGCACGCTCAAACTGAGTCCTACAACAAGTTAAATAGGCAACTGGGCACCTGTGAGCAATTAACCACACCCCTAATTGATAGACTGATGAAACAGAAAAAAAAAAAAAAAAAAGCTATTTAAAAAGTGACAGCAAAAGGCAAATTAAAAACTAAAAGGAAAAGTCCCCAAAATGCCACCCAGCAAACACCAACAGACAGCAGCAATACACACACCAACAGACAGCAGCAATACACACACCAACAGACAGCAGCAATACACACACCAACAGACAGCAAACACCAACAGACAGCAAGACTTGTATACTCTAACACTTGTTTTTAACTCCCACTTAATCCAGCTCCACTTACACCAAGCTCCACAGCTTCAAACTGAGCACGCTCAAACTGAGTCCTACAACAAGTTAAATCGGCACCTGGGCACCTGTGAGCAATTAACCACACCCCTTAATTGATAGACTGATGAAACAGAAAAAAAAAAGAAAAAAAAAGCTATTTAAAAAGTGACAGCAAAAGGCAAATTAAAAACTAAAAGGAAAAGTCCCCAAAATGCAACCCAGCAAACACCAACAGACAGCAGCAATACACACACCAACAGACAGCAGCAATACACACACCAACAGACAGCAGCAATACACACACCAACAGACAGCAGCTAACACACACCAACAGACAGCAAACACCAACAGACAGCAAGACTTGTATACTCTAACACTTGTTTTTAACTCCCACTTAATCCAGCTCCACTTACACCAAGCTCCACAGCTTCAAACTGAGCACGCTCAAACTGAGTCCTACAACAAGTTAAATAGGCACCTGGGCACCTGTGAGCAATTAACCACACCCCTTAATTGATAGACTGATGAAACAGAAAAAAAAAAGAAAAAAAAAAGCTATTTAAAAAGTGACAGCAAAAGGCAAATTAAAAACTAAAAGGAAAAGTCCCCAAAATGCAACCCAGCAAACACCAACAGACAGCAGCAATACACACACCAACAGACAGCAGCAATACACACACCAACAGACAGCAGCAATACACACACCAACAGACAGCAAACACCAACAGACAGCAAGACTTGTATACTCTAACACTTGTTTTTAACTCCCACTTAATCCAGCTCCACTTACACCAAGCTCCACAGCTTCAAACTGAGCACGCTCAAACTGAGTCCTACAACAAGTTAAATAGGCACCTGGGCACCTGTGAGCAATTAACCACACCCCTTAATTGATAGACTGATGAAACAGAAAAAAAAAAGAAAAAAAAAAAGCTATTTAAAAAGTGACAGCAAAAGGCAAATTAAAAACTAAAAGGAAAAGTCCCCAAAATGCAACCCAGCAAACACCAACAGACAGCAGCAATACACACACCAACAGACAGCAGCAATACACACACCAACAGACAGCAGCAATACACACACCAACAGACAGCAGCAATACACACACCAACAGACAGCAGCTAACACACACCAACAGACAGCAAACACCAACAGACAGCAAGACTTGTATACTCTAACACTTGTTTTTAACTCCCACTTAATCCAGCTCCACTTACACCAAGCTCCACAGCTTCAAACTGAGCACGCTCAAACTGAGTCCTACAACAAGTTAAATAGGCACCTGGGCACCTGTGAGCAATTAACCACACCCCTTAATTGATAGACTGATGAAACAGAAAAAAAAAAAAAAAAGCTATTTAAAAAGTGACAGCAAAAGGCAAATTAAAAACTAAAAGGAAAAGTCCCCAAAATGCAACCCAGCAAACACCAACAGACAGCAGCAATACACACACCAACAGACAGCAGCAATACACACACCAACAGACAGCAAACACCAACAGACAGCAAGACTTGTATACTCTAACACTTGTTTTTAACTCCCACTTAATCCAGCTCCACTTACACCAAGCTCCACAGCTTCAAACTGAGCATGCATCCAGGCATGCTGTAAGTGATTGAGCACATTGTCACTGTATACAGCCCTAACCTGCCACTATAATACCCTATACAGCCCTAACCTGCCACTATAATACCCTATACAGCCCTAACCTGCCACTATAATACCCTATACAGCGCCAACCTGCCACCATAATGTCCTATACAGCCCTAACCTGCCACCATAATACCCTATACAGCCCTAACCTGCCACGATAATACCCTATACAGTCCTAACCTGCCACCATAATACCCTATACTACTCTAACCTGCCAACATAATACCCTATACAGCCCTAACCTACCACTATAATACCCTATACTACCTTAGCCTGCCACCATAATACCCTATACAGCCCTAGCCTGCCACCATAATACCCTATACAGCCCTAACCTGCCACCATAATACCCTATACAGCCCTAACCTGCCACCCTAATACCCTATACAGCCCTAACCTGCCACCATAATACCCTATATTACCCTAACCTGCCAACATAATACCCTACACAGCCCTAACCTACCACTATAATACCCTATACTACCCTAGCCTGCCACCATAATACCCTATACGGCCCTAACCTGCCACCACTATACCTTATACTACCCTAGCCTGCCACCATAATACCCTATGCAGCCCTAGCCTGCCACCATAATACCCTATACTACCCTAGCCTGCCACCATAATACCCTATACAGCCCTAACCTGCCATCATAATACCCTATACAGCTCTAACCTGCCACCTTAATACCCTATACTACCCTAACCTGCCAACATACTACCCTATACAGCCCTAACTTGCCACTATAATACCCTATACTACCCTAGCCTGCCATCATAACACCCTATACAGCCCTAACCTGCCACCATAATACCCTATACTACCCTAGCCTGCCACCATAATACCCTATACAGGCCTAGCCTGCCACCATAATACCATATACAGCCCTAACCTGCCACCATAATACTATATACTACCCAGATCTGCCACTATAATACCCATACATTCTTAATGGCACCCCAATTGCGCTGCAATAAATAACACTGCAGTTGTGGCAAATCACAACAGGTGACACTGTTGCTCAGAAGGAGCTCCTGCTTCTTTTTGAGTGACAAGCTTCGCAGGCTGCGATTTTGTCGGGGGGGGGGCCAGATATAGGATCCACCCAGGGTGCCAAATGCCCTAGGTGCGCCCCTGGCTGGTAGTCCTGCCTGCCAAGGAACCTAGCTTACAGGATTTGTCCAGCTCTGTGCTATGATGTAGTACACAAAAACAGTCTACACTATAATTATAAAATAAATGACTTAATAACAGCAAATAATAAATCACCTGTTCTATGATAATCTGAGTGCACATGAAACAGGAAATGACATACCTGAATTTCGCTAACTTTGACAGACCTCCCAGTACTTTTTTTTCAGTAAGCTGCTAAATTAAACAATGTCAACAGACTATTAAAATAAACATCTTTATGAGTAGACAGGACATCCGCTCCACTCTCTATGGAGATAAGCATTTAGTAGGACTATATTGAAGATGCTAAATAGAGCTTGAGGTATTGATTGTTTATGAGTCTCCATTTACTCCTACCCACAGAGCTACTGATGGCTGTCAGTGATCATTAAGGAGTAGGCAGGGGTCATGTGTGTACTGTCTGCACTCCAATATCATTTAGGCACAGAGGCCCATGCTATTTTCATCAAAACCAATGAATAAATATTTGGTGAGAATATTCTGTTTGCCAGCCGTGGTCAGTCTCCCGACGCAGCACAACTGTGAATTATTTGGTGCAGAGCAGTGATGTGAGCTAAGAAAGAAGATAACAAATCAGAATCTGAAAGAAATATAGTCAAGGCCTGCTTACTGAATAATGATCAAGAACAACCATAGAAACAAAATTTACTTCTTAGTACTCTGTACTGCGTAGAGAGTTATAATCATCTTGCCTACCTACAAGGTTCAATGCGGTTGTTATAAACTACCTTGTCAATGATTATTAAAGGATTGGGCCTTCCAAAATCAGTATTTTAGATTTGGTTAGAACTGACCTAAGGCTTATAATTCTTGGTTTTCGATTCCCAGTGATATATATACACACACACACACACACACACACACACTATATTGTCAAAAGTATTAGGACACCTGCCTTTACACGCACATGAACTTTAATGCCATCCCAGTCTTATGCCCTGTACTCAGGATAGGATTTTCCGATGGAAAATGTGTGATAGGACCTTGTTGTCGGAAATTCCGACCGTGTGTGGGCTCCATCATGCATTTTCCATAGGAATTTCCAACACACAAAGTTTGAGAGCTTGCTATAAAATTTTCCGACAACAAAATCCGTTGTCGGAAATTTCGATCGTGTGTACACAAATCCGACGGACAAAGTGCTACGCATGCTCAGAATAAATTAAGAGATGAAAGCTATTGGCTACTGCCCCGTTTATAGTCCCGACGTACTTTTTTTGCGTCACCGCGTTCAGAACGATCGGATTTTCCGACAACTTTGTGTGACCGTGTGTATGCAAGACAAGTTTGAACCAACATCCGTCGGAAAAAATCCATGGATTTTGTTGTCGGAATGTCTGATCAATGTCCGACCGTGTGTACAGGGCATTAGTCCGTAAGGTTTAATATTGAGTTGGCCCACCCTTTGCAGCTAGAATAGCTTCAACTCTTCTGGGAAAGCTGTCCACAAGGTTTAGGAGTGTAAAAAAAAAAGAGGGGAAATTTGGGACTTTAAATTAAGCACACGGCTATGCAGTGATGAAAAAAAAAATCAATATAAAATATCATGTTTATTGGTGCATATACACATGTTGAGTCATAACAAAATGCAGTGAATAAATAGTATTGCTCATAAGGAACACATGGTACATATATATATATATATATGTAGCATTGACCCCCGAAGGAGCTGCTGATATTTGATTGGGCCTGTACTCTGCTTTTACACCCCCAATAACTTGACTCAATCCCCGTGACACAGCTGTGGTGCAGTGTTAGTGTGAAGCTAATAGTAAAGGATAACCCCACAATGTACAATATAACAATAGTATACCTTTGTTCAGGGGTGTTGCTAGGTCTGCAAAAGATCTGGGGCTAGAGCCCATAGCAGCGGTCACCAACCTTTTTGCATGGCCGGGGGGGGGGGGGGGGCGGGGGCGGACCTGTGGTAAGCAACTTTTCACGGGCGATGGCTGCTGTTGGCGCTTCAATCATCATGGCACTGTGGTTGAGGGTGATTGAAGTGCATTATTTCTATTGTTACATTCTAATATATAATGAAGTGATTCAACTCACCGTACTGCAGAATCAGTGGGAGCCCTGTGCATGTCACTTGCCACATCTCCTGCCACCAGATGCAGTGTGTCACTTGCCACTGTCACCAGATGCAGCGTGTTACTTGCCACTGTCACCTGCCACTAGATGTGGATTGTCACTTGCCACTTTCACCTGGCAGCAGATGTGGATTGCCACTTGCCATGTCACCTGCCACCATTTGCAGATTGCCACTTGCCACGTCACCTGCCACCATTTGCAGATTGCCACGTTTCCTGCCACCATTTGCAGATTGTCACTTGCCACGTCTCCTGCCACCATTTGCAGATTGTCACTTGCCACATTTCTTGCCACCATTTGCAGATTGTCACTTGCCACATCACCTGCCACCATTTGCAGATTGTCACTTGCCACATCCACGGCCACCAGATGTGGGTTGTCACTTGCCAACTGATGTGGATTGTCACTTGCCATGCCAGCCAGTGCCACCAAATGTGCATTGACGCTGCATTGGTGGCAGGCTGACGCACTGGTCCATTTAGTGAGGGAAGAAGAGCGTTGATGTGTGGCGGGCAGTGAGAGATGATGTTATCTCTCTGCTGCTCGCCACACCTCGCTCTCAAATTGAAGAGGCCCGGCTGTAAAAAGCGCTGATGTGGAGCGGGCGGAGAGAGATGTCATCTCTGCTCATCCGCCCGCTCGCTTCTCTCCCCTCCTCCGCCCCTCTCATGCAGCCAGCCCGCCCGCCGAAGCAGCTGCAACCCACTGGTTAGGCAAGGACCTTGCAGCAAGAGACTCGGGGCTATGGGCCCCAGATTCGGGGCTATAGCCCCAATAGCCACCCCCTAGCAACGCCTCTGCCTTTGTTATTGCCTGGGTATCCGATGTTCCTCCTGCTGGAAAAGGAACAACACTCCACACAAGTTGTACTCAACCAGAAATGTAATTTTACTGGAATTGGTATAAAAGTAGTATTACAATATTTGCACTGTCACACAAATGTAGTGCAACAGTCCAACAAGTATTCACAACAATTTGTACATATAAAGTTATATCAACTGGTCTCTGAAAGTGCGTCTCCAAGTGGGACTAATGCCAGAATGGGAAACACCTTCCCACTTCCAGTGCACCCTTGTAACACAAGAAGACAACGTTAGTAAATGAAGCACAAATGCAATCCCCAGGGAGCTCCCCCTGCTTTATAATGCAGTCCCTCTGATAAACTGGAGAGTGCAAGGCCTTGCAATGAGAGATGACGTGTTTTCCTTCTTCTGTCTTCTGCTAGCTATTTATGAATTATAAATTGTAATGCAACGGTTAAATAAACCAGGGTTAGGTGGATGTGTAGTGTAGTAACCTACAACTGTCTCTGATGCAATTAACTTTATGTAACACAGTGCTAGTAGTATAGAAAGGGGTAGGCTTGAGGCCTATTTGAACTCAGTCTTTAGTTCCTTAAGATCCCTTGTGTGGAACTACAGGTCCCAGCACACTGTGTTACAGGTTCAGGTGTGTAAAAGTGCGTTAGGAAAACTTTGGGCAGCAGCCCTCTCACCCAGCCAGGTTTGTGTAGTAGAACAGCTCCGCTCCGGTGCACTCAGTCTTGCTCCTTCCCATCCAGCACTGTTACACCGCTCCGCTCAACCAGAAGTACCGGGACCTTCCGATGGCTCCGACGGGCATCTCTGGATCCTTCCCAGTGCTGCTACACAGTCTCTCCAGCCCACTGGTACAAAGCGAAGTCGCTGGTTGTGCTGCTCCGCAGTAGGTGTAGGCCGCTCTCTATGGAACACCTCTGCACAGGTCATCACAGGCAGGCCACGCATCCAGAAGAGACCCAAGATGGGCTTTTTTATAGTCTACCCAGTAGGGTTGCCACATCATCCCTTTAATCCAGGACACATATGAATTACACAGGTTCTGAGGCTGATTTAATGCAGATAAGGCACCAAGTGAGTTTAATTACCACCTTAATCAGCCACAGAACCTTTGTAATTAAGGTGTGTCCTGGATTAAAGGGATGATGTGGCAACCCTACTACCCAGGATGCATTTCAGTGCTAAGTGTTCATGGGTAGGTCATTGTTAAATGTAAACAACAGTCACTTCCTTTAACATTTCTCACAGAAAAATAAAATGAAGTCCATTCCACATTTTGCCCACTAGATGGTGCCAAATACTAAGTTATAATACTACTCATAAATTAACATTGCATTACATTAGCAGGCAAATATGCTGGCGCTACATATATATATATATATATATATATATACATACACTGGTGGCTGGTGAAGTTTTAGGATGGGGGGGCCAGACCCCAGACCCCGCCCTTCCATTTTGACCCCTCCCACTTGGTGAAAATGGCCATGGTTTCAGCGAAATAGTGGGCGTGGCTCTAAGGTGGTGTGGTTAGCGTCTGAGATGAACGAAGGGTAGAGGGAGAGGGAGGGAGAGAAGGAGGGACAGCAGGCCAGATCCTACACAACAATAGAAATATGTTTATTCTAGAAAGTTTAACAATAAGCAGATAAAGATACTCCAAACACCTGGTGTTAGCAATTCAATCATCCCGGCACCATGGTTTTATGGTGTCAGGATGATTGAAGCGCATTATTTCTATTATCACATTGTAATATAAAATGAAATCATTCAACTCACCATAATGCAGAATCAGTAGGAGCCCTGAGCATGTCATCTGCCACTGTCACATCGCCTGCCACCAGATGTCCCTCCTTACATCAGGTGCCCCCAACGGCCTCCCTCCTTACATCAGGTGCCCCCAGCGGAGTCCCTCCTTACATCAGGTGCCCCCAGCGGAGTCCGTCCTTACATCAGGTGCCCCCAGCGGAGTCCGTCCTTACATCAGGTCTCCCCAGCAGAGTCCCTCCTTACATCAGGTGTCCCCAGCAGAGTCCCTCCTTACATCAGGTGCCCCCAGCAGAGTCCCTCCTTACATCGGGTGCCCCCAGCAGAGTCCCTCCTTACATCAGGTGCCCCCAGTGGAGCCCCTCCTTACATCTGTTATCCCATCAGCGGAGTCCCTCCTTACATCTGTGTCCCCATCAGCGGAGTCCCTCCTTACATCTGTGTCCCTGTCAGCGGAGTCCCTTCTTACATCTGTGTCCCCGTCAGCAGAGTAAGCAGTAATGAATAGACTACCATGGGAGTGGGGTCTCCATTGGAAATCCAAACAGGGCTCGAGTCCTGCTGGAAGGCATGGGAAAGACGTTCCTGCACTTTTTCCACAGCAGAAATGTCATTTCTGTTAGCAGCCGCTTTCGTGTAGGACTGCGAGCAAGGCCCGACTGGCCTACCGGGATACCAGGAAATATCCCGGTAGGCCGCCTGCCCTGGGGCCACTTTGAGCTGCGGCTGCAGCGGGGCCAATCCCGGGTGCCCAAAACTTGCCTCAGAGTCCTCTTCTCCCTCCCTCCTCCTCTCCTCCCCAGCGGCGATCTCCTGCAGTGTCACGGAGCTTTGCTCTGAATTATTCGGCGGCGCTGTATTAAAGTCCCGCCTCCTAGATCGGCATCTCCTATGATAAATGTCACACTAATCCAATTTCCTGGCATTGGATCAGTGTGACATCTATCATAGGAGTGGCCAGTCTATTAGGCGGGACAATAATACAGCAGGAGTCCCGGGCAATTCAGAGCAAAGCTCCATGACACTGCATGAGATCACCACTGTGTGTGATCCATGTGGGCACAGGTGTCAGTACTAGGATCCCTTTAGGACCCAGCACAACTCACCTGACACAGCCTTTACCTGGGAAACAACAATGATTGGCCAGCTCACCTTTAAATGCATCAGCATTCAATCATTGCTCGTGTTATAGTTTACCTGTGTTTGATCCAGTTGATATCTGCTCTGTGTATTTTGTGTATGACCCGGCTCGTTTGACCCTGTTTGCTTGCTTCTGATTCGGTACCGTTTGGACTCTGATCTTCCTGTGTATGACCCAGCTTGCCTAGACTACGTTTTTGCCTGATACCACTAGTACCTTCATCTGCAGCAGTGAACTACAAGCACCAGACATCTATCCTCCACCTGCAGCGGTGAACTACAAACACCAGACACCATCAATCCTCATCTGCAGCGGTGAACTACAAGGTCCAGCAAACATCTACCTACATCTACAGCGGTGAACTACAAGTCCCAGCTGACCTGCTCTGCTCAGACCTGCTCATGGTATGTGCTCTTGTTCTTTGAACTCTTTGCATAATCAGAGCACCCGAACTGTTACCTGTTATATGCTCTAGCCTGACATAATAAAGGAAACCTATCATGGATCCTGAGCAGGCTCAGTTGTTTGCACAGGAACTTTGCCGCTTATCCCATCAAGTTCAGGAAATGGCCACAGAGCTCACCAAGGTGCAATCTCCTTCTATTAGCACTGCTACAAAAACTCCATCTGAACCAAAAATTCCTTTGCCTGACCGGTTTTCTGGTGACCGTAAAGGGTTTTGCAACTTTAAAAACAGCTGCAAATTATATTTCAAGTTAAGGCCATCCTCGTCTGGCCCTGAAACTCAGAGGGTTCAAATCATTATCTCTCTACTACAGGGTGACCCCCAGGCTTGGGCCTTTAACCTGGAACCAAACCATCCAGCCTTGTTAACAGTAGATGCCTTCTTTGAAGCCCTAGGGTTGCTTTATGATGATCCAGATCGTGCTGCTACTGCAGAATCAACCCTGCGTAACTTAAAGCAAGGAACTACCACAGCTGAAATGTATTGCTCAGAGTTTCGCAGGTGGGCCCCGGAATCTGGCTGGAATGATGCAGCACTCCGCAGCCAGTTTAGAATGGGCCTTTCAGATGCAATTAAGGATGCTCTGGTCAACTTCTCCTACCCAGCCTCACTGGAGGAGGCTATGAGTCTAGCCATTAGAATTGACCGCCGCCAGCGAGAGAGGAGACGAGAACAAACTACAGCTGTGGCAAACTATATACCTCCCTTGCCGCCTGACTATTCCACCTCCAGTGCCAAATCTGAGGAAGAACCCATGCAGTTAGGCTCCACCCGGTTATCTGCCCATGAACACACACGCCGGCGTAACATGGGTCTCTGCTTGTATTGTGGCCTCAAGGGTCATATGCTCCGTTCGTGCCCTACACGTCCGGGAAACTCCAGGACCTAGGTAATTGCGGGGAGGTTACCTTAGGTCTGCTCTCATCTCCCCAGGGGGACAATCGTATTCTTTTACCCGCTGTCATTCACTTTGGGACAGGAGCTCATGAACTGCTGGCCTTGGTAGATTCTGGAGCCGCTGAGAATTTTATTGATAAGACTCTGATTACCTCTTTGTCCTTGGAAACTCATGCTCTAGATTGCCCAGTCCGCCTGATTTCCGTGGATAATCGTCCTCTCTCACAAGATCTAGTGCTCCAAGCCACGAAGCCTTTCCAGTTACAATTGGGGGATTTGCATTGGGAGAAGACTTCATGTCTTGTTATTGACTCTCCATCCACTCCTTTGATCCTAGGCCTTCCTTGGCTTCAGAAGCACAATCCTGTAATTGATTGGCGAACAGGAAATATTCTGGCTTGGTCCAATCAGTGTAAAAAGAACTGCATCCAGCACCCTGTTCGACTGGCTACCTGTCAAGTGGGAATGGAACAGATTCCACTTTGTTATAAGGACTTTTGGGATGTGTTTTCTAAAGGGATTGCTGACACTTTACCACCTCATCGCAGTTATGATTGTCCCATTGACCTCTTGCCTGACACTACACCTCCACGAGGGAGAGTCTTTCCACTGTCTGAGCCAGAGAATCTTGCCTTGCAAGAATACATCCAGGAAAACCTAGCTAAGGGTTTCATCCATCCCTCCACTTCTCCCGCAGGAGCAGGATGCTTCTTTGTCCCAAAGAAGGATGGGGGACTGAGACTTTGTGTTGATTACAGAGGTCTAAATAAAATAACTGTTCCCAATCGGTATCCTCTTCCTCTCATCACAGAATTGTTCTCTCAAATCCAGGTAGCCAAAATCTTCTCCAAACTGGACTTAAGGGGAGCTTATAATCTGGTGCGCATACGTGCAGGCGACGAGTGGAAGACAGCCTTTAACACCAAGGATGGTCATTATGAATGTCTTGTCATGCCTTTCGGTCTCAGAAATGCACCAGCTGTCTTTCAGAACTTTATGAATGACATTTTCCGTGACATGTTGGGTCGCTTCATGCTTGTATATTTAGATGACATTTTGATATATTCTCCCAATCTTGAAACACATCAGAAACATGTCTGCTCAGTATTGGCCCGATTAAAGACTCACTCCCTTTTTGTAAAGCCTGAGAAATGTTCATTCCATGTTAAACAAGTACCTTTCCTAGGCTACCTAATTTCTGACACAGGCCTCACCATGGATCCAGCCAAGATTCAAGCCATTTTAGACTGGGCACCACCTTCAGACCTGAAGGCAGTTCCTGGGCTTTGCAAATTTCTATCGAAAATTCATTAAGAACTTTGCCACCATTGCACATCCCATCACCTCTCTCACCAGGAAGACTCCGACTACCTTTAAATGGACTACTGAAGCCCAGGCAGCCTTCACTCAGTTAAAGAAAGCCTTTACCTCTGCACCAATCCTACGCCATCCTGTTCCTGAGCTACCTTTTATTGTGGAGGTAGATGCATCTGAAGTAGGGGTAGGGGCGCTTTTGTCACAAAAGGACCCTGTAAATGCCGCCATCCACCCCTGTGCCTTCTTGTCTCGGAAATATTCCCCAGCAGAGCGCAATTATGATATAGGCAACAGAGAACTTCTAGCCATAAAGCTCGCTTTGGAGGAATGGAGACATTGGCTGGAGGGAGCTCGCTATCCATTCATAGTTCTGACTGACCACAAAAACCTTGAATACATCCGTTCTGCTAAAAGACTGAACTCACATCAAGCCAGGTGGTCATTGTTCTTCTCCAGATTTGACTTCACAATTTCATATTTACCAGGACCAAGAAACATTAAGGCTGACGCCTTGTCTCGCAGCTTTCTTTCAGAGTCTCCTTCTCCGCTTCCTCCACAACCCATTATCTCTGAGGATAGGATTTTGGCTTTCACCCAGACTGACATCTCTGAGGTCTTGTTACCTGCACAGGCTGAAGCCCCTCCCTCCACTCCCTCCGGTATGCTTTTTGTGCCCCTGGCTCTTCGTTTGCAGGTATTGCAGCAGGTACATGCATCAAAACCTGCAGCACATCCGGGGTTCTAAAAATTGTAATTACATGCCCCTGTTAAACAGGGGCTGAAAAATTGGGCCTTAGGCACTGGTGCCACAACACTGCAACCCCTCATAGATACTCTAGTTGGAACGCAGAAACGAGCCCTGCTGCAAAGTATTGCATCAAAAATTGTAATTACACGCCCCTGTTAAACAGGGGCTGAAAAATTGGGCCTTAGGCACTGGTGGTGGCGCCCAGAACCAAAAATGTTCTTACAAGCTATCAGGGTGATCATTGAGGAGGAAGAGGATAATTACTCAGGATAGTCACTCAGCATCAGCACAGGCAGTCTTTGAAGGGATCTGAGATTTCAAAAAAAATTATTCGGTTACATCAGCATCAGGTGCTTGGTAGCTGGTGGTGATCCAAGACTGATTCATTTTTATGAAGGTCAGTCGATCGACCAAGTCGGTGGACAGACGCACCCTGTGATCGGTTACAAAGCCTCCAGCAGCACTGAATGTGCGTTCCGAAAGAACGCTGGATGCAGGACAGGCCAGTAGCTCAATTGTATACTGTGCAAGCTCTGGCCAGTGATCCATCCTCAAGACCCAGTAACCCAGAGGATTTTCGGTGGGAAAGGTGTCCAAGTCAGATCTTGCCCCTAGGTATTCCTGCACCATGTAAAACAGACACTGGCGATGGTTGCTGGAACCGATCATACCTTGGGGCTGCGGACCATAAAATTGTCTGAACGCATCAGTCAGATGGCCACCTTCTCCACCGCTCCTTCTTTGACTGACCGAAGCCTCAGCAACACGTTGTCCAGAAACAGGAGTTTGTAACCTCCCAGTCTCTGGGAACGTGTTGCACAGACCTTTCTGCAAGGCCTCCCGAAGATGTTTCATCCTCTGCTCCCTCTGCGATGGCAAGATAAGGTCCGCAACCTTACCCTTGTAACGTGGATCAAGGAGGGTTGCCAGCCAGTATTGGTCCTTCTCCTTGATACCACGAATACGAGGATCCTTACGCAGGCTTTGCAGGATCAGGGAGGCCATGCAGCGTAGGTTTGCTGAGGCATTCGGTTCGAAGTCCTCTGGGTCACTAAGGACGACATGGTCCTCAGCCACCTCCTCCCAGCCACGTACAAGTCCATGTGTTTCTTGGGACTGATCCCTTAAAGACTGCTGCTGATGCTGATGTCCAGGCTCTACCTCCATACTGACACAATCCTCCTCCTCCTCCTCCTCCTCCTCCTCCTCCTGTGTGATCGGCGGGCACGCAGGAACACTGTCTGGATAAAGGGGGCCTTGAGAGCTAAGGAAGTCCTCCTCTTCCTGCCTCTGTTCTGCCTCAAGTGCCCTGTCCATTATTCCATGCAGCGTGTGCTCCAACAGATGGACAAGGGGGACAGTGTCACTGATGCATGCACCGTCACTGCTCACCATCCTCGTGGCCTCCCCAAATGTTGACAGGACAGTGCATGCATCCCTAATCATGGCCCACTGGCGTGGGGAAAAAAAACAAGCTCCCCTGTCCTGGTGCCATAGTTGCACAGGTACTCATTGATGGCCCTCTGCTGCGTGTGCAGCCGCTGCAGCATGGCCAATGTTGAGTTCCACCTGGTGGGCATGTCACAGATTAGGCGGTTCTTGGGCAGGTTAAACTTCTTTTTGGAGGTCTGCCAGCCGAGCACTGGCATTATATGGCCGTCGGAAATGCACACAGACTTTCCTGGCCTGCCTCAGAACATCCTGTAAGCCCGGGTACCTGCCCAAGAACCGCTGCACCACCAAGTTAAGGACATGAGCACATGGGTCATTTGTCCCTGTCGGAGGGCAGAGAGGAGGTTGGTGCCATTGTCGCAAACCACCATTCCTGCCTTAAGTTGGCGTGGCGTCAACCACCTCTGAACCTGCCCCTGCAGAGCTGACAGAACCTCTGCCCCAGTGTGGCTCCTGTCCCCCAAGCACACTAGCTCAAGCACCACATGGCATCTTTTGGCCTGCATACTTGCGTAGCCCCTTGAACAGCTACAGAGCACCGCTGGTTCCGAGGACAAAGCACAGGAAGAGATCATAGAGGAAGAAAAAGAGGAGGGGGTGGAGGAGAGAGGTGTGTCACAATCATTAGTAGTGGCATTTTGGAGGCATGGTGGCGGAACAACCTCCAACACTACTGCACCTTGTCCTGCATCCCAGCTGCCAGCAGAGTCACCCAATGCGCGGTGAAACTTAGGTAACGTCCCTGTCCATGCCTGCTGGACCATGAGTCAGCGGTAATATGCACCTTACCGCTGACCGCCCTGTCCAGCGAGGCAGTGGCATCACTAGGGTTGGTGTCACCTGGTGCGGTATAACATGGTGTCACCCCCCCCACCGCCCCAGTGTGAAAGGGGCCTAACCGAGGGCTCCAACATGATGAGTGACGTCATCGCAGCTCTGCCCCCGCACTTTTCATTATCTGCTGTCCCCAGGGACAGATCTGATCCACTGTGTGGTGATCTCTGGTTTGGGTCTGTCCCCGGGGACAGCAAATAATAGCATCATTGGCATTGATGATTTGATTTGCATTTTGGAACTGACCTGCTGACATGGCGTGTTGCTTGCTGGACCGGATCGGATGACCACAGGGAAGAAGCTGTAATCTGCTGACAAGGCGTGTTGCTTGCTGGATGGATCTGATGTGGGTGTGGGTCACTGTCTGACTACACCTGTGCTGTGGTCTGTAGACACCCCCCCTTATCAGACCAGCTTAGGGCGGCTCCGCTCAGTACCTGGTGACTGTGGACACAGCACCCCCCCCATAAAACCAGCTCAGTCAGGGTGGGTGGGTGTGTCACTCAGCTACTGTGCCTATATCTAATATAATATATCTGTGTCCAGCAGCACCCCCCCCCCATCATCATCATCATCATCATCATCAGACCAGCTCAGGGTGGGGGTGGCTCAGTCAGCTAATATTATATATATATATATATAAACTATAGCTGTGTCTAGCAGACCACCTTGCACCCCCCCCTTCCTTATCATACTTGCACACAGCACAGGTCAGCCAGGGCGCCAGACAGTGAGAGTCCTCCCACACCAGCTCTTTGGTGGCGTGTTGGTACCATGGCAACCACCCTACCCCCCTCGGAGTCGGCCTCACGCCTTGAGCTCGGGCCAGTGGAGGATACCAGGACACAACGACCCCCTCTACACACACCCCCCCTCCTGTTCTGAATCTGGCAGCAGCTGGCTGGGGTCTGGAGAGAAGAGCGGAGAGCGGAGGGCAGCACGCCGCCCGGGCGGAGATAGTGTGTGTAAGACACAGACAGTCAGTGACGTAATCTCTCACTCTGCAGTGCAGTGTGAGAGATGAGATGTGACAGGCTCAGACTGGCTCAGTAGGAGGAGGAAGAAGGACAACACGCAGCACGCTCACACTCACACTGACATACCAAGCGCCGCCACAGCGCTGGAGGTGTGTGTTTCAACCAGGCTGCGGAGTACGGGGTGATGATCGGGACGGGTCAGCTGATTAAAAAAAAAAAAATACCAGTGCTTTCCACACCGTCGGGAGGGTGTCACCCCTCTAGCGGGTGTCACCCGGTGCGGGCCGCACCCCCCGCACCCCCCTAGCAATGCCTCTGCAGCGAGGCCAAGACATTGCCTTCCACATGCCAGTAGAGAGCCGGAATCGCCTTCCGTGAGAAAAAGTGGCGTTTGGGTACCTGCCACTGAGGAACTGCACATTCCACAAACTCACGGAAGGGGACAGAGTCTACCAACTGAAAAGGCAGCTGTTGAAATGCTAGCAATTTTGCCAAGCTAGCATTCAACCGCTGGGCATGTGGATGGCTGGGAGCGAACTCCTTTCGGCGGTGCAGCAGCTCGGGCAGGGAAATTTGCCTGGTACAATCTGACGTCAGTGTACCAAAAGCAGATTGCCCACAAGTACTTGGCTGTGACACACCTAATTCTACACCTTCATTCCTCTCAGTGCAGGTCTCAGAGAGGACTGAAGGTATAGTGGGGTTGGAGATCCCAGCTGGTGAGGAGCAAGGAGAGGTCCTCTTTGTTCTTTGCAAGAGGGGGTAGAGAAAAGGAAGCGCCACCTGAGTGCAGTATTAATGTAAGAATTTAATAGCATAAAAAATGAACACTTACAAGAAAAACAAATTAAAAAGGCTCATTTGTGAGTAGGCAGTGTGTATCTTCCTCAGTTTCCAGTCCAGAAGTTGTTGTCAGCGTTGTAGGGCTGCAGATGGAGGCTGGTAGCTTGTCTCTCTTCTTGTGGCCGTCAGGGAGAAACTGAGACCCTGAGCATGGGTGAGAGAGGATGAGGAGGATGAGGACGGCTTGGTCATCCACTCGACCAAGTCTTCCGCATGTTGCAGCTCAACACGGTCAGCTGCCGAAAAAAAGGCCAAGCGTGTCCCACGGCCACGTGCTGATGAGGATGCATCGTCTCCACGAGCAGCACTGTTGCCTCTAGACACAGAGCCTGCTTGCCCTCTTTAATTGGCTTGTGACTGTCTGCCTCTCCTTGTTGGCCTTCCAGACACACTGATAGCCTGTAGCTGCACTAAGCATATATATATATATATATATATATATATATATATATATATATATATATATATATATATATATATATGTACTGATACTGCAGCTAGCAAAATCAACTGCCTGCCTGTAGTATGAGAACACCACCAACCTTCTACAGGTAGTTTTAGTTGAACACTGTGCAGAGCTCGCAAAAAACTAACTTGTAGCTTATTTAACTGCCTGCGGTAGTGATAGGATCAGGAAAACATCACCAACCTTCTACAGGTAGCTTTAGGTGAACACTGTGCAGAGCTCGCCAAAAAATAACTTGTAGCTTATTTAGCTGCCTGCGGTAGTGATAGGATCAGGAAAACACCACCAACCTTCTACAGGTAGCTTTAGGTGAACACTGTGCAGAGCACTGTACACTACACCATCTTGTAGCTTATTTAGCTGCCTGCGGTAGTGATAGGATCAGGAAAACACCACCAACCTTTTACAGGTAGCTTTAGCTGAACACTGTGCAGAGCTCGCAAAAAAATAACTTGTAGGTTTAGCTGAACACTGTGAGCAGGACGCACTACACTAACTTGTAGCTTTAGCTGAACACTGTGCAGAGGTCACACTAAACTAACTTGTAGCTTTAGCTGAACACTGTGAGCAGGACGCACTACACTAACTTGTAGCTTTAGCTGAACACTGTGAGCAGGACGCACTACACTAACTTGTAGTTTTAGCTGAACACTGTGAGGAGGACGCACTACACTAACTTGTAGCTTTAGCTAAACACTTTGAGCAGGACGCACTACACTAACTTGTAGCTTTAGCTGAACACTGTGAGGAGGACGCACTACCCTAACTTGTAGCTTTAGCTGAACACTGTGAGCAGGACGCACTACACTAACTTGTAGCTTTGGCTGAACACTGTGCAGAGGTCTCACTACACTAACTTGTAGGTTTAGCTGAACACTGTGAGCAGGACTCACTACACTAACTTATAGCTTTAGCTGAACACTGTGCAGAGGTCGCACTACACTAACTTGTAGTTTTAGCTGAACACTGTGAGGAGGACACACTACCTTAACTTGTAGCTTTAGCTGAACACTGTGCAGAGGTCACACTAAACTAACTTGTAGCTTTAGCTGAACACTGTGAGGAGGACGCATTACACTAACTTGTAGCTTTAGCTGAACACTCTGCAGAGGTCTCACTACACTAACTTGTAGTTTTAGCTGAACACTGTGAGGAGGATGCACTACACTAACTTGTAGCTTTAGCTGAACACTGTGCAGAGGTCTCACTACACTAACCTGTAGTTTTAGCTGAACACTGTGAGCAGGACGCACTACGCTAACTTGTAGCTTTAGCTGAACACTGTGCAGAAGTCTCACTACACTAACTTGTAGATTTAGCTGAACACTGTGAGGAGGCGCACTACACTAACTTGTAGCTTTAGCTGTACACTGTGCAGAGGTCGCACTACACTAACTTGTAGTTTTAGCTGAACACTATGAGGAGGACGCACTACACTAACTTGTAGCTTTAGCTGAACACTGTGCAGAGGTTACACTAAACTAACTTGTAGCTTTAGCTGAACATTGTGAGGAGGATGCACTACCCTAACTTGTAGCTTTAGCTGAACACTGTGCACTACACTAACTTGTAGTTTTAGCTGAACACTGTGCAGAGGTCACACTAAACTAACTTGTAGCTTTAACTGAACACTGTGAGGAGGACACACTACACTAACTGTAAATAGTCTATAACAGGAACTGATCTAGCTAAACTGAATACAGTGTATATATATATATATATATATATATATATATATATATATGCAACACCTGGGATGCATATATATACACAATACACTATAAGTGCAGCTAACTCACTGACTGTCCTGCCTAATCTAGCTAACTCAAGTGAAATGACACTGTCTCTCTCTCTCTATCTAAGCACACCGGAACACACTACACAGGGCCGCCGTGCAGGCAGCCTTATATAGTGTGGGGCATGTTCTAAACCCCCTGAGCCATAATTGGCCACCCTGGCTTTTGCCAATTACAGCTCTCTCTACTGACGGCGCTGTGATTGGCCAAGCATGCGGGTCATAGTGCATGCTTGGCCAATCATCAGCCAGCAATGCACTGCAATGCCGCAGTGAATTATGGGCTGTGACGCGCCACACAAATTTGGCGCGAACGGTCCATAACGTTCGCAATTCAGCGAACGATCGAACAGCCGATGTTCGAACGTTCGCAATTCAGCGAACGATCGAACAGCCGATGTTCGTGTCAAACATGGGTTCGACTCGAACGCGAAGCTCATCCCTACTGGTGAGGCTGCATTGATGCATTGATCTCTTGTATCATGTCCGCAGTCTGTAAACCCTCTCCTGTATCATGTCTGCAGTCTCTAACCATCTCCTGTATCATATCAGTCTCTGACCATCTCCTGTAGTATGTCTGCGGTCTCTGACCATCTCCTGTAGTATGTCTGCAGTCTCTGACCAACTCTTGTATCATGTCTGCAGTCTCTGACCATCTCTTGTATCATGTCCGCTGATTGCTTGGGACACTGGTAAGGCTGCATCGATAGGGACACTGGTAAGGCTGCATTGCTGGGGACACTGGTAAGGCTGCATTGCTGGGGACACTGGCAAGGCTCTATTGCTGGGGACACTGGTAAGGCTGCATTGCTGGGGACACTGGTAAGACTGCATTGCTGGTGACACTGGTAAGGCTGCATTGCTGGGCACTGATCAGGCTGCATTGCTGGGCACTGGTGAGGCCGCATTGCTGGACACTGGTAAGGCCCCATTGCTGGGCACTGGTAAGGCTGCATTGCTGGGCACTGATCAGGCTGCATTGCTGGGCACTGGTAAGGCCGCATTGCTGGGCACTGGTAAAGCTGCATTTGATGGGCATTGATCAGGCTGCATTTGATGGGCACTGAGGAGTTAGCAGTCCCACTTTGCACAATCAACACAGACGGCCTGAGGACATTGTGTGTGTATATATATATATATATATATATATATATATATATATATGTGTGTGTGTGTGTAAGAAGGCTGGCTTGAGGCTAGCCTGCATTTGTAGAAGTATCCCTCCTCCTCTGGCTGTTCCTGCGTTGGCTTGTCTTTATGGTTGCTGGGTTTCAGCCGACACGTCAACGTCATTTCCAGTTTCACGTTCAGCAGAGTGACAGCATGGTCGGCTGCTGGGGAATCGTGTATTTCATTCACCTTCTCACGGTTCTGGTGCGGGTGGGGTACATTTATGGGGGGAGCGCCCACATCGGAGGCCAGCATGCCACCATTCCGGTGTTCATTCAGGGGAAGGTAACAGGGGCAGTCAGCCTGCTCACTTCTCTCGGTGTTTGCGCATCCTGGATGGTGGTTTCCCTGGTGCTGGTATCTGTCCAACAGTGTGGGGACTCTGGTGGCATCTCTCGTGACTCTATTGGGTCCCGGTGGATGCTGCTGCCCCGCATCCTCTGCACAGCAGCGGGATGTTTTTGGGGCTGTTGCTCTACCATTCCTGGTTGACACTGCAGCATGCCTGGGGGTGTCTCTGTCTGCAGTCCTGGGTGAGCTTCCTCATTCCGTTTGGTGTTGCTATGTGTGCTTTCCCATGTTTCACTTCCAGGAGCATGGTAGCCATTGCATGCAGACCTCCTGCTTTCAAGCTCTCTCATCTCCTCCTCCCATGCTCGTCTCCAGGATTTCTCCAGAGCCTCTCCCATCCTCTGGAACTCGCTACCTCCATCTATCCGGCTATCCCCTACTCTTGCTACCTTCAGGCAATCCCTGAAAACTCATCTTTGTGAGGTCTGTTTGCTGCATGTCTCCCTGCAAGCTTCGGGGGGAGTCACTGAGGGCACTACTAAGAAAGGGGGGGGCTGGTTGGTGGGTTAGCTTCACTGCCTTGGTTGTTTCATATGATTCCTTGCCTGTGTTCCTGTCATAGCGTGTTTCTGTCATAGCGTGTTCAGCCACAGCATCTTCTGTCATAGCGGTTCTGTCAGCGGGTCTGCCATAGCAGGTTTATCATATCGGTTTTGTCATAGCGTTTTAGTCATAGCAGTTCTTTAATAGCGGTTCTGTCCTAACGGTTCTGTCATGGGGTTCGGCCTTAGCAGGCTTGACATAGCGGTTCTGCCCTAGCGTTTTCAGTTATAGCGGTTCTGTCATAGCGGTTTTGCCATAGCAGGTTTGTCATAACGGTTCTGTCATAGCGTTTTCAATCATAACGCTTTCTGTCGTGGTGCGTTCTGTCACAGTGCTTTCTGTCACGGCGCTTTTCTGCCACAGTGTGTTCAGGCATAGCGTTCCGTCGCAGCGGTTCATCATGGCATGTTCTGTCATAGTGTGTTCTGTCATAGCGTGTTCTGTCATAGAGTGTTCAGTCACGGCACGTTCTGTCATGGCAGTTCCTTCATGACATGTTCTGTCATGGCATATCGGTGCCAAAAGTTATGGCATTTACACCAATAGCTGTTTCATCTTCATTAGTTTTCCAGGTCTCGTCATACGTTTCTTTGTATACCTTGGTTTAGTTAGCCAGTGTTCACATCTCAGGATCTGTCATGTCTACAGATCCATACCAGCTGAGGTTTCATTTTTTAAATGATTGTTGACCACAATCTTCTCGCCCGTATACCATACGTCATGCGGCCTGTTATGGCCTGTTATGGTTGCAGCACAGGATGGAGGTGATTGAAGCTCACTCGGTTAAAGGCGGGGTGTCAGCACACCCCCAGTTCCTGCTCTTCCTACATTCCTGCAGGCAAGATAGGCATCCTCTTAGTCCACCGGTCTTGTCAAAGCCTTCTGGTTCAATATGTCTGAGCCAAGTAATGTTTCTTTGATAGGGGCTGTGTAGGAATCTCCCATCCCTGGTCTTTAGACAGCCTCTGCTGGAGAAATTTTCAGTAGGCCTTCATGCAGGCCTCATCTCTATCTCAGCAGAGTTTCATATGTAGTATCTTGGCTTCATCAGACAGTCATGCTTTCATTGTCGTTAAGTTACTGGAGGCAGTAATTTCCAGGGGTGCCTGGTCTGGTTCTTTCACCATCGTTCGAAGGTGAAGGGTCGGCCCTCCAGGGTGTTCAGTGGCAAGTTTCCGATATCTTTTGTTTACATTTTGGAAACCCTCTTTCCTGCGGAAGTACTTTTCATCAAAGCACTTGTCCGTGGATGTGGTGCTTCAACATTTTCTACAGTTGGGGGGGGGGGTGGCTATCCTAGCTGATAAGACGTTTTATGGCCCGCCACAGACTCAATGGGTTTGAGGTTTCAAGCCTGATAAAATTACCATGTGGTACAGTTTTATGAGAGCCATTAGACTGAAATGTGGATTCTGGTCATAGGCTTAAGAGGGTCTGCATGTGTCCTCTCAAGGAACTGATAAGAATATTCTGGTATGCAGCCTAAAGTTTGTGTATTGTA
Source organism: Lithobates clamitans (assembly GCA_037952925.1). Lineage (NCBI taxonomy): Eukaryota > Metazoa > Chordata > Amphibia > Anura > Ranidae > Lithobates > Lithobates clamitans. The sequence continues at coordinate 1,052,749 of JBBGZY010000802.1, forward strand.
TCAGATGCCTTCCTAATGTCCATGTTCTGACAGGGGGAAAGGTCACTGCTGATCTGTCCCTTTTTCTGTCAAAATGGCATGGGTAAACTGAAACCTGAACAAAATGGCTGCCTCATACAGCTTTTAGTGTGCATAGTATGCAATACCATTATACCGCACACAACTGTGCTTGTGGAAAAGAGTTGGTACTTGACATAAACAGATGGATCCATGGTGAAAAGTGCAGTATGTACTTTAACCACTTACGGACAGGCACAGCGATGTACCTGTACATTGCTGACCTCTTCCGGGGTACCCGCATGCCGACTCCCACTGTGATTGTACACAGTTTGTCATCAGGTCACAGGCAATGATTCATGGTTGGAACCTGCTGATTGGCTGTGTGCAATCACAGCCCAGAGCCATGTCTTGACAATCAACACAATGCTCTGTACAGAGGAATAAGAAACAAAGGGATATTTTGTAAAAAGCAGCGCACATTACACACATTAACACTTGTTAGGCACACAGTTAATCCTTTGATCACCCTAGATGTTAACCCCTTCTCATGTGTCATTAGTACAGTGACAGTGTATAGTATTTTTGCCGATCACTGTATTAGTGTCACTGGTGATGTCAGTAGCAGTCAGTTCCCACTCAGTGTAAGTTAGTGTCAGATTGTCCACCACCGCAGTCCCATCATAAGTTGCTGACGACCACCGTTAGTAGTATAAAAAAAAGAAAAAGAAAAATTCCAGTATACTGTATATACCATTGTTTGTAGAAGCTATAACTTTTATACAAACCTATCAATATACACTTATTGGGATTTTTTTTTACAAAAGACATGTAGCAAGAGACATTTTAGCCAAAATGTATGAAGACATTTGATTTTTAACAGTTTTTATTGGATATGTTTATTAGCAGAAAGTTAAAAATATTATTTTTATTTTTTCAAAATTTTCGGTCTTTTTCTTGTTTATATCGCAAAAAATAAAAAACAGAGTGTTGATGAAATACCACATTTGGGTACAGCGTTGCATAAACCACGCAATTACTAGTTAAAGTAACACAGTGCTAAATAGCAAAAAATGGCCGGTCATGGATGGGATAAAACCTTCTGGAGGTGTGGTGGTTAAATACTTTTTTTTTAATCAGAGATGAGACTGTGTATGTAAATGACAAACCTGTTGATGTCAAATTATAGAAGTAAAGTTACATATGACTTCTGCGTAGTAGTGGTTATGATTTAGAACAGTATATGACAATCTCATAATCTCCCTTTCTTGGTAAAGTACAAGGACAAGATATTAAAAATACAAGAATACTGAAATTCTTACATTTCTGAAAGCAACTAATATCCTATATCTTAAAAAAGCTCCTCTTCATGTGCAAATTAAACAGTGTCTGTTGAATACTAACAATGTTCATACGCAGTGAAAATACGATATAAACTAGATTGAATAGTTTTCCGGCTGATGAACAGGCATCTTTGACTTTCTTGAAAAACAACAATATACAATATATGAAAAAATGAATTGGGAGCTCTGGCCTTTTTTGCAATTCAAGAGCATATTGTCAATGGAAAGGGAAACATTAATTCCCTATTTCTAGGCTTTTTTTTCCTGTGAATGTTTTAGCAATGTTCTACAACCGCATTGTAATATTAAAATCTCTGGTTCTCTAGAGGAAGTCCAGAGTCACTTAAGAGCTTACTGTCTGCAGAAATTAAACTGGAATGACTTTCCAGCTAAAGCAATTTTAATTTCTCCCATGTTTGATTTTTCTGGTACCTTCAGCTGGATTGCGATGTGTTATCAGTGACTTTGTACTGCAATGTATTCCATCAGTTTCATTAAAAAAAAAATGTAATGCTTTGATCTGTAGAACATGAATATTATAAAATCATCTTAATTGAATGGTATGTATGACTTAAAATGAATCTTTGAAGATAGAAATATGCAAGCTGCCGCTGATGACTTGTTTTGAAGGGGGAGACTCATGTGCTGTTATTCTGATAATTGCTTCACTACACTATCCCTGTGTCACTGTCCTGGAGCAGTCACAAAGCCAAAGCGGTTGATTTACAAAAAGCAAGTAGAGTGAGCACTTTGCAAATGCAGTTGCACTCATTTTCCCCAGAGCTTAGTGAATGCGGTGAAGTTCTGCTGATTTCCATCATCCAATCATGTCTGCATTCTTTTCACCTGATTGGGTATTCTTGACAGGTCCCCACATTCACTAAACTTTGGGGAAAATAAGTGTAACTACACTTGCAGTCTTTTGCCTTTAGTACATCAATCCCACTGACTTCTGAACCCCTATCCTGCATAGTACTAATGTAGTAAATCCAGGATGGCTCCTTCACATTCAACAATTCATGGCTAGCAGCTGCCACCATACATTTGCACAACTGCCACCTCAGTTTAGCACGCATTTGCCAAACTGGGGTCAGGGAATTATTCTCCAATTTATAAATCACTGAGATGATATATTTCTATTCAGCCAGTCTTAACATTTACTCACTCTAGCCAGACAACATGGCATCTCCATTGCATTTAAAACCCATCTCCAGGCAAACATAAAAGGTAAAAAAAATTATTTCAGAAGTTCTTTAATACTCACTAGCCCAGCCATGTCTCCTATCCTATTCACAAGGGTGTTGACTGCTGTATGCAGCACTGCAGCAGCTCAGTCACCTCTTTCTGACATCATTATGTTGCTGTCTTTTCTAGGGTGAACAGGCTTCATAGATGGACAGCCAATAGGAAGTTGTCCACATCACTCAGGTAGTAATAAGGACACCAGAAGAAGGACCCTCTTCTGAAGAAGAAGAAAGATAGAACATGCAGAACCTGGTGATCACGTGACCATGGGTTAAAGTCAGGATTTAGGCTTTTATTTTAGAATTAGTTATGGGGCGAAGGGTTAATACCCAGAATTCATGGTAAAGCTTGGTCAATGACCAATTTGACAAAATCAAAGTCTTTTATGTCTGCCTACAGTATCTTTTAAGGATTTAACCAAACACTGTTGCAGAGTCCTAAGAATTAATGACTTACTAATGCCTCCATGGACAGCCAACCTCGATCCTCCTGCAGCTGCTACTACAACAACTCAGAACCCAGCCTTGTTTGACTGCAAACATATGAACTAAATGAAACCAAGTCTGTGAAACTGCTAGTGCCTACTTACCTACAGAGTCCAACCTATCACCATTTTTTGCTGGACTAGGAAAAAAAACACCCTTTAAATGTATCGATCATCTGTATATTTATGTTTAATCTTTGTGTATTGATTTTTGTTTGTGCACAAACATGTATAAAAAAACAGAAAGGTCAAGAGGTTCAAGATAGGATCCTTAATCAGTATAGTGTATATAACAGTAACAGTAAGCCATGTATACTGGTACATAAGGCAAATAAGAGTACACTTTGGTGATTTCCTGATAGGTAGAAAACAAGGGAGCATATCCATCCTAATAAGGGGGATGTAAGTGATCATCCAACAGTTGCATGGAGTGAATAGTCAGCAGAAGCCCTATATCAGCAACATAGAGGACCTTGGAGGATATTCATCAGGAGAGGGTTGTCAACATCACAGGCAACAGTGAATCCCTCCCAAGGGTATTTGCATAATAACTATGCGTAGATAGGACTAGGTAACATAATAAAAACCCAATAATCATGGACAAGCACGAATAGGGAGAGAAGAGAAGAGAAAGAAGGGGAGGAAAAAAAAGGGAAAAAAAGGGGGGGGGGCAGAATGGAAAGGATCCCAAGCACTATGAAGGGAAACAAAACCAGGCATCTAAGAAGGATAACAAGTAATGGGGTTGATTTCCTAATGGCAAATCCACTCTGCACTATAAGTGCACTTATAAGTGCAGTCACTGTAGATCGCTGTAGATCTAAGGGGAAGCTCTGAAATGCAAGTGCACTTTCAGTTGCACTTGTATTACAAAGTGGATTTGCCTTTAGTAAATAACCCCCATTGCGTCAGTGAGATTACTGATAGGAGGCAAATTTAGAGGAATGTCGAAAAGGATTCCAGGTCAAGGTTTAATCATCAGTTTTATCCGACTTCCAAGAGATCAACCTTTCTAGATGACCAATAGAGTCCATTTCACAGGCCCAATCCACAAACGACGGAGGTAGTGGTTCTCGCCACGCCCTGGCAATAACGGTACGTGCCGAAGTCAAGAAGTGTCGGAGAAGACTTTTTTAATTTTGTTTATAGGATCCAGGGCGTCATCGAAAGCAAAGTAATGAGAGGAGAATTAATAATTTTGTCCCCTACTAAATCATAGTAGAGGAGAAGTATTCTGTCCCAGAAAGGAGTTATAAGCGGGCACATGCTCCAAATGTGAGTCATGGTGCCTGGGACCTTAAAACATCTACAGCAGGTATTTGGAACGGATGGGTCTATTTTATGTAAAGTGGTAGGGCAGCGATACCACCTGGTGAGGATCTTTCTGTATAATTACGCTCTTGTGCTCTAGAAGATATGGAGGCCCTATAAGTAAATAAAAACTTGGTTAGAGATGCCACAAAGTAAGTGACAATGCCTTAACCGTATGCATGTTGTAAAGGCCATAGGGACCTCTTCCATCCTTGTCAAGGGGAGTGCTAACCTTCTCCCCTTTCATACAACACATCATCTGTATATTTAAATAATAGTTACCATATCTTAAATATCTCTCCATGTAATCTATCTTCCAGTGCTCAAGCTAAGAAGGAGTGTCTGCATTAGCAGCAACTTACCAGATCAGAATACAGAGGGATGACTTTATCCTTTTGGATCAGAGACATGGACATGTACATGGTATTGCTTGTAGAATCGTGGCTAGGCACATGCATGCGCGCAGGAATGTGCATGGATGCAGGAACGTGTTTACAGTCCATTTTGGCACCACGTAGCCTATTTAAAGAATGCCCTTTACCAGTGTCACTGCTGACTGATCTTCAGCTATTCCCTGAGCCTTGCTTGTATCCTGCATTTATCTTCCATTACTTACCCATCTTGCCCCTAACCTGATACTGGATTTCACTCCTACTTCTGCTCAACAGTTCCTGACCTAGGCTTGGTTTACAGTCCTGAACAACCAGCACTGCACATGCCTACCATAAACTAACTGGCAGCACTGTCAAGCCCTGCCTCCTGACCCACGGCACATTCTGAGTTCTTTGATAACCCTGACTAGTTCATCTTGCTGCTCAGCTCATCTTGATGTTCGTCCAGATCTACCAGCTCTACACTGAAAGCTCCAGGTTTTGCTACCAACATCTATCAGCACTTGTGTTTGTCTTGTCCCTCGACACTATCTTTTCCACTCTCAGTGGCGCCTGGGCTGGAGAAACAAGAGAGGCCAGCCTCACCATTTCAGTTTCCTATCAGATACCTGATACCTTTACTGTTCAACCAGCAGAAGGGGGCTGGGAGATGACTAAGAAAGCAGATCTTGTGCAGATATATACACTCCTTGAAATGAAAAAAAGTGCGCTTACAGTCAAGTGATCAAAAATATGAGTAGAATAAATTAACTGTATAAATTGATATAATCAATAAATAAAATAAAATACATTAGCTGTAAATAATTGAATAATAAATACCAAGTTCAAAAAGTGCTTGTGAATAGATTGTGAATTCCAATACTAAATTAAATATACATTAGGTGACCTAACATGAAAATAAATATAAAATAATCAAATTTATAAAAAGCAGAGTGATCAAAGTTCATAAATTCCTAGTGCATTGGAAGATAAAAATACAAATAATAATAGTAAAGATAAGTCCAGTCCATTCATAGAAAGCTAAATGAAGGCACACCAATCACATGAAGGAGAGTCACATATCCACAGTTCATTGAACACAGCCCGTGTGAGTGGAAAAGGAGAAAGAGAATGTGAAGGGATATCCAAGCAACCGGTGAATCCAGGAGACAATAAAGATGGACCCTTACCAGAAGCGGTGGACCTCCTTAATAGCAAGGTCTTATGTGCGTGCAGATACAGCCCTCTGCGGGGACAGATGGATGGCAGCGTCTGGATCCACAGCTGTGTGCTGCTTTCCCATGGAAGGAAATTCCAGCACGTCAGCCTAAAAGGAAGCACTCAATGTTCCAGGGAGCCGTGAGCGCAAAGGAGGCAAGAAAAAAGCATAGTGCAGAATCAGTGGGAGCCCTGAGCGTGTCCAAGTGGTCTAAGTGGCTGCATGTAAGGAGGGACTCCACTGGGGGCACCTGATATAAGGATGGATTCCGCTGGGGACACCTGATGGCATCTGGTAGCTGGCGTCATGGCAAGTGACACGCTCAGGGCTCCCACTGATTCTGCATTATGCTTTTTTCTTGCCTCATTTGCGCTCACGGCTCCCTGGAACATTGAGTGCTTCCTTCTAGGCTGACGTGCTGGAATTGCCTTCCTTGGGAACGCGGCACACAGCTGTGGATCCGAATGCTGCCATCCATCAGTCCCTGCAGAGGGCTGTATCTGCATGCACATAAGACCTTGCTATTAAGGAGGTCCACCGCTTCTGGTAAGGGTCCATCTTTATTGTCTCCTTGATTCACCGGTTGCTTGAATATCCCTTCACATTCCCTTCCTCCTTTTCCACTCACACGGTCTGTGTTCAATGAACTGTGGATATGTGACTCTCCTTCATGTGATTGGTGCTCCTTCATTGAGCTTTCTATGAATGGACTGGACTTATCTTTACTATTATTATTTGTATTTTTATCTTCCAATGCACTAGGAATTTATGAACTTTGATCACTCTGCTTTTTATAAATTTGATTATTTTATATTTATTTTCATGTTAGGTCATCTAATGTATATTTAATTTAGTATTGAAATTCACAATCTATTCACAAGCACTTTTTGAACTTGGTATTTACTATTCCATTATTTACAGCTAATGTATTTTATTTTATTTATTGATTATATCAATTTATACAGTTAATTTATTCTACTCATATTTTTGATCACTTGACTGTAAGCACACTTAGTTTTTTTCATTTTAGTTTATTACACTGGTATTAGTGTTTTTTTGCTGCAGCTGCAGTTCAAGGTTTACATTGCTCTTTAGCGCGTTTTTTTCTTTTCCTATACACACTCATTGGCCACTTTATTAGGTACACCTTGCTAGTACCGGGTTGGACCCCCTTTTGCATTCAGAAATCCCTTAATTCTTCATGGCATAGATTCAACAAGGTGTTGGAAACTTTGCTCAGAGATTTTGGTCCATATTGACGTGATAGCAACACGCGGTTGCTGCAGATTTGTCAGCTGCACATCCATGATGCGAATCTCCCGTTCTACCACACCCCAAAGGTGCTCTATTGGATTGAGATCTGGTGACTGTGGAGGCCATTGGAGTACAGTGAACTCATTGTCATGTTCAAGAACCCAGTTTGAGATTATTTGAGCTTTGTGACATGGTGTATTATCCTGCTGGAAGTAGCCATCAGAAGATGGGCACACTGTAGTCATAAAGGGTTGGACATGGTCAGCAACAATACTCAGGTAGGCCATGACCTTTAAACGATGCTCAGTTAGTACTCTGGGGCCCAAAGTGTGCCAAGAAAGTATCCCCTACACCATTGCACTACAACCACCAGCCTAAACCGTTGATAAAAGGCGAGATGGATCCATGCATTCATGTTGTTTACACCAAAATCTGACCCTACTATCTGATTGTTGCAGCTGAAATCGAGACTCATCAGACCAGGCAACAGTTTCCCAATCTTCTATCGTACAATAGAAGATTGGGAAACTGTTTAAATTGTAGCCTCAGTTTCCTGTTCTTAGCTGACAGGAGTAGCACCTGGTGTGGCCTTCTGCTGCTGTAGCCCATCTGCTTCAAGGTTCGATGTGTTGTATGTTTAGAGATGGTATTCTGCATACCTTGGTTGTAACGAGTGGTTATTTGAGTTATTGTTGCCTTTCTCGAACCAGTCTGACCATTCTCCTCTGACATCAACAAGGCATTTTGTCCACACAACTGCCGCGCACTGGATACTTTCTCTTATTCAGACCATTCTCTGTGAACCCTAGAGATGGTTGTGCATGAAAACTCCAGTAGATCAGCAGTTTTTGAACTACTCAGACCAGCCCTTCTGGCACCAACAATCATGCCACGTTCAAAGTCAGTTAAATCCCCTTTCTTCCCCATTCCAAAGCTTAGTTTGAACTTCAGCAGGTCTTCCTTACCATGTCTAGATGCCTAAAGTCATTGAGTTGTTGCCATGTGATTGGCTGATTAGCAATTTGTGTTATCAAGCAATTGAACAGGTGTACCTAATACAGTGGCCGGTGAGTGTACATGGAATATATATATTCTGTGTGTGTGTATGTATGTATATATAGTTGTGCTCATAAGTTTACATACCCTGGCAGAATTTATGATTTCTTGCCCATTTTTCAGAGAATATGAATGATAACACAAAAACCTTTCTTTCACTCATGGTTAGTGTTTGGCTGAAGCCATTTATTAACAATCAACTGTGTTTACTCTTTTTAAATCATAATCACAACATAAACTACCCAAATGACCCTGATAAAAAGTTTACATACTCCAGTTCTTAATACTGTGTATTGCTTTAACATCAATAACAGCTTGAAGTCTTTTGTGGTATTTGTGGATGAGGCTCGTTATCTTCTCAGATGGTAAAGCTGCCCATTCCTCTTGGCAAAACCAAAAAGGCAAAATCCAGTTCCTGTAAATTCTTGGGCTGTCTTGCATGAACTGCACATTTGAGATCTCCCTAGAGTGGCTCAATGATATTGAGGTCAGGAGACTGAGATGGCCACTTCAGAACCTTTTCTTTATTCTGCTGTAGCCAATGACAGGTGGACTTGGCCTTGTGTTTTGGATCATTGTCATGTTGGAATGTCCAAGTACGTACCAAGAGCAGCTTCCTGGCTGATGAATGCAAATGTTCCTCCAGTATTTTTTGATAACATACTGCATTCATCTTGCCATCAATTTTGACCAAATTTCCTGTGCCTTTGTAGCTCACACATCCCCAAAACATTAGCTATCCACCTCCGTGTTTCACAGTAGGAATGGTGTACCTTTCATCATAGGCCTTGTTGACTCCTCTCCAAATGTAATGCCAGAAGGTTTGATGCTTGTCTCTGTGCTTTTTGGCATATTGTAAGTGGGATACTTTGTGGCATTTGCGTAGTAATGGCTTTCTTCTGGCGACTCGACCATGCAGCCCATCTTTCTTCAAGTGCCTCCTTATTGTGCATCTTGAAACAGCCACACCACATGTTTTCACAGAGTCCTGTATTTCACCTGAAGTTATTTTGGGGTTTTTCTTTGCATCCCGAACTATTTTCCTGGCAGTTGTGGCTGAAATTTTAGTTGGTCTACCTGACCGTGGTTTGGTTTCAACAGAACACCTTATTTTCCACTTCTTGATTAGAGTTTGAACACTGCTGATTGGCATTCTCAATTCCTTGGATATCTTTTTATATCCCTTTCCTGTTTTATACAGTTCAACTACCTTTTCCCGCAGATCCTTTGTCAATTCTTTTGCTTTCCCGGGAGGAGATGGTGAGATCCGCTAACTACTGATCCTATTTGTGCATCCATTGTCATTTCTGAGTCAAAGATAACTCCGAGACTCTTGGCTTTGGTGCTCGGAGAGATGGTCTGTCCAAAGATGGTGAGAGGTGTCCATGGAGTCTTGGTTTTGGGATTTTGGTTAGCGTGTAGGAGCAGAAGTACTGTTTTTGACCCGTTGAGTTTGAGGGAGCTAATGGTTATCCAGTCATCTATCAAAGTGAGACATTTCTCTAATTGCTGATGGTGGTCTTTTTGTCCGGTGATGCAAAAGTAGATTTGGGTGTTGTCAGCGTATGAGTGGAAGCAGAGGTCTGACTTTTTGATGATTTTGAGGAGTGGGCGGGGCTCCACAGGGGATTGTCCGGGTTTCAGAGGTGAATACTCCTAGTTTCACTGTTTGAGAGCGATTCTCTAAGAAGGATGCAAAACATTTTAGACTAGAATCTGTGGCTCCTGCTACTTCTGTAAGGCGGACAAGTAGAGTATTGTGGTCCACTGTATCAAATGCTGCACTGAGGTCTAACAGTACCAGGAGATGTGATTCTCCGTCATCTGCTGCTTCGAGGGCATCATCCCATATTTTGAGAAGTGCAGTTTCTGTGCCATGGCCTGGGTGGAAGCCTGATTGCAGAGGGTCCAGGAGTTGATGTGTGTCCAGGTGGTATTGTAGCTGTTGTACTACCGCTTTCTCCATAATCTTGGACATGGTGTTGAGGCTTGTTATTGGTCTGCGGTAGTTGGGGTCCTTAGGGTCGAGATTGTTTTTTTTTAGCAGGGGTTTGACGATGCCTTGCTTGAGGGTGGTTGGCGCAATCCCTTCTTTGAACGACTGATTTATGAGGTGTATTATAGTGGGGGCCAGGATGTCGGAGCATTTTTTCAGGAGTTTCGTAGGAATGATGTCGTTTGCTAATGTGCTGTCTCGAAGGCTTCTCATAATGTTTTTGGTCAAGGAGAAGTTCGGTGGTTGTGTGATGTTCGTGTTGATATCCTCTTTTTGCTATGGTTGGGTAAGGTTGGTTGTTTTTTTCTGTTGAATTGATTTCCGAATGTTGTTGATTTTGTTGATGAAGAAATTTGATAACTCATTGCAGAATTCTTGAGTATCGTTTGCTGGGGGCTCTAAGCAGGTTGGGTAATTGACTGGGCAACTATTTTGAAAAGTTCCCGCGGCCAGTTTAAGGCAGTTGAGATGGTGTTCGAGAAGTGTTCTTTCTTGGCTTTGAAGATTGCTTTGTTGTATTTCACAGTGAGTACTTTGTAGTTTGTATGGTTGGTAGGATTTCTTCTCCATGCTCTTTCAGCTCTTCTACGTTCTTGCTTGAGTAGGGTGAGAGTGCCATTAAACCATCTCGAGTTTTTTTTTGCGGATGAGTGTTCTGCGTTTTGGCGCTACTGAGTCTGCTGTTTGTAGTAATGCCTTGTTTAGGGAGTTGAGTGTTTTTCCCGTTGAGAGGTTTAAGTTAAGCGATTGTATTTTGTTTGATAATGTGGTTTTGAAGATTTCAGAGTGCAGTTTCTTCTGAGATCTGTTCCAGTGTGTTGTTGTTGCATGTTTCTGTTTTTGGAGGGTGGTGTTAGTGGTGATTTTAAATTTGATGGCGTGGTGGTCCGTCCATGGTAGTGGTGTGTTGTCGAATATGTTGATGTCCATATTCTGTTTGAAGATGAGGTCTAAAGTGTGTCCTGAACCGTGCGTGGGAGCATTTATCAGCTGTTGAAGACCTAGTTCTTCCAGTTGGTTGATGCAGGCGGTCGCAATAGGGTCTTGGGTAGATTTTTGTACTGATAGAGGGTCTTGGACATAGACAGGAGTTTTGGTAAAGACGAATCTCCCAATCCCTAATACTAACCAGATAAGACAAAATGAAAGTTATGACACTTTCAAACAAATGGGATTTTTGTAGGAAGGTAGTACGTCTATTACCCAGGCACAAATGAGTAGAATATTTAAAAAATATAATTTTTATTTGAATTGTGATAAAAAAAGTGGGGAATATACAAAACAGATTTATAAATATACAATAGTATGACCATCCAGTATTGCTGTTCAAGGTTCATTGGTGCCTGTCAGCCAACATGTTTCGCAGAAAGCGAATTGCTTCGTCAGGGCATAAATCAGCATCGCTGATTCATTTGAACTATATGAATAACAGAAAAATAAGTATATTACAATTATATGGTGGTCATACATGCTTATGTGGTCAAATACTATACAGTGATATTTAATCACAACAAAACATTCACACTGATAGTCTCACTTACTGGTGCAAGGTTAAAAATTGAAAGCACACACCGCCATTGCCAGGCATCATCCACCGCACCAACCGGTGCAAAAAATCCAGGGGTGCCAGATCCCAACCGGATAGTGCCAACAGAGGAACTGGACCACACAGTTGCAGGGCAAGAATCTGATATAGTATATGTGGAAAAAAAGAAAGAAAAGAAGGCAAATAGAGCCAATAAATTCCTAATCCAAGGAAAAAACATATATATATATATACACATATATATACATATATATATAATCAATCCATGCAGTATAACAAGTGAGAAGACATTGTCACTAAAACTAAACTATTCAAGTAAAGTTTAGATAAGTGTATTAAGGTTATGGCCATCTGTACTAAAAAGTCAATCTTGGTATAGGGGGCAGGAAGCTATGTCTGTATATGGGGTTATATATGGTGTGCAATATCAATATGCATTAGACACCCTGATCATGCACGGATAAGGCTAAGGCTAATCGCATGATCCCTTAGTGATTCCAGGTAGCTATATGGGAAATGTCAGTATTGGCCCAAATGCTGCATATAGCCGATAGAGCTCACAGAGACATACAGCACCATATGCTGCTACATGTAAATGATACAGACCCCAAAGATCCTAGAAAGTAGTATAGCTGCCAGGCATAAAGGATTACCAGGTAAATGGCCATTATCTATTAACTCTATGATAGACAAAAATTAATTAACCTTCCCCAGACTGGAGGCAAACAGTGCATCAGTAAAAACCAGATGCCCTCCTACATGGCCAATAAGATCCAGGATAGTAATTACCTGTAGTAGTTTAAAAGTTGTGGCTCCTCGCTTAGAGACTCTCCTCCTGCCGACCCAGACAAATCGCCGCCGAGTGTGTCTGATAGACAACACGTCGGCGCCGCCATCTTTTGTATGGTCCCACCGGAAGTGAGAAGGTCAGAGATGACCTCCGGCATCACCTCCGGTCCAGACGTCCCAGCACTAGATGCGCGCGCATCCAACCGGGCGGATGCGCACGCAGCCACTCCGGCGGGTGCACGCGCACCGCCCACACTTCACCAATGGAGTATGGGCATGTAGGGCGGACATGGATACTCCGCCCCCTAGTGCAGGGACGTCGGAGTCCCCCTGTCTGTGGCAGCAGCAGCAGTGCGGTGCACGAAGAACCCGGCATAGGGGGAGGGGGGAGGCCTCCATAAGATAGTCCCGCAAAAGACTATAACATCTATGTGTCAAATTATAATAACATAATAAGCAAGACAATGCAATATAAAAGTCTATAGGCATAATCATAACCCATGCAGGGATCTTTCCCTTAAAAGCCAAACAAGCATGCATGGGTATTAAATGCAGAAAAATGAATATGTTTGTATTACAGCAACCATTCTCATTGACAGGATGGGATTGATGGAACAGAGGGAGCGAGGGGTTTGATAACACAGGGTCCCCCAATTCTACACCCATATGACTACACCCCCTGGACATACATAAGATGGAAAGCCAGAAACGGGGGTATGAGGTTATTTAAAATAGTTGTTCATGGTGTCTATATATTGTGAGGAATAGAGTATCAGATAGCTGAAAGAGGAGGAATGGAACTGGAAAGAAGGATCTTAGTTACATAACCACCCCCAAAAAAAAAATAGGCAGTCACACTCAGAATGCCAGCCAATAGGTAGACTGCTATCTACGTCCACATGTCACAAGCTTGCCCTCATATCTCAAGGACACACTAGACCTACTTAAAGTCCTGGAGGGTCTGACTGTCCCCCAAGGGGCAATATTGGCAGCAATTGACATAGAGGCTCTCTATTCTAGCATCCCACATACCCGAGGCATAGAGGTGGTCTCGGAATTCTTGAAAGAAAGAGATACTAATAGCTGGGAATTGGGTCAATTTATCACCATACTGTTGGAACATATCCTAACCAACAATATGTTCTTGTTTAATGGCGTCACCTACCTCCAGGTACAGGGGGTAGCGATGGGGACCTCCTGTGCCCCATCGTATGCCAACCTGTACCTGGGGGGATGGGAACGCACCCTTTTTTCCAGTGAGGGGGCCTCGATGTATCTCCGCCACAATCTTCTCTGACGGAGATACATCGATGATGTCCTTTTGATTTGGACAGGCTCAGCAGACTCGTTGTTGGACTTTATGCAGTATCTTTCTCGGAAAAATTTCAATCTAAAATTCACGATTCAATGGGATGTCATGACTATCCCCTTCCTGGGTTTGCACCTTGTCCTCAAAGAGGATGGCTCTGTCTTTAGCACATTATATAGGAAAGAGACTGCCGGGAACACCATATTGCACTTCTCTAGTTCTCACCCCCGTTCACTTGTATATAGTATACCTTACAGCCAATATCTCCGGCTGCAACGGAATTGTGCGAAAAATGAAGATTTTGAGAGAGAAGCAAAGGCCCTATATGAGAGACTGCTTGACAGAGGCTATAGCAAAAAAACCCTCAAGAGGGCTTACCAATGGGCAAAACTGAACACACGAGATGCTCTCATCTTTAAACAGAAAATGTGTGATCCCCATCCTACCACCAAACTCATCACTACTTTTACGTCCCACCAACAGTCTGTCCAGAATCTCATTAATGACAGCTGGCATTTCCTCTCAGAGGATCCGATAATTTCTAAATATGTAGCTAATGTACCACAGATCACATATAGAAAGTCACGGTCCATTAGGGACACTTTAGTACATAGCCATTTACAGCCTACAACACCCTTATTGGGGGCAGAAGGAGGCAACGGCACTTACAGATGTGGACACTGCGATGTTTTCCCATGGATCAGAGAAGGCCCTGGATGCCCCCTCCCAAGAGGGGGCTTCCATAGGCTAAAGGGCTATGCAGACTGTTCCACGACAGGCATTGTATATCTTGTCACATGCCGTTGTGGCTCCTTCTATATTGGCAAAACTAAACGCCCTTTTGCCAAAAGGATCCAGGACTATTTATACTACCTGGATGCAGGTCTGTTATACACACCCATCTGCAAGCACATTGGTCTCCATCACAGCTTTGATCCTAGTTTTATTTCCTTTTTTGCCCTAGAAGTCATACCTAACTTCGAGAGGGGAGGAAACGTTAAACGAATACTCCAACGAGAAGCCAGATGGATCTCTAACCAGCAGGCCACCCAAACACCTGGCCTCAATACAGCACTATCATACAAACCGTTTCTGTGATATTATTTAACCCTCCTTTTTTTTTTTTTTGGGGTGGTTACGTAACTAAGATCCTTCTTTCCAGTTCCATTCCTCCTCTTTCAGCTATCTGATGCTCTATTCCTCACAATATATAGACCCCATGAACAACTATTTTAAATAACCTCATACCCCCGTTTCTGGCTTTCCATCTTATGTATGTCCAGGGGGTGTAGTCATATGGGTGTAGAATTGGGGGACCCTGTGTTATCAAACCCCTCGCTCCCTCTGTTCTGTTGACCCAATTCCCAGCTATTAGTATCTCTTTCTTTCAAGAATTCCGAGACCACCTCTATGCCTCGGGTATGTGGGATGCTAGAATAGAGAGCCTCTATGTCAATTGCTGCCAATATTGCCCCTTGGGGGACAGTCAGACCCTCCAGGACTTTAAGTAGGTCTAGTGTGTCCTTGAGATATGAGGGCAAGCTTGTGACATGTGGACGTAGATAGCAGTCTACCTATTGGCTGGCATTCTGAGTGTGACTGCCTATTTTTTTTTTTTGGGGGTGGTTACGTAACTAAGATCCTTCTTTCCAGTTCCATTCCTCCTCTTTCAGCTATTTGATACTCTATTCCTCACAAATAGACCCCATGAACAACTATTTTAAATAACCTCATACCCCCGTTTCTGGCTTTCCATCTTATGTATGTCCAGGGGGTGTAGTCATATGGGTGTAGAATTGGGGGACCCTGTGTTATCAAACCCCTCGCTCCCTCTGTTCCATCAATCCCATCCTGTCAATGAGAATGGTTGCTGTAATACAAACATATTCATTTTTCTGCATTTAATACCCATGCATGCTTGTTTGGCTTTTAAGGGAAAGATCCCTGCATGGGTTATGATTATGCCTATAGGCCTTTATATTGCTGCGTGCGCATCCGCCCGGTTGGATGCGCGCGCATCTAGTGCTGGGACGTCCGGACCGGAGGTCATCTCTGACCTTCTCACTTCCGGTGGGACCATACAAAAGATGGCGGCGCCGGCGTGTTGTTTATCAGACACACTCGGCGGCGATTTTTCTGGGTCGGCAGGAGGAGAGTCTCTAAGCGAGGAGCCACAACTTTTAAACTACTACAGGTAATTACTATCCTGGATCTTATTGGCCATGTAGGAGGGCATCTGGTTTTTACTGATGCACTGTTTGCCTCCAGTCTGGGGGAGGTTAATTAATTTTTGTCTATCATAGAGCTAATAGATAATGGCCATTTACCTGGTAATCCTTTATGCCTGGCACTGGCAGCTATACTACTTTCTAGGATCTTTGGGGTCCGTATCATTTAAATGTAGCAGCATATGGTGCTGTATGTCTCTGTGAGCTCTATCGGCTATATGCAGCATTTGGGCCAATACTGACATTTCCCATATAGCTACCTGGAATCACTAAGGGATCATGCGATTAGCCTTAGCCTTATCCGTGCACGATCAGGGCGTCTAATTCATATTGATATTGCACACCATATATAACCCCATATACAGACATAGCTTCCTGCCCCCTATACCAAGATTGACTTTTTAGTACAGATGGCCATAACCTTAATACACTTATCTAAACATTACTTGAATAGTTTAGTTTTAGTGACAATGTCTTCTCACTTGTTATACTGCATGGATTGATTATATATATATATATATGTATTTATATGTGTATATATATATATATATGTTTTTTCCTTGGATTAGGAATTTATTGACTCTATTTGCCTTCTTTTCTTTCTTTTTGTTCCACATATACTATATCAGATTCTTGCCCTGCTACTGTGTGGTCCAGTTCCTCTGTTGGCACTATCCGGTTGGGATCTGGCACCCCTGGATTTTTTGCACCGGTTGGTGCGGTGGATGATGCCTGGCAATGGCGGTGTGTGCTTTCAATTTTTAACCTTGCACCAGTAGGTGAGACTATCAGTATGAATGTTTTGCTGTGATTAAATATCACTGTATTGTATTTGACCACATAAGCATGTATGACCACCATATAATTGTAGTATACTTATTTTTCTGTTATTCATATAGTTCAAATGAATCAGCGATGCTAATTTATGCCCTGATGAAGCAATTAGTTTTCTGCGATTCATGTTGGCTGACAGGCACCAATGAACCTTGAACAACAATACCTGATGGTCATACTATTGTATATTTATATATCTGTTTTGTATATCCCCCCCTTTTTTTATCACAATTCAAATAAAAATTATATTTTTTAAATATTCTACTCATTTGTGCCTACTAGGTAATAGACGTACTACCTTCCTACAAAAATCCCATTTGTTTGAAAGTGTCATAACTTTCGTTTTGTCTTATAGGGTCTTGGGTAGAGTTTGCCCAGAGGTTAAAGTCCCCAAGTACCAGAAGGTTTTTGGTTTTCAGGGTGTGCATTGAAATGAATTCAGTGAGTGGTGTAAGGAGATCTTTGGTCTTGGTGGTCTGTAGCATAGTAGTATGTGAATGGTGTCTTGGGGTGTTGTTTGAAGATGCAGGGGGAGTGTCTCCATGAAAGGCACTGAGTTCAGTAAAGTTAGTTTGGTGAACGCAAAGTGCGATTTGAAGATCACTGCTAGGCCTCCTCCTTTTTTCTTATTCTATGCTCAGTTAGGATGCTGTTGTTCTCAGGCACCAATTCAGTTAGGATGGTGTTGCAGTCGGATGTTAGCCAACTTTCCGTAATGAAGAGGCAATCTATGTTGTTTTCGATGATGAAGTCATGGATTTCCAGTCTGTGCTTGACTGCAGATCTGGTGTTGATCAGGGCGCATGCTAGTTTTTGTGGTTGGATTGGTGTCTCCTTGTATTTGATGGTTGATTGTAGGTTGGTCCTTAGTAATTTTTCTTTTTTTAGTCTTTTTTGAGTGGCAGCTGGTAAAGTTGAGGCGGTGCTTCTTAGCCTGTGGAGGGCGTCCGCTGTGTACTTGAAATTGCACATGGTGAGAAGGACAGAGTTGCTGAAGGAGGATGATGGAGGTGATGAGGGCTACCTACCGCCCTCCTGTTGATCCAGAGGAAGGCAAAAAAACCCCTAGCTGAGCTGGCCAATTGCTACAGCAGAGGAAAAGTTCCTTCATGACCCCCCAAGGGGCGATCGGACTCAAGGACCCTGGATCAACTACTAGGGTACCCCGGTGGGCTTACCTGTACAGGATGGTCCGGAGGAGGACGGGGATGGGGGGTAAGGGGTAGGGGGGGCCGCTACTTACTGGTTGGAATGGTGCTGCGGCTGCGTCTAGGAGGATCTAAGATGGACGCTGGTCAGGTCCAGAGCCTCCGGTGGTAGCCTGTGCCCCTGAAGTGAGGTCCAGTGTCGAGGAGGGTGTGTTCCCGGTGTAGGGGCAGGGGGCGTGGACAGGTGTGGGAGGGGTGTGAGGAGGCTGGCTGGCTGGAGCTAGGCCGCAGTCGTGGTCTGTCCCTCGAGTCTAGCAGCTAGAGAACAGGGTGATTGGAAGGCGGCTGCGGTGATGCCCGGGGGGGAGGTTCGGGACCGTGGTAGGGGGGGGTCAGTGGGATAGTGGGTCCTGCCTGGAGGTGGGCTGGTGCAGGCCTGGGGGGGTCGTGAGGGACTGGGTCCCGGTATTAACATGCTGGGGGGGTCCGGGATCAGCTCTGGTGGAAGGTAGTGATTGCGGCCACACTGGGTGGACCAAGATGGCCGACGGGCTAGGCCCGAGCCGTGGGCTGTCCTGATGCTCGAGCTCCCGAGGTGGCTGAGGTCCTGTCCGTGGATGGTGGGTTGGGTCCCGGTACTAACCTGCTGGGGAGGGGGTCCAGGTGGTGATTGCTGCTGCACTGGGTGGACCTCCTGACAGGAGGGTCCGGGAATCCCGTTCCTGGTCTACGTAGCTGGTGGGGGTAGGGGGGGCCTGGTACAATGCGCTGAGAGTCCGGGATAGTCCTAAGGGATGGAGGCTGGGTGGCCGGGTGGCTGGTGCACTAGAAGCACTAGAAGCTGGAGCTTCCACATGCACGTCTGCTCTGATCCCTGCCCACTGCTGCTGGAGCTGGGAAAAAATCCTTTGATCTTGTGTTCATGTTATCAGGCCAAAATTACCAGAGTATGTAAACTTTTGATCAGGGTCATTTAGGTGGTTTCTGTTGCCATTATGATTTAAAAAGAGTAAACACAGTTGATTAATAATAAATGACTTCAGCCAAACACTAACCATGAGTGAAAGAAAAATGTTGTGTTATCATTCATATTCTCTGAAAAATGGCCATAAATTCATAAATTCTGCCAGGGTATGTAAACTTAAGAGTACAAACTTAGCACATAATTGTGAAGTGGAAGGAAAAAGATAAATGGTTTTCCAAATTTTTTTGCAAATATCTGAAAAATGTGGCGTGCATTTGTATTCATCCCCCTTTAGTCTGATATCCCTAACTAAAATCTATAGGAACCAATTGCCTTCAGAAGTAACCTAATTAGTAAGTCCACCTGTGAGCAATTTAATCTCAGTATAAATACAGCTGTTCTGTGAAGCCCTCAGAGGATTGTTATAGAACCTTAGTAGAACAAACAGCATCATGAAGGCCTAGAAACACACCAGACAGGTCAGGGATAAAGTTGTGGAGAAGTTTAAAGCAGGGTTAAGGTATAAAAAAATATCCCAGGCTTTAAACATCTCACAGAGCACTGTTCAATCCATCATCGGAAAATGGAAAGAGTATGGCTTACCAGCGAACCTACCAAGACACGGCCGTCCACCTAAACTGACAGGCCGGGCAAGAAGAGCATTAATCAGAGAAGCAGCCAAAAGGCCCATGGTAACTCTGGAGGAGCTGCAGAGATCCACAGCTTAGGTGGGAGAATCTGTCCACAGGACAACTATTAGTCATACACTCCACAAATCTGGCCTTTATGGAAGAGTGGCAAGAAGAAAGCCATTGTTAAGAAAAAGCCATAAGAAGTCCTGTTTGCGAGAAGCCATATGGGGGACACAGCAAACATGTGGAGGAAGGTGCTCTGAATAGATGAGATCAAAATGTAACATTTTGGCCTAAAAGCAAAATTCTATGTGTGGCAGAAAACTAACACTGCACATCACCCTGAACACACCATCCTCACCGTGAAACATGGTGGTGGCAGCATCATGTTGTGGGGATGCTTTTTTTTTGCAAAAGACTTGAGACTGGGACGAGGTTTAGCTTTCCAGCAGGACAATGGCCCTAAACATGCAGCCAGAGCTACAATGGAACGGTTTAGATCAAATTCATGTGTTAGAATGACCCAGTCACAAGCTCTCATGAGTAGGGCCCTCTTGCCTTAAATCTTATAACTGTACTGTCTGCCTGTATGTTCTAAAGCTCTGCACAAACTGGTGGTGGCACCATATAAATCCTGTACGAAAATAATCACAATTTTGGCCGCAAAAGTGGAAATGTACTATAAGATGGTGAAACAAATGAAACCTTTGGTAGCAAATTACAAAGGTGACAACAAATGAAATGATCCAAAACATCAAGTTGCTGTCATTAAAGCTCCTCACCAATTTCAAGATCAGATGGACATCACATTTTTTTTTTCCATTTTGTTAATTTCTTTTGCCTATGACTTACAGTTGACTGTAGGTTTCGATAAGTATTGTACTTGTGTGTAAATTGGATAGCATTCCTCCTGCTGGAATGTAGCATAATGCTCTGTGCATTCCTTCAGAGCACCTCTCGGCAGCCACAGTTGAACCATATGCACAGTCATGTGCCAGCAGAACTGTTTCCTTTTCTTTTTTCCCTCCCCCTTCAGGCCAGAGTTGTTTTTTTTTTTTTTTTTACTTTGGATTCCTGTAAATTTTCCATTTTATTTAAGAGATTATACCCCAATTATTAGATAACCTTTAGTCTGATCCACACGTTCTTGGTCACACACACTTGGTGTTTTTTGTTTTTTTTTTGTGTGTGTCATGTTTGTGAATGTGTTGAGGTAGACTGCTATACATAATTTCTAATGTATATCTGTGCATAGGGGCAGGTCAAGGCAAAAGCCATAGGAAGATGTAATGTACATGTCTGGTCTGTAATAAATGCCCCACTCTACCCTTCCTCTCATTTTTATTTTATTTGTGAGAAGAGTTTAAACTATTTTTGATAATGCATAAATGGTGGAAAATTAATACTTTAGTGTTGCTTGTCATTGTTTGCCAGCAGTGGCACCTTTCTTTTTATTTTATTTTTAATTATTAAATATGAGGTTCTGTGATGTCTTATTAAAACCAAATTGTATTTCGTTAAAAAAAAAAAAAAGAATGACCCAGTCAAAGTCCAGACCTAAATCCAAATGAGAATCTGCGGCAAGACTTGAAAATTACTGTTCACAGATGCTCTCCATCCAATCTGACAGAGCTTGAGCTATTTTGCAAAGAAGAATGGGCAAAAATGTCACTCTCTAGATTTGCAAAGCTGGTAGAGACATACCCAAAAGACTTGCAGCTGTAATTGCAGTGAAAGGTGGTTCTACAAAGTATTGACTCAGGGGGGCTGAATACAGATGCACGCCACACTTTTCACATATTTATTTGTAAAAAATGTTCCTTCCACTTCACAAATATGTGCCACTCTGTGTTGGTCCGTCATATAAAATCCCAATAAAATAAATGTAAGTTTTTGGTTGTAACGTGACAAAATGTGGAAAATTTTAAGGTGTATGAATACTTTTTCAAAGCACTGTATATAAATATATTTATTTAGATCTATCTATCTATCTATCTATCTATCTATCTATCTATCTATCTATCTATCTATCTATCTATCTATCTATCTATCTATCTGTCTGTCTGTCTGTCTGTCTGTCTGTCTGTCTGTCTGTCTGTCTGTCTGTCTGTCTGTCTGTCTGTCTGTCTGTCTGTCTATCTGTCTGTCTGTCTGTCTGTCTATCTATCTATCTATCTATACACACACCTTATGCCGCGTACACACGAGCGGACTTTACGGCAGACTTTGCCCGGCGGACGGGATTTGGTCTGACAATTCGATGTGTGTGGGCTCCAGCGGACTTTGTTTTCTCAAAAGTTGGACGGACTTAGATTTGAAACATGTTTTAAATGAATCCGTCGAAATCGAGTCCGGTCGAAAAGTCCGCCGTCTGTATGCTAGTTCGACGGACATAAAGCCACGCTAGGGCAGCTATTGGCTACTGGCTATGAACTTCCTTGTTTTAGTCCGGTCGTACGTCATCACGTACGAATTCAACGGACTTTGGTGGATTGTGTGTAGGCAAGTCCGTTCGTTCAGAAAGTCTGTCGTAAAGTACGACGAAAAGTTCGCCGGGCAAAGTCTGCCGTAAAGTCCGCTCGTGTGTATGCGGCATTATACATACAGTATATTGCGATGATGAAGAAAAAATATATTTGGTTTAAACAAGAAAAAAACAATTTATAACAAAAAAAGTAAATGCCAAAATTGTTACTTTAGATGGCAGCCGTAGTTCCCCATGTACTGTAGTGCCTAACATTCACTTGCTCCTTCTATACAGCTAGAAAGATACTCCCCAAAGCTCTCTTTCGCTTTCTACCTATGTTCTCTAGCTGTCATTGTGATGAACTAAGCTGGTATATGTCCTATTCTTTCGTCTCCTGCACTCACAGGCTCTGCTGTATTTGATGGTAAACTTGCCTGCAATCATATGGAATATATCTCTTCAGATCTGCTTTTCCGCTCTGCAGATTTTTTGTGTACAGTTTACTGAGGTTAGACACATTGAGTGGTGTAACCTTTTGTTCTCGTCAGCAAAATCCGTATTTATGCACAATGACATCAAACAAAGCCTTGAAGCTAATTTTTTCTGCTCTCCTGAGGTTTTCTCTTTGTTTTCTAACTCGGAGAAAGTTCATTGTCACATGCATACAATACATCTGTTGTATAAAGTGGGATTCACATGTGCAAGGTTGTCATAGATTTCAGCCATAAGCAGCAGCAGCGGCTAGAAAAACTTGTTGAGCAATGTAAACTTTCTAGCAACATCTAGCAAAATTCTATTTGTATAATTAGCCAATGGCCATCTTTACATTTTGGTAGATACTTGATAATGCAATTAGTGAACCCTCATATTTAGGGCACTTTCAGGAATTTATTTTCTGTCTCATATATTTGACAGGTGCTATGATTTCTTAGTGTCGTGACAAGATTTGTATTACAGCTAACAGCATTAAAATACCAATGGAAAACACTGGTTGACCTCCAGCTTCTCTAAATTTATACCTTGGCAATTTGACTGACCTTCCATCCACTAAGACCGCCAACCAGAGTCATTTGTTTTGTGTGCTCTGCCTCTGAATGTTGACTTTGTTATATATTTACAGAACCTTCTGCGTCAATCACCTAGCCCATAGCTTCTAAATTAAACTTGTTTGCCAGAGCGGGCTTTCCGTCAAATAAACTTCCAGGTTAAGTCACAGGAATGAGAAATGACTAATCTAGTTCTTGATCAATCAATCTGTACCTAACTACTTATCCTTATTCCATATGCTGCTGTCACATCTAGAGCTCTTGTGTATATTTACAAGGCATTTTCCATTTGTCATCTTAAGTGAAATGGAAACTTTACTTAGGTCATAAATACTGGTAAATACATAAATTATAAGGGTATGTTTGGGGTACTTTTTCTGATGATTCCAGATATACTACAGCAAAAAAAAATGTCTCTGAATTTGTATGGAGAGTTGGTCCTCATGCACACTAGGTGTTTGCCCAGCTCATCTAAATGCCTTTCTCCTGGGAGGAGAAAAGTGTCATCAAAAAAATTTTGCAAATGTGCTTAGGCACATTTAGGCGCGTCAAGCGCTTTGACATTTATTCATTTCATTGTCTGGCATATTCATTTATTCTGGCCATTGAAATGAATGGCACACCTAGCATTTAAAGCAGAGTTCCACTCAAAAGTGGAACTTCCACTTATCTGATTCCTCTCCCCCTCTGGTGCCACATTTGGCACCTTTCAGGGGGGGGGGGACGCATACCTGTTTTTGACAGGTCCCCCTCTCCCCACTACCCGAGACAGTGCCATGACGCCATCCCTCTGAAGATCGACCCCCTTCCTCCTTCCTCTGCCGCCAGGCAAATAAAAAAAGCGCAGTGTGCTTCGCGCATGTGCAGCAGGGAATCGGCTGTGAAGCCGAAAAGCTTCACGGCGGGATTACCTTACCAGGAATGGCGGCGGCGGCCCCCGACGGCCAATCCGACATCACGGGAATCCTGGGGTTCCAACATCATGGAAATCCTAATCCTGGACAGGTAAGTATCCCAATATTAAAACTCACCAGCTACAGTATTTGTAGCTGCTGACTTTAAATTTTTTGTGGGGGGACCAGAACACCTCTTTATCACATTTAAATGCTTTTATACTTATTTACATGTGTTTAGAGGCGTCAGGCATTTTTTCTGCCAAAACGCTGCTGCTCCTGAACACTCTGGCAGTGGGTTTTTTCTGCCTATAAACACCCCTGCCTCCAAATGCCTGTAAACACTTATGTGTGCATGAACACATAGGGGGAGATTTACTAAAACTGGAGAGTTCAAAATCTGGTGCTGCTCTGCATGGAAATCAATCAGTTTCTATGTTTTGTGTCAAATCTTAATTGAACAAACTGAAGTTAGAAGCTGATTGGCTATTATGCAAAGCTGCATCAGATTCTGAGTGCTCCAGCTTTAGTAAATCTCCCTCCTCCCCCACTGAGGTGCCAACAGCAATATTCCTGCGCATACGTGAATGGGCCCAATAGTTACTGTTCCACCATGCCTATGTGGATGTTCTTCAGGAGCCTTGCAGCCCTCTAGGACTAGGGTTGTCCTTACAGCACTGCAGAAATTAATAAAAGAAAGAGGGCGCACTGGCCTAGTGCATTATCCAACAAATATATATTAAAAATGGTAAACAATTAAAATCTACTCACAAACAAAAGGTGATAAAATACACTCATCAAGCCACACCGTGGCTGAACACTCCCAGACTGCCTGGAACCACTAGTGTGGGGGTGGGGGGGACCCAGCCTTGGTTCCTGCTGGCTGATGCGTTTTGAAGGAAAGCCCTTCTTCTACAGAGCCCTGAGGGGCATATAGAGGCAGAAAAAAAACTAAAAAGACGCCTCTAGAAAAAACTCCCACTGTGCATGAGGCCTTACGATGATTACTAAATAAACTTGGGAGGATTCTCGGCTGGAGCAAACCATTATATTTTCATTGGCTAGCTGTGTCTAGAGGTCATTGTAGCTGTTATATATAAACAGGATAGTATTGCCACACAAGTGTCACTGAGAAACTTTCTGGATCTTCACCCTCAATACTAGGGCTGTTACTGATTAAAATTTTCATGTTCGATTAAGCAATTTTTTTTTTAATCAATTAATCGACTAATTTCGATTAATTATAAAGCACATACAGATCCAACTACTTTTAGTTGATCTCATGCGTAGCTCCTCCCCCCGTGCACGTTACGTTCAATCAGAACTTCCTCAGCGGGGCTGGGCTACGTCGTCACCCTGCAGTCTATTTAAATAGCACTGTTGTGCATCAGGGGGACCGATGGAGAGCCAGAGACATCTATCACCTGCTGAGACAGCAAAGTGTCAGCTCTTTGGAAAAAAAATGCCCTCATCATAAATGTTTCTTGATTGCTGGATAACCAATCAATGTCAGTTCATCGTCAAACTGACTTACAGCCAGGAAAGCCCTCAGATATGTTGATTTTCATAGCCAAGTCCAGGATTTACATACATGTTTTTCTGAAAACTTTGACCAGTGATCTGTCTTCCTCAATTTATGATTTCACGGACATCAATGTCACCGGACTCCTCTCCCCTTCCCTTCCCTTCAAACAGAGGCACTTGGGGAAGGAGGGAGGAGTCCGGTGACATCGATGTCCGTGACATCACTGGATCTCCGACGGAACTCCCCGAAGACCCAGAAGCTGGCGGAGAGGTAAGTACAGATCAAAAGAATTTTGATTGATCAAAAAAATTAACGATTAATTGAGGAATTAATCTTTAATTTTCCCAGCCCTACATAATACATTAGCCCCAATGGGGTTGAATGATAAACTTAAGGTGAAAACTATAATTTAATATTTTTTTTTATAACTAATGAGAGGGTATTACCTTGTAGTTCTACTGGTGTATGAGGAACGTGTTCTATTATACATATAGACATAAAAAAAAGTATATGGAATTTTTCTATCAATAATACTTCAGGCTTAGACCAGGGGTGTCCAACCTATGGCACACGGGCCACATGCAGCTGAAGACGGCTATGAATGCAGCCCACCACGAAAACATAAACTTCTTTAAAAAAATTTATTTTTTGGGGAATTTTTTGTAAAAATGCATTTACCTCTGGCGAACACATGCCATCGAAGAGAATTTTGACTGTGTCAGGACTTTCATAAGTTTTATCTTCCCAAAGAAAAATATCCCACTTTTCACAATCCCGCCTTATTCATGTCATCAATTTTCAGCAGCAGCTATATTTGTGAGCAACTGTTTGCAAGAATGAATCACATGAAGGGAAAAATTAGAACCAATATATCTGATGAGCACCTTGAGAATTCATTGACAATTGCTACTACATTCATCGAACCAAATATTGCACTAGTTTTATGTCGCCCTCTTTTACTTTTATAATAAGATAGGTACATATCTATATCGGTGATCGTTAACTTGTGATTTGCCCTGCTTTTTCTGCTCATCAGCTATCCTTATTGTTAGTGTATTTTATGTGTGGCCAAGACAATTGCCCTTCTTCCAGTGTGGCCCAGGAAGGTTAAAAATATGGACAATCTAGAAACTTAGAATCGCGCTAACCTTAAATTGTTAACCAAAAATCAAAACTGATCTCATAAGTGCATCTAATAGTGAAAAATCATAAAAATTCATTGAAGTCAAAACAATTCCCAAACACTAAATGTGCATAGGCACATTAATAATACACTAAGCATTGATAGGTCCGTGGTTAATAAATTGGAAAAATATTCTACATAAAGTTATGTGTCCATAATACATTCAGACTGGGTGGAGCGACGCACTGACGTCACTTCGTACTCTATTCGTATACGCAGAGGACGGGTTGTCTGCTTGTGCTCCGGCCGCCACAGCAGACTTCAGGCTCTTTTTTTTCTGCAGCACTGTGAGTGTATTTCTTTGTTTTTAAATGTATTGAATAAATATCAGGTTTACACTATGGATATATATTTTTTTTTTTTGCATCGTGGGATCTCCATGATGATCTGATTGGTTGGGAGGGTCCGCCCGGCATCTGTGATTGTTCTTGATGTCCTTGGAGCCATACAGTGTTTCCTTTTACGCATTCCTTGATCCTCTGTCATGGGGGATCATGGAACTCTGGTAAGAGTTCATTCCTGCTGATTTGGTGGTGGATTCAACACAATTTCTCAATCAACGTTTTTGAGGAAGGCTTGTTTGCATTATATGGACTTTTTATTTTTGCATGGGTGGTCTTTTGTTCTGTTTTTTATTTATTTGTTCACTAGATTGCTTTTTTCACAGTCACTATCTGAATGTATTATGGACACATAACTTTATGTAGAATATTTTTCCAATTTATTAACCACGGACCTATCAATGCTTGGTTTATTATTAATGTGTCTATGCACATTTAGTGTTTGAGAATTGTTTTGACTTCAATGAATTTTTATAATTTTTTACTATTAGATGCACTTATGAGATCAGTTTGGATTTTTGGTTAACAATTTAAGGTTAGCGCGGTTCTAAGTTTCTAGATT
Organism: Lithobates clamitans; assembly: GCA_037952925.1. Classification (NCBI taxonomy): domain Eukaryota; kingdom Metazoa; phylum Chordata; class Amphibia; order Anura; family Ranidae; genus Lithobates; species Lithobates clamitans. Next base: position 1,080,492 of record JBBGZY010000802.1, read on the forward strand.
TTCCTTCTTGTATTAATGTTTACATGAGAATTGCAGCTTCTGAGGGGTTACATTTTTGGACATAACTCCTCTCACATTCACTTTATTTGTCTTAGCGCAGTTTCTGACACTTTTTCCATAAAAATATGGACACCCCTGGCTTAGACCACTAGATTTTTCACAGTTTTGCTATGAAATTTGTCTCTTTTAATTTTTCCTTAATAAGCTGTTCTCTCCCTGCTGGTCAAAGAATAACAAGTAATTATATTTTAACTTGTTGCTTTTAGCTCTGGTTCACACTGATGCGCTTATGGATGTTTTGCAGAATGTGGATATATTCAGTGGTAAATATACACCCAGGAGTGCCTTCACCATCGAAGCAATAAAGGGAAACAAGGTGTGCCCTTACCAGGAACGGTGGACCCAGCTCACCATACGGTGGTGGGTCAGCAAGGCGTAGAGTGGGGGGCCTAAGGCCAGGATCTTGGGCTGGACTGCACGGTGATCCCTCCGATAGGCAGATGAACCTTCCGGACGCCAAACAGGAAGATGGATAAAAGGTGGTGACGCCCACCAAACAGGACCCAGCTTACTCCAGTGCAGTTGGCAAATGTTGAAGAGCATATAGGAGAAAATAAGAGTCTCCACATAGTGTGAATCCGTGGGTGGGATTTATTAATAATAAAAAAAAGCGGATATCAGGACCCAGAGGGATCACCGTGCAGTCCAGCCCAAGATCCTGGCCTCAGGCCCCCCACTCTACGCCTTGCTGACCCACCACCGTATGGTGAGCTGGGTCCACCGTTCCTGGTAAGGGCACATAATTTTTCCCTTTATTGCTTCGATGGTGAAGGCACTCCTGGGTGTATATTTACCACTGAATATATCCACATCAGAGACTATTTATTTTGTGTTGAAGTTCCCTCTTACCATCACTATTTTTGGGACTCATATCTTTCATGCTGTACACAGCCAATTACTGAACTTTTTTGTCTATGCTATATTGCTTATTTATTGTCTACAATTATTTTTTGTGAACCCTCACTGTGCTGCACCCTTTTGGGTATATACTACTAGTATTTGTGACACTTTTACAGCTTTGGTCGCAAGCAACTACAAATCGCATGATACTACTATTGCTACTATTTATATATTTTGTATAGTTGGGATCACACCCTTTTCACATATGCGTTCACCACAGAGGGATTAGTTTCTCCTAGACACTCCCCTCCCTATTTTCTTTTTTTTTTCACTTGCATTTCTTAGCGCCACACTTTCTACTTGCATTTGCATTACAATTAGTCTGATTGTTGTGTTGGCTGCTCACACTTTTCAGGTTGGCGCAGTATTCCACACACTTAAATTTCTGAAAGGATCATGTGTGTGTTTGGTGCAATGTAGTGCATTCTTGAGCCCCACAGACCGGAATGGAAACAGCAGTGAAAACGCATAGGTGTTCAAATGCATTGCGATCTCAGTGCGAAAGAAAGAGACCACTCCACCAAAACCAGGAAGTATTTACCTATTTATTTTTTCCACGGTCAAAATATCATTTTATTGTGAAAAAAGGAACAAGTATGGTACAGACATACAAGTATGTACCGATTCCTAATGTCACAAAACTAGCCAGAACAGAAATTGCATCAGAGTTGCTGCAAAATAGCACAGCGACTGCTCCTTCAAATCACCCTTGAAAACGCATAGAAATCACACTGCATCAGTGTTAACCATGGCTTAATAATCCTTTTTAAAGTATTTAAAAGAATAGTTATCCTTTATAAGTTTTGTCTATCTAAACAATTGTTATGCACATGCTGCCCTTCTAAATGTACTTTGTAAAGGTGTTTAGTTGGTCTGAATGGCTCCCCCACACATCTAAACTCGCATTGCGTGTGCGGGTCCAGGAAGTGCAGGGAACTTGGATGGTCAAAAATGTGATTTCCCTGCGGGCCACATTTTCAAAAAGGTGCATGCACCTTTTTTCTGCTGGAAAAGCAGGCACGGCAGCCCATTTGAATGAATGGGCTGCCGTGCCCGCGCAAACACGGCCCGCAGAAACGCAGATGTGTGAACCTAAGGTAAATCATACACAGTCTGATTTTAGCTTCCTAAGTGTAGCTGCACTGAACTGGTTACCCTTGCTGCTGCCGGATACCTACACTCAATATTTCTTACATAACACTGAGCTTTAAACGACCAGATCATCTGCACTTGGGAACTGGGATGTATCTGCTGTTAGTATTTGCTCTTGAGATGCATCTAGGGGTGTACAAGGTTAAGGATAAAGAGTATAATCGGGTGGTGCACTGCTTAGTTGATCCGGGCAGGTTCCTAATTGGTGAACATCTTCAGCCCCCTATGGGGGCACCAGAGCCGAGTCACAGCTCCCTGTGTCCATTCAGACATGGAGCTGCAGCCCAGCTCTGCCCCTCTCTCTCCTGATTGGCTAACTAACTTTGATTGACAGCTGTGTCTCAGCCAGTGGCGCCTCTGCTGTGTCTCAGCCAATCAGGAGGAGAGTCCCGGATGGCTAAGACACTCGTGGACATCGCTGCAGAGAGTGGGGCTCAGGTAAGTAATTAGGGGGTGTTGGGGAGGCTGCACACATAATGTTTTTTATCTTAATGCATAGAATGCATTAAGATAAAAAACCTTCTGACTTTACAACTCCTTTAAAGTCATTATACATAATAGCAATGTTCCGGTCCTCCTTTCTGACTCCATTGATACTTCACCCATGGTACAGTCTGATGCCACTGATTCTCTACACAGTGACCAGCCTGCTGCAGCTGATACACCACCTGCTTCCCAGCCTGAATTTGCTGATGTGTTGCCTGCTACCCAGTCTGACTCTGCAGGTCCTGTGCCTGCTGCCTAGCCTCTGATGATCTGGTGCCCACTGCCCAGCCTGCCCATGATGATTCAGTGTCTTCTTCCCAGCCTGCCTCCGATGCGGTACCCACTGACTAGCCTGCCTCTGATGAGCTATTGTCTGCTGCCCAGCCTGCCTCTTATGATCCAGTGCCCAATGCTCAGACAGTCTCTGGAACTAGGGTTAAGCTTTCCCTAGCTGACAGGTCTGATACCTCTAGGTCTCTGTGTTTGCTGCATGTCTGGCATGAGTTGCCCGTTTGGTCTAAGATTCCTAGAGCCGCCTTGCCTGAGTCCTTTTTGCAATGTATTGCTCATGTTGTGCCAAAGCCTGCTGGTCTGGTCTGCTGGTCATTACCTCTCTATCTGGTAACTGCATTTGCCATAATAGCCCTAGTAGTAGTGATCTTCTGGGGAGTGGCAGAGTAACATCTGTATCTTGCCACAACTCGGGTGCCATTACTGCAACTTCAAGTGCATTAGGAAACCCGGGTGGGGTAACCAGTGCCCTGGAAAGACCTAGGTGGCAGTTGGTTTGTAGAACAAGTCATGAGAGCTATGCAAGCTATTTGTTTACAATGAGACCCTGGTGTCGGGATTCTGGTGCTATTAAATGACCCTAGTGCTAATCCATGGTACCCCAACGATGGGTTATCTGCTGCCTTGAGGGACTTGAGGTGCCAAGGTTAATTTATCTCTGAGGATCCAGTTGTCAGTGCACCCAGCCAGTAGCCAGACCGTGGCGGCGGGACACCCAACCAGTTGCCAGACCCACGAGGCAGGGTATCCTGGGAGTTGACAGACTTCGGCCTCAAGAAATCGAATGTGTCTTCACATAATGATGATGGGAGACTTTCTTTTCGGACTTACCCAGCAATAAGACTTCTCACATGGATTGTTATGATCAAGGCTAGGTGGGGCATCTGGAGACCACTGCTATAGGTTGGGGGGGTCTGTTAGGATCTGGTTAACCTGCTGGTGGCATTGTGGTCCCCGGAGCTGAATAGTGTAGCTCCAGTGGTAACCATTGGATGTCTCCCAGTAGCCAGGTGATCATAGTAATCAGTCTCACCTGAGGCTGGCTTCTGGGAAGTTATATAACTCTTTCCCTAATTTCCGTTACGGGATCAGTGATTTGCCTGTGTGCCTTATAACTGACCTTGATCCCTTGCATCCACTGTCTTACCCTGTTTATACATGTTCTTTTTTTTTTAAATAAAATGCATTTTAGTTCGGTGGCTGGTAAGGTTTTTTTTGTCATATCATTTATGGTTCATGTACAGTATATGATTACTTTTGCTGTGTAATCTGTTTGCTGTTGGATGGGTTTTGTTTTATTATTAAATGTAGCATCCTGGAGTTTAGGCAGGGTTGTTCCTAAATGTACCTGCCAGGAGTAACTACCTTGGCTAATTGTTAGGGATCAATTGATTTCTCCCTAAGTCTGGCATTGTGTACAGGGCATTAGCGGGGAACGCTGTCTTGGGTGTGGCATGGAACGCAGGCAAGCAGCAAGTGACTGAGAAGCTTTACAAAGTGATGGTCCAGCTTTTAGACCTTTTATTGTTTCAATGTCATATAATTCTGGTGGGTGTTTCTGAAGCACACAGCAGGTAACGTTTTTTGCATAAGGTGGAATATAAATAAGGAGCACTGAGGTGTTTTGAAAAGACTTTGTCTTGGAAATTTTATAGATAGGTAACACCTCTCCTAACATTGATCAGTGGTTCTAAATTAATAATAACTACTGCAGGAGGGAACAGACTCGAGATACACCCAGCATCTTTCCAAATACTGTAATGCCGCGTACACACGAGCGGAATTTCCGACAGAAAGAGTCCAATGGGAGCTTCGATCATCGTATATTCCGACCGTGTGTATGCCCCATCGGACTTTTTCTGTCGAAAATTCAGACAGACTTAGATAGAGAACATGTTCTATATTTTTCCGACCGAACAAATTACTATCGGAAAAACTGCTTGTCTGTATGCTGTTCCGGCGCACCAAAAACGACGCATGCTCTGAAGTAAGTACGAGACGGAAGCTATTGGCTACTGGCTATTGAACTTCTGTTTTCTAGTCCTGTTGTATGTGTTGTATGTTACCGCATTCTGGACGGTCCGAATTTGGTGTGACCGTGTGTATGCAAGAGAGCTTGAGAGGAAGTCCGTCGGAACTCCGTCGTAAAAACATTCAAACCGGTCGTGTGTACAGGGCATAACTGTTCCATTTATTGAAGTTAACCATGTTTACATAGGTATCACATAAAAGTGATTGCAAAGTCTATTTTTTTTCTATTAAAATAACAAACATGTTATACTTACCTGTTCTGTACAGGGGTTTTGCACAGGGCAGCCCAGATCCTCCTCTTTTCGGGTCCCTGGCTGGAGCTCCTGGCCCCTCCTTCCTGTTGAGTGCCCCCACAGCAAGCAGCTTGATAGAGATTGGGCTCAGGTAAGTATCAGGGGGGCTGTTGCACACAGAAGTTAAGTTAAGATAAAAAAACCTTCTGACTTTACAACCACTTTAATATTACAGTTGTAGGCAGTACATGGGTGGACTAGTTTGTTATCAATCTAAAGAAACATAAAAACATTATTAGTATTGTGTGGAGAATATGAGTGCATATATAAGTGGGCAATACATAAACAAAGTATATAGAATGTAGTACAGCTCTATACAGAATTTGAAATGTATTTTACAGGTTTATAAGAATACATTAGATAAAGGTTGAATGCACCTTCATCACAGACTTTGATTGCACATTAAAATGGTTGTAAAGGAAGAACTTTTTTACCTTAATACATTCCCTGCATTAAGGTAAAAAATGTCCCAGTGGTTTTATCTCCCCCTGGTTGTATAGAGTCCTATCTCGTTCAAGTGCTGTGCCCGAGTGCAGCAGAGCTGCTCTCTCTTCCTCTCTTCCCAGGACTCAGTAAGAGCAGTGAGAACCATTGACTCCTGCTGCTGTTAATCAAATCCTGTGAGCAGGTAATGGGGACAGAGCCAAGTCAAGCTGCATATGTCTATGGATGCACACAGCCTGGCTTGGGAGCAAGCCCACAGGTGAGTCACCATAGGAAGACAATTCTTATGGTGGCTCACGAAGAAGAGGAAGACCCTGGAACACTGGCAGGGGACTCCAGGAGAGGAGGCTTGGGCTCCTCTGCATAATACCATTGCACAAAGCAGGTAAGTATACCATATTTGATATTTTAGAATTGACATGTGTGTTTGAATAGTCAATTTTTTGTTTGATTTATGGGTGAAAAAAGATAATGGACTAAATGTGGGCCTCTTTTTTTTAATTGCTAACAGTTTTATGGCTCCCTCCAGTCACCCCGGTGACTGTTACTCCCTTTTCCAGTCTACAACCCTTTCCCTGTCTTATCTTTTTAGCTATCCAATTTGAATTACTATTGCTGTATATGCTTGTTTGCAGAGATTGTCTTACTCAACATTCTGTTAATATTTTGTGTACTGGTACTGCTTGGGCTTTGAAGAAGGTGGCACACCCCTAAAGCTTTTCCTGGAAATTTGGATGTTAGTGCAAATTAAAAAAGTATCATGGACAGTACTCAATTGTCTTGTTGCAAGTGCACTAATAGGGCTATAATTACCTCAAGCATGATGCAAATTAAAAAAAAGAACATACCCCTCCTCTTTTATCTACTTTATATTATCTCTCTTTATATACCCCCTGATACTACCTATTCTGATATATTTCTTACAATTCCACCACAAGAATTACCAAGCTCACAAATCATTCTTAACTAAAGCAGCACTCCAATTCATTAGTGCTGAGTACACCCTATAGCATGCCTTTTACATCGCCTTCTCATTCAAGCATCCACTCTCTGCAGAGATATTTTGCATGCATTCATACTCAATTTCTTCTACATTCCTTGAATATGGACCTACTAATCTATCTTTATATGCCTGAAGGAAACCAGTGTAACAAAGGTGAATTGTCAGAACTATATGGTGTTTAAATCAAAATTCTAGCCCAACTCTCCATTCCAAAATGTTGAAATTCACTTTAAAAACCTATAAAAACATTAGCAAATATACTTCTGCCTGCACATTTAGACAAGGGGGCAGTCATGGTCCTTCTAGGGGGATTTTAGGAATTCTGAAGATTCCACATTTTGCAAGAAGATATTCCTGCACTGCACTGGAGAGTCTTACCTCCTCTTTTGAAGCTGGGTGTTAATTTTTTTTCTCTAGAGCCTCTTTTGTTTGTTTTTAAGTGGATTTCAATGTTTTTTCATGAGGGGTGGACCTTGCATTTGGCTGCATTTTAAGGTACACTATAAGTACTACTTTATTTTCATCTCCTATATAAGATTTGTTTTTTGTTTCATTAAGAACATGTATAGCTAACATGTATAGCTAACTATTTTCTCCACAATAAAAAGGTTAAAAATTAAAATAGTATAGGTCTTAGTTGTATAAACTTGCAAACATGTGCAACTGATTAAAAAAAAAAACATTAGATAGGTCTTCTTTATTAGCTAGTAAGGGTGAGTGTGGGCAAATGATATCCTATCCTATATATTATTAGTGAGTGACTTTAGTTTTGTATGTGTCCTCCGATGAACTAAAATTGACTTGCATCATGTGCAGATCAGTGAAAAACAGTATAAGCTATTAAAATAACATAAATATATTAGACTCCTAATGGGATATTGTGGTCTGTGCATCCTAAACATAAAAGTGGATTTACTTTATTTACCATATATATTTTTTCTTTAGCTTTCACAGAGTAATAATAGATGTGATGTACAATGATGGCTGCCGGAATAAACAAGCAATATGCAAAAATTTTAATTTAAATTATTCCTTTAGCAGAATGAAAACATGGCCTTCTGTTATATTGTGGTTATGAATCTTCCAGTGCAGTGCTGTAAAATTTTATGGTACCAGAGCTATGCTTAAATAATGTGCATTTTGGGATATTGATGCATTCTGCATGGTAAATGCCAAAACAAATATTTTGTGACCTGAAGTTTTATATTGTGTGTTCACGAAGGATTTTTTATGTTTATATCAAGAATTTTGTGAAACCATGAAAAATAAAAACCTAGAGGTTTCTGTTGTTTCTTAAAATCCCCAGGCACCCAAAACAAATTTTAATTACTACCACAATTAATAAAAACGGACTAAGTCAAGATAGTTTATTTTTTTCACTATTACATTTTACAGCTCCAACCAAAATAAGAACCTATTTTGGAGCCAAACTCCAGTCAAAACCTCATCAGAATGACAGTATGTAATCTTTCCAAGTCTATCACTAAAAAAAAAACACTTTGACCTCAGCTGCTTTTAAGCAGTTCTGATGTTATTATATATATCTTTAGAATGATCTCTATTTCTGTGTCGTTAAGTCTATCAAGGCTCCATACTAGGGATAAGCTTCCGGTCCAGTCAAACATAAATTCAATCCAAATCCAGTTTGCTCCCAGTTCACAAAAAGCAAACAAACTGGCCATACAGAGTCTGTCATTTAGGAACACTAGGCCTACCATTGCTAAAAAATATGACAGACTCTGAGCAGCTTCTGTTTGTAGACAAACAAGCTAGTCATAACAATATTTGGTCAATGATGTGACCCAGTATTTCTACCCCTGAACTGATTTACATACTGAGACAATATCAAAAGAATATATAAAGAGACTTAGCTGCAGGTACAAGACTTAGCTGCAGGTACAATATAGATGCTCTTCCAAAAGTCCCCGTCCGCTTTCCAACAGTTTGGCAGACGATCAGGGTAGACACGTGCTTCTCGACATTCTGTTAGAGGACTAGATTATTCCAGTTTGGGCTGCGGTACAAGCTAGTATGTGAGTAAATGACCAATCAAAGTTGTGTGGACAGTGATATCACCTTTAAGGGGGATCACCTTTCAGGGGGATAATGGGCTCAGTCATCCGGCATTCCTCAAGCATTAAGTCATTTAACCATTTGCCGCCAAATCATATACCTAGTAGGTCATTTGACTTCAAATGGTTCTATCGGGGTGATGCAGGAGCAGATAACCGGCCACTCGGATGTTATTACAAGCAGTAAGATGGGATGTCCCCCCCCTCCTGTGGCTCACTCAGGCTCTCCCTTCCCACCGGGAGACCCGAGCTACTAGCCGGCACATCTGCCAGCTAGTCGGAGACCTAAAGAAAGCCGGGAATGGCTTTGATCGGGTCTCTGCTATGGTAACCCGGAAGGGATGACATGACATCACTTCCGGTTTGCCGACATCTTAGCGGCGCCATTTTTTAAAAATTGAAAGTATTCAAAAGCGCTAATCTTGGTGTTTTAAATGCTTTCAAGTGCAGAGGAGGGATTTGGAGTCTTGTAGACCCCAGATCCCTCCATAAAAGGTACCTGTCACGTGCCTATTGCTGTCACAAAGATGTTTCCTTCACCCCAAACTCGCTCATCCATGTCTTTATGGACTTTGCTTTGGGCACTGGTCCAAATCATTTGGTGGAGGGGGGATTATGGTGTGGGTTTGTTGGGTTTGGCCCCTTAGTTCCAGTGAAGCGAACTCTTAAGGTGTCAGCATATCAAGACATTTTGGACAATTTCATGCTCCCAACTTTATGGAAACAGCTTGGGGATGGCCACTTCCTGTTCCAACATGACTGCGCACCAGTGCACAAACAAGGTCCATAAAGACATGGATGAGCGAGTTTGGGGTGGTGGAACTTGACTGGCCTGCACCTCAACCCGATAGAACACCTTTGGGATGTAGCCCCAAAATATCCAGCTCCTCTTTTTAGTGAATGAGTACATAGGACTGCTTGTTACTCATTCACAAAAAAAATGTAAATAGCAAACATAAACAACCACAGAGTGAAAAAGCCCTTTATTAAAAAAAAAAAAAAATACCTCTAATGGAAATGTTAAGCCAATCATGTCGTCTAGCAATGCAGATGCATGCCAATTACGAGCACAAAGACCAGCCACACTTGATGATGTTCACCAGCTGCTATTCCCATTCATACAGCATATGATAGTTCACTCATCCCTATTCCATATGCTGCTATCTACAATACCTTATACTGCAAATTTTAGTGTATGAGATCAGAAATTGCACCTGAGTCAAACTGAAATTTCACAGGACCTTTTTATTAAATCGCCCTGCCTGCAGATATGTTAGCAGGCTATAAAAACTCACTGAAACTGATGTGAAACTGATGTCTCTGCAAGTGAAATCTGTGCGGTTTTCCCATTAGTTTTCATACATGTATGGTGTGAACGAGCCCTAAAAAAAACTGTCACATGACACTAAAAATAGATATCGGTAATTGGTATGGGCGAGTACTTGAGAAAAAGTATCAATACTCGTACTCTGTCTTAAAAAAACTAGCATCAGTGCATCCCTAGTGTGTGACCCACTTTTCACATTCAGACACACACAAAAAGTCTATCTGTGTGTCTGAATAGTTTTTTTTAACTAGTCAAACATTTCCTCTACTTACGCAAATGTCAGATACAGTACAGTATGTGACTCTCAGGGTTGCAAATAATATAAAACGCATACATATAGACCATTGTCATTTACTGGTGTTCAATAATTTCTCCTCTCCCATTTCAGCACCTAATGCAGAAACATCCATCCTCTTTCAGCTGATGTATTCTCAACATATCCCTAGTTTATAAACAAATGATACACTTACCAGGGCTTTTTTCTCAAACAATAGGTTCTGGAACTCAACCACGACCCCCCAAAAACCCCTCCCCCACACACACCCTCCAAATCACATCAAATAGTGGGTGTGGTCAGATTTCACAAACAGTAGGAGGGTCTTAAAGGGGCATTAAATACCAGGATTGCATTACATACAGAGTGCAGAGTTCATGAGGGTTGCGCACAGAGTGCAGAGCTGTCACTTGTAAACACAGAAACCGGACTTCTGTGTTTACAAGTAATTGTGGTGAGCAGACACCAAAGGGTCTGAGCCAGAGGTGGTGGAACTGAGTTCCACCAAGTTCCACCTGAAAAAAAGCCCTGCGTTTACCATCTCTTCTTTACTGAGGTGTAAAATCCCTGTCGCTTTCCAGAGCTCTGAAAGTTGCATGTGCCACATGCAGCGAATACAGTGAAAGGCTGAATGTAGCTGTGCTTGAGTGATGGTCAATTGCTTCTGCAATGGTGTTACATAGAAACATAGAAAAGTAACGGCAGAAAAAGCCAGAGTAGTCCATTGAGTGCCTTTTTTTTTGTGTTCATTTGCCAAAGTCAAATCAGTTTCATAGTACTGTATAGCATCTTTCTCAGTGTCACACTGTATTGTCATAAACAGTTAATAAAATAAAAAAAAGAGTCCACAAAAACACTTTAAAACCATAATTCCTACATTCCACAGAGTGAAAAAAAAATAGACTATCATATTTCATAAAACCAAACAATAATTGCGCTATTACAAAAAATGTGTGAGTGATAGCTGCCGGCATGTAACAATGTGGTAGGCAGTGTACAGATGAATAAAATAAAAAAACACATGCAGCGCTAAAGATGTGCATTTACATTTGCAACATATATCTGTGGGAAAGTGCTAAAGAGATAATCTATACCTGTTGGGTAATAAGTGTGATAAGTGAACATCTAATATGTAAACACATTAAGAAAAAAATCCATAAATGTATGGTGGATCATCTGTTAATCCAATAGCACATGAGGATTCATGGGCATGGATGGTGTCCCAACTCCACGTAGAGTGGGGGCTGGAAAAGACTCTGTATGAGGAGACACTCTGCACATGAATCTTCTAAGTTCCAAGTGGAGACTGCAAATGGTAGAAATGAATATCCTTACCAGAAGAGGTGGACACAGTCACCGTACGGTGGAGTGTCATACAGGCTTGAGGGATTCAATGGTCTCAAGGTTATCCGGCTGGAGAAGTCCTGACGGGAAGTCACATCCAGGGCGACAATCACTGTTCGGTGGTATGGAAGTTCCCGGTCCGTCGGAGTCTCTCTCTCTCAGATGGAAGGAGTATGCACAGAGAAATGACTGGGGCTCAGCAGGGTCCCATTCATGAGGGGAGATAAGAGCAAAAAATTCTCCACCTGGGTTGCTAATGCCTACAGATGCCCTGTTATCACGCAATTTTATTTTATTCTTTGTGATCACGTTTTATGTATTGAAGTGCATTGTTTAGCACTTGTTCAGCTTTTAAATAAAGCTTCCTTTTTTAACTGGTTCATGCCCTATGTGGAGAATTGAGAATTAGCCACATACAGTATATAGGTGAATGAGGGTGGGGGTAAACGTGAAATAAAGTATTTGTATATCTTTTTTTTTTTAAATATGGTGTTATATATTATCTATACTCCATTGAGGCACATGCAAAGTCCCATCCCACGTCTTTCTAAATTTTGCACATTTATAGTAGAGTGGCTGGAGAGTGTGTAAGCAGCTTAAAGCGCTGGTGGTGAAAAAAAAAAATCCTGCAAGGCAATGTCATAATGTGCTAGTATACATCAAATACTTGTACATTATGATAGATTTACCTTAGAACTAAACCTTCCAGCGCTGCAATGTCAGCACGGGCTCTGAAGGTCCGGCACTGTAAGCCGGACCTTCAGAGCGCATGCGTCCATGATGTCATTGGCTGCATGCACTCTGAATATCTCCTAAACTGTGCAAGTTTAGGAGATATTCACAGTACCTACATGTGAGCCTTAACTATAGTCTTGCCTGTAGGTGCAAGTGGTGTAACAGAGTTTACAACCACTTTAATTGGGTTGCAAGGTAAGAGGATGAGATGAGGCAGTTTTTATAATAAAAATAAAATTAGTGTGTAATATTTCAGCCCAAAAATCCAAAGTTAAGTGTATATATTTTACTTTCATTTATTTTTTTATTATTACTGAAAAAAAAACAGTAAATTATTGTACTGGACATGCACATTTACTAGGTCTCAGTTTAACAGGGAGAGACCAGGCAGGTTCTAATAAAGAAATTACAGTTAGAGTGCATTATTTCACAGAGACAAGGGTGGCTAAAAGGGTAGCCAACCAATATGCAGGCACTTCAGCATGAATGATCCCATTTGCCACAAATTTTCCACTCCAAGTCCTTGATGTTGCTAAGGACAACAATGTCCTTAATGGTCTTACCCCACGCATATACAACTCTTGAGGCTTGGGAAGGATGAAATGTTTTGTCTGGCAGCCTGCCTTGATGTCCTTCTACCAACCCCAACCCTCATTCTTGTTCTCCTCCCCACTAGCTGCTGAATCACAGTTATGGAGTCATTTGCAAAAGATCCTGAAGGCCCTGAGACACCAGATAACCCTCCTATTCTCCCTGCTGCTGTGATGCCAATGCCTGGCCTATCATGCTATGCAGTGTGTGCTCCAGCAGGAAAGCCAGCTTCATCACAACTCATTATTCTGGACACCTCTTTGAAAAGTGACAGGTGGATACATGTGTCCTGAATAAGGAACCAATCACAGGATGAAAAGAACCCCAAATCCCCAAAGCCTTTCCACGTCCCATACTTGCAAAAACACTTCTTGACAGCCTACTGCTGCAAGTGTAGCCACTGCAGCATGGCCAACATCGAGTTCCACTGCGTGGGTGTATCCCATATCAGGTGGTTGGCATTTCAGCAAGGTGAACACTTGCTGGTTTTGTTCATCTAAAGCAGCTGCACACTCTTCTGACATGCTGCAGGATATCCTGGAATCCAGAGTACCTAACTAACACCACCAGGTTGGCAATGTAGGTCAGTATGTGAACTTTCCCTGCCTAAGGGCATCCAGCAGGTTGGTGCAGTTGTCACATACAACATTTTCTGACACGGGATGCAGTAGGGTCCACCTTACAGCCTGCCATATAAGAGCTGATAGAATCTTATGCTCCAGTGTGTTTATTGTCCCCCAGGCATATCAGTTGGAAAAGAACTTGGCATGTTTTGCTTGGGCGTAGCATAGGCTCTTGGTTACTGGTGGTTTTGGTGATTCACAGAATGAAGCCCATTGAGGAGGATGGCATAACCGTGACTGGGTTGTCCCCATCACTACTGTACTAGACATGGGGCAGCACCACCAACATCAGAAGTGCACTGCTACCTGCATCCTTTCTATCCCCTGGAAAATTCACCCAGTGTGTTGTAAATATACTGTTCCTATCAGTGCTTGTTGGACCACACATTTGTGGTCCTGTGCACCCTGCCATTAACCACATGGTTCAGTGACACAAAGAAATTACTTTCCACATGGTGGTGGAGGGCATGTAAGTTAGGGTAGGAGGGGTTGGTTGTCATGTCCTCCATGTTTCCCTCCTAGTTGGGCGCCAAACTAGGGTCATATGAGAGGCCTACCCTGGGGTGGGTTCTTCTGGGCTACTCTTGGCACTTTGAGTAGGGTCACTTCCTTACACAGTGGGGTATCTTTACTAGAACAACCGACTAATCTCTAATAAACTCTTTCGATGGTACTGTAGATCACTATGGTCACTTGTGCAATTAGGAGGGACACGCAAAGCCCATGCACTCTCCACCTGTCCAGCGTATCACCGTTATCTCCCACCCAGTAACGGGGTTCCATTGTGCACCTAGCGTGGACTCCATGCAAGAACTTAACTCTTTCTCTTCTGTACCTCTGTACAGGATGAGAGTCCTGGGGTGCAGATCTGCTCCCATTGCTTTGGAAGTGCTGAAGGAGTGCTGACAACATCTCCCTCACTGTAAGACTCTATCTCACCTGGCACATGTACACGCTTATGACGGGCTGCTAGAGAGACCTTCATTACCCTTGGTAACCACTGTATATTCACACTGTATGAACTCCTATACCATTATGTTCATACTTTGCTGTGTTTAGTGACCCAAGCTGTAACTATATGTGCCAGTTACTTGCATTACACCCCTTGAGTAACTTCAGGCCAAGCAAAGGCAAAATTTCAAATGATTTACTTGAATAAATTAACATAATGACATGAACAGACAACAGTACAAGGCAAAGTGCAGTAATTTCCCTAACATCCCTAGTCACTAACTCAGGCTTGTTGTTGCTCCAGCATACCTGCATAGGAAAGAGTCAATTTTTGGCAGAGTCCATGCATGGTAGTATCCAGGATTGGCATTTTTAGGACGGACTGAAAGCCCCAGCAATCCCCCTACATGTGGAAGGCTTCTGGACACACGCGAGTAGCAGCTTTGCTGAAATTGTTAACAGGAACACTCTCCAACATCTTACTAGTTATCTGTGTCTTTACTTTCCATACAGACTGTGTCTTGGCAGAGCTCTCCCCCCTTTTATTTACAGCACAGGGAGAGAGAGGCAGCGTTAACCTCCTTCTGCCTACCTTTATAGCATTCAGGGGCAAAAAAATGGTAACTGAATACCAGCCACTTTGGTGCAGCACAAGCAACAAAGTTATGGAAGGGGGCACATGCCACCAGCAGTTGTAAAGTCAAGACACTGGGCATAGGGATGATTAAATGACAATTTATTGTGCTCCAGCAGCTGTGGTAGTGACCCCTGCCTGGTGAAGGTTGGTGCTGGAGAGGTTGGGATGAGGTTGGGAGACTGATGGAAAGGTTTAAACCACTGCTTAGCCATACTCTGCATAGCCCCATGCTGGCCTTCCTTCCCTCTCAAATTCTTTGTCAGGCTTCCATTTCTATCATTCAAGGCTGCAGATGTTGCAGCAAAAGCAGATGGAGATTCTTCTGGAGTGGGGGGAGAGATGGAAAGGGAGGAGTAAGGAGCATGGGGAATGTGGGCCTTTTGCTGCCAAATGGTATCATTCATGTGCTGCGCCCACCAAACTTTGTGGTGAAGATTTCCATGTCTTCCCATGCACGTGATATCCAAATGACAGGTATGTGTATATACAGTACATTGCTCGATACGCTGCAGGCAGAGGCTGCAAACTGGAGGCTTTCTGGTATTCTAAAAAGAACAAACATGATAAATGCATTCCTTATTTACAAACAACTATTAATTCATAACATGAGCACATCACAAAGTATAGGAAAAAAACCAAGTATAACAAAATTATAGAGGAGACAAACAAGATACATCCAATTACCTATTAGCAATGTACAAGTAGCATGACCTGTACTAATAAACAGATAAAAAAGTTTCTTGATATTTTCACTTAATAAAATAAGGTACAAACCAGTGTATTTTTATCTACATTGGAGAAACTTTTTTTTTTTTTTTTTTTTTAATGATGAAAGCTATTAGCTTGGCTTATGCAATCAAATGGGTCACTGTATTATTAATGTATTTAAAAGGGAAACTCTGCTTGCACAAAGGAAAAAGAATGTAACATATATAATTGCTAAATAAGCAATTTAGAGATTTTAAAACATGATCATTACATTTCAATTTTGAATTATGTTTCATTATCTCAGCACTCAGCTATACTGTGTGATTATAGTAAAAGCAGACACTTATTAGCCAGTTTGCAAAGCAGCATGGACATGAAAAAAGAATGTAGCAGAGGTATAGCTTAAAGCTTTTGGGCCCCAATCCAAAAGTTGACCTGGGGCTCCCCCAATACCACCTGCTGCTTCCACTGCATGCCAAGATACCCCAAGTGGTTAAAGAGTTATTTCAGATCTTTATTTACATATTGAGAGGGTAATTCAAATTTTTTCAGAGAAACTGTCCACATTTTGACATATCTCTCCAACTCTTTTGAATACCCTGGAGTAGGGGTAGGTAACCTCTGAAAGGTGGCTATTTGCCTGAATAACATGAAAGAGATCAAAGATCACTGGGGTTCGGCGCCCTTTTAAAAAAAAAGAAATGAACTAGCAAGGGCTAACTAAATAGTAAGGAAAATGTATAATAAGATATAAATATTAAAGCTTAGCCTACCTTAAAAGTGGACAGTGTCAGTAGGGCAATGGGTGGTGTGTGGACAGCATCAGTGAGGCGCATCAGTGAGGTGTGGATGGTGTCAGTAGGATAGTGGACATTGTCAGTAGGGCAGTGGGTGGTGCCAGTAGGGCAGTTGACTGTGTCAGTAAAGAAGTGGATGTGTCAATAGTGGAGTGGTTGGTGTCAGTAGCGCAGTGGATGGTATCAGTCAGTAAGAGCAGTGGTTGGTGTTATGCCTCGTACACACGGTCGGACATTGATCGGACATTCCGACAACAAAATCCTAGGATTTTTTCCGACGGATGTTGGCTCAAACTTGTCTTGCATACACACGGTCACAAAAAGTTGTCGGAAAATCCGATCATTCTGAACGCGGTGACATAAAACACATACGTCGGGACTATAAACGGGGCAGTAGCCAATAGCTTTCATCTCTTTATTTATTCTGAGCATACGTGGCACTTTGTGCGTCGGATTTGTGTACACACGATCGGAAATTCCAACAACGGATTTTGTTGTCGGAAAATTTTATAGCCTGCTCTCAAACTTTGTGTGTCGGAAAATCCGATGGAAAATGTGTGAGGGAGCCTACACACGGTCGGAATTTCCGACAACAAGGTCCTATCACACATTTTCCGTCAGAAAATCCGACCGTGTGTACGGGGCATTAGTATGGCAGTGGACTGTGTCAGTAGGGCCGAGGACAGTATCAGTAGAGCAGCGAATGGTGTCAGAAGGGCAGTAGATGGTGTCAGTAGAGCAGTGGACGTGCCAGTAATTCAGTAGATGGTGTCAGTAAAGCAGTGGATGTGTCAGTAGGGCAGAGGTTGGTGTCAGTAGAGCAGTGGATAATATTAGCCAGTAGAGCAGTGGACGGTGTCAGTATGGCAGTGGGCTTTGTCAGTAGGGCAGTGGATCGGGTCAGTGAAGCAGTGGTGTCAGGTCTCTGGTGCAAGGCCAGATTGCTGAGAGGGTGCCTTCTGCAGCTAAGTGCAATGTACCCCTGGGAGTGATCCAGGGAGTACGGTGCCCAAAAGAGCATGGGTTGCCGGGTTGCTGGTACTGCTGCTGGGCAAGCTGGTAAGCAGAGGGAAGCTGGGGTGCGCTAAGTGAGCTGTGTTGGCAACCATGCGAGGGATGATCCCAGGTATGGATCAGCAGGATAAACCAGGAGCAGAGTCAATAGCCAGGCCAGGGGTCATACACAGCGGGATCGGTACGAGATGAGTAAGCAACAAGCCAGGTCGTACACAGCGGGCAGGAGATAGTAGAGTAGTCAGCCAAGCCGGGGTCACATACGAGGAGCACGGATCAGGACATAAGCCAGGGGTCAAGTCAGAGATTCAGGATAACAGATATAACAAGCCGGGTCGATATCAGGAAGTCCAAGAATCAAGATAAATAAGTACAGGAGACACAGGAAGCTGATGATAATCCAGCAACCTACCTCTGTCAACGGCAGATTTAAATAAGCCAAAGGGCGCCAACAATTGTCACGGTGCGCACGCTTCTGCACGCACCCACTGTCGTGCACCTGCGTTCGTGCATGTGCACGGGGATTTGTCTGGCACCACCATGACGGGTACTGGCAGGATCACCCATCCTACAGCCATTTTCCTGACAAGTGGATGGTGTCAGTAGTTTCTTATTTTTGTATTTTTATTTTTGTATTTTTTTACCATTTTATTTTATTTATGTATTTTTTCTATAAAATGTATTTTTTATTATTTTTTACAATTTTTTAGCAGCCCTGTTGGGGGGGGCTTTGGTGAAATATCAGGGATGTAAACAGACCCCTGATGTCTCACTTTTCAGACAGAGAAAGGAGATTGAGGACACAGCAGATGCAGCCTCAGCTACACAGACTGAATGAACAGAAATAGCTCTGTACAGAGTTTCCTGTTCACCCACAAACCAAAGCATAGTTACTGTCAGGCCCGGATTTACTCCATTTGCCGCCCCCAGGCCGGGCCCTTCAATGCCGCCCCCCCCCCACACACACACACACACCACCAGAAAGAGCCCCCAGACATAATACGGTCAAAGACTGCAGACATGATACAAGAGATGGTCAGAGACTGCAATCATAGTACAGGAGATGGTCAGAGACTGCAGACATGATACAGGAGACGGTCAGAGACTGCAGACATGATACAGGAGACGGTCAGAGACTGCAGGTCCTATGGACATTAGTAGATAATGGCCGATCGGCCCTCTCACCTGACCCAGCGATACAGCAATGGTTCCTCTGATCAGGAGTCAGCTCACTCTGAATTGCCCGTGGCGACTCCGCTGGGTAGCACCCAGATCTGTATTCCTGCAATGACTCCATTCCTTTCTCCGCCAGGGATGGCACCAGGCTGTGTGGCTTTCCCTCTGGTGGCACAGGGCAGCGGGGTTCTCTCTCTAATGGTTTTCCCTCAGCAGTGTCCTCTCCCTCTGGAGTCCTGGGTGTACTTTCCTGGGTGTAGACCCCCCCAGGACAAACCACCCCCCTCCATTAGTACAGACCCCCCCCCAGGACAAACCCTCATCCATTAGTACAGACCCCCACCAGGACAAACCCCCCTCCCTTCATTAGTACAGATCCCTCCAGGACAAACCCCCTCCCTTCATTAGTACAGATCCCCCCAGGACAAACCCCCCTCCCTTCATTAGTACAGACCCCCAGAACAAACCCCCCTCCATTAGTACGGACCCCCCAGGACAAACGCCCCTCTACTAGTACAAACCCCCCCGGACAACTCCCCCTCCATTAGTACAACCCCCCCCAGGACAACCCCCTCTCCATTAGTACAAACCCCCCCCCCCAGGTCAACACCCTCCATTAGCACAGACCCCCCCAGGACAAACCACCCCTCCCTTTATTAGTACAGACCCCCCCCAGGACAAACCCCCCTCCATTAGTACAGACCCCCAGGACAACCCCCCCTTCATTAGTACAAACCCCCCCGGACAACCCCCCCTTCATTAGTACAGACATCCCAGGACAACCCCCCCCTTCACTAGTACAGACCCCCAGGACAACCCCCCCTCCATGAGTGCAGACATCCCAGGACAAACCCCCCCCTTCACTAGTACAGACCCCCAGGACAACCCCCTCTCCATTAGTGCAGACATCCCAGGACAAACCCCCCCTTCACTAGTACAGACCCCCAGGACAACCCCCCCTCCCAGGACAACCTCCCCTCCATTAGTACAGACATCCCAGGACAAACCCCCCTTCACTAGTACAGACCCCCAGGACAACCCCCCTCCATTAGTGCAGACATCCCAGGACAAACCCCCCCTTCACTAGTACAGACCCCCTAGGACAACCCCCCCTCCATTAGTGCAGACATCCCAGGACAAACCCCCCCCCTTCACTAGTACAGACCCCCCCAGGACAACCCCCCCTCCCAGGACAACCTCCCCTCCATTAGTACAGACATCCCAGGACAAACCCCCCTCCATAAGTGTACAGATGGAGACAGGCTTGGGCGGGAGTGAGAGACACAGGAGGACACAGGAGAACACGCGCGCGCCCCCCCGCACAGAGACCAGCCGCTCCGATCTCCTTCGGCTGCTCTCCTTCTCTGACAGGAGGAGGGAGGGGGGACAGGCTCAATCATCGAAAAACCAGCAGCGGCGGTGACCTGCGGAGGACGCCGCCTCAGTCTGAACACACACAGAGAGGAGGAGGAGGAGGGAGAGGAGCACTCCAGTGCTTCAGCGCTCCCACCTCTCTGGCGGCCGGGTGCGCTGCATCACATGCTGCTATGTTAGTGTGGGGGGCGGCCGAGAATTCGTTGCAGGAGCGGCGCCGCCCCTGTACCACTGCCGCCCCGAGGCCTGGCCTCGGTGGCCTTGTGGGAAATCCGGCCCTGGTTACTGTGCTTCAGTTATAAATGGACACAGTGGGTGATCGATACTGACCAGAAGGGAGAGGAGGACAAGATGGCTTTTAGCAGCTGCAGGAGTAAAATGGAGGGGATCGGTTCCTGTATATGCCATCCCCGCTGCCTCTCCTGTCCAGGTGTAAAAGTTAATGTGACAGGGAGGCAGCATTGTGACCCTTGTGACTCCTATAGCTACACCAGTGGAATATAGCATAGTAAAAGCAGACATTGCCACTTAGTAATCAGTTTGCGAAGCAGCACAGAACACAAACAGATAATGTAATATCCTTGCTAATATCCTTGCAAATGTATGTCTTTAATTGAATAAAATATTCTTAACAAAACTGATGTTCAACTTTATTAATACTTGTGAATGTTTTCTTACATAAATTGTCAGATTAAGTTATATGCAAATTTGAAGCTTGAATGAATGAAATGTGTCAATGACATAATCTATCAGGGACAGATTCACCAAGAGGTAATCCCAGTGTGAATGAAACACCTTGATGTTGGTGGATCCTGAGTAAGCAATGCACATGATAAGTGACATATACCATTCTGTGCATAGAAGCTGTGATATGAACTGTAGTTGTTAGTTATCATTATGCAGTATGCAGAGATACTAGATTATATGACATCCACTGGATGATTATGGTTGGTTGGTGAGTTAGGAAGTTTAAAATGTATTTATACATGTTAGTGCTATTTCATTGGCTGTATTGAACATAACAGAAAAGTGACAAATATTAGCATCTCCTTATAAACTGTTGCACATATAGATGCTTTACTGCTATATAAACTATATTCATGACCTTGTGATTAATTGGAATTAGTGGCAATATACACCAAAAAAATGTATATTCAAAGCCTGATGGCCAAGGGAGTGAAGCATTTATTACTTAGGGCATCCACATTATGACCTACCCAGGTGATGTACCACTAAAAAGATCAGAGATCGTTACATATGTGGATGTTTTAGATCACTGAACCAGTGGGTACTTTATATGTGGCCATTATAAGGTCATTATGATATCAGGAAGCCACTTCTTGATTGGTAATGCATGACAGGCATACCGTATGTCCTATAAAGTAACGTTTGACTGCTCCCACAATATTTTACAGAAGTGACTAAAGAACAGCTCTAGATAAAAATGTAAATAACTATGTAAGACTTTTGAGTCAGTTGATTGTGCATGCATAGACCCATGGACTTAAAGGCATTGCAGGGAATCTTGATTAAAACAGTCATAATCTGATATCACTATTCTCTTAGTTGTGACTATATGACCTTGTGCATTATAAACCATTTATTAAAGGTAGTTATACACTTTATCTATGATTCTACATGCTGTGCACAGTTGAGTTAGCCCATTATAATATATAAGACTTATATATCTGGCCAATGTTGGGGATTAATACCTAGTGTGCAGATGCGACCATATTCTTTTTTGTTATGTTTTCTCTTTTGCATATTGCACTGTATGTGACTATAAGCTTTTATGTTATGTGTGAGAATATACAAATGCATACTTGTAAAATTACCCCTAGCCTCGACCTTTATCACGTCTCGAGCCTCCTATTTGTCGCTGGGTCTATCAATACCAATATTTAATAACAGAGAGACTTGGGAATCAGGAGGACTTTTTTTATCCTCAATAGGTAAAGCAGTATTAAACACAAAAACAAAAATATAATATATTGCAGCTTACCAATCAATACATGTGGTAGCTGCATTTGTTTTATTTTTAAAGGCATTTTTTTTTACTTTCACCTGATGATCCAGCCAGTGTTAATCTTCCTGTCTAATACCCTGTGCACACAATGGGACATTGATCGGACATTCCAACAACAAAATCCATGGATTTTTTCCGACGGATATTGGCTTAAACTAGTCTTGCATACACACGTTCGCACACATTTGTTGGAAAATCCAATCGTTCTGAACGCGGTGATGTAAAACACATACGTCAGGACTATAAATGGAGTAGTAGCCAATAGCTTTCATCTCTTAATTTATTCTGAGCATGCGTGGCACTTTGTGCGTCGGAATTGTCCACAAACGGTTGGAATTTACACGAACGGATTTTGTTGTTGGAAAATTTTATAGCCTGCTCTCGAACTTTGTGTGTCGGAAATTCCGATGGAAAAAGTCCGATGGAGCCCACACACGGTTGGAACAAGCTCCGATAGCACATATTCCGTCGGAAAGTCCGACCATGTGTACAGGGCATAAGACTTATGCCCTGTACAGACAATCCGAAAATTGGACGACAGATTGTCCTTTTTTTTTTACATGCTAGTCGTATATCGAACCTGAATAGGTTACTAAAGTAACGAAAATTCTCGTATAACAGAATAAAAAATCGGAAGTGATGTCATGTGTTGTAGTGTATTTGTATTGTATTTTCGGATGACAACTGTGCTGATTAAACGAAAATCGTACGATCTGGTATCGTATGGGAAAATTTTTCGTGCTTGTCCGATCGGATAATATCGCATGAACTGTCATGATCGGCTCTGGAAAGCTCTGTACTAACGATCCAATTATCGTACGATCACGTCAAAATAGCTATTTTTCATCCAATTTTTGGATCATGTGTATGGGCCATAACTCTAGCTAACACTTTTTAGGTTGTTACAGCAAGTTTTTTTTTCTTTTGGGAGAAAAGATTTTACATAAATTAATAAAAGTAAATCATTAAAAATAATTTTCTATGCAACCCTCCCACTGTTTTCAGCCAAGGAAGCTGCCATCTTAGCCTCTGTTTAATCTTCAACTGCCATGATGCTGCACATGTGATCAGTTATGACACCAGCCATTGGATGGTTTGACGGTTTGGTTGAGCGCACAACCAATGTGACATTTACATTCCTGGCATGTGCCAGGAATGTAACTGTTTTTTGAAGCTGTTAAATTCATGGGTTTATTTCTGCTTTAACCACTTGCCGACCAGCTCCTGTACATATACGGCTGCAGGTTGGCTCTCCTGCGCAATGCGCCGTATATGTAATGACGGTCCTTTAAGAGCCATAGCAGGAGCGCGATCACCGCCAGTCACCTGCGATATCAGGCACAAGAGCCAGGACATGGATTTGTGAGTGTAAACACACAAATCCTCGTTCTGACAGGGGAGTAGAGACAGATCTGCTGTTTGCAGATATGTCGCCTCCCCCAGTCAGTCCCATCCCCCTACAGTTAGCAACACTAACTAGGGAACACATTTAACCCTTTGATCAACCCCTAGTGTTAACGCCCTCCCTGCCAGTGACATTTACACTGTAATCAATGCATTTTTATAGCACTGATCGCTGTATAAATGTCAATGGTCCCAAATATGTGTCAAAAGTGTCCGATCTGTCCGCCGCAATGTCGCAGTTCTGCTAAAAATCGCAGATCACCGCCCATTACTAGTAAAAAAAATAATAATAATAAAAATGCTATAAATCTATCTCCTATTTTGTAGACGCTATGACTTCTGCGCTAATCAATCAATATAAGCTTATTGGGATTTTTTTTTACCAAAAATATGTAGAAGAATACATATTGGCCTAAACTGCTGAAGAAATTTGTTTTTTTTTTAAATTTGGGGATATTTATTATAGCAAAAGTAAAAAATATTGTTTTTTTTTCAAAATTATCGCTCTTTTTTGTTTATAGCACAAAAAATAAAAACTGCAGAGATGAGCAAATACCACCAAAAGAAAGCTCCTGTCGCACGACCACGCAATTGTTAAAGCAATGCAATGCCATATCGCAAAAAATGGGCTGGTCATTAAAGGGGCAAATCCTTCCAGGGCTGAAGTAATTAAAGTGGCACTAAATTCATCGATTCTAACTGCTTCCCAAAACTGTTACATTCAAGGCATGCCGTGAATGATTACTGTTACGGGTGCTTGCGCTCTCAACTGAACTGTAAAGACATTAAATGGCTGGTGTCCTAACTGATCACATGTGCAGCATCCTGGCAACCACAGATCAAACAAAGACTAAGATGGCAGCTTCCTTGGCTGTAAAGGGAGTTTAGCTCCACTTTAAATGATGTCTCAACACATTAAGGCCTCATTCACACCATATGTGACAAAAATGTATGATAGGATAGTTTTGCCTTAACAAGATGTGGTGTGATCTGTAGAAGTAGTGTAATTGTAGATGTAGTTTAATTCTGGGTTATTAAAAATATAGTATTCTATGTCAGTCATGCACATATGTTCTTTCATTAGCATTTGAAAAGGACAGAGCCAGTTTTTTAGGATCGAAGTGACACCTAGATGCCAATAAAAGTTTCTATTAGAGTAAACATAGATTGCCACCTTCCTGAGGCTCAAAGAAGACTGCTAGTCATCTTGGCCACACTGATCTGCAGGGGGCATTCGCAAGGCTCCGGAGAGTCTGTAAACTTTGATTCATATCAAGAGATCTAAGGAACCTATTTTATCTCTCATAAAAGCGAAAATATTAACGGCAGAGAGATGAAAATAATTCCTTTTGATCGTACACCTGATGGGTTACGTGTACATGTAACTCTGTATGTTTAGCAGGTGTGGAATCCTAGAGAACCACACAAAACTGTTATATGGCGGCAGTGCTTGGTACTGTTGCGATCGGACTGATGCGCTGGTATCGGAAATCCTATCCATGACCCAGCAATCAGCGCCGTTCTGGGCCAATTCCACTCTGGTAAATTCCGAACACAAACGTTCTGTGGGCTGAGACAGGAACACCCCCCAGGGTTGATTGGCCAAGGGCTAGAGTCCAGCCCACATCCATATTTCAATAAATTGGGTAGCCTGAGATATGGACATTGTTCTTCCAGGAAGCCAGTTCGAAACTGGGGAGTTCCCACATGTTCCAGTATGCTTCTACTAACAGATAGACTTTGGTAAAGTTTATTTCTGTTTTTACCCCTCTTTATTTTCATAGCAAATTGCCAATTTGTATGTCTTTCTGCATTTCTTGTATCTTTTTCGTAAATCCTTTTTCTTTGTATATCTTATATGCACTGCCCACTTTTGGGATATTAAATGATAAAATTAATAAGTGACTTCTGTGTACTAAGCTAGGACTCATATCTCTGGAGAGGTTGTTGTATTTTAGTGCCTAAGTACTCGGTCTAAGTTATGTACCAATCGGTATGCAATTGCACTGCGTGTTGGCAGATTGTATGCAGATTGTGAGCTAACAGATCTTCCAGACAGAGATCTGTGTGTGTGTGGTGGCTCAGCAGACCAGTCTGCGGACAAACTGTTGGGTGGTGGCAGGCTATCGTTTATTGTGTGTCTGGTGTGTGGGTGTGTGGACAGTGGGAAGAGTGATTAACACCGGGGTTCAAGCTTGCAGGATAGCTGGAGGAACTCTAGAAGTGTATAGTAATTGCTAGACTGCTCCCCAACCCTTAAAGTGCACCAGATTGTATGTAAGATTTGTATCTGCCTGTGTGTGGTCAGCTAGCTGGATTGGAGTGGAGTCTCCCTTTAGTGGTGGCCAAAGGTAGTGTAGGCTATGCGCAGTATAAGTTCCCCCTTATTCCCTTAGTTCCTCGTATACCCCGGTCACGGAGCGCACGTCGCGGTTAGTTAGCAGCCGTGGGCGTGTGGGAATTCATGACACCATAGTGCAGACATGTCAGTTTTTCTGCAGGCATTCTGCAACGCCACAAAAAAAAAACAACTGTTCTCTACAGTGAGGATGGAAAGTATTTAGACCCCCTTAAATGTTTCACTCTTTGTTATATTGCAGCCATTTGCTAAAATCATTTAAGTTCTTTTTTTTCCTCATTAATGTACACACAGCACCCCATATTGACAGAAAAACACAGAATTGTTGACATTTTTGCAGATTTATTAAACAAGAAAAACTGAAATATCACATGGTCCTAAGTATTCAAACCCTTTGCTGTGCTACCCATATATTTAACTCAGGTGCTGTCCATTTCTTCTGATCATCCTTGAGATAGTTCTACACCTTCATTTGAGTCCAGCTGTGTTTGATTATAGTGATTGGACTTGATTAGGAAAGCCACACACCTGTCTATATAAGACCTTACAGCTCACAGTGCATGTCAGAGCAAATGAGAATCATGAGGTCAAAGGAACTGCCTGAAGAGCTCAGAGACAGAATTGTGGCAAGGCACAGATCTGGCCAAGGTTACAAAAAAATTTCTGCTGCACTTAACGTTCCTAAGAGCACAGTGGCCTCCATAATCCTTAAATGGAAGACGTTTGGGATGACCAGAACCCTTCCTAGAGTTGGCCATCTGGCCAAACTGAGCTATCGGGGAAGAAGAGCCTTGGTGAGAGAGGTAAAGAAGAACCCAAAGACCACTGTGGCTGAGCTCCAGAGATGCAGTCGGGAGATGGGAGAAAGTTGTAGAAAGTCCACCATCAGTGCAGCACTCTACCAGTCGGGGCTTTATGGCAGAGTGGCCCGACGGAAGCCTCTCCTCAGTGCAAGACACATGAAAGCCCGCATGGAGTTTGCTAAAAAAAACACCCGAAGGACTCCAAGATGGTGAGAAATAAGATTCTCTGGTCTGATGAGACCAACATAGAACTTTTTGGCTTTAATTCTAAGCGGTATGTATGGAGAAAACCAGGCACTGCTCATCACCTGTCCAATACAGTCCCAACAGTGAAGCATGGTGGTGGCAGCATCATGCTGTGGGGGTGTTTTTCAGCTGCAGGGACAGGACGACTGGTTGGAATCGAGGGAAAGATGAATGCGGTCAAGTACAGGGATATCCTGGACGAAAACCTTCTCCAGAGTGCTCAGGACCTCAGACTGGGCCATAGGTTTACCTTCCAACAAGACAATGACCCTAAGCACACAGCTAAAATAACGAAGGAGTGGCTTCACAACAACTCTGTGACTGTTCTTGAATGGACCAGCCAGAGCCCTGACTTAAACCCAATTGAGCATCTCTGGAGAGACCTAAAAATGGCTGTCCACCAACGTTTACCATCCAACCTGACAGAACTGGAGAGGATCTGCAAGGAGGAATGGCAGAGGGTCCCCAAATCCAGGTGTGAAAAACTAGTTGCATCTTTCCCAAAAAAGACTTATGGCTGTATTAGATCAAAAGGGTCCTTCTACTAAATACTGAGCAAAGGGTCTGAATACTTAGGACCATGTGATATTTCAGTTTTTCTTTTTTAATAAATCTGCAAAAATGTCAACAATTCTGTGTTTTTCTGTCAATACGGGGTGCTGTGTGTACATTAATGAGGAAAAAAATGAACTTAAATGATTTTAGCAAATGGCTGCAATATAACAAAGAGTGAAAAATGTAAGGGGGTCTGAATACTTTCCGTCCCCACTGTATGTGCCCTATTCACACCACAACACTGGTATCACGTGCAGATTTTTTCTGTGAAGGAATCTGCAATGTGTATGCAGTTTTCTGCACAGGAAAAAAAATTTACATGACATCAACATTGGTGTGAATAGGGCACATAACTGACGTGCATGAAAACTGATGTCAACTTGCATAAAAACTGATGTCCACGTGCATGAAAATTGAGGTAAACTGGTGTAAACTGATGTCTCTGCAAGTGAAACCTGCGTGATTTTCCCATCAGTCCCCATCAGTTTTCATGCACGTATGGTGTGCACAAGTCCTAACTGTCACTTTTGCCAGACAGCTTGGTCTGTTAAAGGATGGTGAATAGTAGGCTTACTGACCAGATCACCAGGTTACAAAATCCTAGAACTAATGCAGACACCAAATCTAAGAATTTGTAAACTGCAATATAAAACATTTTTATTTTTTGGTCATAAACCACTATAATCTTTCTGCTTCCTTGAATAGGAAGTAAACCCTGATGGGTTTTACTTCCTCTTTATTCCACTGCAAAGCAAAAGCATAATGGGCTAGTATGCATCACATACTAGCCCAATATGTGCCACTTACCTGCTAACAAAGCCTGCACTGTCCGCAATGTCCCCGCTGGTGGAAGCATCCATCTTCACCCCTCTTCCTTCCGGGACTGTCCGGAATTGCGTGACGTCACTCCCACACATGCACGCGGGAAACGACAGTCACGACACGGGCCCTATAGAAACGGCACGTTTGTGCCCTTTCTAAAGTGCGCAGGTGCCAATGACGCCGGCACAAGCGTATATGGTAAATATCTCCTAAACCGTGCAGGTTTAATAATAAGGCTTACCTGTAGGGAAAAGTGTTCTGTAAGGGTTTGCAACCACTTTAGGCAGATCATTAAAGTGATACTAATCAAAAAGGAGGGAATTCAATACAGCTGCTGCGCCACTTTTCTGGCGTTCATCCCTCTTGTTAAGGTATTTTGTCAAATTCATGAAGCCTATGCAACACTTTTGGTTTGGCACCAAATTCATAAATGCTCTATTTGTACATTGTGTTGCATTGAATGCAGCAAAATCAATTGTGCCATATCCAATGCAATAAATTCTAAATAAAATACTGACAGTTCATATCTTCTGAAAGTGGAGCCAATTCAGACCAACTCCCTTGTCTTGTGTGCATTTTAAGCGACACAGCAAATTCAAGGGAAATTTCTAGACAGGTACATGAATTTGGTACATGCTGCACCACTTTCAGAACACATAAGAGACACTTTCACAAAATCTTTTTGTGCCTTTCTTTATGAATTCCAGGGACAATGTTTAATTTAATTATCCCTTCTGTTTATGTATAAAGACCATGCAGCTGTATTTAATTCAATATAAGAAGCATCTGCGTACCTTATTTAAGCATTGCTGTTCAGAGGTCACATGACATTTCCTAGGTCTTTCCCATCCTCAGGGAAAGATCTGAAGGAGGACTTTCTAATACTCTGCTGATGTATGTTTTATAGCGGCAGAGGTCATCTAGACCAGTGGTCATCAACCCTGTCCTCAGGGCCCACTAACAGGCCAGGTTTTATGTATTACCTTGTATTACCTTGGGGAGAAGCAAACTAGAATACTGCAATCACTGAGCAGCAAATGGTATCACCTGTGATGTATTTCAGTTATCCTGCAAACCTGGTCTGTTAGTGGGCCCTGAGGACATGGTTGATGATGACTGATCTAGACTATGAATCTGTGTCTGCACAGTGCTGAATGGTGCTGTGCCGGTCACATGACATTAAAAAAAAAAAAAACACTTTCAGTATAGAGAATCAAAATAAATAATCCATAGCAAACAAATCTATATTTTAAGAAATGTTTATTTTATTTTTTTTGGAACAACATGGTGTAGTTGGAATTTAGGTTGACTGACAATAGCTTTCACTTTGTTCACACTGTAAAGATATCTGGAGATTGGAGAAGGTTCTGCCAATCACACGCTGTGTCATGCCCCTCCAGCCTGTGTCTATGGTATGTAGACACCGTAAAAACCTGGGACTAACGGAGGTGAAGCTTCCATCAATCATCATCTTTTATCCCACGTCCATAGTGTTTAGCAATACAAGGCCATAGAGGAGTTGGGAGGAAAGGGACTGTAATTTACCACTGTGTATACAAGAAAATTTAGGAGTGAATAGGTTCCAAACCTGCGCAATTCAATGACCAAAAAACAAATAAACTACAATTAAGAGATGCGTGTTGTAAAGTGTAAAAAACACCTAAAATGTGAAAAGAAACCGTGCTCTTATATCATTATCATTACATATCATAAATCACCATAGTGAATAAACAAATGAATCTTTATTTGAATTTTAAAAAAATACATAAAATTTGTGAAGTCCATATATAAATACCACACCTGAATAAACATCCTCAGTGAGTATAAGAAAGGTTCCTCTCCACCCGCATGCAGACACACATTGCACTAACCAGACTTAATTGGCCACTATTACAGGGAGTCAAATTAGCCATATGCGAAAATCCGAGATGTTGTACATGAGGCCACAGGAATGAATCCAAACCGCTACTGTCATCCATTAAATATTAATATAGATTGATGTGTATATGCCCACATGTGTGACTCCATACCCAGATAGCATGGTTAAAAGATGAAGTAAACCTTCCCTGCAACCCCCCTTTTTATGACATGGTAGTTGGTCATATATATGGGGGTAGGTGACCAAATGTATTTTATTAGTGGGCATATCACATAGGGTTTGAATATTGCTCATTAATGTTATACACCTGTAGGTGTGCACATATGTGTATTTTAGTTGAGATGTGTAGAATGTTTGGATTCCTCTTAACATTAAGCATAATGACAGTTTATATCGGTTTGGTTATTAAAATTAGGGATATTTGTGTAGCTTATCATTATGAAATTATTATCATTTTATTATAAAGGATTTATTGTTAAATGACATGTTTTGTATGTATGTTGATCTGCGGATGAGATTGTGTGTTGCCGTCTAGGGTTCAAGCGTTATTATATTGAGTTTGTTTTTTGGCTGTTTTAGGCCTTATGTTGCCTAAACATAGCAGGAAGGAATGTAGATATGCCTGTTGGTGTCACCTGTTAGGTTAGTTTAACGAAAGGGATCAAGCTTATGAGTATTAGAATGTCCTGGTACTACACTAAAATCGCCACCGGACATGTCTATGTAATAAACCACAAGAAAATGGCTGACGGAAAATCCAATGTTTTGATCCACAAGAAAATGGTAGACGGCTAGGTATTTAACAGACAACACCACCGTCCAATTAGCATCCCCCTGATGAAGATACGTAATTTCCCTAGTATCGACACGCGTAGGGGAGGGGACTGGACAGCGCAGGAGACAGCTGGTCTGTCTAATGGAGTAGAAGCAGGGCTTTTTTTCAGGGGGACCTTGGTGGAACTCAGTTCCACCACCTCTGGCTCAGACCCTTTGGTGTCTGCTCACCACAATCACTTGTAAACACAGAAGTCTGGTTTCTGTGTTTACAAGTGACAGCTCTGAACTCTGTATGTAATGCAATCCTGGTATTTAATGCCCCTTTAAAACCCTCCTACTGTTTTTGTGAAATTTGACTGAACACACCCACTATTTGATGTGATTTGGAGGGTGTGTGTAGGGGGAGGGGTTTTGTGGGGCCGTGGTTAAGTTCCAGCACCTATTGTTTGAGAAAAAAAGCCCTGAGTAGAAGCACACGATTTCATCCACGGCTTGGCGTTAAGGCATGCTATAGAGCGGTGCACTAACACACTGGACCCATGTGAGTACCCTAAAATAGGGCTTTGTTTGTAGAAAATAAAATCTATTTAAACTGTATTACACTATGGAGTTTCTTTTTGATATTTAAATTTGAGTAGGCTACATCTTTGAGCAGTGTTTGGACCTTGCAACTTGAACTGGAATCCGTTTTGATGATTCAAAAGTGTGTACTGACCAAACTTAATTGCGAGGTCACACGCTCTGAGGTGAGCAGCCATTACCTTGGGGTGGGGAGCACCTGAGTGTAATCACTGCTATAGATCGTTATATTCACAGTCACCATCAAGTCACGGTCATTATTTCTGTATTAAGGACGTTGAAAACTGACCCTGGACGGTCAGAGTATCAGGCTCTACCTGGATCATGCTCCCCTCCATCATCTATTGTCCTTAATGTACAGGTTACTGGTTGAGCCTCAGGACAGCTTTATACCTCCCTATCTACGGAAATGGGAAAATGATCTGGGTCGGGCCTTCTCAAAGGATCAGAGAGAACGTATTTTGTACTTTGCACACCGCTCCTCATTCGCAAGTAGGTTTCAAGAGGCTGGGTTTAAGATCCTGACTCATTGGTATAGGGTACCCTTTTTTTCCCCATCCCCCCTCTTCCCCTAAGTCCTTATCTTCTCCCTCTCTCGATTTCTATTGATCCTGCCTTGGTTCTTTTCTTATTCATGCTGCCTTCTCTGTTTTCTGATTTCTTCCTTGGTATTTGGAAAACCTATTTGTGTGCACCTGACTATGGGCGATAATAACATTACATTGATGCAACATATGTTTATGTTGGTGAACTGGTGCTATGTCGACTTCAACCGATTTGCTATTTCCATATTGATTGTTGCAGTTCCTTTTTGTTTTTGGTTTTTGTATAAGCCTGTTCTTGTTCAAAATGTTGTTGTTGGTCCTGCTCTGCCCTGTCTGGTGTACTCAAAACTTTTTAAATGAAAAAGAAAGAAAATAACGAGGCTGACTCTACACAGTGCGCCATGAATGTGATAATTGAAGACCACGAGGCCACCTTGCCACATGACGTGAAGCCACCCATGATGTAGACACACTTCTAGTTGAGTGAGCAGTCACTGCTTCTGTAGGCCCACTGAATGGCCTGAACAATCCATGCTACGATAGATCTGGAAGAGGCACGCATTTCCTTATTCTTCCCATGAAAAAGAACTAACAGGTGGTCTGACTGACAGAACTGAGCTGAACTGAGCTTACTGACTGGAATCTTCAGTAGATCTGAATGTTGTAGGAGAAATCTCTTGATTGTCGTGAAACACAGATGACACTTTGGGGTTTGAACCCAACATAGGAATCAAAACTACCAGATCAGAAAAAAAGGTTAGAAATGGCTCCTTGCATCCCAGAGAGCTAATTTTGGAGACTATCTTTGCTGATGTTATAGCCACCAGGAAGGCAACTTTTAGAGAGAGTTTTTAATAGATCTTCATGTTCCAACTCTCTACCTGAGAAGAAATCCAGGACAAGGCGAAGATCCCATTTAGAGAATCTTGGCTTTTTCTGAGGTCTGAGCCTTATTGCCCTTCTGAAAACCTGCTGAGTAAGAGGGTGTCTATCCGAGGAAACACCCATAAAGGCAGAAATTGCAGAGACTTGGAACCGCAGAGAGCTGACTGACAAGGAGAGATCCAAGCCCGATGGTAGGAAGCTCAGGATATCATGTATCTTTAGGTTATTGCAAGACCCTGCAGTGGAAGAGGTGTAGTCTGCAAATTGTTTCCAAATCCTCTGGTAGACCCTGTTGGTGCCTGCTCTTCTAGCATTCAATAACGTGGAGATGGCCCTACTTGGACAGCCTAGGGCCTCCAGCCTTCCCCTTTCAAGAACTAGACCATCAGATGTAGATGGGCCGGGCATGGATGTAGAGTTGCCCCTTGTAATAGGAGATCTGGTCTGGAGGGCAGAGGAACTGGGTCCCAGAAGCTGAGTTGCATCAGCAAGGGAAACCATGGCCTGTTTGGCCAGTACAAGACTATTGCCACTATCTCTGCTTCTTCCATCCTGAGCCTCGACAGAAACCGAAAAATTACAGGAACTGGGGGAAAGGCATAGGCCCTGTGGAACCGCCAATGGTCTGTCAGAGCATCTTGTCCCCGAAAGCCTGCGGACAATGAGACCTCGTGTAGTATCTCTCTTGTCTGAAGTTGCACTGGGAAGCGAACAGGTCTACTTCTGGAAAGACTCCAGGGACAGAACCTACTTAAAGACTTTGGGGTGGAGAGTCCACTCGTTGTTGTCATGAGACACTCTTGACAGAAAATCTGTCTGAATATTCTGGACTCCAGGGAGATAGACAGCTGTCAGGTTGGCCAGGTTCTTCTGGGCCCATGTCCTGATGGGCTCTACTTCCTTCAACAGGGAGAGACTGCGAGTACCCCCTGTCTCTTTATGTATGAGACTGCCATCGTGTTGTCCAATCTTGGGAGGACTGAGGCTCCTGCCATTAAGTGGTGAAAGGCCTGTAGAGCGCAGAACGCTGCCCGGAGTTCCAGAACATTGGAGACTATCCTGTGAGAGGGAGGTAGCCTTGGACTACCTCTGTCAGGCAGAGAGCGCTCCAACCCCTGTTGCTGGCATCTGTTGTGATGGTGATCCAAGACACAGGTGCAATGGAGTGACAATTGAGGAGGTTCCTCTGTTGTAACCACCAAAGGAGGCTCTTCTGCATGGATAAGGTTATTCGGATAGAGTGATCCCGAAGCCCTGGGTTCCACTGCAGGAGGAAGCCCTTCTGGAAGGTGCTACCATGGTGCCGATGATCTTTAGGCATTGAGAGGCCCGGAGATGAGAGGAGGACATTGCAAGCCAAACTCTGTCCACTGGGATTTTTTCCAGGGGTAAGGAGATGATGCTCTTGATAGTGTCAAATTGTGCCCCGAGGAATACCAGGGACTGTGTAGGATCTTGATGGCTCTTTTCCAGATTCAGTAGTCAACCGAACTCGAGTTGAGTGGAGATAACCTGGGATCTGTGGATTAGCAACTGCTCCCTGTCCAGAGATAACAGCAGGTCATCCAGATACTGATACAGACGGATACCTCTGGTCCTGATCAGAGCTACGACAGCCAACAAGAGTTTTGAAAACACACAAGGCGATGTTGTAAGCCTGAAGGGGAGACAAGTGAACTGCAAATGAAGCGAAGGTATTTCTGGAACTCTGACACTATCAAAACATGGTATTAAGCGTCCTTCAGCTCTATAGACTGAGCCAATCGCCTGGCTGGATTGCTTGACGGATCATGAGCAGTGTCTCCATCTTGATATTCTCCTTCTTGATAAAAGAATTCAAGTGGGTTAGGTCTATAACTGGCCTCCAGGAGCCATTTTTCTTCAACACCATGAAGAGGGGCAAGTAGACCCCTTGAAACCTTTCGTCGGCTGGAACTGGTATTGCAGCGCCCTGAGTCACCAGAGAATCTGCGTTGAACAGGAAAATTAGCTTTTTCTCTTCTGAGAGAGGCAATGATGTGGGTATGAATCGGAGAGTGGGTGGGCTGCTGAATGTCCAGGTATGACCTGATGAGACTGTTTTGACGACCCAAAAATCTTCTATTAAGGCTGCCCAGACGTGTTGAAAACGAAGTAAGCGAGCTCCGACTCACTCTGTCTGGGCAGGCGCAGTATCAAAAAGACTTCTCGTCCACCGAAAGATGTCCCTTTTGAAAACTTCTGGCCTGAAGGCTGGGTTTTCTTCCAGGTCTTCCAGAACTTACGGTCAGGTCTATAGCGGCGAGCATCCCTTGCCGGGGCTGTGTTCTCTTCTGGTTTAGGAGACGGCGATCCTGAAGAAGGAATTCCAACTTGCTCCCTGTGGCACAGGTGATGGCACTGTCCAATTTGTTCCCGAAGAGGGGCGAGCCCTCAAAGGGAATCCTGCACCATGCCTGCTTGGAGGCAGGGTCAGCTACCCATGGGCGCAAAAAGATGATTATGCAAGTAAGACAGCAGATATAACCGGCAAGCTAACCAATGTGGATAGACAGATCATGGATATAGGCAGAGTAACAGCGGTATAGGTAGTAATGGCAGAGGCAGCAGGGGGAGTAATGAAAGCTGGAAGAACATATTCAAATATATAAATTGGATCGATACATCTCTCACGTCACGTTTAGCGAAAGAGCTGCGAGAGCTAGAGCTGGTTCGCAGGTTATACCTGCTATAATATAGATCCGCTTGAGGTCAGTATCAATTTTCCTCTCCAGGCCATCCCTAAAATATATGATATCTTCCAGTGGGAGTGTGACATGCCTCACCAATCTCATTAGAGCTGCGTCAATGAGAGGAGCCGACTAAAGACGTTTCTTATCCTCGTTTTTAAATGGGTACATCTTTGATACCTTTGTTAACAGGGGATTCTTCCTTTCAACACCACCCCATTCATCGGTAATTATTTTGCCGAGTTCACCCAAAAAGGAGAAATCAGGCCGTTCTTTTTTTGAAGTGTTTAAAATATTTCCTCAGTTTGGAGGGTGCCTCCACTGGCTTTTCCCATCTCAAAACTTCTTTGACAGCTTTGACCAGCTGTGGTACTAAGGCAAATTCAAAACCTGCACAAGGGTCAGCTAACTCCACCTCACTCTCCGAGACTTCAATTGAGGAATGGCTCGGCTGTGAAGATCCTGGAGCCTCAAGATCATCCCCAATAGGGACTGACATGGTTTCGCCAGCAGGGTTATGGGTATGGCCAGAATCCAGTTTACTCAGGGACTAATGGACCTTTCTTTTGTGGCTCGCAAAGCAACTTGCCTTCAGGGACCTGGGCCCCGCATCCCCAGCAGGCTTTCCTCTCAGAGCGGCTGGAGTGGTGGTGAGAGTGACGCCCAGAGGTGGTTTTAGACTCCTCTCTGTGGTGCCTCGATCCGGAGGGAGATCTGTGATGTCTGGAGCTTAAAGACGAGTGATGATGTTGAGACCTAGGACGGTCTTTATCTTCACATGCCATGTTTTGGTGTTCAGGCCTAGAAGGGCTGAGTGGAAAAGAAAGCATTAAGAGCTCCTGAATGAATGAACCCAAGCATCACAGGAAGAAAAGAATTCAATCCTACCTGCAGCGCAAAGGTTAGCCACAGGGGGGCGGTGACAGAATCATGGCAAGGCAGCTTGAAACTGAAATGAACCATTAAAGCCTTATGAGAAACAGGAGTGACAACAGGCATGAGAGAGCACATAACAAACATAGCCAGCACCCAGGGAGACTGCCGCAAACAATTTACCTTGCAAACCCGAGACCAGTGCCTGGAGAAACCACCGCATAAGCCCGCAAGTCACCCCAAGGAATAGCTGCTTTAACAGCTATTTAAATCTGCCACTGTTGATGACGTCAGCACGCTCCGCAGCACGCCTGGGTCAGAAAATGTCGCTACCTGGCCGCAGCCGTGCGCATGTGCACAGAACCGCACCTGCACAAACCAAGCCTTGGCTTCGTCCGTGGCTTGCAGATGCACAGACAGGTCCCGGCGACTTCCTGAAACAGCAAGCTGGAATGCAGCTGCGCTCCAGCTTCCATGGCCAATCACTGGAGCTTGATAGCAAACAAGGGGACACACAAAACAGACATATGGCTGCCATAAGAAAATTAATATCTTTGTACATTACCACCACCATGGCACTATCCGGACCAGACCTAGGACTGGGAAGCTGTCGCTCGACCCACCGCGCGACCAGGGCATTTGCAAGGCCTCCCGCTAATAGCTGGGATGGTTGGCCATATTGCCGCTTGCCTGCCAATGGCCAGGCTAGTAAGCTCTTCATGGCATTGCATCATATCAAACCATGTCCACCTGCTATTAGCTAGGATTGCTGGACTTTAGAGAGGATCATCGCTAACCACCAATGTATCGCCGTGCACACCGCCAGGCCTGGAATACAGAAAACTTAATGAAAAGGTAAGAACACAGCCTTTGGCTCGGAGCAAAGATTTATGGGAGAAGGGTCCTATGAGGTACGATGGGGCGGAATTAACCCACACTTAGGCTGCCATGGAGTCTGTCAGGAAATATATTTTTCACTGTCACTTTCACTTGTTACTCTCTATCTCACAAAAATCTTTACCCAAACTCACACAGTTGTCTTTACAAACCACAAACAATACCATTGCTGATGCACATTTAAAATGGGTCACAATTTTGTATGTTTTTTATTATTTCCAAATAATAATTTGAGCCCAAAAAATGTGATGTGTACCAACATCAGAATTCAAAATGTAATTCCCAAAAATCAGAGGGTAACATCACTATTCTACACTTACCCACAAATATCACAGAATAAATCAAGAGGAATCACTCTTAAGTAATGTAATTCCACCACCTATATGTCCAAAAAATGCAGCATATGTGTATTTAGGGCCATCCCCAAACTGTTCCCACAAAGTTGGGAGCATGAAATTGTCCAAAATGTCTTGGTATGCTGACACCTTAAGAGTTCCCTTCACTGGAACTAAGAGGCCAAGCCCAACCCCTGAAAAACAACCCCACACCATAATCCTCCCTCAACCATAATCCTCCCTCCACCAAATGATTTGGACCAGTGCACAAAGCAAGGTCCATAAAGACATAGATGAGTGAGTTTGGGGTGAAGGAATTTGTAAATGTATTTTCTATGTAGCTATGTGCTCAGCTCTGCAGCATAGTGGTATGCCCTGCTACCTTCAAAGGTTCAAGCCATTAGTTCAAATCCCACTGGCGGTATCACCTCCTGAAAATGTGCATTGTACTCAGCAGCATAACTAGCCAATGCACATCAGTTTTATTTATTCCATTGTTTAACTCTTCAAATGCATGTAATGGTATGTACTTATTTAATAATATTATGGTGTAGAATTGCAAAAATCAAGGGAAAAAAGTCGTAGGGTCCCCCAGTACATACGAGGCCCTTTGGGTCTGGTATGGACTTTAAGGGGAACCCCATACCAAAATTTAAAAAAAAATTGATGTCCCCCCCACAATCCATACCAGACCCTTATCCTAGCATGCAGCCTGGAGGTAAGGATAGGGGGGACGAGCGAGCACCCTCCCCTCCTGAAACGTACCAGGCCACATGCCCTCAACATAGGAAGGGTGCTTTGGGGTCCCCCAAAACACCTTGTCACCATGTTGATAGGGACAATGGCCTCTTCCCGACAACCCTGTCCGTTGTAAAAAAAAAAATAATAGCCTGTTTTTGACAAGTCCTGTATTGTAAAATATCTCCGAGTCGTCTTCTTCCCTGGGCCGTCTTCTCCTGCCGCTGTCTCTCCCACCGCCATCTTCTCCCCGAGCTATCTTCTCCCAGAGCAGTCTTTCCTGCCCCTGCCGTCTTCTCCATCTGCTGCATTCTTCCGCACTGCCGGTTACCCGCTAATAAAAAAAAAGCCGCCCTTCTTGGCGGTCTTCCTCCACTGTGTTGTCACCCGCTGTGTGGCGTCTCTTACATAGCCATGGGGCAGGCTCTCCGGGTGACGTCATCGGATGGCCACAGAAGACCGCCACAGAAGAAGAGCGGCTTATTTTTTTTATTAGTAGGTATCCAGCTGCACGGAAGAACACAGCAGCGGGAGAAGACAGCAGCGGCATGAGAGACGGCTCGGGGAGAAGACAGCTCATGGAGAAGAAACATCAAAGACTAGAAAATGTATTTTGGATGTATGATTCTGCTAAGCCCAATAGGCTAGGGGTCAGCTAAAAAACTCAGGCTTTGAAGCACTCATGGGTTCAAATCCCACAGAGAGATACTAAAAAAAATGCATTGGTGAAAGAAAGGCAAATGTTGAAATTAGGCGAATGCCAATTAGACAATGCACTTTAATTTGGCTGATTCTAATTATTATTAACTCTTCAAATACATGCAACGGTATGTAAGTATTCAATAATATTATGGTGTGGAATTCCAAACACAGCACACTAGCTAATGGGCAGTTAACATTTCTTTATTTGTTTATTTTAATTTGCTTGTGCACTGCAAAAATAAACACAGCTGGTAGATTGGCTGGGATTTGAACTCATACCATGAGTGCTGTGGAGACATCTGAGCAGACCACCAAGCCATTGTGCTAAGTACACTGAGACCTGCATAATAGTGTAGTATGATTAAAGAATGAACATAAATATTTACCACTTTATAGTCATCTAAATAAATAATAATTAAAAAAAAACATGAATATAACAACACACAACAAATAGGTAACCTAAATGTTCAATACATGTAACTTTACAGAATAGCAGACATTACTCTGTAATAATCATTCATAACTGCATTCATTAGCAAAAGAAGGAAAAAAACTAGCAATACTAATTACAATATACATCATATATCAATATACATGCACACGAGGTAGAGCACATCTCACATAAAAATGTTTCTTTCAAATACATGGATCATGGTTGTAGTACAGTGCTATATAATAACTTAGTAGAAATTGGCATTTGAATATGCATGGAATCACTGATTTCCAAATTTACTAACGTATGTCCGCCACTAATATCGCTCTTTTTCATTCGCACGTTCACCTGTTTGAAATCTTAATTGCCTAAAATGGGTGCTATTATATGTAATAGTGCCCAGTACTTCCTGGCACTTTAGTAAATGACCCCCAGTGTTGCATAGTTAGTCTGGTTGAAAAAGACCATCTAGTTCAACCAAAAAAAGAAAAAAAAATGACAATCCTATATACACAATACTATACCCACAGTTGATCCAGAGGAAGGCAGAAAAAAAACCCCCCGGGAAAACGTGACCCAATTTGCTCCGGCAGGAGAAAATGTACTTTCTGTTCCCCAAGAGGCAATCTGATATTCCTTTGATCAACTTTACCTAGAAATATTAGTATTCAGTTATATTATGTATATTTAGGAAATAATCCAGGCCTTTTTAAAGCAATCTGCTGAGCTGGACAGAATCAGCTCTTGAGTGAGTCCATTCCATATTTTCACAGCTCTTACTGTGAAGAAGTCTTTTTGTATTTGAAGATTAAATCTCTTTCCCTACAGACGTAAAGAGTGCCCCCTTGACCTTAAAGTGCATAACTCAAAACCAAGTTCCCTAATCACTATATGGACCACTTATGTTTTTATACATGTTGATTGTATGCTCCCTTATTCTCCTATTAAAATCAGTTCCTCTAATCAATCCTCATAGCTGAGCTCCTCCATGCCAGTTTGGTTGCCATTCTCTGCGCTTTCTCCAGTTCCCCAATATCCTTTTTGTGAACTGGTGCCCAAAAGTGAACTGCATAATCCAGATGAGGTCTTACTAATTATTTATACAGGAGTAAAATGATATATCTCTCTGCAGTCCATAACTCTCTTAATACAAGAAAGAATTTTGCTCGCTTTGGAAACTGCTACTTGACATTGCATGCCATTATTAAGCTTATGATCTACTAGAACACCCAGATACTTCTCCATCATTGATTCCCCCAGTTGTACTCCCACTAGTATGTATGATGCATGCATATTCATGCCTTCAAGTGCATAACTTTACATTTATCAACATTAAACCTCATTTGCTACATAGTTGCCCAAATAAACAGTGCTTTGGGGTCAGCTAAGTCTGCTGTCAGCTGATGTCACAGAGCTGCTCTGGGTTCTGCAGGGATCCCAACAATAGCATTTTGGGATCCACCCATATTCCTGACCGGCAGCTGGCTCAGCCTCTCAGCGAACTGCTGAGAGGCGGAGCCAGCCGCTCCCGCCCCCTCCACAGTTTGGCACTCCAATGAGTATTGGAGGAGCAAAGCAGAGAGCTAGTGACTGACAGTCACTGGCTCTCTGTTCACTGAAGACAGAGAACCAAGCAATTGCTCGGTTCTTGATCTTAGAGGCAATGGGGACAGCTGGTGTATTGGACCGATTCTGCATTCATATAAGTGACTGTGGTTGTTTTTTTTCTGAAAGCCTGCACTTCTCTTAGAAGGAAACTGAAACTGGAACATGCTCAGTAGATGTGAAAATGGCTGGTCTACAAAATCCTAGGCTGCAGGGGGACACAGCTAAGGAGAGAGAAACAAAGAACAGCAGGATGAACCAGTTTTCTGCAATCCACAGAAAATGAGGTTCTAGTGGCAAAGTAAGTATAAACACGCTATAATATAGCACATAATGACAGTTTATAATAATTTGGGTTTAATCACATTTTAAACAGCAGGATCAATATAGAGGCTTCTACATGAACTCAGAATGTGCATCCAGTATCCATGTGTACGTAGCTGTACTGTGTTATTGCTATAAGACATGTTTGCCATTTTGTAGCAACTAAATTACTGCATTTGGCTATTGTCTGAAAGGCATCCATACCACCAAAGCACAAATGTGTGCAGAAAGATTTGGCTTCGGTCAGCATTCAGTATTGCATTAATTTAGGTGCTTCAGATGTTTCCCCAGATAAAATATTGAGGCTTAATTAACAAAACAGCCAGATGCAGCCATCAATGAATTACACAGTACCTGCAAAAAATTCAGTCTATGAATACTCTCAAGGTACCCATAGACAATTGTAAAGACGACAAGCGTTTTCCCTGCGGAAATTGTTTTGTTGTTGTACAGTGAGCAATAAACAAATTCAGCTGATATTATCACGCTAGATTGTTTTTGTTGTTCTTTTTCCTGAGATAAAACTGAATCCAACATTCTTCATTACACGAGGCCAGCCATTCAATCAAAAAATCTGTAGTTCATGACTGTAGAATTTCGATTGATAAAGCTTTTTTTCTTTTGTAGTTCACTGTTGTCTTTCCTCCATTGCATTAATGTGCCCTATTTAATAAATTGGAATCTACATTACAGCCTATAAAAATTGCATGTGTAACCCAAGGTTGTTTGACTAGTCCGACAGTCTTCACTAAATAATTCTAAAAATCAATCACATTGCATTCTAAAATTTAGAAAATATTAAAATGTTTACAATGTATAAGACTAAACACATACCTTTGTTACCCGTATGCTTGTCAAACATTTAACGGTATAATCATTTAACAATTGTTTGAATCAGGGCTTTTTTCTCAGAGGATAGGTGCAGGTAACTCCTTGCCTCCACCCCCCACCCACCGCAGGGCACTGTACCTCGGTTCCACCCTCCATTCACCTCCCAGTATCGCCCTTTTTGGAGAATACAGAACCAGGTATCATCTTGTGGCCCTAAATAATTTGTTAATGAAAACATAAAAAGTAGTAAAATACATCCCCTGAAGCCAGCAACAGTAGATCTCTCCCAGAAATGATTGCCCCCCCAGCAACAAAATCTCTCACCAGCAAAAATAGGCCATCCTGCAACAAAAGATTCCTACATGCAACAATAGATCCCCAATTAGCCACCATCAATAGATCCACCAACACACCCAAACATGCCAGTAAATACATCCAGTGCTGGAGGTGCCAGAACTGTGTTCCCCCCGCGTTCCCACTGAAAAAATGCCCTGGTTTTAATGAAAAATGTAATCTTTCAGAAACGTACTTAGTTAACCCTTTCGCTGCCAGGCCCTGTGCTTCATTTTGTGACCAGAACATTTTTGCAATTTTTTCCTTTACTTTTTTATTTTTCACTTATAGCTTTCAGAGTTTTTAAAAGACCCCCAAACCATATCTTTTCTGAAAGCACATGACCAGTAGAATAAAAAGAAGGTGCTACTGATTTTTAAGGTCCCACGATATTTGTGCAAATGTTTATCAAAACATTATTTTTATTAAAAATCCACTAAAATCATGATTAGTAGATAAATACACAGCAAATTTTACAAAATTCTTACTAAATATAAAAGCTTAACCTTATAAATTGCGACTTTTTGCAAGATGGTGAATATTGAACAGACGCATAAGTGTAAATATCCAAATTTCTTCAAAATTCTGAAGGTTTTAATTTTTCTCTTACAGCTTTCAGAATTTGTGAAAGACCCCCAAAACCAATGTTTTCTGAAAGCATATGACCTCTAAAATAAAAAGAAGTTGCTACTGATTTTTTAGACCCCGTGGTATTGCGCAAATGTTTATCAACAAAATATAGTCACAAAAAAATACAGTAAAACCATTA
The DNA here is from genome assembly GCA_037952925.1 of Lithobates clamitans. NCBI lineage: Eukaryota > Metazoa > Chordata > Amphibia > Anura > Ranidae > Lithobates > Lithobates clamitans. The sequence goes on from JBBGZY010000802.1 coordinate 1,124,203, forward strand.
TTAGTAGATAAAAACACAACTAATTTTACAAAATTCCTGCTAAATCCCTACTACATATAAAAGCTTAACATGTATGGAGCTTTAAATTTTTAAATTCTGCCTTTTTGCAAAACGGTGAAAATCGAACGTACGCAAAAATGTAAATATCCAAATTTCTCAAAAAATCTGAAGGATTTTATTTTTCCCTTACACCTTTCAGAATTTGTGAAAGACCCCCCCAAACCATATATTTTCTGAAAGCATATGACCTCTAGAATAAAAAAAAGGTGCTGCTTTCTTAGGCCCCACAGTATTTGCGCTGTTTATCAAAACAATATTGTTGCTAAAAATACACTAAAACCAGCATCAGCAGATAAAAACATACAATTTTACAAATTTCCTGCTAAATTCCTGCTAAATATAAAAGCTTATCCTGTGTTGAGTTAATAAATAACAAATATTTGTACATTTTAAATTGTGCCTTTTTGCAAAATGGTGAAAATCAAATGTACCCAAAAAATTTGTCTAAAAATGTGGAGGTGTTCATTTTTCACTTACCATATATTTTTTTAAAGCACATGACGAGTAGAATAAAAAGAAGGTGCTACTGATTTTTTAGGCTCTGCGGTATTTGCGCAATGCACAAAACAACTACAAAAGCAACAAAACATGGCAGAACTATAAATAAAAACAATTTACTCAAAAAATCCGGAGGTTACCATTTTTCACTTACAGCTTTCAGAACTTAAAAAGACCTTTCAAACTAGACATTTTCTGAAAGCACATGACCTGTATAATAAAAAAAAGTGCTACTGATTTTTTTGGGCCCCGCAATAATTGTGCAAATGTTCATCATATCGCTATTTTCACTAAAAATACACTAAAATAATTAATAGAGCAAATAAACACAACATAACTTACAAACTTCCTGCTAAATTGCTACTAAAGCATCGTTCACATGTGGCATACTAAAATGTACGCCCATGGGGGCCATGTTTACCCACACAGGAATGCACAGGTGTTCCATGCATCCCCGTACAGGCAGTCTCATTTATATCAATTAGGATGCAACGGCTGCACCCCAAACCCACCCACTTGTGACAATAGCAAATTAATATTCACTATTGTCTTCCGGCTTCTCCTCCTGGCCAATCAAGACGGATCGGGTTGGCCAGGAGGAGAAGCTGAGGAAGCCATGGGGGGGGTGACCGTGGAGGGGTGAGTGCGGGCGGACCAGGGGGGCCATGTTTACCCACACAGGAATGCACAGGTGTTCCATGCATCCCCGTACAGGCAGTCTCATTTATATCAATTAGGATGCAACGGCTGCACCCCAAACCCACCCACTTGTGACAATAGCAAATTAATATTCGCTATTGTCTTCCGGCTTCTCCTCCTGGCCAATCAAGATGGATCGGGTTGGCCAGGAGGAGAAGCTGAGGAAGCCATGGGGGGGGGTGACCGTGGAGGGGTGAGTGCGGGCGGACCAGGGGGGGTTTTACTATGTTTGTGTGTTTTTTTTTTTTAAATGTTTACCTTTCACTTTTTTTACAGTAATTTTGGGGGGGTTTGGGAAGGGGTCTTTGGTGAGATATCAGAGGTCTAAACAGACCCCCATATCTCTTTTTTTGAGATGGAGAAAGGGACTGAAGATAGTCCCTTTCTCTGCAGCACTTTACTTGAATGAATGAGGATCCTGTATAGAGATTTCATTCATTCAGAAAATGACAGTCTGATACATAGTAACACTCGCAGTTACTTTATATCAGCTGTCAGTGGGACATCTAGGATCAATCAGTAGTGATCACTGTATGTGCCCACTCTACTACGGGGGGAGCTTGCTAAACACATGTATACCAAGCCCCAACTTCAACCCCACTCGCACGCTCCCCAGCCTGACAGATCACCAGAGATCAGTGCAAGGAGAAGCTGCAGTCGGAGGGAGGGAAGGAGTGATGCCGCTCAGAGCGGCGATGGATCGGGGGTGTGGGGGTAGTACGGGGCGATCTGACCGGTGGGGGGACACATCTTGATCCCCCTAGCTCTATGCAGCACCTGAAGCCGGCGGGAGTGGAAGAGGAGGGATGCCGGCTAATGATGGTAGCTATGGGGATCCGGTTTGCGGGGGGGTCAGATCAGGTGTGGGGGGATCAGTGCTGGGTGGGAAGAAGGGGGGTGAAGGGGATAGGAGAGGAGAGTGGAGGGGGGCAGTTTAAGGTGAAAGTTAGCAGCGGGAGGTGGAGTGGCAGGGGACGGGGAAGCAGCGGCATGGGTGGGGGCGGTCACATTAGAGGTTAATAACTCTGATCAGCGGGTTGTAATCCGCTAATCAGAGTTATAGAATTCTTCAGTAGTCTCTGATGAACCATTCTGCTATAAGCTTATGGTCATTGAAGTGACCATAAGTTTATAGAAGAGGGAGAAATGAGGTCTGTACGGCGTACGGACTTGGCCACCTAGGGTACTTTTTTCGGTCTGTACGGCGTATGGGCCTGGCAGTGAACCGGTTAAACCATGATTTTAGTTTGATTGGTCATGGTGGAAAATACTGTAGAATCAAGAAAATTTAACTTTTTGTTAAAATAGAATTCCAGCCTCAACCTAATTAGCCTTAAAAATGTCCCCTCTCCCACCTAACACCTTTGTTGTTTAATTACTCCAGCCCCGGAAGGTTTCACCATCTTTATGACCAGGCCATTTTTTGCGATACAGCACTGCGTGGCTTTAACTGACAATTGCACAACGCTGTACCCAAACAAATTTACAGTGGGGACGGAAAGTATTCAGACCCCCTTAAATTTTTCACTCTTTGTTATATTGCAGCCATTTGCTAAAATCATTTAAGTTAATTTTTTTCCTGATTAATGTACACATAGCACCCCATATTGACAGAAAAACACAGAATTGTTGACATTTTTGCAGATTTATTAAAAAAGAAAAACTGAAATATCACATGGTCCTAAGTATTCAGACCTTTTGCTGTGATACTCATATATTTAACTTAGGTGCTGTCCATTTCTTTTGCTCATCCTTGAGATGGTTCTACACCTTCATTTGAGTCCAGCTGTGTTTGATTATACTGATTGGACTTGATTAGGAAAGCACAGTGCATGTCAGAGCAAATGAGAATCATGAGGTCAAAGGAACTGCCTGAAGAGCTCAGAAACAGAATTGTGGCAAGGCACAGATCTGGCCAAGGTTACAAAAAAATTTCTGCTGCAATAAAGGTTCCTAAGAGCACAGTGGCCTCCATAATCCTTAAATAGAAGACATTTGGGACGACCAGAATCCTTCCTAGAGCTGGCCGTCCGGCCAAACTGAGCTATCAGGGGAGAAGAGCCTTGGTGAGAGACATAAAGAAGAACCCAAAGATCACTGTGGCTGAGCTCCAGAGATGCAGTCGGGAGATGGGAGAAAGTTGTAGAAAGTCAACCATCACTGCAGCCCTCCACCAGTTGGGGCTTTATGGCAGAGTGGCCCGACAGAAGCCTCTCCTCAGTGCAAGACACATGACATTACTGTGACATTACAGCAGACAAATTGGACACTAAGTGACACTTTTGGGGGACCAGTGAGACTATAACAGTGATCAGTGCTAAAAATATGCACTCTCACTGTACTAATGACACTGGCAGGGAAGGGGTTAACATCAGGGGTGATCAAAGGGTTAAGTGTGCTCCTAGGGAGTGATTACTAATTGTGTGAGGTATGGCTTAAATGGAGGAAGCAGAAACACAAGATCTCCATCTTCCTCTCTGACAGAACAGCAGTCTGCCTCTCCTGTCAACGATCGTCAGGTCCCGGCGGATGCATCCGCCGCACCTGATTATTGGTGGGTCGCCGATGGCGCGTGTGCGCGCCCCAGACCACAAAGAAGACACAACATACAGGTACGTTGTTTTGCGCAGCCAGGCCACCATGCCACAGTAAAGTGTGTGGTCCGGAAGCGGTTAACCTGTGGGAAAAAAGATGTATATACTTACCTATTCTTAGCCCACTCTGGTCCGGTTACATTATTTTCTGTGTCAGTCAGTGGTGGCTCCAGGGGAGAGGAGAGAATGCTTGGCTATGGCTAGAATCCCTGGTAGTCGTAACGGCATTCATAGGCTCCTATGGCCTATCCATTGATGCGCTCCAGCTTGCAGCTGCTGCTGGTTGATATAGGGGAGCTGAATCATGTAACTGGACCAGAGCAGGCTGAAAATAGGTAAGTACTGTATGTAGATCTTTTTTACACAGGTTGGTCAGCATAAGTGTTGTTGAGGAGGCATTTTTAAGACTAGTTAGGTTTAGGCTGGAATTCAACTTTAATGTTTAGAACAACCATTTTGGATCAACTCCTTCCCTCTATGTATATAAATGTTCATTAGTACAATGCCCTTCCACAGGAATAACACCTGTGGCTAAATTGCCCTATGGAGTACCGTCAGCAAAACAAACCTTAATGGAGGTTCTAACACTTCCATACTCGTTCCAAAGCTAAAAGGTTTTGGCTGCAATTGGGCTTTAAATTGTATCTATATCCAAAACTTTTTTTCTAGTTTTGGATAGAATGGGGAAGGGTTACAACCCATGTCAGATTGTTTTGCTGTCCAGAAAGAGATTTAGAGAGATTTCCCTCGCCTCACAGATGAAGTTATCTACCGCACCTAAACTCACCAAATGCTTTCCTATGAACCCATTCAACAGGAAGCACATCAGAAATGGCAAGAATGTTTCAGCCGCATGAAAACGCACATAAACGCTGCTAATCGCAATGTACAATTACAAGTGATCGCTGTGCCTGGAGTCTTGGAATTTCAAAATAACAAAAAATGCTTTTAACAGCGGCAGAACAGCCGCCCATGTGAAAGAGGCGTAAGGCTTCATGTACACAGGACGTTGTTTAACCTCTCCTGAACAATTTAACTTGACAGCTAGAATCCAACATTTAAAAACATCTGTTTAGCTGCGTTTACATGCTGCGCTTGCATTTAGGAGCATTTAAAAAAAATATATAATTGTTTTTGTTAAAATGAAAAATGTCTATAAACGAAATGCTGCTAAACGCGAGTTACCACGTTTAGCAGCAATTACAAGCTGTTACAGGCATTTGGCATTTTTTTGTGTTCCAGAAAATGCTTCTAAACTCAACTGCCTAGAAACTACTATAAACAACCCTGTGTACATGTACTGATAAGATAACATGGAGGAGAGTTCAGGGGCAGCTGAAAAAAATGCCCAACTGCTCCTAAACGTCTGTTTACCAGCAGCAGTGTACATGAGGCCTAAAATGTCAGGACATATGGGAAAAATCTGCTACAGGGAAACAGAAAACAATAAAAAGCTCATACAGGTTTTAGCACTCCCCTACAAAACTTCCGTCTGTTGTTTTTGGAGAATTCCCTTCATTTCCTGTCTTGTCCATGGGAAAACTTCTCTAATGAATTCCCGGACAGCACCTGGCAGATGTTCTAATCCTTCGCCATTCTATCCCAATCTGGAAAATAAAACGTTTTTCCTACAGATACTACTGTTACAGTGGATCTGTCTACTGCCATAATTAGAAATATATGACAGAGGGAGAGGGCCATTGCAATCCAGGAATAAAAAATCAGGGACACACTGTACAATTTAGGACATTTGGTCGCCCAACTATTATTCAGTTTTCTATTGTGCATTAAAGATGCATCAACAATGAAGAGGGGTCAGCAGGACCTTGGTGAGGCACACATGTACAGCTGAATAATACAAAAGACAGGTGATTAGGACCTTGGAATGGATATTGTATGCAATGTCTCACTGCTGAATTCTCTCTGTCTGTATGCATCACCCACACTGTACAAGTTCAATAAAATGTATAGAGGGTTTCAATAAAAAGCGATGGAAATGTCATGATATAGAGGAGTACCCAGGCTTGCACATGTATTAATCTGTTCCTCTGTACACTAGACTAGCCTTTGTTGTGTCTTAATTCTAAGTCCAATCAAGTTCATTGCAGAGATTTAAGCTGTTAAATCATTTTTAAATCAACAGTTTCAAACAAATTACCAATTATCTGTATTTAACGGCTCTCTGCACTCCATTTAACATTCTCTGATAGACATATACCATGATAATTCTCTGAAACATAAATTAGATAGGCCTTTAGAGTGGTTATTAGCTGTCCTAGTTATAGGAAAACAAAATAAGCTGGGAGTAGAGTGTACATTTTGAAATTGCAAATATCAGACAGGATAAATGCTAAATAATGCTCACAAGCTACATAATAACAATCCTTTTTAAATAGCGTATTCCAAAACTGAAATCTGCTTCACAGTAACATAAATTTTCAAGCTTGTCAAAATAGGGTAAAAAAAACAAAACATATTCAGTCACAGCTCCCCTTTTATTTTTTTAAATTAGATAATTTTTTATTGAAATTTTCATACAAAAAAGAAAACAATACAAAATTGAGGGCCTATACAAGTGTTTAAAGTTGTACATGTTATACATTATAGGTACAACATAACACCATGAAATGAGTATGTATCTGAAATACAGTGTTATAGTTGGACCAATGATCATTACACGTGGTTCATTGCTTGTTAACAGTTTTCTGATTTCACATACGAAAAAAAAAAGGACACTTATGCCCCGTACACACAGTCGGATTTTCCGATGGAAAATGTCCGATCGGAGCGTGTTGTCGGAAATTCCGACCGTGTGTGGGCTCCATCAGACATTTTCCATCGGATTTTCCGACACACAAAGTTGGAGAGCAGGAGATAAAATTTTCCGACAACAAAATCCGTTGTCGGAAATTCCGATCGTGTGTACACAAATCCGACGGACAAAGTGCCACGCATGCTCAGAATAAATAAAGAGATGAAAGCTATTGGCCACTGCCCCGTTTATAGTCCCGACGTACGTGTTTTACGTCACCGCGTTTAGAACGATCGGATTTTCCTACAACTTTGTGCGACCGTGTGTAGACAAAACAAGTTTGAGCCAACATCCGTCGGAAAAAATCCTAGGATTTTGTTGTCGGAATGTCCGAACAAAGTCCGACCGTGTGTACGGGGCATTACACCAAACGGTAGGCCACATCCTTTTCTCTGTCCCCCATAAATAGGGAGAGAAAAGAAAAGGGGTGAGAGAAAAAAAAACAAGCAAATTTGTAAAACGTAAACAAAAGTAAACACACTGTTTAAAACTACAGAGCACTAAAAAAAAAAAAAAAAACTAACAACAAACAGATTCTGTCTTTCAAGGTATAGTAACTTTATAATTGTAGCAAATTTATTAATCATAAATTGGGAGGTCCATATTGGAGTAGTGTTCCGAACCATATATTACCACTTTTCTAGCAACTGTTTTACACCAATCCAGAAGACACTCTTCCACTCCACCAAGCCAATCATTGCATATATGTGTAAATTTTGTTGATATACCAATTACTCCCTTATCAGAGCATTGTTGACAGTGACCCACTCTTGGTGAGAGTGGTGTGTTGTAGAGAGCCATTTTTGGGCTATAAGTTTACGAGCAATAAACAGGACTATAATGATAGCTATATATGTATGGGAGTACACAGTTCTTCGTCCAGCCAACAAAATAGGCAAAGTTTAGGATCTAAAGGAAGAGTGAGATTCCATATATTATTAATAGATCCAATTACTTTTGTCCAGTATCTTATCAATTTTGGACACTTCCATAGAATATGAATAAGAGTGCCATTGTCTACTTCACATCTAGGGCATATGGAAGAGTGCTTTTTCTGCCAAGTATGTCGTTTTTGAGTACAGTAAGTGCGGTGTAGGATGAAGAGCTGAGTAAGCTTCTGGGCCAGTGATAGAGAAACATTAGTTACGTTATCAAGTATAGTGGACCATTCCTCATCTGAGATATGTCCTATATCTTCTGACCATCAGATTCTACAAGTGAAGGACATGGCATTTGAAATTTGAAACATATTGAAGAAATGTGTCCCTTTCTAAAGGAAGAGGTTACAAGTTGTGTAAGTATTGTAGATTCAGCTAATACGCAATTAGATATTTTGGACTGAGAAAAAATAGCATGCCGAAGCTGTAAGTATTGATAAAATATGCTGTTCGGTAGGGCATATTTCTCTTTTAGTGTCTGACAGTCTTTCAATAATTGACCATGGTAAAGATGTGGCATGTAGGTAAAACCGCACATATACCAGCTGGTAAATCCTTGTACTTTCTGAAGTTCAATATGGTTGTTATTATGAAAGATATACCGTAGTTGTTGTTATTAAAGAGTGAAAGTGGTGAAACCCACATAACTGAAATGTTGTTTAGCTTTATACCAGATTTTGTCCATCAACACTAAGGTTGGCTACTGAGTCTTGGCTCTAAATTCCCCAGACAATCTACCTTATTATCATTAGATAGTGCTCTGGCCAGTATTCACTTGAAGGGATCATGAGTGGTTTCGAAATGTAGATGTTACCACAAACTGAAAGACATTTAAATAGTAACACCACTCTCATCCCCCAATCCTCCTCTTACAGGTTGTTACTGACACCCCCCTCAATGATGCAGCTATATGTCCCTGCTCCTGCTTCCTCCTGGGATAAGTAATGGAGATTTCCCAGGAGGCTGCGGAAGCCCAGGCTAGAATGGCAGGGAATAGGCAATAGCACAAAAAGTAAGCTACAACAAAAAAAATGACTTTTTGTATTGCAAGGATGGAGAGGTTTTAAGGAGAAAAACTCCCTTTTGGAAGCAAAGGTAATTTTTTAAATAATATATTAGTTTTAACCTTTTTCAGCTCCTCGTCCTTTGCTGCATGTCAGTGTTGCTAATTTCCTGTAGTCTCTTTGCAGCCACTTACTATCTACATACATGCACTCCAATGATAGTTGCATGGTATATCTCAGGATGGGTTTCCTGATGGTGAAAACAGTGGATCATGCCTGCCTGTGTTGAAATGGTCACAAATAGCCCTGTGAAAGGGTGACAGTGGACAGTTGGGAGAGTAAAGAGTTGTCATCCTACAGGATGCGCCTAAACAAGCACCTTCCTAGAAGGATCACCAGGTATTATTATAATGATACCCGCAGAAATTTAAATGGTTGAAAATTATGTTTGAAAATACATGAGCATGTTTAAGCTTATTAGGAGATTTTAATGATTAAGTTTACTTATACTTTAAGCAATCCAATTCAGGGTTAAAGTGAAACCATAGCCATTTTTTTAACTTTGAATTGAGTGGGGAAGGATTAGAACTTCTGTCAAGTTTTACTGCCATCAGAGGCTGTATTGAAGAGATTCCTCACTTACTGCCTAGTACAAAGGTTGACCCTAAACCCCTAAAAATGTGAAGGAGCTTGACAATTTCCTGTGTCTTTTACCTGCAGAATTTACATTATTGAGATTCATTATAATACCATAGCATAGGAGATTTTAATGCCATGTACACACGGGCGGAGTTTTTGACCGGACTGGTCCAAAGGGACGAATCCATCGGACAATCCGACCATGTGTGAGCTTCATCGGACCTGCAGCAGACTTTTTCGGGCGAAAATCAGACGGACTTTAGATTTGAAACATGTTTCAAATCTTTCCGATGGACTCGAGTCCGGTCCAAAAATCCGCTCGTCTGTATGCTAGTCCGACTGACAAAAAACAACGCTAGGGCAGCTATTGGCTACTGACTATCAACTTCCTTATTTTGGTCCGGCCGTACGTCATCACGTACGAATCCGTCGGACTTTGGTGTGATCGTGTGTAGGCAAGTCCGTTCATTCGAAAGTCCATCGGAAGTCCGTCAAAAGTCCATCAAAAGTCCGTCGGAAAGACCGTCGGACCTTTGATGCCGAAAAGTCCGCCCGTGTGTACACGGCATAACTCTCCAGTTTCCACTCTCTGATTTTACTGATTGGTAGACAACATTGCTAAAATTCTGAGATTGCTTACTGCCCATCTTTCACAACATTATCCTATATCTTTATTGGAAACTGGTAAATTTCATATGAGGAGGCAATTTCCTATGCTTGTTCTTATTCACAACCTTTGTCTGGCCATCCAAGCGAACATTGAACATTCTGAATAAACTCAATATGCCCTGATATGAAATAATTCAAATTTTTCCGTACTGTCCAAATTGGAGGGTCTTGGGAGCTGGAAGCAGGCTGGCATTCTCTTCATTTATCAGTTATTCGATAATGATATTTTACTTTCTTTCCAGTCGCAATCTCACACGGTTCCCTTGAACTATAATCCATCCTGAGTGCAACTCTGACAAAGAAGGGTCTCATTGGGCATCTTTATTCCACTCTTATGACTGCTAATAGTGCACAAGTCCATTTGACGTGTAATGAGAGCTGAAAACAGGATCTGGGCCCTTTGGATGAGGAGCAGTGGACAGAAGCTCTTGAGGTCATTCCCTTAGTTTACTTATCTCCATCTCAAAAGCTTATGTCATTGTTTATAGTACATAGAGTTTATTATACCCCACAGAAGTTACACCTGTGGGGGCATGCACCATTTCCTAATTGTCCCAGGTGTATGAGCAATGTGGGTACGCTGATACACATGCTTTGGAGATACCCAAAGCTATTTCAATATTGGACCTGTATTTTTGATACGATCAATGAATTCAGCCCTGGACAGATTGGACACCTAGCTGACACTTTTGACACTTTTTTAGGAACCAGTGACATTATTATGCCCTGTACACATGGTCGGACTTTCCGACGGAAAATGTGCGATCAAAGCTTGTTGTTGGAAATTTCAGACAACAAAATCCGTTCGCGTAAATTCCGACCTTGTGTGTACAATTCCGACACACAAAGTTCCACGCATGCTCAGAATAAATTCCGAGACGGAACTGCTCGGTCTGGTAAAATTAGCGTTCGTAATGCAATGTTTTAAATTGTTGAATGCAGCGCACTCTCTTCTTCTTTATAATGTTAGAAGAATGAAGTTGTTTTGCTGCTTATATTCACACAGACTTCTCACAAACTTCTTTCTTTATTATTTCTCGTGATTTCATAAATATATTATTTGTAGTCGTCAGATCTACCGATTTTTGGGGGGGTTTTATGTTTTTATATTTTTGATAATTTGTTGTTTTTTTTTTTTTTAATCAAGATCTCCTGGGTTTTTTTTTTTTTTTTTGGTGATCTCCATAATTATTTTTGTGGGTTTTGTGTGTCAAGTTACCACAACACCGTTATTATATTGGATTTTAGAATCTCAAGGAGATTGGTTGGTGTTTGTGTCCCTTGTTAATTTGACATTGTATTTTTGAAATGTACATGCCTACTCACAAACAAACTGTCCTTTTTGAAGTAAAACACATAGGCAAGTATTTGTGAAAAATAAATAGCCATTTATTCTGGGTCATAACAAAATAAGGAGGAAGGCAACGCTGGATAAACTGGTGAACTTAGCGAAGCCTTTGTACCCCAGGGCACACATCAATAATTTTACAGTCAAAATTGGTGGCCTGAGGAGTCCTTATAATAGTGAGCACAATCCGGTCCAGGACTTCAAGCGATTATGAACAGCAGCAGATGACATGTATGTCCCCAGGCTGTGGTACTACAACAGCCTGCATCTTTTGCCAGACCAGACTGAACCCAGGGCCATCACTCTCTGGTCTTCCTTAGATGCTTCCTTCCAGGCTGTGGTTCTGGTGTTGGAGATGTGGCAGGAGGTGGAGGAGGAGGAGGAGGACCTGGAGGAGGAGGACCATGGTTGAACTCACAAACGTGTCTTTGGCTTGTGAGTTGGCCCCACAACCCCTTATTTTGGGCTTGTAAGATGAGATACTCACAAATTAGGCGTTGGCTCTCCTACATTTCCAGCATTTTGCAGGTTGTAATATAGGCAAAATCCTCTTGAAGACAGTGGGGGGTTTCTGAGGGCCACAGTAGCCTTCCAAAATAGGCCAATTGTTGCCTCCTACAGGTTATTCCTCTTCCTGCCACTTTTTTGTGGAAGGCGGAGGGGAGGGACCTGGGTATCAGGCAGCCTACTGGGCCCGGGCACCTCCTGGCTGACACTTACACCCGCCACCTCCTGGCTGAGACTTTCCTGTGTATGAAAAAGGGACATCGTTTTAGCTTTTGGTTCATCAATCACACACAATTTTCAGCTCATGACTGTTGCAAATTGAATGTTAATAAATAGAAAAGACTATCATTCTGAGCCCAGCATTTTTCATTCTTGTCACAATCATTTGTGGCCACTACTGTCTATTGATATGTAAAGCACTTTGTGAAATCAGAAATTAGTTAATTAGTTATCAAAACTAACATATATTTAACATCATTAATTTGACAACCAGAAATATTTAGAAGAATGCTATACCTGGCTCAAGCTGGGCTCCTCCACATGTTGCTACCTGGAAGGCCCAGGTTGGGCATCTGAAGCCTCAGCTGGGGGGGGGAAGTGTGGAAGGAAGACTGGAGAGTGCTGGCCTGGGTTCAGTCTGGCCTGCCAGAAAATGCAGTCTGTCATAGTATCACAACCTGGGGATATAAATGTCATCTGCTGCAGCTCCTGATCTCTGGAAATCCTGGACCTTCTTGTGCTCCCTAAGATACGTGCTCCTCAGGCCGCCAATTAGGGCCTTCAAATAGGGAATGTCTGCCGTGGGGATCACCGGCTTCACAAATTTCACCAATTGATCCAGCGCTGCCTTCCTCTTTGTTTGATTCTTATAATTGGGGTGGTTTACCTGCCACAGATAGGACAGCTCCCTGAACATATCAATGAATATTGGCATAAAGTCATAATCATTGACTAGATCCATTTTCTCAGCAAGACACAACACAAGACAAACCCTAATGTCAGGCTAAACTTTCCTAATCTTGTCCCAATATAGGCCTCAATCTATAAGCAGTATAGGCCCAAGTTAAAATGGTACCTTTGTTATCACGATCGGTGCTACCGATACTCCTTCCTCACAGATCATACGTACGATGCATGTGTGTTACGCTTTATATACACTGCATGTATGAAATTCCGCCCGCCCCTGATGTTCTTTCTAGTCTATTCCCCACCCCTTCTCTTTCAGCGCAGTGGGGGAGAGCACATGGCGGAGAGACAACAGGTGCGTGATAATTCCAGTAACGAGGAGGAGGAAAGCCCGGAGCCAGAAACGTCACGATCCCGAAGGAGAAGATTTAAGGCATCAAATATGGCCTTTGTAGAGATGGTGGAGATGGTGGACATATTGAAGAGGGCTGACTATGACGGGAAGCATGGACCTTACCCAAACCCAAATGTCAGAAAGGCCAAGATCATGGCTAAAATTGTGAAGAGTCTGCACAGGAATTTTGGGGTACGGTGATCCAAGGATCAACTGAGGAAGCGGTGGTCGATCAGTATAGAAGGATCAGGAGAGTGCTGCAAAAAAGTAAGTGGTTGTCCTGTGTTCCTATTCTTTCTTTTTATTACGTTCATGCTGCTCCATGTGCTTTTCTTTAGTGTTGTACAGTTTAAAATGGCAACTTTCATGTTCATGGGCACATTATTCGTTCGTAGGAAACATTGTTCGTTCGGCCACTAAAATACGATGTTTTGGCCAGATGCAGTTCAATACCGTTTTTCTGGCCTACTTCTATTAAAAAAAGTTTGTTGTCTAGATGGGTTTGTAACTAGAATGAAATGCAAACTAGATTCTGTGTAAGGAGAGGACACTCAGCAGCTGTTTACACATCTGGACGCTGGAGCACTAGTGTGGGACACCAGAACACCCTTTTTATTAGGGGGCCCACACAGGTGCTTCAGTGAAAAATATAGGGGTGTCTCCATCTGTGAAGCTTGCACAAAACAGGTAAGTATTCAAGCTTTACAAAGGCCAAAATAAATTCTTCAGCTTGGAACTCTGCCAAAACAGACAATTGTACTCCACTTCCAAGCAATGTTTCATATTCCTATTTCTGCCATCAAATATCTGTGTGCTAAGTATACCTATTTTTGTTCACATAGGGGAGAAAAGACTTGGAGGACACCACTCATCAGAGGAGACCAGGGTCCCCCACCTCAGGAAGAAGGGGAAATCCCCCAAACCCAACCAGAGGAGGAGGAGGGAGACATTGTAGAAATTGTCACCCCAACAGGTGAGTGTCGGCGACCACAGCTTCAGGTAAGAGATGGATGCCTGCATATTTATAATACATGGTGGGGTTTTTTTGTTTTTTTGTAGGTGATCAGGATGTTGTGGAAGAGGAATGTCATTTCACCAGTGAAAGTGCCCAGATCCTCATCGGGGAGATAATGGGGTGTAATCGAGATTTAGAAAACATAAAGCAAAACATCAATGATGTTCAAAACAAAATGAAGAACATCGTTGAAGTTTTAGGGAAAATCTAAAACACCCAGAAATTCCTAAATTTTTTCTGCTTTTTTTTTTTATGACTAAAATTTTTTACGTATGTTAAAAGCCAAATTTAGAAGATGCACACAGTGTGTCAACATGTGCTATCTGCCATCAGGGGAGATCAAGGTACGTGTTTTGTGGGTGCAACCCCTTCCTCGATAATAAAGTAGCTGAGAGGAAGGGGTTGCACCCACAAAACACGTGCATTGATCCCCCATGATGGCAGCTAGCACATGTTGACATTAGGCAATTTGTGTGCATCTTCTAAATTTGGCTTTTACAAGGGTGACATCACCCCATCTGCTGAACGCAATATCAAACACAGTTTGTACGTACTCATGTCTGATATTGCCTTCACTTTCTAAGTTCCAGAGTTGTGTATTTTTTTTATGGTTTTAAACATGCCTGTTTTGCCTTAAAAGGCGATTTCTACTTAATGTGAACTAAAAAAATGTTATACAACAAACATGTTGGTTTGTTCAAAAACCCTTTTATAAACGCACATGTGATTGTGCTTTGATTAAAAAGATTGATAATCAACAATGTGTGGCTTCTTCTTTTAATGCTCAAAAGCATTTTTTGGAGTAAAGTTGGTGTTTTCAGTGACAATGGGGGTTATTTAGTAAAGGCAAATCCACTTTGCACTACAAGTGCAGTTTCAGTGCAGTCTCAAGTGCACTTGTAGTGCAAAGTGTATTTTCCTTTAGTAAATAACACCCAACTTTCTTAATTTTACACAATCACGCCATTTTAATGACTCCCCAAATTTCGGTCACGGTGCTGAAAAATATTAATATTTTTGTCAGTAATGCATTACATACATTAACAACAAAAACAAGGTGTGTGTGTAGCAGACCCACAACATAATAATAATAGTTAGCCGAAGAAGAGATTGTCACCTCATGTGTCAATGAAATTTCGTTTGCACTGTTTAAGAAAAAGGCCAAAAAAATATAACATTGATAAAAGATAACCAAGGAGACAGCTAAAAGAAAGCCAAGCAGTAAATCAAAGCAAATATTTGTTCAGTTTCAAATATATTTTTATTTAAAAAATGTCTCAGACATTGTCTGGCATGTCGATGGCCCCCCTACCCTCAAAGTATTCCATATATCTTATATGGACCTTGCGGGCACTCTGGGGGGGGCAAGCCAGGTCGGCCACTTTCAAGCGCCATCAGGGTTGGTTCATTCTGAATTCCGGCCTCAGGCCCAACTGAGGCAGCATAGTTGAAAGAATTTCTCCTTAAAAAGTTGTGGAGAACACAGCAAGAAGACGAATGGGAGTCTTTCTGCATTGTCTTCTGGAGGTGGCAAGCCCAAGCTGCTATTCTGGAGACGCCTGTAGAACTTGGTCTGGGCGATGACTCCACCATCCGACATCCGGCCATTCTTCCCCACGTCCTCATACAGGAACTCGTAAGTAGCCGACACCACTGCCAACATCACAATACTCTTGAACCCCTTGTAGTTGTAATAGTATGACCCCGATTGGGGGGTGGGACTATGTTTCCCATCAATTGCCCCTCCGCAGTTGGGAAAGTCCCACCGCTGGGCAAAGTGGGAGGCCACAGTCTGCCATTCCTGTGGCGTGGAAGGAAACTGTGGAGTCAAACCAAATAAAAAAAATTAGTCATTTTTCAAATAAACATTGAAAGAAGATTAGACACAAACATTCTTGGCCAACATCAGTATAACATTTATTTTAGGGAGTATTTAAAGACAAAAATATAAGGTCCACTTATCAGATTCATCACCCCCTCTGATGGCCCATTGTAAAAATTTGGGGGGGGGAGATGTTTTGGACAGGTAACCCTCTCCACTTCATTGAGAGATGAATGCATACATAATGTGTGTTGCTTTGGCCAGCCCCTCCTTACTTACACTATTGGCAGCCCACTAGACAGGTAAGAAGTGTCATAATACAAAAATATAAATACACACTGTCCAAATTGGAGCACAATTTTAACATTCTGCAATTACCTATCAAGATAATAATAGGATAGAAAAATTTTAAACAGTACTATTTGAAAGTATTCAGGCAGGCCCTTGCACTACATGCTTTGGGGAATTCATACAGAAATCTGATTACAAAAGAGGTAGGTATAGTGTGTATGGGTTTGGCAAAGTCAGCAGATAGAGGATTGTTATGGGTTGACTTAGTGGTTGGGGGGAGGGAGGGTTCCACATGAGTTTGGGACCCAAAAAAAAAAGCCTCTGGCACTCTGCCAGAATTTAAGGACACAAATAACATTTTTACACATTTTTGGGGGTGTTTAGGGTAAATCACTACAATGGAGCTGATAAAATACATTGTTAAGTGACTAGGCCAGGTGGATATAGGCCCAGGAGAACATGCTGGGGAGGTAAGTGAAGGCAAATATGCATGAAGGACAAAAAAAGTTATAAAATTCCAGCATGCATGAGGACAAAGGGGACATTCACAGCATATTACAATCATGCTAATTAGGGAATGATGAAAGAAATACAATATATTGGCAATCATTAAATACATATAATGTGATATTAAAGGATAAATCTTACCTTAATATAGTCCTTCTGCAGGACCTGGATGATGGCAGAACAGGTCTCCGGGATAATGATCCCCAGAGCTTGGGGGGAGATGCCTGTCGAGAACTTGAGGTCCTGCAGGCTTCTCCCCTTCGCCAAGTATCGCAAAGTGGAGACTAGCCTCTGTTCCAGAGTGATGGCTTGCCGCATGCAGGTATCCTGCCTGCTGATATAAGGGGTCAGCAAAGCCAACAAACGGTGAAATACGGGGTCCGTCATCCTGAGAAAGTTCCTGAAATCGTCAGGATTATTCTCACGGATCTCCCGGAGCAAAGGCATGTGACAGAATTGGTCACGCTGGAGCAACCAATTCATGGTCCATGAACTCCTCCCCACCCTGTTCATGGACTGGGCTTGTGTCAAAGTAAGAACCACCAAGCCCCCGCACAGCACGAACTCTACAATGAGTACATACATGCAACATGGCTTCAAAACGGTCGGCTGGTCAGAACGAAGTAACAGAATGCACTGAAGAACAGCAAGGCCTGAAAATCAGTAACGAGCGGACAAGAACACACTGAATAAACCAATGGGAACTCACTGCACGCACTGAAGACCAGATACAAACCCACAAGCACAAACCGAACAACAGAAAAACGATTTGAAAACCACTGTCTGAAAAAGCGCTAATTGTCTCTCACCAAACTTTTACTAACACGAGATTAGCAAAAGGAACCCAAAGGGTGGCGCGCTTGGTATTGAACTGCCCTTTTATAGTCTCGTCGTACATGGTGTATGTCACCACGTTCTTGAAGTTCAGAAATTCTGACAACTTTGTGCGACCGTGTGTATGCAAGACAAGTTTGAGCCAACATCCGTCAGAAAAAATCTGATGGATTTTGTTGTCGGAATATCCAATCAATGTCCGATTGTGTGTACAGGGCTTTACAGTGATCAGTGCTAAAAATATGCATTGACACTGTTTAAATGACACTGGCAGGGAAGGGGGTTAACATCAGGGACAATCAAAGGGTTAACTGTGTTCCCTCAGTGTATTTCTAACTATGTAGGGGGATGGGCTCACTGCATGGATACTCTGATCCGTGTTCCTGATTAGCATAAACCACTATATCAGATAAGAGTGTCCATGCCTGAGAGCACAGTGGTGTGCTTGTTTACATCGGCAGACCGCCGTTCTGTCTCTGCGGGGAGTGATCGAAGGTGGCCGGCAGACATTGCGTCTGCTGGGCCTGCTGATTGGCTCCCCCTGTCGCAGCTTCGGGGGTGCGTGCACGCCCCCCAGTGGCTATTAGCAAAATCACATACAGGTATGTGATTTTGCGTAATAAAGCCGCCTTGCCACAGTGTATGTAAGGCAGGCAGTCGAGAAGTGGTTAATGACATTGGTCATATTAGTTTTGCGATGGATCCTAAGACTGAGCTTCTGAAATAATATACCAAAGGTCATGTTATCCCCAATGCTTAGATTAATGGTCATATGTTTACTTTTTCTAGCTTAAAGTGGACCTTCAGTCATTTTTTCATCTTTCCATCTATTAAATCTTCTGCCCTTGTTGTTTTAACTTTGGATAGTAAAACATTTTTTTTTCTGCCAGTAAATACCTTATACAGCCCACTTCCTGTTTCTTGTCCGGTAATAAGCCTAGGCTAATGACCTCATGCACAACTCTCTCTCTAACTCCCGTGAGAGTTTGCCAGAAAGGGAGTGGGAGTCATAGGAGGGCCAATGAGAGCTGCAGAGCTGGAGGTGTGTCTGTGTAAATCCAGGAAGTGAACAGGCAGCAACTGCAATATTAGCTGCCAACAGTTAAAATGGATGCAGCCAGACTTAGTGGAGGGACACTTCTGCAGCATATTTGGCAAGTACAGAATCACCGTATATATAAAATAATATGCAAAGTGGTTGGAGGGAAGCTTCAGAATGGCAAAGATGTTTTTATTACAAATTATGTGAGCAGACTGCAGTTCCTCTTTAAGGATTAATAGCCCTGAATTTGTTGTCCCCTATTTCGCCAACATTTCTTTAACCACTTGCTTACTGGGCACTTAAAGTGGAGTTCCACCCACTTTTACAACTCTTCAGCATCCCTCACTAAACTGTGCACTGTAAACAAATTGAATATTTTTTAATTTTTTTTTCTCAGCACCTACTGTATATCTGCTGTATTCATTTTTCACTTCCTCCTCCCTGGCCGCGGCCCATCGCATCATTTCCTGCTTGCAATGCCTTCTGGGAAGGGGCAGCAACTTCCTCTGAAACTGCCGTTGCTATGGAAACCTGACCTGAAACCTATTACACTGCTTGTGCTGCACTGAGCATGTGTGAGATCTGCAAGGATGAGATCCAGGAAGAAATACAGTCTGGCTTCAAATGCCCACACTTAAGATGGCCACGGCCTGCTGTAAGTTTATAAAATAACAAACTACTGCTATAAACTAACAAAACAGACCTTAGTTTACAGATTAACTTTACTAGAATACATTAAGCTTGTGTATTATAGGGATATTTTTATTTAAAAAGTATAATTTCGGCCGGAACACCACTTTAAACCCCCCTCCTGCCCAGACCAATTTTCAGCTTTCAGCGCCGACACACTTTGAATGACAATTGCGCAGTCATACAACACTGTACCCAAATGAAATTTTTATCTTTTTTCTCCCACAAATAGAGCTTTCTTTTGGTGGTATTTAATCACAGCTGGGATTTTTATTTTTTGCTAAACAAACAAAAAAAAAATCATTTTTGTCCTTCATTGATAAACACTGATGAGGCGGCACTGATGGGCACTGATAGGCTGCACTGATGGGCATGGACAGGCACATTTAAGACGGCACTGATAAGAACAGTTAAGGCGGCACTGATGGGGACAGATAAGGCAGCATTGATGGGCACAGATAAGGCGGCACTGATGGCCACTGATGGGTGGCACTGATGGGTAGCACTGATGGGTGGCATGGATGGGTGGCACGGATGGGCACTGATAGGTACCACTGATAGGTGGCACTGATGGCCAGCACTGATGGGCGACACTGATGGGCACTGATGGGCGGCACTGATGGGCACTGGTAGGTGACACTGATGGGCACTGATAGGTGGCACTGATGTGCAGCACTGATGTTCAGGCACTGATTGTGGGCACTGATATGTGGCACTGTGGGCACTGATGGGTGGCACTGTGGGTACTGATGGGTGGCACTGGTGGGCACTGGTAGGCGGCACTGCTGCCTATTGCTAAGTGGCACTGGCAGAGGGCACAGGTGGGCACTGAGGATCTGGTGGCACTCGCCGTGACCGGGACTGATGTCCCTCTCATGGCCGCCGGTGATCGTCTTTTTTTTCCTCCTCACGCTGTCAGCGCGAAGAGAAAAAATAGCCGATTATCGACTCTGTTGATGTCACATGATCAGCTGTCATTGGCTGACAGCTGATCATGTGGTAAGGGTTCGGGATCGACCCCTTACTCCGATCTGTGATCAGGCGAGTCTCTTATGCCGCGTACACACGAGCGGACTTTACGGCAGACTTTGCCCGGCGGACTTTTCTACGTACTTTACGACGGACTTTCTGAATGAACGGACTTGCCTACACACGATCCACCAAAGTCCGTCGAATTCGTACGTGATGACGTACGACCGGACTAAAACAAGGAAGTTCATAGCCAGTAGCCAATAGCTGCCCTAGCGTGGCTTTTTGTCCGTCGAACTAGCATACAGACGGCGGACTTTTCGACCGGACTCGATTTCAACGGATAAATTTTAAACAAGTTTCAAATCTAAGTCCGTCCAACTTTTGAGCAAACAAAGTCTGCTGGAGCCCACACACGATCGAATTGTCTGACGAAATCCAGTCCGCCGGGCAAAGTCCGCCGTAAAGTCCGCTCGTGTGTACGCGGCAATAGACTCGCTGATCACAGAGCATGCCGCGCGCGCCCTCCAGGGGGGCGTGCCGCGCGCGCCCTCCAGGGGGGCGTGCAGGCCGCTCCTGCACGGGACAACGTCAATGGACGTAGTCCCGGCAAAGCAGGTCCGCACTGTAGCCGTCATTCGGCTGTAGCGTGGATCTCTAGTGGTTAATGGCATAATCTAGTTCAAAAAACTTATTGAAAGTGAAAAATTAGCATACCAACATATGGGTTGTGGACAAACACTTTATAAAATATGGCCCCCCTGGCTTGCTGTTTATCCATTGTCGGTTTATTTAGTTACCTAATTTTATAACAGTCTATTTGCGTTACTACTCATCCAGGTGTGTTTCTGGAGCTCTTTTGCCTCTGTTCATTCTTATGTAATGCTATAATGCTGTATACGGCTTGATTTTTGTGCACTGGCATATGGGGCTGAACTGACATGCTTTGTTAACTGTCTTACATGCATTAGTAAGACATGTCTATGGAACGTACTGTTTAGTATGTGTAGCAATTAGTGTGTAGGAACTCAAGCATGGGAGTCACTGGAAAACACAAACTCTTATGCCACGTACACATGGTCGGACTTTGTTCGGACATTCCGACAACAAAATCCTAGGATTTTTTTCGACGGATGTTGGCTCAAACTTGTCTTGCATACACACGGTCACACAAAGTTGTCGGAAAATCCGATCGTTATAAACGCGGTGACGTAAAACACGTACGTCGGGACTATAAACGGGGCAGTGGCCAATAGCTTTCATCTCTTTATTTATTCTGAGCATGCGTGGCACTTCGTCCGTCGGATTTGTGTACACACGATCAAAATTTTATATCCTGCTCTCAAACTTTGTGTGTCGGAAAATCTGATGGAAAATGTGTGATGGAGCCCACACACGGTCAGAATTCCTGACAACACGCTCCGATCGGACATTTTCCATCGGGAAATCCGACCGTGTGTACGGGGCATAATACTACAATGAATCTCACTGAGAATAATTAAATCTGTTGCTGGAAGTCACACAAAGTTATTGACACCTTCAACTTTAAAGTGTGACTAAACATAATAATAATAATATACTGCAATATATTACCAGCCCTTAGATGTGGTGGTTGCATGAGTTTTTTTTTCCAGACTTTATTTCCTTTATTTTTATCTGGTAATCCTGCCAGTAATGCAAGTTCTGTCCTAGGGTGACGATGCTCACTCACTTTACCATATTTATGGAGGGGTATTATTTTCATGATGGTTGGGTGAATTATATAGTTCACAAAAAGGAACTGGTGATTACTGATAACATTGTTTGAGATTTTACCACACTTAACCACTGGTAAACAGCAGTATTATAGATATTTGTTCTTGGATATAGATATACTTTAACCTCAGATGGAAATGTATAAATAATATAAAACCTTGGGCAGGAAACCTCTTCAAGGTCTTTAGTATGCACATACATTGGTGCAGTGGATTATAGGACCCGGGCAGGAGGCCTGTACACCCACATTGGCAATCCATGGCCAGCAGGTTGACGGTCACTATGGGATTGAACATGACAGCAAATCTAAGCCAGGTAATAGTTGGTATACTAGTAAGTGCTGAGCATATACATTGCAAAAGTACCAAACATAAGTTGAGAGTATAGCTAGTGATCATTGGCTGGTTAACCATAGCCAAGCAGGTAAGTCAATGATCTAATGAATCTGAACTAGAACACTGAGCCCTTCCTTGGAATTCAGTGATTGCACTTGAATCAGGGAATAGCTCAGATCTGATTTGTGATAGAGTTCCTTTTTTCTGTGGAAATTATAACTTAAGGAAGCCCATTCTTTTAAGTTCACTGCAAGCAGAGAAATGCCATAAGAACTAGGCCTGCCCAATTGTCTCAGTGTTCTTCAACAATGCAAAAATCCTAGTGCAAGATGCTGTAAAAGATAAACAAAGATGCTTTAATGGATCACAATGATTAAGCACATTTCTGGAAACCTTCATCCTTGAAACAATTTGACATTTGATCTCCCTGCTTTTGACAAAGAAAAATAAAAGTTTTTCATCACACATAGTGCTCTTTGCTCCAACACAGAAAAAAAAATGTTTTCATTGAAATGAGAATGTGGAAAAACTCTATACACAACTTTTCCAAGTCTAGTACCAGACTGTAGTTTCTGACAAACCCTGGTAAAGAAATGAATACATTGTGTTGGTTTCTAGTTTTGTAAGATTTAATATACTCAAACGGTAACAGTCTCAAGTGAATCCCAGCAGGTTTTATCACCCACCTGGTTTCTTTTTATCACTTTTAAGGTTCCAAAAGACAGACCTCTGCATATAGGAGCTACCTGTCAAAGCTCGAACATGTTCTATCACCCACCTTGTTTTATTCATCTCATATAATGCTACAAAAGACAGACCTGTGCATATGAGTGCTAACTGTCAAAGGTACTATTACTCTCTATGTTTTAATCTCATGTACAGCAGAGAGATCTCTACAAATGATTCCTTAAGCAGATTCTGTCACCCCCCTGTACGTTTTATCTCATACAGAGCTCCAGAAGACAGGCCTCTTCATACATCCCCACACCTGTAAAAGCCCTAGCAGGTTCTAACCACTTGATTTTTTTTCTATTTATCTCATGTAGGACTCCAGAAGTGAGACCTTCCCCTATGAGTTTATATAAGGCTTTAGAAGAGAGACCCCTAAATAGTGCTAAGTTCATCACCCACTTAGTTTTTTTTTACTCTTACATAGGACTTTGGCAGAGAGACCTCTTTATATGAGTTCCAAGGTTCACCCACCTAAGCACACTTTGAGAGAATCTTTTGATCATTGCTACATTTTACACTTTTTCCCTTTTCTGAGAATTAATGTGAAGAAGTCTCCTCTTCCTGTAGCTGGAGGAGTGAGGCTCTTTTGGGATGATCAGAACTAGTATCTTCACTGAATAGTACTTAAATGTCCACCCAGCACTGAAACATGAGGAATCTGGGGTGAAGCCAGGTACTCCACCTAGAAAAACTGACAACTAACTATGTTTAAAAAAAATATTTGTGTCTAGAGAACCTCAGCTCCAGTTTGCACAAAGTAAGGTCCATAAAAACATGGATGAGCAAGTTTTTGAGTGGAGGAACTTGACTGGCCTGGTTGAGAGTCCTGACCTCAACCCGATAGAACACCTTTGTAGTATGTCCTGTCCTTCTGCAGCTCCCCAACTCCTCAAACATGTTGGAAATGTTAGTGTTGCATTTCAAAAAGTGCAAAAATGTATTTAAAAAATCCTTTATTAGTAATTTTAGAAATAACTTTAACCTCTTGACATCCGTGCTATAGCCAAATGACGGCCACAGCGTGGACCTGAATTTCTGGGAGGCCGTCATATGACGGCCTCCCCTGTGCACGTGCCCTGCAGGGCACGCGCGGAGCATGCTGTGATCACGAGTCACTGAGACTCGGGTGATCGCCAATCCGAGTAAGGGGCCGGACCCGGCCCCTTACCGTGTGATAAGCTGTCAGCCAATGACAGCTGATCACGTGATCAAAACAAAAGCTCTGTGATCGTTTTTTTTTTTCTCCTCACGCTGACAGCTCATCTGCAAGGGACATAGGTCTCGAAGAGGAAGAGGCAATTATGCCTCATCTGTGCCACCTGCCATTGCCACCTGACATTGCCCACAGTGCCCACCAGTGCCACCTATCAATGCCCACAACTGCCACCTATCAATGCCCACAACTGCCACCTATCAATGCCCCCCAGTGGTGCCAATCAGTGCCACCTAGCAGTGCTGCCTATCAGTGTAACCGATCAGTGCCCATCACTGCCACCCATCAGTGCCCATCACTGCCACCCATCAGTGCCCATCACTGCCACCTATCAGTGCCCATCAGTGCCGCCTCATCAGCGTACATCAATGAAGGAGAAAAATTACCTGTTTTAAAATTTTATAACAAAATATAAAAAAAAAATAAAAAAATTTTTAAATTCGGTCTTTTTACATTTTTTTAACAAAAAATAAAAACCGCAAAGGTGATCAAATACCACCAAAAGAAAGCTCTATTTGTGGGAAAAAAATGATAAAAATGTAATTTGGGTACAGTTGTATGACCGCACAATTGTGATTGTGAAGTGCGTCAGCGCTGAAAGCTGAAAATTGGTCTGGATAGGAGGGGGGTTTAAGTGCCCAGTAAGCAAGTGGTTAAATTGCTTTGTATCAGAATCACAATTGTAATGTCAATTTAAAGGGGACCAATGATAAATTCAATTAATACTTTTTAGTACAGTAACACTTTCTTTTTAAAGGATAAGTTCATCTTTGAGAGCATGTTACACATTATTTGTTTACATATTTAGGGTGTAATGTGTAACATGCTCCAGCAGTTATCTCTTCCCTCGATCCTCCCCCTGTGACAGCGGGTGGGGGTTCTTCTCCCCACACCCCCATCACAATTTAGAAACAGCACAGCCATAGAGGGCCACACAGCTGCCTCATTCATTCATAGAGTTCTGTGAATGAATGAACTACAACTTCCATCTGTCATTGCAGCAGACAGCTTGTAGTTCTCAATGAACTGCGAGGGCGCTGATGAGCTCTCTCATAGTTCGTTGATCGTCCTTCTCTTCAGTAACTGTCTGCCATATACAGCAGCTATACTGTAATGCCCTGTACACACGGTCAGACATTGATCGGACATTCCGACAACAAAATCCATGGATTTTTTCCGACGGATGTTGGCTCAAACTTATCTTGCATACACACGGTCACACAAAGTTGTCGGAAAATCCGATCGTTCTGAACGCCGTGACGTAAAACACGTACATCAGGACTATAAACGGGGCAGTAGCCAATAGCTTTCGTCTCTTGATTTATTCTGCGCATGCGTGGCACTTTGTGCGTCGGATTTGTGTACACACGATCGGAATTTCCGACAATGGATTTTGTTGTCAGAAAATTTTATAGCAAGCTCTCAAACTTTGTGTGTTGGAAATTCCGATAGAAAATGTGTGATGGATCCTACACACGGTCGGAATTTCCGACAACAAGGTCCTATCACACATTTTCCGTTGGAAAATCCAACCGTGTGTACAGGGCATAAGTCTGCAGGAGCCTGGCATTGCACCTGTGATCTACTGAGGGATAAAATAATAATTGCACCTTTTTTTTCTGCAGAAATACATGAATTTATTATTTTTTCCCAAAAGGTAAACTTAGCCTTAAGGCTAACCCTGATCAAAGTAGAAATAAACAGTATTTTTTTAGTTTTGTTACATTTTTGTCTATGCATTGCTTCAAATATAAAACTATTTTTGCAAAACAATATCACCAAAAGAAAGTCTTGTTTGTCCTAAAGCAACAAAATCTGTATTCCTTTGTTATCAGAGGTAATGACAAAGTTATTGACAAATCGATGGGCCCATAAGAGAGTAAAAATTGCTCTAGTCCATGGGCAGTGTACAGGTATGAGAGCTGAAGTGGTTAATATTCACTACAGCTTTTCATTTACGACAGCATTTTATTTTGTATATAGTTTCTCTTTGCAGTTCGAAAGCAACACTGAATAAATACAGGTAAGATTTTATGACTGAAGAGACCAGTTAGTCAGAGGAAAGGTGTTTCAATAAATTACAGGCAATCTCCTTCTGTTTTACCCAAATGTGTGGATCACTCTCTATGCAAAACAACCCATCCAAAGAAGTGATTGAAAATTTATCACTGTGGCAGGATAGCTGGATATCCTACATATTGCTGTCCAAACAGGTAATACAATTATGTAGATCTTCCATATTTCCACCCCAGATACATAAATATCATCAATCCAAGGTTTCTCTAAGATAATGTCATGCATAAATTTAGGGTCATCACCATAAAAAACTACAGCTACATATAAATTTACATGAAGGCAAATATCTACCACAAAATTCGGTATGCAAAAGTGGGATCAGAAACAAAAAATTATGAATGTGGGAGAAAGCTAATATGTTACAAAGCAAGACCAACATTTCACTGCAGAGGACATTGGAATATTATAAGAATCTGGTGTATTACAACTGAAGTGAGGGCAGTAAATTATTTATGCAAAAGAAAACTTGATAACACTAAAACATCACTGATATAGTTTAATTTTTTCTTCCTCACAACTCCTGAAAAGTTTATGAAAACAAAATAACCTGTTGGATGATGTTAGCTGAATTTAAATTGTACCTGGCGAAGAAAAGGTCAAGTAAAAAAGTTATCAAGACTTGAAAGCAAGTATTATTAAACATGATTGCCGAACATGGGGATTGTAATGCCTATAGGCCTTTAATAGGGCAAAGGTATTGTGCAAAGTACAGAATCCATGGCAACCAAGCAGCAGTCAAAAGATTGTCTTTTATATTCTGTAAAGGGGAATAAAGGGATTTGTTTTTATAAACCATTTTGTATATAAACCATTTTAGGCACTATATATTAAGCTTGTTTCTAGCCCTACACTATTGGACATTAGAGTAAAGTGCTTGCACAAAACTTTAAATGCTCCCTGACATTTCTTATTTCTTTTGGTGTATTGTCTTTCAAGAACTATCTTATACTCAATATTAAGAAAACTATTTTTTTTCTAGTTTGGCTAGTAGTAGTTACAAAGCAATTAGAGTCACCCTAGATACAAATAACAAATGTAATCCTTTAACTTATGCTATTTATTAGGGCATGTAAATTGTGGGAAAAAAGTATGGTGAAGTTATCTTCAGTTGAAAAAAAGTATCTTTCTTTTTTAAACATGTTTAAAACAAAAATGTAGAAACATTGTATATTGTATACATAAAAAAAAAAAAAAAAAAAAAAAACAGCTAAGTACAGCAAGTGAGTAGCAAGTGAGTAGCAACAATTAAGCATAATAAGTACCAACAAAGTAACAACTAAGTGTTAAACAGAAAATACATTTATGATAAAAAAAAACTTTACTTTTTACTTTGCATGATAGCTGTGGCTGACGTTACATAGCAGATATCAAGAAAAATCTGTATGAAACTGTATGAAACGTATCAGTTAGAACTGATAATGTAGAAAGTACTATAATTCCATTGTCTCTAACAAAGATGCTGGACTGAGCTACAGAGCCTAGTCACGCTACCAGTCCCTGGGGTGCCCTGTGAATTAAACAGAGCCATTATATATATACAGTGCTCTGCATAAATTAGTACACCCCTTTTGAAACGTAAGATTTTAATCAATATCTCAATGAACGCAAGAACAATTTACATTTTTTATTACATGAAAGTAAGGTTAATATTATATCTTGGATTACAAGATTTTTAGTGTTATTTAAATTAGTTGATGCAAAAATGAATACACCCCACAACAAAAACGACTCCATCTAGTATTTTGTATGGCCTTCTTGATTTGTAAGGACAGTACCAAGTCTTTTAGGCATGGAATGAACAAATTGGTGACATATTACAACATCTATCTTTTTCCATTCTTCAAGAACGACTCTTTTGGAGCCTGGATGCTGGATGGAGAGTGATGCTCAACTTGTCTCTTCAGAATTCCCCATAGGTGTTCCCCAATTGGGTTCAGATCAGGAGACATACTTGGCCATTGAATCTTTTTCACCCTGCTCTGCTTCAGAATTGCAACAGTGGCCTTAAATGTGTGTTTTGGATCATTGTCATGATGGAAAAGTGCACAATGATCAAGGGCACAGAGTGATGGTAGCATCTGCTCTTTTAATATAGAGCAGTACATCTGTGAATTCTTAAAATCATCTATGAAATGCAACTCCCTGACACCAGCAGCACTCATGCAGCCCCACAGAAGCACACTGCCACCACCATGTTTTACTGTAGGCACCATGCATTTTTCTTTGTACTTCTCACCTTTGCGACGCTATACAGTTTTGAAGCCATCAGTTACAAAAACATTTATCTTGATCTTATCACTCCAGAGTACAGAGTCCCAGTGGTTTTCATCTTTCAAGGAAGCTTAGACTTTTGTAGTGTATCAATGCTTTACTAAACAGAATAGATGTACATACAACTGTAGGATACACAATACAACACAATTCATAGCTTAAAAAACGTATTTATCTGCGTATAACACGCACTTTTTTCCCCTTAAAATCAGGGGAAAATCGCGGGTGCGTGTTATACGCCGATCCCCTGCGATCCCCCGCTGACTGATCTTCAAAATCGCCGACCGCGATTTAAAAATGGCGCCGCCGGTGCCGAAATACACAGAGACGGTCCTCGGCTCTTCTCGGCCACTTTCGGCTTCACTCGAGCGCCGCCCGAACCTAGTCGAGTGTACTCGGCTAGGTTCGGATAGCTCCACTCACAGTCACGCCCATCCCAGGCGGGACTACGAGTGGAGCTGAAAGTGAGCGAGAGCCACCGTGAAGAGCCGAAGACCGGCTCTGTATATTTCGGCGCCGGCGCCGTTTTCAAACTGCAGTGACAATGAAAAGTCACTGCAGTTTAACTGCAGCCTGAGCAAGGCTGCAAATGGACACAGAAAGCTGCAGATCATCACTGTAAAAACTGCAAGGCATCACATGGACACTGATAAGGCTGCAAATGACACCAAGGCTGCTGACTGCAAGGCTGCAAATGACACCAAGGATGCTGACTGCAAGGCTGCAAATGACTGCAAGGCTGCAAATCACACAAAGGCTGCTGACTGCAAGGCTGCAAATGACTGCAAGGCTGCAAATGACACTGGACAAGCATGCAGATGGACGCTGTGCAAGGCTGCATTGATGGGCATTTAAATGTAAGTTTTGTTCCTTAAAACAAGAAATGATACAATAAGAAACATGAGTAAATTAAATGATGTAAACAAAATCAAGTCCACTCCAATGGGCTATAGGAAAAAAGGTTCACTAGCAGAACAATCTTCCAAGTGATGACTTAGCAATCGTCCAGACGATATAAATCGTGCAACCGCAACACCAAGAAGAATGTGATGACAGGGTGCCTCCACCAATGAAAATACTGCCGCTTACCAGCTCCTAAGATCTCTTTTTAAAGGAGATCTTGCATGCCTGTGGCTTTATACCCCAGCCTGGACGGCTCCTTGGGCTCTCCCCACCAGGTATCTTCTATGGGGCAGATGGGCTCGGCCAAAGGTGTTGCTCTAGGGAGATATTAAGGTGGGCGTGCCGGAGAACAGGCGAATCGTGCGGCAACTCTGCTGGTATATGTATACTGTATATGCTGTATATATATATACTGCTGTATATACAGTATACTGTATAAGAAGGCCAGTATGGTGGGATGAATTTATGGGAGGAGCCCGGGGGGAGCGCCTCTCCCCTATGCTCCTTGTCGGTTCCAGTGCGCGATACTACACGTCACTAGGTCGACTCTTCCCAGCTCACCTCATGTTTGTGAGTCTGTGCTTTCGATCACAAGGCGGATATCGCTCACTGTTGCAGGTAGGATTCTAACCTTTTTGTATCATACACAATGTTGCGATTCATTATGCTTCCTATCCCGTATCCCTTTCATAAAAAAACTGCCACCGAGTTGTTGTCGGTCATGTACCGACATCATTTGGCACAGGCGTAGTACATTCGTAGGTTCCTTCTGCCTTGTTTGTCATCCCATCTACAAACATACAATTCAGTTGTAGATCAAAACCTCGGAGCCGCTGTCAGTCATTGGATATCACTTGACATAGGCTTCACTGGTTATAGGATTCACTGTCCATGGGCCTGCCGTCTCATCCATTTGGAGCATGTATTATTTGCATGGGTTCTGTGGCTGATTGAGGTGGTAATTAGACACACCTAGTGCCTTGTCTGCACTTTGATTATCCTGGGGGGGTGGCTGGGTGGATGGTATGTGTTTGGTTTCAGAGTAAGGGGTGGCATACACTCTACAACTAATTCGTATCAGATTAATTTAATACTCCTTACTACTGATTTGTATCTGATTCATTTCATACATTTTACAACCGATTCATATCAGATTCGTTTCTCTCTACAACCGATTCGTATCAGATACATTGCATACTTTCTACAGTCCAATTCGAGCCTAGTCGCACCACTCACTGTCATAGGTAGAATTTGTTACTTTGCATTCGTATCATGTTCTAAACATTGCCATTTATTGTACCCCCCATGCCGTGTGTCTAGTTCCCGCAGCGGAACTTACGAATCGTTCGTACACGGTTCTTCTCTAATTTATTTATCCAACCAGTTAAAAAAAAAAAAAGTTATTTTTAGTGCCTCACGCACGGCGCTATGCCACTTTTTCCGATATGTTGCACTCCCTCCACTGTCCAATGCGATCTAACTCGCACGGCTCACTGACGCAGGTAGGATTTGTTACTGCATTTTATGTCATATCAATTTGTTACCATTCTTTGTGTCCCCCATGTTGTTTGTTAGTTTCTGCTATGGAACTTACGGATCATACGAATGTTGTCCTTATCCCAAATACTTGCCTACTTAGTGTTAAAATTAAGCTTCCACAATTAATTTTTCTATCTTTTCTGTCTTTGTCTGTCAAAGGCTACTTTTGAGACAGCTACCTGTCCCTTTGCAACCACGTTTTCTGCCGAACTGCAACAAACGTCTTCTGCAGCACACACACTTGCAAACCATTGAGACCCTTGCAACCATGCAATATAGTCTCAGCAACCTGACAACTCATTGAGACCCTTGCAACCATGCAATATCGTCACAGCAACCTGACATTCATTGAGACCCTTGCAACCACGCAATATCGTCTCAGCAACCTAACACTCATTGAGATCCTTGCAACCATGCAATATCATTTCAGCAACCTGACTCTCACTGAGACGCTTGCAACCACGCAATATCGTCTCAGCAACCCGACACTCGTTTAAAACCCTTGCACCCACAATATTGTCTCAGGAACCCCACATTCGTCAAGACCTTTGTAATCACGCAAATCGCCTCAGCAACCTGACACTCAGTGAGACCCTTGCAACCACGCAAAGCCATCTCAGCAGCCTGACACTCATTTGAGACCCTTGCAACCATGCTATATCGTCTCAGCAACCTGTCATGGCTGGGCTCAGCCCTTCCTTCTCAAGGCTGGCCACTCAGATGTTGGCTAAATGCCAGCACCTATCTCTCCACAGTGACTCATCTGTTGCTAATATCCTGCTCATCAGTCCTTTCCTACCTAAGCTGCCCAGTCCAGATGATCTCTGCCTTCGCCTTGGTCACACCTCTAGAGACGCTCTCCTGTGTTCCTGTTAAAGACTTGCTTGGCTGATATTCCTTCTGGCTCCAGATCCTGGTTGCTGTTCTACTACGCTCATATCTAGGGATGAGCCCGATGTTCGAGTCGAACGTAAGTTCGACTCGAACATCGGGTGTTCGTCTGTTCGCCGAATAGCCAACAATTTGTGGTGTTTTATTAAAAGTCTATGGGAGAAATCAAAAGTGCTAATTTTAAAGGCTTATATGCATGGTATTGTCAAAAAAGTGTTTGGGGACCTGGGTCCTGCCCCAGGGGACATGATTCAATGCAAAAAAAGTTTTAAAAACAGACGTTTTTTCGGGAGCAGTGATTTTAATAATGCTTAAAGTGAAACAATAAAAGTAAAAAAAACTGTAAAGTGGCGCATGTTTCCTGTATTTTCAACAGGGGAAACATACGGATTTTTGAGGGGACCCCCACGCCATTTTTTTTTAATTTTGACGCGAGGTTCCCCTGAAAATCCATACCAGACCTGAAGGGCCTGGTATGGAACTTGGGGGGACCCCCACGCAATTTTTAAAAAAAATTTTGGTTTGGGGTTCCCCTTAATATTCATACCAGACCCAAAGGGCCTGGTAATGGACTGGGGGGAATCCCATGCCATTTTTTCAATGACTTTTATGTGTATTGCCAGGACCGACAATTCATTACAGCCGCGAGTACTTTTAAATGACTATTTTTCCTTTAGAAATGCCATTTTGTGCAGGGACTGTTGTAAACACAGGAAACGTGCCACTTTACAGGCATACTATAGACACCCCCCAGGTACGAATTTAAATTTAAAGGAATATTTCACTTTTATTGTTTGACTTTAAGTATTATTAAAATCACTGCTCCCGAAAAAATAGCCGTTTTTAAAACTTTTTTTTGCATTGATACATGTCCCCTATGGCAGGACCCAGGTCCCCAAACACTTTTTATGACAATAACTTGCATATAGGCCTTTAAAATTAGCACTTTTGATTATTCATGTTTGTGTCCCATAGACTTTAACGGTGTTCGCGTGTTCAAACAAATTTTTTACCTGTTTGCATGTTCTGCTGCGAACCGAATCGGGGGGTGTTCGGATCATCCCTACTCATATCTGGCTCCCTGACGTTTTGGCTTGTCTGACTATCTGTTTCGGGTTCCTGAACTCTGGCTATGTTTTGACTATGTTTACTCTGTTTACCTTTTTTTATCATTATTAAACAAGTGTGATTTAACTGTACTTCTGTCTCAGTCTGATTCATGGTTTCTGACCCAACCTGACACTCGTTGAGACCCTTGCAGCCACGCAAAATCATCTCAGCAGCCTGACACTCATTTGAGACCCTTGCAACCACGCAAATCCGTCTCAGCAACCCGACAAGCGTTAGACCCTTGCAACCATGCAATCATTCCAGCAACCCGGCATTCATTGAGATCCTGGACACTGCCATATGTAACAATTACAATCAGGGCGGATGCTTCTATGACCAGTGCAGGCTTCTCCACGTTTCCACAGCATGCCATGAAGCACACCCAAAGGCCACCTGTCAACAGAAACAGCAGGGAAAGTCCTGACTAGGCCGGATAGATGTCAGTTCGTTGGGGTTCTACCTCTCTACACACCCCGCCCCCTCACTGACCATATTCCTGATGCATGGCTTCACAGTGGGATTCCACACCGGCCTCATCACCTTACCCCTCATCACCTGCAAACACAGGAATTTTCCCTCAAATATATCTCAGTTGAGCTGGCCATCCAGGCCATCATTGGGATAGGTTATCCCCAAGAATCACAATAAGCTTATATTGATTGGTTTGCACAAAAGTTATAGCGTTTACAAAACAGGGGATTGATTTATGGCATTTTTATTATTCATTTTTTTTACTAGTGATGGTAGTGATCAGCAATTTTTAGTGGGACTGCAACATTGCAGTGGACAGATCGAACACTTTTGACACTTTTTTGGGACCAGCGGTCAGTGCTAAAAATAGCCACTGATTACTGTATAAATGTCACTGGCAGGGAATTAACACTAGCAGCTGAAACCAGGTGGAGCTAATCACTGAAACCTGTTGGCTTCTGAGAGACACCTGCTAGTGGACACTAGAATTGCAGCGATCAGCCCTGAGAACCACAGCACCACCAGCAGATGAACCAGGTCCTGACTATATGATGTATATGTAGATTGAATACTATGAACAATAACTGATATGGATCAATAAGGACATTGAGAGGATGGTTGAATCTTTGTCGCCTTTTAAACAACATCCAATATATGTAAAAAAAGAGAGTGAAATCTGTGTTTCTATTGAAATATTGAACAAATAGTCTAAACAAACAAGAGAGCAAATGTGGAAAAGATAGACAGGCTTTTATATTTTACAAAGCTTACAAATAGAATAGGGTGGACACTCTAAGAGGACACTAGTTCTAAGGGAGGTTATTTCACACAAGGAAAGTAGTGTTTGATGTTGAAACTGCGAATAGAAGACATGGAACACACAGGTAGTCAATAAAGCACAGTGGAGTTAATGGTGGGGGTGGGAGACCTGATGAGAGAAAAATTACGTTTTGGAAGTGATGGTTGATGAAACAGTCACAGAATTTATCTGCTATACATAAGAAATAAAGTTGGCGTTGGTGGGTTACAAGCTAAAAATAGGAACGTGGGAGGAGAGGAGGGAGGAGGAACAGAAGAAATAGAAAATGGAAGGAATTCCAGTTAATAAAAGGGGGGGAGGGAGGAGGGTCTTACATAGATGGGGGTATCCACTCAAGTTGTAACCACACAGGCACAGGATGGATGGGGGAGCCCCAGCCCAAAAGACAGGGAATAGAACAGTATATGCACAGGCTGGACAAACAACAGATAAAAGTGATTTAAAATCAACCTTTCCAAGTGATCCTTTCTAATGCTCAGAATATTCTTTTCTTAAAAGGTTTGAACTTTTGCCTTGTTATGAAGGGTTCATGTTTTGCAGTTGTTAAGGATATATACTGTATTTGTTTGCTCGTAAATTGGTTTTGAAAGCACTACATTCCAGAAATAACAGAGAAGAAGACCTTTTTAATGGAATGATCAAAGATTTGTCCCAGCTCTCAAGAAATGAATACAAGGCCCTTAGTGATCTTGTTGCCCAATAAATTGATTTGAACACTATAGCACTTGAGCTTGTTGATGAAATTCAAAGATATGAGAGTGAAGAGGAACATATTGCTATGTCCAAATTGGATGATTTTACATGTTAAATCTACTTTTTTTTTCCCCCAGTGTTGGAAGTGGCTGGAGTACAATGCATTGTGTCACCAGAGAATTGAAAATGGTAAATTTGGGGAAAATTGTCAATTGACAATCCTATGGGTGCAGAATGTGCTGCTTTGGAACAAGTTAAGAATTGCTGACAAGATGGGGGGATGGGTCGTTATGGACCAAAAGAAATATGTGTTGATGTGTCAAAAATTTTAAAAGTAAGGAATGGTACATCAAAATATCAACCATTAACCTGGAGAACAATCAAAGCATTCTTTTTGGTATGATAGGTGAAGCTTTTGTGAATGGTATCATTGACAAAACGACAATGTGTGAAATTCAGTAATGCTGCTGCGCCACTTTTTAGGAGTTAGTTTCTCTTGACAGCGACTTGTGCGCCAAGTTCAGGAAGTTCTAATTTGCTCTACTTCTATATTGCGGCACAACACCTGCGCCAAAATCAAAATATAATACTGACAGTTTGTATCTTACGAAAGAGGAGCTAATTAAGATTAACTTTCTTTTGGCATAAAAAGACAGATTTTGTGAAAGTGTCTCGCATGTGTTCTAAAAGTGACACATCATGCGCCAAATTCAAGTACAAGCTCTAGACAACTGTATGAATTTGGCACAGGTTGCACCACTATGGCTGGATTCACTCCTACGCATTTTTAGTGCTTTTTGCATTTTGCAGATTTGCACTACAGAACGTGAATCCAGCCTTAGAGGGAATGCAAGACACTTTCACAAAATCTGTCTGTGCCAGTCTTTATGAATTCCAGGGAATTTATTTTTTGAAGATCCTATATCCACAGATACTGCCCTTTTTATTGGCTTCCAGAAGTCTACAAAACAGTGATTTATCCCCCCACATTGACCAATTATCTTGGGAAGGGCCTCTCCCACCGAAAAGGTCAGTGAATATATTGATAAGCTATTTTAAATCTTTTGTGGAGGCTTTGCTCTTCTGTATTCTAAGTCCTAAGTGATCTGTCAGTACTGGATGATGTAATTTTGGTTATGTTAGACATAGAGCCACTATATTCCTCTATCCCTTACAAAAAGGCTTTAGAGGTTATACAAAAAAACACTCAACTCTAGGTTGTATGTTTGAGAATTAATGCTACTGCCAAGCACAAAGAATGGCAATGGGTACAATATTAGCCCTGGTGTATGCTAATCTTTACCTCGCAGAGTGGGAAAATCCTGTGTTCGTGAAAGAGGCCTTGTCAGGGTACCACCTGACCAACATTATTAGTTGGTTCAGGTACATCGACAATGTCCTCATCCTCAGACAGAGTGAACAACAGGATATTGGAAGATTCTTGGATATATTGGGACAAAACAAATATAATTTGACATCTATGTACACCTGGGCTCCCAACCGTGTAACCTTATAATAAAAAAAAATGGTATGACAAAACACTTTAGGAAACCCACATCCTCAAACAAGCTGATAGCCTTTAAGAGCCTTGGATGTAAACTAAGTTCACCTTTTAGAACATGTTAGGGGTGGAAAATGCAACATGTTCCAGCTCCTGGCACCAGTTCCTCCAATACCCCCTTTATTGTGACAGCTGTTGGGGGATTTTTTCCCCACACCTGCTGTCACATGTCGCAGTCATGCAGGGCTCCACCCACATGGCCACATCATTCATTCACAGTTTCCTGTGAATGATTGAACTACAATTACTGTAGTTACGGCTGATGGCTTGTAGTTCTGAATGAGTCTGAGTAATGAGGGCTCTCGTAGTTCATTCACAAGCCCTGCAGCTTTCAACAGACAGGCCATATAAAGGTACGCAATAATGGCACGCAACATGCTAAAGAAAATTAGATATGCTTATGTATGCAGTACACTACTACTTCCCAGGATACCCTCAACATTTGACAAAAGCACTGGCATCTGTTGACAGATGATGAAGACAAGAGTTTGGTGCAAAGTGTGGAGATACTACTACTGCCCATTTGCAGTATTTTAACTCCCCAGAGGAAAGAAACTTAAATATTTTGGGAATATTTATTCTGACCTGTGCGTGTACATGTCTTTCTGTGAGGGAAGACCAACCGCACGTCAGGAAAAGACTTCATGACCCAAGTTATGTTAAACAAACATACAATCTGATGTCCACTATGGTCAGACATTTTGTCCTTAAGCATGATAGTAAATTTGATGGATTGAAAAGTGGCTGAGAAGGTCCCCGATGACATGTGTAAGGATGAGTATGATAAAAAAAAATAGATTACAGACAGAATTTAAATGGATCTGGGACTTACATGCAACACACCCTTAAATGAAAATGTAAGTTTTAGTCCGTTTCAGATTTTTTTTTGTACAAAATATTTTTTTATCAATTATGAGGATATGTTTATAATAGCTTTGAAATACAAATATTTCTGTAGATTTCTATGTATAATTTTTTATATATTATTGGAAATCTATTTGTGTAACCAGCTACTTTTTTTTTAAGTATTCAACTTAGGAAACATCTTTGAGTGCTTGGTGTTGGATGGTTCCCATTTTCCTCTTTGTTTCCCCTTTGGTTGCTATCTGGGCTAAGTTTGCCTTTTGGACCAGTAATACTCTCTTTTTGCCACCTGGGGGAGCGTGTATGGTGCTGCCATGCCCTGCACATTGCTGCACCGTGTAAACATGTCAGTCATGATTTTTGTTTGCACTGTGGCACTCCTGGCATTCAGGTATGATGATGTCACTTTGCCAATGTGCTTTTGACAGTATTTTGCCAGTGGTAGGGACTGGGTGGAACAATGTAATACCTTGGTTTTCCAGGGAAGAGGCTGGAGGTGTGCTTGGCATCCTCTACCCCTGTGGGTACCATCTTTATTGCCTAGCCTGGTGTTTAGGGATGTGGAACACTATTGTGGGTTGAGCAGTCTCTGACGAAGATGGTATACCAAGAAAAACCGTCAGATGTTTTTTTTTTTTTGATCCTGTGGTGGTGCTTACTACATTTGATGGATGAAATTTTGCCTTTACAAATTGAATGAAGTTTCTTAAATTTAAAGTCTCGTGTATGTGAGTAAATTGTTATGTTTTTTATGATTATCTATTTCATGGGCTCCTAGCAATATGGCTATATGTAAGCCATGTACTGTACATGTGGTCTCGTGTTCTCAGCAGAAACCTGTGTGTGTGGACATTCCTTTCTACTACAGATTACAGGTTAAATCCACCTTGAGACTGTTAGAAATTCTGAATATAGCCCTACAGAACAGTCCACAAGGGCTTTGCTGCTTAACTGCAGACAGGAACAGGAAACTTTATTATCAGAGAAAAGACATCGAACATACCATAGATGCAGCTACAAACTTGTTGTTGCACAAAATACACAATGTATTGCAACACCCCCACTCAACAACTACTTCTTATGTTCCTTATGTCCCATTTTGGATCTCAGTTCTATAAATCTCTTTCTTGTAAGCAGTTTTGTCAAAGCATCTGCAATCATGTAATTAGTTTCACAATAGGTAAGCATAATTACATTTTGTTCAACAAGATCATGAATGTAATAATGTCTGAAGTCAATATGCTTTGTTCTTGCATTGATCTTCTCATTGGTGGCAAGTTTGTAATATCCTTGATTGTCCTCATATAAGATTGTAGGCTGGGAGATTGGCTCTCCAAGATCCTCAAGAAATTGACGTAACCACACAGCTTCTTGACTGGCATAGGCAACAGCAATGTATTCTGCCTCTGTAGAAGACAAAGCTACTGAGATCTGCTTCTTGCTGGACCAAGATATAGGACTGTTTTCTAATTTGAACAAGTTATGCTTAGGTCACCTGCCCAATCAGAGTCCACATATCCTACGAGGTTCAAATCACAGACTGCAGACAGCTTCAGACTCAAGTCTTTCATTTGAGATATCTTATGACTCTCTTGGTTGATGTTCAGTTTCTATGACCTTGTTCACTCATGCATTTACAAAGAAGCGACATGGCAGCTGCAATGTCTGGACGTGCAGTGGTTGCAATATATAGCAAGTTTGTGTCTTCAAGAGCAGGGACATATAGGACATTTTTCCCTGGTATCTTTCTGGTGACACTGATAAGTAGGAGAGTAAAGAAAACCATCTCCTATTCCTTCTGATTCCATTACTTGTGCATTAGCTGTGGTGATTTTTTACTCTGGTCAAGGTGAAAAAAAATTTCATGTATCGTGTGACCCGTAGCTCCTGAATCAACACACCATGTCTGCAAAGATGAGATGCAGCTTTTGGATTTAAAAACATATTCATTATCTGAAGCAAAATCAGTTTCTTCCTTCACACTTTTGGCTATTTGTAGCTTAGTTTCTTTTTGCATTCTAGCTTTCCATATTCTGCAATCTGCTTTTAAATGAACTTGTTTCTTGCACACAAAACATTCACATGTTTCTTGTTGCATGTTACTGTTTTTTTTCCTATTTTTTGTCTTTAACCGCTTCACGACCGCCTCACGCAGATATACTGCGGCAGAAGGGCGCATACAGGCAGATTATCGTACCTGTATGTTGCCCTTGAAGAGGCGGTTTGTGGGCGCCTGCCAGGAGTTCCGTGAGCGTCCGTGGGGATACCCGCGATCGTCTCACGGTGAGGAAGAATGGGGGAATGCTAATGTAAACAAGCATTTTCCCGTTCTGCCTAATGACACTGATCACAGCTCCCTGTAATCGGGACCGGTGATCAGTGTCATGTCACACACAGCCCCTCCCCTCACAGTTAGAATCACTCCCTAGGACACACTTAACCCCTACAGCGCCACCTAGTGGTTAACCCCTTCACTGCCAGTCACATTTACACAGTAATCAATGCATTTTTAATCGCACTGATCGCTGTATAAATGTGAATGGTCCCAAAATAGCTCCAAAAGTGTCCGATCTGTCCGCCATAATGTCGCAGTCACGATAAAGATCACTGATAGCCGCCATTACTAGTAAAAGAAAAAAATATTAATAAAAATGCCATAAAACTATCCCCTATTTTGTAGACACTGTAACTTTTGCGCAAACCAATCAATAAACGCTTATTGCAATTTTTTTTTACCAAAAATATGTAGAAGAATACGTATCAGCCTAAACTGAGGAAAGAAATGTTTTTTTTTTTTATATTTTTGGGGGATATTTATTATAGCAAAAAAAGTAAAAAATTAATTAATGCTTTCTGTTTTAGGCTTATATTCATCCACAAACTTGCCCTTAACATAATCCAATGTCATTTCATCATCTGGACATCAAATGCTGTGAGAAGCGTTTCATAACTTTCTGGTAAGCCACTTAGTAATAAAGCTGAGACATTAATTCTTTATTTTCTTCTCCTATACCTCTCAGGCGTTCGACCATTTCCAAGGTGTGTCTTATGTAGTCCTGCATATCTTAGCCATTCATCGGCTTGGTTTGGTATAGCTTTCAAAATGAATACAGTTTTTTTGTTGAGATTAGCTCTTTCATGCACCTTTTGTAATCCTTCCCACATTTCTTTAGCAGTTTCGCACTTAAATATATATGTATGATTTGATTATCTTCTATACTAAGAGAGATTGTGCTCTGACCTTTTTGGTCTTTTTCTTTCTACTCATCTTAAGGGTGTTCTGGCCTGACTTCATTTTTACATGGACCATCTCTTATTAGCAGCATTTTCAGCTTGAATTTCCAAGACTGGTAATTCTGGTTTGTCAGATTTGTAAATGAAAGCTTTGTTGCAGCTGTGTTACTGGCCCTTTTATTTTATTATTTTGCACTGTTCTTTCTGCTGCTGTATCTTGCACATATCTCCTGTAGCTGACTATGACTGGGTGTCTCAGATTTTCTCTGGGTGGTTGTCTGGGCTATGTCTGGGCCCATAACCTGTTAGAAATTCTGTATATAGCCCTACAGAACAGACAGACAGTACACAGCCCCGTGGGCTTTGCTGCTTAACTGCAGACAGGAAACAGGAACCAAAACCTGCTTTGTCTTCCTGAGGAGAGCGATTGACTCTCCACTGGGTCTGTCATTGTTATACTCTCCTTCCTCACATTCCTGTCTGCCCATATAAATACAAAGTGAATCCCGGGCGTTTGTCCTCATTCTAGATGGCTGCCAAGTAGCATGCTTGCAATCTTCATGCTTGAACCCTCCCTGGCCTTAACTAAGATGGCCGCCAGGATGAGAACACTGTACTGTGCAGGCTGGCATCAGCAGGGAACACTCTCACGCCGAGAAAACTGGCCTCAATGCACACACCAGCTCCTCCAGACTCTGGTACCCATGAGAAGAGATGTGAAAAATCCCTCTACAAACCAAAAACTATGAAAGAAAAAGAACCTAGACAGAGCCCAAATGAGAGATGCAACACTCAGGCCAGACAAACATGGAGAGAGAGAGAAAGGCATAGCACAAACCTAAGACAAAAAAGGGACTAGTGTGATTAAGACCAAGTAAATCTAATCTACAGGTGTAGATCTTGAGGACAGAAAGGGGAATGTGGACAGTCTCTCCCTCTACTTTTTATAGATTTACACTGGTCTTGTGGGCAGAGATAGGGGTGGAGCACTATCATATATATGTTGGCATCAGGAAAATGCTATTAGGTAAACTCAAGACTTTGATTTATTCTTTGATTTTGGGCTGAGTGAGATTTCTCCATACTTCCTGTTTGGTGCTTGGGACAGGAAGTGAAGGGAAATCTCCCAAATAGGGACACGGACAAATACACTCTTATTACACTTCTATTTAAGCATAGTATACTGCTTGTTTGTGAAAGCAGCCACACAATTTTAGTGATTATATCACAGTGCAGAGACTCTTTTGTTATTTTCTTTGTCTAGTTGAGTATACTTGTTTCTGCTGCAGTGGTCACCATTGAAGGATGGATATTTTTTAAATGAGGGCGAGTACAGCCTTTAATATGGATGATGTTTTTAACATTAACGAATAAACAGATTAATTGCATGGCATTTTTATGCAACTTAAAAATGTTATGACTTCAGAGATTCGTACTTGGTGGGACATTTCCTTCTTGGAGAAATATACAGACAAAATGGTCCCACGTTCCCTTAGGCCCCGTACACACGATCGGACATTCCGACAACAAAATCCATGGATTTTTTCCGACGGATGTTGGCTCAAACTTGTCTTGCATACACACGGTCACACAAATCTCGACAAGCCGAGAAAATGAAGTACAATAGCCAGTGCGGCTCTTCTGTTTGATTCCGAGCATGCATGGAACTTTGTGCATCGGAATTGTGTACACACAATCGGAATTTACGACAATGGATTTTATTGTCGGAAAATTTGAGATCCAGATCTCAAATTTTGTGTGATGGAAATTCTGATGGAAAATGTCCGATGGAGCCTACACACAGTCGGAAATTCTAACAACGAGCTCCCATCAGACATTTTCTGTCAGAAAATCTGACCATGTGTATGGGGCATTAGAATGGGAAGTACCCCCTGATAGGGATGGCAAAAATGATGATCCTAAATGGTTCAAGTATTTTAACGATGCTGGCCTTGACCTTTTAGCATTTATGATTTCTAGAAAAAGGGTAACGTTGACATACCTGTATCTAGATGGTAAAATCAATAAGATCAAAGATAAGCTTGTACCTTTGATAAAGCTGAATATAAGAAAGAGTCTGCCTAACTCAAAAAGATTCTGGAGACAGAACTGGAACAAAGGCATAAAAAAAGGGAAAAAATATGTAAGGGATTAAAAGGATTAGAGATTATTGGATGAATGATCGTG
Organism: Lithobates clamitans; assembly: GCA_037952925.1. Lineage (NCBI taxonomy): Eukaryota > Metazoa > Chordata > Amphibia > Anura > Ranidae > Lithobates > Lithobates clamitans. The sequence goes on from JBBGZY010000802.1 coordinate 1,167,096, forward strand.
ACTCTTGTACGACAGAATAAAAATGTGGAAGTGATGTAATGTGTTGTAGTGTATTTGTATTTTCGCAGGAAAACTGAACTGATTAAACGAAAATCGTACAATCTGGTATCGTATGAGAAAAAGATTTGTATTTGTCCCTTCGGAAAAAAATTTCTGACAACAGCTGTGTACTAACGATCAGATTATCGTACGATCGCTTTGAAAGTGGTATTATTTTTTATGATCAAGTGCACAGGCTTTACACCCTCCTGAAGAAAGTTCCAACTCTACAGTATAAAAAGAAACTAACAGGGTTAATTAGACAGGCATATAAAGAAAAAATACTAAACAAGAAAGAAAAATAATTTCTGGTACCCAGGGCTTCTACTCATGTAATAAATGTGTTATAAAAAAAATTGGAGACCAGAGATAGAAAAAAGGTGAATTTTGTATCCCCCAACAAAGGGACATTTATCCATTTATTTCTTGTAATTCCACCCATGTTGTGTATTTCAGGAGAAACCCTAAAAGATATCACTTATTCTCCCTATGGCCATAACACAGACTGGGACATTAACTGTTTTATTGATAGTAAATATCTCCTTTTTATTATCTCTGGATGTATTTGAATGTTATATAACATCTAGATTAAGTTCTGATTGTTATATTTAGATATTTGGTATTATTTTTTATTACTTAGATTACTGGTTGTTTTTTAACATGTGTTTTTTTGTGGATATATTTATTTGTAAGTAGTGGATCGACATTGCTCTCTCACAGCAGTCAGATTGCATTTCCATAATACATGTTTAATTGATGCCTTTGTATGAGGAAAAATATATTCATGATATAATTTTAAATAGGGCGGATGTAATCTTAAGTCCTATCAGTAGACACTGTTGTGTCCCCCTATCATAGGAGGACTGTACTAGTGCCTTCCGGTATCTTTTCCCTAATATAGTCCTCAGGAAAATGGTGGAATTACAATTTCCAGCTTCCTGACTTACAACAAATTGGCGGGATTACCACTTCTGGTTTCGCATCTATGGCAAGAAGCGGATGGGTTTTTCGGATTTACGTTTTTAGAATTTGTTATGTAATTGCCTTGAGGGCGTGTTTTTTTAGAAATTACAAAAAGATGGTGGACTTCGACACTAGAGGACCCCTTGATAACGTCCATTTGGACAAAACGCATCTGGGAGGAGATACTAGTGCTGACATCATGCAACTGTATGATCCTGGGTTGGAAGTGGCTTTTTGTGTAAAAAGTTTTACGTTTTATATTGTGGTTGTATATGTACAGCACATGCATTCATATTAAATAAACTACACTATCAGAGTATTAGTATTTTTGTTGGCTCTTGGCAAGCTTTATTCACCCTAGCCCAACCCTGCTGAGAAGTGTCTTTGGATGGATATTTGGTGCAATCCTTATACTTTCAGTGGATGTCTGACTCAAAGACACAGGCGTGTATGCTTTTGTAATGGCAGCCATCATCTCTGGTGAGTGTTCACTTCACTGGGATGCGGTGGCTGACCTCTGAGCACTCTTTGGGAATTAATTTTCACTTCAGAAGGTGTTGGATTCTATATGTATTATATATATTTTTTACAAGACTTCACTTTTGGATTAAGACTTTTTTCTTCTAATGCAAGATTGATCTAATTATTGATGGACGTTCAAACATTTGTTTTTTATTTTTTTAATTGATTTTTATTTTTTGGTGCTGCAACACTTAAAAAATAAAAGTGTGTCTGTATTTGCATTTTTCAACATCTATCCATTCAATATTTACCACCTTCATATATTAAAGCCTGGTTTAGTGACTAGCCTTTCAAAATACTAAACACAACTAAATAAAATATACAAAAGAAAAATATTTTATTTATAAATTGGGTTACATAGATTCATTTTATAATTGACTGATTTCTTTTTTTGTAGAATACCACAATTTTTTTGTGATACGTTAAAAACCTTTTTATTTTCTTTTTAAAAAAGCCCACGCTTCTAAATCTTCAGTCATATAGAATGATGATCTTTCTTCTTCCAGACAGATCTAAAACAAATCTTTTTTTTAAAATGTGAGCTACTATCAAGAGCACACACTTGACAAAATATTATTTTTAACTACTGACAGCAAAGAAAAGTATTAGTCTGAAATAAATACTTTGGAATAGACTGCTACAAAAATGGTGACTGAATCCAGTCATAACATCAAGCAAAAGGATGTCTTAAGAACTACTGTTCATGCAAACAGTAGGCAGAAAATGTGCAGAACATAAGAAAATAAGTTGTATCAAACATGGTATGCAGATAAATTATACCCCAACTCAGTAATTAATCCACATGCCTGGTGAATATTGTGTTATTAATATATTTTTTTTTGTTTAATGAATGCAGTTTTTCTTTACACAAAGGGCCAAACACTCAGATGATGGATGCAGAGGATCTCAAATCACCTATTGGGAAACATTACTGATTTCATTCAGTATTGCAGTGTTGGCTTTGTTTGAATGAATGAAGGTCAATACATGTGTAACAGTTATCTTTTCACTTATTTTAAAGGGAAAATATAGTGTATTGTTATTAAACACATATTAAGATATACTTGCAGGGTTTACCTTAAAAAAAAAATTTTCTTTTTTTTTTAAGCTTAACATCATGACGTTGCGCCCAGGCCTCCGACAGTCATAGAGATGACTGGTAACCATCTGGTCACCAGTCATCTCTATGGTCATCATCCTGAGGTGGCTGATTCTTTCTCCAGGTCCCCGATGGCACGGGAGAGCCTGGAGAAGCACCGGATGGTGGCGGGAGGGGGGGATGTTCCCTCTCGTCACCTGTAAGAACGCTCAAGTGGTGGAACTGCCGCTATGATCATTCTTATGGTGCACAGAATCGCCAGCTGAAAACAAGGATATCTATTCAGATAATCCCACTGAAAATCAAAGACATCATATGACGTCTTTGGGCGAGAAGTGGTTTAAACAGTAAACAGACTGGGAGATGTAGAATTACAATGAGACATAAGACCTGGATGTCCAGGGATACTTTGGTTTCAATGTGTGTGAAATATGGTACTGGCAGGCAGGAATGCCAACGTCTCATAATTTGCATAAACAAAAGAATTGTATGACTGATGTCTTAGTTACATTATGTTAAGGAAATTGATGAAAGAAACCAAAAGAAAAAACTCAGAGCATAATATTAGACAAGGAAAGGGAATAAAAGAGAGGTAAGTAATAAAAATGAACAAAAAGAATAGTAAAAATAATAATGAAAAGAGAAAAAAAACAAAAAACTACAGATTTAATGCTGCTCTAACCAAGATTTTTAGTTTACATTCTATTTTAGACTGTTAAAGAGCATTGAATCTGTATTTAAAAAAAATGAATACATTAGTTGCCCTAAAAACTATTGCTGACTGCTAAAAACAAAAAACAAAAAAATATATAGTTTTTTAACAAAAAGGGCAACTCCTCTTGCATACTAGTAATTAGTAGTATATTTGCAAGTCCGGTGCACAGATATTAACAAAGAGAGAGGAAAAAAAATATTGAAACTTTTAGAATTTAGGTAAACCTGACTGCACTTTATTACTCAAGTTGGTATAGGCTTCTCCCCAAAACAACAAAAAGAAAAATATAGTTCTAGGGTCCACCTTGAAATGTGCACAATACTCTACATTGGTCTCTTAATAGTTACCCACATCAGGACAGCAACAGGGTGGAGTTTACTAAAGCTGTGGCCCTAAAACTGTAACTTAATGAACTTTTCCCATTAAGAAACCTTAGTTTGAGATATTTGTATTAACCTCTTTCGATCTTGAGATCACCCAAATCGTCCATTCCGCTCCTCCTAAAACATCCTGACTTCCAGCTCCCTTGTTACCTCCTCCCATGCTCGTCATCAGGACTGCTCCAGAAACCCTGGAACTCCCCGCCCCAATATGTCCAGCCAGGCCTTACCCCTTTCACACCTAGGTGATCTCTAAAAACTCTTTTAACTCTTTTATTAGCCTACCCCGCCTCCACCTCAACCACTTCAGCCCCGGAAGAATTGGCTGCTCAATACTGCACTGCGTTGCTTTAACTGAGAATTGCGTGATCATGCGACGCTGTACCCACACAAAATCAACATCTTTTTTTTCCCACAAATAGAGCTTTCTTTTGGTGGTGTTTGATCAAATCTGCGGTTTATTTTTTGCGCTATAAACAAAAAAAGAGCCACAATTTTGAAAAAAAAACCACAATATTTTGTACTTTTTGCTGTAATAAATAGCCCCAATTTTTTTTTTTTTAATTTTTACCTCAGTTTAGGCCGCTATGTATTCTTCTACATATTTTTGGTAATACAAATCGCAAAAAGCATACATTGATTGATTTGCGCAAAAGTTATAGCGTCTACAAAATAGGGGATAGATTTATGGCATTTTTATTATTATTTTTTTTACTAGTAATGGCGACAATCTGTGATTTTTATCAAGACTGCGAAATTTTTGGGTCAATTGACAATTGTACAGCAATCAGTGCTATAAAAATGCACTCATTACTGTATAAATGTCACTGGCGGGGAAGGGGTTAACTGTGCTCCCTATGGGTGTGTTCTAACTGTGGGGGATGGGACTAACTATAGGAGATGAGAGATTGTGGTTCCCAGCTCGTAGGAACTCACAATCTCTCACTCCTCTCCTCACAGAACTGGGATGTGTGTGTTTACACAGACACACGTCCCTGTTCTGCCTCTTGTGCCCGCGATCGCTCGACCGCCGATCACGAGCATTGGCACCCCTGCTGTGTAGCCTCCAGTGGCGCACGCACGTGTGTTAACCCGCTTAAAGGCAGCGACGTATAGCTACAATGGTTTCCAGGATCGTACCGACCTGCCGCAGTATAATGGCGGCGGCTGGTCGGCAAGTGGTTAAAAGTTACCTCAGCCAACTCCATCTCAGATAATTCCCATCAGCTATTACTTTTGTACCACCCCCTCACCTTAGATTATAAACCCCTTGAGCAGGGCCCTTCTATTCATGCCCTGCATAAACTGTTGGCATTAAATCCCGTTGCCCAAATTTTAACTACCCAACTTTTTAACTCTTCTCCAAATCCCAATGGCAGTTACATGTAGGTTTAAGTGGCTGTCAGGTTTGCTATAAAACCTTTCTTCAGGGGTAATCGGGGGAACAACCCGGTGTTCCTGCTATATCCATGCCAAGGGTAAGAGGAGATGTACAATAGACAACCCGAGGTAGTGTACCCTGCTGAGTACAATTTAACCTGATGCTAAAAGCAGTGTATCATTAGACATGTGATACCAGCACAGTACCCTTGTCTCAGGTCGCAAGTATTTTTAACTTTGTTTAGGACCAGTTGGGACACTACCCTGGCATCCATTAGACAGTGGCGTCACTACATCTGGTGTCACCCGGTGCGGAAAAAAATTAGTGTCACCCCCCTCCACCAACTATAGTCCCCCTTCAGTACAGACCCCCCTCCCTCAGTAAAGACCCCCCCCACTAAGTACAGACTGCCCCTCCAGCAGTATAGATCCTCCTCCCTCAGTACAGACCCCCCCACTGGGTACAGACCCCCCTCCATCAGTTTAGACCCCCTCAGTGTAGACCCCCCTCATCAGTATAGACTCGCTTAGTACGGACCCCTCTCCCTCAATACAGACCCCCCCTTCAGTGCAGACCCCCATCTATCAGTATAGACCCCCTCAGTGCAGATCCCCTCCATCAGTATAGACACCCCTTAAAGTGCAGACCCCTCTCCTTATCAGTGCAGACCCCCCTCAGTGCAGACCCCCCCATCAGTGCAGATCCCCTTCCATCAGTGCAGACACCCCTCCTCCATCAGTGCAGACCTTCCCTCCATCAGTGCAGACCCCCCTCCATCAGTGCAGACCCCCCATCAGTGCAGACCCCTCATCAGTGCAGACCCCCCTCCATCAGTGCAGACCCCCTCCATCAGTGCAGACCCCCTCAGTGCAGACCCTCCCTCCATCAGTGCAGACCCCCCCTCCATCAGTGCAGACCCCCCATCCATCAGTGCAGGCCCCCCTCAGTGCAGACCACCCCCTCCATCAGTGCCAGTGCAGACCCTCCCCTCCCATAGCGCCCCCAGCACATGTCCATTTGCATTACATTTTTACAGACCTCAGAACAGCACGGGGTAGGCACAGCAGTGTGTCCCTTGGACTCCTTCCTCCTCCTCCTGTGTAGATGTGGGAGGCGGCTTTGGTCTGCATCTCTGTATTAGACAGGGAGACAGCCGGAGAGATCATGCGAGAGATCAGGGTAGGGGGTGAGGACTGTGCGGCGTTAGCGGTGCCGCTGCCCGCGGGTGTCCCCCCTCTGGCGGGTGTCACCCAGTGCGGACCGCACCCCCCTTGCGACGCCACTGCAATTAGACATGACCCCTTCCTGTGCCAGCATTGCTGTCCCATGATTCTGTTCTTCTCCCTTGACATAGCACAACACCTTCTTTTCTCCAGCACTCATTAAATACCAGTCATCTGAGGCTGTCTGGACTCCAACCATCAGAACAAGATGGACTCCAGGGTGTAACCCTGTAGAGTCTGATAGGATAGTACCCAAATTGACTGTGATATATGCACAATGTTCCGTCCCTGCCATTAGGGATGAGAATAGTCCAAGTTAGATTTTGACAACCCTGCAACTGAGTCATTCACCAATCTATACAACTCATAGTCAACTCGGATACTACCCCCACCTACCTGTTTTTGCAAAGTGGAAATTGTCCCACTGAGAAAGAGTCAGTCACTTCCCTGTGGTCCTGGACAGAGCAAGTTGGATTTCCTAACCCCTTCAATGATATGTAGCACAAGACTTCCCAATGTGTTTCTGATTATCTCCAGCTCCATTGTGTTTTAAGGTTTTAGGCAGTCTCCATTAAGCCTCTCTTTACCCCAAGTATGGGAAATAGTCTGAGTACCCGGATTGAGAACAATCGACCAATAGGTAGATTTGTTTTTTTATAGAGGCTGCACTCCTTTTCCCTCCTTTATCAATTCAGTAATCAGACAATGTTATCCTTCACCCATACAAAATAAGCTGCCTACACTCTTCAGACAGGACTCACATGAATGACAGGGACATAGTACAACACGGGGGCGCTGGTCTTCCTGGTATGCAGGACACAGACAACTAGTTAAGGTACACAAGAATTCTAGTAAAGGAAGGACACCTATGGGTTTTAACGGAGGAAAATACGGCATGCCCACACATATAACGAAAGTGAGGGCCCTTGGAACACCCAAGAGCTGGTAACACCCTACACAATCTTCCTGCACAACTCTTCTCCAGACTCACCCAAAACCATACAATACGATGCCAGACCTTAACACTCTCAACTTGTATGCAATCAGGCCCTCGTACTACACATCTGAAGGTAGATCTAAAGGAAAATGAACAAAAAAAATTGTATAATGTCTATCCAGCTCGAGGAACTGCTGCTACCAGACATAACTGGCCAACAGACAAAGAAAAATCCCTTGCATAACTGAGGTGCCGGGATCACTGAACAGTAGGGGGTACAATTCAAGCTGACCGGTGTGCCTTGAAACACACAGATATTAGTGACAGGTATGCCAAAGACACATTAGACAATTGGTAACAAATAGCCACGTAAAGGCAGACAAACAGGAAACACTAGGAGAAAATAGAGTTGCATGGTGACACTGGACAGGAAGCAGACGTGAAATACACTTAGAGACACACAGATAGTCTGCTAGGGACATTAGCCTGAGGCAAAAAGCCACGCTTGACAAGAAAGCACTGTCTGGCTGTGTAACTAATTACAATAACAGGGGCGGGGGGGGGGAGCAGTGTTGAACACAATTCTTGTGAGATAACATGTAGCAGACCCTTAACAGTTAAATCCATGGAACTACAAGTATCAACATGGCTGATCTTTGGGAATAGGAAACAGATATGTAAAAGATCTATGACAGATCCAATTCAAACTCTGGATAATACCAAAACACTGTTACCAATAAACGCAGTAACATTGACAGAGATTTATATCCACTGCTGTCTTAATCAACTTTTCATTTAAAACTAAGTGAGAACTGGAGATGACCAGTCATATTGTCACTGGTAATAGGGGATTGCGGACTTTAGCTAGTGATTTCTGCTAATCAGTGGACCAAAGAAACTTGTTCATACCAGAGCTTCATACATGTTGGATCAGAACATACCTCACACATGTATGTGTGTTAGGCCAAACACAGCCAAACAAACTGAAACAGATGCCCCCACTAAGTATTGGTGATGAAAACCTAAAACATTCACATGTGAAAACCGACAAACCAGGAAAACGAGAGACTATTTTGTGGTCTCCCATCGTTCTGAAAGCCATGAAAAAAAATTATTATTGAATCTGAGGGATAAAACACAAATAAAGTTTAGTAATGAACACTCAATTTTTTATTTTTTCCTCCTAGAAACAAAATAAACCAATGGTTGTACACCTGTAACAAGACATTAGCATATGAAAAACCAATATACATTACATTCCATAAAGAAAGTCTTTCTTATTTGTTTTGGCACAATGCACTTTTTTAAAATACCAAAATTTGTTGAGCTCAGCTTTAATTACTACCACAGGGATTTTTGTTTTATGGTATACCATTAATTTCCTCCCAGAAAACGTAATCACCATGGTGAGAAAAAAAATTAGCAACTCATAATAAACCTTAATTCACTATTACAGAGATTTATCTTGGCTCAGGTAATTTGCATGTCAATACAGTTTGCTTTACACTCTCACTGACCTTGTCAGAAAGAAGGGGTGGGGGGTCATTTGGGTGGGTTCTCAGCAGTTGAGACAACACAACATATATTCCATATTCCACACACACACACGCACACAATTAGCTGGGTTAAAGACAAACTCTAGACATCACACATGTCAGCATGTTTTCTATAATAACCTGTACTTCTTCTTAAACCCATAACATCTGTCTTGTAAGGTTGAAATTCTTTCAAAGATTCATCCCATTTCATTAGCCCCTTCTCAGCCTGTATGGATGCATTCTCAGGATTTTGGAATGGGACCCATGACCTAGGTGGTCCATACTTCTTACACCTAGGCCACATGGCGAAGCATGCAGAGTACACTTCAAAATCACATCTTGTGGTCCTATATGGATTATGTTTACCGACTTTTTCAATGGCATTGGATAGACAGAATTTATATATGTGACCAAATACCCCACATAAGTGACATTTTATCTTATCTAAAGTGGTACAACATCTCTTAATGACAGGCTTTGTTTTAGACGACTGAGAAAGTGGGATAGCTTTTTCTGGATTAGTCATTTTTACCTGCAGCTTAAGAAATATAGGGGACATTTTTAAAGAGCTCTTACCTTCCAGGGATTTATTCTTGTTGGTTCATATCTTAGGTGTGGAGGATGTCCCCCTGAATTCAGACCTACCCAAATAAGTTGCTCTGTTATCTCCTCTAACTGAAAACTGAGCAAACAGCTACTGGCAGCTGACAGGTAATGGTTTCATTTCACCTTTTACATCCTTCAGTCTTTTCCCCAACTGATGAATGTCTTTCTGTAATCTCTGGTTTTCAAGCACTATTTGCTGGTGGATAGCCGAAGAATTTGATATAGAAGCTTCTAAAGTATTGATGTTACCTTTGGTTATTTCTAGCGCTTATTTTAGGAATGTGTTTATCACTTTCAAATGTTCATACTGTTTCACTAACCACCTGGCCGCTTCCACTAGTGCAATTTGTCATGCGACTTTGGACACATAAAGTTGCATTACAGTCGCAGCCCGTTGATTTCAATAGCACCCATTCCAATCTATGCGATTCAAAGCTGCAGTGACTCTGAAAAGGTACCTGCACCAACCTGATGCAACTCCGGATGTGACTCTGACCCAGAGTGTAAATTTGGATCAAAGTAGCATTCAAAGCTACACCACAGTCGCACTAAAGTTGCACCTCAGTCACACTCTCAATCGTGCGATCTTGGAGTTGTACCAGTGGAAACGTAGCTCTATGCCCACAAGTGCGTTTCAATCACAAAGATTGGCCTAATCTCATTCAAAGGGTCAACTGAAATAGCTTTTTGGCAGAGAGGCACAAATCCTTTTCCACTGCCTCCAAGATTCCAAACAGAGCCCTTATCATTCACGCTTACAATTTCATTTTTTATATACACTGATTCAAAATCAGTCTCAAAGTATTAGTATAGACAAAAGGTAAAAGTTCTGAGAAGTTTGTTAGTCTGGGTATTCAGATGGGAGACAGGTGAACGCAAAAGACATAAGAAAAACACTTAGCGTTTCTGGAGTTAGTACTGTATAGACCAGCTCTGTCTTTCATACAAGAAATCACATTCACCCAAACGTTAAACTTCCTCACACGGGGCACCATCTGTAATGGCGATTTCTACCTACCTCACTTATACGCTTAACGACATATACCATAAGTGATTACAACCTTGTCTATATAAGAATGAGTAATGATAAAGGGAAATTGGGACTTTAAATGAAGCGTTTGGATAGTGGAGGTAAATCACACCATGTTTGAATTTCACCATGGAATATTTAATGATATACAAACAATAAAAGTATGGATTTCATGTACATATAAAAAGCGTATACATGGCATAGCACATGATTCTAGTGGTATAGCAGAATACTGTAGGTGACAACATGCCAGATACCGACAATTGTACCCATACGGTAAACATACATTCACTGAGTAGAAACAGATAGTATGGTTGAATACATAAGATGGTGGTTCAGTAAGTATGGTTGCGTGTGAGATGTATCTGGGGCATCACAGTAAAGCTTGGCGCGTTTCGTGGATAGATGTATTTCCACTCATCAGGAGCTGATGCGTCCAAATGAACATTGTCACCTTGTTGACCATTCACCTTGTTACCCTCTTTACATTATCAGTATGGTTTATTTTACTTTTATACTTTTTCCCCTGACCCTGTCCTGGTGCCATACTCACACAGGAACTCATTGATGGCCCTCTGCTGCATGTGCAGCCGCTGCAGCATTGCCAACGTTGAGTTCCACTTGGTGGGCATGTCACAAATGAGGCGGTTCTTGGGCAGGTTGCATTCTCTTTGAATGTCAGCCAGCCGAGCACTGGCATTATATGACCGTTGGAAAAGACCACAGACTTCCCTGGCTTGCTTCTGGAGATCCTGTAAGTCAGGGTACCTGCTCAAGAACCGCTGCACCACCAAATTCAGGACATGAGCCAAACAGGGAACATGGGTCAAGTGTCCCTGTCGGAGCGTGGAGAGGAGGTTGGTGCCATTGTCGTATACAACCATTCCTGGCTGAAGCTGGCGTAGCGACAACCACCTCTGAGCCTGCCCCTGCAGAGCTGCCAGAATCTCTGCCCCAGTGTGGCTCCTGTCCCCTAAAAAGACCAACTCAAGCACCGCATGACATCTTTTTGCCTGAGTGCTTGCGTAGCCCCTTGAACGCCTACGGAGCACCGCTGGTTCAGAGGAGAAATCTGCAGAGGAAGAGGTCATAGAGGAAGAAGAAGATGAGGGGGTGGAGGAGAGAGCTGTGGCAGAATCACCACTAGTATTTTGGAGGCGTGGTGGCGGAACAAGCTCCAACAATACTGAATCCTGTCCTGAATCCTTCCCAGCTGCCAGCAGAGTTACCCAGTGCTCCGTGAAAGAAAGGTGACGTCCCTGTCTATGCGTGCTGGACCATAAGTCAGCAGTAATATGCACCTTACTGCTGACCGCCCTGTCCAACGAGGCCAAGACATTGCCTTCCACATGCTGGTAGAGAGCTGGAATGGCCTTCGGTGAAAAGAAAATGGCGTTTGGGAACCTGCCACTGAGGTATCGCACATTCCACAAATTCACAAAAGGGGCAGAGTCTACCAGCTGAAAAGGCAGCTGTTGCAGTGCTAGCAATTTGGCCAAGCTAGCATTCAGATGCTGAGCATGTGGATGGCTGGGACCGAATTTCTTTCGATGGTTTAGCAACTGGGGTAGGGAAATTTGCCTGCTAAAATCCGATGTTGGTGTACCGCTAGCAGATTGGCCGCAAGTACTTGGGACACCTATTTCTATACCTTCATTCCTCTCAGTGCAGGTTTCTGAGAGGACTGGAGGTATAGTGGGGTTGGAGATCCTAGCTGATGAGGAACAAGGAGAGGTCAGCCTTGTTCTTTAATGTGGGTCTTTTAAGTGCTGTTGCCAATGGACTGCATGGGAGGTCGTCATATGTCTGGTCAAGCATGTGGTGCCCAAGCGGCTGCTGTTTTGGCTATGCTTGATATGCTTCAGACATATGTTGCAAACAGCAACAGTGCGATCTGCTGCACACGTGTCAAAAAAGGCCCACACACCAAAGAACTTTTCAAAATATGTGGGGAGACAGCAGCGCCCTGCACCTGCTTAGCTCTGCGGTGTGATGCAATAGGGTGGCTGCCCTTAAGCTGCCCCCTGGAGGGCATCCTGCCTCGTTGGAGATGTGCCTCCTCCTCTTCTCTTCTATCAGGCACCCAAGTAGAGTGAGTGACCTCATCATCCCCTCCCTCCTCGTCACTGGAGCAAACTTGGCAGTATGCTGCAGCTCGGGGAACATGACTGCCAGTTTCTTGACCTTCTTGGGCACCCCCTCTCTCATGTTACTCCCTTTCTCAACCTGGGTACCATCATCGGAGCCTTCAAATCGCTGCGCATCCTCCTGTAGCATGTACCCGACACTGTGGTCGAATAGTTCGGGGCACTCCACCGTGCATAATTTTGGGGCTAGGGAAGGAGTAATTGTTGACATGGAGCCAATGGAATAGGCCGCTTTGGCAGCTGCATTGGTAGGCAAACTACTCTGAGCCTGGGTGACAGAGGATGAGAAGGATGAGGAGGACTTTGTTATCGATTCCACCAACTCTTCTGCATGTTGTGGCTTAATAACATGGCCAGCTGCAGAAAAAAAGGACAAGCGTGCCCCATGGCCACGTGCTGAGGATGCACCGTGTCCACAACCAGCACTGTCAACTGTACACATAGAACATGCTTGCCCTCTTTTAGTGGCCTGTGAGCGTCCGCCTCTCGTTGTATTGTGCACTGTGTACACCACCAGAAAAGTAGTAGCAAGTGCACTAGGGGTGCACGGTACTGTGTACACCAACAGAAGTGTAATAACAACTATGGGTGTACTGTATGTATTGTGTACACCACCAGAAAAGTAGTAGCAACTGCACTAGGAGTGCACGGTACTGTGTACACCAACAGAAGTGTAATAACTATGGGTGTACTGTATGTATTGTCTAAGATATAGATAAACTGGATACAGTGGATATATATATATATATATATATATATATATATATATATATATATATATACACATACACGAGACTGTCTGTACATATATATATTAAATATATTAAATACACTGCAGCTAACTGAATAACCTCCCTGCCTGCTCAATCTAAATGACACTTTCTCCGTCCAAGCCAACAACACACTACACGAGGCCGACCTGCAGGCAGCCTTATATAGTGTGGGGTGTGGACTTAGTTCCCCTGAGCCATGATTGGCCAAAGGCACCCTGCCTTTGGCCAATTATGGATCTCTTAGCTGAGGGCGCTGGGATTGGCCAAACATGCAGGTCATAGTGCATGCTTTGGCCAATCATCATACAGCAATGTACTGCGCTCCCGCAGTGCATTATGGGCCATTATGCGCCGCTCAAATTTGGTGCGAACGGCCCATAATGTTCAGTTTTCGACAAACCGGAGAACAGCCAATGTTCAAGTCGAACTCATGTTAAACCCCAACAGAAAGCTCATCCCTAGTCATCATGCTTCTCACATAAGAATTAGAATTTTCAGTGCCTTCCTGTCTACCATGTTTATGGTTGTTAAGTAAGCAACCCTCCTTGATCTCAGTATAAATTAGCATTTCAAGGACTTATGATCAGGTGGAGACACAATGGGGGTTATTTACGAAAGGCAAATCCAATTTGCACTACAAGTACAAACTACAAGTGAAAAGTGCACTTGAAATTGCACTGAAAGTGCATTTGGAAGCTCTGCTCATTTTATCATCCAATCATGTGCAAGCTAAAATTCTGTTTTTTATTTTCCCTGCATGTCCCCCTCGGATCTACAGTGACTGCACTTCCAAGTGCACTTTCAGTGCAATTTCAAGTGCACTTTGCACTTGTAGTTTGCACTTGTAGTGCAAAGTGTATTTGCCTTTAGTAAATAACCCCCAACGTCTGCCCCTCACTCTAAAGACAATAGTATAACTTAGTCACTATGCAGACAAAAGACGTTGGTCTTTTGAGATACAGAAAACTAACTAGGCCCAACTCTCATGATTAAACCCAAAAATACATTAAGTACACACGTTCCTGCACACACACATACACATATAAAACGGGCATGGTAATTTAATTTTAAAGTCCACACAATGGTTCCCTTGAAGCTCTTTGATACAAATATGAATTTCAATATTTACACATCACTTTCAACAACAGGCTCCGTTGGAGTATACCTGCTCAGCTGGGAATCTATGCTGAGTAGACAGATGGTTGGTCAGTGTCCACTTTGCTTATGCAGAGCAGACACAGACCACTCTCCTCTATGGGTGGTCGGATGTAAAAGGACTGCCTGTCCGTTTACACCCGACTGCCATCCGATCCAATCAGCCAGATGGATGGGGATCCCCATCTGACTGTTTTTACTGGACAGTATTCGATATCAGGGGTGTCAATGGACACATGTCTGTTGACACCCGACGCTCAATAGAGGAGACTGAAGGGTCCGAATGGGTGTGCCTAAAAAAAATTGACAGGTGGACCCGATCGGTTTGCCCCTGTGAAAGGGCCGTTAGTCTTTACATACCACAACTAAACATATAAACTATATATACTACACCATTTCCCTGAGTGCATGAACAAACAGGTGAGTCCCAAATAAAAGCAATCAAGGGAAAGGAATAAAAGTTGCAGTGTACAAAATCCAAAACAATATTACAGGTTCATTTAAAAGAATAAATAATTTTAAACCTAGCAATGTATAAACAGCAACACTACAAAAAAAATCTAGAGCCTATGAAAATCCAATCATTTCCGACCTATACACACTTCAAATATGAGTTATATCCAGTAAATAGTATTGCAGAAGCCAAAACTATAAGTTGTAATGAAAATCAAGTTAAGTTGTCAGAAAGGTATGAGCAAATCATCAGGATGGACTGCGCACTGATATATGTATAACTCCATGATAACTTGAATCATTAGCTCAAAAATAGATCCAAGTCCCTTCCATGGTGAAGACTGGACGGGATTCTAGTGCATAAAGTAAAAATAAACTAAACTTCTTGTTTCAGTAACCTCATGTTACTGTCACCACCCCTAGGGGATTTAAAAACATTTTTGACTGCACAGAATTAGAAGGAATTCATATTGCCAGCATGTTGCACTGTAAAGTGTGACCCATTTGAAATATTCTCAAAACTTTAAAATTTAAGGCATCATTATAATGCTCCCCTATTCTCGTTCTGAGAGGTCTAGTTGTGCACCCCACATATTGTAGGGCACACACACTGCATTCCTCAACACAAGTAATGTAGCTCTGGTAGATTTTTAATCTACCGCTGATAGGTAAATCTTGTGGGTTACTTGTAAGGTGAAGTTAGATTTGCCTCTGTTCCAGCTTGGCTGAGTTGCGTGTAGTTCCACACTGTGCCAGTGGGTGTCGTTGTCACCATGGGCTGGTGTTGTAAAGGCAACGCGTTGAAGCGTATGACTGCTCCTCTGTCCCGGAGACAACTCGGTGGAGGTGGTCCTCCGAGTTGCATTCTGGCAGAGGGTATTTATGAGACAGACGCCATGTTTAGGGGTTCGTTTTCAGCCACCTGCTGGCCCTCCTGGCCGACAGGTATGTGTTAAGAGTACCACCTCGTGGTCCTCCG
Organism: Lithobates clamitans; assembly: GCA_037952925.1. Taxonomy (NCBI): domain Eukaryota; kingdom Metazoa; phylum Chordata; class Amphibia; order Anura; family Ranidae; genus Lithobates; species Lithobates clamitans. Next base: position 1,183,036 of record JBBGZY010000802.1, read on the forward strand.
TTCCGGAGGCCCACGTCGCTGTGGCGTGTGGGTGGGCCCAGAAGCCTGTCTTGGGCCTACCACAGCAGCAGAGGAATTGTCCTGAGCTGTCTATCCTGAGTGAAGAAGCTGGACAATCAAGGAGATCTCAGAGGAGGACCCCTCATGGAAGGATCATGCAGAGTGCTGGTCTGGAGAGGGGCCTGGTGACTCGGTTGGAGGATGTATCCTGAAGTAATCTTACTGCATAGTACTGCCGGGTTGGCTTAAAGGTTCAAGTACTGTGTCTGACATTCATCCCAAACCAATACATCCTGTGGCAGAGGATTGTACGGGTTTTTATTCCAAACAGGTCTGTGGCAGAGACTTTTGTTCATGGCTGCTAGGCAAGTGAGAGAGGCCTATCCAGGCGGGCAAAGATTGAATCCCACAAGAGGAGTGCATTCAACTACAAGTGTCCAATTCCAAAGAATGTTCTAAAGAATACTAAGGAAAGGTATTTGAGCTTCCCTGCAACTTTCCTTCTGCCTCTTTCCTGCTACTTCCTTTATTACTTGTTCATTAAAGCATTGGAAAATATATTCAAGTGTTTGATGCCTACATCGTCCAGAGGTAAACTCAACGGGACCCTAGACCCGGTGCCGGTGAAACAGAGGTATCGAGAGTGAAGGTAACAAGCCCGCTTAAACCAGCAGCTCCACCGAGAGTTACATAATAAACTACATAATGTATTGCTTAATGGGATATATCACACCTGTAGAGCAAGATCAAATGTTTTTGCTAGTATGTTTATCACAATACCGGCATGCATTTAAAACACATTGGTAGGAACCTACAGTGGTGAGCCAGGTGTTCCTAATAGGGCTAAATCTAAACATACTAGGAGACAACAAACTGCCCAGTGTGCAGGCTTGAAAACCTACACCCATTTTTTAAAATGGAAAAAAATCCTTATCAGCATATAACACAGATAAGTTTTTTTTCCCCCAAAATATTCACCTGACAATACTCAATGGAAAACAAAGTAAAGAAAGTGACATGATTACCCTGTCTCCTGATGTCTCAGTATCTGGGCTTGGACTTCTTACCTTCCATGTCATGTCTATTTTTAGCTGATGCAATCTGTTTACCTCTCCTGATACACCAATGTTTGTAACTCTGCTCTTTTAATCTTTCAGAAATTAGATCACACTCACAAATATAGCTGTCATCTGAACGGTTCCATTTTGCTCACATATTGGCACCGATCTGAATCTATGTGTAGGGTGGCATTTCATTGCTAGCAGAAAGGAATTGCCTGCACATTGTTCCTGAGATTTGTGTGAATTAACTAGCCCAGTGATATTGTTGTAACCAAATTGATATCCAGAAAATCAATGGTATCAATACTGCTGACAAATATAACTTCTCCCACCATCCCATGTATAAGTTGGCCAATGATGGGGATACTTTTGCTCCCATAGGCGTTCTACAGGAATATAACAAGTGTTTGGCGCAAAAGTTAAAAGCAATAATCCACATAAATGACAAAATAAAGGAAACAATGATGAACTGGAACAAGGGATAAGAAAAGATAATAGTAGACCATGATGGTGTGCATAAATTCGATGATGAGGTATAAAGCCCACATCCACGGCAGCCTTCCAATGGGGATGGAAACCATATTCCCAAAAAGCACTGTAAGAAACAAAGAAAGGAGGCGCCTCTGGGTGCAGACTTAAAAACAATTTTAATAAAAAGAGCAGCAACAGAGATTGCACTCACATTTGTGTGGCCGTGAGGTCAATCATCCCCACCATGGATGTGTAATCAGACTGGTCTTTCAGATGCACTGTGTCCACAGGCCAGCAATGACGGAGGAATACCAGAATGAGGCTTGGAAGGCAAACAGCAATCCAGTCGAGGGGCGATGACATCACACATATGCGACGCGTTTCCTGAGTCAGCAAGCTGTGAATGGCATGACGGCTGCACTCCTTTGTCAAGCTAGTTACTATGGGACTAGTGAAGAGAATATATGGGAGGAAATGAGGGAAGTGGTCATGAGAAGAAGCTGTATGGAGTAGGGGGGGAGTGGTCATGAGAGTAAGCTGTATGGAGTAGTGTCAGCAATGAAGGACGTGTGAGAAAAAAAAAATGTAGAATGTAAATTAAAACAAACCCGATCTGTTTCATGGTATGTAGTGTATAATATATGGTATAGTCCAGAAAGAGACTATAGTGACGATAGTGATTATCCCTCTAAAATGATGTAATATATGGGATATGAGGGAACAGTCATTTGAAAAGGGGGGGAAGGGGGGAGGAAAGAAAGAAAGGGGAGGGGGGGAAACAAAAACCAAAAATTGGGGGGGGGGGTTATGGAAATAGGAAAAAAGGGGGGGGGGGTGAGAAGAAATGAGGAGGGGAAGGGAAAGAAAAAAGAAAGGACATGTGTACACACTCCATGTGCAAACTGATATAACGTGATAAACTGGTGATATGATCATGAAAAATACACACACATAAGCAAATATATGCGCGCAGGCATCACAGAATGGCAGATGTTTCAATGCACTCATTGATGCCTCCAGGTGAGAGGACATCCAGACGATAGATCCAAAAGGTCTTCCTTGTGCACAATTTCTTGAACCTTTCGGCGGGCGAGAGAGACCTAGGGATCTGTTCTATAAGCCAAACAGATAACCCCAGAGTGGAACTCTTGTGAACTGTGGCAAAATGTCTGGGCACACTGTGGGGGTATTTACCACCCTCAATGTACCGCCTATGCTCCCGAAAACGCTGTCTGAGGGGCCGAATGGTGCGGCCAACGTATATGAGGCCACAGGGGCAGGTCAGACCATATACCACATGATCCGATGAACAATTGAAAAAATCTTTCAGAAAATAAGTGTGGCCTTCTGTAAAGAAAGATTTGTGACCGTGCTGAACAAAATGTCACGTTTTGCAAAGTTTCTTGCAGCATTGGTACATCCCTACCAGAGGAATGAGAGGAGTGATGGGCGGGAAGGTAGGGGTGGTTTTCAATTTGCTAGAAGCAATTTTATTTTTAAGGTTTGGGGCCCTGCGGTAAGTGACACATGGTTGTGTGGGGAGGATAGATTTGAGCTGAGTGTCCCGCTGAAGAATATCCCAATGTTTCAGCAGGATCCTCTCTATCTTTTTATGTTGAGAATGAAAAGTCGTGATGAATCGAATGGGACAGTCTGTAGAAGGAGGATTAGGGCGTGAGGGTTTCCCATGGAGATATAGTTCATAAGCTTTTCTACTATATATGCAGAGTATTCCTTCTCAGAAAATGTGTTTTTGAGGTGTACACTGGATTCGATATAGTCAACATCCCTAGTGCAATTCTGTCTGAGTCTACAAAATTGGCCTTTGGGATGTTTTTGATTCATGGTGGGTAATGACAGCTTTTGTAATGAAGATATGAGTTGCCACTGGTGGGCTTAGCGTAAATTCTGGCATATATGACATGGTCGTCATGTTGAAGTTCCAAATCCAGAAAGGCTAAGGAGATCTGATCACTTTCGTGTGTAAAAGAAAGACAAAAACAGAACATTCCATAGCTCAACTTACCAACCAGTCTGCCAACCAACCAAATTAACCTGTCCAACAGTCTGCGTTAAAAACAGGGGTTTAGTTAGCAAGCATTTGCAAACGCATGCATAAGCTGCAAGGTGCCTCTTCACGGCACCCTGTGTATGCTTGCAGTCCAACACTACTGAATGTATAAGTGTCTCCACAATGGAAGCACATGCATTAAATGGATAGATGAGAGCAGGTGGGCCTGGAGGCAGCCCAATCCCCCTTAAAGAAAGCCTTGTTTGTTTTCGTGTGTAAAAGACAATCCATAGGTGTTATCATTACAATGTGCAATGAACGGATGGATGAGATCTAAAGGACCATCCCAAATGATGATAATGTCATCAATATAACGGCCAAAAAAAATGATGTTGGCGGAAAAAGGATTATTTTGGTCAATGTACTGATTTTCCCAGAACCCCATGGCTAGGTTCGCGTACGAGGGGGCAAAGTTGTCCCCCATCGCCATGCCTTGTAGCTGTAAATAGAAGTCTCCATTGAATGTGAAATAGTTATGCATTAAGCAGAACTTGGTGGCTTCAATTATGAAGGTGGCCTGGCGGGGGGTTAATGAGTGGATCTGTGGAAAGGAAATGTTCGAGAGCCATAATGCCAAAATTGTGGGGAATAGAGGTGTACAGTGAACTGACGTCTAGCAATAACCAGGCATAAGAGGGTTCCCAAGTGTAGGGTGAGAGGAGTTCCAGAAGATGTGTCCCATCCCGGATATAGGACTGGAGTTGAAGGACAATCAGTTGTAGATAACGACCTACATATTGGCTGAAACCTGAGGTGATACTGTCCATAGAGGCCACAATTGGCCTAATGGGTTTTAATTTTTTTATTTTTATGTATTTTGGGTAAAGGATAAAAGTACGGAATGGAATAAAAGGGTGATGTCATCGCCCCTCGCTTGGATTGCTGTTTGTCTTCCAAGCCTCACTCTGGTATTCCTCCATCATTGCTGGCCGGTGGACACAGTGCATCTGAAAGACCAGTCTGATTACACATCCATGGCAGGAATGATCGACCTCACGGACCCCTCCAGTTACATCTGGGACTCTCAAATGCCTTTTTAACTCAACACAAATATGAGTGCAGGCTCCGTTGCTGCTCTTTTTACTAAAAATTGTTTTTAAGTCTGCACCCAGAGGAGCCTCCTTTCTTTGTTTCCTACTGTTCTACAGGAGTGCAAGTAAAACATGTTATCAAACATTAAAAAAATCTACTGATAGTAGTATAAACTCTTGAAGCTTAATTCTATAGAAGCTATAATGATGTAAATGATGTTTTAGAGCATTTCAAGCCAATACGTGGGGGGGGTGCAAGAATATAGGGACTTACCATCCAAGGTGGCACATGAATAATTCTGTTGCCAACAGATATCCTGTATTTGGGTTAAGACAGTTGAGGAAGCCTAGTAATCAGAGGTTGCAGATATTGATCTACCCATTCTCCCAGTCTTTCAAACAGGGAACCTATGTCTGCCACTATAGGGTGACCAACAGGTACACCTTGTTTGTGGATCTTTGTGGTAGATGGTGGAACACAGGGATGATCGGGTGTTCCACCATCAAAAAGTCTTCCGTTTTGGAACTGAGTACCCCCATATTTTTCCTCAAATTCAATTGTGGTGTCAGATCAGACTTCAGTAAGCAATATATATCTGAGTCCTGTAGTTAACTAAGAGCCTCAGATCTGTAATCATTGAGCTTAAGACTACCACTGTTGGCTTCCTGGATAACAATATAATTTTTTCTCTTTAACTGTTCCTGCTATTCTTGTTTACTTAAGAAAGATTTAAAGGGTCTAGGCACAGCAGCAGTCTCATCCCCACGACTGATGAACTCTCTATAATCCTTTGAAAGGTGTTGGTTAAAAGAGGAGCCATGAATTCTGCAAATTTCTTGTGGTAGGAGGCCATCTGGACCCATATGTTTATGGGGTTTCAGGGACTTAATTGTCTGAAGAACATCCTCAGTGGTATTGAGACACTGTAGGGGTTCACAATGAGTAGCCGCGTGGGCCACATATATAAGGCCTTCAAACACAGCGTCTGCCTGGGAGGAGTAAAAATCTCCCTTGGCAGCATATAATTGTGAGAGATGCGTATGGACCTTGACTAGGTCACTTGTGTGTACATCTCTAGATATCTTGAGTCAGATAGGCTTGTGGTCATGGTCTAACTGACATAGTTGAAGTATTATTAATATATACAGCTTGTTGGCCTTAGTATAGTGGGTGTGATGGGACCTTTTCAGCCAATTCTGCTAGCAATAGGTCTAATTTTAGTATTTTTTTTAGTTTGTTAGCTGGGATAGAGTTTTCTTGAAAGTTCATATGATGTAGATCTACAGGAGGAGGTTTCCACCACCCTATTACACTATTGGTCACTGAATGAGAGTTGGTTAACACCAGCAGTAGCCACAATAATGCCCTGTACACACGGTCGGAGTTTCCGAAGGAGAATGTGCGATCAAAGCTTGTTGTCGGAAATTCGGACCGTGTGTGGGCTTCATCTGACTTTTTCCGTCCACAAAGTTTGAGAGCTGGCTATAAAATTTTCCGACAACAAAATCCATTAGCATAAATTCCGATCGTGTGTAGACAATTCCGATGCACAAAGTGCTACGCATACTCAGAATCAAGCAGAAGAGCTGCACTGGCTATAGAACTTCATTTTTCTCGGCTCGTCGTACGCGTTGTACGTCACCGCATTCTTGACGTTCGGAATTTCCGACCAACTTTGTGTGACCGTGTGTATGCAAGTTTGAGCCAACATCTGTCGGAAAAAATACGATGGATTTTGTTGTCGGAATGTGCGATCGTGTGTACAGGGCATTACACTTGTGGTGGGCTGAGCACTTTTTGATACATATTAAATTTTTTATTATTTAGATCACTTTAAGAGGATACGGGGCAGTACCCAGTCTGATATTTAACTGAGTGACAGTCGATGGTCTCACGTGTCCTGACAAAGTTCTGGTGGGCAGAACGAAACATGTAGACATAGATGCAGAGACGATACCCCTGCAGGTGGTCCAACCACCATTTACCCCAGGAGAATCGGACTAACAGTATACCGGACTGTCCATGTGATTGGAGATTAGAGCCGCTGTCACCCAAACCAGCCCACTCAACAAGGCATGGAGATCTAAGTTGCCATGAGTGAACTGCGATGATTTGCATGAGACGGGAGGTGTCCAGTGAGATCCAGACCAGCATACGTGCTGTGAGTACTTTTGACACCACTATATGAGTTTGCACATTTGGCTGCATAACATACAGGTGGAGAGGTACCTACTTGATTTGTGACCATCCCTGGGCATGCAAGCCGAGCTATACATCATGTGGTAGTCTTTCCTAGTACACCAATCAGCCTATACATCAGGATCTACGTAATGCCATCCCCTATAGTACTGCCTATTATCGCTTGTTGCTGGCTACACTATTACATGTATGGACACTCCAGCTCCTAACATCTGCCTGTTAGCTTTTTTATCTCATGCTCCAGGATAGACTAGTAGCGTTTGCTACACCCATTTGCAGCCTTATTCATCATTACGTTGGGCAATGTCTTCAGGGATATATGATATGTATGCACCTTTGCACCTATCCTTTGGCTGACTTTTTGCCCTATGACTTTTAGGGTGGGCTCCTTAGGGTGGGGGGTTCTGCCTTACTGTGGTGAGGTGCCCCATTCGTCCAGTGTGGCCTTAAGGTGTGGAACCCCCCACAGTGGGGCTAGATCCTTTTCCGCTGAGGTGGTCGATAGGGCCTTTCTTTGTAGGGGGTTTGATTGGGGAGGGTAGGCCCAGCTCCCTTGTGGGGTTGCATCCTCCACCCCATTCCTTTGCGTTCGGTGTGGGTGGTTTAATTTGGGTTTGGTTTTGGGAGGGTAGTTTAGGGGAGACTTTATGGAAGTTGGGGAGATGGAGTATGTGCTTTTTTTAGGGGGGCTAGCCTGGTGCTTTCACGTTGATTATAATTTTTTGTGATTTATTTCATAAATCTTGTGTAGGTTACTCTGATTGGGAGTGTTCAGTCTTCCTTGTTTTTTGTTTTTGTGGCTTTTAAATTCATATAATCTGACTAAAATTCTCATTCTAAAAAAAACTACTGCAAATCCTTCCCCTTTGCTTTCTCACAAACTTGGGAGATCAGAACTGGAAGTATCATTTTCCAACAGTGTATCTTCTCTGATTCTTACAAACAATTACAAACGGTGTAATTAGTAAGTTTTTGTCTTTATTGATGTATTATTATTATCAGTTTTTTTTCGTTCTCCAACTTTTCCCAAGCCCCCTAACCAACCTATGTATGCCTACTAGATTGCATATGCCTAGTACCTATATACCCCGTTCTTAGTATGTTTCTATTTTTCATACACTTTGCAGACTACATATTATAACTGCACAGGAAATCCCCTGAAGAAGGAATTTACATCTCAAATATTCCGAAACATGTTGGATTCTTCCATATGTATCACTCACGTATGAGTTCTTCACCAATAGAACCTGTATGTCTAGGATCAATTGCAGTTATTGTATACCTGATTGCTTTTAAATTCTTTATATTTATGTGTAATTTTGAATAAAGTATTATTATGTTTTATATACTCTGTTATACTCTGTTATCTTTCACCTTTATATATACTCATACTCTCCATCTCCCTCCCACCCACAAAATCCCTGGGGTCCCCCACTTTGTTGGTTATATACTTTTGCTGATTTTTTGGGATGTGGTGAGAGGTGAGCTCCACCTTTGCGTTTACCTGATTGTCTACTTAGACCGATTTGGTGGTTCAACCACATTTATGAAATTCTCATTCTAGTTACTGTTGAAGCATTCATAACGCTTGAGTTGTGTGGCAATCTGAATGTGTGTACTCATAATAACCAGCTTGTGAGCCTCCCAGAGTGTAAGCGAAGGTATACCTGAGGTAAAGTTATGCAGAAGAACTTGTAATGAGTGGGTAAAAATGGGGTTTGGGTTATGATTGAGAGCACAGTAATAAACAATAGTGATCTCAACATCCTGGAGAAGACTACCTAAAAGTAGGTTGCATATCCACATAGCTACTCTGTGGACACCATCATTTTCAGTAACAGCCACCATGCATCTAGCACTTTTAGCCCCATCCCTCCTATACCATCATTGATCCACCTCAGTAGCTCGAGCCCCCAGGGACCTCTGCACAGGCAATCAAGCCGTAAACACTTATTTTTATTGCCACAAACGGCGGCATGCCGTGGCATGACCACCTGTGCATAGATTATCTGGCATCCGGATGATTGTATACATGTTTTATGTGTAAGTTTTGTTTTTTGTTTATGTTTATTGTGGTTTCTGTTGCCCTATCCGCTCACTATTTAGCACAGTAGCCACTGGATTTACATCTTGTTTTGCTAACCAATTTACCTCCAATGGAGGATGACATATGAATTTTATCATTCAATAAATAATTTTCTCCCTAAATCCCTACACTGCATGCCGTGTTGCTCATTTGGTCATTCAGTTTTCCACTACTATAGTGGGAATAATATTTTGGTTTATATACCTAAAATTATGAAGTGTTCTTCAGGGTCCTTGATCTCAGCAAGTGGGGTAAAAGGTGTCAAACAGTGGAAAACAATGAGGACACCTCAATGTTTGGTTTGGGCACAGTATAAGAACACCTGGAGGTAACAGGAACTGAAAAATTTTGGGGCTGAATGAGCAGCATAATAGGTTTCCTTTAGGGAAACAACATCAGCCTCAACAGCTGCAAATTATTGAAAAGCCTTCACCCTCTTGTTAGGGGAGTTGAGTCTCTTGACATTAAAAACTGCATGTTTAGGGGAGCCATATGTGGACCAATACATATGTAGGAATGTGTGCCGGTTTTGCTGCGGGGGCTTCGATCTAAGGTAAGTATTTCATAATGAGCTAGTATGCAATGCATACTAGCTCATTATGCCTTTGTCTTGCAGGTTTACAACCACTTTAAGCACTTCAGCCCTGGAAAGATTTGCCCCCTTAATGACCAGGCCATTTTTTCTGATACAGCACTGCGTCGCTTTAACTGACAATTGCGTGGACGTGCGACGTTGTACCCAAACAAAATTGACGTCCTTTTTAACCCACAAATAGAGCTTTCTTTTGGTGGTATTTGATCACCTCTGCGGGTTTTTATTTTTTGCACTATAAATAAAAAATGACCAACAATTTAAGAAAAAATAAATACATTTTTTTTCTGCTATAATACATATCCAAAAAAAAAATATATATAAAAAAAATAAATGTATTCATTAGTTTAGGCTGATATATTTTCTTCTACATTTTATTGGAAAAAAAAAGTACTAGGCATATATTGATTGGTTTGCGCAAAAGTTATCGTGTCTTTAAACTACGGGATAGATTTAGGAACTTTTATTTATTTTTTTATTTTTTTTACTTGTAATATCGGCGATCTGCGGTTTTTAGTGGGACTGCGACATTGGGGCGAACAAATCTGACCCCAAATGACACTTTTTGGGGACCTTATTACATTGATCAGTGCTTTAAAAATGTACTGATCAATGTAAAAATGACACTGTCGAGGAAAGGGTTAACACTAGGGGGTGATCAAGGGGTTAAGTGTGTTCCCTAGGTGTGTTCTAACTGTAGGGGGGATAGGCTTACTGGAACATGACAGGGATCACTGTTCCTGATCACTGGGAACAGTAGATGTCTGTCACGTGACCTGGCAGAACGGGGAATCACCTTGCTGACATAGGCAGATCCCCATTCTGCCTATCCTCACCGCGATCGTGGGTGATCATCGAGTCCGCGCGCACGCTCCCGTGGCGTGCCCACTATCCTTCCTGCATGGACCGATGTACAGGTACGTCAATTCGCGCAGGAGAGCCGACCTGCCACAGTATATCTGCGTGAGCTGGTCAGCTAGTGGTTAAAGGCAGTTTTTTGATTAAAAGAATAGCATGAATATGCCATGGTCAAGTTCAGTAGGAGTGACCGCCTAAAAGCAATATCAAGAGATATATGGCATGGGCCATATGGTCCCAATCACAAAGAGAAGAAGTACAATGGGATCTGGAGGATATAGGACGTGGGAGGCTGACAATGGAGTCCTTCCCAGTGAAATCATTTCTATGATTCAGTAAACTATAAACCCAGACCACAAAGTCTTCAAATTATTGCAGACTAGACTAAAGGCTAGAAAATGGAGGTAGGCTGTGTCCCACAATAGACTATAACCTGGTACCACATACAACAGGATATACCGGAGGCTTGGGTCCAGTGCTTCCAAGAAACAATGAGCAAAACCTCTCCATTGTAACTGTATTGCCCCGTACACACGATCGGATTTTCCGATGGAAAATGTCCGATCGGAGCGTGTTGTCGGAAATTCCGACCGTGTGTGGGCTCCATCGGACATTTTCCCTCGGATTTTCCGACACACAAAGTTGGAGAGCAGGAGATAAAATTTTCCGACAACAAAATCCGATCGCGTCAATTCCGACCGTGTGTGGCCTGTTCCACGCATGCTCAGAAGAAATTCCGACACGGAACAGCTCGTTCTGGTAAACTTAGCGTTCGCAATGGATACAGCACTTTCGTCACGCTGCAATGTTAAAAATGGTTTAATACAATCTCTTCTTCTTTATAATGTGACAAGAATATAGTAGTTTTGCTGCTCATATTCACACAAACTTCTCACAAACTTATTTCGTTACTATTTATCGGGATTCCCTCAATATATTTTGATTTCTCACATCTGACAACATATTTTTGTTGTTTTTTTTTTTTTTTGGCTTTAATGTAGATTCTTTTTTTGTGTTTGTATTTTTTTGAAGGGTGTTATTTTTTTGGGGGGATTTTTATTTGTACTCCCGAAAAATGTTTGCGTGTGTTTTTTGTGACAAGTTCCCACAACACCATTGATATGTTGTTCTATTTAATCTGTAGGAGATTGTTTGGTGTTGTTGTCCCTTGTTAATTTCACATTTTATGTTAGAAATGTACCTGAATCGTCACCAACAAACTGTCCTTTTTGGATGAAAACACACACAGGAGAGTATAATTTCCCCCAAAAAATTTTATTAAGGGCTCACAACTAAACAAAGAGGGAGGCAACGCTGGAGAAACTGCAGAAGTGGGTGAAGCCTTGGACCCCCAGGGCAGACATCAATTATTTCAAAGCAAAATTGGTGGCCTGAGGAGTCCTTATCTAAGGGAGGGCAGTCTGGTCCAGAAGTCCCAGAGATCCGGAAAGCAGCAGATGACATCTGTGTCCCCAGGCTGTGGTCATACGAGAGGCTGCAGCTTCTGTCAGACCAGACTGAACCCAGGGTCATCACTCTCAGGTCTTCTTTCCACGCTTCCTTCCACGCGGTGGCTGTGGTGGTGGAGTTGTGGCAGCAGGAGGAGGAGGAGGATGGTCCAACTCAATGACGTCGGTCTTGGGTGTTAGTTCCCCACTCACCCCCTTACGTAGGACTTTATACAGAAGGTCCTCACAGAGCCTGCGTTGACCCTCCTACATGCCCTGCAGTTTGGTGGCAGCCATGCAGGCAAAGGCCTCTTCAGGAGTGGGTAAGGCTCGTAGGGCCTCCTGAATGAGCCTGAACGCAGAATCCTGCACAGGACTCGGAGTCGTCTTCCTGGCTCTTTTGTATCTAAGGCTGCGACTGGTCCCAGGCTTCTCTTGGCTGACACTTAGCCCCGCCTCCTCCTGGCTGCCACTAATTCCCGCCTCCTCCTGACTGCCACATTCCACAACCTCCTCCTGGCTGAGGTCTTCCTGTTTATGAAAAAGGGACATAGTTTTAGTATTTTATTCATCAATCACATACAATTTTCACCTCCTGACTGTTGCAAATTGAATGCTCACAAATATAACAGACTATCCTTCTGAGCCCAGCAGTTTTCATTCTTGTCCCAAATTTGGGTGCCCACTACTGTCTATTGATATGTAAAACACTTTTTTCAATCAGCAATTAGTGATCAATAATAACATCTAGTAAACATCATTTATTTATTGCCCAGAAATCTGTAGAACAATGCTATACCTGACTCCAGCTGGGCTCCTCCACTTCTTCCTGGCTGGAAGGCCCAGGTTGGACATCGGAAGCCTCAGCTGGGGTGGAAGGAAGAGTGGAAGGAAGGGTTGAGAGGGATTCCCTGACTTCAGTGTGGTCTGACAGAAATCGCAGTCTCTCATAGTACCAGAGCCTGGGGACATAAACGTCATCTGCTGCAGCTCCGGACCTCTGGGAATCTGTGACCTTCTTGCGCTCCCTAAGATAAGTGCTCCTCAGGCCACCAATTTTGGCTTTTAAATAGGGGATGGTTGCTGTGGGGACCACCGGCTTCACCAACTCCAGCAGTTTCTCCAGCGCTGCCTGCCTCTTTTGTTTATGGTTATAATGAGGATGTCTCACTTGCCACAGACAGGGCAGCTCCCTGTATTTGTCAATGAACAGGGGGAGGAAATTGTGGTCGTTGAACCCATCCATCTTCTCTGCAAGACACAACACAAGACAAACCCTAATGTCAGGCCAAACTCCCCTAATCTTGTTACAATATAGGCTTCCATTTCGAAGCAGTATAGGCCCAAGTTTAGATCCTACCTTCGTTATCACGATCGGCGCCTCCGATGCTCCTTCCTCCGCTCACAGATCGTATGTAAGACGCACGTGTTTTACGCTTTATACACACTGCACATGCGTGTAACTCCGCCCGCCCCTGACGTTCTTTCTAGTCTATGCCCCGCCCCTTTTCGTTCGGCGCAGTGGGGAAAGAGCACATGGCGGAGACACAGCAGGATCGTGCTAATTGTAGCAACGACGAGGAGGAGGAGGAAAGGCCGGATCCAGACACGTCCCGATCCAGAAGGAGGTTTAAGGACTCAAATATGTCCTTTGGGGAGATGTTGGAGATGGTGGAATCCTGAAGAAGGATGACTATGACGGGAAGTATGGACCTTACCCCAACCCCAATTTCAGAAAGGCCAAGATCATGGCGAAAGTGGTCAGGAGTCTGCACCGGAATTTCGGGGTACGACGATCGAAAGATCAGCTCAGGAAGCGGTGGTCGGACCTCAAATTACGAGAACATGAGCAGTACAGAAAGATCCGGAGAGTGCTGCAAAAAAGTAAGTAGTTGTGCTGTGTTCCTATTCTTTATGTTTATTACGTTCGTGCTGCTCCATGTGCTTTTAGGAACTGTTGTACAGTTTAAAATGGCAACTTTCATGTTCATGGGCACATTATTCGTCCATATCAAACATTTTTCTTTCGGACTCTAAAATACCATTGTTTAGGCCATATGCATTTGGCCACCATTTTTAGGCCCTATACTTGTCTTAAAAGAATTGGGTTGTGTAGATGGCTTTGTTACTAGAATGAAATGCAAACTAGATTCTGTGTAAGGAGAGGACACTGAGCAGCTGTTTTCACATCTGGACACTGGAGCACTAGTGTGGGACACAAGAACACCATTTTTATTAGGGGACCCACACAGGTGCTCCAGTGTATACTATAGGGGGGGGGGGCTACATCTGTGAAGCTTGTACCAAACAGGTAAAGTATTGAAGCTTGACAAAGGACACTGAAAATGCTACATTTTTGAACTCTGCTAAAATTGACAATTGTACCCCACTTCCAAGCAATGTTTCCTATTTATAGTTCTGCCATCAAATATCTGTGTGCTAATTATACCATTTTGTTTTACATAGGGGAGAAAAGACTCGGAGGACACCCCTCATCTGAGGAGACCAGAGCCCCCCCCCCTCCGGAAGAAGGGGAAATCCTCCCAACACAATCTGAGCAGGAGGAAGAAGACGTGGTGGAACTAGTCACCACAACAGGTGAGTGTCTGCAACCACAGGCTCAGGTAAGAGATGGATGGCGGCATATTTTTGACACCTAATTTTTTGGGGGGTTTCTCTCTTTTTAGGTGATCGTGATATTGTGGATCCAGATCCTTTCACATCCGAAAGTGCCCAGATCCTGATTGGGGAGATCATGGGGTGTCATTTACAATTGGAAAACATCAAGAAAAACATCAATGATGTTATTCCAAAAAATAAAAACATCATTGATGTTTTGGGGCGAGTTTAAAACCCCTCCAAATCACTTTCTTCTTTTGTGTGTACAATGTGCAAAATGTTTTTGTGATTTTTCACAAAGCCAAATTTGGAGGATGCACACAGTGTGCCAACATGTGCTATCTGCCATCACGGGAGATCAATGGACGCGTTTTGGGGATGCAACCCCTTCCTCAATAATAAAGTAGCGGTGAGGAAGGGCTTGCTCCCCCAAAACACATCCCTTCATCCCCCGTGATGGCAGGACGCACATTGGTAAATTGGTGTGCATCTTCCAAATTTGGCTTTTCCTGGGGTGACTTCACCCCATCTGAACGCAATATCAAACACAGTTCCTATATACTCATGTCTGATATTGCCTTCAAGTTCTACAAAATGTGACGTTTGTAAGTTCAAGATTTGTGTCTTTCTTGTTGGTTTTACACATGCCTGTTTTCTATCTAAAATGGACATTTCTATTTTTGATAATGCTACCCCAAAAATTGTTATACAACAAACATGTTGGTTTGTTTGAAAAACCTTTGGTAAATGCACATGTGATTGTGCAGGTATAAAAGAGTTTGTTAAGCAAGAATGTGTGGATTATTGTCTCAACGCTACAACACTTTTGGGGTGATGTCATTGGTGTTTTCTGAGAAAATGGGGGTTATTTACTAAGGGCAAATCCTCTTGGCACTACAAGTGCAGTTTCAGTGAGGTTGCAATTGCACTTGTAGTGAAATGTGTTTTTGCACTTAGTAAATAACAGCCAACAGTGCTTTGTATAAGGTTACACAATCACAACATTTTCTGGACTCAACACATTTCTGTCAGGGTCAGCTAAAACAAACACAAGCAGTAAATGTCCACAAAGAATTTTTTATTTTTTTTTTTAATAGAAAAAGGCTTCACATATTTGCTGGCATATTGATGGCCCCCCTACCCGCAAAGAACTCCAGGTAGCGTAACCGGACATCACGGGCACTCAGGGAGGGCAAGCCAGGACGGTCGCTTTCAAGCGCCGTCAGTGTTTCAGGTATCACTCCGGCCTCAGGCCCAACTGAGCCAGCATAGTTGGCCGAATGTTTCCTTAAAAAGTTATGGAGAATACAGCACGCCAGTATAATATGGTTCAGTTTATACTCCGCCATATGGATGGGTATCATAAATAGGCAGAACCGGCTGGCCAGGATTCCAAATGTGTTCTCCACCACTCTTCGGGCTCTGGCCAGCCGGTTATTAAAAACCCTCTGTTCCAGGGTGAGGGTCCTCATCGGGAATGGCTGCATCAGGTGGTCCCCCAGTGCAAACGCTTCATCAGCAACGAACACGAATGGGAGTCCTTCCACATTGTCCTCTGGAGCTGCCAAGTCCAAGCTGCCATTCTGGAGACACCTGTAGAACTCCGACTGGGCGATGACTCCACCATCGGACATCCGGCCATTCTTCCCCACGTCCACATACAGGAAGTCGCCAACACCACCGCCAACATCACTATACTATTGAACCCCTTACAGTTGAAATAGTACGACCCCGAGTTGGGTGGTGGGACGATGTGGACATGTTTCCCATCAATTTCCCCTCCACAGTTAGGAAAGTCCCACCGCTGGGCAAAGTGGGAGGCCACAGTCTGCCATTCCTGTGGCTTGGAAGGAAACTTTTGAGGGAAAAAATAAAACATTACTATTTTTGCTCAGAAACATGGCAAGCAGATTAGGCACAAACATTATGGGGCATCCTCCAGATAGCATTTATTAAGGGGAATTTAACAACGCCAAAGTATAAGGTACACCTATCATATTCACCCTCCCCCCCTCTCATGGGCCATTTCTAACATTATAGGGAGTATGTGGAAATCTTGGACAGGTAACCCTCTTCACTTCATTGAGAGATGAATGCCTAAATAATGGGTATTACTTGGAACAGCCCCTCCTTAGTTACACTATTGGCAGCCCACTGGACAGTTAAGAAGTGTCATAATACAAAGATATAAATACACATTGTACACATTTGAGGACATTTGGACATTCTGCTATTACCTATCAAGATAATAATAGGATACAAAAACTTTAAACAGTACCATTTGAAAGTATACAGGCAGGCCCTTGCACTACATGCTTTGGGGAATTCATCCATAAATCTGAGCACTAAAGAGATGAGTATAGTGTGTATGGGTTTGGCAAAGTCAGCAGATAGAGGATTGAGGATAGAGAATTGGGATCAGCTGACTTAGCAGTTGGGGGAGGGAGGGTTACTAAAAATTATTTGGGGACACCACCAAAAAAAAGCCTCTGGCATTCTGCCAGAATTTAAAGCAAAAATAACATTTTAAAACATTTTAGGGGGTGTTTGGGGTAAAGCACTACTATGGAGCAGATAAAATACATTGTTAAGTGACTACATGAGGTGAATATAGGGCCTGGAGACACCATGCTGGGGAGGTTATTGAAGGGCAAATATGTATGAAGGACCTAAAATAATAATTACATAAAAATCCAGCATGCATGAGGACAAAGGGGACATTCACAGCATATTACAATCATGGTAATTAGGGAATGAGGAAAGAAATACAATATATTATCAAATATTCAATACAATAAAATGTGATATTAAAAGATAAAAATCTTACCTTCATATACTCCTTCTGCAGGACCTGTATGATGGCAGAACAGGTCTCTGGGATGATGATACCCAGAGCCTGGGGGGAGATGCCTGTCGAGAACTTCAAGTCCTGCAGGCTTCTCCCTGTCGCCAAATACCCCAGGGTAGCGACCAACCTCTGCTCCGGAGTGATGGCTTGCCTCATGCAGGTATCCTGTCTGCTAATATAAGGGGTCAGCGAAGCCAGCAGATGGTGAAACACGGGGTCTGTCATCCTGAGAAAGTTCCTGAAATCATCAGGATTATTCTCACGGATCTCACGGAGCAAAGGCATATGAGAGAACTGGTCACGCTGAAGCAACCAATTCTTGGTCCATGAACTCCTCCCCACCCTGTTCATGGACTGGACTTGTGTCAAGGTCAGGACCCCAAAACCAAGCCCCCGCACAGCATGAACTCTACGAGGAGTACGCATACGTAACATGGCTAGAAAACGGTCGGCTGCTCAGAACGAAGTAACAGAACGCACTGAAGAACAGCAAGGCCTGTGAAGAGTGACCTGAAAAACAGTAACGAACGAACAAGAATACAATGACTAATTAAAGTCACGTGGAACTTGCTGCACGCACTGAAGAACAGATACAAACCCACAAGCACAAACTGAACGGCAGAAAACGATCTGAAAGCCACGAGTCTAAAAAAGCACGAATCGTCTCTCACCAAACTTTTACTAACACGAGATTAGCAAAAGGAGCCCAAAGGGTGCCGCACTTGGTTCTGAACTGGCCTTTTCTAGTCTCGTCGTACGTGGTGTACGTGACCGCGTGGCTGGCGATCGGAAATTCCGACAACTTTGTGCGACCATGTGTAGACAAAACAAGTTTGAGCCAACATCCGTCGGAAAAAATCCTAGGATTTTGTTGTCGGAATGTCCGAACAAAGTCCGACCGTGTGTACGGGGCATAGAGGTAATTTAAGGTGGTTGTAAACCTTCACATATACCAAGTGAAGTGAACAGACTCTGATGATACACAGATGAAACTAATACTACTACATAGGTTTTATTTGTTTATAAGGAACATGGGGAGGGGGGCTGCGTTTACAGTGTGTGAGAGCCGACTGGAGGAAAGGAACACACCCTCTTCACACACAGCAGAACTGTGTTCTCAATAGACAAACTCCATTCTGAGCTCTCTCCTCGACACAAATTTATGTCATGTGTCGGAAAAAATTCTCAGAAGAGACTCATGCTGATAACAGAGGAACAAAGCACCTGAGAGAAACGACACTTAGAGCTTTAAACACTGTAGCACTTAGAGCTTTAAACACTGCAGATATATGTGCTTTTCTCAGATTCCATGACTGAGGTTTACAACCATTTTAACCTGTTCATGTCCGCGCTATAGCCAAACGACAGCTACAGCGCGGACCTACATTGCCGGGAGGCCATCAATAGATGTCATGCCCTTTGTACGCTCCCCGAGCGCCACCTGAAGGGCGCGCGGCGCACGCTGTAATCACCAAGTCAATGAGACTCGGGTGAACACAGACCGGAATAAGGGGCCGATCCCAGCCCCTTACCACGTGATCAGCTGTCAGCCAATGACAGCTAATCACCTGATGTAAACAAAAGATCAGTAATCGTTTTTTCTCTCCTCACGCTGAAAGCGTGAGGGGAAAAAACAGCCGATAACCGGCTTCTGTGTATGGAACATCAGTCCTGAAGAGGAAGAGGCACAGCCGCCTCATCTGTGCCCACCAGTTCCGCCTGCCAGTGCCAACTGCCAGTGCATCTCAGTGACCACCAGTGTATATCAGTGCCACCAATCAGTGCCAACTATCAATGCCCACGAGTATCACCTATCAATGCCCACCAGTGGTGCCTATCAATGCCTCACCAGTGCCACCTAGCAGTGCTGGCTATCAGTGTCACCTACCAGTGCTCATCACTGTCCATCACTGCCACCCATCAGTGCCCATCAGTGCCAGCTATCAGTGCCACCTGTCAGTGCCACCTATCAGTGCCCTTCAGTGCCACCTATCAGTGGCCTTCAGTGCTGCCCAGTGCCCATCAGTGCCACCTCTCAGTGCCACTTCATCAGTGCCCACCAGTGCCGCCTATCAATGCCCACCAGTGCCGCCTTATCAGTGCCCATCAATGCAGCCTATCAGTGCCCATCAATGCAGCCTTATCAGAGTACATCAATGAAGGAGAAAAATTACCTGTTTGCAAAATGTTATAACCAATTTTTTAACTGTTTTGTATATTTTTTTTTAAATTCGGTCTTTTTTAATTTTTTTAGCAAAAAGTTAAAAACCTAGAGATGATCAAATACCAACAAAAAAAAACTCTATTTGTGGGGAAAAAATGATAAAAATCTCATTTGGGTACAGTGTAGCATGATCACGCAATTGTCATTCAAAGTGTGACAGCACTGAAAGCTGAAAATTGGTCTGGGCAGGAAGGGAGTTTAAGTGCCCAGTAAGCAATTGGTTAAGTGGGGACAATCCCAGCTAAAGTCATAAAGAACTACAGTCTTCTCTGTATTGAACCATAAATAGAACTTGCTTTCACAGCGGTAGAACAGATGGTCCATAAAGGGCCAACAGGTCCAATTTGTAGACAGAAAGCACAACGAAAGGATACATCCAAAGGCCTGACAGTCATTGACAGTGCAGATGTGCAAATTTAGAAAAAAGACAACTATGCTACTTAACTGCAGATGACAAGATGGCTCAAGGACTTAGCGGCGTTGATGTATACTCAGCCAGATAGTTGACAGGGATTGAGTGTGTTGACTGTACCACTGCTGGAGGATCCGGAACAACTAGTTGAAGGTCTTCCAGTTGATGCTGTAAATCCTCCAGGGTAACGCTGGAGTACTGCTTTCATTCATAGGAAAATAGATGGCAATCAGAAAGCCCCATTGGTACAATATCTGGATCGGTGGCTTCAAAACCCTGGGTTTAGAGATGGTGACATTGGCCACATCAGAAAACGGCTAATTACAAGTATTGTCCTGTAATGTCAAGGAGTCCTTGGATCTAGCCATGGCCAGCAGTTGTTCTTTATTGCAATAGAAATGCAACTTAGATATGATGTCTCTGGGGGGCCCATCTAGTTGATGTAGGGTCAGAGCGCGATGTACTCTATCCAGCTACAGGCGCTCAATAGCGATAGATGGTAAACGTTCCTGGTAAAATGCTTTAATGGTGGACACCAGGTCCACCATAGTCTCAGATTACCCTCTAATGTGAACATTAGACCGGTAAGACCAATTCATGGCACTTTTCAGATGAGAGATGACTGTCTTATTTTCCTCTTGAAGAGCCCCTAGGTCTTGCTCGTGCTCCAAGGTAGTCAGGTAAATGTCACCCACTCATGTTTCCAAGTAAAAAGTGCTAGCTCTAGCTCCCAGAACCCAGGAGAGGTGATTTGAACTGAGGCAGCATGGAGTGCTCTCTTTAGCATGGATTCCATTTGTTTAAGAAAGTCCTGCTGCGATTAGCCAGATTGCGGGATCACAGATGTGCCACTCAGATTAAAGGCTGCTTCTTCCTCATCTGTGCTCTCATGGGGCCCAGCTGACATGAAGACACATCAGAAAAATGTTTTGGATGCCATCTTAGTTGAAGCATGCAAAAGAGTCTCTCGGATGGTTTTTCGTCTAGCTTTTGTCCAGGTGCCAGTGAGTACCATTGTGATGTGCATCGCTAGTCAGGGGTTGTGTGAAGAGCACTGGGGCAGCTGTAGAAAGAGTGGGGCTGATGATCTGCCTTATAATTCTCTTGAAAAGTGCAGAGCCTTAGCAGGACACATCAGACATTCTAAGATGCGCGGCTCCCTGCTAAGAGGTTTAAAGACATTATGTAACAGAGCCAAACAGAAATCTTAAGAAAAATGACTATTCAACAATACTAGAAAATAAAAGAAATAAAAAACAGAAAATGTTAAATTAGTCACCAGATACACCTACCAGCACCAACAAATGAGAAGGATCATGAATACATTTTGGTATCTTCCAGCTGTAGATAAATAAAAAAAGCTCCCTTTAGTAGTACAACTCCTAAAACTGTCTATAGGAAAGCAGTGTCAATTAAAGATAAATGGTGCACAGCCATTATAAGAAGAATTTGAGAACGGACTTCTGTGTAAATAGGGGCACTTATACTCTAGGTATGAAGGATGGAAAGTCCAAACAGTCTTACTGCCATAGAATATATGGCCATGTTTACCTTATTGAAAATGATTATCTAACTGCTTCTGGGGGAAGAAATGTGGCCTTTCACCATTACTACAACCCACAGATAATCAGCTTATGTGTCCTAGATACACAGACTTTGAGAAGTGAGATGGATCTCAAATAAGAGCCAGGGATGCTCCAGGCTTGAATGACTTTGTTAGTTACCAACCATTCTTGTGCATGTCCCTGGTACTTCAATTGTGTATAAAGCATTATTACTGATACAGTGCATGTTTTTGTCATCCTCTGCAAATACTATGTCTTTGGGATGCCGCATCCCATCTTTTCCACAGACTGTGGAGGCCGCAGTGAAATGCAGCTCTGGCACCAACCCCGCCAGTAGTGGGGTGGCAACTTCGATCCCTCTGTATGCCTTTTTTTGGGCAGACCTGAGTGATGTTCATACTCAGCATGAGTACCATTTGGGACAGAATTGATTTAAAGGTATGACAAATCATTTTGTTTTACACATCACTCGTCTAATCCTGTTTCTTTTCTTCTAGCCTTCTTTTGCCTACTCTCCCAGGGGTTCCTCCCAGGTCTCAGGTCTCCCGGAAGTCCAAAGCCTACCCTTTCAGAGGTTACTGTAGGTAATCTAACCTCATGATTCTCAATATGGTCACAACACACTTACAATCTCCTTGCTCATTGTGGCTCATATCCCATATGTTCTGGGACTGAATCTTACATATAACGCATTAAAGCCTTTAATTATTACCACACACTGGAATGCATATAGTAGCCACCCATGAAACACATTTTACAGTACAGTTTACAACAGTGTAACTACATATAAACTTTTTCACATGCTATTATGCCAATAGAAAAAAGAGAACTGGTAGCTTTTTGTCTGTCTCGGCATCTAACTTTTAATGAAACAAAAGTAATACTTGACTTGAATGATGTTACTTGTTAGTAAAGGAGGTTTTAGTCAACAACTCCATCAAATTAGTTATATATTCTGCTCCTAAAAGTGGGCAAATACATTTGTTTCAGAAATTACTTCATAATCTCGTCCTTGAAACTAAAATGCTGTAAAATTAGTGGGGTCTCTAATTTAACCCTAGATCTTATTTTTGATAGAATCACTACTCCAACTTACAAATGCCCTCCCAAAAGGAGTCACAACTTAGCAGAATAGGAGACCTTTTAGATCAAAATGTCTTTATTGATGCCTGGAGGGAAACCAATCTCTCAGCTAGAGACTATACCCACTATTGAAAGGTTAATGGCCAATATGCCAGAACTGATCATGTATTCCTTTGTACTACCCTAGTCTAGAAAGGGCACAGATTCCCTTGATCACCTGATTGGACCATGATCCCATGCTAGTCACTCTATCTGATCCCTATGAGAAGCCCTCAGAATTTCACTGGCATTTAAAAGAAATCCTTTTGTGAAAAAAAAAATTGTACAGATATTGCCAAAGAAATCAAAACCTTCTTTGAATTTAACAGGACTATTGAGATTTCCCCTAAACAAATCAGTCAGCCCATAAGGCTACAATTCAATGACTCTTGATTCAGCTTTTCTCCAAACTAGGCAAAGCCTGTAATACAACAAAAATGGGGGGGGGGGGGGGGTCCAAGTTGGTGCTGAGTGAGGACATTTTACTGTGAAATACCACTGTCCAATTCCACTTATCTGGGTCATTGTCAGTGCAGGAACCCCTAACACCTGCTTCTGCCTCACTTCTTCCTCCCTGCAGCTATGACTAGAGTGAGAAGTCTTGCTTCTGCCCACCTTAAAAGAGAACCTAGCCACTCCTTGGACTTGGTGGGAAACTATGCTAGCATTGTGTGCGTCAAAATGGCCTCTAAGATGGAGACCCCAGACCTTGCACAGTTGGACTTCTTGGCAGTTATGTAGGCTATATAAAGCTGCTAGAATGCCTTCTCAACAAAGATTTACCACCTTTAGTCAATATTGGGCATATCTGGACACCTTCCTGGACTGCATCATAGATATGGCGCAGCGTATCTCTGTTACAGAGGGTGTCCACAGAGGCCGTACAGCTGACCTACGAACCCAGAAGACAAAGGTGCACTATCTGTAATCTCAAGCAGAGGATGCCAAGAATCAAAATTGGCCAAGCAACCTCCAAATCACTGGTATCCCTGAGAGATCAGAGGGGGTTGATCCTGTATCCTTTATGGGAAATTTGCTGACCTCTAATTTTCTGAGATCTAGACTCTCATAATTCTTCGCAATTCAGATGGCATTCCCACAAATAGAAGAATAGTTGGGCCCCCCCAAACATTTATCTTTAAGCTCCTTCATTTCTGTGATCCTGATATGATAGTACGTGAAGCGCGTAATCAAGGGGACTTACTTTACGAAGCTCCTACTCTTTCCAGACTGTTCCACAGAGATGCAACACCAATGGAAATCTTTCAAGGCAATCTGCGCTAAACTGAGAGCTATGGGTGCAAAAATATAGCATGCTCCTCCTGCAAAGAACCGTGTGCTGGATGGGGAGACAGTAGTTTTTTTTTACATCCTCCAAGGAGGTTACTCATTGGCTGAACACACTTTGCTAATTTGATCCTTGCTTGGTCCTATACCTTAATTTCTGTGATCGTGATGTTATCCTATGTGAAGCACTTAATCAAGGGGACTTACTTTACAGAGCTCCTACTCTTCCAGACTATTCCATAGAGATGCAAATCCAATGGAAATCTTACAAGGTAATCTGCACTCAGCTGAGAGCTATGGGTGCAAAATATAGCATGCTCCTTCTGCATATAATCGTGAGCAGGATGGGGAGACAGTAGGCTTTTTTACATCCTCCAAGTAGGCTACTGCATGGCTGGACACACTTTAGTTTAATCCCTGCTTGGTCCTATACTTTTCTTCCCAGTTGATTGCTTGTGGCAACTGTTCAAACCAACCTGACTACAGAAAGTTTGGTATGTTCCCTAGATTAATCTGGGTCTACTTTGAAGTTAGCAGCCCAGTGTGTACTCTGCTAACCGATCATTATTCAATAGCTCTCCTTCAACAACTCAGTGGCGTGGATCCTATCTTTGGGCTGTGCACAGATTTGCACCGTCACTGTGCCTCTGCTATTGAATCGATGGTGACTGGCCTATTTTTTTCCTGGGAGTTTACCCGATTTACCTCTCCTGGATTGTTCTAGGGACTGCGATGGCTACTGAAGAAATGTACCCCCGGTTTCATGCTAGGTGCCCTCCACCATACTATTACCCAGACAGCGTCAGCTCTCCTAAGATACTTTTGTGGTTAGCTTTTTACATCTTGCACTTACACTCACCTAGGTGGTTTCCACCATGTTTAGTTTTAGCACACAAGCCTCCCCAGGTTTTGATAGGATTTGCCAGGGAGGGGGGATTGGGTTTTGCTTACAGTTTTGACCATGTGGTTTTTTGTTATGTTTACTGATTTTATGCAGCATCACCATGTCTTTAAGCCCTGTCTTTGCTAATGGATTACTTGTTACTACTGATGTCCAGTTATTATTCTACTCTAGTGTCTACAGGTCTCACCCATTGCCAGCAGTTCTTAAAATAATTTTCGCTATGTCTTCTTATAACATAATCTCGTGGAACACCAGAAGCCTGAACTCCAATTTCCTAAGGACTATTCTCCTCATATTTGTCTTTTTCAGTAGTAAAGTCCTTAGCCTAAAGAAACTCTGGGTAGGATTACTCCAGGGTAGTGAGTATTTTGATACACAAATCAATCCCATTTAAACTGCTGTGATAGACTCAAATGGCCAATATATTATACTGCATGCTGTTATTGAATGCGTGGAGGTGGTGCTGGTAGGTCTCTATGTACCTCCACCGCCTACTGTTAATCTCTTATATACAGTATATGCTTACTCTACTGACAACCTTATTGTTTTGGGAGATTTAATATGATGGAAGGATAGGCTCTCCTGTGATGATGTCATATGCTTGGAGCTTGCAGCCTGGACAGAGACAGACTTCTTCTGATGAAGCCAACGCATTAGGTGATGTTGAGCAATTGGGGATGTAGAAGGTGGGTGCCGGAAGTAAGAAATGATCTGTGTCTGTCACTGACCTGGATTGTTTTGCTGCATGCTTGTAATATGTTCTAAGAAATGTGAGTGCAATATTTTATGATTTAATAAAAGGAGTTGATCTGTTACTACTAAACTCAGGGCTGGTGCTACCACTAGGAGAACTAGGCACCCGCCAGAGAACAGCCACAGCTGCTGATTTACAAAGAACAAGGGGAAACATGCCTCTAAATGCAGACACTTCCAAGATGGCGCTGGAGTGCACGCATGGTCCGCAGCATCAGTCGGAGCGACATGTTTTGGAACATGCACATGCACGTTTTTTTTTTTTTTTTGGGGGGGGTGCAAGTAGCTGGTTTTTCCTACGGCACAAAATAGTCTAGCACTGGCCCTGACTACACTATGGTGGGTCTTATGTGATTTGAGTACCTACTTTGCATATATCCATCAAAAAGGGGTGTTACCAAATTGGGGACAAGAAGTACTGAAGGTGACCTTGAGAGACCTGTATGAGCCCCTAGCCCCTATGACCTGCAGTATATCAGTCTATTCTTAAGGTAAGAATACATTTTGAGCACAGTAGGTGTTTTTCACTATTTGTGAAGTGATTTACAGCACTGGGATTCTGGTAAAACACACAGGGAACAAGATTTTGCTTTGCTTTATATGAACAGTTTTTTCCACTTACTTTGAATGTGAAAGATTATGATATAATTGAACTTGCACCCCCGGGATTTTGGTTACACTAACCTGGATTTGTTTTTTATATTTTATTGTGTCACCTTTATGAAATGTATCATGTATGTAGGATTTTTTTATGTGTACTTGTTTTGTGCAGCACATCTTCTTGCAACGCTACAATATTTATTTTGTAATAGTAGATTTGTCTTAGCCTTGGAGCCTTTAGCAAAGGTGATTAGGGAGGCACTCTCAGTAAAGGGTCCTTGAGAAGAAAAACTGTCACTATACATAGATTATGCTCTTTTATATATCTTAGAGGCACACTCATTTCTCCCTTCATGCTGCTCTGCATATTATAGATGTTTTTGATTCATTCTCAGGGATTTGTATAAACTGGTACAAATCCCTTCTGTTCCTGCTCAACCCCTTACATCCTAGGAATGATACCAATACACCGCTTCGTTGGGCTGACAAGTTCAAATATAGAGTGAGTGGCGATATCTCTACATCTAAAGACCTTAATCTCTCACCCCTATTTAAGCAGCTCTCACAGAGGTGAATATTGTCGAAGTTCCTACCACTAACCCCTGTAGGCAGAATTAATCTTATCAAAATAGTTTATTTATCAATATTTTCATATTTCTTTAGAAATACTCCTTTCCCTCTGCCTACATTGTTCTTTGCCCGTTTGGATGGAATCATTCTGTCATAAGTGTGGGCTGAGAAGAATTGCTTGTTCAACCCTGCAGTTACCTCTAACCGGTGGAGGGTTGGCCTTCCCAAAATTCATACTTTATTATTGGGTTTCCATTTTGGTAACAGTCCGCTAGTGGTTCTCCCAGCCTACGCACATCGCTGTGGTAACTGTGGAAGCAGCCCTTTTGGGATCTTATGCTGCACTGGCTGCTGGGCTTTTTTGGTGCAACATTAAGTAAAATACAGAGTTCCCTACACCCTGGGAGAGAGATTGAAAGACTTCAATGCTCTTAAAGTGATTGTAAACCCTCTCCTATACCCAGTGCAGTGAATAGCCTCAGATGCTACACAGAGATGAAAACAATCTCCCTACATAAGTTTTACATGTTTATCGGCTGTCTTTCCCTTTCTACACTCTTTGGAAAGTGCACATGGTGTTAGAAATCTTGTTTCCTCATTCAGGAGTGGGTGTGGAGTCTGGGTTTACACTGTGTGAGAGCTGATTTGAAGAAAGGCACCCCCCCCCCATCTCCACATAGGCAGAGGAACAAAGGAACTTGCAGAGCTACAGCCTGAATAGACAAGCTAACTACTAATCTTCCTCTAAGCACCCTTCCCCACACAAATTTTCAGCTGCTGTTATCTCATGTGTCGGAGAACTTGTCAGAAGTTATCATGCTGATGAGAGAGGAATGAAGCCACAAAAAAGACACAGCACTTAGAGCTTTGGAGGAAGATAAGTAAACACTACAGATAGATGTGCTTAGGTCAAATTTTATGAATGGAGTTTACAACCACTTTAAGGCAAAATATATATATCCTATTATATAACTTGAATTTTTACAATTACAACATGGGAACTCTGTGCAATTCCCATTGCAACTTACCTTAGAATTAGACCTTCTTGAACATTTACTCGCATCAAAAGTGATGGGGAAGCCACTGTCTTCCATTTATCTTACGCTCACAAACTGACATGTACGTGCGCATGCGGTTTCTTTGCTGTGCGAGCTCGCGGGGACAGGGGCGCTTTAAAAATTGAATTTTTTTTCTTATTTATTTTTATTTATTTTTTTACATTGTCACTTTAAAAAATGCTGATCACTTTTATTGCTGTCACAAGGAATGTAAACATCCCTTGTTATAGTAATAGGTGGTGACAGGTACTCTTTATGCAGGGATCGGGGTTTCTAAAAGACCCCAAATCCCACCTTTGCACTTCAAAGTATTCAGATCGGCAAAAACGACGATTCTGAATACTGTAATTTTTTTTGTAAATCGGCACCATTGACGTGACGTCGCTTCCATGTTTTTACATAGGGGACTGGAATTAAGCCGTTTCTGGCTTTGTTCCAGTCTCAGCCTAGCCAGCGGAAGTGCCAGATCGCTGAGCGGCTTTTAGTTGCATCAGCTGTTATCCCTAAATAGCCAACTTCCCGCTCTAAAAAATGATACTGGGGGGTGTCTGCGGATGCAGGCATCACCCCCGGTATAACCTCTTCAAGCCGTGGCCGCATATGTGTGTACGGTCGACGCTAAGGGATTATATACAGTATGGGCCTGCTCACTTATTCACCATTTTTGGACTGCATTGGTTGATGTTATCAGTGCCACTTTTGACCTGGCCTTGGGTATGGGTTCCATGACACTTTCATTTGGTGTCCTTGAAAGCTTGGAAATAGGTAAATATATCATTAAATTTGTTTCTTTTATACCTCCTTTTGCCCTGCCCCTGTATAGATTGATCTATGAATGCAGAAACTGTCCATGGAAATTCGATAATATCTGCAGTGCATGGATAGATGGCTCTGGCACTTGACATGCAGGGCCGTGTTTTAATGTCCTGGAGGCCTGTTTTTATTGGTCATAGATTAAAGAGATCTCTTAGCTTCATATTCATTGTTACTCCCTGATATTTGTTGTAGTGGTAGGACAGAGATCATCTTCAACTGTGCCCTTGGTGATCTCTTTTGAATAATCGGTGCTGCGGTACTGGTTTGGCTAACTGTGGTTGAAAATGGAGAGAACTGTACCTGATAAATAGGGAACTTATGTACCCCCCAGTACAGTGGGACTTTATGAGCGAACAAAACAATTACATTTAAGTAAAAAATCTTATTTATTTGGAAAAGCCATAAAAACAAGATATACTAGACATAAATCTCTACAAAAGTGGTTATGCAATGAATTTTCCTTCATATAATTATTGTATACTTCCATCTATAGACACATGTTTCTCTGGGAGCCTAACATGTTTCAGGACGGTGTCCCTTCTTCAGAGGCGTATTGCAGAGAGAAATATTATATATGTGGAATATATATGTGGAAGATACATTCTGAAAAAACAAATGAGAACAATTTGCATATTACAACATTATACAAAAAGAAGAACGTTTCACAGCATAGCATCCAACAGTGTCCACTATACGTACCAGTAAGGTAGTCTTTAAGACTGAAAATACAGTACACATACGCAAACTTTTATGTTAGATAAAAGAAAAAAATATAAAGAAGAATAATTTTGATAAAATAACAATGGCCATCGATTAGCTGACTAGCAGATGTGATGGTTGTCCCCTGGCTTCAGGAATAGCTCCGCAAAGGCCCCCAAATGAAAGGACGACCCTGCTGTGTCCCCAGAATGACCTTAAAGAGAAAAGGAAGAGGAGGTTTTTGTATGAATTATCAGATCCTGTTGGCTTATTACAAGCATTTTGATTTGCTATAGGTTGCTTTCTCTATAATTTTAAGCAGCAACTATGGCTTTATCCTATAGCTACAGGACCGATCGTTCCAAAACTTCTGACTTCAAAGGAGTATTAGAGAGAATTTAAGACATCAGAATACCACCAATGCCCCAATCTCTATGTTAAGGGAAAACAATTTATCCTTATATGTAGACATAAAGGAGTAATTATGCAACTGGAGCTTAACCATCCGAGCATCATTTAAGGGAGTAATAGAGGGAATGGCAAGGTATCCCTACTTCTACCTACCAAAGTGCATAAAGTGCATAAAAATATATATGACATTGAAAAGATTTTTTCATTACATACTTGTTTGAATTCGGGTGTATCGAACGGGCGGCTGGAGCATAATGAGCCTTGGTGGGTGGGATAACACACTGGACAGGACGCCAAAAGTGGCTTTAAATAGCCGCCGGCGCCTGTGCAGTGTGGATCGCACAAGAGGTGTCAGCAATGGTGAAATAGTGTCGTCGCGCATAGCGCGCATGCGTCATACAAAGCAACAGATCCAGGGAAGCTAAATGAATAATGGCCCGAGGGATCTCTAAGGCCGCAGCGTCCCTAGACGATTGCGTCACCGCGCACATTACAAAGCGCGGTGATGTGATAAAAATGCGATGCCTGCTGCAACGAAAGGCCATACAACATGCCATCGAGGGAAGGGGAAGTCAGCCATCACTATGGCAACTAAAGGGGCGGTGCAAAAAAGCAAAACAAAAGAAAAAAGAAAAAAGCAATCAAGCCGTGTTATATATAGGCTGTTACAGGGAATACAGCCAAGGAGTGGAGAACAGAATGCATGGA
The DNA here is from genome assembly GCA_037952925.1 of Lithobates clamitans. Classification (NCBI taxonomy): domain Eukaryota; kingdom Metazoa; phylum Chordata; class Amphibia; order Anura; family Ranidae; genus Lithobates; species Lithobates clamitans. The sequence continues at coordinate 1,213,450 of JBBGZY010000802.1, forward strand.
CATGTTCAAATTATAATTGGTGTTAAACCAATGAAGTAGGGAAATAATGGAAGAAACAGGGGACTTGAGGCTTGGGACATCCAATAGTGAGCCCCAGGGACTAGTCTGCACGGCGCCCACCCAGCGCCTAAGTTCTGGGGGAGCGTCATGCAGGCAGGTCCCACCGACGCACGAAACACTGTCATGACATGCCGGGTACCAGACAAGTCTGCAGTGTAAAAAGATGCCATGCCGTCATCATAGATGGGCCGGCATGGCCCCCGTGCACCGAGCGGAGATAAATCCGAAACCAGAAAACAAAAAGAGAAAAAAAGGGTGTAAGAAAAAGTTATATGTCAAAGACAAGAATAATGTCTTTAATGACTGTACATCTAAGTATATAGAAATACTGATTCTCAAAAATAATCTGATTTAAGTATAGTGGACATAGTTGGATACGTGGCGAGTGAGTAACATAAATGATGATTAGATGCAGGACAGCGTATAAAGTATTCATACATTATCTCAAATGGGGGAAAAAAGATGTCAATAACATGCACAGATATATAAATGTATTGAATACAATATGTAAAGAATTGTGCATTCACTAATGTATTTTAACAGTATTACATGAACAAAGATAGCAACATTAAGAGAATATACGGGGGTCTGTCACCAGATCATAATCAATTGTCTCATTACTCTTGGATTGTTCAAGAGTGTCCTCCAAATATGCATATTCTGGATGTTTTAGGGTATGCAGTATTGGATTCTTATTCTTTTTCACATCCTCCCGAAACAAAACCCTCCAAAAATGGACGGAAATTCATTTGGGTATTTAAACCTGGAAACCTGGTATTTAAACCTGTAATCATCTAGGGACGCCGCGGCCTTGGAGGTCCCTCGGGCCATTATTCATTTAGCTTCCCTGGATCTGTTGCTTTGTATGACGCATGTGCGCTATGCGTGATGACACTATTTCACCATTGCTGACACCTCTTGTGCGATCCACACTGCGCAGGCGCCGGCGGCTATTTAAAGCCGCTTTTGGCGTCCTGTCCAGTGTGTTATCCCACCCACCTAGGCTCATTATGCTCCAGCTGCCCGTTCGATACACCCAAATTCAAACAAGTAAGTAATGAAAAAATCTTTTCAATGTCATATATATTTTAATGCACTTTATGCACTTTGGTAGGTAGAAGTAGGGATACCTTGCCATTCCCTCTATTACTCCCTTAAATGATGCTCGGATGGTTAAGCTCCAGCTGCATAATTACTCCTTTTATGTCTACATACAAGGATAAATTGTTTTCCCTTAACATAGAGATTGGGGCATTGGTGGTATTCTGATGTCTTAAATTCTCTCTAATACTCCTTTGAAGTCAGAAGTTTTGGAACGATCGGTCCTGTAGCTATAGGATAAAGCCATAGTTGCTGCTTAAAATTATAGAGAAAGCAACCTATAGCAAATCAAAATGCTTGTAATAAGCCAACAGGATCTGATAATTCATACAAAAACCTCCTCTTCCTTTTCTCTTTAAGGTCATTCTGGGGACACAGCAGGGTTGACCTTTTATTTGGGGGCCTTTGCGGAGCTATTCCTGAAGCCAGGGGACAACCATCACATCTGCTAGTTGGCTAATCGATGGCCATTGTTATTTTATCAAAATAATTCTTCTTTAAATTTTTTTCTTTTATCTAACATAAAAGTTTGCGTATGTGCATATCTTATGCACTGTATTTTCAGTCTTAAAGACCTTACTGGTACGTATAGTGGACACTGTTGGATGCTATGCTGTGAAACGTTCTTCTTTTTGTATAATGTTGTAATATGCAAATTGTTCTCATTTGTTTTTTCAGAATGTATCTTCCACATATATAATATTTCTCTCTGCAATACGCCTCTGAAGAAGGGACACTGTCCTGAAACATGTTAGGCTCCCAGAGAAACATGTGTCTATAGATGGAAGTATACAATAATTATATGAAGGAAAATTCATTGCATAAGCACTTTTGTAGAGATTTATGTCTAGTATATCTTGTTTTTATGCCTTTTCCAAATAAATAAGATTTTTTACCTAAATGTAATTGTTTTGTTCGACCATAAAGTCCCACTGTACTGGGGGGTACAACAGTTCCCTATTTCTAGGGTCCTTTCCTGTGCACCGATTTGGGATGTTGGCAACATATTGAGGGCAATATAGTTGACCTTCGGTGGTTCACCTTATTATATATAGATAACAATGCGTTATGTTATTCTAGAATACTGCCACCACTTATCAATGAAGAAGTACACATATATTCCGCAGAGTGCATCAAGATTACACAAACCCTGCTTCGTTATACGTTTTAAAGAGCTCGTGATTTGCTGTTAAGTCAGTGTTTATCTTGTTAATAAATACATGTAACTGTCACAGAGCTATGGGCTATGCTAAAGGAATGGGATATGGATGAAATTTTACATATGGATATAATTCTTTGATGATCATTTTAATGTTTTAATGATGTTAATATTCTTCACAATAAACATTACTGAAGTACCATTATATTGGTTGTATAAAATTATCTCTCTCTCTCTCTCTCTCTCTCTCTCTCTCTCTCTCTATATATATATCTAATCGATAGATATCTATCTATATATATATATATATCTAATCACGTCAAAGTCGCTGCAAAATCGCATGACTTTCAGGTCGCACAAGTGTGAAAGGGGCCTTGCCAACCAGGGCTGGTGCAAGAATTTTTGACACCCTAGGCAGAACCTCATTTTGATGCCCCCATTGCCCTGCCAGTGTGACAGGAGGTGGCACTATACAGGAAGCATCGGCTCTGATTCTTCTAGCGCTGGCTCGTGCTGCACTGCGCCTCTAATTACACTACCGGCTGGACAGAGCAGCTGCCTGAGACTGAGTTAGTTACATGCTGAAGCCTGCAAAGCATGCAGACATGGCGGGAAACCAGTGGTCAGTTGCCTAGTTTGCCTAGTGGTAGCACCGGCCCTGTTGCCAACTGAGTGGGTACTAAACAACCCAAGGGTTACCTTGTGCAACTGCTCTATGAGTTTTACGTGGAATGGATTCAAATGCTTAGCTGGATTTAAGAAAACCTAGGTCCACAGCCCAATACTGATACAAAATATTAGTGATGTAGTCAAGTACCTGCATTTTGACTAAGACCCCTTTCACACTGGGGCGCTTTGCAGGCACCACAGCGCTAAAAATAACGCCTGCAAAGTGCCCTGAAAGAGCCGCTCCTGTCTCTTCAGTGTGAAAGCCCGAGGGCTTTCACACTGGAGTGGTGTGCTGGCAGGACGGTAAAAAAAGTCCTGCTAGCAGCATCTTTGGAGCGGTGAAGGAGCAGCGTGTATACCGCTCCTGCCCATTGAAATCAATGGGCAGCGTGGCTATACCGCCGGCAAAGCGATGTTGCAGCAGCGCTTTTCGGGTGGTTTTAACCCTTTTTCGGCCGCTAGCAGGGGTTAAAAGTGCCCCCGCTAGTGGCCGAATACCTCCGCAAATACGACGGTAAAGCGCCGCTAAAAATAGTGGTGCTTTACCGCCAACACCGCCCCCGCCCCAGTGTGAAAGGGGCCTTAGAATAAATCTATAACACTGTTATTTAAGCTAACTTCACTCTAGGAGGTATGTGGCTTACTTGCAGCATCTTTTGTATAGTGGATAAAAATGTTAAAGATGCAGGGAATCCCATATGAAAATAGGCAAAATATACAGATCCTGTGCAGATAATCTTGTGGTTTAATATGTGTCATTTTTTTCAAGTCTGCAATGTAGAAATAATTTCCCATCCTGCCCCCTTGCTTGATTTATATCCCGCCACACATAAATGAAAAAATATCTGTTTCATTTGCAGTGCCTGAATGACTCTCCCTCCCCTTTGTTCCAAAACAAGGTGCTCTTTCATCCTCTCGCTCTTCACCTAAGTGAACTCTATTAGCAAACAGTAACTGTAGTTAACCCAGACTGCAAGAACTGCACTGAAAATGTATGACAATAATTATGTTTAATTTTCAAAGCTTAACAGCAGCACTGAAAACGTACTTACAATGCCTTTGCGTTAGATTGGGTGAACTTGTTATGCATTATTCAGGTAATATGAGCTGTGAGAATGGAAATCTTTTGACCTTACTAAAAGTGAGCTAAAGTTTAACTCACTTGCAGGAGAAAGAAAAATGGCTCTAGCTTTTTTTTTTTCCCAGAACTGGATTTATGCTGGCTGAGTGCCCTAGATTTAATGCAGTCACAGAAAAGAACAGGAACTATAGTGTCGCTTAGCAAGCACATACCTGAAGAATGTGTTATTTTGTTCCCCATTATTACTGTACTTTTATACTTCGCCATTCACCAGCATTATAAAACATCTTTACTATCCTTAATGTTCAGCTTTTAAATGTAATTGAAGTGCACTGTTTATTATTCCCAAGTTACAAGAGCAAATCTACTTAAGGTCCATCGGATCAGTGTTAAAACATTGGTAATACTTTTGCCTAGGGCTTTAAACCTTTTATTCTGCCTAGTAATTATTCCATATATAAAACTGAGCTGAGATATAAATCCCTTGAAAACAAAATTTCAATAAATGAAAAATTACCTTTCTTTTCTCTGTTGTAATACCTATTACTTGCAAAGAGATCCAATTTTTCTTTTTATTCTCATTTTTTTAGTGGGTGCCCATTTTATCTACAGCAAAAGACATATTGGGGACATTTGTGAAGGTGACAAAAAAATGGAGGTAGAACATTATATAATTCATGACTGTATGATCCTCAAATAATTTTCTATAACAATTCAGCTCAGTTTTTTCTACATTTTTACCACTATCCCCCAGGTCCGTTATTGTGTACACAGTATTACAACTCATTTTATATAGATAAGGACTGGGAAAAGGATGGCACGAAGGGAGATCATAGGTGATGACCAAGGCCTTACTCCAATTATCTTTTTTACAGCTGGTTTTTCTGATTTCCTCCTTACTGTATAAAGCTGGAGTTTATTAGATAGAGATAACACTAGGCGCTCTATAAATACAAATTCACCTTCGTTTACTGTGTTCTTTTTTTCATTGACCTACTCCCAAGAAGCTCTCCAGTCTTATGCCCCGTACACACGGTCGGATTTTCCGATGGAAAATGTCCGATCGGAGCGTGTTGTCGGAAATTCCGATCGTGTGTGGGCTCCATCGGACATTTTCCATCGGATTTTCCGACACACAAAGTTGGAGAGCAGGAGATAAAATTTTCCGACAACAAAATCCGTTGTCGGAAATTCCGATCGTGTGTACACAAATCCGACGGACAAAGTGCCACGCATGCTCAGAATAAATAAAGAGATGAAAGCTATTGGCCACTGCCCCGTTTATAGTCCCGACGTACGTGTTTTACGTCACCGCGTTTATAACGATCGGATTTTCCGACAACTTTGTGTGACCGTGTGTATGCAAGACAAGTTTGAGCCAACATCCGTCGGAAAAAATCCATGGATTTTGTTGTCGGAATGTCCGAACAAAGTCTGACCGTGTGTACGCCCTATTAGTATATACTCTCCAGCAAATGACATGATTTACAATACATTTAGCTGCTTATTTATGCTGAAGATGAGGGTGAGAATTATTACTTTATCAGGATTTGAGCAAGCTTATTATAATATTATTATTATTATTATTAATATTATTATATTATATTATTATAATATTATAATTATAATAACTACTATTGATTAAAAGCAACAACAAGGTTTAGATATAAAAAAGGTTGTGCGCACAATCAGTGGTGTATTTTGGTTTTGTGCTGGCCTAGGCAAGACTAAAACTGAGTGCCCCCCGCCCCCATCTACATTTTTTCCACTCCTTCCTTCTCAAGTGGCTATTGGGGGTCTCTGGTGGCTATGCAGGGGTCCCTGGTGCCTATGCAGGGTCTCTGGTGGATTGAAGGGCAGTAACGTCTCTGGTATTACTGGTGTGCGCCAGTCAGCTCAGATAAACAATCGACTTGTAAATGTCTCTGCAAAATTAGTCAGAGCTCTACAAAAAAAAAAGAAGAAGAAGCTTGCTCCTCACCCACCCCCACCTATACAGCAGCTCCAGTGCACTCCTCATCCATTCTCTACATGGGCAGCCTGGAAGAGCTTGGTGATTTTGAGCCGGTGTAACCCCACAATGTGCCTCTGGAGTCATTAATAATCTGCGGGCTTGCTCGGCGGATAGATGCAGCAGCCTGCTATATATAGTTCTGGAGACAATAATAATGCACAGAGCTCTCCGAGTGCTGAGGGGTTAGCTCAGGTTGTAGCTGCTGCGGGATGTCAGCGTGCTGGGCAGAGGACAGGCAATCACCCTCCGCCACTATGCCCTCAGTGAGAGAGGAAAGATCAGCTCTGCTATGGGAACAGAGTAGCAATGTCCCTTCTGCCTGGGGCGGCACCGCCACCTTGAAAATTGCCGCCCAAGGCAAACGCCTTGTTTGTCTCATGGTAGATATGCCCCCCCCCCCCGAGTACAATCACAGAAATGAAAAATGTGGACAAGTAGAAAATAATTTAAATTATTGTTCAACTGGGGAGAAAAAGGAAAGTAATGATTTGTTTAGACATAAAGCACAGGTATGGACTTTGTTCCCAAAAACAGTAACAGCAGAAGGAAATTCTCTTTGTTGCCTGTGAGGGAGGTGTCTGTGTGAGGCAAGGTTACTGCCCAAAGGATGCTGAACTCTAGCTTAAAATCAGATGATACATAGTTATCTGCAGTGCATTATGCAGTGGTGCTGTTTATTTGCCAAAGCTCTGACTTGGAACCTTAGGATGGTGAGAAGCTGAAAATATGCTAAATGTAAAATTTTTTCATTTTCCTACAGCTGGGAGGTGGTGCATACGCTGGGCTGGATCTAGCCTATCTGATCTGGGGTGCAGCATAAAAGGTCAGAGGGCATAATGTCAACAGTGTGACAGAGATGCAAGGAACCAGTAGACTGTAAGCTGGGGAACGGGTGGCAGGTACAAAGTTCCCTGGGATAAGCAGTCTTTCAGGCACAGATCTAGTGAGGTAGTGACAAACAGTGCAGTGTTTATTGGTGATATATACAAGTCTTTTATATACAGGTGCCGTACAGTGTTTCAGAAAAATAAAAAGAACAAAAATAGCCAAACAAAAACCTAGCCGTGTCTCGGCACTACCTATACCAAATACAGGCCCTCACTGCCAGGCTAAGCATGCCTACAGCTTGTCAGCTTCCATATAAACAGCTTAATAGCTTTCACCAACCTTTTGCTCTCACAGACCAAAGTTGTCTGATCTTCCCAGGCAGAAAGCATTGGGTGTCCGTCTCAGGTGAGTTAAATTGGCTTGGACAAGAGGACCAAGATCCGAACTGGATCGTGGATCAGAGATCCCTGAATGTGTATGAGAGGAGCCCGGGAAACATTTAAATCCTGAACAGGACTTTTCCTGGCTCTTTCCAGGACGCTTTGCTACAATACCCATTAACTTAGCGGGTTTCTGTACCACGAGTCACAACCTAAAAATAACATCTGAGGAGGTGCAGGAGTGAACAGGGAACACTAGTATGTATTAGGTCGTCATTAGATTAGGATGACTAAATGGAACCTGTGCCTCCTTATATCAAGTGTCCCTAACAGAGTCCTCATCAAAGCCCACCTTAACATCAGGTATCCACATCTGAGTTCCCCCTTGCATGCGGTGTCCCCATCAGAGTGCCCCCTACGTCAGTTTAGGAAATAAAGTTCTTGCCGCTTAGGAGCTTGAGAATGATGGACAATTCAGCAAGACGGCTACCTGCAGTGCACTAGGCACACCACTGCAAAAATTAGGTGTGGTAAAGTATGGTGGCCAGGAGGGGATGATCTTCCTCAGTAGCAGGGGTGTTTCTTGCATTGTAGAAAAATTGAGGCATCTTTGGGCACCTCAGGAAGAGTAGTAATGCCGCATGCGTGGCGCAGAGTGGTGAATAGTGGGTGTGGCCAAATTGCAAAAAGTGGGAGAGGCTTAGGAGGCATGGTTAAACTAAATCTGGGCTTCCTTGCACCTTTAAAATATGCTTTGATTGTTGTGCCACAAGCAAGAATCTTATGGACACACATAAAACTCAGCACATCCTTTAAAAAAAATGAAACACTTCCATTACATATGCTTTTGTGCAAACTGAAAATAGACAGGGGTAACACTTTGTCTGAGCCTACCTTAAAGAAGAACTTCATTAAAATATTCAGGAACTGCTTGGCAACCTGCAGCTTTTGAGATAATTAACACTTTGTTGAGAAGTATGAAATGTATAATATTGTGTATGTAGTTCAGGAGTCTGTAAGATAGAGTGCAAGGGTCAGAGGTGTGCAAAAGTTAGAAGTACATAATGCACAGAGTGCTGTAGATTCGGGTTTAGGGATACATAACACAGCGTGCAGGTGTCAGGAGTCTGTAACTCATAGTGTGCAGGGGTCAGACTGAAACGGAAAAAGACAAAATTCTCATCACTTCCGGTTTCTGACGTCACGCAGTGTGAGGAACAACATCAAGGGTTATGAAATGTAACACACCAAGTGCTTCAGTCAGTGCCGGATTTAGGAGTACATAAAAAAATAGAGGGTCAGAAGTATGTAATGGACAGAATGCATGGCTCAGGAGTATGTAATGCATAGCAGTCCCTCAGCATAAATTTTCTTATGCATTCTTCCCCCCCCAAATCATTCCTCTCAGCATAAATACACATCATCCTGCCACCCCCCCTTCCACTCCAGCTCAGTGTGTCCCCCACGTGCAATCCGTCCAGCCTCCGAAACTTACAAACCTCAGATATGAGACTCAATACGGAGGGGCATCCCACCTCCCAGGCCCCTCCTCCTCTTGTGCATGATAAATGTCAGAGCCGAGGAAGAAGGAGGATGAGGAAGCTTCCCTTAAATCAGACATGTATTGTTTTGAAAGGTGATGAAAGATGGGCACTGTGGGGGAGTAGGCAATTGTGGTGCCAGGGATCTGGGGCGCACCACAGTAGATGCGGGACACATGCCTTGGGTGCCTGGTGCTATCTTGCCCCTGCAAGTTGTGCCAAGTGTCTGAACTTATTCCAGCACTGGGCTCCAGGTCTAGATTTTGCTGAAGGGAATGTCTCGTGGAATCCTGGACAGTTCGGAGGTATGCACTGAGTTAAGAGTGTCAACTATGAACGCTCTGACCTCAGTGCTGAGCTCTGAAAACCTCATGTGCCTGTCTCTGACAGATACATAAATCAGGGCAAACCCTGTCTGTTTTTTTTACGAAAACCCTTCAATTACCCCCAGAGTTAATTGTTCAATTAATTGTTAATTCCTCTTTAAAGTGGAACTACATTGCATCTGAGCACCACAAACCAAAAACACCATTTAATTAATTTTTAATATTCAAAATATTCATCCATCCATATCTCCATACTTTATTTTGCTGAGAAATCATTTTGAAAATCGCCCCCCTAGAATTTCTAGCCGTGGCCATCAAAGACTGATGATTCATGTAGCATTTACTTCCTGGAATCTGTCTGCCCTTAGCTCAGGCATATAGACAGGAGGATGTGCTTAGCTGAGAAAACCCCCCTCCTCTAATGAAGACTCCTGGGATGTATGACATAATTTGCCTAGGCACAGAAAGCAGGAAATAACTGAAGAAATTAAAAAAAAATGTAAACAAGTGTAGCACCCTGAAGTTTAGTTAGGGAGCTCCTCGCCAGATTCTTTGTCAGGAGTAGCTACTGTAGTTACATATTAGGGATCCATTGACTTCTCCCTAAGTTTGGCCTGGTTGTACTTTCTTCTTCTACCACCAGGTGGCCGGGCACTTGGAGGTATTAGATTGAGAAGGACAACTAAAGGTCAGGTTATGGGTATATGGGGTATCTCAGCCAATGGGCAGGGATTGTTGAATCCCTTGGCCTGCTGGGAGAGCCTACATATTCAGGTGAGGTCAGGTGATCCAGGTTCTTGTGTGTCACCCAGACCACCGTCTGGATGGATGTGTGTTGTCTGTCCCAGGCTACTAGGCCGGAGATTGGGCTTATCCTGGGGGCATCAGGCTGCCAGGCTGTGTGAGGGCATATCCAGAGGGCAGCGCAGTGTTGGGACTGCTACTTGCAGTCCAACCAAAAGTGCCGGTTCTGCCGACCGGAGAACCTGTCATGGTCGGAGGTAGAAGGGAAGCTGTCGCCACTAAGGGGCCAATCGCCTTTACCAGGGACCACAGTGAGTAACTGGAGCAAGTACCGGAGCAGTATTCTCACCAAACGGCACGGTGGAGAATCGGGAAACTTCAGGCGGTGACCAAGTCAGGGACCCAACCAGCAGAGGCGACGCTTGCAGAGCAGCCTTGTAAGCCAGTCAGCAGGGGTAAAGCTTGAAGGTATCCGAAGTGCCAAGCTAGGGACACAGCAGGGAAGCGTGGGTGGCGCTTGAGGGAGATACCACTGCAAAGGCCTTGAGGAGCTCACAGGATTCAAAAACAGTGAATCAGAGGGTCTAGTGAGAGACCGGGAGCTCAAGGGGCTGAAGAACTACAAAGAGAAGTTGTAGTACCACTGAGAGAACTGTTACTTTGAGTTAGGAACTGTTTAAGTACTGTTACCGTAGGAGACAGCAATCCTGCGTGCAGAAGTGGCACCTTGCTGGTGCCTTTCCCTGTACGGCTGTCCTCCTGTTGAAGTCTCGGAGTCTGCAATTGGAAATTGCAACTACTTAAGGGTGTCCTGGCCCTAACCCTCTTTCCCTTGCAAAATATAAAAAGGACTGTCAAAGAAATAAAACCTCTTTTGAATCCAAGAAGTGTCTGGCGCCCAATGACTTTTACCACCTTTGCACCCACTATGTCTCACAACCCACCACATATTGAAGGATGTCAGCTATCCTTGGCCTTGAAGGTTCTCATTAGGCTGGAAGAGGTCAGATATTCTGAGACACAAGTAAATATAACCTACCTTCTTCTTTATTTAATAAGGCTAGCAGCATTAGATTTAAAAATAGTTCATGTTGATTGAGAGAGTGAAGTGGCGCTTTAAGGAGAAAACCTACAGCAGAGTTCCCAGGCATTTGAATCTTGTACTCATTTGAATCTTGTAGTAATTTTAGTTTTAATATAAAAATACGCTTGTTAAACATGGCATGATGAACATAATTTATGGAAGCCTGGCCAGCATAGATATGAAAATTATTAATAATCACTGTGTCCTAATAGAAAACTTGCTTGCAGGAATACCAATGTTTCCCATCCATTTTTTTTTTTTTTAGCACAATTTATGCCCAGTATGTAATTAGAATTGGTAAGTTACTGCCAAGGGAACAAAAGGCTCAACAGATTGTTTTGACACCAAGTAGAAAAAAGACAGTACATTTTGTGCTGTCAGAACATCTGTTTAATATTTGCACAAAAATGAAGATACATGCTCATTGCACTTATTAATTATGTTGATAGAGATTCAAAGAGAAAACAGATGTTGTTATCTCTTTACCAGGATTAAATTCCAGGAGTTGGGACATTTTCTAGCTGTGAGGTATGCTAAGTGTGGTGACTGAAACCAATGAGTGGATGAATGAGATCATTTTGCAAGGGCACCAACACTTCTATCAATCCAACTAGACTTAGTAGTCAGATCCATATTTCCAGTTGGCATTATGTAACGCTGTTCTGCTCAGCCGAGGGTAGAACACATGGAAAAATGTCAGCTACATTGCTGGGCCAAGGCATTTATCTGTTTCAATAATTCTGCTAATTACCGGATGGGAGCGGTGAAATTTTCAATATTATTGTATTCTCTTTTTAATCAGTGCCATCAATTACAATTTGGAATCCTTGGTGGATCAGCTGTAGTACAAAGCCATAGTAAGACACTGCTGGCAAACAAAATTAAGAGGTAGAGCATAAAAATACTACCAGAAATGAACCACCTGTGTAATATAGAAGTGTCAGTTCTATCTAAAATGGTTATAAAAATGGTTATAAAAAATAGTTACATTAATTGGGAATACAGCGAAGTTGGGGCTATACTGTAGGTGTTTGCCACAGGCAGGCATTGCGGTTAGGAGGAACCTATGTCTTTATAAAATGTATGTACTTTTGTTTTAAAATATGATCAGGAGTAATCTGGGATGAGATGGAGGTTTGTTAAAAATGGAGTTACACTTTAGGAATGAAGAAAAAAAATGGAAATATAAGGATTTATGAGGCAGATTAAGAAAGCCTTTTCTTTTCTTTTTTTGCTAAATAAATCACAGTGGTTTCAGCTTCAATGATATAAGTGTTATTCCTGTTTTTCCCCCACAATAGATGTTAACGGCATGTTGATGGTGTTTATTTGGTCTTTTGTGAAGAGAGGACAAGCACTGATAAATGAAGTATTGATCTCTGCTATTGTTCTCTCCCTGCATCATAAGCAAAGTAATAGCTTTATATATAGTGAGCAAAATCAGTTCTTCGATCTGGATCAGAGCCGGCTATGATAGCGTACCACATGGTAAGATGATCTAAACTGTTATTTTTACAAAGATATAGCAATATTGAAACTTCAGATGGCAAACAAATTAATATATAAATAGGTTAGTAATATCGAGTAAGGAAAACCTGAGATACAGGAAGCATCAGATAGCAAATAATATTATTTATGGAACTGCTAATGCTATCCACAAGACTTTGCAAATTCGATATTGCAATATTGTCAATTGAGTTTACCTTATTTAAGGGTTAACCAGTATTCCCAGGATTCTGTGTGGCTGCATTGTGCTGTGCTGCATTCTACACACCAGTGCACATTTCAGGGCTTCCTGACCATTTTCCTTGCTAAACAACCATATTATAATTTTGCACACTTAATTTCTCCTGGTCTGTTCCGCTCATAGGTTTGGATGTATGGTTAAGATTGCCATGCCTCTAAAAAGCGATCTGTTTTTCAGAGCCGTTTGACAGGCAGTGAGAGTCTCCTCCTTACAGCCTACACACAGTTGCAGCATGTCCCTATTTGCTTAAATAAGCTGAGTTTCGTGGTGGTACTGACTGTTGAACACAACAGAGGGGATCATTTTTGCCATCCCCATCTGGCTGCTTTACACATGTGGCTGTTATTGCCACAAATCTGAAAAGTGATTGGCAGTGGATTCTTTTTTACATGTGTTTGACAGGTGGTGAGGAGGAGATATGTTGTCTCTTTATTGCCTGTTTTAACCCTGTATGTTCTGTACTACCACACTGTAACCACATGCATTGTCTGCAACTGCAAAGCCGTTAGGGCGCGGCCCCAATTCAGCAAAAGCATTTGCCGCCAAAAGACGAATAGGATTGAAGCAAAGAAAGCTCAGCCCTGTGCACAGCCCTAGGAGCCTGGAAGAAGCAGCCTCCTCTGGATCCCTGTAAGATCACACCAGTGCCCCAGGCTGCAAAGGGAAAACAGGACACCAAATAGGACGTTTATGAGACTCCAGGACTGGCGATTTTAACCACATACTGAACTCATCTAATTTAACCTGGTACCTGCTGTGTTCTGGCTGAGAAACTCTTTAAAGGATTTCTGGACCTGAAGGCATATCACCTTATCCGCCATCCCAGGATTTTCTATCAAGCTTTTAATGACTCACCAGACTGAAAAGCTGGGGGTCGTTGTGACCTGGTGAGTGGGGATACATGAGGGGATGTTGCACACCTGAATTTCTATGAAGCACCTTATATTTCCTTCACTTTGGATTGGAGCACCTTCAGTCACCTTATTTGGACTTTATTTTCACTTTTTGTATTTTGGACTTTCTTTTTGGTTAACAAATTTTCACTTATTGTGTTTGCGAGCGCTATATTTATTTTAATAAGTCCATCGATGTAGCACTGTCCACGGGATGTATCATCCTATGTTTCACTTCCTGGTGGTCAACACATCTGTGGAGCCGAACATCGGATAATACATCCCGCGGACGGTGCTACATCAATGGACTGACTGGGACACATCTCCCTTCCACTGACCCTCCATCTACTGAGCTGGATACTCACTTGCATTGAATAAGTGCATTTTTAACCTGCTATTAAATGGGTTGCTAAAACTCTGCACTGAGCTGGCGCTTCCTCCTCTTCCCCTTTCTTGTTTGATAATAAAGTTGGCAGTGCTATCATCCAGGACAAGGCCTCTGTGAACAGAGGGGATTCCCTTCCTTGGAAATTACCCAGTAACATGATCATAGTAATTGGGAGCAGAGAAACTACCGCAACCAACATATAACATTAATCAAAAGTATATAGATACACATAATAATACAAGCTTTATATAAGAAAAGATTTATAATAGTACATACACCCAAAGTACAAACAGATGTTATCCACAAAGGGCCCAAAAAGAACCCTGGTGAAAGGAATTGTGCACACATACCAGATATATATAGGTTCCAGGGGTCTCTGTGGATGATCATGATGTGCCATCCATCTTTGTGTCAGAGACTTGAAGACAAGATCAGTGGTGATAGGGAGATCCTCCACCGTTGTACAACTGGCCTGGAATGTAGCTTCTCACCATCAGAAGCTGTGGTGTGACGCTGGGACTCAGAGTTGCCCATCTCTCTATCTACAAAACTTTTTGTTAATTATTACAGTGTCTTGAAAAAGTATTTATACCCCTTGAAATTTTCCACATTTTGTCATGTTACAACCAAAAATGTAAATGGATTTTATTGGGATTTAATGTGATAGACCAACACAAATTGAACATCTCAGGGAGCACTGTTCAATCCATCATCCGAAAATGAAAAAGGTATGGCACAACTACAAATCTACCAAAACATAGCCGTCCACCTACTGACAAGCCGGGCAAGGAGAGTATTCATCAGAGAAGCAGCCAAGAGGCCCATGGTAACTCTGGAGGAGCTGCAGAGTTACCTATTAGTCGTGCACTCCACAAATCAGGCCTTTATGGAAGAGTGGTAAGAAGAAAGCCATTGTTGAAAGAAAGCCATAAGAAGTCCCGTTTGCAGTTTGTGAGAAGCCATGTGTGGTAGAGACATCCCCAAAAAGACTTGCAGCTGTAATTGCAGGGAAAGGTGGTTCTACAAAGTATTGACTGGGGGGGCTGAATACAAATGCACACCACACTTTTCACATATTTATTTGTAACAAACTTTGAAAACCATTTATCATTTTTCTTCCACTTCACAATTATGTGCCACTTTGTGTTGGTCTATCACATAAAATCCCAAAAAAATACATTTGCGTTTTTGTTTATAACATGACAAAATGTGGAAAGTTTCAAGGGGTGTGAATACTTTTTCAAGGCACTGTAGCTGGAGTTTGACTTTAATTTATTAGTGTATTTGAAGGAGAAGCACACCCAAAGCTTGTTTGGCTGTACTTCTCCTGTGGGTCACAGGAGTGCAGTCTGTTCTGCACTCCTGTGACCCATTTTCAGCAGACAGGGGGCTGAACCCCCGCTGTCAGCTGATGTCACAGAGCTGGTCCAGGCTCGGAAAAGATCGCAACCATATGGTCAGGATCCACCCTCATGCCTGGACCAGCACCCAGCTCAGCCTCTCAGTGAGCCACCAAGAGCCTGAGCCGGCTGCTCCCACCCCCCTCCATGGCCCAGCACTCCAGTGAGTGTGGGGGAAGGGGGGGCAGAGCAGAGAGCCGGTGACTGACATTCACCAGCTTTCTGCTTAGGGAGCTCTGGGAAACGAGAAAGCGGCTGTGTTTGATTGCTCGGTTCTTAGTGTTAGAGCCGGCAGGGGACAGATGCAGCATCAGACAGATGCTGCATCCACCTAGGTAAGGTATGGTTCTTAAATAAACACAAACCTCATACTTCTCTTTTAATTCCCATAGTACATATGAGAATGTACTATGAGAATTAAAAGACTGACGATGCTGCTGTTCAAAAACACAGATTTATACATACTGTCCCTGGTTTTACTGAGGCTGGCAACCCTGATGGGGCCCCCTAGTGGCCCAGGGCCCTCGGGCAGTGCCCAAGTGGCTCAATGGTCAGTCCGCCCCTGCCTGTGCTCCTTTATCCAGAGTGGAGACACTCTTAATTCAGGAGGTGTGTTACTAGCTACCGTGTTTCCCCGAAAGTAAGACAGTGTCTTACTTTCTTTTTATCCCTAAAAGCCCCACTATGTCTTACTTTCGGGGTATGTCTTATATTGGGAAAAAATTTTTTTTTTATTCTTTATTGCAATATGTGTTTTTTTTTTTTTTTTTTTAATCAGCCCTGTTGGGGGGCTTTGGTGAGATATCAGGGGTCTTAACAGACCTCTGATATCTCCCCCTTGAGACAGAGAAAGAGACAGAGGATAGAGATTCCCCAGTCCCTTTCTCTGCAGCGTCAGCTGCACTGAGAATGAAAGGAGAGAAGACAGCGGCTTCTCTCCATTCATAAACTGACACATCGTAATCACAGAAGATTACAATGTTTCAGTTATGTGAATGGACAGAGTCAGCTGACTCTGTCTATTCACAAAGGAAGGAGGGGGAGGACGGAGGAACGGAGGGGGAGAACGGAGGGGGACAGAGAAGGAGGGGGGAACGGAGGGGACAGCGGGGAGGCACAGAGGAGGAAAGCGGAACGGAGGGGGAGAACGGAGGGGGACAGAGAAGGAGGGGGGAACGGAGGGGACAGCGGGGAGGCACAGAGGAGGAAAGCGGAACGGAGGGGGAGAACGGAGGGGGACAGAGAAGGAGGGGGGAACGGAGGGGACAGCGGGGAGGCACAGAGGAGGAAAGCGGAACGGAGGGGGAGAACGGAGGGGGACAGAGAAGGAGGGGGGAACGGAGGGGACAGCGGGGAGGCACAGAGGAGGAAAGCGGAACGGAGGGGGAGAACGGAGGGGGACAGAGAAGGAGGGGGGAACGGAGGGGACAGCGGGGAGGCACAGAGGAGGAAAGCGGAACGGAGGGGGAGAACGGAGGGGACAGAGAAGGAGGGGGGAACGGAGGGGACAGCGGGGAGGCACAGAGGAGGAAAGCGGAACGGAGGGGGAGAACGGAGGGGGACAGAGAAGGAGGGGGGAACGGAGGGGACAGCGGGGAGGCACAGAGGAGGAAAGCGGAACGGAGGGGGAGAACGGAGGGGGACAGAGACCCGCACCCCCAGCGGCCCGCACCCCCAGCCCCACTCTTTGTACCGCACGTCACTGGAGGCAAATCCCCCCGTGTTTCCCCGAAAGTAAGACATATGTCTTACTTTCGGGGTACGGCTTATATTAGCTGACCCCTCTGAAACTCCCGATACGTCTTACAATCGGGGGTGTCTTACTATCGGGGAAACACGGTAGATCAGCAGGTGAAAACCAGAGAAAAAAAGACTAAAAGACAAAACTAATGCAGACACCACATCCAATTATTGGTAAGCTGCAATATATTAAATTTTTGGTTTTGGGTTTAATCCCACTTTAATTCATTAATGACCAAATTAAATAAATAACATATATCAATAACATTATACATTTCCTTTATGTACTCCCAATGGGTGGGTCTGCTTACTGTGTACACCACTGAAGGAAACGCTATTATAATATATGCGTAGCTGAGACTAGAAATGAAACTCAGCTGAGTAATCTGACTGCAGGGAAAGGTGTACAGTATTCCAATTAGCACTAGGTTCAGTCACAGGGGTACGATTGTCTGTATAATTTTTTACTTGACAAGTAAAATCCAGCCTACCACACAATAATAGCACGGCGCTCGTCTTATAAATCAGATTTTCTCAGTTGCTGAAATCATACTTCATTTCTGTCATCTGTTAAACATTTTCCTCTTCTGTTGTTAGTTAAAGTCTTTTTTTTATCTAAAAACCCATAGCCTTGCACCTCATTTGCATTTCATTTTTCTGTTTCACTCCTCTATTCCTCTGCATTTCTTTCTTTGCTCTCCAGTCCTTCAACCGCTGCTATATCAGTCCATTAACATTCCCACAATGTTAGCTCCCCTTCGCAGAGCAGAAGACAGAGGCATTCATTTCATTCATCAATGTTTGTATTAAAGCAGAAGTCAACTAAAAAAAAAAAAATGCGAGCACGCAGGCTTTTTATTGCAGAAGAAATTCATTACGTCTCTTCTATAATAAAACATATTTACCTGCCTGTTAACAATCTTCATTAACCGCTTCAGCCCCGGAACATTTTACCCCCTTCCTGACCAGAGCACTTTTTGCGATTCGGCAATGCGTCGATTTAACTGACAATTGTGCCGTCGTGCGACGCTGCACCCAAACAAAATTGATGTCCTTTTTTTCCCCCACAAATAGAGCTTTGTTTTTGTGGTATTTGATCACTCCTGCAGTTTTTATTTTTTGCGCTATAAACAAAAAAAGACTCCTGCTTTCCTTATACATTACAAATACATTCCACCAAGGTGGTATTGTATTCGTAGTGGCAGCAGCTCTATATTGCAATTAGTATCATATCCATTGCGCGGATTCACTTCACATATATATCTATAAACAAAAAAAGAGCCACAATTTTGAAAAAAAACGCAATTTTTTTAATTTTTGCTATAATAAATATCCCCCAAAAATATCTAAAAAAAAACCTATTTTTTTCCTCAGTTTAGGCCAATATGTATTCTTTTACATATTTTTGGTAAAAAAAAATGCAATAAGCATATATTGATTGGTTTGCACAAAAGTTATAGCATCTACAAAATAGGGGATAGTTTTATGGCATTTTTATTATTAATTTTTAATAATGGCAGCGATCTGCGATTTTTATCAGGACTGCAACATTATGGGGGACACATCGGACACTTTTGACACATTTTTGGGACCATTGGCATTTATACTGCGATCAGGGCTATAAAAATGCACAGATTACTATAAAAATGTCACTGGCAGGGAAGGGGTTAACCACTGGGGGCGATGAAGGGGTTAAATGTGTTCCCTCTCTGTGTTCTAACTGAAGGGGGGAGGGCACTGTCTAAAGGAGATGACAGATTGCTGTTCATACTTTGTATAAACAGACGATCAGTCTCTTCTCCCCTCAGAGAACCGGAAACTGTGTGTTTACACACACAGATCCCGGTTTTCGGTGTGTCACCAGCGATCGCAGAAGCCTGTAGGTGATCGCGACCACCGGGCACTCACATCAGCTCCGGGGGGAGAGCAGCCGACGCCCCTACATAACATAGTTACATAACGTTGTTTCGCCCAGCCGTGTCATTCTGCCGCAGTAAAACTGCAGCTGCTGGTCGGCAAGTGGTTAAAGCAGAACTAAGCCCTTCCAATTAACATTACCTATTTGAATTCTGCTAGCATTAGTAAATTGATTGTAAAGTATATAACATTTACTTGTTTTAAACTTTTTTTCCTACATTTCTTTAGTTACTTCCTGCTTTCCAGGCCTAGGCAAATGATGCCATACATCCTAGGAGTGTTCAGGATGGGAGGAGGGGTTTTCTCAGCTAAGCACTCTCCTGCCTGCATGCCTGAGCTAAGGGCAGATGGAATCCAGGAAGTAAATGCTACATGAATCATCTCCCCTTACTTAAGATGGCCACCCCCAAAAATACTAGGGGGTGCTTTTCAAAGTGATATCTCAAAATCGCTAAATAAAGCATGGAGACATTGGTGGATGGATGGATGAGTTTGATTTGAATTTTAAAAACAAATTCAATAGCGTTCTTGGTTTGTGGTGCTCAGATGCAGTGTAGTTCCACTTTAAGTGGCCGTGCTGATTTCAATTGTGCAGGCGTGTTCCCTCATAATCACCATGAGATGGTATACAGCTCGAGCTGGCGCAAATGCATAAAGACATGTAGTGGCTGAAACAGGATAGAGGAGATCAGCAGCACTGAAATGCAACAAAGGATGTAAAAAGGGGAAAACTATATTTTCTAGAAGAAATAAACAAGATATTGACTTACAGTAAAATCTTATTCTTGGAGTTCAATAATGGACACAGGGTATAAGGTCATTCTGAGACACAGAGGGTAATCAAAGCCAAATGATGGTCCATATCCAACTGAAGAAAAAACAGGGTTCATTCAACTTTCTAGGATGGAATTTCCTTGCCTTGCACAGAAAGAAAAATACCTTCCAGGTACAATGGTAGACTATATGAGAATAAAGGATAACCAAATTAGATAGGCCCTATCTCTCAGGACCTGGGCTTCAACAGCCAGGCCATTAAAGCCAGCATCTGGCATCCATCATGAGAACCTTCCAGGACAATTAACAAAAAAAGAGGCTTTAGTATCACTTTAAAATAGAGGATTATGAAGGACCTGAGGAGCCCTGGGATGGAGCCAAAAATAAGTACTGCAGTAGGCGTAACACATAGTAGTCAAGTTGGGTCTAACATTGGGAGTGGCTTAAAAAGGGATGAATAAAAAGAAGCTGAGCCTAGTTGCTGTATACAGTGCAGCATTGCTGAAACAAATTAACATCAGATGGAAACCTTATCTCAAATGTCAGAAATATGTTACATAAGGGCTCATTCACACAATGGTTGTAGGGGTGGTAAAACTGTAGCTTAACCATAGGGTTTTAACACCTTGCCAAGTGCTCCCCTTTAGCTTAAGAGGCTAAGAGGGGTGTACATATTCTACAGCGGCGATGCTTTGTTTCAGGGCTGCAGCAGCAATTCTATCCTCTGACGCATTGACGGGCACTACTGCCCACTGATCACAATCCATTAAAGTGAATGGGGGCTGTCTGCAAAGCACTACTTTTTTGAACCGTACCACACCAAAATGCATAGCACTGCAGTACCGTACGGCTTGGTGGCCACAAACACGCTACAGTTAACTGCAGTTAACACTATAGTATATGGAAGAAAGACAGGAGGAATCACTATGGTACATGGAAGGCAGGAAGAAAGGATCACTACGGTACATGGAAGAAAGCAGGTAGGTATCACTATAGTATTTGGCAGGGAGGAAGGATCACTATGGCACATGAAAGGCAGGAAGGATCACTGTGGTACATGGAAGGCAGGAAGGATCACTATGGTATATGGAAGGCAGGAAGAATCACTATGGTACATGAAAGGCAGGAAGAATCACTGTGGTACATGGAAGGCAGGAAGGATCACTATGGTATATGGAAGGCAGGAAGAATCACATGGTACATGAAAGGCAGGAAGGATCACTATGGTACATGGAAGGCAGGAAGGATCACCGTGGTACATGGAAGGCAGGAAGGATCACTATGGTACATGTAAGGCAGGAAGGTTTATTATTATGACACATGTAAGGCAGAAAGGATCACTACTATAAATGGAAGAAAGGAAGGAGGAATTATATTGGTACATGGAAAGGAGGAAGGAATGCTATGACGTCCTGACGAAGCTGGTGTTTCTGGCAAATTGCATTGACATCATGCCCATGTGTGTCTGATGCCTGCCATCACACCCCTAACTGTTCCACCGGGCTCTGGGTGCACAAGCGCTGGAGCGCTGGATGCTGTAGGCCCTGAGGTGCCCTGCGTGTACTTCTATTCTGCCACACAGGGGATGGCAAGATACTGGCCAGCAGCGTCATGCTCCGAGCAACAAGGAGGATCTGGCATACGGTGGAACAGCTAGATTGGTCATGAGGAGGAATTGGCGATGTTTACTATTTATGCACTAGCTTTGGCTATTTATCCTGTTAGCAGACTTTGGAAGTCGACACGCTTATGATTATTATTCCCATTGTGGTTTGCATTACACTGCACTTCGCTTCTCCCTCTGCTGTGGCTGCTTATCCTGGATGTGAGATTGGGGCCTGATACAGTGTCTGCTCTGCTTCACTTGCCACTGCTTGACTACATGCTACTGTCTCCCTGTCCATGTTTGCCTTGCTTCCATTTGTTCAACTATATGATCTTGCTGTGGCTCATGTGACTTTAGCTGATTTCTGCTAATAGACATAGTCAGTCCATGCTTTGGCTCCATGCACACTGGAGAAGCTTTTTCTGGAGGTCAGATTGCTGGCAGAAAACGCTGCTTGAAAAATGCGACCTGAACAGCGTTTTGTACTAGCGTTTATGAACGTTTTTTTAGTGTTAGCGTTTATGGGCGTTTTTAATAAAAATACACAGAGGACACTCCAAAAATCCCACAATGCATTCCCAAACTCGCACAATGCATTGAAAAAATAGAACGTTGAACGCTAATTAATGCGCGTTTATGCAATGTGATTTTATGGCGTTCAGAGAACAGCCCATAAACTCCACTGCTGATAAAAGCTAAAAAACGTCCATGTGTGCATGAACACATAGGATAACATAGAGTTGAGTTTATGAGCTGTTTAAAAAAAATACCCAAACTCCAAAGAACGGCCGTTTATGACCTCCAGTGTGCATGGAACCTTTATGTACAGACTGATCTATCTGAATTTTCTTCAGAATTTCATTTACTAGACTTTTGTGATACACTCAATGTCTGCCAGTCATTTTTGCCTCCCAGTCTGTTTGCTGTATCCCCCAGCACTTTATATTTATTACATCCAGATGCACTTTCTTGGAGTGATATTTCATGGCTATTTAGCCATTAGCTCTGGGTTTAACGCACTTTTATGCCTGAACGTTTTTCTTTTGCCTGGGTCCTTTATTTTCCCCTTGTGGATGTTTTATATCACTTCAGGACATCCATCAGTGAAATCTAATTACAGTCCTTTACATTACACATTTAGTACTTCCATATGTACTTTGTGGGTTGTATGGATGTAAGTGTGGCGTCCAGATGCATCTTTTGTTTTTTTTTGTTTTTTTATGGTAATGGAAGGTGTTTTTTCTTAGTTTGATTCATGTGTTTGATTTCTGTGAGTAATAAAGCTATAATCTTTTTTGCCTAAGGATCACTATGGTGCATGTGAAAGGCAGGAAGGAAAGATCACTATGGCATATGGAAGGATCACTATGGCTCAAGGAAGACAGGAAGGATCACTATGATATATGGAAGGCAGGAAGAATCACTGAGGTACATGGAAGGCAGGAAGGATCACTATGACACCTGGAAGACAGGAATGATCACTATGGTACATTGAAGGTAGGAAGGATCACTATGACACCTGAAAGGCAGGAAGGATCACTATGGCACATGGAAGGCAAGAAGGATCACTATGGTACAGGGAAGGCAGGAAGGATCACTATGGTATATGGAAGGCAGGAAGGATCACTATGGTACATGGAAGACAGGAAGGATCACTATGACACCTGGAAGACAGGAATGATCACTATGGCACATTGAAGGCAGGAAGGATCATTATGGTACAGGGAAGGTAGGAAGGATCACTATGGCACACGGAAGGCAGGAAGGATCACTATGGTATATAGAAGGCAGGAAGAATCACTATGGTACGTTGAAGGCAGGAAGGATCACTATGACACCTGAAAGGCAGGAAGGATCACTATGGCACATGGAAGGCAGGAAGGATCACTATGGTACAGGGAAAGCAGGAAGGATCACTATGGCACATGGAAGGTAGGAAGGATCACTATGACACCGGAAAGACAGGAAGGATCACTATGGTACATGGAAGGCAGGAAGGATCACTATGGCATATGGAAGATGGAAGAATCACTATGGAATATGGAAGGCAGGAAGGATCACTATGATACATAGAAAGCAGGAAGGTTTACTATAGTACATGGAAGGCAGAAAGGATCACTGTAGCATATGGAAGGCAGGGAGGATCACTATGGTACATGGAAGGCAGGAAGGAAGGATCACGATGGCACATGGAAGGCAGGAAGGATCACTGTGGTACATGGAAGGCAGAAAGGCTCAATATGTTATATGGAAGCCAGGAAGGGTCACTATGGTACATGGAAGGATCACTATGACATATGGATGGCAGGAAAGAAGAATCACTATGTTTTTTTGTTTGTTTTTGTTTTTTTTATGGTGATGGAAGGTGTTTTTTCTTAGTTTGATTCATGTGTTTGATTTCTGTAAGTAATAAAGCTATAATCTTTTTTGCCTAAGGATCACTATGGTGCATGTGAAAGGCAGGAAGGAAGGATCACTATGGCATATGGAAGGTAGGAATGATCACTATGACTCATGGAAGACAGGAAGGATTACTATGATATATGGAAGGCAGGAAGAATCACTACAGCACATGGAAGGCAGGAAGGATCACTATGACACCTGGAAGACAGGAATGATCACTATGGTACAATGAAGTCAGGAAGGATCACTATGACACCTGAAAGGCAGGAAGGATCACTATGGCACATGGAAGGCAAGTAGGATCACTATGATACAGGGAAGGCAGGAAGGGTCACTATGGTATATGGAAGGCAGGAAGTATCACTATGGTACATGGAAGGCAGGAAGGATCACTATGACACCTGGAAGACAGGAAGGATCACTATGGCACACGGAAGGCAGGAAGGATCACTATGGTATATGGAAGGCAGGAAGAATCACTATGGTACGTTGAAGGCAGGAAGGATCACTATGACACCTGAAAGGCAGGAAGGATCACTATGGCACATGGAAGGCAGGAAGGATCACTATGGTACAGAGAAAGCAGGAAGGATCACTATGGCACATGGAAAGTAGGAAGGATCACTATGACACCTGGAAGGCAGGAAGGATCACTATGGTACATGGAAGGCAGGAAGGATCACTATGGCATATGGAAGGAGGAAGAATCACTATGGAATATGGAAGGCAGGAAGGATCACTATGATACATAGAAAGCAGGAAGGTTTACTATGGTACATGGAAGGCAGAAAGGATCACTGTAGCATATGGAAGGCAGGGAGGATCACTATGGCACATGGAAGGCAGGAAGGAAGGAAGGATCACTATGGCACATGGAAGGCAGGAAGCATCACTGTGGTACATGGAAGGCAGAAAGGCTCAATATGTTATATGGAAGGCAGGAAGGGTCACTATGGTACATGGAAGGATCACTATGACACATGGATGGCAGAAAAGAAGAATCACTATGGTTTTTTGTTTTTGTTTTTTATGGTGATGGAAGGTGTTTTTTCTTAGTTTGATTCATGTGTTTGATTTCTGTAAGTAATAAAGCTATAATCTTTTTTGCCTAAGGATCACTATGGGGCATGTGAAAGGCATGAAGGAAGGATCACTATGGCATATGGAAGGTAGGAAGGATCACTATGGCTCATGGAAGACAGGAAGGATTACTATGATATATGGAAGGCAGGAAGAATCACTACAGTACATGGAAGGCAGGAAGGATCACTATGACACCTGGAAGACAGGAATGATCACTATGGTACATTGAAGGCAGGAAGGATCACTATGACACCTGAAAGGCAGGAAGGACCACTATGGTATATGGAAGGCAGGAACAATCACTATGGTACATTGAAGGCAGGAAGGATCACTATGACACCTGAAAGGCAGTAGGGATCACTATGGCATTTGGAAGGCAGGAAGGATCACTATGGTACAGGGAAAGCAGGAAGGATCACTATGGCACATGGAAGGTAGGAAGGATCACTATGACACCTGGAAGGCAGGAAGGATCACTATGGTACATGGAAGGCAGGAAGGATCACTATGGCATATGGAAGGAGGAAGAATCACTATGGCATATGGAAGGCAGGAAGGATCACTATGGTACATTGAAGGCAGGAAGGATCACTATGACACCTGAAAGGCAGGAAGGACCACTATGGCACATGGAAGGCAAGAAGGAACACTATGATACAGGGAAGGCAGGAAGGGTCACTATGGTATATGGAAGGCAGGAAGGATCACTATGATACATAGAAAGCAGAAAGGTTTACTATGGTACATGGAAGGCAGAAAGGATCACTGTAGCATATGGAAGGCAGGGAGGATCACTATGGTACATGGAATGCAAAAAGGAAGGATCACTATGGCACATGGAAGGCAGGAAGGATCACTGTGGTACATGGAAGGCAGAAAGGCTCAATATGTTATATGGAAGGCAGGAAGGGTCACTATGGTACATGGAAGGAAGGATCACTATGACATATGGATGGCAGAAAAGAAGAATCACTATGGCACATGGAAGGCAGGTAGGATCAATATGGTACATGGAAGGATCCCTATTTTTATGTGGAAGGAACAAAGAGAGAGAGAGGTGAGTTTAGTCACAGGCTGTCTACTCACCCAAGGCTGGCTGGTCTCAATTTCCTGCCCACACAATCCCTTTACAGTAACAGATTGGCAGCATGCCGGAGGATGTGGGAGGGCACAGGGACACATGGGGAGAAGGTGGAGCAGACCTAGCCTACCTCCTCTTCCATTCTGCAGGTTGTAGAGTGGGCGGGCGAGCTGGTGGACGGGTAAGTGGGCAGGGAAGGTGGGGTGACTGCTGGGGACTGAGCGAGTCTCAGCCTTGCCAGCTGCAGCACAGCGCAACACGCACCTGACAGGGGGATTAGTGGAGTCAAGTGCGGGAACTTGTTCTGGCATTGGGTCCCACTGCGGGATTCAGCCCAGATTCGCAGGACACCAGAATTTACTTGAAATCCTGGGATGGTCCTGGGGAATCCAGGACGGTTGGAAGGTATGCTGTAGGAGCGTACAGCATAAAGACAAATGTACAAAAGTATCAAGGAGTCGCACAGGACGGACTAGGATTTACAGTGGCTTGAAAAAATATTCATACCCCTTGAAATTTTCCACATTTTGTCATGTTACAACCAAAAATCTAAATGTATTTTATTGGAATTTCATGTGATAGACCAACACAAAGCGGCACATAATTGTGAAGTGGAAGGAAAATGATAAATGTTTTTTACTCTGATACCCCTAACTAAAATCTAGTGGAACCAATTGCCTTCAGAAGTCACCTGATTAGTAAATAGAGTCCACCTGTGTGTAATTTAATCTCAGTATAAATACAGCTGTTGTGTGAAGCCCTCGGAGGTTTGTTAGAGAACATTAGTGAACAAACAGCATCATGAAGGCCAAGAAACACACCAGACAGGTCAGGGATAAAGTTGTGGAGAATTTTAAAGCAGGGTTAGGTTATAAAAAATACCCCAAGCTTTGAACATCTCACGGAGCACTGTTCAATCCATCATCTGAAAATGGAAGGAGTATGGTACAACTACAAACCTACCAAGACATAGCCGTCCACCTAAACTGACAGGCCGGGCAAGGAGAGCATTCATCAGAGAAGCAGCCAAGAGGCCCATGGTAACTTTGGAGGAGCTGCAGAGATCCACAGCTCAGGTGGGAGAATCTGTCCACAGGACAACTATTAAGCACCATACACACTGTCAGATTTTCTGCTGTTTTTTTCCTTAAGATTTACCAATACCATATATTATGAGGTCAAACCATAGGGGTTTCAATTTGTATAAAATAAGGTGGCCCTTGCACTACATGGTTTAGGTAAATCTGAAGACAAAAATCAGCAGAAAATCTGTTAGTTTGTATGGGGCTTTAGTCGTGCACTCTGGTGGCAAGAAGAAAGCCATTGTTGAAACAAAGCCATATGAAATCCTGTTTGCAGTTTGCGAGAAGCCATGTGGGGGACACAGCAAATATGTGGAAGAAGGTGCTCTGGTCAGATGATACCAAAATTTAATTTTTTGGCCTAAAAGCAAAACTAACACTGCACATCACGCTAAATAAACTATCCCCACCGTGAAACATGGTGGTGGCAGCATCATGTTGTGGGGATGCTTTTCTTCAGCAGGGACAGGGAAGCTGGTCAGAATTGATGGAAAGATGGATGGAGCCAAATACAGGGCAATCGTAAAAGAAAACCTGTTAGAGTCTGCAAAAGACATGAGACTGGGGCAGAGCTTCACCTTCCAGCAGGACCACGACCCTAAACATACAGCCAGAGCTACAATGGAATGGTTTAGCTCAAAGCATATGTATGTGTTAGAATGGCCTACTCAAAATCCAGACCTAAAACTAATTGAGAATCTTTAGCAAGACTTGAAAATTGCTGTTCACAGGCGCTCTCCATCCAATCTGACAGAGCTTGAGCTATTTTGAAGAAGAATGGGCAAAAATGTCACTCTCTAGATGTGCAAAGCTGGTAGAGACATCCTCAAAAAGACTTGCAGCTGTAATTGCAGTGAAAGGTGGTTCAACAGTATTGACTCAGGGGGGCTGAATACAGATGCACACGACACTTTTCACATATTTATTTGTAAAAAAAATTGAAAGCCATTCATCATTTCCTTCCACTTCACAATTATGTGCCACTTTGTGTTGGTCTATTACATAAAATCCCAATAAAATACATAGTTACATAGTAGGTGAGGTTGAAAAAAGACACAAGTCCATCAAGTCCAACCTATGTGTGTGATTATGTGTCAGTATTACATTACATATCCCTGTATGTTGCGGTCATTCAGGTGATTATCTAATAGTTTCTTGAAGCTATCAATGCTCCCCGCTGAGACCTAGGTAAAATACATTTACATTTTTGGTTGTAACATGACAAAATGTGAAAAATGTCAAGGAATACTTTTTCAAGGCACTGTATATATCGCTATAGTAACACAGTATGGTGATACTTTCATTATGGTTAATTGAATGTATAATGGCTGATTTACTAGTGGTGTGATAAACTGGAACTAAACTGTATTTAAGCACCACAAACTGAAAACACTATTTAATTCATTTTTAATATTCAAAGCAAACTCACTCACCATCCATCCATGTCTTCATGCTTTATTCTGTTGAGAAATCACTTTGAATCCCCCCAAGCATTTCTAAACACCATATTAAATAAGGGCAGATGATTAATGTAGCATATTCTTCTTGGAATCCATCTGCCCTTAGGCCAAGCATGCAGGCAGAGGGTTTTACTAACCTCCTCCCCAGATGAAAGAAAAAATACCCATGAAGACTCCTGGGATGTATGCCTGCATTACCAGAAACCAGGAAGAGACTGAAGAAATGTAACAAAAAAAAAACATGTGTCTCAGCTTCCTCAGCACCCTGAATGCCATGTAAATACTTGATTCTAGATAATGAACTTGCTGAACTATAAACAAGAAAGATATATGATAAAACCACAAAAATATATGTAAGATGCAAACAGAAAAGAAAAACAAAACTCAAATCTTACCACTATAACAACAATTGTAAACCTCCGGCATGAAATATGAACAAAGCATATTTCTCTATAGTGTGTACTTTTCTCAATCAAGAACACTAATGCCCCGTGCACACGGTCGGACTTGGTTCGGACATTCCGACAACAAAATCCATGGATTTTTTCCGACGGATGTTGGCTCAAACTTGTCTTGCATACACACAGTCACACAAAGTTGTTGGAAAATCCGATCATTCTGAACGCGGTGACGTAAAACACGTACGTCAGGACTATAAACGGGGCAGTGGCCAATAGCTTTCATCTCTTTATTTTTTCTGAGCATGCGTGGCACTTTGTCCGTCGGATTTGTGTACACACAATCGGAATTTCCGACAACGGATTTTGTCGGAAAATTTTATAGCCTGCTCCCAAACTTTGTGTGTCGGAAAATCCAATGGAAAATGTGTGATGGAGCCTACACACGGTCGGAATTTCCGATAACAAGGTCCTATCACACATTTTCCATCGGAAAATCCGACCGTGTGTACGGGGCATAAGTGTAATTTCTGTCTGCTACCTCATTCCTCTCCTATCTGTATCTGTCCCTGCCCCTGCTACTTTGTCATTGGTTTTGATTGACAGCAACAACAGCCAATGGCTCCAGCTGCCCCAGTAAAGCCTGTGAGATCAGGAAGTGAGGAGTGAGAAGAGCTGCAGACGGGCACAGTGCTGGATCGTATGAGGACTCAGGTAAGTAAAGTGTGTGTGCAGAGCGATACTGATGCCTAAACTTTTTTTACCTTAATGCAAGGAATGCATTAACATAGTTACCAACATTACAAAAAAAAAATTCGGGACACTTTTTTGCATGTAGGAGCCTGCTATAATTAGGGGGCGTGACATTCGTTTGTGGGCGGGGCATACTGTAACAGAAAATGTGGCGTGTGGAAAAATGGG
The DNA here is from genome assembly GCA_037952925.1 of Lithobates clamitans. Classification (NCBI taxonomy): domain Eukaryota; kingdom Metazoa; phylum Chordata; class Amphibia; order Anura; family Ranidae; genus Lithobates; species Lithobates clamitans. The sequence continues at coordinate 1,243,330 of JBBGZY010000802.1, forward strand.
CGTGGCTTGAGCAGAATAGTGGGTGTGTCTTACATGGGCGTGGCTCGGAAGGGGTGTGGTATGAGATGAATGAGGGATGGAGGGAGAAAGAAAGAGGGAGAGAAAGAAAAAGAAAGAGAAAGAAAAAGAGAGAAAGAAAGAGGGATGGAGTGACAGCAGGCCCAGATCCTACACAACAATAGAAATATGTGCATTCCAGAAAGTTTAACAAATCAGCAGATAAAGATACTCCAAACACCTGGTGCTGGCGCTTCAATCATCCCGCCACCATGGTTGTTATGGTGTCAGGATGATTAAAGTGCATTATTTCTATAATTACATTGTAATATAGAATTCAATTATTTAACTCACCATAATGCAGAATCAGTGGGAACCCTGAGCGTGTCGCCTGCCACCAGATACCATCAGGTGTCCCCAGCGGAGTCCCCCCTTACATCAGGCATTGCAGCAGAGTCCCCCCTTACATCAGGCATTGCAGCGGAGTCCACCCTTACATCAGACATTGCAGCGGAGTCCCCCTTACATCAGACATTGCAGCGCGGAGTCCCCCCTTACATCAGGCATTGCAGCGGAGTCCCCCCTTACATCAGGCATTGCAGCGGAGTCCCCCCTTACATCAGACATTGCAGCGGAGTCCCCCTTACATCAGACATTGCAGCGCGGAGTCCCCCCTTACATCAGACATTGCAGCGGAGTCCCCCCTTACATCAGGCACTGCCAGCAGAGTCCTGCCTTTACACCAGGCATGGGGATGCCTGGTGTAATGAAGTCAGGCATGAAGTCAGGCATTCCCAGGAGTGCAGAATGGGACAAAATAGCCGGGTGGCTGCCAATAGCAATTGAGCTGCGGCGCCACCCACCCCCGCCCCTTCCCACATCAGGTTACAGCGGGGTGGGAGGTGGGCGGTGCCACAGCTCAAATTCTATTGGCAGTCACCTGGCCATTACTAAATAGTAATTTGGCCTCCGGGAAAATGGCGACCGGTGGAGACATTGTCTCCGTCGGCCACAGACCTCTAGCGGCGGGCGGCGGCGGCGAAAAAAAAAAAAAAAAATCGGTAAAATTAGAATTTCCCGGGACATTTCCCGGGAATGGCTAAATCCGGGAAAGGGGGCTAAATCCCGGGAATGTCCTGGGAAATTCGTGACAGTTGGAAAGTATGCATTAAGGTAAAAATGTTTAGGATTTTTTAATCACTTTAACCACTTGCCGACCGATGCATGCTGATATACGTCGGCACAATGGCAGAGGTGGGCAAATGAGCGTACCTGTACGTCCCCTTTAATTGGCGGGGCTAGCGGGCTCGCGTGCGCGTCTGACGCTTTCAGCGTGACTGTGCCCGTGGGACCTGCGCATTTGATGTCCGCCGGTGTCCTGGCGATCCTGTCACGGAGCCACAGAATGAGGAGATGCCTATGTAAACAAGCCATTTCCCCGTTCTGCCTTGTGATATGACAGAGATCATTGCTCCCTGTCATCGGGAGCAGTGATCGCTGTCATGTGAGTGGAAGCCCATCCCCCCCACAGTTAGAATCACTCCCTAGGACACACTTAACTCCTTGATCGCCCCCTAGTGTTTAACCCCTTCCCTGCCAGTGTCATTTACACAGTAATCAGTGCATTTTTATAGCACTGATCTCTGTATAAATGACAATGGTCCCAAAATAGTGTCAAAAGTGTCCGATGTGTCCGCCACAAAATGCCATAAAATTATCCCCTATTTTATAGACGCTATAACTTTTGCACAAACCAATCAATATACTCTTATTGTGATTTTTTTTTTTTACCAAAAATATGTGGAAGAATACATATCGGCCCAAACTGAAGAAAAAATTTGTTTTTTTTATATATTTTTGGGGAATATTTATTATAGTAAAAAATATTGCTTTGTTTTCAAAATTGTCTCTCTTTTTTTGTTTACAGAGCAAAAAATAAAAAAAATCACAGAGGTGATCAAATACCACCAAAAGAAAGCTCTATTTGTGGGGAAAAAAAGGACGTCAATTTTGTTTGGGTGCAACGTCTCATGACCGCGCAATTGTCAGTTAAAGCAACGCAGTGCAGAATCACAAAAAGTGCTCTGGTCAGGAAGGGGGGGGGGGGGATCTTCCTGAGCTGAAGCGGTTAAAGTGACACTAAATTATGTCATTATTCTCCTAAACACGCCATACACATCCACTACTTAATGGCACAATAATGTATTTTTTATGAAATTGTTTTTTACTTTGTTTTTATGCCTCCTTGTAGCATCCTCCATGAAATCCCAAATCTTTCTCCTTTTCCCCCTCACTTCCATTAGGAATGAGCAATGCACGTTTGTTGCAGTCATGAGCACTGTTCTATGTACACTACAAATCCCATAGTCCAGTGATATGCAATTAGCAGACCTCCAGCTGTTGCAAAACTACAAGTCCCATCATGCCTCTGCCTCTAGGTGTCATGCTTGTGGCTGTCAGAGTCTTGCTATGCCTCATGGGACTTGTAGTTCTGCAACAGCTGGGAGGTCTGCTAATTGCATATCCCTGCCATAGTCCATCTTGGTAGTGACTAGAGAGTGTGGCTACATTGTTACAATGAATGGGACTAAGGAGAACAAATACAGCCACATGATGTCAGATCACAGCAGCCAGCATTGGAAGATTAGGAGTAGGCTGACAGCAATAGAATGTACTTTTTTGAGTTTGAAATACATACTTTAATGTTTTGTTTTGTTTTTTTTAAACCAGAGTTTGTCACTTTAACATTTGTGGCAGTATGGAAATGAAAAGTAAAGTATATTGCCAATAAGGCTGGGTTCACACTGCTGCGGTGGCAGACATCATATGTGATTCGCAGCGCACTGCTGTTCACATCACATGCGATGTCTGTGCTGTGCGATATCAGCCATACAGATAGTATGGCTGATATCGCACCGCATTCGGTCCAAACTCGCACAGAAACTTTTTTTTGTTCGGACCAGAATCGGATCGCATGGGTGTTCACACCTATGCGATCCGATACATGTCCGAATTGTCAGTTCGCAGTGCGATATGCGGGCTGAACTGGGGGTGTCATTAACATTGTATGACACTCCCCAGCAGTTCGCATATGGCAGTGTGAACTGCCGTGCGAGTTGGTGCGATGCGGGAACCTGCAGTAAATTCGCTGCGTTCCCGCACCGCAGCAGTGTGAACCCAGCCTAAAGGATCAGCAAAGCGTAAGCTGCAAATAATCAGCTACTTAGTGAGAATTTGGTTAGGATAAAAGGAAGTAGGGAATGGTAGTTTGTTTAATACGTATAATATTGTGACTAGAGAGGAAAATGTTGAAATCCCCAAAGAGCTGGCATTTAATGTTTGCCAGACATGGTGATAACATTTATTTATCATCCATGTATACAATGTGACACCTATGTGTATTGTTATGATATTAAATGCTAACACCTTTATGCACATCATTTCTATAAAAGCATATTCCACATAGTATTGATACTTCAGATTTTGGTGGGCACCAACAGGCTGAACTTTGTACCAGTTCCTTATATCTCTTGGAGGATACAATGTTAAAGCTTAAAGTGGTTCTAAAGCCTCAAGATTTTTCACCTTAAAGTGATAGTAAATGCATTAAGATGAAAAACCTTCTGTGTGCAGCAGCCCCTCTAATACTTACCTGAGCCCATCTCTATCCAACAATGTTGCAGGAGAGACTCGGCTGCCCGGGACTCTCCCTCCTCATTGGCTGAGGCAGCAGCCGAGTGCCATTAGCGCCCACTGCTGTTAATCAAAGTCAGTGAGCCTATGAGAAGATAGAGGGGGCAGGGCCTAGTCACAGCACCATGTCTGAATGGACACACAGAGCTGCGACATGGTTCGGGTGCCCCCATAGCAAGCTGCTTGCTGTGGGGGCACTCGTCAGATATGTCTCCTCCAGTCAGTCCCATCGTCAGAAGAAAGGGGCCAGGAGCACCAAAGAGGCACCCAAGAAGAGGAGGATCTGGGCTGCTCTGTGCAAAATTACTGCACAGAGCAGGTAAGTATAACATGTTTGTTTTTTTTTAACAAAACAAAAACCAAGACTTTAGTATCACGTTAACCACTTGCCGTCTGGCTCACGCACATTTACGTCGGCAAAGTGGTTCGTTACCGGAAAAAAAAGTACCGGTACAAGGGGCCCTTTAAGAGCATGCTGCACAGCAGGGGAGATGCGTATGACCGGCGGGCGATCGCCGCTGGCCACCCACGATCATGGGCACGAGAGTGAGAACGGGGATTTGTGTGTGTAAACACACAAATCCCTGTTCTGACAGGGGAGAAGAGACACATCTGCTGTTTGTAGTAATTACGAACAACGATATGTCTCCTCCAGTCAGTCCCATCCCCCCATCCCTCCCATCCTCCCACAGTAAGAAACACTCACGAGGGAACACATTTAACCCCTTGATCGCCCCCTAGTGTTAACCCCTTCCCTGCCAGTGACATTTACACAGTAATCAGTGCATTTTTATAGCACTGATCGCTGTATAAATGTCACTGGTCCCAAAAATGTGTCAAAATTGTCCAATCTGTCTTCCGCAAAGTCGCAGTTCAGCTAAAAATCACAGATCACTGCCATTACTAGTAAAAAAAATAATAAAAATGCCATAAAATGATCCCCTATTTTATAGACGCTATAACTTTTGCACAAACCAATCAATATATACCAAAAATATGTAGAAGAATACATATTGGCCTAAACTGATGAAGAAATGTGTTTTTTTAAAACATTTTTGGGGATATTTATAATAGCAAAAAGTAAAAAATATATATTTTTTTCAAAATTGTTGCTTTTTTTTTTGTTTATAGAGCAAAGAATGCAGTGCTGTATCGCAAAAAATGGCCTGGTCATTAAAGGGGGAAAATCTTCCAGTCTGTAAGTGGTTAATGCATTCTATGCATTAAGGTGAAAAACCTTCTGTGCTGCAGCTCCCCTCAGACCCCTCTTTTTCTTGCCTGAGCCCGATCCGATCCAGTGATGTGCACAAGCAAAGCGCCTTCTGCCGCTGTCTCTTTCCTCATTAGACAGATTGATAGCAGTGGGAGCCATAGACTCCCACTGCTCTCAATCAAATCCTGTGATACAGGAGTGGGGGCGGGGCCGAGTCCCACTGTCTGTGTTAATAGATGCAGCAGGGCTCAGGAGCGAGCATGCACATGTGTCCCCATGGAAAGTGGAAGGGCCTGCAGCGCGGGCGGGGGACCCCAGAAGAAGAGGATCGGGCTGCTCTGTGCAAAACCACCATAATATTCCAGTTCTGCAGAGGTTAATGTAACTAAAGGGCTGTCAGGAGCTTGACTGTGCCCCTGACCTTTCCTGGGAGATCTAACATTCATAGAAGCCGTACTACAGCATTTATGAATGAAATGGGATCTATGAATGGAGGAGGCAGAACTATTAATTATCTGCTCGTCTCAGGGGCGGATCCAGGGGGGGGGCAACGGGGCAATTGCCCCCTCCGAGAAATGCAGGTGACTTAGAGCAGGGTGTGTGTGAGAGAGCCGTCGGGCGGCTCCGTGACTGAGGGAGCCGCTGGGCGGCTCGGTGACAGAGAGAGCCGCTGGGCGGCTCCATGACTGAGAGAGCCGCTGGGCGGCTCGGTGACAGAGAGAGCCGCTGGGCGGCTCCGTGACTGAGAGAGCCGCTGGGCGGCTCGGTGACTGAAGGAGCCGCTGGGCGGCTCGGTGACAGAGAGAGCCGCTGGGCGGCTCGGTGACTGAAGGAGCCGCTGGGCGGCTCGGTGACTGAGGGAGCCGCCGGGTGGCTCCATTGGCGAGAGAGAGCCGCCGCTCAATGTGTTTGTGGGCGGGCTGCTGCCTGCTGGCCAATCAGGGAGCCGGCGGGCGGGGGAGCAGAGAGATGACATCATCTCTCACCGCCCGGCGCCCGCCCTGCATCCCTGCAGTTCAACTTCCCCCCCCTCCATGCAGGCAGCTGCGGCAGCAGAGAGATTACATCATCTCTCTGCTGCCTGTCTCTGGGACACAAGAGACCACCTTAGCAGGTGGCAAGTGACAGGTGACGTGGCAGGCGACGTGGCAAGTGACATGGCAAGTGACAATCCGCAACGTGGCAAGTGAAAATCTGCATCTGGTGACCAGGCGACGTGGCAAGTGACAATCCGCAACGTGGCAGGCGACGTGGCAAGTGACAATCTGCATCTGGTGACAGGTGACGTGGCAAGTGACAATCCGCAACGTGGCAGGCGACGTGGCAAGTGACATGGCAAGTGACAATCAGCAACGTGGCAAGTGACATGGCAAATGACAATCCGCAACGTGGCAGGCGACGTGGCAAGTGACAATCTGCATCTGGTGACAGGCGACGTGGAAAGTGACAATCCGCACAGTGGCCGGCGACGTGGCAAGTGACATGGCAAATGACAATCTGCAACGTGGCAGGCGACGTGGCAAGTGACAATCTGCATCTAGTGACAGTTGACGTGGCAAGTGACACACTCGGGGCTCCCACTGATTCTGCATTATGGTGAGTTAAACTATTTAATTTTTTATAACAATGTAATTATGGTAATAATGCGCTTCATTCATCCTGACACCATAACAACCATGGTGCCGTGATGATTGAAGCGCCAACACCAGCCATTTCCCCGATAAATGTACCCCAAAAAAATATATTTTCTGGCAGTGCCCCTCCCGAGACTAGACTCTGGATCCGCCCCTGGCTCGTCTCCCATTCATAAATCCCTGGGTTAACAATGTTGACATGGCCTTAAGAGCCCTGAAGGAGTGAAAGCTGTTGGTGGACTTTATTGCTGAATCCACAATAGGTTTGGTTTACTTCTGAGCATGCCTGATATGTATCACGGCTAAACAAGCCCTTTGGCATAGGTATTGGTTGGCAGACTCCGATACTAAACAAGCTCTATGTGCCATCCCTTTTAACAGAAAATTGTTATTTGGGAAAACACTTGAAGAGGCAATCTATTGAGTAATACGTGGAAAGCTGGGCTCCTAACCCAGGATAGAAGCCAAAAGTAGCCTTTTTGTGCTAACCGAAAATTTTTTGGATCAGTTTTGTGAATGCAAGCCATAGAAACTAGGTAAGATTGGAAGGGTACCCCGAGTTGTTTCTATGACACATTAAAGTCAAAGCATCCCAGTCCAGTAAGCCCACACAGAAATCCTTCTGAAGGTGTGACCACCCAGGTTCATCCTGTGGGTGCAAGGCTATCTTAGTTTGGAGAAATTTGGGTGGAAAACATATCTGACATCTGGGTAATAGCTTTGATGATAGTGTGACGAACCCCTGTCCTCAACAGGTCTATATCCGCCGTAAATGCTACCTTTGCCCAGAACCAGCACTATCCAAGACCCTTTAGCCCACCCAGTCACCAGCTGTAACTCAGTGTAGGGTGAACAACATCAAACTCTTTTATTCAAGCACATGTTACCACAGATATACAACTTAGAGACACTCCCCCCCACCCTTGGATTCAGGGCGGGGTAAACTGTCCAATCACAATAGACACAGAGGTCAGGTGTATTCAAATTTCTCATCAGTAAACAGTCTTTTTAGCAGGGAGAGCTGTTGGAGGAATTTGCCCCCACCAATCTCACAGCTAATCTACATACACTTCCCATAATATCCAAGGCAGACAGACACAATAGAACATTGGAATACAACCCCACCCCAAACGATCACACCAAAGAGTCCACAACAGCATGAGACAACACACAATATATACATATATACAGCATTCCAGTCTGGCTACAGTGTGTCTAAATAGCACAGATCATAGTGGGGTTCTTAGTCACCCTGTGCCTCTAATGGACACAGGGTGATTTACATATTAGAGGGGCCAGGCGAGCTGGACACGGAGTCTCCAGAGCTCTCCAAGGTAAGTTCCACAAACCCCCCACCCAAAGTGACTCCTGTCACAGGAAGAAAGCAAGCCACTACATAATTGTGTGAGGACTTCCATTCCAGGTTCTCTAGAAAAGGCAAAGGTGCTTCAGGAATGACAGAACTGTTGCATTCCAATGTTATTTCTTCAGTTCCAGTCAGAGAGAACAATGGTTTTTAGGGTGTTTCAGATCAGTGCTGGACCTAAAGAAGTTTTGTCAATGACAAAAGTTATCACATGAAGTTTCTACAAACAATTATGTCAGTCATGCAGCTGAATGATTATTTGATCTTGATCAACTTAGCCAACACTTACCTACATATACCACGTTATCCATGTTAACCCTCAGTATTTGCATTTTGCTGTAGGCTCTTGCCACTTCTAGTTTCAGTGTCTCCTGTTAGGGCTGGTCACAGATCCTTGTACATTCTAATAGGTTCTAATGACTCTCCTGCTACTCAACATTCAGATTTTCCATTATATGGATAATCTCTGTGTTTCAATAGATTTTTATTAGGCAACATAGAAAAAGCAAATAAGTACAGATACAAATTAGTACAAAGTGTCATATTTAGCTTTCCAACATTCAATGCTATACATGGAGGTAAGAAAAAACAAGAAATCAAATGAATATGAAATAGAACCAGTTATACCAGAACATACATGACTAATTGAAATTGAAGGATCACAAATACAACTGTGCTATAAAGGTAACTAAAGCATGGGTCGTGGCAGGCAAGATGTATCATATGATCAGGATAAGGATGATCACTGATTCCTGTCAAGCTCTAAATTTAATTTGTTAGTGGACACAGAAGTGGTGTTTCAGGAACTGAAAGAAAGTTGATTTTTTCCAGTGGAATTTTTTCTCCCAGGATTTTTATGGTACCTTTTTCTATATGTCAATTCTTCAGCGGTAGATGATTCCACCCAATTTCTCTTTGGGTGTGGGTGTGCCTCTCAGTCCTGGAGACTGGATCATTGTTACCATAGATGCCAATTCCCAGGGCTAGGGTGCTCATTGCTTGGACAGTCAAGCCCAAAGACGCTGGAAAGGTTGGATACCAAGGCAGTCTAATTTTCTAGAATTGAGCACAACCTTTAAAGCCCTGAAGTATTTCATCAGGTAAAGATTCTCCTAGACAATAAAAACTGCGTTATCATACATTGTGAAGCAGGAAGGCACCAAAAATATCTCTCTCCTATCTCTGCTGAGATTTGTCAGTGGGTGGCATGCCACTTGATCTTGACAGTGGTCTACCTGTTCTGAATCCCAAAACTATACCTCTCACATGTGTACAGATAGAGATAGTGGCGCTAATATATATTTGTAAAGATATGAGTCAAAACAGCATGATACCGGTGATACTCTGATTCTATACAAAAAACAGTAATAAAGATAGAAATATAACACCCTGTGAAAAGTGTCAGTATAAAAATAAAAACATATAAAAATCATAAACTGTGAAAAGTCCATGGGAAAAGTTCACATGAAAAAAATCCAGCACAACAGTAGTTTTTCTATCTTCCTATGTGATAGATCTTCTACTCTTCCACCACACCACTGTGATAGTGACACCACTCCCTCTGAAGAGCGCACTCACCAGAATGTATAGCCTCCCACTCTCGTGTTTGGCAAAACAGCAATTGAACCACACCTGGGTTGCATGTGATGAACCGTGACTGCAATCAAGCTGGCTCCATATGTGAAAGACAAATTAATAAAGTGCTCCACATAGCGTGATATTGTTTTAACAAATTTATCAAAATCACTTCAAGCACACTTCAATAGTTGCACTCGCTTTTAAACTGAAACAAATAAGCCTTTGAACAAAACCACAGCAAACACCTGGATCGATGATCCAACGGTGCACCACAGTCACAGCGGACCTGAAGTGTAGACTGGTGTGTCTCTCACCCAACCTTCTAAGGCCCAGCAGTCCAATCGGCGTAGTCCTCTCCAGACAGCAGTGTCTAATGTCAGTGTGATGGAATGCCGTGTAACCATGCCCCAGACATGTTTCGTCGAAAATACTTCTTCAAATGGGATTCATTTGGTCTACCTGCCAGGGGCGGGAAACTCTGTGGCAGATTGTTTGAGTCAGGAATTCCCAAATGTGCATATGTGGTCAGTAAACAAGAAATAATTATGGAGTGTCTTCTAGGACTGGGGCGTACCGTCATTCAAATTCATAGCAACCTCAAGGAATACGCAAAACCCTTGTTTGATCTCCCGTTTTAAGTCTCCACAAGTGATGATACAGTATGCATTCACAGTAGTTTCTAACTTTACTCTGGTTTATGTATGTCCTCCAATTCCACTGTTGTTACAAGTGCTTTTGAAAACAGCTCATGCCATAGTGATTGGAGCCTACTGGCCAAGAAGACCTTGGTTTCCTCTCATGCAGATGGGGGAGATGCCTCCCCATTTTTTAACAAGAAAAAAGAATCCCCCTTCATTGGGACTTTGTAGGCAGAAACCATACATATAAATTTAGAAAATGTAATTTATTATGTATACATAAAATCATTTGATCATGTAATGACCGATCTTTAAAAAAACATGGAAAAAATATTACACAAATATACAAAAAAACATAAGAAAGACAAAAAACATGACAGGTTAAATGGTATGCATGACAAAAATTACTCTCCGGTATAAAGTGATCTCCGGTACCCGACGTGTTTCTGGTTCGAGCACCTTCATCAAGGGTATTTAATAGGAGTATATGCAGTCATAATTTTGTCTTACATGTGAAATGTTCCACCATATAACTTAGAAAAATGGATGAAGCACTGGATGTCAATAGATGCAACACCCCATTCTCACAAGACTATGGTTGGCAGCATGACTGTTGAAAGGGAAAGGCTGAAGGAACCAAGAATCTCCTCTAGTGTTGTTTCCACTCTTTTGGCAAGCTCTAAAATAATCTTCTAAACAATTCTACAAGCTCTGGGAAAAGGGATAAGTTTCTGTTTGCCAGCAACAGTGATTTTCCTCTATCTGTCAGAAGGGTTTTAGAACTTTGCGTTCACATGTAAAGAGCAGTGTTGTATACTATTTCCAGATAAAGTAATGCTCGACCTTTTACAGAATTTCGGCCAGAGGTTTTGACAAGCTTCCATGCTAATTGGGAGTCCATTTTACCATCTCTTCCTAAACCCTGTGAAATTTACCAGCAGGAAGACTTTTTTCATAAGTGGTTATGCTGATTTCAGCTAAAATGGAAACAACACAGTTTTACAGAAAGTTGGACAGGCAGTGACTGACCAATAACAGTGGCAGTGGCCCATCAAGTATGAGATGTGCCAAGCTGGACCATTGTAAATATGAAATTAAGATCGTACCTGGAGTTCAACATTAAATTAGATTTTTCCAGCATCAGTTCTTAAAGGCCACTAATGGGATTGCTATTAAAAATTAGTAGTTAAGGAGGAGTTTCCATTTTTGAAAAAAAAAAAATTAAAAGTCAGCAGCTACAAATACTGCAGCTGCTGACTTTTAATAATCAGACACTTACCTGTCCCACGGTCCAGCGATGCGAGGGATAGAAGCCCCGGTCATCTCCCCCTCCGTTCGGCGGCGCCGGCATTGCAACTGTGGGCGCCGGGCTGTGGCTTCACAGCCGGGCACCCACTGCGCGTGATTGGCCACTCAGTCATCTGGGACCTGTAATGTGTCCCAGATGATTGACAAGAGGGAGGGAGCAGAGCTGAGCCCTTCCTGCGCTGAGGGGAAGTGATGTCACTAGCCCAGGCACTAAAAGAGGCAGACTACGAGGGACCCCTTAGCAACAGGCATTTAGAGGCGAGTTAAAAAAAAAAGCATTTCCTAATGTTTTTTTTTATTTATTTTTTTAGGCACATTCATCCATTTTTTTTTTTTTTTTGTGGGTGGAACACCACTTTAAATACAAAGTGGAAGGGCTTGCAAGAGTCCAAGTAAGGGAATGGGCAGCAGTTAATAATAAGTTTAAAGTTAAGCATAGCCTGCCCTGTGCATATTATTTCTTCACATTTATATATTTTATATTACTTAATAGTTTCCCCTGTTGGGGATGGCGCAAAATATACTCAGGTTCATAACCTACTGTTCAGATTTTACATCTTCGGTAACTTGACTACCCGACCAGTGAGTGGGAAACCACCCGGGGTCCTAGAGTTATTGGACTGTTTGACTTTGTCTTTCTTTTTCTTTTATGCACTCAGTTCCTTAATATGTTGGGCCAAAGTAGGCTTTCTATAATGTATTACACTTCTGTGTTAATATTTAAAAATTACCAATAAAAACTATTGAAATAAAAAAAAATGAGTAGTAAGCACACCTGTGAGTTACCTGAGTGCTATAGTATAATTTTTTTTGCAGATATTAACTCTGAACAGAGTACATTTATTGCTGGTGGGTGGCTCCTCCAGGCACTGTGACGTACTTGGATTGTGGTGCTCGGTATTAGGCTGCTGTAAGTGGCCCAGATACCACGTGATCACTGTGCGACATGCCACATTAATGAATCAATTCATGACATCATTGTTTACTAGTGTGTGTGAGATCTATATTCAATAAAGAGCAGCGCTGTGATAACAAAGGTTTGTATGATATAAACCAAATCTGATAAAATGAATATTAGACCCAAAATTAGGATAGGTCCCAAAGTTCATAATAAAGTTCGTAGTACCAGGAGGTAAAAAATCCTATCCGGAATTGGTTTCAGATAGTAAATGTATTGGAAATGTAGATGAGTGGGAATACAAATAAATAAAGCATTGTGTCCTTCACAGGTGGGAATACAAATAAATAAATCAATCAATGTGTCCTTCACCGCACCACTGTGGTAATGATAGGAATGCGCGCTTACCAAACGGCACGCTTAGGGAAGCTTGCGACCTTAACCCGGTCGGGGCCTTCCAGGAAGGAGACACCAAAAAGGAAAACACACCACCTTCGCTTGGAATAAGCACGCTGTTCCCCAATTATCCAGTAATCACTGTATTGTAGAGGTGTGACCCCTGGCTAGGGATAAATCTTCATGTCCTGTGTCTTGGTTGACTTTGGTGGCCGGGAAATGAGCAGCACCTCCTTTTTGCTAAAGAGGGACCTCGCAATGTCCTCCTAGATTTGTGTGAGATCTATGATTGGTCACCAGTGATCACATGGTACCTGGGCCAATCACAGCACCCTGTACTATGTGACAGCTGTGGGCCAATCACAGCACCACAATAGCAAACAATGAATCATAAATGAAAGCCATTCATGACAGTTTAAATGATTGCTGTTACATTGATTGACACTGTAACAAGCAATTACAGTGTACAAAAAAAAAAAAAAAAAACCCTGATCACCTCCCCGACAGTATGTATAAAAAAAATTGTAAAAAAAAACCTAATTTTATTTTAATGTCTTCATTCTCTTTATTTTCCAAAAAAATTGTGACAAAAAATAAAATCTTCAAAAAACTCGCCATGCCTCTCACTAGATACCTTGGACCATCTACTTTAAAAAAAAATAGGTTATCTGGTGGGTATTTGTACTGTCCTGGCATTTTTGGGCCTCAAGAAATTAGATCAATATTCAAATCTACTGTATATACCATAGTTTACAGACTATAAGTTTCACACAGATTAAATAATATACACTGATTTGGGTTTTTAGAAAATAAGAAATGTAGCAGACTACATTTTGGCCATTTTTTTTTTTAATTGGTATTTTTTGTAAAAATAAAAAACCCAGTGGTGATTAAATACCACTAAAAGAAATCTCTACTTGCGTAAAAAATGATATAAATTTAATTTGGGTACAGTGTTACATAACCAAGCAATTAAATTAGAACAGTGCTGAATGGCAAAAGATGCCCTCCTGGTCATGAAGGGGTTAAAATCTTCTGGAGGTCAAGTGGTTAAAGCATGTGTAAACCATAACAATGAACTCCCCTTTTTTACTCCCCATTGGTCTGTAAAAAATACAATCTAGAGTGTTACTACACTTTAAAAAAAAATTAAAACAACAAACATGTCATAGTCATCTGCTCTGTGCAATGATATTGCACAGATCGGCCCGATCCTCCTCTACTGAGGTCTCCTGCCAGCACTCCTGGCTCCTCCTCCTGCTCCGTGTTTCCCCATAGCAAGCCACTTGTTATGGGGGCATACAGTGTGTGCTCACTCCCAAGCTGTGTTTGTCTATGGAGCAGCACTCCACAGACACATATACATACCTTCCAACTTTTGAACTTTAGAATGAGGGACACTTGAGAGAGGAAGTGTCCCTACGCATGCAGCGACAAAAATGGGTGCGGCCAAATTATTAAGAGCGGGGGGGGGGGCTCATGGGGCATGATTAAACAAAACCTGGGCTTCCTGCTTTGATTGCTGTGCCACAAGCAAGAGTCTCACAGACACTAACCCCAGTACAAAAATTTTAAAAAATGAATAAAAAGCTCCATTACAATTGTTATTGCACAAACTGTGGAAGAGTGTGTTACACAAAGTGTGGAAGGATTCAGGAGTGTGTTTCATACAGAGTGCGAGGTTCAGGAATGCGTTACGTACAGAGTGTGAGGTTCAGGATGCATTACGTACAAAGTGCAAGGTTCAAGAATGCATTACATACAGAGTGTTAGGTTCAGGATTGCATTACGTACAGAGTGCGAGGTTCAGGAATGCATTATGTACAGTGTGAGGTTCAGGAATGCATTATGTACAGAGTGTGAGGTTCAGGAATGCATTATGTACAGAGTGCGAGGTTCAGGAATGCGCTACGTACAGAGAGTGAGGTTCAGGAATGCGTTACGTAGATAATGCAAGGTTCAGTAGTGCGTTATGGACAGAGTGGGAGGTTCAGGAGTGCAATACGTACAGAGGGCGAGGTTCAGGAATGCGTTACGTACAGTGTGCGAGGCTTAGGGGTGTGTTACGTACAGAGTGCAAGGTTCAGGAATGCATTACGTACAGAGTGCAAGGTTCAGGAATGCATTACGTACAGAGTGCAAGGTTCAGGAATGCATTACGTACAGAGTGCGAGGTTCAGGAATGCGTTACGTACAAAGTGCGAGGTTCAGGAGTGTGTTACGGACAGAGTGTGAGGTTCAGGAGTGCGTTACATACTAAGTGCAAGGTTTAGCAGTGCATTACGTACAGAGTGCGAGGTTCAGGAGTGCAATAAGTACAGATGGCGAGGTTCAGGAGTGCATTATGTACAGTGTGTGAGGTTTAGGAGTATGTTACGTAAAGAGTGCAAGGTTCAGGTGTGCGTTATGTACAGAGCGCAAGGTTCAGGAGTGCGTTACGTCCAGAGTGTGAGGTTCAGGAGTACGTTACGTACATACAGTTCCTTGTTATCCTATGCATACAGGAACTTCTAATTTCCCTGTAACACAGGATATGCTGGGAGTTGTAGTTTCCCTGTCATTATGGTCATGCTGGCAGTTGTAGTTCCTTGTCACCCTGACCACGTTGGAAGTTTTAGTCCCCCTGTCACTCAGGCCATGCTGGGGGTTGTAGTTCCCCTGTCATTATGGTTATGCTGGGAGTTTTAGCGACTCACCCTCTGCAGTTCCCTCTCAATCTCCCCGGCCTTGGTGACAATGGGCCCCCTCACAGCAAACTCCACTGCCCGCACCCAGGGTCCCTAACCTGCAGGGTAAGGATCCGGCTTTGCACCGCAGGGGCCCCCCG
Source organism: Lithobates clamitans (assembly GCA_037952925.1). Classification (NCBI taxonomy): domain Eukaryota; kingdom Metazoa; phylum Chordata; class Amphibia; order Anura; family Ranidae; genus Lithobates; species Lithobates clamitans. The sequence goes on from JBBGZY010000802.1 coordinate 1,258,878, forward strand.
CCACAACACTACTCTTGGCCCTGAAGGCCCCGGCGTTGACCCTCAGCCCGCCGTGGAGCACTGACCTCACCAGACTACACATGTCACCGTAAGACCGCCGCTCTATGATGGGCGAGGTCAGGAGGAGGGGCCGGGTGCCACTCTGTGGTGGGCGGAGTCAGGAAGAGGGGTCGGGTTGCCGCTCTGTGGTGAGCGGAGTCTGGAGGAGGGGCAGGGTGCCGCTCTCTGGTGGCCGAAGTCAGGAGGAGGGGCAGGGTGCCGCTTTGTGGTGGGCGCGGTCAGGGAGGAGCAGGGTGCCACTCTGTTTGTGGGGCAGAGTCAGGAGGCTTATAAAGCACATATCAGCCCACCCATCCCGACATCAAAGGCTGAATTTGACAGCTGCACTTTCCCATATTGCAGCCTTACCCCTGCCGCCTCGCCCACCAATCCCTGGTTTGCCCATCAATCCCTGGCTGTGCTAGATGTTACAGCACACTGCTGTAGGTCCTGCTCTGCTGTTAACATAATGGAGTAACGCAGGACAAAGCCCCTGTACTCCGGGACCACAGGGCAAAGGTGAAAATGCGAGACAGTCCCCCCAATCCTGGACTGTTAGGAGGTATGCATATAGCGGGACACTCACTAGATTTAATTGACCCCTATTTCAGGGAGTCAAATTATGCATATGGGAAAATCCAAGATGTCATATATGAGGTCACAGGAATTAATTCAAACCGCTGCTGTCATTCATTCGATATATATGTAGATAACATATTCAAAGCTCCAGTGTTGCCATATAGAGAGGGAGAGGAAAAAACACTCTCATGGTGCAGTATTTCAAATTATTTATCTTTTTAAAAAAAAAAACAATCACATCTCAGATCACCCCAGTTCCTGCACTTTCACACCTCAGATCAGTCCATTTCTTGCACCTCTGAATTAGTAGTTCTGATAGAATAGAAGGTCAGCAGGGTAGTGTACAGGGGTCAGCAAAGCAGAAGACAGGGGTCAGAGGACAAGGGTCAGCTGTGCAGTGGACAGGAATTCATAGGACAGTGTACAGGGGACAGCTGGGTGGAAGACAGAGGTCAGCAAGGCAGAGAATGGGGTCAGCAGGCCATAGGACGTAGTCAGAAAGGTAGAGGACTGGGGTCAGCAGGGCAGAGGGGGGAGGAAACATCAGCAGGGCAGGGGGGCATCAGCAGGGCAGAAGGGGGGAACATCAGCAGGGCAGAGGGCGAGGAAACATTAGCAGGGCAGGGGGGATGGACATCAGCAGGGCAGGAGGGTAACGTCAGCAGGGCAGAGCGGGGGGGGAATGTCAGCAGGGCAGAGCAGGGGGGAAACGCCAGCAGGACAGAGGGGGAGGAACATCAGCAGGACAGAGGGGGAGGAACATCAGCAGGGCAGAGGTGGGGAAAAGTCAGCAGGGCAGAGAGGGTGCATCAGCAGGGCAGAGGGGGGAGGAATGTCAGCAGGACAGAGGGGGGGAACGTCAGCAGGGCAGAGAGGGTGTAGCAGCAGGACAAAGTTGGGGGGGGATGTCAACAGGGCAGAGAGGGGGGACATGAGCAGGGCAGAGGAGCTGCTCCTCCCAACACTGCACACAGCTAAGATCTGATTCTTTTGCAGACACAACTTGGATTTGCACAGTATGTATCTGGCAAGCTGAGGATTTCACAGGTCAGAACTGCAACTGCCAGCCACAAGCTGCGCTGATCTAAGTTCTTTCTTGAAAAGAAACAAATTAGCTGTGTGCAGGGGAAGAGCCTCTCAGCTGCACATCCCATGGCAAGCCTGAATGTAGTCCGAGGATGGCAGGAAGAGCTTACCAGCATTCATGCGGGGGTGCGGCGTGGCGCACCACCCCCTAGATCTGGTCAGTGTTGGCTTATGCAAGCCAAGTTAGGTGGGCGAAAACGGAGGCAGGAGAGCAATGAGGTGATCCCAGCTGTGCACTCTCTTGTGCCAGCCGCCTTTGCTGCAGCGTGGGAGGTGAGAGGGGGCCAGCATAAATATGGCTGCGTCTCATATCAGGCACGCATGCCGGGGGTTGCCAACCCCTAATCTAGAATTTCAAAGTTCTTCTATAACAGTAATGTCTGGGTCTGTATCAGATTTCCATGACCATATATCCAGCAATCACGTCTAGGAGCACCTACCCCCAAGTGTCCCCTATCAGACAAGAGGTATGTTCTTATAGACCATTGGAAGCCACCCTACTGTTACTTCAGTGGCTGGACCATTGGAAGCCACCCTACTGTTACTTCAGTGGCTGGACGCTGGTCCTCCTGACCTCCTAATCCTTCTTCAAGGAAACTGCATGCATTGTGTTTGCCCTTTGTCAACAGCCCTGACATCATGACATGGAAAGCTGATGTTACAGTTTTGCAGACTGCGTGTTGTTTACTAGATGTCTAGTGGCTCACATGGAATCAGGAATCTAGTAAACAAGCAGACTTCAGAACTGTAAGAATATGAGGGGAACCAGCAACCAGCCACCGAAGTAAGAGTGTGGGAAGAAATGTTTCTTCCCCCTAGGATTCACTGTCCCAGTCACTGCTTAGCTTGTTCGTCTCCACCCAGCCCGGTCCTGGCATGACAGTGCACCGCCACTCACCTGGGATCTTTTTGTCTCCAATGCTGTGTGATGGAGAAGATTCAGAGCCTGAATCTGAGACCTGGACAGCAAGACGGGAGCAGCGGCTGCACTAACCGTGATCACCTGCCAAAACTAACTCCGCCCGCCACCGTGACCACACATGCCACAAAAGTACACAATGTTTATATTCCTTAATCCAAAAAGATTACCGCTCTAGGTACGATCCCACATTCACACCATCCTTGCAATGTGGAGATGAAGGGTGCAGGCTCAGCAGAAACAATTAAAGGAAAAAGGAAAATGGACGGCCGCACTCCAATACAACACCTTTATTGTAAAACCTAGTCCATTCACCAACAGAGGCACAGGTACAGAATGAATATCTGATACGTTTCGCACTGTTAGTGGTGCTTAATTATAGCTGTAGGACCACCGACCCCAATCTGTCTTTTAGTATAATCTACTGGTCACCTGACCAAACGTATCCTTTACAGATTGTGATCAGGTGCGGTCCTCCAGAGCTTTCACACACACACACACATGGAAGGAGGAATGGGAGTGGAGGCGATCAGTTGTAATCAGCATGTTAAAATTAACCCAAAAAAGGGGAAAAACAGGATAAGAACTGATAGTAATTTTAAATCCATACAAATGATTGCTCACCAACCAGCATCCGATACTTGTTCATCAATAAATTATATATTATGCCCTTGTTCCTGATAAACATTAAATAAAAACAAATTATAAAGATTGTACATAAATGTATATATTTATAATGGACATGAATGCATCGTTTAAAAATATGTGAAAATCTAAAAGACATATATGCACACACATATATATGCGGTCGATGTTCACCAGATGGTGCCCAAAAAGGAATTCCACCGAAATGGAAGAACGAGGACAACGCATACAAATAAAAAACATGCAGAATGCAACAGACTATATTGGAATATAGCAGACCTGCCTCAACAGCATGTGTATGTTAACTAGTTCAGATCCGCGCTATAGCCGAATGACAGCTACAGCGCGGACCTGCTTTGCCGGGAGTACGTCTATTGACGTCCTCCCGTGCCCGAGTGGCCTGTCTCTATGAGACTCACTGGATTACAGATCGGAGTAAGGGGTCGATCCCGACCCCTTACCATGTGATCAGCTGTCAGCCAATGACAGCTGATCATTTGATGTAAACAGAGCATGACAGCGTGAGGAGAAAAAAAAAAAGTTGATCACCGCTGTGATAGAGACATCGGTCCCAATCAAGGAGATTGCCCCAAGCTCATCTGTGCCCACATGTGCCACCTAGCAGTCCACAACAGTGCCACATACCAGTGCCCACCAGCGCCACCTACCAGTGCCCACAGTGCCAGCCATTAGTGCCCACAGTGCCACCTATCAGTGCCCACAGTGCCACCTATCAGTGCCCACAATCAGTGCCTCATCAACAGTCCTGCCCATCAGTGTCACCTACCAGTGCCCATCAGTGCCACCCATCAGTGTCAGTCATCAGGGCCCATCAGTGCCATCTTATCAGTGGCCATCAGTGCCGCCTTATCTGTGCCCATCTGTGCCCATCAGTACCACCTTATCTGTCCCCATCAGTAACGCCTTATCTGTGCCTATCAGTGCCACCTTATCTGTGTCTATCAGTGCCCATCAGTGCAGCCTATCAGTGCCCATCAGTGCTGCCTCATCAGCGCATATCAATGAAGTAGAAAAAATTACCTGTTTGCAAAATTTTATAACAAACTATGAAACATGATTTTTTTTTCCAAAATTTTCCATCTTTTTTTGTTTGTTTAGCAAACAATAAAAATCCCAGATGTGATTAAATACCACCAAAAGAAAGCTCTATTTGTGTGAAAAAAATGATAAAAATTTCATTTGGGTACAGTGTTGTATGACCGTGCAATTGTCATTCAAAGTGCGTCAGCGTTGAAAGCTGAAAATTGGTCTGGGCAGGAGGGGGGTTTAAGTGCTCAGTAAGCAAGTGGTTAAATGCACATACCATTCATATATTTATCATACTATGTATACATATAGCTCAAATTCTTCAGTAAAATGCTAGTGTGATACAGTGGAAGGAAAATAATGAAACTAACATAAAAATATATGGACTCAATGTGCAGGATATGCAAGATGAGTGGAATTTATCAGGGAGAGGTTAATTGAAACCGAGAAAACCCCTAGGTTGGTGAATACTTCAATCAATCATAAAAGTGGGACACATCCCACTCAAAGTTTAGTCCCCCCGGCTTTCTAGTATTGAGATTAAATATCCAGAACACTTCTCTTTTGCAGAGTGTTCTGAATCTATCTCCTCCTCTAATGGGTGCATTAATCCTTTTGATTCCCTGTATAACCAACCCCGAGACATCTTTGCCATGTATGTAATTCCAATGTCTAGCAATATTGGTTGAATGATTCTTCTCAATATCGTGCAAATGATCGTAGAGACAGTCTCTCAACCGTCGAGTAGTCTGTCCCATGTATTGAATATTGCATGACATATTGCATGACAATTATGTCATGCAATATTTAATACGTGGGACAGACTACTCGACGGAGTCTATCAGGAACATGGGCATAATATGTAATTTATTGGTGAACAATTATCGGATGAAACCTGGAGTTGGTTGGTGAGCGATCATTTGTATGGATTTAAAATTTACTAAAAGTTCTTATTCTCTTTTCCCCCTTCTTTGGGTTATTTTTTACATGCTGATTACAAGTGATCCTCCTTCCATGTGTGTGTGTGAAAGCTTTGGAGGACCGCACCTAATCACAATCTGTAAATGATACCTTTGGTCATGTGAAGAGTAGATTATACTTATAAAAGACAGATTGGGGTTGGTGGTCCTACAGCTATGATTAGGCACCACTAACGGTGCAAAACATGTCAGTTATCCACACTGTACCTGTGCCTCTGTTGGTGAATGGACCACGTTTTACAATAAAGGTGTTGTATTGGAGTGTGGCCGTCCATTTTCCTTTTTCCACTACCTGTTTATATTCCTTAACCCACAATACATTAAAAAACAAGACAGAAGTCTGGGCCCAGATATAGAAGAAATGCAATGTAAAATAAAATAAAACAGATCTAAAAATGCTAATGCGCACAACCACACTGCTCAAATATGCTGGAAAGGAGCTGCCTACATATAAAAGTATACTCACATAACTCCAACAAATTGTAAAATAAAATAAAACAACAAAACCACTAAAAGTATATTTAAAAAAAACAAAAAAACTTTATTGTAACTTTATAATAAAGTAAAAAAAAATAACTGAATAAAATATAAAGAACGCTATAGCGGTCCAGTTAGTGTTTTTAAAGGCTTTTCTTATTTTAAAAATAACAAACATGTTATACTTACCTGCTCTGTGCAGCGGTTTTGCACAGAGCAGCCCTGGTCCTCTTTTTCTCGGATCCCTTTCTGGCACTCCTGGCTCCTCCCTCCTGCCCCTAGAGCAAGTGGCTTTCAATGGGGGCATCCAAGCAGGCTCGCTCCTGAGCCACGGCTCTGCTTGTCCATTCACACACAGATGTGTTTGGCTCCCGCTGCTGTCTTAGCCAATGAGGAGGGAGAGTCCCCGGAGAGCGAGGCCTCCTGTGCACATCGCTGGATCACAGTGGGGCTCAGGAAAGTATTGGGAGAGCTGGGGAAGCTGCTGCACAGAGAAAGTTTTTAACCTTCATGCATGGAATGCATGAAGGTAAAAAAAACTTAAGGCTTTAGAACAGTGGTTCTCAACTCCAGTCCTCAGGACCCACCAACAGGCCAGGTTTGCAAGATAGCTGAAATACATCACAGGTGATATCACTTGCTGCTCAGTGATTGCAGTATTCTAGTCTGCATCTCCCCAAGGTAATACTTAAAATCTGACCTGTTGGTGGGTCCCGAGGACTGGAGTTGAGAACCACTGCTTTAGAACCACTTTAAGCTTGAATTTGCCTGCAAGGCTTTATCTATAAAGAATATACAAGTACAGATATATACACTGCTCAAAAAAATGAAAGGAACACTTTTTAATCAGAGTATAGCATCAAGTCAATTAAACTCCTGAGATATTGATCTGGTCAGTTAAAGAGTAGTTCCAGCCATTTCTGTGTTTATTAAAAGTCAGTAGCTACAAAAAGTGTAGCTGCTGACTTTTAATAAACACACACTCACCTGTCCCATGGTCCAGCGATGCATCCGCCCAAAGCCTCAGATCTCTCCCTCTTCCTTGCACCGGCATCAATGGTGTGGGCACACAGCTGTTATAGCTTGCGGCTTCACAGCCAGGTACGCACTGCGCATGCACGAGTCGCGCTGCGCGTCCTGAGTGGCCAGGCAATCTTCTGGGACCTGTTATGTGTCCCAGAAGATTGCCTGGAGGGAGGGGTAGAGGAGAACTTCTGCTCGGGGGCCACGGTGCACCGAGCGGAAGTGGGAGCTGGGTACCTGTCAAAACTAGGTACCCGCCCCCCCCCCCCCCCCCTAAACGAAAAATGTCATGCCAAATGTGTCATGTCAGGGGGTCAGGAGTACTTAAAGCGGAAGTTCCACTTTTGGGTGGAACTCTGCTTTAACTAGCAGAGGGGGTTGTTAATCAGTTTCAGCTGCTTTGGTGTTAATGAAATGAATCAACAGGTGCACTAGATGGGCAACAATGAGATAACCTCCAAAACAGGAATGGTTTTACAGGTGGAGGCCACTGACATTTTTTTCCCTACTCATCTTTTCTGACTGTTTTTCACTAGTTTTGCATTTGGATAGGGTCAGTGTCACTACTGGTAGCATGAGGCAATACCTGGACCCTATAGAGGTAGCACAGGCAGTCCAACTCTTTCAGGATGGCACATCAATATGTGCCATTGCCAGAAGGTTTGCTATGTCTCCCAGCACAGTCTCAAGAGCATGGAGGAGTTCCAGGAGACAGGCGGTTACTCTAGGAGAGCTGCACGGGGCCTTAGAAGGTCTTTAACCCATCCGCAGGACCGGTATCTGCTCCTTTGTGCAAAGAGGAACGGGATGAGCACTGCCAGAGCCCTACAAAATAACCTCCAGCAGGCCACTAGTGTGAATGTCTCTGATTAAACAATCAGAAACAGACTTCATGAGGGCCCCTAGTGGGTCCTGTGCTCACTGCCTGGTACAGTGGAGCTTGATTTGCCATTGAACACCAGAATTAGCAGGTCTGCCACTAGCTCCCTGTGCTTTTCAAAGATGAGAGCAGCTTCACCTTGAACACATGTGACAGACATGAAAGGGTCTGTAGAACTCGTAGAGAATGTTATGCTGCCTGTAACATTGTTCAGCATGACCGGTTTGGTGGTGGGTCAGTGATAGTCTGGGGAGGCATATCCATGGAGGGACGCACAGACCTCTACAGGCTAGACAATGGCACCCTTAATGCCATTAGGTTTCGGGATGAAATCCTTGGATCCATTGTCAGACCCCACACTGGAGCAGTGGATCCTGAGTTCCTCCTGGTGCAGGACAATGCCCGGCCTCATGTGTCAAAAGTATGCAACCAGTTTCTGGAGGATGAAGTAATTGATACCAATGAATGGCCCCCACGTTCGCCTGACCTAAATCCAATAGAACACCTCTGGGACATTATGTTTCGGCCCATTTGCACCTCAGTCTGTTCAGGAGCTCAGTAATGACCTGGTCCAGATCTGGGAGGAAATACCGCACCGTCGTCTCATTAGGAGCATGCCCCAATGTTGTGAGGCATGCATACAAGCACATGGGGGCCATACAAACTACTGAGTACCATTTTTGAGTTGCGGCAATGAAATTTCAGCAAAATGGACTAGCCTGCTGTATCAATTTTTTACTTTGATTTCCGGGAGGGCCTTTTGACAGACCTAGCCGGGAGAGAGACTTTTGGAGGGGACTGAATGCTAGCCTCTTGCCGATCGATCCTGGGCCCTGGCATTTGGGGGAACGGTGCTCTTTGTAAGCTGTATGGATTTGCCATATTAGAAATAGTGGCTGATTCATAATGCTGGGACAAATACTGTTAGGAGATGCTGACGTCAATTCCAGCCACCTGTCTGTCTGTTGCCCGCTAGAATGTGTATTGTAAATAAGTTTCTAGTATGGGATCTAAGAGTCATTATATCCCCATTGTTGTTTGTGTTAATTAACTCTGCTATTGTGATGTTGATTGGGTTTTCTGAGCTACAAGATGGCTAGTCTGGCCTAAAGGTCATGTCTGAGTCATCTAGGCTGTCTAAAGGGATTAGTTAATTAGCTCATGTTAATTAGGTCACAGGTGTATGTTCAGAGTAATATGGGCAGGAGGTATAAAAGAGCCTGTATTCCTCAATAAAAGAGATTCCTGGTTGAACTTACATACAGCCTGCCTGGTGTTTATTCTGAGCTACACAACTGGATTAGAACGGCACATAGCTGTAGTTCTAATCCCGGAGCATCGGATGACTGAACCATCAGACGTGCTATCTGCAATCTGATTCTATAGCAGCAGAGGAGTATCGGGAGAGTGGAACCGAGTGAGCAGGGGCTCGTTACACCTTTGAATTCAGCCCTCTGTAGGTAGATAATTTTCAATCCATCAAACAATCCATATCAGTATAAATATCCAGCATGATATTTTTCCCTATTAAGATCTGATGTGTTTTCAAAGTGTTCCTTTAATTTTTTGGAGCAGCGTATATAAGAAAAGAGGAAATAGCTAGTTTCGGTGGGGCCCTTTTTGAACGTATTTTTGAATGATGATATCATTTTTATTTTTTTCCTTATATCTTCTGTCAAATTTTCAACTTTTTAGAAGTAACTTCATGAGAACTTCATTCTCTCGATAGAGAGAACAAATAAACATTCTGAAATGACATAATAGAAAGTGATCTGAAGAAAGGATTAATATAGATTGGATAATATAATAATGTTTTAGAAATGTAGTATATGGTTAATTATTACTTACAGCTTAACCAAAAGCTTCAGCAGTAGATTAGCTTTTTGAAATAGTGTTAAGCCAGACATAGACAGTTTGAATCTCTGCTAGTTCAGCAGGGACTGGCTGAGATGTGAACCATGTATGGGCAGGCTGAATGTACCCAAGTTGATCGATCGATTATTATCAAAATTTATAAAGTACAATTATTGTTTTGAAAAATCATATAACAGAAAAGAAGAATACTGTCTTTTTTCGTTTAGCAAAAAAAAAACAAAAAAACAGTGGTGATTAAATACCACCAAAAGAAAGCTCTAGTTATGTGAACAAAATAATAAAAATTTAGTTTGGGTACAGTGTTGCATGACTACGCAATTGTCATTTAAAATGTGACCGCACTGAAAGCTAGAAATTGGCCTGAGCAGGAAGGAAGGGGGTACATGTGCCCAGTAGGCAAGTGGTTATGTAATCTTTTTTTTTTTTTTTTGTATATTTCTCCTTTAAGGGGGCGTGACAGGGGTGTGGGGGTGTGTGTCCTATGTCAGCACACTTCTGCTAATAGGTATCCCTCCTTCTCATCTCAAAAAGTTGTGAGGTATGATATTATGTATAAGCTGTCACTACATCCACCTTCAAATACCTTTACTAAAGCTTGCTTCTCTTTTGCACGGTTACATTGTAAATAAAGCACGCTCCTCCTTCGCACAGTTACATTGTAAATAAAGCACACTCCTCCTTCGCACAGTTACATGGTAAATAAAGTACACTCCTCCTTCAAACAGTTACATTGTAAATAAAGCACGCTCCTCCTTCGCACAGTTACATTGTAAATAAAGCACACTCCTCCTTCGCACAGTTATATTGTAAATAAAGCACACTCCTCCTTCGAACAGTTACATTGTAAATAAAGCACGCTCCTCCTTCGAACAGTTACATTGTAAATAAAGCACGCTCCTCCTTCGCACAGTTACATTGTAAATAAAGCACACTCCTCCTTCGCACAGTTACATTGTAAATAAAGCACGCTCCTCCTTCGAACAGTTACATTGTAAATAAAGCACGCTCCTCCTTCGCACAGTTACATTTTAAATAAAGCATGCTCCTCCTTTGCATGGTTATATTGTAAATAAAGCACACTCCTCCTTCGCACATGTAGCACTATTTAGTTAGGTAGGTGCTAGAGGTTAGATTTTTCCATAGAGTAGGAACATTTAGGAAGGTCTAGCTGGTGGCTAAGCCTATTTGTTTTCATTCAGGGCTGGGTGACTCACAGGTAGCATCACTGTCACCTCCCTCTTCTTTCTAGAAGGTACTAGAAAGAGAGGAGGAGAGAAGAGGTGGAGCTGCCTGGGGTATTCTGAGGAGCCTTGACCAATCCCTAACTTGGATTGTCAGGCCTCCTTAAATACCCAGGGTCAGCCCAGCTGGAGGGAGTTGTCGGGTGGAAGAGAGCTTGAGTGAGAGACTGTGGAGGCTGTCGGGGCCCACAGGGAGCTCCCCAGTCTGGGGGGGGGGGGGCCTTGGGCCTGGGCTCGGGTGCAGCCAGGAGGAGAAGAGATCCTGGAGGAGATGCACATGAGACAGTGGGAGAGAGCACTGCTAAGAGACTCCAGAGAGGGCAGTTGGTCACAGCCAGGAGGGTTGGTGAGTGAAGCACAGTCAGGAGGACTGGGGAGGCACGCCTGAGAGAACTGGGAGTTTGCAGTTTGAGATGGGTGCAGAATCAGAAGAGTGGACTGTGGGAAGGGCAGTGGAAAGTGGCAGCTGCAGCCAGGAGGGCTGGTAGGGCCTGAAGAGGGTTTACTGGGATCAGTAGCTGAATTGAGGACAGTTAGCACCGGAACTATTTCTACTTCTACATCAAAGGCAATTCACTGAGGCCTTGCTGAGTTAATGTCAGGCCCAACCATGGGGTGCTAGCCAGTCTGGGAATTTGCAGCAAGTGAAGTGCTGGAGGAGTAACGGTCTGCAACAAGTGAAGTGCTGGAGGAGTAACGGTCTGCAGCAAGTGAAGTGCAGGAGGAGTAAGGGAAAGAGGTCTTAAGCAAGAGTTGTGCTGGAGAGAAGACTGGAGTGTATATACAGGAGTGTATATAGTAGTCCCAAGCAAGTTATACTGAATCTTTCTGGGCATCCCATAACTTCCCTTTCCCATCCAAGTTCAATCCACAATAAAAACAAAAAAACAAAGCTTATGGACTGTTCTGTGTCTCTGAGTGCCTGTGAGATGGATGTTGGACTGGGCAGGGTGACGGGCATGGCAACACACAGTTACAATGTAAATAAAGCATACTCCTCCTTTGCACGGTCACATTGTAAATAAGGCCCCATGCACACGAGACGCTGTTAAACGCGCGTTCAGTGGCAGTTGGACACTTTTTTTAACTGCCCCTGAACTCATTCAATGTTATCATATGTGTCCATGTACACAGTCTTGTTTTTTGGCGTTTTTGGGAAGTTGCATTTAACTTCGTTTCTCCAGAAGCAAAAAAAATGGGTTCAGATGCAAACGTTTTCCACACTTCAGACGCCAAACGCGGCTAAACACTGGTACCCCGTTTGCGTTTATAAGCGTTTTTAAAAGGTGCCCTATTTTTTTACATTAAAAACCACAACTTGTGGCAGGTGACATGGCAAGTGGACAATACGCAACTTGTGGCAGGTGACGTGGCAAATGACAATCCAACTTGTGGCAGGTGAGGTGGCAAGTGACGTGGAAGGTGACGTGGCAAGTGGACAATCCACAACTTGTGGCAGGTGATGTGGCAAGTGGACATTACACAACTTGTGGCAGGTGACGTGGCAAGTGGACAATCCACAACTTGTGGCAGATAACGTGGCAACTGGACAATCCACAACTTGTGGCAGGTGACGTGGCAAGTGGACAATACACAATTTGTGGCAGGTGACGTGGCAAATGACAATCCAACTTGTGGCAGGTGACATGGCAAGTGACGTGGCAGGTGATGTGGCAAGTGGACAATCCACAACTTGTGGCAGGTGACGTGGGAAGTGGACAATACGCAACTTGTGGCAGGTGACGTGGCAAATGACAATCCAACTTGTGGCAGGTGAGGTGGCAAGTGACGTGGAAGGTGACGTGGCAAGTGGACAATCCACAACTTGTGGGAGGTGATGTGGCAAGTGGACATTACACAACTTGTGGGAAGTGACGTGGCAAATGACAATCCAACTTGTGGCAGGTGACGTGGCAAGTGGACAATCCACAACTTGTGGCAGATAACGTGGCAAGTGGACAATCCACAACTTGTGGCAGGTGACGTGGCAAATGACAATCCGCAACTTGTGGCAGGTGACATGGCAAATGACAATCCACAACTTGTGGCAGATGACTAGCAAATGACAATCCGCAACTTGTGGCAGGTGACATGGCAAATGACAATCCACAACTTGTGGCAGATGACTAGCAAATGACAATCCGCAACTTGTGGCAGGTGACATGGCAAATGACAATCCACAACTTGTGGCAGATGACTAGCAAATGACAATCCGCAACTTGTGGCAGGTGACATGGCAAATGACAAGCTAAATACAAGTACACTGCTGCTCTCTCAACTGCTGCTACTCACTCTGGTCTCACAAAATGGCTGAAAGATTTAAATAATACTGTTTTTTGAGCTTGGGGAGGGTCTTGATGTTATCTTAACTAAACGCTTCTAGATGCAAACACGGTAAAACGCAGCATGCAAAGGCGGCAAAGTGGGCGCTTCTAAACGCCAGCTTCAGCTTTTCAGTTTCACATGCTTTCAGCAGATTTTGCACCGGCGTTTCGTGTGCATGGGGCCTAAAGCACACTCCTCCTTCGCATGATTATATTGTAAATAAAGCATGCTCCTCCTTCGCATGATTATATTGTAAATAAAGCACGCTCCTCCTTCGCATGATTATATTGTAAATAAAGCACGCTCCTCCTTCGCATGATTATGTTGTAAATAAAGCACGCTCCTCCTTCGCATGATTATATTGTAAATAAAGCACGCTCCTCCTTCGCATGATTATATTGTAAATAAAGCACGCTCCTCCTTCGCATGATTATATTGTAAATAAAGCACGCTCCTCCTTCGCATGATTATATTGTAAATAAAGCACGCTCCTCCTTCGCATGATTATGTTGTAAATAAAGCACGCTCCTCCTTCGCATGATTATATTGTAAATAAAGCACGCTCCTCCTTCGCATGATTATGTTGTAAATAAAGCACGCTCCTCCTTCGCATGATTATGTTGTAAATAAAGCACGCTCCTCCTTCGCATGATTATATTGTAAATAAAGCACGCTCCTCCTTCGCATGATTATATTGTAAATAAAGCACGCTCCTCCTTCGCATGATTATATTGTAAATAAAGCACGCTCCTCCTTCGCATGATTATATTGTAAATAAAGCACGCTCCTCCTTCGCATGATTATGTTGTAAATAAAGCACGCTCCTCCTTCGCATGATTATATTGTAAATAAAGCACGCTCCTCCTTCGCATGATTATGTTGTAAATAAAGCACGCTCCTCCTTCGCATGATTATATTGTAAATAAAGCACGCTCCTCCTTCGCATGATTATGTTGTAAATAAAGCACGCTCCTCCTTCGCATGATTATATTGTAAATAAAGCATGCTCCTCCTTCGCATGATTATATTGTAAATAAAGCACGCTCCTCCTTCGCATGATTATGTTGTAAATAAAGCACGCTCCTCCTTCGCATGATTATATTGTAAATAAAGCACGCTCCTCCTTCGCATGATTATATTGTAAATAAAGCACGCTCCTCCTTCGCATGATTATATTGTAAAGAAAGCACGCTCCTCCTTCGCATGATTATATTGTAAATAAAGCACGCTCCTCCTTCGCATGATTATATTGTAAAGAAAGCACGCTCCTCCTTCGCATGATTGTATTGTAAATAAAGCACGCTCCTTCTTCGCATGATTATATTGTAAAGAAAGCACGATCCTCCTTCGCACAGTTAGATTGTAAATAAAGCACGCTCCTCCTTTGCACGGTTACTTTGTAAATAAAGCACGCTCCTCCTTCGCATGATTATATTGTAAATAAAGCACGCTCCTCCTTCGCATGATTATATTGTAAAGAAAGCACGCTCCTCCTTCGCATGATTGTATTGTAAATAAAGCACGCTCCTCCTTCGCATGATTATATTGTAAAGAAAGCACGATCCTCCTTCGCATGATTATGTTGTAAATAAAGCACGCTCCTCCTTCGCATGATTATATTGTAAATAAAGCACGCTCCTCCTTCGCATGATTATATTGTAAATAAAGCACGCTCCTCCTTCGCATGATTATATTGTAAAGAAAGCACGCTCCTCCTTCGCATGATTATATTGTAAATAAAGCACGCTCCTCCTTCGCATGATTATATTGTAAAGAAAGCACGCTCCTCCTTCGCATGATTGTATTGTAAATAAAGCACGCTCCTTCTTCGCATGATTATATTGTAAAGAAAGCACGATCCTCCTTCGCACAGTTAGATTGTAAATAAAGCACGCTCCTCCTTTGCACGGTTACTTTGTAAATAAAGCACGCTCCTCCTTCGCATGATTATATTGTAAATAAAGCACGCTCCTCCTTCGCATGATTATATTGTAAAGAAAGCACGCTCCTCCTTCGCATGATTGTATTGTAAATAAAGCACGCTCCTCCTTCGCATGATTATATTGTAAAGAAATCACGATCCTCCTTCGCACAGTTAGATTGTAAATAAAGCACGCTCCTCCTTTGCACGGTTACTTTGTAAATAAAGCACACTCCTCCTTTGCACGGTTACTTTGTAAATAAAGCACACTCCTCCTTTGCACGGTTACTTTGTAAATAAAGCACACTCCTCCTTTGCACAGTTACTTTGTAAATAAAGCACACTCCTCCTTTACACTGTTACTTTGTAAATAAAGCACACTCCTCCTTTGCACAGTTACATTGTATAGAACACAGTTTTACAGAGTTTTTTTTTTTTTTTTTTTTTAGCTGTGGGGGACAGAGCATAGGGAAACCCGCTGAGATTTTCAGCAGCAACGGTAACAGAGTTATCTGTGCAATGGCTTTATTCCATAAATGCTGCAAGCCCCTCATAACAACTAACCACTCTTTACACTGACTTTCTGCAGTCCTGGCGCCTTTCCCATACATGTCATGACCACTCTGGCTTCCCATGCCCTCAGTCGCTGCCTTGGCGTCACCCGTTCTCCAATGATTGGCCAGCTGTCGCAAAGCCGGTGAGCTCCTATTGGCTAGTGGAGTTTGTTACCCTTTGTTGTACTCCGTGTCATAAAACGGCGCCGTGTGCGAGCAGATGAGGTGTCAGTACACCCGGACAGCCGTTAATTAATGAAGATTTTAATGAGTAGAGTTGCGGAATCTGCAGTGTGACCGGTGAGAAGTGACTGGGCAGAGAAGAAGGGCACACCATGGCAGAAGTGACGTGTTCCTCCATGTGTGAGAAGGAGGGATGGTAAGATGCGGCCTCATACACACACACATGTCTGTGTACAGTCCATGCCTTGTTGTTGTATGTGTGAGGGACACATGATTGGGGGGGCAGAGCTGACCTAATGGGACCTATCAGAGGACCTGACTGTGTATAGGAGAAATGAATGGCACTGCTTTGTCTTCTAGAGAGTTACTTCCTCTCAGACAGCCCCTGATCATGGGGGGGGTCATGGATAATAACTAGAGCACCTCATTTTCTGGACGCCTCTCCCATTCACTCTTATTCTCTCCTTCCCTGCTGCTACTTTAACCACTTCAATACTGGGAACTTTTCCCCCCTTCCTGCCCAGGCCAATTTTCAGCTTTCAGCGCTGTCGCACTTTCACAATTGCACGGTCATGCTACACTGTACCCATATGACATTTCTATCTATGTCCTCCCCCCAAATAGAGCTTTCTGTTGGTGGTATTTGATCACTTCTGCGTGACAATTTTGAAAAAAAAAACAAAAAACGATTTTTTAACTTTATGCTATAATACACATCCAAATAAAAACATTTCCTCATCAGTTTAGGCCAATACGTATTCTTCTACATATTTTTGGTAAAAAAAAAAAAAAAATCACAATAAGCGTGTATTGATTGGTTTGTGCAAAAGTTATAGCAACTACCAAATAGGGGATTTATGGAATTCATTTTTTCAGTAATGGCGGAGATCTGCGATTTTTGGCAGGACTGCGACATTGCGGCAGACAGATCGGACACTTTTAACACTTTTTTTTGGGACCATTGACATTTTATATGACGATCGGAGCTTAAAATAGCCACTGATTACTATATAAATGTCACTGGCAGGGAAGTGTTCCCTAGGGAGGTGTTTCTAACTGGAAGCAGTGTACTGACTGGGAGGAGGAGAGAGATCACTGTTCCTGATCACTACGAACAGTGGATCTCTCTCTCCTCCCCTGTCAGAACGGGGATCTGTCTGTATACATTGACAGATACCTGTTCTGGCTCTAAGGAGCGATCGCGGGTCGCGGCGGACATCGCGGCCGCTGGTCACGTGCATCTGCTCTGGCGTCATGCGCATTGGACACAGTATAATAATGGCGGCTGGTCGGCAAGCGGTTAAGCACCACTGTTTTTTTTTTTTTGCTAAACATAAAAAGACAGAAAATTTTGAACAAAAAACAAAACTTTTTCTTAGTTTCTGTTATAAAATTTAGCAAAATAAGTAATTTTTCTTCTTCACTGAGCTGCACTGATGTGGATGCGCCGATGAGGCTACACTGGTGGGCAGCTTTGATGGCACTGGTGAGGGTGCATTGATGATTAGTGCCCTGATTATCTGTATGCATATCCTCTGTCAGGTTTGCTGGTTACCGAATCTTTTCTCCTCACACTGTGACAGCGCGCAAGGACTTACTTTTCTTGTCATTTAACATTTTCAGTCCCAGCAACATCATGAAATCCTTGGAAAAGAATGCTTCTATCTGGTTCCTGGGAGGAAGACTTTATCTCTTGCTGCACATCATATCTGTGTGGGGAAAGAAAACTAAATCTCCCATTATGCAAATGGAAATGCAGGAAGTCACACAGCGTGTGCATTGAACCGGAAGAGGAGTGAAGGGCAGAGTTGGTTCTGAGGGCTGTATCTTAGGCACGCCCACATAGCCAGTCGCAGTTACATACACATTGTGGACGGCTCAGGCCGAGATCCGAAGACTCCTAAGTTTGCCCACTACAGCAAGCAGGGACGTAGTTATGCTACCACTCGCTGAACTACAGCGGTACAGACACAAGACCGATGGCCATGGGGATACACAGTGGGGAAAGAAACAAGCAGCGTATTGTATTAAGGTATGAACCCCCCCCCCCCTGCCAGCTGCAAACATGTTTTGCCTGGAGTTCTGCTTTAAAGTGTGCAGGTAGTGGGGCTGGATGCTGCCTCCAGATTGGATACACATGGGATTAAATGCCTAGTGCTCCAGTGGCGATACGGGAAAACTGACCGCAATAAAACCTGCCAGGTGTTCTAATTCCTTGCCACTCATCTAAAAAAAAAAGAAAAAAGTTTTGCCTTCAAGTAGAACTATAGGCAAAACTTTTATGTTCATTTTGAGTACTGTCCGTAATACTTTTTTTTATTTGTACTAACATACAATTTTTCAGGACAAGCTTTCAGGGTATGTCCCCTTCTTCAAGAAGGGGACATACCCTGAAAAGCTTGTCCTGAAAAATTGTATGTTAGTGCAAATAAAAAAAAGTATCACGGACAGTACTCCATTTTCTCTGTCACAATTGCATTAATATGGCTACAATCAAATCAAGTATGTTCATTTTGGATAGATTAATAGTGGGTTAGAACCCCTGTCTCTTCCCCCCCATCTTTGTCTCATTGCGAAGATTTCCCTTCACTTCCTGCCCCATAGCTGAACAGGAAGTGAGAGGAAATTCCTGCAAATTAAGGGAATTCCTTGGGGACCCCAGGTCACCAGAACTAATGTCCCCATTGGAAGATTTCCCCTTCATTACTTTTCTGGGGACAACCCAAAATTTGGTGTTTTTCTCTTACTTTCAATGATAATGGTAAACAGGACAAATAGGGTGAACCTCTTTAATGGGGGCACAGACAGCAATTAAAACTGGGGGTTCTAATCGCACTACACCCTGTCCAAAACTAAAAACAACGTTTTTCCTTTTAGTTTCAGTTATACTGTAAAGTGTAAGTTCACCTTTTCACAAAAAAATGAAAAGATAAACCAACACTGTACACCCCTAACCCACCCATATCCCCAACCCCCGGTACCTGCTGCACCAATCTTCATGGATGATTAACTTTCATTGCTTGCACAGAAAGCTGCTGTCTTTCTTCTCCTTCTTACCTTAAAGGATAGGTTCATCTTTAGCATCATTTTACATGTTGCTAAGCAACAGCCCCCCTAAGACAGGGAGCAAGGGGTTCCCCTCTCTGCTCAGCTGCTGTCACATTTGAAGTTGCCATTGCTGTGGGGGCGTTATTCGCTTACAGAATTTGTTCAAATCCTTTCTGTCACCTTTTAAAGACGGACTTGTATTTCTGATCAGCACCCTCATAGTCCATTGACAGCTCAGCAACTGGCATCCTGTACAGGGGGACGGGCAGAGAGCTGTAGGAAGTGTCTGCAGGAGCCTGACATTGCACCTGTGATCATGATCACGGGTGCAATACTTTGCATGCTGTGGTGTAAAATAAATAAATAACTGCACTTTTTTAAACGTGCACTTATTATTATTTTAACAAAAGTAAACTTAACCTATAATGATGCGTGGAGGGTTTAGAACGATCTGTTCTGTCCCAGAAAAAAATCCCCGGACTCCTGCATCAGCAGTGAAAGCTAATGATCCATGATAGTAAGTGCAGCAGGGACTGGGGCATGGGGAGAGTTTAAAAAGGCAAGTATACTTATTTAAAAGGACACCTCCCTCCCCTGCCCTTATTAACCGATTGCAAACGCGCCGCAGTACATATACTGTGGATGGGTGGCTCGTGCAGGCACCGCCACGTACCTGTATGGTGTGGCTTTCTTCCAGGTTCAGGGCACGTGCGCCCCCACTCGCTGGCTCTGCTGTCATTGAACACAGCAGGAGTATGTCGTTAGATCCCAGCCAGTAATTCATCGCTGGGACATGCTGATCAGCTGTGTCAAATCACAGCCCAGAGCCCTGTGTTGACAATCCACAGAGAGCTCTGTACAGAGGGAACAATCTCTCTGTTACTTATTCCTGTAAAGCAGGAATAAGAAAAAGAGATTTTTAGTGAACAATCAGCACATATTACACCAGTGGTTCTCAACTCCTGTCCTCAGGACCCACTAACAGGCCAGATTTTAAGTATTACCTTGGGAGATGCATACTAGACTACTACAACCACTGAGCAGCAAATGCTATCATCTGTGATGTATTTCAGTTACCTTACAAACCTGACCTGTAAGACCCCTTTCACACTGGAGGCATTTTTCAGGCGATTTAGCGCTAAAAATAGCGCCTGAAAAATGCCTCATCAGCAATCCCAGTGTGAAAGCCCCAGTGCTTTCACACTGGGGCGCTGCGCTGGCAGGATGTCATAAAAAGTCCTGCAAGCAGCTTCTTTGAGGCGCTTGCAGGACTCAATGGGCAGCGCCGCTTTGCGGGCGCTTTTAACCCTTCGGCCGCTAGCGTGGGTTGAAAGCGCCCCGCTAGCGGCCGAAAAGCACCTCTAAAATTATGGTAAAGTGCCGCTAAAACTAGCAGCGCTTTACCGCCGACACCCCACGCTTTCAGTGTGAAAGGAATCTTACTGGGTCCTGAGGACAGGAGTTGAGAACCAACGCATTACACATTGTTAAGCACACATTTATCCCCTTGATTGCCCTAGATGTTAACCCCTTCCCAGCCAGTGTCATTGGTACAGTGACAGACTGACAGTGTATAGTATTGGCACTGATCACTGTATTAGCGTCATTGTCAGTCAGTTCCCACAAAGTGTCAAATTGGCCGCCGCATTATCACAGTCCCACTATAATTCGCTGATCAATGGCATTACTAGTATATAAAAATAAATCAATAAAAGTATATTCAACATAGTTTGTAGATGCTGTAACTTTCACGCAAACCAGTTAATATACACTTATTGGGATTTTTATTTCGCCAAAAACATGTAGCAGAATACATTTTGGCCAAAATTTTATGAAGAAATGGGATTTAAAAAAAAAAAAAAATATTGAATACCGTATTTATAGCAGAAAATAAAAAAATATAGTTTTTTTATTTTATTTTTTTTCAAAATGTTTTTTTTTTTTTCCATTTTTATATAAAAAAAAAATAACCCAGAGGTGATCAAATACCACCAAAAGAAAGCTCTATTTGTGTGAAAAAATTATATAAATTGAATTTGCGTACAGTGTTGCATGACCATGCAATTGCCAGTTAAAGTAATACAGTGCCGAATAGAAACAATGGCCTCGTCATAAAGAGGGTAAAATCTTCTGGAGCTCAAGTGGCTAAATGACAGCCTGTGCTTGTTTGAAAAGAATAACTACTACCTGTGTGTATTACATTGGCCAACCTCTGTATGCACTACGAATGCTCTCCCAACAGCGGGGAAGCAATTAAGATCAGTAGCTGCAGTGTGTTCTCATGTATGGGGAATATGTTCTGGGCTGTACAGCCTTTTTCTCAATCCAGCAGTGGGGTATAGCTTGCTGGGAGTCCAATGCACATTTTAATGTCCATTTGAACATATAAATCCATCTTCAAAATTACATCAGAATGTAACAATGCCAAGGCCTGAAAATAGTACACACGGGCTGAATGTCGGGCAGCATCGGCCAGTTCAATAAAAACCAGCTGACAATAGGCTGTGTGTACTACAGTCGGTCCGACAGAAGCCGGACATTTGGCTGGCTCCTGTGGGAGGGGCATGAATAAAAAAGATCTGCCATTCCGCTCCCGATCAGCGCTCCCAGCCAATGACTGAGAGCGCCCACCGGAGTGTTGGGGTGGGGGAATCCCCCGCATTCCCCTGTCAGAACACAATAGAACAGCAGGGGAGATTGCTGTACAAACATCGGATTGTTAGTACAGTGGCTTTGACCTGAGCTGTCACTCGGTGGGTCGAATGAAGAAAAAAATAGTAGTGTGTAGGAGGCGTTAGAGGCCAAGCTTGCTTATCTCCAACAACTATTGAGACTGCTACATGATTACATTTGTGGACTTTGTGTAAGCATGGAGATGAAGCATGATATATATTTGGCCACAAAATGCTTTGATACATGTGCCATTTCTGCATGTTTTTTCAGCTAGCTACAGGCTTGCTGCAAAGCAAATCTTAACCGTATCTTAATTGTATTGTATACAGTCATGTCAGGGCTTGACACATTTGCTTTGAATCTAGGAGCCAGCTAACAAAGTTAGGAGCAAATTTTTTTTTTTTTTTAGCGTAGCGTGAGTAGGCAAGTAATTTTGTGAGGTGAAGGTTGCAGATTGCAGGACATGGGGTGAAGGGTAGAGTGTGCAGATCGCAGGAGATGTGGTGTAGGGTGCAGAACATGGGGTGCAGGACATAGTGTGCAGAAGGGCGGAGCACATGTGGTGTAGACCACAGGACATGGGGTGCAGGAGAAGCGTACAGGACATAGAGTCCAGAATGCAGAGCATGGGGTGCAGGGTGTAGGACAGTATTGCAATCCCTTACTCCCCTTGTATCCTCCTGCATGTCCTGTGCATCTTCCCCAGCAGAGAGCAGAGTGGACGCAGAGGGCAGCTTGTGTGCATAAAATATGTCCCTCCCTGGCTGTCTCCTTAGCTGGCTGCTTTTTGGGCTTTCCCTGTTTACTACTGTAAGGCCACTATAGTCCTATTTCTCAGCACCTTGTGGGGTGCTGCCGGAGGGCTCTGCTGGAACACAGGCCACGGTAGGTGGAAGCAGGAGCCGATGCTGACAGTAATGCAGCTGTGGAAAGGAGAAAGATGGGGAGCTCAGTGAGGTGAGTCCTCTCATGCTGTGCTTGGCCACTGTCCTGTTCCCCTGCCCAGTCTGCCCCTGATTTCACAGGTCGGGGGGCCGCCTCCTCTGCTCCCCCTCATCCTCCCGCCAAGCCCCACTTCGAGCTATTGATTGAACAATTCCCCATATGAAGACTAGTGCCTTGTGATGAAACGCATACCGAGCTGTAACGTTAGGTCGAAGCATTGAGGTGAGTGTACACCTGGTGGAGGTTTTCTGAGCACAGAGTGTATTAAAGAACACAAAGGTGGAATCTGTCCTAGGGATAACTCTTCTAGAAATCTATTGTATCTTATGGATTTACAAAGGACTGTTTTCAGTGTTTTTTTTTTTTCATGGTTTGAGGACACTAATATACTATATACAGGCTGTCCCCTAGTTACAAACATCCGACTTACAAACGTCTCCTACTTACAAACGGAGGGAGACAACAGGAAGTGAGATCAAATCTACCCCTAGGAAGGGAAATTCACTCCTGTAAGAGTTATTATGGGAAAAAGGTGTCCCCACTGATGCTTTATCACCAATCCTTGTTTCCACAACAACCCAAAATTTTCAAAATCCAATTGTCATTGGGACAGAAAGTGAGGTGAAATCTTCTGAACAGGCACGCAGACAGCAAAACAAATGTTACAGGGGTGTTAACCCTTCCCTATGCTACCCAAAAAGCTTCAAAATGTTTTTTTTTGGCTGAAACTACACTTTACCTGTTCTGACTTACAAACAGATTCAACTTAAGAACGAAACCTCTTGTTTGTAACCCGGGGACCGCTTGTATACTTGTATGTGTTGTAGCAGAGCATCCCAGAGAGCGCCAGGAAACGTCCTGTTCGGGGTTTATACGTCTCTCAGGCTCCTCTCATACACATTCAGGGATCTCTGATCCATGATCCAGTTCTGATCTTGGTCCTGTCCCCCAGGCCAATTTAAATTCACCTGTGACAAACAGCCAATGCTCTCTGCCTGGGAAACACAGATAACACTGGTCTGTGAGAGCAAAAGGTTGGTAAAAAGCTGTAGGCTTGCTCCACCTGGTAGTTAGGGTCTGTATATATTGTATAGTTAGTGCCGAGACACAGCTAGGTTTTTGTTTGTTTGTTTGTTGTATATATCACCAATACTTGTATATATCACCAATAAAGACCCCACTGTTTGTCACTACCTCACTGGATTTGGTAGCTGTGCGTGAAAGACTGCTTATCCCAGGGAGCTTTGTACTGCCTGCCTGTCCCCCAGGTTACTGTGCGCATGTTTTTTGGCACTTTGACACCGGCTGTTGCCAGAAAATTTTGGGGTTCTTGGAGAATTATTTTACAATCAAATAAGCAGCTCTTAGGTTGATTTTTCCTGGTTGATCAGTCCTGGACAAATTATCAGTTGTTTATCCAGCTCAGTTCTTTAGATGTACTACGTATGTCCAATGAGTGAATCTTTAATCACAAGCTGATGGCTGCAGTGGCAGCCATCAGCTTGTGCGGGTTTTGTTTAGCTGACTCTCGGCTTCAAAGTGAAAGGGATGTGGCAGCTCCTTAACTGCCGATCACTTTCACAGAGCCGGCAGCACAGAGTGCCTCCCGTGGTCCCCAGCTCCCCCGCTCTTACCGGAGCCCAGGAACACAACCGCCAGCTAGGGTAGGGAGGGCCCTGTGAGACCGAGGCAGATCCATGCCACGATCTCACATGCAAACAATAAAATATGAAGGGATGTCACTTCCGGTGTCGAATGTAGCATTTACTGGCCAGTACAGCCAAGGGACACAGCTAACCAAGCCGATCTGTGCTTGGTTAGATGGTGTGAAGGGCAGGGCAGACATTGGAGTCTATTCGACCCCTAATGTCTCCATAAAGAGTACCTTTCACCGGCCTAATGCTATCTCATAGGGGTTTATTACCCCTTGTGATAGTGAAAAAAAATAAAAAAATAAAATGTATTAAAATGAAAAGTAACATTGCCTCGCACCCCTGCACAAATGCAAGCCCAGGGTGCGCACGCGCAGGGAGCGTACCACACATGTGACATATCACCACGAACATCAGCATGAGAACAATAATTCTAGCAAAAGAGCTCCTAGTTAACTCTAAACTGATGAACTGTAAAGGCTTTTAAATCGTCACCTATGGAGATTTTTGGGCACCATCGTTTTTGGCAATATCGCAGATGCACCCAGTTTTAAGACATGGAATGTTTGGTATCTATTTACTCGATTGAATATCATCTGGGTATTATATTGTGTGTTTTTGCATTAAAATATAACAAATATCATGTGACAAAAAAATTTGCAACGATCAACTTTTTGTTCTACAGGGCCTCTGCTTTCAGAAAATATATAATGTTCTGGGGGTTTAAGTAATTTTATTGTCAAAAATTTGGATTTTTACATGTATGCAAAAAATAAAAAAAATTGCTCAGGAGCCGAACTGGTTAAAATCTAGGTGTAGACTTTTTTTTAAAAACAGTGGAATGATTGGTTTTAAATATTTAGATTGATTTTTTTTTTTAATCTCTTGCCAAACTTTTATAGACATTCACATCTTTCTTTCTGAGGGCTTTAGAAAGCTCTGTTGATTTTGGGATGATGAAACCACACACATCAATAGAACACAATACGCTAGATGTCTGAGGTTTATGTAAGACAGGTTCCACCTGCATACGCTCTAAGGTGGTTCTAATGGTTGGAACCTAATCGGACACCCAGTTCTAATTTTATAGATTTAAAGTGCTAATGAATGTAACGGTGCCTTTACTTTTTTTTTTTTTTACGTACGACAAATCTGGGTTTTTGTTCATTTAGATCATAAAAAAGTACACTAGCTCAATGTTATGTGTCAGTTCATATATATCCCCTTTATTTGTAGGCACTGTTAAAATAAGAGATAATATTGAAAAATTCAACAGTTTCTGAGTGGTGTACTTTTTCACACGACTATAAGCTTTCCGTTACGAAAGGAAGTATCTCTAGTCTTATCGTAAATGCTTATGGAGCTTTTTGTTATAACTGTGGATGTCTTCATTGCCATTCTACTGTTGCATAACATACCTACAAGTGAGTACAGTGGCACATGAACTCTTGATTTAAACCACAGGTAAAAAAATGTGCAATTATTATTTTTTGTTTTAGGAGCCTGGAAAGCTTTGCATATTGCATTATCAGCAGATCACTGATGCCATGCAGGTCTCCTGCAGACTATCAGTGTAACCTGTCTGTCACATACATTGTACAGGTAGTTGCACACTGACAAGAAAAGTCAATATACTACCAGAGCACTCAACAGCACCATTGTTGTTCATTGATCACTACGAGCCGATGGCTGAAAAGGATAATGGCAGTTGTGGTTCATTGATTCACAGGGATCTGTGAATCAGTGAAGTCACTGTGTGGGCAGAGTCCAGCATGGCCGCACTCTCTCTTTGAATTTTGGCAGTGAGTACGGGGAGAAGATCCCTCAACTCGCTCACACAAGAAAGAAGGAATCGGGGGGGGGGGGGGGGATGCTGAACTTGTTACATGTTACACCCTAAATATGTGAAATGTGTTCAGAAAGGCGAACTTATCCTTTAAAGTAAATCTGCCATGAGAGAAGTTTGGGGGCTGACAAAGCTGACCTTTTTTGATCATGCTAGTTATATTGCTTTTATGCTGACCAACTATTCGAAGGGGTATATGTATAAAAGATTTGCTGCATGGATGTCTTATTGCACAGGCGCAACAATTGATCACTGTAGTACTGTGATTATCTCCTATGATATTTGGCTCCATCTAGTGTCCATAATGTGTTTTTATTTTTTTTTTTTTTTTTTTTTTTTTTAAATTTTTTTTATTGTATTTCAGGAAAGTCCTGCATAGTCATTGTTCGATTACTTAAAACAACTGCAGGGTGTTTTTTTTTAATGGGTCCCTAAGGCACAATGCAAGCTGAGGCTCTTCTAAAAGCCTAAGATGCGTTTTTGAGAACACATTTTGTCACGTTTATGTGCCAAAACGCTCCTTTCTTAAATGGCAAGTGATGTGTTGTTTTTTTATTTATCTTTATCTTTATTCCTGCTTCTAAACTCCTGTAACTGTGTGCAAGGGTACATAGATTAACTTGGAGCGGCATTCATCAAACGCATGTAAAGTGAGCTCAGGTGTGCACTAAAAAGTTTCACCGTCACTGATGCATAACATTGAGGGGACTAGTCAAGTTTTTATCCGTTTATGGATGCTGGCTCAGTGTATTTGTCACATGGACCACGTACCTGAGATGAGACCGAAGTAGTGGGGAGGCCTCCCTTGCACCTCAGGTCCTTGAAGCCTCTGGAGATGGAGACAGAGACACCGAGTGGCACGGGTGCCAGGGATGTGGAGCACTGTGCAAGCCTTAGTCTGAGCCGAGATCAAGTCCAGTTTGGTGACGAAGTATCGAAAGGGTTATTCGGAAGAAGAATAGTCGAGATCCAAGCCGGGGTCGGTTCCAATCTGGCAGCTGAGTACAAAAGGGGCAAAGAAGTAGAATGGTCAAGGTATAAATCCGTGGTCAATGTCAAGCAGCAATCAGACAGATTTCAGTTCCGACAGATCACACACTAGCACAGGAACAAGGGGGGACTGAAGATAATCCAGCAATTTGGCAGTGTCTGGGCTGGGCTTATATAGGGAAGTTTGAGTTCCTGTGCGCCTCCTGGGCATTTTCCTGCCTTTTTCCATAAGGTTGAGGTCACTTCCTTTGCTCCTCCAGGGCATTTTTCCTGCCTTTTTCCATCAGGTTGAGGTCACTTCCTGTGTCGCCTCCTGGGCATTTTCCTGCCTTTTTTCATCGGGTCTTCTGCTCAGTTGGCATGGATTTCCTCTTGCGGCAACGTGCCATTGGTGCATGCGTAGTAAGCCCTGGACTCTTACACCTGGCATGTGCCAGGAATAGAACTGTTTTTTGAAACTGTTAAATCAATGGGTTTACTTCCACTTTAACAATATAACAATAAAAAAAGCTTGTGTAGCAATTATACTGTATAAGTTTTTTTATACATTCCTTATTGTTTTTATGTAAGAGACCCATGTTATCCCTGCCTTTTGGACCTAAAGAGTCTTTGAAGCCATATAAACTGAAAGTAATGCATTTTTGTTTTGGATTTGAACTGTTCTGTAGGTAGTAATTGAAAAGAGTTAAAAAATATTTTTTTGTTTTCCCACAGTTATTTCCTATTTTCTTCCTTAGGGAAAATATATGAATTTATTTATATCTACCTATACAGTATTTCTATGAAGTTTTTGTGCTTTATCTGTTGGGTAGCTGAAGGATCCAGATATGTATTGCTAAGACAATTTAATACAACATTATAGAACGTTTAAATGCAGCACAAGATAAACTGATTTTAAGTCTGTCAGAAAAAAAGACTTTTCAGACTATTCTTATGGCTATTGCAATAAAAATGTTATGGATATCTAATGTGCATTGTTCTCATCAACTAGAGACTACAGATGGCTTCCCCCTAATAAATAGTGGAGAATTATATTTCTTCATAGGAAAATGCAAAGCCCCGGGCATTTGAAATGATGGTTCTATTCTTTTTATCGGCCTTTTCTAATGGAAGTTTGGCACTTTTTTTTTTTTTTAACATTTGCAGGCATGCAGTAATGGGCTTGGTATTCCTCTTTGTGTTGTACTTCATGTACCTCGAACTTTCATTCTTCATCTTTCAATATCCTTTCTCTGCTATTAAACCAACATTCTTACACTTCAAATGGCTTGACAGTTCATTTTGCCTTTTCCCGTTCTTTTGATTTTGCTATCACACTTTCCGCCTTTAAGATATTGTTCTCTCCATCTGCTGAAAGTCCCATGTCGCTCAATTTATTCCCCAAGTGGCCCTATTTTAAACATGATGAGCACAACTGCGTTGCTAGAAGGAAAAAAAAAAATCTTTATCTTGTTAAAGGTTTAAAAAAAAAAAAAAACCTGGCGTGAAAAGCCTATGCTTGTCCCAGTCAGTTGTTTACTGTCGGCGGAATGCATTTGTGAACCATTGTTTGCTGATATTCGGGAAAACATTTTTAGCTTTCATAAACTAGGTGTTTTTGAGGAAATGAAATACATTGGAGAGCAATTGGAAGTGCAGGGATGGAAGTAATTGTCAGTGTCACAGAGACCTGGTTTACATAACTGTTAACACTGTTGAACAGCAAGACTTTCTGGAAGCGGTCAATTATCAATTCCCACTTTTTAGATTCACATCAATGTCTGCTCTGGTGTTAAGCATAAGAACATCATGCAGCATGAATAAAACAGCGGGGCTGATTTTTCACAGAAGGCATCAGTGCTATAATGTGAACACAGAGCAACTCTAGGATGGAGAATGCTTTCTCTCCTGGTGTTGTCAGTGAGCCTTTAAAGCAGACCTTTTATTCTCCTAGCTTTTGATCAGTAAGAAAAAGAGACATTAATTCAGACCAAAGCAGGGATTCTGCATATTTCCTTCTCATTAATGTGTGTAAGTTGGTATAAGTTAAGTTAGTTTGTAAACTGCTTTTTTTTTTTTTCTTCTAGTGCAACCAATTAAAGTGTTACCCCAGCATTTCATATTTCTAAAATCTGCCTGCTGTACCATGTACCTGTATGAAAAAGTATCCTGTTCTCTTTACGTTGCTTTCTTTATGTGAAATCCCTGGTGATGCTGCCAGTCCTTCTGCTTTCCTATTATAAACTGATTACACTAAGGGCCCTTTCACACTGGGGCGGTTTGCAGGCGCTATTGCGCTAATAATAGCGCCTGCAAACCGACCCGAAAGAGCCGCTGATTTGTCTCCAGTGTGAAAGCCCCGAGGGCTTCCACACTGGAGCGGTGCGCTGGCAGGACGGTAAAAAAAAGTCCTGCTAGCAGCATCTTTGGAGCAGTGAAGGAGCGGAGTGTATACCGCTCCTGCCCATTGAGATTAATGCAGAGGCGCTTTGCGGTGGTTTTTAACCCTTTCTCGGCCGCTAGCGGAGGTAAAACTGCCCCACTAGCGACTGAATACCGACGGTAAAGCGCCGCTTACAATAGCGGCGCTTTACCGCCGACGCCGCCCCCGCCCCTGCCCCAGTGTGAAAGGGCCCTAAGCAGAACACATAATGACCAGTTCTCTAGCTATGCCGGGAGCTCAGTGTGCTCTCCTCCAATGATCAGATTTATCCTGCCACGCCCCCCTCCCCCCGCACAGCCATTCACGGGGAAGATCAGTGTACTGTTGCTTCTCCTCCCCGAGCTCTTAGACCGACCATAGACTGTTTGAATCTCGGCCAGTTCAGCAGGATCCGGCCAAGATTCGAACCATTAGTAGGCAGGCTGAATGTACCAAGTTGATCGATCAACTTGGGTACAACCAGCCTGCCGGATTTACTTGCGATAATTGCAAGTGGCTGCTATAGTCACTGGTGATAAACACTGTCTTTTCCCAGCAGGGACGGCTTCCCTGGCCCGAACCACTGGGAAAAGACAATTGCTCGTCATGAGGGATTCCCCTGTCAGCACTGTACTGTGTTGATGGGGGGAATTATGCAAATTTCTTTCCTGCAACCGAAGGTTACAGAAAACAAATTCCCACCTCATGCAGCTGAGAACAGAGGGAATGTGATCACTTATATATAAAAAAAAAAGGGGGGGGGGTATTATATATATATATATTTTTTTTTTATATACCTATACACAAATGTTTTTTTGCCTTTTATTTCAGTTTTGAACTGAAAGTGTTGGTTTACAAGGTGATCGTTTACAATCACTTTAATACTGGGCACTTTTTTCCCTGCCCAGGCCATTTTTCGGCTTTCAGCGCTGTTGCACTTTGACAATTGTGCGGTCATAGAACTCTGTACCCAAACTTCATTTTGTTCACACAAATAGCGCTTTCTTTTGGTGGTATTTAACCACTTGACGACCGCCGCACAACGATATACGTCCACAGAGCGGCACGGGCAGGCAAAAGGACATACATATACGTCCTTGCCTTGCCGCGGGTGGGAGGTCTGATCGGACCAGCGGCGGTCGCCTTTAGTCTGGCAGCGATCAGAGATGAGGGGGAGGCCATCCAATTGTGGCCCCCCCCTCGCGATCGCTCCCAGCCAATGAGATTTTTCCCCTGTCTCTGTGTAGTACACAGAGGCAGGGAATGTGATGTCATCTCTCCTCGGTTCGGCAGTTTCCGTTCCGGCGCCGAGGAGAGAAGACTGAAATGTGAGTGCACCAAACACACACACAGTAGAACATGCCAGGCACACATTACACCCCCCGATTTCCCCCCCCCCCCTGTCACACTGACACCAAGCAGTTTTTTTTTTTTTTTGATTACTGCATTGGTGTCAGTTTGTGACAGTTAGTGTGTTAGGGCAGTGAGTGTTAGCCCCCTTTTAGGTCTAGGGTACCCCCCTAACCCCCCCTAATAAAGTTTCAACCCCTTGATCACCCCCTGTCGCCAGTGTCACTAAGCGATCATTTTTCTGATGGCTGTATTAGTGTCACTGGTGACGCTAGTTAGGGACGTAAATATTTAGGTTCGCCGTCAGCGTTTTATAGCGACAGGGACCCCCATATACTATCTAATAAATGTTTTAACCCCTTGATTGCCCCCTAGTTAACCCTTTCACCACTGATCGCCGTATAACTGTTACGGGTGACGCTGGTTAGTTTGTTTATTTTTTATAGTGTCAGGGCACCCGCCGTTTATTACCGAATAAAGGTTTAGCCCCCTGATCGCCCGGTGGTGATATGCGTCGTCCCAGGCAGCGTCCGATTAGCGCCAGTACCGCTAACATCCACGCAAGCGGCATACGCCTCCCTTGGTGGTATAGTATCTGAACGGATCAATATCTGATCCGATCAGATCTATACTAGCGTCCCCAGCAGTTTAGGGTTCCCAAAAACACAGCGTTAGCGGGATCAGCCCAGATACCTGCTAGCACCTGCGTTTTGCCCCTCCGCCCAGCCCACCCAAGTGCAGTATTGATCGATCACTGTCACTTACAAAACACTAAACGCATAACTGCAGCGTTCGCAGAGTCAGGCCTGATCCCTGCGATCACTAACAGTTGTTTTGGTGAACTGGCAAGCACCAGCCCCAGGCATCGTCAGGTTAGCGCCAGTACCGCTAACACCCACGCACGCAGCATACGCCTCCCTTAGTGGTATAGTATCTGAACGGATCAATATCTGATCCGATCAGATCTATACTAGCGTCCCCAGCAGTTTAGGGTTCCCAAAAACGCAGTGTTAGCGGGATCAGCCCAGATACCTGCTAGCACCTGCATTTTGCCCCTCCGCCCAGCCCACCCAAGTGCAGTATCGATCGATCACTGTCACTTACAAAACACTAAACGCATAACTGTTGTCTGGAGCTCGGTGGGTGGAGTCGTGATGTCAGTAGATTCCCCGCCCACCTCTACACTCCCCTTGTCTTATGTGTATTTCTAACACTGAACTTCTGCTGAACTTCTGCTATGATCTCTAACATCCAGTGAAAAGACAGGAAAGTAACCACATGACTTCAGCATGCCAAATCATGGTGAGGTGTTGAACAGCCAATCCTTGCAGAGCTGCTGAAGAAAGGAGTGGGGGAGGGAATTTAAAAATACTGCCTGTCTCTTAGGCTGAAGCACGAGATGCAAATCACTTGTCACTCACAGCAAGGGGGAGTATTTGACAAAGTTTTTCTCATTTTGTCAAGAATTGTCTCACTAAACAATAAAAGGGGATTGCTCAGAGATGGATTAACTCTGTGTGGCAAGACTTGGCTCAAATGATAGGAAATCGTATACTCTACAGTATGATTAAAAAAAAAAATTTCGGGTTTACATCCACTTTAATGTTTTTGAGCATTGTATAGTCAATGCATTTCCCTCAAAGAGTTTTCAGAATTTTCATCCAAAGAAATACATATTTAGGCGGGGTTCACACTGGTGCTACAAGCTCTCCGACATTGGGAGCTCATGTGGAATGACGTGTGAAAATCAATGTTTCCCTATGGAAGCCGTCTTAACTGGTCCGACACAAGTTGGTCCGACTTTGAAAATGCTCCCTGCACTACTTTGGCTCAACTTTGATTCTACCTCAGTTCATTGAATATCATTGAAGTCGGATCGCCGTCTTGCCTGATCCGACTTTGGCATGCGACTTGTGCTCTGATGATCTTGAGGGGGAACTCCATGCCAAATTTTAAATAAAAAAACGGTCTGATATGGATTTTAAGGGGAACCCCATACGCCCAAAAACGGCATGGGGTCCCCCCAAAATCCATACCAGACCCTTATCCACGCACGCAGCCCGGCCGGTCAGGAAAGGGGGTGGGGATGAGCTAGCGCCTCCCCCCCCTCCTGAACCGTACCAGGCCGCATGCCCTTGGCAGGGGGGCGCACTGCGCCCCACACCC
The DNA here is from genome assembly GCA_037952925.1 of Lithobates clamitans. NCBI lineage: Eukaryota > Metazoa > Chordata > Amphibia > Anura > Ranidae > Lithobates > Lithobates clamitans. Next base: position 1,291,723 of record JBBGZY010000802.1, read on the forward strand.
CAAGGCACCTTGTCCCCATGTTGATGAAGACAACCCTGGCCGTTGGTTGTCGGGTCTGCGGGCGGGGGGCTTATCGGAATCCCCCCTTTTTAATAAGGGGGCCCCCAGATCCCGGTCCCCCACCCTATGTGAATGAGTATGGGGTACATTGTACCCCTACCCATTCACCTGGGAGAAAAAAAGTGTAAAAAAAAACACACTAGACCGGTTTTTAAAGTAATTTAATTTATTAGGCAGCTCCCAGGGGTCTCTTCTGACTTCTCCGCTCTCTCCGGCCTCTTCTCCCGGTCTCCGGTTCTTCTCCCACTCTCCGGTCTTCTGCTCTTTTGCCCTCTCTTTTGCTAGTGTTGGCCCGGTCTTCTCCGGGGCATGATGGAGCGGTGACATCACCCGGTGACCACGCCTCATGCCTATATAAGTCTTTGCGCACCGCGCACACGGCATTACAGCGGGAGAGAGCGTTGTGTCATCATCGGAAGAAGACCACAGGGAAGAAGACGACGGAGAAGACCGGCCAATGCTAGCAAAAGACCGGGCAAAAGAGCGGAAGATAGCGGAGGAGCCCGGCAGAAGACACTGGAGAGCGGGAGAAGAGGGCGGAGAAGTCGGAAGAGACCCCCGGAGTTGCCTAATAAATTACTTTAAAAACCGGTCTAATGTGTTTTTTTTTTTTTTTTTTTTTGGACACTTTTTTTCCCCCAGGTGAATGGGTAGGGGATACGATGTACCCCCTACTCAGTTACATAGGGTGGGGGGCCGGCATCTGGGGGCCCCCTTATTAAAGGGGGCTCCCGGATTCCGATAAGCCCCCCGCCCGCAGACCCCGACAACCAACGGTCAGGGTTGTCGGGAAGGGGCACTTGTCCTCATCAACATGGAGACAAGGTGCTTTGGGGTGGGTGGCCCGCAGTGCGCCCCCTGCCCCAAAGCACCCACCCCCCCATGTTGAGGGCATGCGGCCTGGTACGGTTCAGGAGGGGGGTGGTGCTCGCTTGTCCCCACCCCTATTCCTGACCGGCCGGGCTGTGTGCTCGGATAAAGGTCTGGTATGGATTTTGGTCAGACCCCCACGCCGTTTCTGCGGCGTAGGGGGTTCCCCTTAAAATCCATATCAGACTGAAGGGCCTGGTATGCTCTTGGAGGGGGAACCCTAGCCGTTTTTTTATTTAAAATTTGGCGTGGAGTTCCCCCTCAAGATTCATACCAAACAGAGTGCCTGGTATTGGCAGGGATCAAAGTCGGATCCCCGTTCATTGAAGTCGGACGGGTCTCTGACTTCAAGTCGCAGGAAAAGTCAGATCCAAAGTAGGACGAGTGTTGTGTCGCACCAGTGTAAACCCAGCCTAAGCCTCCTGGCTTAATCTGGGTACACTAGTAGTCTCCTTTTTTTTTTTTTTTTTTTTTTTAACTCAGCTTAGTGGACTGGCTTCTGTAGACCAGACAAAGCTTTTTACACATGCAGCACTCCTGGCCTTACCCTTTTTAGGCCCTTTATCTGTCTTCATACACAGATCTGTGCACATACCTGGCAGCCCCTTGCTGCTTTGGCTTCCATCTGTCTCTCCGAGGTGGAGCTCTCCTGACTCCTTGGCAAAGACCTGCTCTGTATGCTGGGGTGGAGAGAAGAACCTGAGTCAGGTCTGTCCTAAAAGCCCAGCATACACCTGACCAATTAGTGTGCTGGCAGTTGTCAAAACACGGACTCGGGATTGGAGATTTCATTTCATCTAGATCTCTATGAAATCTCTGGGCTTCAGGTCTCATACCAGGTTTTACCAGCCAATGAAGAAACTGAAAACCCAGTTTCCTCTGAATGACACAAGTCCCCTGGAGCCTGAATCTGGAGTCCTAAACCCTTTTAACATTGTGACAGGGCACAAAAAAAAAAATAGTGTGTGTGTGTGTGTGTGTGTGTGTGTGTGTGTGTATGTGAACCCTTTTGGAATGATACGGATTTCTGCACAAATTGGTCATAAAATGTGATCTGATCTTCATCTAAGTCACAACAATAGACAATTACAGTCTGCTTAAACTAATAACACACAAATAATTACATTTTACCATGTTTTTATTGAACACACCATGTAAACATTCACAGTGCAGATGGAAAAAGTATGTGAACCCCATAGACTAATGAGATCTCCAAGAGCTAATTGGAGTGAGGTGTCCGTCAACTGGAGTCGAATCAATGAGATGAGATTGGAGGTGTTGGTTACAGCTGCCCTGCCCTATAAAAAACACACACCAGTTCTGGGTTTGCTTTTCACAAGAAGCATTGCCTGATGTGAATGATGCCTTGCACAAAAGAGCTCTCAGAAGACCTATGATTAAGAATTGTTGACTTGCATAAAGCTGGAAAGGGTTATAAAAGTATCTCCAAAAGCCTTGCTGTTCATCAGTCCACGGTAAGACAAATTGTCTATGAATGGAGAAAGTTCAGCACTGCTGCTACTTTCTCTAGGAGTGGGCGTCCTGTAAAGATGACTGCAAGAGCACAGCGCAGACTGCTCAATGAGGTGAAGAAGAATCCTAGAGTGTCAGCTAAAGACTTGCAGAAGTCTCTGGCATATGCTAGCCTCCCTATTAGCGAATCTACGATGCGTAAAACACTAAACAAGAATGAAAGGAAGCCACTGCTGTCCAAAAAAAAAACATTTCTGCATATTTACAGTTTGCACAAGAGCACCTGGATGTTCCACAGCAGTACTGGCAAAATATTCTGTGGACAGATGAAACCAAAGTTGAGTTGTTTGGAAGAAACACACAACACTATGTGGAGAAAAAGAGGCACAGCACACCAACATCAAAACCTCATCCCAACTGTGAAGTTTTGTGGTGGGGGCATCATGGTTTGGGGCTGCTTTGCTGCGTCAGGGCCTGAACGGATTGCTATCATCGAAGGAAAAATGAATTCCCAAGTTTATCAGGACATTTTGCAGGATAACTTAAGGCCATCTGTCCACCAGCTGAAGCTCAACAGAAGATGGGTAAAGTAGTAGTAGAAGTAAATCAACAGAATGGCTTAAACAGAAGAAAATACGCCTACTGGAGTGGCCCAGTCAGAGTCCTGACCTCAACCCGATTGAGATGCTGTGGCATGACCTCAAGAAAGCGATTCACACAAGACATCCCAAGAATATTGCTGAACTGAAGCAGTTCTGTAAAGAGGAATGGTCAAGAATTACTCCTGACCGTTGTGCATGTCTGATCTGCAACTACAGGAAACGTTTGGTTGAAGTTATTGCTGCCAAAGGAGGTTCAACCAGTTATTAAATCCAATGGTTCACATACTTTTTCCACCTGCACTGTGACTGTTTACATGGTGTGTTCAATAAAAACATGGTAACATTTAATTCTTTGTGTGTTATTAGTTTAAGCAGACCGTGATTGTCTATTGTTGTGACTTATGGCCCGTACACATGATCTGAATATCGTACGACCGATTGTACGACCGTTTTCGCTTAATAGTTGCAAGTAGAAATCGAATAGCTAAATAAAGTCACGAAAGTTCTCGTACGACAGAGAAAAAAAATCAGATGTGATGTCATGTGTTGTAATGTATTTGTATTGAATTTTCGGACGACAACTATACTGACTAACCGAAAATCGTACGATCTGGAATCCTACAAGGAAAATTTTCGTGCATGCCCGATCAAATAAGATCGGATGAACGGTCGTGATCGGCTGTCGAAAGTGGTGTACACACGATCCGAGAATCGTACGATCCTTCTTCAGACGACCGTTTTCTTTCGATATTTGGATCGTGTGTACGGGCCATTAGATGAAGATCAGATCACATTTTATGACCAATTTGTGCAGAAATCCATATCATTCAAAAAGGGTTCACATACTTTTTATTGCAACTGTGTGTGTGTGTGTGTGTGTGTGTGTGTGTGTGTGTGTGTGTATATATATGTATGTATATGTATGTATGTATATGTGTGTATGTGTGTATATATATATATATATATATAATTTTATAGAGAGAGAGATATAATGTGTGTGTGTGTGTGTGTATGTATTTTTAATATAATATTATATTCTCTATCCCACAGTAGCCCAAAGCTGTTTAATGCAATAAGCTTCCTCGGCTATGATGAGCATATGCTATATAATTGGAGTCTTGGAATGTCTTACCACCTTTGCATGAAGTGTACTTTTCTTGGCTGTTTTTTGTGAGTGAGGGTTAAAAACATTTTGTTATCTCTTGTTAGAAAATACCGCATTTATACAGTGGGAATTGTATCTCTTCAAAAAGAAGGCATGGCAGATTAAATCTTAAAGTAGGAATATAATCGGTAATAATGATATATAGTCTTTTTATAGGCTTGTACAATCCACACATCATCTCTGTGAGTGTTCCATGTCGAACTGACAATAAGTAACTGCATATTGTAAAATAAATTAGCACAATTCGTTGTTTACCTAAATGTGGCACCTGTTTGTGAAGCTTTCCTATCTGTGAGGCCAATTCGTGTTCTTCCTGTTTTATCCTGGATAAAAATGTTGAACGCTGGTTTTTCATTTAGTTGCAGTCCTGAGCCTAAGATTTAAAAATGGCCATATTATTTTTCTGACAGGTCTCTTGCTGATGGATTGTATCACACACTCAGATCTCTTGGGGAAGGTTTCATTTCCAATGAGCTTTATAGGTATTGAGCAAAAGTGTAGTGCTGTAACCTGGTTTTGTGGAAAGTTTATAATAATGAAGCATTTGTGCATGAAGACTGTCACAAGACTTTAACAGCATATATCTGTAATGGTGCTGTAGTCCAAGCAGCTGAACCATCAGGTCAAATTTTAATGGCAAAGTGTCATTGAATTATGCATATTGAAATTTAAAAAAATTGCAAATGAGCCATTTTTAAGTAATTTGTGGTTTTACATGATGTTCACCCCACACCTTTATCTCTTGTGTAAAGTATGATGACTGGGAATTAAAGCTTAAGATATAAGGATAAGACTTGAAGAGGTCATTTGCCGTCAAAAGTTGTAAGATCTTTCTATTCTGTGGTCTAGTAGAATCAAATGTAGTGCTCTAAACACAAGTGGAATTGCTCTAAATTTAACATATTGTTTTAATACTCTTATCAGATTAACAATATGCTTGATATTTGAAAAATCTTACTGCAAATTTAGTAATTAGTCTACAGAATGCAACTGACATTTAGACCCTCCTGTCTTGTGGCATAGATGCTAGATCAATGTTTCTCAACCTTTTGTCTGTCAAGGCACCCTTTAAAACTCTGCACATTCTTGAGGCACCCCATTCTAAAATGTAAAAAACTTAAAGTGTAAGTAAACCCAATGTCATCCTTTCTAAACTACTGCCATAGGGGTTATCTATAAGGATATACATGCCTCCTGCATGTATCTTTACCTGTCAAATGTCTCCCCTCTGTCTGTTAGGAGAGCTGAAAAGCTGCATATTCTGTGGGTGGGTCTGTTGTCTGGAGCTCGGTGGGTGGAGTCGTGATGTCAGTAGACTCCCCGTCCACCTCTACACTCCCCTGTGTATTTCTAACACTGAACTTCTGCTATGATCTCTAACATCCAGTGAAAAGACAGGAAAGTAACCACATGACTTTAGCATGCCAAATCATGCTGAGGTATGGAACAGCCAATCCTTGCAGAGCTGCTGAAGAAAGGAGTGGGGGAGGGAATTAAAAAATAATGCCTGTGCCTTAGGCTGTCACTCACAGCAAGGGGGAGTATTTGACAAAGTTTTTGTCAGTTTGTCAAGATTTTTCTCACTGAATAATAAAAGAGGATTGCTCAGAGATGGATTAATCTGTGTGGCAAGACTGGGCTCAAATGATAGGAAATCGTATACTCTACAGTATGATTTGAAAAAAAAAAAAAAAAATTTCGGGTTTACATCCACTTTAACAAATGGTTTTACATAACGCAGCAACATCCACACACGTAGGGCATTCAACGTTCAAGGTGATTTATTCTTCCAATGGAAATACACTTTTGCACACTTGTACTGACTAATATACCATTGGTTCCCTCAGTTTCTCTCATACCACTCATGTGACCCCAGTGCTGACGGAGAGGGGCAAGGTAGGGCTAAACAAGGATGTTGTGCAGGCACAAGACATCCTCCTCCTCAACCTTTGACACCATTAGTTTTTTGTTTATGCGTTTTTGCATACAGTTTTCATGCATTTTGCTTTTTTACATTTTTTTTTTTTATCTCTCTTTAGACCCACTGTAAATGCGCTGTACAATGCTGGTTGCTAAGGAGTGGGCCCGGAAGCCGGCTGCCGCATCCTTAACAACCGATGAATCATCAGCTGTCAGCGGCGTTTCCCGCTGACAACTGTAATAAAAAATATTGCCGGAAAAAATAAAAATGTGAAAAAAATGTTGTGGAGTCCCCCCTTCAGGTCCATCCCAGGGTCTAGTATGGATTTGGATGGGACCCCCCAGACTGAAATTTAAAAAGAAATGGCATGGGTTCCCCCCTAAAATCCATACCAGACCCTTATCCGAGCACGCAGCCTGACAGGTCAGGAAAGGGAGGGGATGAGCGAGCGCGCCCACCCCCCCTGAACCAAACCAGGCCACATGCCCGTAACATGTGGGAATGGGTGCTTTGGGGCATTACCCGCTTACCTGCTAAAAAACCTGCTAAAAAAAAAGGTCTTCTTCTAACACTGTCTTCCTCCATTGTGTTGTCTCCCGCTGTCTGCCTTTTCTTATTTAGCCATGTGGTGTGGCCATCCGATGACGTCACCCAAACAAACGCCCCTTGTGATGTCATGTGTCGTCACAAGGGGAGGGTACTCCTGGTGATTTCATCGAAAGGCCATGCTCCATGGCTGTATAAGAAAAGGCAGACAGCGGGAGACGACACAGCGGAGGAAGACCACGTTAGAAGAAGATCAGCTTTTTTTGGGGGAGAAGGCACGTTGGAACTACGATGGGGGACATTTTAAATTTTTAATAAAGGACTTGTCAAAAATTGTCTCCTTGGTTTATTTTAACATTTATTTTAACTTCACTGCATTTTTGGGTGAATGGGTAGGTCTACAATGTACCCCATACACATTCACATGGGGCGGGATCCAGGGGCTTCCAGATTCTGATACGCCACCTGCTCGCAGACCCCCCCCAACCACCAGCCAGGGTTGTGGGGAAGAGGCATTTGCCTTCCAGATTCCAATAAGCCCCCTGCCCGCAGACTCCCACAACCAATGGCCAGGGTTGTGGGGAAGAAACCCTAGTCCCTATCAACATGGCCCAAAGCACCCATCCCCACCTGTTGAGGGCATGTGGCCTGGTATGGTTCAGGAGGGGGGCTGCTCGTTCGTTCCCTCCCTTTCCTGACCTGCTGGGCTGCATGCTCGGATAAGGGTCTGGTATGGATTTTGAGGGGCCCTAGCACCATTTAAAAAAAAAATTTCAGCGTGGGGGGAGTCCCCTCCGAATCCATACTAGACCTGGGGGGACCCCATGCCGTTTTTTTAAATTTTTACTGCCAAATGCAAAAACCACATAAAAAATCGCATCACAAACACAACACTTGCGTTTCTGGTGCGATTCTATTAAAGTCTATTACACACAAAATGCAGGAAAAATTTCCCCGATCCTTTCCAAAACGCACCAGCTGATAAATGCATAGATGTGAATGTGTACCATAGGAAACCATGTTAACCATGACTGTAGTTAATAATGCATTTTATGTGGCACATATTTTGTGCCAGAACCATTTAGACCTTATGCTGCTGAGCACTTCCCTTTTAAAGTCATGCCCTTGAACACATCTTGAAGTACCTTTTTTAAAAAAGAGGTCCTTTTGTGGCTCTTGATTTTTTTTTTTTTTTTTTTTTATAGAGCATTATCTTTACAACTTTTGTTGTGCAGGCTTCCCCTATGATCTTGAAGATACACCAATGTGACTTAAGCCCCGTATACACTGGCCGAATATTGGCCAGTTCAACAGAAACCTGCCTACAATCAGACCGTGTGTACACCAGCCTTTCCCACAGAAGACAGCCAAATGGGCATGCTGGATAACCAGCATCCAATCAGTGCTGGCAGCCAATGGCTGCAAATGCTGACTGATGTGTTCTGGAGGGGGGCAGTCTCCCTGTCAGAACACCATCGCTCAGCAGGGAGATTGCTGTACTAAGTTAGTACAGTAAGCTTTTCCCAAACTCCTCGGTTTTTGTTCGTTCAGCCTGCAGGGTTGAACCAACAAAACCGATAGCATGTACCAGGTATTACAGTACAGAAGCAATACAGAGAGCAGTTTGAGGCGGCCAGTCTGTGGGGAAGAAACATCTCGTCCTTGTGAGTGAGAAAGGGGAAAAAGGGATGTTATTGCAATAGCGAATAAATACATTTAACGGAAGATACAAGCTAACAAAACCCTACCAGCTCCAGCAGTTATGGTAATAGTATTTTTTACATCCATTTGATCATTGTCAGTTAAATATTTTTACCCTTGAGAATAAACAATACATATTGGAAATCTGAACATTGGGTTGATCCATTAGCTAGAGTATCTTTTAACACAAATAACTTCCCAGAAAAGTGAGTTGTTTAGCAACTTATTTAGCAAACTGTTTGCAGTGCTTGTCCTTGTTATTTAATATGTTTTTCCTTTTATATAACCTTTATTTAACTAAGCTTCTTTGACACCTGTGACGTTACTACCGTTCTTCAATAATAGAATATGTTTGTATAGTTCAGCTATAGATTTTACTAGCTCCTCTTTTGTAAAGTCAATTTTTTTCAGCATCCTCACTATTTTTACACATGGCTTAAAAGCCCTATTCCAGCTTTTTAATTTTTGGATAGAGAGTGGAGGGGTTAGAACCCCTCTCAAATTTTTATTGCTGCCTGTTTCTACATTTAAAAAAAAAATGTGATTTTGTTCCTGCTTAATTGACGTAGTGGGTAAATCTTCCTTCTGCCCATCTGTTGGGTGTCCAACATAAGGTTGGGAGAAATCCCTTCAATGGGAACATGAGCAGCAAAAGAAAAGATTATTTCAAGTAGAATGAACAAGGTTTAAGCCCTCTCTCTGGCTTCTTGCCATTTGTGTGACCACAAGGGAGATTTCCCCTAAAATCTTGTGATGAGTGTCCGTACAGGAAGTGAAGTTCCCTTGCAAGAAAAAGATTCTAAAATTTGACAGGAATCTCCTCAACGGGGAGACCCAGAGATTTCTATTTCTTCTGTTTATTGACTAAAGCTCCATTCACACTTGTGCCATTTCAAAGGCGACTTGATGTGCACGGAATTGCATGACAATGGAAGTCGCATCGTTTTCAATGGTGCTTGTTCACATCAATGCAACTCGGCACAACGCGATTTTGCAAAAGGTTCCTGTACTACTTTGGTGTGATATTAGTGCACATCATCACAGTAAAAATCGGATCGCAGCAATGTGAAGCTAGCCCAAGTGAACCATTCTCAAAATATTAGATTGCAGGATTGGAAATAATCATGAGTCTTTATCATTTAGATGAGACACAGGACAACAAAGACATCTCTTGAGTTCATGTATTTCTATATATTTCTATGTATTTGAAAAAGTCACTGAAAAATGTCTCCAATAATTACAGAAGCAGTAAATCCTGACAAAGGTTTAGACCTTTTTCCTACCCTGTCCAAAATTTAAAGGATAGCTATGGCTTTGGCTCAAGTTGTTCATTAACCGCTTCAGCCCCGGAAGATTTTACCCCCTTCCTGACCAGAGTACTTTTTGCAATTCGGCGCTGTGTCGCTTTAACTGACAATTGCGCGGTCGTGCGACGTTGCACCCAAACAAAATTGACACCCTTTTTTCCCCACAAATAGAGCTTTCTTTTGGTGGTATTTGATTACCTCTGCAGTTTTTATTTTTTGCGCTATAGACAAAAAAAGAGCGTCAATTTTGGAAAAAAAACACAATTTTTTTAACTTTTTGCTATAATAAATATCCCCCAAAAATATATAAGAACTTTTTTATTTTCCCTCAGTTAAGGCCGATATGTATTCTTCTACATATTTTTGATAAAAAAAATTGCAATAAGCGTATATTGATTGGTTTGCGCAAAAGTTATAGCGTCTACAAAATAGGAGATTTTATGGCATTTTTATTATTCATTTTTTTAAATTAATAATGGTGGCGATCTGCGATGATTATTATTATTTTTTTTGGGACTGCGACATTATGGCGAACACATCGGACAATTTTGACACATTTTTGGGATTTTTGGCATTTATACAGCGATCAGTGCTATAAAAATGCATTGATTACAGTAAAAATGTCACTGGCAGGGAAGGGGTTAACACTAGGGGGCGCTCAAGGGGTTACTTGTGTTCCCTAGTGTGTTCTAACTGAAGGGGGGAGGGGACTGTGTAGGGGAGATGACAGATCGCTGTTCATACTCTGTATAAACAGACGATCTGTCTCTTCTCCCCTCAGATAACCGGAAATTTTGTGTTTACACACACAGATCCCAGTTCTCCGTGTGTCAGCAGTGATCGCGGGAGCCCGGCGGTGATTGTGACCGCCGTGCACTCACATCGGCTCCAGGGGGTAAGCAGCGGGCACGCACGCGTCCCTAGTGGCCACAGGGTGAACCGATGTTGCATAACGTCGCTTTGCCCAGCCGTGCCATTCTGCCGCAGTACAACTGCGGTGTCTGGTCCGCAATTGGGTTTACCACTTCCCACCTGGCCTATAATAAAATTGCATCCTCCCCCCTATCCCCCTCGGGCTACTCTTTTTGGCATGATCTATCACCTTCTGTGCCCGCCAGACACTACGCATGACAAATCCATGTACCAGGCCACTGCCGGTACCATGTGACCACTCACAGCAGATCACATGGCAATTGAACTCAACGAATAGTTTCCATTCATACAATTCGTTGTATCCTATTGGGTTGATCTCTGTCATTGGTCACAGTGATTACATGGTACAGACAGGGCCAATAAAAGTTCATCTGTAGAATGTGATAATCCGATCAGAAAAATAATTCAACTTCTGAGCCGCATCCCTGAACTTAATACATCACAACTAAATTAATCGTGTAGGAGTGGTACTTTTGAGGCACAGCATTTTTATTTTATTTATTTTAGTCGATCTCAATATTTGCAGTGGTTGCGCATAATAGTCTTTACAGCTCAAAATCTATGAAGCTGTAAAGACTGTTATGCGCAACCATTGCAAATATCGAGATCGACTGGTTTTGTACAATTGCATTTTATTGTAGTCTGTTGATGATGAACTGAATATTGTCTAATTTTAAGTAAATTTTGAATAAAAAAATGTTATTTTCTACCTAAAAAATGCTGTGCCTCAAAAGCCCCCTCTAGATCCAGCGATGCTGCACGAGACACCCAGCTGGCTGGAACTCCCCGCCTTATTGGCTGAAACGGCGGCGTGGCGCCATTGGCTCCCACTACTGTCAATCAGTCAGTCAGCCAATGAGGAGGGAAAGGGGGCAGGGCCACTATTCCATGTCTGAATGGACACAGGGAGCTGTGGGTCGGCTCGGGTGCCCCCATAGCAAGCTGCTTGCTGTAAGGGCACTCAACAGAAGGGAGGGACCAGGAGCACCGAAGAGGGGCCCCAGAAGAGGAGGATCTGGGCTGCTCTGTGCAAATTCACTGCACAGGGCAGGTAAGTATAACATGTTATAATGTGTTATAATGTGTCTTTATGTTAACACTCCACTGTTCTTGTCACAGTATGTAAACGAAAAAAAAAAAAAAAGTTAAAAAATTGTACTAAAAAAGAAAATAGTTGTAATAAAAAAATGTAAACAAAATCTTTGGTGACAGTATTTAAAAAAAAAAAAAAAAAAAAAAGATTTTGTTTTCATTTTTTTTTATTTATTTTTTTTTAATTTACACTTTTTTTTCTTTTTTAGTACAATTTTTTTATTTTAACAAATTTATTATTATTATTTTTTTTTTAATACTGTCACTAGTCGGTGTCCCTGATCACCGCCACACCAGGTATATAATAATGCTGTACTGCACTGGTGACAGTATGTAGGAAAAAAAATTGTGGAAAAAAAAAATATGTTGGAGGCTGGGTTCACACTTATGCATATTGCATATTTGATGCGGGTTTCTCCGCATCCAATTCGCATAGCAGGAGATTGTGACCGGCTCTCTATGGAGCCAGTTTACACATCTCCGCAGCGGCTCCTGTGCGAATTGCACAGGAGACCTGTGCGTCTTTTGGTGCATTTCAGGTCCGAATTCAGCCAAAGGGCTATGCACCGGACTTCTGTGAGCCGTTGCGTGTTCTATTATGAACCCACCCTTAACCACTTGCTTACTGGGCACTTAAACCCCCCTCCTATCCAGACCAATTTTCAGCTTTTAGCGCTGACGCACTTAGAATGACAATTGCGCGGTCATACAACACTATACCCAAATGAAATTTTTATCATTTTTTTTCCCCCACAAATAGAGCTTTCTTTTGGTGGTATTTGATCACCTCTGTGGTTTTTATTTTTTGTTAAAAAAATGTAAAAATACTGAATTTAAAAAAAAAAAAAATACTTTTTTTTTTTTTTTTTTTTAATATATTTTGTTATAAAAAATTTAAAACAGGTAATTTTTCTCCTTCATTGATGTAGGCTGATGAGGCGGCAGTGATGGGCACTGATGGGTGGCAATAATGGGCACTGATCAGTTACACTGATAGGCAGCACTGCTAGGTGGCACTTATTGGCACTACTGGTGGGCACTGATAGGTGGCACTTGTGGGCACTGTTAGGTGGCACTGTGGGCACAGATGAGGCAGATGTGCCTCTTCCACTTCAGGACCGATGTCCCTCGCATCTGAGCCGGTGATCGGCTTTTTTTTCTACTCGCGCTATAAGCGTGAGTAGAAAAAAACAAATGATTACCGATCCTTTGTTTACATCATGTGATCAGCTAAGGGTCCAGGACCGGCCCCTTACTTGGATCGTTGATCACCCGAGTCTCAGTGACTCGGTGATCATAGCGCGCTTGGGCGCGTGCACAGGGGAGGCCGTCATATGACGGCCTCCCGGGAATTCAGGTCCGCGCTATGGCCGACATTCGGCCATAGCGTGGATGCCAAGTGGTTAAACTTTTTTCACGTTCCAAAAAATTGTGACAAATTTACAACTTCAAAAAACTCGCCATGCCTGTTAATCAATACCCTAAACTGTTTACTTTCCAAAAAGGGGTATTTTGGGAGGTATTTGTACTGTCCTGGCATTTTCAGGCCTCAAGAAATTAGATCATTCATCAGTCGGTACATCAGGATTGATCAATTTTCAGATATACACCAAAGTTTGTGGACTAAATGTACACCGATTTGGGTTTAATTTTCACCAATGAAATGTAGCAGAATACATTTTGACCTAAATTTATGAAGAAAGATTATTTATTTGCAACATTTTATAACTGAAACAAAGAGACAAAGTCCAGGTGAAAATCATAAAGCAAAAGATTGCAGCTCCAACCTCTCAAATCTGTAACAAGACACCCACTCTAGTAGAACTCACAAGTGCTGGATCTGCACAAGCTTGAGGAAAGAAAAGGATCCTGGACGGCCGCACACCATAGAAGGCACCTTTTATTGATATATGAAAAAAGTAAAATCCAAATGCAGTCACTTCATGTACAGGGAAAAACAAAAAAAATAGCTATTTTTCCTGTTCCTCCCTGTACATGAGGTGGCTGCATTTGGATTTTACTTTTTCATATCAATAAAGATGCCTTCTATGGTGTGCGGCCGTCCAGGATCCTTTTCTTTCCTGGAACAAAGAGAGCGCAATTTTTTTTTTTTACAAAATTTGTGGTCTTTGTAGTTGGCAAAAAATAAAGAAAATTCAGTGGTAATTTAAATATCACCAAAAGAAAGCTCTTTTTGTGTGAAAAAGATAAAAATTTCATATGGGTACAGTGCTACATGACTGGGTAATTGTCATTCAAAGTGTGACAGCGCTGAAAATTGGCCTGGGCAGGAAAGGGGTGAAAGTGTCCGGTATTGAAGTGGTTAAGGCATGCCCCACCCTCCTACTGTTTTTCTGGAGAGGATATAGAAAATACTTTAATACATGAGAGCCAGTGTATGGTTTTACAGTTATTAGTAGGCCCACAGTGTTTGGTGTTTTTTTTTTTTTTTTTTTTTTTTTTTTGCTAGATAATAAAGAAGTAAACCCTAATTTTTAATTAGTGGTTCAGACAACACTGACAGGAAGTCCTGCAGAATAATTAAAAACTGCTTGATCCTATTTATTTAATTTGGTTTATTACCTGCATCAATCATACAGCTGATTTGTTAACATTATGTACCTAGCTGGCTCTTAGCAAAGCAGTTAAGGACAGCATATCTTGTTCTAGAAATGTAGTTGTGCACAGAGCCTGGTGGCTAATAATAATGTGATTTCATTTTATAACTGAACCTGATGATTGGGTTTACTTATTATCATTCATTACTGTGCGCACTGCTTTCCGAGATGCGCATGCCAATGATCCCTGCTCATAATTAACTGTATGCATCTTTCTGCTTCTTCACTTTTAATGATCCTTTTTTTTATAACTGAATTGCCAGATCAATGACAAACTAGGCCAGATGTGATCATGAGAAAGTTTGTGAACCTTTTATCTAATAGGTCAAAGTTGTGTGTTTTTTTTTTTTTTTTTTTTTCCTTTTAAGCCTTTAGACGAGTGTTTTAATTGTCTTGGATTACTTATATACAAGTACAGATTTAATACATTGTGCCTTCCTGACAGTTTGCAGAACGTGATAGGCTTTTTAATACAAAAGCTCTGCCTTTCCTGCACCCTTGAAAGAATGCTTAAAAGAGAACTCTACCTTCATGGGGAAAAAAAAATACACAGAATAAAAAATGTTTGTATATAATTTTGTTACTTAAGCCATACTGTAATTTGATGTCCTTAGGTCTCATGCACACGGACGTTTTTACAGCTGCTTTTTTGAGCGTTTTTTTTTGCAGCTTAAAATCGCCTGTCTATGTTAGTCTATGGCTTCATGCCCACCTAAGCGTTTTTGAGCTGCAAATGGCATAGGCGTTTTTAAGCTGTGAAAAAAAACCCAGGACCAGTGGGTTCTGAGAGACGTTTTTCAGCTGTAAAAACGCTCCAACGCTGATAAACGCTCAAAAACGTCGCTCACCAATGTTTTTTAACGTTTTTGATCCATTGGAAAAAAAAAACGCAAAAAAACACTAACGCGGAAAAACGTTGAAAAAAGCTGAAAAATTTTTAAAAAATTACTGCAAAGCTACTGGCGTTTTCATAACGTTATTTTAACACCCCGTGTGCATGAGGCCTTAAAATTACTTTTTTAATTTCAGTCTTTAGCTGCTGTAATTTTCTGTAACATGCAAAAGGCAACCTGGAGGCCTCTGTACATCCCCAGAAAAGCCAATTCCTGCTTGTGTGATTTTTTTCGAACTGATTTTCCCAGAAGTCTGCACTAAGAGCCCTTTCACACTGGGGCGGTTTGCAGGCGCTATTGCGCTAATAATAGCGCCTGCAAACCGACCCGAAAGTGCCGCTCCTTGCATTCCAGTGTGAAAGCCCCGAGGGCTTTCACACTGGAGTGATGCGCTGGCAGGACGGTAAAAAAAAGTCCTGCCAGCAGCATCTTCGGAGCGGTGAAGGAGTGGAATGTATACCGCTCCTTTACCGCTCCTGCCCATTGAAATCAATGAGACGGCGCGGCTATACCGCCGGCAAAGCGCCTCTGCCTCTGCGGTGGTATTTAACCCTTTCTCGGCCGCTAGCGGGGGGTAATACCGCCGACGCCGCCCCCCGCCCCAGTGTGAAAGGGCTTTTAGATACAAATCAAATTTTAGACTTTCCTTGCAATAGAAATTTTAGCTATGTTTAGATGCACCCCAAGGGTCAAATACTTATTAAGGGTTTAATACGGGTAAAGATTACACAATGCCTCTTCAATGCCAAACTGTCGCTGTCAAATCCCCCCCCCCCCCCAAAGTGGGCCCACAGTGTAAACAAGCCCTTGGTCAAACCGCTTTTTTCTTCAGTGAAGACACAATTAGGAATCTGCAACAAAATTTGTTAAAGTCCTTGCAATGTAAATTCACCCAGAGGGTAATGTTTTTTCCCAACAAAAGTGGAGTTACCCTTTAATGGAACTGGTCTAACCTCATTTAGTTTGTCTGATCCCTTTTTGGATTGAGTTTGCAAATGTTAGACCCCTTTCACACTGGGGTAGTACGGGTGTTGGCGGTAAAGCGCCACTAGTTTTAGCGGGGCTTTACCGATGTTATAGCGGTGCGCTTTTAACCCCCCAGAAGGGGTTAAAAAGGAGTTAAAAGCGCTCACTTAGCACTGCTTTTAAAGTGCTTTTACCGAGCTTTGAAAGCGGCGCCCATTCATTTCAAAGGGCAGGGGCGTCTGTCATCTGTAGTAGCTGGAGAGTGCAAAGCCTGCTGTACACCAAAAAATTACTTTTGTTAAAACAGCAGCCTGAATGATAATCTAACAGATTCCTCCATCCATGCTATGCAACATATGGATGAAGCAGTCTTACTGTGGCTACAGTAGAGCCGCCGCCGTCAGCACTTGTCAGAATACCTGAACAGCTGCTGTTTGGCCAATAATTTTCCACCTGGCTACTTTTTCCAATTAAAGAATGCCAGGCTTTAGGTGGCTGTAGGGAACACCCACATAGCAAATTACAACTGGTTCATCGGGAATCAACCAAAATTAGTAAAGTGTGTGTAAAGTGGTAGTATACGGTAGTTCCATTGTAATGTCAATGGTTAATATATTAAAGCAGTATTAAAGCGGGGTTCCACCCAAATTTTGAACAATATCTGTATGTATTCTCTTCCTTGCCTAGATGCTGACATGCCATTTAAAAAAATTTAAATCGCCGTAATTACCTTTTATTTTTCTATTATTCTTTGCACTTCCTGGTTCTTCTCCCGTGGGAGTAGGCGTGTTTCTAGCCTCTCCCAGACTCCTGGGAGCTAGTCTCAGGCTTCCCAGGATGCCACTGAGCATGTGCGGGAACGAGCGGTGAATGCTGGGAGCACAGCATTCACCACATCCAGGAAATAAATGCTTGTGGGCTGCAAATGCCCACAATGAAGATGGAAACTGCCTGCAGTGAATAATATAAGTTATTCTTTCCGACGAAATCTGACACAGGCGGACATATTACACACAATATGTGAGTATGTAATGCTGAGAAGAAAAGTTTGTGAATGAACTTAAAAAAAAAAAAAACGATAGATAGGTGGACCCCCGCTTTAAACCCAAAAGCAAACCTTTTATTATATTGCAGCTTACCATTTCTAGGATGTGATGGCTGCATTTGTTTCTCTTAGCTTGCCTTCTACTGTTTTTATCAGGTGATCCAGCCAAGTTTTTTTTTTTTTTTTTTTTTTTTCCCAAGCTCTCCAGCAGAATATATCAGTTTTTTTTTTTTTTTTCATCAGGTGTCTCCAAACTTTCTAAAGCAAAGGGCCAGTTTACTGTCCTTCAGACTTTAGGGTGGCTGAACTATGCCGGTGGAAAAAGAAATTCCCCAGTGTCAGTGGGAGTAAACAGTTCCTTAGGCTTGGTGGTCAGTAGGAGTAAAAAATGACAAAGCACGTGTGGATCATAGGAGGAGGGATCATGACCCATCGTTGCTATTGGTGGGAGGAATTGCGTGCAATTATTGGCGTCAGTGGAAGGAATAGTGCCTCATCGTTAGTGTCAGTGGAAGGAATGATGCCTCATCGTTAGTGTCAGTGGAAGGAATGATGCCTCATCGTTGGTGTCAGTGGAAGGAATGATGCCTCATCGTTAGTGTCAGTGGAAGGAATAGTGCCTCATCGTTAGTGTCAGTGGAAGGAATAGTGCCTCATCGTTGGTGTCAGTGGAAGGAATGATGCCTCATCGTTAGTGTCAGTGGAAGGAATGATGCCTCATCGTTAGTGTCAGTGGAAGGAATGATGCCTCATCGTTAGTGTCAGTGGAAGGAATGATGCCTCATCGTTCGTGTCAGTGGAAGGAATGATGCCTCAAACTTGTTGATGGTGGGAGGGATAATGCCTCTTATCAGTGGGAGGCATAGTGACCAAAGGGCCGGGTGAAGGCAAGGAAAGGACCACATCCAGCCTACAGGCTGCAGTTTGGAGACCACTGGTTTACATGAATGAGACAAGTCATTTAACACTGGTAGGGGTCATTAAAATGATCAGCTTTTACGTATTTGTGTTAAGTCTTTTATACGAAAAAGAAGAAAAAAAAACAGTTTTGCTATAACTGATTATAAAGTCTCAGATGGAGTTTGGCTTCAGTTTGCTACTGACAATGCTGCGGTCTGCTAAGCCTTCTGTGGTAGTTCCTCCAGAGTTCTATCTCACTAATACAGGAGATGTGTTACTGGCCAGATCACCAGGTAAAAACAGAAGGGATAAAAGCCTAAAAACAGAAAACGAATGCAGCCACCACATCTAGTGATTAAACTGCAATATGTAATATTATATTTTTGGTTTTGGCTTTAATACCGCTTTAATGAACTGCTGCATGTTGGAAATGGGGTGTAGTGGCTTGTTCTGTAGGAATGTATGTTGCAGACTGCCACTTGAGAGCTGACAATTCTTTTTATTTACTGATTACTTGCTAAGAGAAGGAGCCCCATCTCTGCAAATAGCAATGGGTCCAGGTGAGATTATAGAACAAGTGGGGAGTTGGTATTTTTGAAGAATATCTCTCATAAATCATATGCTTTTTTGTTAGGGAGGCTTCTAATCATAAATACATTTTTATGTCACAAAGTTCACGGGTCACCTTCATATAACCATTGTGTGGGCCATATCATGCTGCTTTCTCATAGTAGATTGTTCATGAGTATGTATTATGTCCGCTGACTTATGTCACTGGTTCCTAGAGAACTGACAATCTGTATTCACAGAACAAAGCTGTTATCCGCTCTCATAATGTGTGCCCAACAAAAATGACTTTACCTGCTTCACATCTTCCAACCATTTATTTTTATTTTTTCTGAACAAAGCTGTTTTAAAGGAGAAGTCCAGCCTGAGCTTGTTTTGCTGGGCTTCCTATGAGTCACAATGCACTTTGGACTCCTGTGACCCGTTTTCAGCAGAGAGCGGTCTGAAGTTCACTGTCTGCTGACGTCACAGGATCAGTCCTGTATATACTGTATGCCAGCATTCTGTAGACCAATAAGTGCATCCCCCATAGCAGTGAGTAAAACGTGTTTTTTTTTTTTTTTCCCATCTCATACTGTTCTATCCTCCTAGATATGTGCAAAACGCTATTCTTCTTATAAATTGTGACAGGGAGGTGGAGTTCTACTTTAAACTAGATATATTGTGAAAACTGTGGTCATAGAATGTAAGAATAAAAATCACAGCTTGGATCGGCTTTCTAAATGTGACAGCTCTTATGTGAAAGCAGGAGGCCAGTCCTATTTTCTATTCAGAATTACCACCCTCTGCTTAATTTTCTTCCACAGTGTGTCTGCCCACAATTTATTTAAAAAGATGCGAATGAAAAGAATGACTTCCATAAAGCTTTTATTCAGTATCCACTATATTGCACTCAAGATTTCTGTACTCCCAGCTTTTTCTACATGCTTTTAATGTGGAAATAGGGAGGAAAATATTTTGATATATAACGGAGGTGGGCGAATTCCATGGCCTTATCTGAAGTGCTAGAATATTTTGGTTTCTTTTGAAAATGATTAAAAAGCTTGCCACTGCTTACTGTCATATTTCTTTGGCAGTCTTCTACTTCTCTTGTTAATTGATCTGATATTTATGGAGTACCAAGACAGACAGACTGCTTTAGATACCTCCGTTGGAGATAAGAGCAACTTTTGCTTTGGACATTTATTATTATTATACAGGATTTATATAGCGCCAACAATTTACGCAGCACTTTACAATATAAAAGGGAGACAGTTATAATACAATTAAATACAAGAGGATTAAGTGGGCCCAGCTCAGAAGAGCTTACAATCTAATAGGGTGGGGCAGGGTTGTACAAAAGGTTGTAACTGTGGGGAATGAGCTGATGGAAGTGGTAAATGATTAGTTGTAGACTTGATAGGCTTTCCTGAAGAGAAGAGTTTTCAGGGATCGCCTGAAGGTAGCAAGAGTAGGAGATAGATGGACAAGTGGAGGTAGCGAGTTCCAGAGGATGGAAGAGGCTCTGGAGAAATCCTGGAGACAAGCATGGGAGGAGGAGATGAGAGAGCTTGAGAGTAGGAGGTCTTGAGAAGAGCGGAGAGGTCGATTTGGGTGATATTTGGAGACAAGATTGGTGATGTAGTTCGGGGCAGAGTTGTGAATGGCTTTGTATGTTGTGGTTAGTATTTTTAAATTAATTCGCTGGGTGATTGGGAGCCAGTGTAGGGATTGAAGTAGAGGGTTGGCAGACACTGAGCGGTTGGTAAGGTGGATAAGTCTGGCAGCAGCATTCATGATAGACTGAAGAGGGGATAGCCTATGGAGAGGTAAGCCAATGAGAAGGGAGTTGCAATAGTCAAGGTGAGAGATAACAAGGGATTGAATGAGGAGCTTGGTGGTTTCATTTGTTAAAAAGGGGCGACTTTTAGAGATGTTATGGAGGTTAATTCTACAAACTTTTGACAACGATTGGACTTGAGGCTGAAATGACAAGTCAGTCTAGGATTACATCTAGTACCCTGGTGTGAGGGGAGGGACTGATAGTTGCAATGTTTATTTTGATGGAAAAGTCACGGAGGGGGGCACAGGCAAAGGGAATATTAAAGCGGAGTTCCACCCTAAAGTGAAACTTCCGCTCATCGGATTCCTCCCCCCCCCCCCCAGTGTCACAATTGGCACCTTTCAGGGGGGAGGGGGGTGCAGATACCTGTATAATACAGGTATCTGCACCCACTTCCGGGTATAGCTAGCCGCAGACTCCCCGCCCACCCCCGTTGTGTTGTGGGAAATACAGTTCCCACAACACAGCGGGGACCAGTGTAGACGCGCAGCGCGACTCGCGCATGCGCAGTAGGGAACCGGGCAGTAAAGGCCGCAACGCTTGCTTCCACTTATGTACAGGGTACAAGCATGATATAAGTGTGCATGTTCATTTGAGGCCTCACGCACACTGGAAGTTTTTGGGCGTTTTTTACAGCAGCTGTTTTTGGCTTCAGACGTACTTTTTTTTATTTTTTTTTTTTTATACAGTCAATAAACTCCCCATCATGTTATCCTATGTGTCGATGCACACATAGGCTGCTATTAGCAGTTTTTGGCTGGGCGTTTTTAGGCTTTACAAAAACCCCAAAACCTAGTGGGTTCTTAGAGGAGTTTTTCAGCTGTAAAAATGCTCTAATGTCAAAAAACGCTGATAAACGCTAAAAAACGCGTCTCACCAGCATTTTTTAACGGTTTTGATCCATGAAAAAAAAAATGCTAGCACGGAAAAACGCAAAAAAACGTTATTGCAAAAATGTTAATCATTGAAAAACTCAGTGCTACTGGTGTTTTTTATAACGTTGTTTTATTGTCCAGTGTGCATGAGGCCTGAGAATGGGAAGGACGTAATATCATTTGACAATCACCTTCTTTACTAATAAGGACACAAACGGCAATAAAAATCTCCACTCTGTCAGCAGTCAGTGCCACGCTGACTCCTATTGTCCTATTGCATCAAACATGTGATGGATGGTGCCATGTAAATGCAAGGAAAGATAATAGCTTGTGCTCCAGAGACTAAGAAAAGGACATTTAATGTAGTTCCATAGAGACCACTATTGAACTAGAGTACGTTTCCCTCTCTTATTGGGTATTCTCATTCCTTAGAAAGAGGAACACGGCTAAGGGTCTCCCCATTTCCTACTACTATTACTGCGTGTGCCACCATTTGGATGATTCACCGCCCTTCCTGTCTTGGGAGACCCCAAGGGAAATAAGGAAAAATCAACTAAAATATATGAAAATCCAAATCTATGTTTCAGTTTGTTTAGCATCATGTCTCACTGTATACCGCTTTTTTTTTTTTTAAAGGGGTTGTAAACCCTCATGGTTTTTCACCTTAATGTATTAAGATGAAAAACCTTCTGTAGTGCTGCAGCCCCCCAGCCCCCCCGTTTTACTTACCTGAACGCTGTCTTTCTCCAGCCGGGAACAAGCACACCAGCTCTAGCTGGTGTCTCATGTCCTGATTGGATAGATTTATAGCAGCGCAGCCATTGGCTCCCGCTGCTGTCAATCAAATCCAATGACGCGAGGGGGCGGAGCCGAGTCCTGCTTCCTATGTGAATACACGCAGAAGCAGGACTTGGGTGCGCACATGCACGGGTGTCCGCCAAGGAGAGCGCTTCTGCAATGTGGACATCCAATGCGGGGAAGAGCTACCAGCGCCGCTGGGAGACCCCAGAAGAGGTAGATTAGGGCCACTCTGTGCAAAACTAACTGCACAGTGGACGTAAGTATGACATGTTTGTAATTAAAAAACAAACAAAAAAAAAAGGGTTTACAACCCCTTTAAGCAAATACTTTTTAGGTGAATACAGTATGTTGAAAGATGTCTTGCCTGGAGATCTTGCCAGTACTAACATTTTTTGTTGCAGGCTGACAACACTTAGCAGTTGTCAGTCTCCTGTGCTTCTTTAGTTGTCTGTCAGCCTGCTTATCAGGTCTGCAGGAGGCATGCATAGGCCTGAAAGTCATCCGTTAAGAAGCATTAACAGGAGACCAATGCCGCGTACACACAAGCGGAATTTCCGTCAGAAAAATCTTGGATTGTTTTTCCGACGGAATTCCACTCAAGCTTGCCTTGCATACACACGGTCACACAAAAGTTCTCTGAACTTTCGACCATCAAGAACGCGGTGACGTACAACACTACGATGAGCCGAGAAAATGAAGTTCAATGCTTCCGAGCATGCATCAAATTGTTTCCGAGCATGCGTGATTTTTTGCGCGTCCGAATTGCATACAGACTAACACATTTTCGGATAGGAACTTTTTCCGACCGAAAAATAGAGAGCATGCTCTCAATCTTTTGCTGGATGGAATTCTGCCAGCAAAAGACCGATGGAGTATACACACAACATTTTCCGACAAAGAGCTCTCATCGGAGTTTTGCTGGCGGCATTTCCGATCGTGTTTATGCGGCATAAGGGTTCGTTTACATTTCAAAATGTGGAATTGAACACATTTTTAAAGCACTCTGAATGCTAACCAAAGCATCTGTCACTAAATAAAATGATTACCTTACAGTCCTGTTCACACGCTGTGTTCACTGTGCTTCAAAAATATACCCCTTGTTACTTTCTTGGTATTTCAAAGTGTCTCCAAAGCCTTCATAGACGTCTATGACATTGTTCGCTTACAGCACCTGGAGCATTTGAGAGGCTTTTATTCAGTGTTTTGCGTTGTTTTGGAGGTATTGCAGGTATGAGAGATCCCAGGATGCACTGGGGAAACCAACATGTGAACCAGAAAGATGTGATCAGCAGTCCCTTTCCGTTCATATTTATATAGTCTGGATGTGTCTGGTGCAGACATCACATCTTGTGTGCAGCGTAGAGCAGCAGCAGCAAAGTTAGCGGGATCCCAACTGGAGCGAAGCAACTAGCAGATGGCACACATGGTCAGCAGAGACCGGAGAGAGAGGACTGAGTGGCAGAGGATTAGCATAGCTGTGGGACTGCAGCAGGAAAAACTAGCAGATGTCACATGTGGTGCGCAGCATTGGATCAATATTTTAGTGGGAGGTGACTGGAGAGAGAGGAGGATCAGCAAACCAGAGAATCAGCAGAGCTGGTGGTTACTTCTGCATGGGGGGTCAGCAGAGCTGGGAGTTACTGCTGCGTGGGGGATCAGCAGAGCTGGTGGTTACTACTGCATGGGGGATCAGCAGAGCTGGTGGTTACTACTGTGTGGGGGATCAGCAGAGCTGGGAGTTACTACTGCGTGGGGGATCAGCAGAGCTGGGAGTTACTACTGCATTGGGGATCAGCAGAGCTGGTGGTTACTACTGCATGGGGGATCAGCAGAGCTGGGGGTTACTACTGCATGGGGGATCAGCAGAGCTGGGGGTTACTACTGCGTGGGGGATCAGCAGAGCTGGGGGTTACTACTGCGTGGGGGATCAGCAGAGCTGGGGGTTACTACTGCGTGGGGGGGATCAGCAGAGCTAGGGGTTACTACTGCATGGGGGTTCAGCAGAGCTGGGGGTTACTACTGCATGGGGGATCAGCAGAGCTGGGAGTTACTACTGCATGGGGGATCAGCAGAGCTGGGAGTTACTACTGCGTGGGGGATCAGCAGAGCTGGGAGTTACTACTGCGTGGGGGATCAGCAGAGCTGGGAGTTACTACTGCGTGGGGGATCAGCAGAGCTGGGGGTTACTACTGCGTGGGGGATCAGCAGAGCTGGGGGTTACTACTGTGTGGGGCATCAGCAGAGCTGGGAGTTACTACTGCGTGGGGGATCAGCAGAGCTGGGGGTTACTACTGCGTGGGGGATCAGCAGAGCTGGGGGTTACTACTGCGTGGGGGATCAGCAGAGCTGGGGGTTACTACTGCGTGGGGGATCAGCAGAGCTGGGGGTTACTACTGCGTGGGGGATCAGCAGAGCTGGGGGTTACTACTGCGTGGGGGATCAGCAGAGCTGGGGGTTACTACTGCGTGGGGGATCAGCAGAGCTGGGGATGACTACTGCGTGGGGGATCAGCAGAGCTGGGGGTGACTACTGCGTGGGGGATCAGCAGAGCTGGGGGTGACTACTGCGTGGGGGATCAGCAGAGCTGGGGGTGACTACTGCATGGGGGGATCAGCAGAGCTGGGAGTGACTACTGCATGGGGGGAGATCAGCAGAGCTGGGGGTGACTACTGCGTGGGGGATCAGCAGAGCTGGGGGTGACTACTGCGTGGGGGATCAGCAGAGCTGGGGGTGACTACTACGTGGGGGATCAGCAGAGCTGGGGGTGACTACTACGTGGGGGATCAGCAGAGCTGGGGGTGACTACTGCGTGGGGGATCAGCAGAGATGGGGGTGACTACTGCGTGGGGGATCAGCACAGATGGGGGTGACTACTGCATGGGGGGGATCAGCAGAGCTGGGAGTTACTACTGTGTGGGGGGATCAGCAGAGATGGGGGTTACTACTGGGTGGGGGATCAGCAGAGATGGGGATTACTACTGCGTGGGGGGGGGATCAGCAGAGCTGGGGGTTACTACTGAGCAAGAAATCTGCTGAACGAGGGTACTACTAATAAGCTGGGGATCTGCTGAATTGGGGGACTAATAAGCTGGAGATCTGCTGAACAAGGGTACTAATAAGCTGGGGATCTGCTGAATGAGGGTATTAATGAGCTGGGGATCTGCTAAGTGGGGGTATCACTAAATAGGTCCCTTTTAAAACAAATAGAAATTCAACACACACACATGGGATTTTCCAAGGTTCATTAAAGCTTCAAAGAAGCATTGCTGAAGTATCACAGAAGCATCAAAAACATATCATGTGTTTAAAGGTAATTGCAAGGCAGCGACTTGGTGTTCTTAGCCTGAAACAGTAATTGTTATTACTGGCAGTGTTGCAATATTTTCATTAAAAAAAATCTTTTGCCTAAAAAAGCTTTTATATAGTGATGCATGATGTCATGCATGCTGATAAATAGATTTAGGGTTTACATATACCTCATTGGCTATAGGAACAGCAACAAAAACCTGACAGCAGGTTCTAAAACAAAACAAAAAAAGATTTTGCTAAGCTGTGCTTTTAATGGATAAATGTGCTCCCCCCTCGTTGGGGCCCTGCTGCATTCATTTACCTTGCTCTTCAATGTGTGTGAGGAGCAGGGTCTGACCTTACTGACTGTTTTTTAGAAGAGATGGTGGCTGCTAGTCAGGGACACTCAATGAGTCTCCGATGAGCCGTGTAGGCAAGTATATGCTTTTCTAGATTTCCAGCAGGAGGGTATTTGGGGCCCTTTAATGGGCATTCCCCAGGTGCTTTAGACTTTCTCCTCCATGTAACAAAATGTCCAATACCTGACTCCCACTAACCCCTCGTGAAAGCATCAGAACTGTGTCCTGCTGTTTACCTTGCTGAACACACAGAACATTATTTCAGACTACAAAAGATGCAATATTAGATTTCCCCATATGATTTGTATGAAGGTAAAACATTAAATTACGGCTTCTGATCTCTGAATTACAGCTTCTAAAATCTGTGAGCTGCTGGTTGGGTAGCAGATTTCCATTAGAACCGGCTCTGCCCTTCAAAGAAAGAAGGAAACGCTTGATTATCTATGATTTCTACTTGGTGAGTAAGGGGTAGGAGGAGATAATGAGAGACACGGCGGACTTGATGCATGAAAGGTTATAACTTTCTGTGTTTGTATTTGTCATATTTTTTTTTAGCACATTTGTTTTTCGTTACTTTATGCTTAGTACTCTACAAGCTTTTTATGCATAACCTTTTCTGACCTAATATTTTGTGTTTTCAGATTCTTTTTCTTTATGCATAAAGGTTTATATATACAAGTTTGCTGTGCAGTTTATTTGATCGGGTGAAGGGAAGCGTAATTTCATGTGGAACATGGGTGAGAACATGTCCTAGGTGAGAGAGGTGAATAGTATTTTTTAGTTTAGGTGAAAACAGAGCTGTTTGATTAAATATTTAAGAACTTCAATTATTCCATACAAGGATGAAGCTTCTGGGATATTTAGGGAGCTTAAAACAATGGATGCTTTATTGTAGGGTATTTCTTGAGATGTAATGGCTGCCAATATATATTTATTTTCCGGTGCCGCTGGAGATTTTTAGAACCTCCTAACAATATCTTAATTTCATTTTATGCAGTAAATGATATTGGACTTTACGTTGCTTCTGGCATTTTCTTCTTGACTGATGCTCACCCAGAGATGGGTTTTTAATGGGTTGTAATAAGTTTTATCAGGAAGACATTTTCCATCTCAGCGAGCAAGTTTTTTTTTTTTTCCATATGTTGCTTTAGTGTTACCTTAGGGGTAGAGATGGAGGGTGAGGTGTGGAGTTTGAATGAGACTTTTTAGTATTAGTAGCACTGACACCAGCCGGGCTCCTGTTTAGGCTTCTTTCCCACAGGTTAAAGCTGTGGTGACTATGCAAATAATACTTTGCATTACTTGGGGGGGCATGGCAGGAGTTTAGATAAGCACAGAAATTACGTGATGTGTTTGCACAACCAATATTCAGGCATATGATATTTGGATGCTGCTTCCTGGCTGTCCAAATTACATGCTAAAATTTGTTTGCATTGCCTTTCAACTTACAAGTGGCCAAAAATGATATAAAAAGATACTGTAGTCATTACATTAAATGTATCCTTAAAATGGACCAGTCTCTGTTTTGAAAATGAGGGGGGAGGGAAACCCTAAGGGCCCACTCACACTAGGAACTGCATGTGAATCGCATGGGAACATGCAGCACGGCCCTGTGTGATTCACATGCATTTCTGTGCAGTGCGATTATCTTTATTACCCCCCCCCGTTCATTTTAAATAAGTTGAAATTACAGCGCACTGCACTAAAAGTAGTCCATGTACTACTTTTGGAAATGCATTGCAACCAGATCTCATTGTACATTTGTACCATGTGATCCGGTGTGGGCAAACGCACTGTGTTTGCAACCTGTGTTTGGGGTGCTGTTAACTTTGCGCTGACACCCGCTGCACATTTCAAGGGCAATGTGATTTGAATGCATCGTTTTCTGCACAGCATTCTAGAGTGATTGTGCCCTTAAAGAAATGAGAGAGAAATCTTACTAATGCAAGGTTTACTTAAAAAAGAACAGTTTAAATACTTTTGCCTCCGTCAAATGTTGCCCTGATCATGAGAAATGTAGTCTAATGGGAAATCCATATTTTCAGGAATATTCATCTCCTCAGTTCTTAGCTCTTACTGGTTACTTCTGACAACTTTCACGTTACAGCAGAGGCATGGAGGTCAGCAGGATGATGTGGGAGACCTATGGGATCAACGCTTCCAGAAGTCTTGGTTTACCTGTAGACCTAGAGTAAGACATTTCAGGATCAGAGCTGAGTTTGATAATATGGAAGCTAAAAAAGTTGTTTTTACAGTTATGTGTGTGCATACCAATGTTGCTATGTTAACAAGGTGACTTTAATTGACTTCAATACCAGGCACTTTCACCCCCTTCCTGCCCAGGCCAATTTTCAGCTTTTAGTGCTGTTGCACTCTGCTGACATACAAAACTATACCCATATGAAATATTTATTTTTTTTGAGACAGAGTTTTCTTTTGGTGGTATTTAATCACAACTTTTTTTATTGTTTGCTAAACAAACAAACAAAAAAAAAAACTGAACATTTTGAAAAAAATACCCCCTGATCACATGGTAAAGGGCAGCTGTGATTGGCGCTTTACGTCGAACTGTGATCAGCTGTGTCCATCTGACATGGCAATCACAGAGTGCCCTCAGGGCGCGCAGGGGGCGGGGTTCTGGGAGGACATCAATAGACACCTTCCCAGAACTGGATGACCGCACAGTAGCTTTCTTTTGGTCATAAAGTGGTTAATGCTCATCTGTCTCACAGCACCACCCATTCTCAGGTCTGTAAAAATGTTGTGCCAGAAGCACAAACTAAATCCTCACAATACATTTTCAAACGCAAAAGAAAAAGCATAAAGAAAAGCAAAGTGGTGGTTGTTAAGATCCTCAGTTGACAACATCAAACGACCAGCCAGAGAGGAGAGCTAGGTATAGGATGAATCCTAAAAGGGGGAAGTTACACAGGGGAGATGAAGATCCGCAGCTCCTGGTTTAATTCAGATCCAAGGGAGATCCAGAGGCTTACAGGAAAACAAAGGTGCCAAGGCGCTGGATCAGTAAAAAAGCGCCAAAGTTTATCAAATACAAATGTTCCAGATTTACATTTGGGAAAAGGAAGAGCAGCACCAAGGTAGAGAGTGATCAACCACAGCGCAGCAGCACAGACCGACAGACGGATCGATGAGCCGAGTCATAGAGAGTTGTGATGCCCAGAAATCAAACCGTAAACTGCATCTGTACCAGCCTCCCTCTAACACTCAAAACTGCAAGAGAGCAAAAATCCAAGCAACGGATTGCGGAGGCAGGCAAGCATTCATGTGTAGCGCCCTGGTCTACAAGGCTGCTGTGTCTGGCAGTAGGGAATGGGCTACTATTGCTGCTACTGCCCTGCACTCTCTCTACTCCTTTCAAGCTGCAGGACTGTATTCAGCCACAGAGAGAGCTTGAGTTCTCTGTTCTCTGCTCTGCCCCTCCGGCACTCACTGGAGAGCCAAACCCGGGAGGGGGCAGGAGAGGCTGTCTCAGGCTTTCAGCTGTGTACTGAGAGGCTGAGCAAGCTGCCAATCAATCAGTTTTGGCCATACTTTTTCTTTTAACACTTTGTGGAGCTGGAATAAGCATGCAGATTGAGATATCTGACTTTATCTTGCTGTCGCTTACTGCAAGCTTCTTCCTGGATATTAGTAGGACACATGCTCCGTGTGTTGCTATATTTGAGGAGGCAGAACTAAAGTTGCCATCATCTTTCTTATCTTGGAAAATTTGTTGATAGAAATACACTTTTTTTTTCTTCTTCATTTTTTCTTTTTGTGGGGCATTGAAATTTACATGGGCCAAAAAAGCTTGTAGCTCAAAAGAAGCTCATGTATTTTTTTTTTTTTTTCTTTTTCTGAGCTAAAAGCATCATATGACGCTCAGGTCTGAACAGGCACAGCTGAAAACCTTACTCCAGCTTTTCCTCCCCAAAACAACAGATGAATTGTGCATGTAAATAAATCACAACCTCAGTGTCAGTTTGTGTGTAACTTTCCTCCTTTAGCTGTATACAGCAGGTTTCTGTGTCTGTGAGGTCACTCCTTCTCCTGGCTGAAGTTCAAAGTTCTTTGACTTTCTGTTTCCTTCCTTTTCCAGTCATCTCCCATGACCCTTTGAGCTTTTGTAGCATCAGGGCAGGCCATGGGAGTCACTTGTACCAGTTCTGGGCGTTGATGTGGGTAAGTCCCAGGGTTATTGTGATGTCTGTAAATACTAGGTTGTACTGAACATAATTACATTTCTTCTGTATAATGCCTGGTACACAAGGGCCGAATATCGACCGGTTCAACGGAAACTGACCGACATTTGGCAGTGTGTACACCAGCCTGTCCAGCAGTAGCCAGCCGAACAGGCATGCTAGAAAACCAGCATCCGATCGATATCTGATCAGCTCTGCAAGCCAATGGCTGCTAGTGCAGACTGGTGTGTTCTGCCAGGGGGGGGGGGGGCAGTGCCCCTGTCACAACACAATAGCTCAGCGGGGAGATCTCTATACTAACATTGGATAGCTAGTATAGCAATCTCCTCTTTTTTTTTTTTTTTTTTTTTTTTGCTGGGTTGAATGCAAAAAACTGATAATGTGTATTAGGCATAAGAGAACTTTCATAATACTTATCCTGTGGTGCCCTTATGTTTCACTCTGTGTTTAATGAGCAAATAGACTGCTGGTGTAGTTATACTCTTAAAGTTAAAGGTACAAAGCGCAAGTATCTAGAAGTACATTTAATATATTGCAGTCTAAATAGATACTGTATAATGAAAATAGTACGTAGTTGGTTATCTTTTGTCTATCCTCTTCACTGCTAACACTTAAGAAGCAATGTTCTGTGTAAATATTGTCAACTAGAAACACTGGCCATAATCCATTTACTGCTCTGTATGAAAGGCAATTTAAACAATGCTTTACCTAAAAGGGAAGAAAAGTAATATCACATATTTGTAAAAGTTCCAGGCGCTTCTAAAAGCTTGGTAAAGCTCAATCTAGGTCACTGAAAATGATATGCAGTCAGATAATCATACTTACAATTTCTCTAGTCATAGTCCTGCCTCCGCTTTCCTGTTGGAACAAGGCACACAAGTCTTTGTGAGGTCACTTGTAATAAAGGTGTGATGGTTGTTTTGCTATTCCATCCTTTTCGCTGAAAGAAAAAGCTATTTTAAAGCAATAATCTGTATTAACCAATGTTTTATAAAGCACGTCTAAACCCAAAAAACGCATTTTGGTTTCTGTTTTTAGTTTGCTATGAAGGAGCAACAGGGACAGCAGCACTGTTTGTAGAGAGTAGGGACTTTACAAAAGTGACTAATAAATAAAGCCTAATTCCAGCTATCACTTTTTAAGCAGTTACATAAACATTTGTTCCCTTTTTGAGATGAAGGTTTTGCAGAAATGAATAAAAGATGCCATTGTAAGCACCCCTGTCCGTGGTAAATGCTTTGTCCCAAAGTTTTAGCATCCAATTTTACCTTTACTGTACAGCTTAGTCTGTTAAAGGAAGTTGAAAAATAACCGTAGATTCAACCCTTTTTCTTCTTTCTCTTTCCTTTTCTCCACCTTACGATTAAAGCTCATTATCAGAATTTATTTGACCTATATACACTCTACTTGTAAACAATATGTATAGTAGGTATAAATCATTTAAATACCTACAAAAGTAACTAAGGAAATGATATATATCTTTAATTTAGGTTTACGTGAACCCAATGTTTAATATTTGAAATTTCATGATATTTACCTATATAAACCCTACTGTAAAACAATGAGCTTACTTTATAGATCCTTGTAAACTTACTTTATGTATCTTTATAACATTGTATACTCAATAAACTTCTTTTGACAAGGAAAAATAACCGTAGGAGCAACAGGTAGAAAATTAAGTTACGGGGGGCTCAGAAAAACCGTGTTAATGCTCATGAAAAACTACATCACATATGTCAATTTGGATTTTGCCTTTAGTACCACATTAAGCCATTTCCTAAACATACAGTAGGTGACTGCCTGTCTAGCAAACCCATATTTGCATATATAGCGATTCACTTGGGAGCCCATTAGAATGGACTACTGTCCACGAGGGGAGGGTTTTGTTAAGTATGGGTGGCATGAGGGAATGCTGGGCCTTATACTAATATAGAATTTGGGGCCTAAAGTGCATGTAGTGTACACTATGGCTGTGCTGAAATGGAAGTACAGTTTTGTGGCATGTGTTCAAATAGCCATAGCCTTTTTAGTCTCTCAATTCTAAACAGATGATGTCCAATTCTCTTCCCTAGATCAGCAGTTGCACCCTGGTGTGGTGTCAGGGGTGTTAGGATTGGGAACAATCTTTGGCACCCTGGGGGACGCAAAGGAAAGAAAAGATGAAAGGTGCCACATCATACTAAAAAGTGAATGTGGCCTTTAGCGGTTAATAGAACGTGAGCCGATTATTTATTATGTTTAAAGCCATACACTTATTAGAACTAACACTTTTGCCCCGTACACACGGTCGGACTTTGTTCGGACATTCCGACAACAAAATCCTAGGATTTTTTCCGACGGTTGTTGGCTCAAACTTGTCTTGCATACACACGGTCACACAAAGTTGTCGGAAAATCCGATCGTTCTGAACGCAATGACATAAAACACGTACGTCGGGACTATAAACAGCGCAGTGGCCAATAGCTTTCATCTCTTTATTTATTCTGAGCATGCGTGGCACTTTGTCCGTCGGATTTGTGTACACACGATCGGAATTTCTGACAATGGATTTTGTTGTCGGAAAATTTTATAGCCTGCTCTCAAACTTTGTGTGTCGGAAAATCCGATGGAAAATGTGTGATGGAGCCCACACACGGTCGGAATTTCCGACAACAAGGTCCTATCACACATTTTCCGTCGGAAAATCCGACCGTGTGTACGGGGCATAAGTCTGAGCCTACCTAAAAGAAATAACTTCACTAAATTAGTTGTAAAATTGGCAACTACCCTGTTTCCCTGAAAATAAGCCCATCCCCTCCAAATAAGCCCTACCCTGTTTCCCTGAAAATAAGACCTACAAGGACTTTAACTAGGGCTTATTTGGGGGGTAGGGCTTATATTGCAGCCATCACCGACAATCACGCTAGGTCTTATTTTCGGGGAAACAGGGTAGCACCTATTGGGATAATGGAGTTTTTACAACATAGCATGTAGAATGTAGTTGTTAGAGGTAAGTAACATACAACATAGCATATAGAGAAAGGAATTTACGAAGACTGGAGCAGCCAGATTCTGGAGCATCTGTGCACAGTAACCAATCGGCTTCTAGATTTTATTTTCAAAGCTTAACTGAACAAGCTGAAGTTAAAAGCTGGTTGATCACTGCACAGCATGGACTTGGAGTCCATGCACACTGGCTTAAAAAATGCTGATTCTACAGGACTTTTGCGTTTTCCATGTAGAAGCAGCTCACTGTTATCCTATGTGTCCATGCACATTATGACGTTTTTAGATGCATATTTTAAAGAAGAAATCAATTTTTCTTCACACTTTTTCATAGTTCGTTTGGGCCAATTTAGTTTTTCTTTTAGGCTCAGCAGTTGGAAGTGGGGGAGAAAAACCCCTTCTGGTATGCATTTTTGCATTTTTTTTAAAAGTTTTCTGGAAACCCCCCCCCCCAAAAAAAAACAGTATGCACGCCAAAACGTGTACAAAAATGCTTTATATGAGCATTTTTTATTTTTTTTTCTGCCAAGGGAACTGGCGTCTGTGCTCAGGGGCAGTACCTCTGTCCATGCTCTCTCCCTCCTCACAGGGACGATTGATAACGGTGGGAGCCATGGGCTCCTGCTGCTGTCAATCAAATCTTTTGATGGGGAGGCTGGGTTGAGCCGCACTGTCTTTGTCAATGGACGCAGACAGCGTGGCTTTTGATTGCGCCTGTAGGTGTGCCACAATACGAAGCATCTTCCTATGGTGGCACACTGAAGAGGGGAGCCAGGAGCGCAGGCAGAGGACTTGAGAAGAGGAGGTTCGGGGCATTATCACTTTAAGAAGCTTGAAGGTTCTTTTTTTTGAAATCACTGATTGGCTTTATTCTAAGCAGAGTGTAATATAATGCATGTTCCTCTAAATCTGAATAATTTATCAACATAATGCAGTGTATTAAAGTAGGTGAAGTTGTTAGGTTTGAACTTGACTTTCTGTGTATACAGGTGTATAGATGCACTCCACAAATTGGTCCCAATGTGTGGAGCAGCAAGAGGCTTCTCGGGAGACCATTGTAACTGCAGAACAATGATTTAAAAGAAGTTATATTTAGGTATGCTGCTATGCTTCATGGTACGGAAATAACCTCTGAGAAAAGTGCCTGATGTTCTTGTTACACTGAAAACAGAGATTCTGGCTTAACTGTAATTCAGTTTTAAAGGATAACTCTACCTATGTTAGCTTTCAGTAGAAAAAAAAAAAAAGAAAGAAGTTACCTTTTGGAAGTTGCAGTTGACGTTTATATGCATTCTTGTATGTTTTTGATACTGTTTAAAAAAAAAATAAAAAATAAAAAAGATACATAATAAAACCATAACTCCTGTGTTATCAGTGAATGTGATTTTAATTAATAAGACCACTGAAATAACAAATATTGCTGATCCGCCGCTGCCACTAACGCTTTCTTCTAACATGGGCAAGGCAATGGGCCACATTAATAGGTTCATGTTTTAAAGGGATGCATCCTTTATTCCCTGGAGCCATTATTCCACTAAGGGAGACCCTAGTGGACAGGAAGCCTAGATGTGTCCGATGTGAGAAGTTGGAATACCTCAGTGGTGTATATACATGACATTTACTATCAGTTTGGGCTCAGGTTCACACTGAGCTGCTGGAATGAATCTGTGCGAGTTCAGCTGAACCAGCACGATTTCATTCCCGCATGTCAGTCCCGATTTCGGCGGTGAGTTCACAAACATCTGTGCAGGTTTCTGCACAGATGTCAATAGAAATCGCACCCTGAAATCACAAAAAGTAGTACAGAAACTAGGACGGTGCAATTGCCGCCAATTTGACATGTCAAAGCGCACCAATGTGAACCAGGGCTAAAGGTGAGAGTTCTGTGGGCACTGAGGTGACACAGATTGCTTATACAGTTCAGATTTTCACTAAGTGTGGGGATTTACTAACTCTGAAGATAAATCACTGCTATTGATCTCAACAAGTTTGCGAATTTAAAGAGAGACTGTTGATTGTATACATTTTTATATTATGATTTTAAGAAATATGGCTGTGATCGATACATGAGCATGTATTTGTTAATTATTGGTGTTTTGTTTATTTAAAGAGATAAATGCAGCTAAGGCTTCTAATCTTTGGACTGAATGCCTGTAAAAATTTTTAGTAATAATCATTACATAACAATATTGCATAGGAATGCCACTTTCTCCCTCTTCCTATAGTCCCCACTTGTGCTGTAGGCTTTTCCCCAGTTTTGGGTAGTGCCTGTGGCAAATTGAGTACTAAGGAGGCACTTGTGCATGCACGCTTTCGTTGCGACCCAAGTCCATAAACTTATACAGTAGGGGTCAACTGCTCAGCCATTGTAACAAGTAGCGGAGGGGACGTCCCCTAGGTGCCATCTGGCGCTCAGCCCGGGTCTCTCGTCCCACCGGTAGGCCCGAGCGACCAGCCAGCATATGTGCCAGCTGGCCAGAGACCCTAACAATACTGATTGCTTTCTTCGGTTCTCGGATCTAGTAACACGGAAGCGGTGTCATGACATCACTTCCGGATTTATCTCATCCTAAAGGCGTCAGTTTTAAAAAATAGAAAGTATTCAAAAACACAGATAATGGCATTTTGAATACTTTTAAGCGCAGTGGAGGGGTTTGGGGTCTTATAGACCCCAGATTCCTCCATAAAGAGTACCTGTTACTGCCTATTGCTGTCACAAGGGATGTTTACATTCCTTGTGACAGCAATAAAAGTGATAAAAAAAGAGTAAAATGACAGTGTAAAAATAAAGACTTTAAATCTACAGAATATCGGCACCTGATATTGGCTATTGTCCTTAAAGGCATTCGAAAAATCGGTATCGCTATCGGCCCTGAAAAAAACGATATCAGTCGACCCCCTAGTACACCACATCGGAAAGCCATGCCCCTCTTCCTCCTCACTACTGGAGTTTGAATTCCTGTGAAAGCAGGAAGTGAGGGGAGTGACGCTGGAGCTGGTGACAGTGAAATGAAGCCAAGTAAGTGTCTGCGGATGGGGAGGGGGGGTGGTAAAGGTAGTGGAGCATTTTTTAACTTTTAAAGTGTTACTAAACCCAGGACCCTGCACTCACTATATCTGGTTTTCCACAGAACACAGTACATGGAAATGCAATTATTTTAGTAAATATAAACTACTAATTACCTTTTCTCATCACAAGTATACAGCAGTCTTGTGACTTCTATCAGTGTTTGGCTGAGCACTGCTTAAAGCTTGTAGGAGGAGTTTTCATTCTCTTATGGCTGTCCTATAAGGCTGCATGACCCCTGTCTTTCTGTCTTGACAGTGCTGATTGGCCCTGTGTCCATCACATGCACCCTCCCAAAAAACAAAAAAACTCTCTAGCAATACACCTCAAACTGAGTGCCTCCAAGGATCTATTCTATCAGGAGATGGATTGGGGACTGTGACAGAAGGGGAGGATCAGAGAAGATAGGATCAAACAGCCGTTTTACACAATGCGAATGAATAACTTCTTAGGTTCCACAATGATTAAAACAAGCATGCTTTACTGCATATACTAAGGGTCAGTACTACGTTGTTGCCCAGTTGCTTACACCTCTGATTCAAGATTAAAAAAAACTATGTACTGGGAAATATATGTATTTAAAGTTGGACTGTAATGAACCTTTGGTTGAATGTGGAAATTGGTTATCTTTGAAAAAGGCCAATTTGTCCTTGCATGTGGCCTTACCTTATGACGCATTGCTGCTAGGGAACTGAATTCTAATCTGCATGGTGGTGGGGGTTGGGGGCTTGTAGGAAAGCACCGTTGTATACAGTCCCAGTGCCATTTAGTGATTACAAATATCCAGTCATAGCCATATATTTTCCTCTTTTATAATTTCATGTGATCGCAAATGGTTTTGCTTTATCAGCTTTGCTATTAACATGGGTTAAGTAATGATCAGATTTGTCCTAAAATAACTTCATATGCTGATTTACAGGTGCTTTAAAAGAATTCAGTGTTTTGCCCATGTATGGGGAAAAAAATGTTCACTTTAATGCTGGATATCTCACATTCTTGTACTTACATTCCCTTTTAATTAGTAGCAGATGCTAAGAGAAGTACTGTGTAGGCTCAAAATTTTGACTGGAGCTTACACAGGGTTGGGGATTCTCTTGTGTTCTCATGTGATATTGTCGTTTGGAAAAAGGGAAACAAGGGAGCAGTTGCAGGGGCATGTATGGAAGTAAATTCAATACTTTGTCCTGCATGGGTAAAGCACTTAGGCTGGCCATACATGGTTTGAATCTCATCCGGTTCAGCAGGAACTGGCGGAGATTTGAACTATTAATGGGCAGCCTGAATTGATCGATCAACTTGGGTACAACCAGCCTGCCAGATTATCTTGCGATTATCGCTAGCGGCTGCTTTTACTCACTTTCGAGATAATTTATTGAGAAAGCTGGACGCGGAGGATATTCTGATGCATATCCTGTGAAGGCTAAGTTCATCCTTCAATATTCGGGCCCAAGTAACCCCTGTGCTTGTTTTTTCATCCATTGTTTAGGGGCGTGTTAATGATCAATGGGCCTGCAGTGAATATCAACAGGCCAAAATGTTTACCTGCCTCACTTCTTTTTTTTATTCACACCACAAGGCAATGCATGTTTTCTTTACTACATATGTTGCAGGACTTTGAGAGTCAGCTGAGTTTTTTTTTGGCCATATAAGTGTCTGGTGAATGAATGGCACTGCACTGTAATACATGCTACAGAGCACATTGTTGTAGTGCATGTTAATGTGCTTAATAATGTAGATTAGTGCTAGCTCCAATACACACACTTAAATATAAAGAGGCCATTAGAGCTCTCTCAGTAGGTGGCTGACAGAAGAAGCAACTGAAATCAATGAATGAAATGGTGTGTCCCAAACACTGCATGCAACTTTCAGGAAGGTGCTGGATGACACTAACTCTAATGCCCCGTACACACGGTCGGATTTTCCAACGGAAAATGTTCGATGGGAGCTTTTTGTTGGAAATTCCGACCGTGTGTAGGCTCCATTTTCCTTTGGAATTTCCGCCGCACAAAATTTGAGATCTGGATCTCAAATTTTCAGACGACAAAATCCGTTCTCGTAAATTCCGATCGTGTGTACACAATTGCGATGCACACCCGCATTCCACGCATGCTCGGAATCAAGCAGAAGAGTAGCACTGGCTATTGAACTTCATTCATGTTGTATGTCATCGCGTTCTTGACGTTCGGAATTTCCGACAAGATTTGTGTGACCGTGTGTATGCAAGACAAGTTTGAGCCAACATCCCTCAGAAAAAAACATGGATTTTGTTGTCGGAAAATCCTATCGTGTGTACAGGGCATAACTGTTCGGCTCAGTACACCCTGTCATACCCAGTGGTTGGGGGCATTTGATGGGTGTTTAGCATGCATTTTAGGCACTCCCCTTTAGAAGAACTTTTTTCTTTTCCTCTGCAGTGTATTTGAAAAGAGACTCTCTTACCTAGAATAAAGTGTTTAGATATGCAGCGGTTTACAATAAAGAAGTATGCTTTTCGACTTTTTTTTTTTTTAGATTTTTATTTAGTCTGTCATTGCCTGTATTTTACAATCTAAGAGGTAACAATGAAGTGAGACCTCCATTTAATTAATGCCAACTTCATTAACTTTATGGATATGTGAACTAGGTATAATAGAAGTTCTTATGTGATTAAAGTGGCTGTAAACCCACGAAAAAAAAAAAATCCTGCAAGACAAAGGCATAATGAGCTAGTATGCATAGCATACTAGCTCATTATGAAATACTTACCTTAGATTGGAGCCCCCGCAGTGGTCCCGCCTGCTGTGGCTGGCGACATGTCTCCCGGAGTTATTTCCAGGTATCGGGGCTCCAGCGCTGTGATTGGCCTGAACCGCAATGACGTCACTCCCGCGCATACACACGGAAGCCGCTGGTAACGGCACAGCAGCTGAAGAAACGGCACGAGCAAGCCATTTGTTCAGTGCGCATGTGTCAATGTTGTCGGCACATACTGATACAGTGAATATCTCCTAAACGGTGCAAGTTTAGTAGATATTCACGGTACCTACAGGTAAGCCTTTTTTATAAGCTTACCTGTAGGTAAGTTATGTGTAAGGGTTTACAACCACTTTTAACCAAGAAAATATATACAAAAATGATAAGCATTGTAAACCTTTATTGCTGTTTTAAAAAGTACTTGTTTAGAAAAAATAGCAATAAACCTAGATGGGCCTGCTATGTAAAATAAGCAGTTGCTGACATGACACATTAAAGTGGAACTTTACCCATTAAAAACTTGCTAAAAGAAACTAGGCTACGTACCTGGACTTCCTTGCCTATCAATTAAGGATGAGCTCAGGCGTGTTCGCAACCCGCACGTGCAGAGCCCGCCAGGAAGTCGGCACTGCACATTGCTAATCGCAGGCAGTGAGACCTTTTCCTAAACCGCGGCTGCAGAGATCGAGAAATGTCTCACTGTCTGTGATTAACGCTGTGCAGTGCCAGGCAGGCTCTGGCAGGCTCTGCATGCGTGGGTTGTGAACATGCCTGAGCTCATCCTTACTCTCAATCTGATGGACTGTGTGAATATTTTAAAAATTATATATTTACCAAAATTTTTATGTTTTTCAGGCATCCCCAGTTTTCTTGCCAAAGAAACTTTTCAAAAATCTCTATTCTGACCACCTTTCTCTGGCAGGGGGCACACCCATGTATTGTAAAAAAATCTCTCCAAGCTGCAAAATACGAAGGCAGGTTGGCCTTCCCAAACCTTTGGAACTATTTTTTTGGCATCACAACTTAATTTGTCCATGATTGGTCCCGTGAGTCCTCGAATTCCTGCACCAATTTACTATCTGCATTTTATGGTTGTAAAGCCTCTGTTGTGGATGCAGGTCTACGATTGCACGCTGCTCATGCAGCTCTCCAATAGATATCAGCTGACTGGCTTGGCACGAGGGGGGTAAAGTGTTAACACAAACAATGGGAGTGTCTCCTAACACCCACTTGGGTCACCCAGGCTCTTTGTGGTGGACTCGACTTCGGGTCACCCATGCCTCTCACATTTTTGTTAATAACATTTTTGTTTCCTTTGAGGATTTGAAGGCTCAGACTGGAATGACTAACAAATTCTTTTTCAAATATCTATTGTTGTGTCATGCCGTTCAGGCACAGTTTGGAGGTTTGACCCAAGAGCTCTTATGCCGTGTACACACGGGCGGACTTTTCGACCGAACTTGTCCGCCGGAACGAATCCGTCGGACAATCCAACCGTGTGTGGGCTTCATTGGACTTCCGACGGACCTTTTCGGTCGAAAATCAGACGGACTTTAGATTTGAAACATGTTTCAAATCTTTCCGACGGATTTGAGTCCTGTCGAAAAATCCTTTCGTCTGTATGCTAGTCCGACGGACGAAAACCGATGCTAGGGCAGCTATTGGCTACTGGCTATAAACTTCCTTATTTTAGTCCGGTCGTACATCATCAGGTACCAATCCATCGGACTATGGTGTGATCCTGTGTAGCCAAGTCCGTTCGTTCGGAAGTCCATCAAAAGTCTGTCGGAAAGACCGTCGGTCCTTTTGATGCCGAAAAGTCTGCCCGTGTGTACAGGGCATTAGAATTGCCACTAGAGGTGCTACTGTCATATCCCGATATCACTAAACTGTTTACTCATGTTTTACTTTGGCTAGGTGCAACTCCTTTCAACTTGCTCAGAAGAAGTGGGAGATAATGA
Source organism: Lithobates clamitans (assembly GCA_037952925.1). Classification (NCBI taxonomy): domain Eukaryota; kingdom Metazoa; phylum Chordata; class Amphibia; order Anura; family Ranidae; genus Lithobates; species Lithobates clamitans. The sequence continues at coordinate 1,332,475 of JBBGZY010000802.1, forward strand.
TCCCTGGGCTGTCCGAGGAGGGCTGGGAGGAGGCCTCAGAGGTCTGTTTCCAGGATCTTATTGGTTCTAACGATCATTTTATACAATTTAAGATTATACACCAGCTGCACTATACTCCTAATGATACGTACACACGATCAGAAATTCTGTCAGAAAAAACTTTGATGGTTTTTCCGACGGAAGCAGCATAGGTATCATGGTGTTGGTGAAAGGGGGGATGATTTTGGTTGCAGTCCTAGGCCTCGTGAAATGTGGGAACAACAAAATGAAATTCATAGATTTTGCACTTTAATAAGAAAATTGACTTGTCCTACTTCCTTTATTAGCAGAAGTACTGGTTCTTTGTCATAATTCTTGTTTTCACATAGCTAATTTGCATAAGGGTAGCCCCTCTCCTTCAGCCATTATGTAATCAGTATTCATTAAGTTTACCTGTGTAAATTGGCATTTCTTAAACCATTCCATGTCAAGGGCAGCAAAAACATTATTAATCATTTTAATGACCACCAGGCTTTGTTTGACAACTTAAATTTGCATGCAATAAATTAAAAATAAATACCTGTCCTATTCCCTGAGCACAACCATGATTTCCTAGAATGGGTTTGTTCAAAGGAGTGTTTTTTCGTTTTTAGTATTTGATAGCTGTTCATTTTTTATGTGTGCAGTTCTACTGCTGGTTGCTGACAGTCCAGTGCAAAATGTATATGTCAGAAAAGCAATTTATGTTAAAGCGGTAGTAAACTGCAGCCAAAAAAAACAAAAACCCTGCAGGACAATGGCATAATGTGTTAGTATGCATCGCATACTAACACATTATGACATGCTTACCTTAAAATGAAGCCCTTCAGTGGCGAGCTGTCACTGCTGACAGGACTTCCATCTTCACCCGGTCCGTCTTCCGAGTGATCCCGCTGTCTGATTGGCCGAGCCATGAAGACGTCACTCCCAGGCATGAGTGTGGGAGTCGCGGCTGCAGCACGGAGCTCCAGTCACGTCACTGGCTGCATCCCATGTGAATATCTCCTAAACAGTGCAAGTTTAGGAGATTTTCACTGTACTTACAGGTAAGCCTTATAGACTTATCTGTAGGTACAAGTTTAAGAAAATACTTTACTACCACTTTAAGTAGAATATCATAAAAATATAAATAAGAACTTTTAGTTTTCCAGAAATCACTAATGCTTGGCTCCAAGCAAATATGAAAGACAAATTATAGTAGCTCTGTATTGAGGTTTAGGTATGCCAGTTTTTACAAAGTTGCTGATGTCTTTTCTGTTAGCTGAAATCTTCCTCCATCAATGCTGCCATCACCACTACCACCGTAATCTTCTGTTGTGGTGGGCGTAGAATGGAGGAAGCAGTGAAAGGCATTCATAAAGACACATTCCGCCCAGCTCTGCATGTTTTATAAAAGCCGTGCTACAGCTTCTATGAATGGAGAAGCAAGGTGGGAAGGGTGGACATAGTCGGGCTTTTGATGAGTGCTTGTTACTGCTCCTTCCATTCTATTAACCTTCAAACTAAATGCTTTCTCTGTCGTGGCTAAATTATATTTTATAGAGAAGTATGGCCACAGGCTTTTTTTCACCATACTTCTCTTCTGGGTTACAAAAGTGCACTAAAGTCTGCTGTCACAGAGCCACTGCAAGCTCTGGAAGGATCCTGACCATATTGTTGGGATCCACCCATCTGCCATACTGACAGCTGGCTCCGGCTTTGAGCACATCACTGTGAGCCAAAGCCAGCTTGCGCCCACCTCATTACCAGCCTGCCGCAACAGTAAGTGCTGAAGGGGGTTGACCGAGAACTAAGCGATCGGCGGTCATGTGATCATTCAGTTTTCGGGCTTAGAGCTGGCGGGAGAGCTGCAGCATCACACCAATACTGCAGCGCGGAGGTGAGTATGTATGTGTTTTATTTTGTTTTCTTTGTGATGGAACACAACAGGTGTCAACAGACTTTGGGCTTTTATTGATGGAATCGATTTGATGTGCGTCTGATATTGCAAAGTATTTACTGCCTGGTTCATTGGACCCACTTCAAACAGGTGTTGCATTCCCATAGACTTGTATGGAAAATCAAAAGCTTTTTAACACACGTTCTTTAAGACAGTTCTTACTAGAGAAAGAAATCCCACTAGGGTTTCCTTCTATTCCTCTTCTAGTTATAACTCAGAATTGTCCCCCCCCCCCCTCATTTTACTTCTTGAGGACAGTGCTTACCAGGACAAATAGAGAGGGTAAATCTTCTGGGTTTGAATGCCTCACTTTTCTATCCAAAGTAGAAAAAAAAAATGAGATTCACTTTAAATTAATGGAAATGGTGTTACTTTTTCAAAGTTTGATTATGAAGAATGAAAAAAAATGAAATTTTATTCTTTTTTTTTAATTAATGGGCTCAACAAAAGACCTAATTTGTCATTTGAGAATAATACTTATTTATAATGTTGTACTGAGAATTTCATGGGGTTGTCTCCTTTGGTAAACATCTCCACAGAAAACCATTTTATTCGCTGCACATTTAGTGCCTCAGCCATTTGCTTTCATACAGTGACCATAAGCAGTAAAAGGTTAATGTTTTAAATCTAACAAGAAGATACTCCCCTAATGGATAGCCACAGACATTTTCTCTTGGTCCTAAATATTAATAGTGTGCCGTCTGTTTTAGTTTGTGGGACCGAGGACACTGCGGGACATCTGAGTAAACCTGGCAGTTGCCTGCAAGTCTCTGACATTCTAAGTGGCTAAACACAATTTGTAACTTGCTTTTAGCTAATTGATGTGATAGAGACAGTAGGGGTTTAATGCAAGAAACACTCTGGTGCTTTATATCCTGTCCCTACAGTCAAATGCCAACAAAGGTCTAGATTAAAATTTCATTCTTCATGAAAAAAGATTAAAACTGATCATTGAATATATTTCTGCAAGTGTCACAAGTTAGAATTATGGGTTTTTTTTAGTTCTATTGCTTTACTTGTCTGTAGTTTCTGGTTTTGATTACACCTTTTTTTTTTTTTTTTTTTTGTCCTTCTTCGCTTAGAAAAAATGTATGATTTTTTTTTTTTTTTTTTTTTTTATAACATTATTGGTGTGGTATATTTATTAAAACATCAAATTGCATTCATACTGAACTTCTGAACGTATTCTTTATGGAAATCATAATTTATTTGATCACCTTGACTGAGGCCAACTAAGTGCTCTTAATATCTTCCAGGATTTTTTCAATAGAATTTGGCTGTTGCAATTCCTTGGCTGTACCCTCATTGCAGCTATAGTGATTAAAGCCAATGTAGCTGGACATCATTACTGAGTTTGCAATTTTAAATAATGTTAGTTTAGGATTATGCTCTAATTGTAATAATTTCATTTTCTTTATTTTGAAGGTGGCAAATGAACAGTGTCCTATTACCTGTGTATTTAATATTTAGGGCACAGGTGACAAAGACTGGGCAGCTTCTCTGAGCTGAGGGTCCTCCACAAGCTGTTGGATGAAGAGGTTTGCAAAACAATGCAAAATAATGTAAAAGCAGAACTAAAGGCACAAATGCTTACCTATCCTGCAATGGTACAACATGCGTGATGTCCCTCGCTAGTGACAGGCAGTCTCTGGTCTTTTCCACAGTGCCAGTTGGTTGTTTTTATTAGTGATGTGGGGTAATGTAATTCCCACGTATCAGCAGGGAGCATTCCTCCTAGAATACTGTCACTGTACTGGAAATGTAAATGGAGCGGAGTATGTCTGGTCATGTCATATGCATGTACATTCTGCAGAGGATTGCAAACAGGCAGGTAGGTTTGTTTTATTACAGAAGAGACATAACATGTCAAGCTTTTGAGCATTCATTCCTAGTTTATTCTGGCCACTGAAATGAATGAGCGCTCAAGCACTAAACGCGCCAAAATGTTCCTTTCCTGAATGCACAAGTGATGGGATTTTCTTTCTGCCTCTAAATGCCTATGTATGCATGGACATGTAAGCTAATATGGGGGTGTTTAGAGGTAGGAAAAAAGTCAAATGCCATTAAAAGCAGCATTTTTAATGCCCATTGTGCATGAAGGGGGCCCAAGTGCTGTGCATGTTTGGATGTTTGATATATGTGTTTTGGCACATTTCTGTTTTTGTATAAAGATCATTCCCATGCTAAGGTAATATTAAACCTCAATTTAAAAACGTAAAAGAACAAATAACTACAGGTAAAATAATAGTTAGGTGGGGATCAAGGAGGGGTATTATATGCTCAAGTTTTGGCTTAATGTTGGACTAAAGCAGAGAATGTTTGTTTGTCATGGCCAATGGATTTCTAATCCAAGCTTGCTTGTTCGGAGAATGTTGAGATATTCACCAACCAGCTATAAGTTTATGACCACCCACCTAATATTGAGAAGGCCCCCTTGTGCCACCAAACCATCCTCTTCTGCAGCTAAAGCAACCCTGACCCATTGAGGCATGGACACCACTAGACCATTGAAGGTATGCTATGGTAACTGACACAAAGCTGTCCGTAGCAGATCCTGTAACTTCTGTAAGTTGTGAGGTAGGACCTCCATGGATAGGACTTTGCAGCACATCCCTCAGATGCTCAATTGGACTGACATCTGGAGACTTTGAACACCAAGGCAAATACCTAGAACCTGTTGTGTTTCTCAAACCATTACTTAAACATTTTCCATGAAGCAGTATACTTGGTCAGCAACAATGCTAAGGTAGGTGTTACGTGTTAAAGTAACATCTATATGAACGGCAGGACCAAGGTTTCCAGCAGAACATTTTCCAAAGTATCATACTGCCTCTTCTAGCTTGCCTTTTTCTTATGGTGCATCCTGGTGCAACCGTTTCCTCAGCTAAGGAATGGACACGTACCTGCCCATCCACATATTTAAAAAAATTTAAAACTAGAATAATCAGACTAGGCCACCTTCCTTCTTCAATAGCTCTTTGGTCCAGTTCTGATGCTCATGTGCCATTGTAGGCACTTTTGATCTTGGACAGCATGGGCACCCTGACAAGTCTGCAGCCCCATACACAACAAACTGTGATGCCCATTTTTTTCTGCTTTCAACGTGTCAACTTCGAGGGCAACATGTTTATTGCTGCTTAATATATCCCACAGACTTTCAGATGCCATTCTAATAAGATAATCGATGTTAATCACTTAACCGGTCAGTGGTTATAACGTTATGACTGATCGGTGTATGAATCTGTTAGTAGGCATCTTTTTAGCTGTAGATCAGGTTGAATTTTAGAGGAAAACCACATAGAAATTCATAAAAATTCTGCCGTTTCACAGACTTGTTCACAGCTGAAAGTATGTGAGATAAATGAGCAATTGCCATTTTAGCTACTTCAGCAATATTGTGTGCTTTTATTGATTAGCGCACTCTTATATACAGTATACTGACCTTTACAGTTGGCTTTCACAGCGAGAGGTTGTTGCATTCAATGTACTCCATTGATTGATTGCGCTTTACAGTTTTCCAGGCAAAATTGTAGGTTTTAAAAAATTGAAAGTAAATGCAACTGTTAAGGCCTTGGTAATCTTTCTAAAGCAAAATATGTAAAAACTTTTTAAAAGATATTTGACTAGTTCTACTCTCCAACTCCACATGCATACACTGATTTCTAAACCTCTTCCCGCCTGGCTGCCTTTCACATTTGTGCGACTTGAGGCTGCAAAGTCGCATGACAAGTTGTTCCCCATGTTTTCCAATGACAGACATTTAAATTCGTACGACTTCAAGTCATGTCAACTTCAAAGTAGTCCCTGCACTACTTTGGTCCGACTTTGATGCGAGTTGAGGTCCATAGACCTCAAGTCTTCCTGAAATCGTGTCACAATCGCGGCCAAAGTCGCGGTAATGTGAAAGGGGCCTATGTGGGTCTTTACACCAATCACATGACCACTGTGATTGACAACAGGTCCCATTTACTCCTAATTATTGTTAGTCTACAAGCTGTTTACAATGACTTGTAAATGTGAGGGAGCAGGCAGTGTATGTGTGCTCTTAGCACAGAAACCTCAGCCATCCATGGATGTGTTAAAGCCTAACCTCCTTTTCTGCCACACATATACGTTACCTGGGTGGTAAAAGGTTAGTGTCACTAAACCTACATCATAAAAAAACGATCAATAAACGCTATATTACATGCTGTTCATAATCTGGTCAATATGAGCTTTGTTTCCTGTGTTCTGCTAAAATCCTGGTTTATCCTTCTGCTCAATATCTACCCCTTCTCTTCATGTCCCCAATTTAGATAGGGATTTTTCAGCTGTGGTGGCAGCTCTGCACATGCTCAGTTTTCAGTGAGTTTCTATGCTGAGCATTTCCTCCCCACATCTGAGCAGCCAATGTGACTATAGAGTTATACATGTGGGTGTATACACAGTGCTAAATGACAGCCCACTCCCTCCCTCCTCCTCAATGCCAAATAACCAGCTAAAAACAATGGAGGAGGGATATTGCATGTAGATTAGGCTTATTCTAAGACACGGGCTGGAGGGACGTGACGCAGCCTGTGACCATGTTGTTATTTCCACAAAATAATAAAGATTTGACTTCAAATGTATGTTTGTTTGCCAATTTAAAAGGGTTTATTGATATTGTTTTTAGAGCTAGTTCACACCACATGCGTTCCAGTGCTTTTTCTTTCTGCATCCAAAACGCATAGAAAGTAGGTTACATAACAACTTGAAAAAAAATAATGTTCTTTAGCGAGGAACATCTATTCCACATTAATAATTATGCTACCAAAATGAGTGTGTACTGTAAATTGCCTCCAGCATTGATCATGTTTCATTTTGCTGAAGCCTCATAAAGCAGAACTAAACCCATCGATCGATTCAACAGTTTCAAAAAACAGTTACATTCCTGGAATGCCGGGAGTGCTAACTGTCACATTTGTTTGTGTCCTCAACAAAACTTTCAAACCATCAAATGGCTGGTGTCCTAACCGATCACATGTGCAGCACCATGGCTGTTGCAGATCAAACTGAAGCAGCTTCCTTGGCTGTAAAGGATAGGAGGGTTAAATTCCGGTTTAAGGCTGTCAGAAGATCGACTTCTACAAATTCAGCAGTTCCTAAAAATGGAGAGAAACTCAACATGTGCAGAGCAGGGTCAGACAGTGTATTACTGGACTTTTAACAGTCTAGACACTTATTTTTAATGTTTTAGATAACTACACCAGCAAAAGGGGCCAGCCTGATGTGATCTAGCAGGACTTGATTTTCTGACTAAAGTTCCACTTTAAGTGGGATTTCAGTTATAGGCAGACCCCGTTTTCTTGCTGCAATATTTGGTTAATTGTCTGTAATACCAGTTCCAAATCTAACAGGCATTGGGAGAACCGTTCACAATTGCCACAGCAGGTGTGTGGATCAAGGAATTCAAGAACATATAAGAGTCTGAAACAATAAATGAAAATGTCAGGTGGTTTAATGATCTACTACAAATAAAAATGGCAGGGGTGCATAGAATATAAGTCTGGCTGAACACAATTACAAAGCCCTTGGCAAGTAAGACATATGGCATATATGTGTTTCAGCTGTGTATTTAAATGTCTTTCTGCAGTTCAGCTTTTAGGAAAATATAAAAGTGTGCTATAACTAATGTTTTTGTTAAAAGTGAATTTGTCACAGGTGAGGCAAGATCAATATATTTTTGGAGCTAAATAAATTCATCTAAGAGTGCTAATAACGGGCTTCATGTGGTGCTTGCTCTTAGACAGGAATTGTACTGCTCAAAGGTAAAAATGGCTTGCCCTTTTTCTTTAAAGAAGAAATTGCATATTAAATTGAAAGATTAAGGTTGGATTCACACAGTTCAATTGTGCACACAGCGTTCATGGTAATGCACACGTGTAGATGTGATTGGACCCATATAGTTTCCCTTTGCTTTTCACACAAAACTGCAGTCCATTCATGTGAACCAGATCAATAGTAAAGAATGGGACTTGTGCTTGAAATCCTTTTTCATGCAGCAAAAATGTGACTGGAACCTTAACGTTGAGTTGGGTTTACAGCAGAAATCCAAACGCAGAAGAGGACCCCATTTTCTTGCTGCCCACTTGTATTTGTACTGCATCCCTTGTTCTGAAAGGAAGTTAAAGTTTGGACATGCTTGGTATGCAAATAACAACTTTGGTTTCAAGTCGGAGCTTTGGTTGGCCTCCCAGCATCCTGTAAAGTAATGCATATACAGTATCTTAAAGAGCTATAGAGTGGCTTGTGCATTAGATTGGGGAATGCAGAGAGTCAAAGATATGTGCCTTGGGCCTCAAGTCTATATTTTGTTGAGGTTTAGAGACTTTTTTGATGCTCTGAAGAAGATTAAAAAAGTTGCATGCAAGTTGCATGCATAGTATGCATGATGCATGCATGTTCTTAGCCCCCAAGTGCATAACTTTACATTTATCAACATTAAAGTGGTTGTAAACCCTTACAGACCACTTTTACCTACAGGTAAGTCCAGATTAAGGCTTACCTGTAGGTGCAAGAAATCTCTCCTAAACCTACATGGTTTAGGAGATATTTCCAAAAGACAGGCCCAATGTCTACGGCGCATGCGCCGTAGACAACAGCGCGCAGGCGCACTGAGTGTGCCGTTTCTAACGGCGATCATGCCGTTAGTGGCGGCACCAGCAGGCATGCTCGGGAGTGATGTCATCTTGGCTCTGGCCAATCACAGCACCAGAGCCGCGATACCTGGAAAGAAGATGGACGCTTCCTGGAAGAGGGGACAGCCGTCACATCACAGGCTACTATGTGATGCATAGTAGCCCATTATGCTTTACCTTTGCAGGGAAACAAAGGGGAAGTAAACCCATCAGGGTTTACTTCCTCTTTAAATCATTTACCACATAGTTGCCCAATTAAACCGTGCATTGAGGAGGGATTATAAGTTGGAGAAGTTATTCCACTAGTTTGTTGTCATCTGCAAAGACTGAAATGGTACTTTTAATTCCAGACCTTATATCATTTATAAATATATTAAAAAGTAAGGGTCACAGCACCGAACCTTGGGGTACACCACTAATAACCTTAGACCATTCAGAGTAAGAATCATTAACCACTGTTCTCTGAATTTGGTCTTTTAGCCAGTTTTCTATCCCTTCACTAGAGTTGCACCGACACTAGTATCGGTATCGGTGCCGATACCGAGTATTTGCACAAGTATTGGTACTCGTGCAAATGCACGATACATGAAACCGATACTTTCAGGCTTGGTTCTTTGAGCTGACAGTGGGGATGAACAAATGTTCCTCGGTTTAACCCCATATTAACCCTTAACTTACTCTAATCAGCCCTAATTAACTTCCTATTCTCCATTTAATTATTTTCCTGCTTTTTTTTTTTTTGTTCACATCTATTTTATAAACAATAAACAACTGAAACTTTCTTTTGTTTGCTTTGTTAATATATATATGCATGAAAATATTCACTAACTTATAAAGGTAGGTAACTCCTGCGCTGTCAAGATAAAGGTGAAGATAGGGGGCTAAATACACTGCAGCAAGCACCTGATTAACTGATCCTAAGCAGAAAAATATATATAAATGTATACGTGATGGCTTTGCGCTGTGTGGTATACAAATGTGTATCAACTCAATATACAAAATATATAAAATACCATGTGATGGAAAAAAAAAAATCTAGAACCAAATATATGAAATCTATATAACAAAATGTGACATCGAACGAATAAGTGAACAAATAAACAGTGTGATACAGTCCAACATGCACCACTGAGTGTGCAATAAAGCTGGATAAAACCAAAATAGTCCGGTAGTGAGAGTAATAAAACGAGAAACAAATTCCACTGTAATGCCCTGTACACACGATAGGATTTTCCGATGGAAAATGTGTGAAAGGACCTTGTTGTTGGAAATTCCGACCGTGTGTGGGCTCCATCACACATTTTCCATAGGAATTTCCGACACAAAGTTTGAGAGCTTGCTATAAAATTTTCCGACAACAAAATCCGTTGTCGGAAATTCCGATCGTGTACACAAATCCGACGAACAAAGTGCCACGCATGCTCAGAATAAATTAAGAGACAAAAACTATTGATTACTGCCCCTTTTATAGTCCCGATGTACGTGTTTTACGTCACCGCGTTCAGAACGATCGGATTTTCTGACAACTTTGTGTGATCGTGTGTATGCAAGACAAGTTTGAGCCAATATCCGTCGGAAAAAATCCATGGAATTTGTTGTCGGAATGTCCGATCAATGTCCGACCGTGTGTACGGGGCATAACAGTCTGAAATAATGTTCCACACAAATAGTGAGCAATCAGTGGATCGGTGCCCAGCTAATCTTTTAATGGTGGCACCTCTGTGTGCACAAGCCTCTCGCCTTACTGCCGTATAGTATATGGCATAGAAGCAATTATAGGTGATCTTCGAACGTCCTTTTGATCAGCTCCAGTGAACTTAAACGATTGTGGTCTCAGTATGTGGGGTTTAGATAAAAAAGACAGTCCGTAGCGTAATCTCATATGAGGTAGTTTGTGGTGACACGCATAATAAATGAACTCACTTATTATATCCAATAGCTGGCATCAATCCATGAGCGCCAAGCTCGTATCCTTCTTCTGCCCAGATTTTGTAGTTAGATGTTCAAGTCCCTCTGTTAATATCCTCAGTATGCAGGGGGAGTTTTAGACACAAAGAAAGGAAATGCCCATAGTGTAATCCCGTATAACAAGGTTTATTAAACACAAGCAGAGTAAAAGCAAACACTCAAGTTTAAAAGCAGTAAAATAGCAGCAATCCACGAGCATCACGCTCGTATGTACAGCCTGGTAAACCTATTGCTCCAATCCTGATGCATCATCGACATCACATGACATGACGTATCGTCACATCACATGATCCTCTGATGAAGTCATAGACTGTTACAGTGGAATTTGTTTCTCGTTTTATCACTCTCACTACCGGACTATTTTGGTTTTATCCAGCTTTATTGCACACTCAGTGGTACATGTTGGACTGTATGACACTGTTTATTTGTTTGTTCACTTATTCGTTCAATGTCACATTTTGTTATATAGATTTCATATATTTGTTTTTTATTTCCCATCACATGGTATTTTATATATTGAATTGATAAACATTTGTATACCACGCACAGCGCAACACCATCACCTATACATTTATATATTTACACATTTCACATTAAAAAAAAAAGCGCAAAATTAAAAAACAAAATCAATTTATTTAATTTGTAAATGACTTTTCAATGCTTTGTACCATTGCTGACAGCTGAAGTGTAAACAAAACAGTTGCAGTGGGTATTGGTAATTGGTATCGGCGACTCCAAAGACATACTGGTAGGTTAATTGGCTTCTGTCTAAATTGGCCATAGTATATGAATGTGAGTTAGGGACCTTAGATTGTAAGCTCCTTGAGGGTAGGGACCGATGTGAGTGTACAACGTATATGTAAAGTGCTGTGTAAATTGACGGCGCTATATAAGTACCTTAAATAAATAAATAAATTAAATAAATACTAAAAAAAAAATATTAGTACTCGTAAAAAAAATAAATGGAATTGGTGCATCCCTACCCTTTACAAACTGATTTTTCTTTTGAGCCATAATGGTTTATCTGTGGGTAAACAGATATCATCCCCATTATAGACATGAGCAGATATTTGATAAATTTGCCTTCTTGTTCCCAGTCACTAATTCTCATTTACCATTTATTATTATTATTATTTTTTTTATATTAATTGTCATATAGTTGCTTTGATAATACAGTGGTTAAAAAAATAAATATATATATAATATGTGTGTGTAAATATATGGTTGGCCTCTCCTCAAACAGCTGTAATCGGAAACCTACAATACATGAGAGCTGAAGTGTATAGCCTTAGAGTTCTCTGTTGCACTCAGTTAATTGTCCTTAGTGAGTGCCAGTTGTCAGTAACCCTCGGCTCCTAGTTCTTAACTTGTACTTAAGACTTTTGAATACTTATGTGGTCATAGAAGTGTGATATCCACACTTTAGAAGCCAAATCGGTAGTTTAGTTCTACAATTGCTATCTTGTTCAGATCCTTCTGTCTGCTTTGAGCTTTGTAAGTGTTCCTTTTGTTCTGTTTTTTATCACAGAACGAAGTTTTTGTAAGATCTTCAAGACTGCAGGTCACTATGCCAGCAGAATGTTATGCTTAGAACTTGCGCTATATAAAACATAATTGTTAAGGGAGGGGCAGAATCTTGGGAGACTGGCTGCCCGACTTTTTCTTGCAGAGCGCACAGAATGGTGTATATTTCATCTATTTTTTTCTGGGAGTTAAAGTGGATCTGCTAGTTTAACATTAGAAACCGTATTGTGTTGCAACACTGTTTGTTACTGCACAAGTAATTTAAAGGGCTGCCGAAATCCTAGTTGCCATGTTGATATGGCAAGATATTCAAAAGCCCAGTCTGCCTGTGGGAAATTCGCTTATTTCTGAAACCTATCTGGTGTCTTAATTTCTGTGTAACTCCCTCTCCTTTTCCTTTCCATTCAATGTTACAAAGTACAGCTCAAAACTTTTATTCAAGTGGTAAAGAAGGATTGGCTCATCGCTGGAGTAAGCAGTCAGATAAGTGACCAATAAGCATGGGAATGACCTATGTCAGACACAGAGATCGCCATGCTTGCCATGATTATGGTGATCCCCTTTTTGGACGAATGGTCTGAGTGGTAAAAGACCTGAGGTTGGCCACCGCTTTAGCAGCAATTCACTGAAGCAACAGCAACCAGAGAGTCTCTATCTCTACAATCTGATAATGACTACCACATTAAGAATACAGCAGCCAGAAATTTGCCATCACATAAAAACCACTATATCCAGGCAATAAAGACCACCATGGACAGACTAATGAAGTGGTCATCATAATATTAGCATTTGAGGAAGGCAATAGGCACCATCCATTTGGGCTGTATCCATTTTGCAGCATTTGGCATAAATGACATGTTCCCTAGCTTTCTGGCATTTTGCATTTAAAAATAACAAAAAAAGGACATTTTGAGACTTTGTATACATATTTCAAACATTTCCAACTATAAAGGCTCGTACACACTATAAGAAAATCGGGCGAACGTGGTAATGTTTAGTGAATTGACCTTTTTATTGTATTTGATTTGCTCATTCAGTTTAACCACTTGCCGCCCTCCATATAGCAAAATGACAGGAGCAAAGTGGTTGCAATAGCCTGACTGGATATCATATGATGTCGCCAGGATATCGAGACGCTGTGCGCCCCTGGGGGCGCGCATCACGGCGGTGTGTCAGTCTGACACACTGCAACACCAATCTAGGTAAAGAGTCTCTGACCGAGACTCTTTACCACGGGATCAGCCGTGTCCAATCATGGCTAATCACAGTGTAAATAGGAAGAGCCATTGATCGGCTTTTCCTCACTTGCATCTGTCAGACGCAAGTAGAGGAGAGCCGATCGCCTGCTCCTCTGACAGGTGGGGTCTGTGGTGATTGCTTATCAGCGCAGCCCCCCTGAGGATGCCCACACTGGACCACCAGGGTAACCACCAGGGATGCCCACCACTAGTCACCATCAGGTATGCCACCCATGGCCACCAGGGATAACTATCAGTGCCCAGATGCCTGCCAATCAGTGATGCCCATCAGTACCATCCATTAGTGTACATCAGTGCCCACTCGTGCTGCCTATGTGTACCTATCAGTGCTGCATATCAGTACCACCTATCAGTGTCCCATCAGTGCGACCTCATCGGTGCCCATCAGTACCGTCTTATCAGCGCCCGTCAGTGTAGCCTCATCCGTGAAGGAGAAAACTTACCTATTTTCAAGTTACAAGTTTTGTAATGGAAACAAAAAAAAACTTATTTTTTTTCTTCAAAATTTTCATTTTTTTTTTATTTGTTTAGCAGAAAATAAAAATCCCAGAGGTTCTCAAATACCACCAAAAGAAAGCTCTATTTGTGGGAACAAAATGATAAAAATGTAGTTTGAGTACAGTGTAGCATGACCGCGCAATTGTCATTCAAGGTGCGACAGCGCTGAAAGCTGAAAATTGGTCTGGGCAGGAAGGTGTATAAGTGCCCTCTATTGAAGTGGTTAACTGCATAGGGGGAATTAATAAAATGTGTCTGAGACAAATTCTGTATCAGCTGGTACCCTTGCTAATAGCAGTCAATCAGCATCTGTCTTTTATGTTTCTCTAGAAAATGAAAATTTCAAACTGTCTGTGCTTCAGTTGATGCAAAGTTGTGAAAACCTTTGTCAACGACACTTTTTAGTAATCCCCCTCATCTTTGTCAACAGCAGTGATGGACCTGTTCTTCACATGCTTTCACATATGAATGCAATCATTTGATCATACTATGAAGGTCCATATTCGGGCTGTTGCGAACATACGATGACCATGTTTAGTTTCCTATTTGTGCTTCTGCGTTGTAACCCTGCATTGTCACACAAGCTTTCATTGAAATGGCTTTTTTATAAGGAAACCTTGACATGCCACGCAAGCATTGTTGGAGTGCATTTGTGTAGACAAGAAGTGCTGCGAAGAGTTAAGTGGTGCTGAGATTTAACAAAAGATGATGGGGAAAAAAAAAAGACAATTGTATATGATAGACAGATATTTTTTTTATAGCAAGCTAAATGTAATTCAGTTAGGGATTATGTCTACTTTAAACTGATTTAAGATCCGCTAGGTGGTTGTTGAACAGTAAGAATCAGTTTGACGTGTTTTCTTTCTCTCTCATGTCATTTTCGCACACATGCATATTGAAGAGGACAGGCCACATTTCCATTTTACGACTCGTAACTGATATGCTTAGGGAGAGTATTGGTAGGTTAAGGTCAGGTTAGTGGTTTAAAGGAAAACTTACTGAGAAATGGTATTGGCTTCAACTTCTAATATATTTGTCACAGCATGATATTTGTTTGGCTATCATTCTGATCAAGTAACTTTATTGCTTTCAGAGTTGCTTATCCAGATAAAGAATACATATGGAGATTGAAGAACAAGAAAGTATAGTTGGGACTTCATGAGTGCCAATTAAACTGAGTAAATATCGCTACACATAAAAATGAAAAGTTTTTATTACAAAGCTGATAAAGACATACTAGTGGTAATACCCCTTAAACATGAATATACACACGTTTAGTTCAGACCAAGAAAAACAGCCCTGAAGGCAGAGTTTCTCTCCTGCATGTCTAATATGCACATAAATAATCATAGCACAACTTATAAGTTGCAGTACACATTGTATATATCACATATCGAAGCAGGAGGTGACTCGGTCCAATGCGTTTTGCCTATAATGGCTTCTTTAGGGGTTCAGGGGATATATGGTTTGAACAGAATTGGTGTGAGAGCAGGAGAAAGCAGCAATATCAGGTGAGTTGCACGTTCTATTTCCTCCGACCCAGTCAGAGATGCTGGAAGGTGTACAGATGCAGAAGAGTTATTAAGTCAAAAAGGAGGAGGCCCCACCCCCAAGATTCGACAACAACCCCAGGAACAAGGAACAAATACAGAGGACCTTAGAGTGGTTAATTCAAAGCCACAGAAGAAAGATAATAACACTCCTATATGTTTCTGCAGCAAATGCACAGCAAGTCCCCCAGTGGATAACCAGGAAAACCGAAAACCACGAGGGCCGAAGATGCGTGCCTCCATGAGGTGATCTACATGCATCTCCGGCCCTCGTGGTATTGTGGGAACCCATTAGTGACTGTTTCCTTCAGCTACATATTTCACTTTGGGATTCCTGGTTATCCACTAGGGGGTTTGCTGTGCATGTGCTGCAGAAACATATAGGAGTGTTATCTTTCCTCTGTGGCTCTGATTTAACCACTCAACGGTCCTCGATATTCGTTCCTTGTTCCTGGGGTTGATGTCGTAGCTTTGAGGTGGGGCCTCCCCCTCTTTGACTTGATTCGTCTTCTGCATCTGTACACCTTCCAGCATCTCTGACTGTGTCGGAGGAAATATTTCGCTTGATATTGCTGATTTCTCCTGCCCTCACACCAATTCTGTTCAAACCATATATCCCCTGAATCCCTGAAGAAGCCATTATAGGTAAAATGCGTCGGACTGAGTTACCTCCTGCTTCAATATGTGATATATATACAATGTGTACTGCAACTTATAAGTTGTGCTATGATTATTTATGTGCATGTTGGACATGTAGGAGGGAAACTCTACCTTCAGGGCTGTTTTTCTTTCTTTTCACTGCACTGTATATGTTGTTCTTCAATTACTAAAAGAATGTGCTGCTGATTTTTCAGCCAAACTAATTTTTTAATTAAATCAATGCATATGGAGATCTTTTAATTCACTTTGACTTGTTGAATGATTGTTGCAGGTCAGTGCCTCCAAATGCATTGAAGCTGGGGACCGTGAGGCAATTAGCATTTTTATTGAGAAATCAGCTATTGCAGCCCACCGTTTTTGTTTGAGTGACAACAAACTCTGATTTAAAAAAAAATATATTCAATTCAAGTGTGTTTTCTTGACTCAAAAAGCAACTTCCATTGCTCTCAGCCGCCTCCATATCTCCAAATCCCTTTTTCACTTCTGTGATCCAATTTCTTGTTAGAGGGTGGCAGAGTTCATTCTCCTTGGTCTCGCTGTATATCGGAGCATAACCACCTTCTCTTTTTCACTCTTGAGATGGACTATGGGTTTTGTAGTGTGCATAGAGTAGTGCACGTGACCACAACTAATGTGCACTACGCATTTAAAACAAACAGAAGCAAGGAGGAAAGAAAAGGTTCAGGAGCTTGCAGAGGATGTTACAAGGAGGCAGAAAAATAGTAAGAAGTGATTTAATGAAAAATAGGTTATAGGGCCATTAAAACGCTTTTTTTTTTTTTTTTTTTTAAATAATTACTGTGTTATACTTACCTGCTCTGTGCCAAGTGTCGCCCTATTGCAAGCCGCTTGCTATGGGTTCACTCGTGCCTACTTGCTTCCGAGCCACCTCTGTGTGTCCGTAAGATGCACAGAATGTGGCTCGGCCCCGCTCCCTCCTCACTGGCTGTGGTTGACAGCAGTGGGAGCCATTGGCTCCTGCTGCTGTGTCTTAGCCAATGAGGAGGGAGAGACCCTGGAGAGTCGCCACTCTAATGCCAATCGCTGGGTCAAGATGGGGCACAGGTAAGTATTAGTGGGGCTAGGGGGGAAACTGTCCACAGAATGTTTTTTACCTTCTTGCATAGAATACTTGAGGGTAAAAACCATCAGCTTATACAACCCATTTAAGTACAGAATGTTTATGGATTATTTTTTTTAAATTGAGGATTTTATTTAGTTTTACTTTAATACAGGTTTCCTTTAAAACCACATTGGCTCTTAATTTATTAGTGGGTCAGAAAGAATTACTCCAGACAGCCTGGGGGTTAATTTGCTAAAACTGGAGAGTGCGAAATCTGGTGCAGCTCTGCAAAGAAACCAATCAAATTCATGTTTTTTTTTATTTTTTTTGTCAAAGCTTAAAGTGGGGTTCCCATTTAGAAAAAAAAAAAATAAAAGTCAGCAGCTTCAAATACTGCAGCTGCTGACTTTTAATTGGACACTTACCTGTCCCAGGGTCCAGCGATGCGGGGGATCGAAGCCCAGCTCGTCCCCCCCTCCGCTCAGCGGCGCCGGCATTCTAACTGTGGGCGCCCCGCTGTGGCTTCACAGCCAGGCACCCACTACGCATGTGTGAGCCGCACCGGATGCTGTCACTGGCCCCGCAATCATCTGGGACCGGTCACGTGTCCCAGATGATTGACAAGAGGGAGGGGAGAGAGGCGATCTCCCTTCCTGCGCCGAGGGAAGTGACGTCAGGAGCCCAGGCACTGAAGGAGGCAGACTACGAGGGACCCCCTAGCAACAGGCATTTAGAGGTCAGTAAAAAAAATTTTTTCTCCAAATGTTTTTTTTTTTTTTTTTTTTTTAAACACATTACTATTTTTTTTTTTTTTTGGGTTTGGAATTCCACTTTAATTGAACAAGCTGAAGTTAGAAGCTGATTGGCTACAATACAGAGCTGCACCAGTTTTAGTAAATCCAACTCCCTGTGTTTGCCTATAGCAGCAAATGAAATAAAATCAGGTAGCTGTAAAGGAATCGTGGAGTCTTCCTGTTGACTGAAGCAAAAGCTGTGGTTCATGGGGAGAAATTCAGAATACCAGTCAGACTTCTCTTATAGGAGAATCCCTTTGGGATTATTAAAGTATTCAGAATCGGAGTATAGATAGCGTCTGAAAGTGGTTCTAAAGACAGAAGGTTTTTTTTTTTATCTTAATGCAGCAGACCCCCCAATACCTTGGCCCCATCTGGATCTAGCGATGTTGCATGAAGTCTTGGCTCTTGAGGACTCCCCTGCTCATTGGCTGAGACAGCAGTGGGGCGCTATTGTCTCCCGCTGCTGTTAATCAAGGTCAGTGATCCAATGAGGAGAGAGAGGGGGCAGTGCCGAGCCGCGGCTCCTATATGAATGGACACACAGAGCAGCGTCTTGGCTCGGGTCCCCCATAGTAAGCTGCTTGTTGTGGGGGCACTCGGCAGGAGGGAGGGACCAGGAGAGACGTGGAGGGACTGAGAAGAGGAGGATTTGGGCTGCTCTGCACAGAGCAGGTAAGTATAACATGTTTATTTTTAAATGAAAAAAAAAAAAAGACTTTAGTATCATTTGAAGCCATAATTGAAGGGTCTTTGATAACATTTTTAGGTTTTATACAGAGGTGTATGTAGCTCCTGGTCTGCTTTGAGATAATCTGATACTCTTTATTATTGTCACTATGGAAAAACTAAAATGAGTTCTAATTGTATTGATGATTTATTCCATGTTTTTTCATATTAAGAGCCCAATGTTTTTCCTTGTAGTTATCCATCAGTGCCCATGAACCAGTGTGTACTTACATCACCTACTGCATCACAGTTGTAATTACAGATGCTAGATGACATGTAATCTTCTTCAGCAAATGTGTTAGCACTGTTCCTTATTTTTCAAATCCTTGTAACATCCGAGACCCTGCAGGTTAATAATCGCTCCTGATGTCCACTATGTTTTGGCTTCAGAAAGCTGCTTTTTTGGCTTTCCATTTCTCGTTGTTTTGTACAAGATGAACAAACCATCCAGACTGAATGTTAAAATTCTGAAATTGCTTCTCACAGTTATCTATCTAAAACACATTACTGTCCCTGGTACATGCAGCAGCATGATCTGACAATAAAAAAAAAAAAATTCCCCAGTATTAAAAATGTATGTATCTGCAAACTATTCAAATACATATAGCTGCAGGATTTATGTGCCACTGCTCAAGCGAGTTACGCTTAGGAAAATAAATATTTTCCATTCAGTAGTGCAGGACACAGCAGTTTCAGCAGAATGGCTTAAGCTCTCCGAGTCTGTAATGTGTAATAGTCAAGTGAAATACTGGGATCCTCTGTATTTTACAATAAATGCAGTGGACATTCCGTTTGTGAATATGCTTGAAGCATTGTCAGCCATTCAGATTAGTTTGCTTTATGGTTCTCTATGTGGATTGAAACAAGACCAGCATTTCTTGTGTAGGAAAAAAAAAAAAACACACCCAAATTTACAAAGGCTAGGAAAAAAAAATCAAATAAAAAACAAGGCAGTCTGTTTTGGGTTTCTTGGTAGCTGCAGGGAATGAATAGAACATCAATCCAAGATACATTCGGTAAATCTTCTAATAAGTTTGTGTTCTTGTTGACAGGATCCAATATTGTGTTGTACTACATATACACCTACTGTTACTGTCACCTACTTGTTTTTGTACGTTGAAGATATTTCCTAGTGACATTTTGTGTCTGTCTTTTTATTTTTTATGTGTTATTTTTAAAAACTTGACATTTCATTCTTTCTGTTCTGAAAGTTATCAAGTACTTGATTTTGCCTTTCGTTATGTTCTGATAAAAGTGGTGCCTGGCGGATCATATTAGTAAAACGTGTGCTTTAATTGCTCTTTGAGTACATGGATATTGATCCACTGGCTAATGCGTGTAATTTTGTGAGCCAGACATCCCTACCAGACATCCCTACCAGACATGGGAAGTAAATTTATGTACGATCAGGGTGGGAAGAGGACCCAGAGCTTGATGTAATCAAATGACTCAGAAGAAGAAAGTACAATACTATAATAATAAATAACATTACACGCACGCTGGGGGGCACCTTAGAGAAGCAACGAGGCACTTGTAAGGGCAGCATGAAGCCCAAGGTTGGGCTCCAAGACCACTTATAGTAAAGATTCCTTAGAATATTTAGTTCATAAAAGTTGTATAGGATATCCACATGCTCGTGTGTTGCTTTGATCGCTGTGCTCAGATCACCATAGCTACTGGTATTAAAGCGGACCTTCGGTCATTTTTTTCAACTTTCCATCTATTAAATCCCCTGCCTTTGTTGTTTTAACTTTGGATAACACCACTACCATACAGCCCACTACCTATTCCTTGTCTGGTCATTAGCCTAGGCGTATGACATCATACACAGCTCTTTTTCTCTCACTCTCGTGAGAGTGAGACCAGGAAGGGAGGGGGGATGAGTCATAAGAGGACCAATGAGAGCTGCAGGGCTGGAGATGTGCCTCTGTAAAATCCAGGAAGTGAACAGGCAGCAGCTTCAGCTGTCCACAGTTAAAATGGTTGCAACCAGACTCAGTGAAGGGAGATTTCTGCAGCATATTTGGCAAGTACAGAATCACGGTATACATCAAATCTGCAAAGTGGTTGGAGGGAAGCTTTAGAATGGCAAAGATGCTTTTAATACAAATTATGTGAGCAGACTACAGGTCCTCTTTAACTACTTGCCTACTGGGCACTTTTACCCCCTTTCTGTCGAGGACAGCTTTCAGCGCTGTCGCACTTTAAATGACAATTGCGCAGTCATGCAATGCACTACCCAAACAATATTTTCATAATTTTTTGAAACAGATACGGCTTTCTTTTGGTGGTATTTAATCACTGCTGTTTTTTTTCCCCTTAATTAAAAAATACCAACAATTAAACTTTTTTTTGTTTTTTTTTTTGTTTGTTTCTGTTATAAAAATTTGTAAATAAATATTTTTTTCTCCTTCACTGATGAGCCTGCATTGATAGGCTGCCCTGATGAGATGGCACAGATGAGGTAGCACTGACTGGCTTTACTGCTGGGCACTGATTGGCATCACTGCTGGGCACTGATTATCTGTGCAGATTTCCCCTGTGAGAAGATGCTGCTGATCGGTTCTCCTCTCGTGCTGTCAGTGTGAGAAAAGGAATGCCGATAACCGACGCTTCCTTGTTTTCCACTAAGGTGCGACGTTGTCACACGACACTGTGCTGCTGTAGAGTGACATGCTATCCTCTCCAGTGGGCTAGCTGCAAAAAAATACAGCATGCCTGCATTTTATCGCAGATCATCATTTTCTGTGTAAGGAAAGGGATGGTCGGCACTCAGAATGACATCCAAAAAATAGTATTCCTTTATTGAAAAGACATGTACAACGCTGTAAAAACAACCTGGACGTTTAGTCCTTAGTTATGGCTAAGGACTAAAGTCCAGGCTGTTTTTAGATCATTATACATGTCTTTTCAGTAAAGGAATACTGTTCTTTTTGGATATCATCCCGAGTGCCGACCATCCCTTTCCTAATTCTGGTACATTAGAGGTGTTGGCAGCCTGGAGGGAAGGTTGTAGCACAAACACATCTGTTTTCCTTACAGTTTTCTGTGTGTCCTAGGGGTGACTTCTGTTTTTCCAGTGTGGAAGAATGATCTAAGAAGGGATAACTCGCAGGACAAGGAAAGAAGGGGATATCCTTAATGAGACACAGATGACCAAGAAAAAAAAATAAAACTGATAGCAGTTTTAACCCTCCTGTTATTCTACTCAGACCTTTAGGCGTCTTTCACAATTGTGCGACTTTGATGCAACTTGAAGCTATGCCTGTGTAATCTTGAGGCCTATGGACTTCAAGTCGCATTAAAATCGGACCAAAGTAGTGCAGGGACTACTTTGAAGTTGCACAGATATGAACGGTACTCATTGGAAATCATTGGGTACAACTTGTCATGTGACTTTGCAGTCCCAAGTTGCAGGACAAGTCACACAAGTGTGAAAGGGGCCTTAGATATACTTTAATAATATGAGTGATTGAACCACAAGTGTTGAAGCAGTAGAAGCTAAAAACAAAAAGACAATTGTTTGCCTATTATGTCAAGCCTGTGGCTAACACATATACGGGTTGTAAATCTATTTTTGAAGATCCATGCCAAAAGGCTTGTGCCAATGGCATCAGTTTGACAATAGTTTGAGATCTTGTGAGATCATTCAGATTTCATTGACTGGTATGTTTTTAAAGTGATTTGTACAGCCTCCTTTTTTTTCCTATAAAATAACAAACATTTTCTACTTACCTGCTCTGTTGCAGTGGATTTGCACAGAGCAGCCCAGATCCTCCACTTCTCGGGTGCCTCTTCTGTGATCCTGGCCCCACCCTCCTGTTCAGTCCCCCCACAGCAAGCAGCTTGCTATGGGGGCAGCCGAGCCGAGTTACAGCTCCCTGTGTCCATTTAGACACAGGGAACCAACACGGCCCCGCCCCCTCTCTCCCCTGATTGGTTAGCTTATTGATAGCAGCGGGAGCCAATGGCACCCCTGCTGTGTCTCAGCCAACCAGGAAGGAGAATCTGGACAGGTGAGACACTCGTGGAGTTTGCTGGACAGAGCGGGACCTCAGGTAAGTATTAGGGGGGCTGAGGGGGGGGGGGGCTGCTGCACACAGAAGGCTTTTTATACTAATGCATAGAATGCATTAAGATGAAAAAAACATTCTGCTTTTACAACCACTTTAACATGTAGTTGACCTCTTGACCAGACCTGAGTTTGTCCTGCTTCAAGGGGTTATGCATTCCCATAGACTTGTAGGGGAGTAGAAAACACATTTGAAGCCATTCACACAGGCCCCTATTCTGCCTATAAATATAACGATATAGAATTCCCAGTCGAAGAACTGATTTGTTTCAGTCTTGTATCTGAAAGCTTAATTTAATCAAATACAAGAAAGATTTACCTAATTGGATTTTCTGCCGGGACTGATACAAACATATGTTGTAAAGCTCTGCGCAAACGATTGGCGCTATATAAATCCTGTATAATCATAAACCCAAAAACAAAAATGTTCTATATTGTAGTTTACCAATCCTCATAATTTAACCTCTTGCCAACCAGCCGCCGTCATTATACTGCGGCAGGTCGGCACGATCCCACGAACAGTCGTAGATATATGTCGGTCCCTTTAGGCGGGATAGCAGGTGCACAGCGGGGGTGCCGATGCTCGTGACTGGCAGTCATGATGACTGCTGGCCACGAGCGATCGCTGGCACGAGAGGCAGAACAGGGATGTGTGTGTGTAAACACACCCCAGTTCTGTGAGGAGAGGGATATCATGAGTTCCTACGAGCGGGGAACCACAATCTGTCATCTCCTATAGTCAGTCCCATCCCCCTACAGTTTGAACACACACATAGGGAACACAGTTAACCCCTTGATCGCCCCTAGTGTTAACCCCTTCCCTGTCAGTGACATTTATACAGTAATCAGTGCATTTTTATAGCTGTATAATTGTCATTCAACCCAAAAATGTGTCAAAAGTGTCTGATGCGTCTGCTATAATGTTGCAGTCTTGATAAAAATCGCAGATCGTCGCCATTACTAGTAAAAAAATAAATAAAAATGCCATAAATCTATCCCCTATTTTGTAGACGCTACAACTTTTGCGCAAGCCAATCAATATACGCTTTTTGCGATTTTTTTTTTTTTATTACCAAAATATGTAGAAGAATACATATTGGCCTAAACCGAGGAAAAAATTGGCTTTTATAAAAAAAAAATGGGGATCTTTATTACAGCAAAAAAGTACAAAATATTGCGTTTCTTTCAAAATTGTGGCTCTTTTTTTGTTTATAGTGCAAAAAAAAACAAAAACGCAGAGATGATCAAATACCACTAAAGGAAAGCTCTACTTGTGGGGAAAAAATGACATCCATATTGTTTGGGTACAGCTTCGCACGACTGCGCAGTTGTCAGTTAAAGCGACGCAGTGGCATATCACAAAAAATGGCCTGGTCATTGAGCAGCCAATTCTTCTGGGGCTAAAGTAGTTAAAACGATATTAAAAGCAAGTTTTTCTTTTTTTTAAAATAACAAACATGTTATACTTACCTGCTCTGTTGCATTGTTTTTGCACAGAGCAGCCCAGATCCTCCTCTTCTCGGGTCCCTCGCTGGCACTCCAGGGACTTCCCTCCTTCCGAGTGCCCCCAAAGCAAACCATTTACTATGGGGGGCCCCTGAGAAGGCTCGATCTCAAGCCACTGCTCTGTGTGTCCATTCACACACAGAGTTGTGGTTTGGCCCCGCCCCCTCTCTCCTCATTGGCTCACTGGCTGTGATAGACAGAGCAGAGGCTCTCGTGCACATTGCTGGATCTAGATTGGGCTCAGGTAAGTATTGGGGGGCTGGGGGGAAACTGCACACAGAAGGTTTTTTTTTTTTTTTTTATCTTCATGCATAGAATGCATGAAAGTAAAAAAAAATTAAATTTTTTTCCTTAAATTTTTACCTGGTGATTCTGCTAGGAACACGCTTCCTATCCTAGGCTGACAAAACTCACTCACTCTCTACTATATTAGGACAACAGAAAAATGGACAGGGCTACAGAACCCCCTCTCCCCGTCTTCTCCACAGCATAAGTAGGAGGGCTTCTGTAGTCCTCAGAGCTAAGGGAGAACATTGTCACTCATAAGACTGAAGCACATCCAGAGAACACAGGAAGAAATATAACTGACAAGATTTCTGCCAAATAAAACAACTCTTCCAATGATATATGTACTGGACCAGGGGAAGGAGGTTTGTTTATAGAATTTATACACTTTAAAGCGGAGTTTCGCTGAACATTTTTTTTTTAGATGTCAGCAGCTGCAAATACTGCAGCTGCTGACTTTTAAAATAAGGACACTCACCTGTCCAGGGGTCCAGCGATGTCGGCACCCGAGACCGAACCGTCCTTCGATCCTCGGGTGCTGCCGCCGCCATTCTCACTGAGGGAATCAGGAAGTGAAGCATTGCGGCTTCACTGCCCGGTTCCCTACTGTGCATGCGCGAGTCGCGCTGTGCGTCTACACTGGTCCCCGTTGTGTTGTGGGAACTGTGTATTTCCCACAACACAATGGGGGTGGGCGGGGGTTTTGTGGCTAGCTATTCCCGGAAGTGGGTGCAGATACCTGTATTATACAGGTATCTGCACCCCCCTCCCCCCTGAAAGGTGCCAATTGTGACACCGGAGGGGGAGAGGAATCCGATCAGCGGAAGTTCCACTTTAGGGTGGAACTTTGCTTTAAAGCTGAACTCCATAAATACTGCAAAATGCACAGATGGAATATACTGTATGTGAGAGCTGTTTTATTGAGGATTTATAATCTATCTAGTTTTCAGATTTACACCACTGTTCCACACAGCACAAATCCGTCTGCCAGGGCAGGACATCAGATTTATCTCTGTTACGGTTAGGTAACAATAAGTAACATAAAGGCCCGTTCACACCTGAGTGTTTTGTAGCTCGAAGCTCAAAAACGCCCAACAAGCAAAGCCCCATTGTCTTTAATAGCCCTTGTTCACATCTGAGCATCCTGTCGCTTGTAGCAAAACGCCAGTTGCTCTAAAAAGTACATGAGCTACTTTTAAGGAAGAATTGAGCATTTTGTCCTCGTGAACTTTGATGAAAACGCCTGAAAAGCGCAACATGAGCTTTTTTTCAAGTGTTTTTTCAAGGGTTTTGTTGCATGTTTTCTGCTCCCTTTTCAGCAGCACGCCACTCCTTTTAGTTGAAAAGTGCCGCTTTGCGTTATGAATGGGCTTCTTTGTTTGCTAAAGCACTGTGCATCATAAAGCACTTCCTGTCAGCATGCTTTTCTTGCGGACTTCATTCCATTTCTCAGACAGGGTTTTCTCATGGGTTTTAACAGTAAACCACATCTGTGTAATGTTTATTATAAATTCAAACAGCCACTTGTGGCCATTGCGCCAGAGTGACTGCACAGGAGCACAGGTAGTAGACGGGGGCAGTGTGTTGTCACTCTTTAACAGGAAGTGCTTGAAAGACCTTCATGGCAGGATCACCAGGTATTTTCTGAAAGCTGCAAATCAAAAATATTGACTTGTATGAGATTTTAGAAATTGGGGTTAAATATACTTTACTGTGGATCGATGTTGTGACAGCTGTTGTGCTTTGGGTTATATATATATATATATATATATATATATATATATATATATATATATATATATATATATAATATATCTGAAGAATAAATAGCTTACTTCTCCTCTGAAGTGCTTCTTACTAATAAGAAAATTCTTATTCCAATGTTCTTGGTAAAGAATATTTATGTTGCAATATAAAATGTAAGGAGATCATACATCACAGTAGATACTGAGGATTATTTTCTCTTTAGTAAATATAACTATATAAGTGTAGTTCCACATATCTTCAGCATAATACTTCTACACAGCTGGAATGTCTGCACAGAAGCTTCCATAGTTTTATACTGTTTGTAAAGTCTCAATTTCTATCTAATAAAAAACCCCTTTTCTTTGTTCGCTTAGATTTGTAGATAAAGCTGAAAGTCATGTAGATGTGTCTGTACTTCAATAATATTGTACAGGTGAACTCGAAGGTAAATTTGCAACCACAAAGCACAGTCCATCTCATTAAAACTTAGGTATGAAGTTTTTGATACACTTAGGAGACTTGAGTTCTATAAAACCATATTCCCTGGGTTTCAGGTTGAAGTACTGGAATGGTATTTTGTGACAAGGGTGACATCTTGTGGTTCCTTTGAGAAGTGAACCAGTTTCTGTTCAGCAATAAACCTCCGTAGAAGGTGATTAATTTCAACCAGAACAAAGCAAACAAAATAAAACCCATCTCTCTGGTCAAACTAATCATATTAGGCTTATCTATAAAAATGATAAAGGCACTGTTTTTTTTTGTTTTTTTTTTTATTTACAACAACCCATAACAATCCTGAGTTAGTTTTTCTGTTGCAGTGTCAGGGGATTAAAGAAAGGATATTGTTGCTCTGTGCAGTTCCTTTAGACAGAAATATTAGGCCCCAGTCTTATTCTGATTTATTGTCTTATGTATCTGGGCATAGCATAGTAAATAGCACTCTTTTTTTTTATTTTTGTATTTATTTATTTTTTACCATGTTGTCAGCAAAATAGAAGGTTTGTTGGTTGTTGCTTCCATGTCTATGCCAACATCTAAAGGCACATTATGCTGTCTCTATCTATATAGAAAATCACTGTGTCAATGTACTAAAGTATTAGTATAAGTATTAAGGTGCTGCTTTTTAGACCTTTGCACTGAATATGACATTTGATGGATCTTAGTAGGTTTAAGATGGTTAGCGCAGTATTAGTAAAAAAAATCTGGTATTTTACAGGAGTGTGTAGATTTTTTATATTCACTGTAAAGCGTACTTTTTTTTTTTTTTTCCTTTTTTTTTTTTTTTAACAATGTTCATGGTGTTTAATGCTCCACCTTGCGCAATGTAGGATTCCTCTCCCACGCCCTCTAACCCAAAGATTTTTTTTTCTTTTTTTTCTACTTTGGTAAAGCAGCATACACTCGCCCAAGTATCCCCAAGTATCCTGTCCAGGCCCCTTGTTGCTGCTGCTGATTCTGGGTGTGGGGAGCCACTGTTCCCCAACAGTCCCCTTCCATCACTCCTCTTCTCTTCTGGATTCTGAGCAGGGGCACCCCCTCCATTAAGGGCGCACAGGCGCCACCTTGAAGCACCTGATTAGAACCAGAAGCTCTAATAGGCTTCAAAATAGGGTGGGCTTGGGGCGCAAGCACTGCAAACTGAGCCCACCCAGGTGTGTTACAATATCAAATATTAATTCGCTTTTGTAACACTGATCCTCCTCCCGGCCAATCAGGAAACGGGTCTTGAGACCATCACCCGATTGGCTGAAAGGACAGGCGATCCTATTGGATGCCTAGGAGGAGGGGAGGAGACGCACGGCAGAAGCCGCCGTGATGGCGGATAAGACACAGGAGCCGCTGCCCGATACCTGCCACCTAGATGGGGTAAGTGCCAAACCGACCAGCAGACCTCGAGCCGGGGGGGATGGGGGGTTTGAGGTGCCACCGGCCGCCTGGGGGGGGGGGGTTATTGGTTGTTTACCGCCAGCCGCCACTGATCCTGAGAGGCTTCCGTTGCTGGACAGCCAATATATTCCAGGGTTGATTTACTAAAACTGCAGAGGGCAAAATCTGGTGCAGCTCTGCATAGAAACCAATCAGCTTCCTGTTGTTTTTTTGTTTTTTTTACCAAAACTTTATTGAACAAGCTGAAGTTAGAAGCCGATTGGCTACCATGTACAGCTGCACCAGATTTTGCACCAGCCAGTTTTAGTAGATAAACCCCATTGTGTCCTCCTGAAGATGGACCCTGCTGGAAATAAACAGAATAGGGGAGCAGACTTGGGACTGCATGGTCACCTGGCCATGGCTTTAGGTAAGTAAAAAGTGCATTTTTTTAATACAGCCATTAGTGATGGGGTTGAAAGGGAAATTGTCTCTATCACTGAGATGGGCTTTAAATTTGAAGAAATATATTGATGCTTTGCTTGGAATTACTTGTGTGGCTTTCCTGTTTCTTTTCTTTTTTTATGTGAAATAAATTGACAGTGGCTGCTCCTTATAAAAGATGCTGTTTTGTCTTTTTCACTGGCAGATTCTAGACTGTTCCAACAGTGCCACCCAGTGTCTAAACCTTTAATTACATAGCTTTAATGACTGCACAGCGTTGTGTGATACAGTTATCCTGAGTGCTGCCAGAGTGTTACAAATCTTTGCATAGATTGATGTTGAATTCATTTGTATGTATATGAGGAAGGCTTTCTCATTTCAAATCGATCACCTTTTGCACTGCTGCATTGTATTACAAGCACATTTACAGCAATGCGTAGTATTTTATACATAAGCTGTAAATCAAGATACAAATGATTGCAGAAAAAATGGTCTGATTAATGTGACTGGACATATTTACAGTACCCACTTGAATCTGGGAGATCGTTTTTGGTAAAAAATAGATAGAATTTCTGCAATAAAGGAGCTAAAATATTCTGAACCTTTTATATCTGAGCATGAATGCATTTTACAGAAATTGCTGGCGCTCATTTGGTTACATAATAACATCAATATGGGAAATATCTTACATATATGATTTCATATGTTCCAGTGGAGCCGTCATCCTGCATTCATTCTTGTCCCCCTGTTTTAGAACAGGCTTAATTTGTTTTGCTTTTCTGGATAGGAGTTTCTCCCATGCAAGAGGTGAAGTCAAGCGTATGCATAATGTATATGTGCAGAGATAAGACAAATATCAGTTATATGCCAATATTATGGAGGAGGCAGTTAGACAAACATACTCCATAAATCATAAGGCAGTTAAAGTGGTTGAGATCAAAGTATGGTGGTCTGAGATGAGAGGACAGTAGCCTATAGCATCTTAATAAATACCATCATATGTTTGACTTCACTAAACTGCTGAAAGCCCAAACCTAGGTGCAGCTTATCAGTTTTCCTCTTTCTGCTGGTGAAGCAAACAGAGTATTTTCTGCCTTAAGCCTAATACACATGGGCTGAATGCTAGGCGGCATTGGCCGGTTCAATAAAAACCAGTCATTTGGCCCATGTGTATGGCAGCCGGTCGTTTGGCTTCTGTTATTATTATTATTAGCGCCAACAGTTTACGTAGCACTTTACAACTTGAGGGTAGACAGTACAAATACAATACAGATTAATACAGTAGGAATCAGAGGGCCCTGCTCCTTAGAACTTACAATCTAAGATTGGGCGTGTATGCTGGAAAACCAGCAGCCGACCAGCTCCTGATCAGAGCGCTGACCGGAGTGTTCTGGCGGGAGGGCTGTCTCCCCTATCAGAATACAATAGGACCGCAGGGGAGATCGCTGTACTAACAAAATCGGATTTTTAGTACAGCAGCTCTGACCGGAGCTATCTTTTTTTCTTTTTTTTTTTTTTTTTTTTGCAACTCCGCTTGCTGGGTTGAACGAAAAATAACTAATGACGTGTATTAGGCTTTAGTTTATAATTATATTTGTAACCCATTAACACTAGCTTTACACCTATGAGTTATGACAATGCAGTACCACAACTCGTGGCACTTTGTGGGATGTGGTTCCATCCATTTAGAATGGAACCCTAATTCACAGGTAGAGCATCCTGCAATGTACTCACGTAGCAGTGAACCACAACACGTCAGTGCATTTTGGTTACCTGTTAGGCTGGCCATACATTATACAATTTTCCTTTAGATTTACCAATACCATATAATATGAGGTCAAACCTAATCAACACAATCAATTAGTATGCAGTCAGGTAGGCACCTGCACTACATAGTTGACGATAAGGGAAATTGAATAAAAAATTTGTATAATGTATGGCTAGCTTTAGAGACGGATTTATGAGCCTGAATGCATATTTGTGCAATCAGTGGTAATCATTCGTTCCTAACAGCAGGTAACTGCTGCATGCGCATTTACATGTAGACATCTACGACCGCAGTCAGCTTGACATTAATACACATGAGCACTGCGGTCCCATCTGAATATGATGGACACCCGTGATTCCGGCTGCAGGAATCCAATTTGGAAATTAGCAGGCTGGCCCTAATCACCTCTGCGAATGAAACCTTAGTCGCTCAACAGAATTTCTAATAAACCTTATACCCGACTTTGCTTCTTCAGATGTCACATGCAACTGTTATAGATGGGTCAGGGAGATGTGCAGCACAAAATAGAACTGTGAGCAGAGGGATGTACAGCACAAAAAGATGTGCAGCAACCTGCATTTTTACATTTTCGCCCACAAAGGGTGTTTTTTTTTTTTTCAAAATTTTGTAGTGGTTAAATCTAGGTTGATTAAACAAATAGGATATTATGAAATGGCAAGCCTTTAAAACGGTTAATTACATCCAGTTAATTATTTTACCAGTTAGGTGAAACATCGCTCTCCCAATCATCATTGATTATTTTTAATCCTCATGCTGCTAGCATTCGTAAATCAAGAGAAAAGTATATTATATTGTTTTAATTTTATTTTTTTTCCATTTCTTGAGTTACTGCTTGGTTTCTTGCCTAGCCAAATTATGTCATACATCCCAGGAGTCTTCAGGAGAGGAGGAGGAGGGGTTTTCTCAGCTAAGCACACCCTCCTGCATGCATGCTTGAGCTAAGGGTAGATGGATTCCAGGAAGTAAATGCTACATAAATCATTTGCCATTACTCCAAATGGCCGTGACTAGAAATGCTAGGTTGTTTTTCAAAGTTATTTTATTAACAAAATAAAGCATGGAGACATGCATTAATGGATGTGGGAGTTTGCTTTAAATACTAAAAATGTATTAAAAGCGGAGCTCCATGCTCCTTCAGAAAAAAATAAATGTCAGCAGCTTCAAATACTGTAGCTGCTGACTCTTATTATTAGAACACTTACCTGTCCTGGAATGTAGCTGTGTCTTCACCCCAGCCGATTTTTCAATCGGCTCTTGGGTGCTGCCGCTGCCATTTCTTGTAAGGGAAGCTGGCAGTGAAGTCTTGCCACTTCACAGCCAGCTTTCTACTGCACATGCGCAGAGTGCACTGCACTTTTGTGAATTGCCCGGCGGCGGGGGAAGGAGAATGGGGTTGGGACTTCTGGGGGACTTTGCCACAGCCTTGACAGCTGGAAAGATGTTGTTGTTCTATGGATCGTCTCCTACAATAGTGGAACTAAACTCTATATTTTTTAGCATTCAAAGCAAACTTACCCATCCATCCATGTCTCTATGCTTCATTTTGTTAAAAATCATTTTGAAGAAAGCCCCCTGCCATTTTTAGCCTTAGCCATTTTATGTAAGAGCAAATTTTTTTATGTAGCATTTACTTCCTGGGATCCATCTACCCTTAGCTTGGGCAGGTGAGTGTGCTTAGCAGAGAAAGCCCCTTCTCCAGATGAAAGAAAAAAAAATTGCCTTTAAAGATTACTGGGATATTTGACATCACTTTGGCCTAGGTCAGAAACCAGGAAGCAACTGAAGAAATGTAAAAAAAAAGGATTAAAATAAGTAAATACAATATACCTCCCTGTCTATTTACTAAAGCAAACAGCATAAGGATTTAAAATAGATAATATTAATTGAGAGAGTTTAGTTCTGCTTTAAAGAGGAAGTAAACTCTCCCACTCTGATGCTTCTTTTCATTTAGTCCATTATAATAAGTAATTATCAAACTATAGCCACTGTAATCCAGCCCAAATCGCATATTACTTACGGTTTAAAGAAACTTTAAAAAACTTGTTTCCATTTTAAGTATTGTTTTCTGGGTCCACAGTGGAGTGTATTTCCGCCCTTACATTAAGCACTTCCTGTACTGTTAACCAAGCCTCCTTCTCAATCCAACGTTTCTATGGCAACCCTGTTAATAGCTGACTTGTTTTATTTCATAGTATTTACTTGTGCCGATAATCTAGTGTTTGCCTGTGTCAGTCTTATCAGCTTCAGCTGGTAAGGCTGCAGCAATGCTGTCCGATGCCCTGGTTTACATTCCATGTGATGTCACATGGTGTGTAGGAGGAAGCTCTGAGTGATTATGAAGTCTCCTGGGATTGCAGTGGAAGTACTGATAATAGATAGATAAGTACACAGAGTGTGCCATAAATCAGGGGAGATCTGGGCATGCTCAGTGACCTCATTCTAAAGAACATAAAAGGTTACAACTATACTAAGCAGGTAAGGAGATATCTACAAGCAGTGTTCATTAGGGTTTTTTATGCTGATTTATATGGGACAAAGTTGTGGGGGGGAGTTTACAACCACTTTAACACTTGTTAAAGTGTTACTAAACCCAGGACCTTGCATTCTCTGTATCTGGTTTCTCACAGTACACAGAACATGGAAATGCATTAGTTTTAGTAAATATAAACAGCTAAATACCTTTTCTCATTAGCAGTATATAGCAGTCTTGTGACTTCTATTAGTGTCCAGCCAAGCGCTGGTTAAAGCTTGTAGGTGGAGTTTTCTGACTGTCCTATGAGGCTGCAGACCCCGGCCCCTCTCTCCGGGCAGTGTTGATTGGCCCTGTGCTGATCACACGCACCCTCCCAGGAAGAAAAAACTCTCTAGCAATACACAACAAACTGAGCATGTGCAGAGTGACTCCATAGACTCTGTGTTATCAGGAAATTATTAGGAGTCGGTGGAAGAAGGGGAGGATCAGAGAAGACAGGATCAAACAGCCTTTTTACACAATGCGCAGGATTAACCCCTTGTGTTCCACAGTGAGTATAACAAGCATGCTTTACTGCATTTTACTGTTGTGGGTTTAGTAACACTTTAAGGCATTGATTGGAAAGTTTGTATATGCTGTACATATTGAGGGCACACAGAAACAATAAACACCAAGGGGGGTGTTAGAAAACAGTTCTTGTACCGCAGTAAAGGGTTGCATAATATAATACAGGTGAGCATCTGTCCTTCCTTGTGTCCTGTGGATTGACAATAGAACTGTGTGGACCGTCTGAGTTTACTATAGCACAAACCTTTCCTCTTTTCTTTACTGCATTTTAAGTGGAAAAAAAATATGAATGGTATCTGAGTAATGAAGCCACGCAGGTCATAAAGCAACCAGCTAGATGTATTCATATTTTATATGCCCTGAGTGGTTATTATGGACTTTCTCTGTATACAGCATCCCTACTGTTTCCATGTATGTATTTTCCTATACATGAAATAGTTTATATAACCATTAGTTTGCCATCAAGGAGCAGCAGGTTTTTGCGGTGACAATTGCATGTTAACCTCATGATTAGTAGTATTTATCAGTGCTGTTCTCATGCTGTCAAGTACTGTAAATAAGTGGGGGCACTATTTACAGGTTGTCAGGCTGTGTGTTTATTCTAGCTTCTTTTTTTTTGTCATCTTTATTTAAATATGTAAAGATGATATTTTGGGTAATGCAGTGAATTAAGTTCTCTTATTTCCCCTGGTAATTATACAAATGCCTATCTCCAGCATGCCTGCAAAATGTAATCTCACCAGATGTGGTTAATTTCATGAATCATTCATATGTATTAAACTTTATTAACGGTTTGTAACTCTCCTGAACTTTAAATGATTTATTCATGGCGAAAAAAAAAAAAAAAAAATGAAAATAGTTTTTCTCCCATTAGATAGAGAAATGTGATATTGACTAATAGAAAAGTCATTTAAATGCTTCCTGGCCTCAGGTATTCACATACTGATAAAAAGAACAAATTTGTTTAAAAAACTCCTACTTATCTGTGAATAGGCTCAGTACGTGCAGTGCGTGGAGTTTGTCTGATTGATTGGATGTAGCACTAAGTGCTCACTCTTGCAGGTTTCTTTTAAATAATGGATGAAACTTTTATTGGCTCTGTTAAATTTGGAGAAACCTGTGAAGCAAGTGGAAGTTTTGCAACTTAATCGAGTTGTGCTCCATGGGCCTCTCGGGTTTTTTTTTTTTTTAGTTCTCTGGGAAGATTTTAGTTTTATGATGGATGTAACCGCCTATTCAAGTTCAAGCCTAACTTTAATGATCATTTAATCCTGAAGGTTTTTGAGAGATCTATTGGTGCTGCAAGGATTTTTTATAGCCATATTCTATGGTGATGAAATATAGAGCCTTGCAAATATTGGCTTTATGCTGAGATCTTAGAATGGTGATAAAAAAATAAAGCTGAAACCATTCTAACCTTTTAAAGTAGAAATAGACCTATGTAAAAAAAAAAAATATATGGGCCCCATGATCTTTTATCTATAATGTGCTATACACCGCATATTGGCACATTAGAGCTAAAAGATCCTGGGGCCCATATATTTATTTTTTTACATAGGTCTATTTCTACTCTGTTTCCCATGCATGCACCAATGTCTTGTGTGCATGCATGGGAGTGACATCATCACAGCTCAGCCAATCAACTGGCAAGTGATCCCCTCCAGCGCTCCAGTCTGTTATTGTCTTCCTTCTGAGTTCAGACTTTTTGGCCATTTGATTGGCTGAACTGTGATGATGTCACTCCCATGCATGGACACGAGACATTGGTACATCACAGAGAAGTGCAGTCATTTTATTCTTAGCTGCAGCTCAGCAAAACACAAATGCTGGCAAGCAGGGGAAAGGGTTTTTACTTTTGAGGTTTAATTTCTTTTTAACAATCAAAGATTGCACTGCCTTGGCCTCTGTTTAGATCTTTAGATAGCCTTGTTGTTGCACATGTGGTCATTTATGACGCCAACAATCTCAGAGGTTGAATGTTCAGCTCTCAACACTGGCAGCTGTGACGTTTATTACCAGAGGCATGCCTTGAATGTAAGCAGTGAATATGTCAGTTTAAAGTGTTACTAAACCCTCAGTAAAATCAGTTTGTATATGCAGTAAAGCATGTTTGTGTTATACTCACCGTGGAACCTAAGGGGTTAATCCTCCGCATTGTGTAAAAAGGCTGTTTGATGCGGTCTTCTTTGATCCTCCCCAGTGCATCTCCTGATGGCACAGAGCCTTTGGAGTCACTCTGTACATGCTCAGTTTGGTGTGTATTACTATAGTTTTTTTTTTTTTTTTTCTTGCATGTGATCAGCACAGGGCTAATTGGCACTGTCCAGACAGAAGGTCAGGTGTCATGCAGCATCATAGGACAGTCAGAGTAGAATGAAAACTCCTCCTACCAGCTTAACCAGACACTGATAGAAGTCACAAGATTGCTTATACTGCTGATGAGAAAAGGTATTTAGCAGTTTATATTTACTAAAATAGTTGTACTTCCATGTTCTGTGTACTGTGGAAGACCAGATATAGTAAAGCTCTAACGAGCAGGGCCCTCTGATTCCTCCTGTATTGAATTGTATTGTACTTGTACTGTCTGCGATAATGTTGTAAAGCGCTGCGTTAACTGTTGGCGCTATATAAATCCTGTATAATAATATAATAAATGCGGTGTCCTGGGTTTATTAACACTTTAGTTCCACTTTAAAGTGGAATTAAACTCTTCTATACTTTACTGCTAAGGTAGCTGCCATCTTAGCCTCCATTTGATCTGCAGTTGGTCAGGGTGCTGCACTTGTGAGCAGTTGTGTCAGCAGCCATTTAATGGCTTAACAGTTCCGTCGAGGGCAAAAACAAATGTGACCGCTATCATTGACGGCATGCATTGAATCTGTTTGGGAAATTGTTTAAATTGATGGCAAGTGTCCAAATGATAAAAGTCAGCAGCTACAAATACTGTAGCTGCTGACTTTTATTATTCTGACCCTTGCCTGTCCTGGAATCAAGCGATGTCAGCACCCCAGCTGATGTTTCCTTCTGCTCTTGGGTGCTGCCACTGCCATTTTCTGTAAGGGAAACATCAGTGAAGCCTTGTAGCTTCACAGCTGGTTCTCTACTGTGCATGCACAAATTGCACTGCGCTTTGTGAATGGCCTTGTGGAGGGGGCAAACTTCCAGGGGACCTTGCCGCAGCCAAGTCTACTGGAAGTGAAGACAGTTACCTGTCAAAAACAGGTGCCTGTTCCCCCCCCCCCTCCCCGAAAGGTGCCAAGTGTGGCACCGGAAGGGGGGGGGGAGGAAGCAGATAAGCAGAGCTTCCACTTTTGGGTGGAACTCCACTTAAGTTGTACCTGTTTATCTGCAGCGATCTGTCTTGCACATCCATTCAAAGTGCAGAATTTACTGAGGATTTCTCAGCCCTGAAAAGCAAGGGGTGACGTTCTGAAGTTACACTCTGCAGAGCTCAGTGACTGCTTGTTGGAGGGAAGGGACACAGCACACAGGAACAGAGCTGAGGCTGTCAGTCAGCTGGAGGTCCCTTCCCTGTCACTTTTTAACTTTGTTGTCAGCAAAACTTGTCAGAAGTAACTCGTGCTGATAACAGAGGAACGAAGCAGCAGATAGAAATGAAATGTAGTGCTCTGAATTGAGATATGTACACACTATAGATGGATATGCTTTGTTCATATTTCATGTCTCCAGTTTAAAACCACGTTAAGTTTTTAATGTAGTTGCGCTGGGTTTGATTCCCAACCATGTTTTTATGTGTGACAGCCAAGGCTCTGTGCTGAAATTCTTGTTCTTTCTGGAATTTCCTTTTCATATACTGTATGTGACGTTCAAAATGAGGGAGATAACATTAATACTAGAACTCCCATATTTCTATGGGAGTTAGAGCTGCACGATTCCGGCTAAAATGAGAATCACGATTTTTTTGCTTAGAAGATAGATCACGATTCTCGCGGCGTAACATCATCTTTCACATTAAAACAAAAAAATTGTGCTAACTTTACTCTTTAGTTTTTTTTTTTTATTCATTGAAGTGTATTTTTTCCCAAAAAATTGCATTTGAAAGACCGCTGGGCAAATACAGTGTGACATAAAATATTGAAGCAATTGCCATTTTATTCCCTAGGGTCTCTGCTAAAATATATATAATGTTTGGGGGTTCCAAGTAATTTTCTAGAAAAAAAATATTGATTTTAACTTAAGAAAGAAGTGTCAGAAAAAGATTTAGACTTTAAATGGTTAAACTTCCTGCATTTACATTATTATTATTATTATTTATTTACAAAAAAGTTCTATCCCTTTGATGTAAGAAGGAAGCTTAGTTACAATGTTTCAAGTTAAAGACTTGACAGAATGCCCGATGTTTTCTTTTGACAGCTGAGTGAGCAGATAAAGTCTCTCCACTTATTTCTGTGAAAGAATCGGCAACCTCTGCAGGAGAGATCCTCAGGGGAGGTGAATCGAGATCACGATTTTTAAGCGATTAATTGTGCAGCTCTAATGGGAGTACATAATATAGTTAAATACTGAGTAAGTGGATTCTTACTCAAAATACATGGAAATAGGTTTGGGCTATTGATGTTCTCTAGGCGTTCTCACTGCTGATGTTGTTCCATAGACCCGTTGTTCCAAAAAGTCTCTCCACTTGTTTATGTGAAAGAATCGGCAACCTCTGCAGGAAAGATCCTCAGGGGAGGTGAATCGAGATCACGATTTTTAAACGATTAATTGTGCAGCTCTATTGGGAGTACATAATATAGTTAAATACTGAGTAAGTGGATTCTTACTCAAAATACATGGAAATAGGTTTGGGCTATTGATGTTCTCTAGGCGTTCTCACTGCTGATGTTGTTCCATAGACCCGTTCTCTAGAAAAATAAAAAGAGAACCTAAAAGTAGCTTCATTTGAGTCTCGCACGCTCCCCCTCCCAGACACTACAGTTCACACTGGGAGGGGTTCAGCGGTGCTGCCAATCCATAAAGCAGTGGGTATGAATAGGTGTGGTAAGGTGCTGGTAGACAAGCTACAGGTTTGTGAATGAGCAGTGGCAATACTAATAGCCACATCCCCTGCAAAATTTCCTCATCCTTTTGTAGTGCCAGCAGTCATAGTCTACATGAATTCAGGAGCAGTGAAGCATCATTGCCACACTATCACAGGAAACTGCATCAGGTGGACGTTACTGACAGGATCTACAGATATTTGTTGGATGTTTCAGAGGGACTAAGAGAGTGCCATAAGGGCTAATCCACAACAGCCACTACATTACAACACAATGGCTGGCATGGGTTCTGTTGGAATTGCCGCAGTGCTGATGCACCAATATTGGCACATCGCACTTTTCTATTTCTTTTTTTAATGGACTTTATTGAAATGTCACAGAGACATTTCACTAAGTTCAATTGTTGGCTGCGTGGTGCAAGGCGGTGCATTGCCTCGCACTACATTGTACTGCAAAAAAGTATTGCAAGCAGTAGTTTTTTTCAGCGAACACCAGCATAACGCACACCGGAGATCAGACATTTTTCCTTGTCATGCAAGTGGGACTGTACTGGACTGAAGTCCCACCTCATCTGGTGTAAATATATACCAGTGCAGATGCGTTTTTAATTGTTACAGCACAT
Organism: Lithobates clamitans; assembly: GCA_037952925.1. Taxonomy (NCBI): domain Eukaryota; kingdom Metazoa; phylum Chordata; class Amphibia; order Anura; family Ranidae; genus Lithobates; species Lithobates clamitans. The sequence continues at coordinate 1,371,503 of JBBGZY010000802.1, forward strand.
CATTTTTAATAGGAGACCATAACCCTACTTTTATATACTGTTCCTTTCCAAAGAGGTCTAAAGCTGGCCATAAATGATATGATTTTCTTTTCTGCGACTAGGGGTTGCAGGAAAGGAAATGGTTTGATTCCCCCATCAATGCGGGGAGCCGTCCCTCCTGGGAGAACACAGGGATTTTTGGTGGTGGCTATAATCGCATCCTAAAAATCCGACATGCTGGTTTTACCCAAGTCAGCCAATGGACTGGCTTTGGTACAATCATCCTGCCCGTATATGGTTGGAATCTTGGCTGGTTCCTCCTGAATTGACTGAGATTCCAGTGGTCTATGGTCAGCCTAACTGGTTGGATAAGTTTGATCGATACAATGTTCTCACTCAAGCAGAGGTAAGCTGGGTCCGCTTATAAAGATATTCACAGGCTAATCATCAAGCACTGAGAAGTGGTTTGGAATAAATAGATCATGTTCTCAGGGTCTGATCATATAAAAAATTCCAGACAAGTGTCTGCTTTCTCTTTTTGGGTTGTAAAAAGAAATTGTACAGTCCACATTTTTCCACAGAAATCTGCATTGTTTCTTAATGCTTTTGATTGAATATGTGATCGTAAAGTTTTGTGGATTATGGTCTATAAGAGCATTAATCGGGTATTGGCTCAGTGGACATAGTTTAGGGAAGAAGTTCTACTTGCCATCTCCTACAAATAATTTCATTTTATTCATTCGTCCTTTTTTAAAATGTAATTTTACACATTGCATGTTGTGTTTCTAAGTTATTTGTGTTGCAGATAAATTCTACTTGACAGTAATGGTGTTCTCCATTTCTAGAAATGGGACTTAATGGGCATGTAATATCTACAGTCTACATAGTGTAAATGCTACATAACCACGTAACCCATCACGTTAGCGCGGCGTGTTAAAAGCAATGTGCTTTTAGTGCATGATGAGCTGCACATGTGCCATTTTATGTTTCTAATGATATATTCATCAGTTATGTATTTCATTCCCGTATTCTCTTTTCGCTAAAATAATTGGTTTGATTGGCTCCCTAATGGGAAAATGAAAAATAAAGGCAAGCGTGGTAAAGTTTAAAAACTGACTTCAACCTTGCATTCAGAAGTAATTCACTTCTGAAATTATATCATAATATTTTTTATTTTAAAGGCCGGAAGGGTAATCCATAGGTCACTGATGTGTTTAGAAAGCGGCATTGACAGCTTCTTGGCGTTAAATCGCCTGTACTCTCGCAATTACTATTTTTCTTTTTGCTAATACATAAACATTTTATACATATTTAACTGGCAAGTCATAATAATATTTCATCATTTTACTTCATTTAATTATTTTGTCATAAAGGTCTAGATCCGTTATTGTTATTTCCTTGTGTTTTATAAAATGCCACTTTCTTTTACCTGGAGAACGGAGTGCATAAAGACATTTAGCCAATCAGCGATCATTTCTCTGACTGCTCTACATAGATGAAAGGTGACATTTAGCTGCTAAGAGTTGCACACAATTGTTGTGCACTTCATGTTGTTAAATTAGCTTGACAGTGATGGGCAATTATTAGAGTACCGTGTGACTAAAATCTTTTTATACAAAATTAATATAAAGAGCTTGTTGTATAAAGCCTAATGCTAGGCAGCAGCATCACACGTCATCTACAATAAGCAGTGAAAGCTGAGTCTGCTTCTAGTGGGTTGATGTACATCAGTGTTTGGGGAGGCGATGCGGAGCCAAACCCCCATCTGAGATATGTGTGCTCTGCTATCCCCCGAGTTTGATCCACACTGACCCCCGAGACCACTCATCCCCATCCTGACGCTCAGACCAGAGGAGTCACCCCCATCCTGACGCTCAGACCAGAGGAGTCACCCCCATCCTGACGCTCAGACCAGAGGAGTCATCCCCATCCTGACGCTCAGACCAGAGGAGTCATCCCCATCCTGACGCTCAGGCCAGAGGAGTCATCCCCATCCTGACGCTCAGGCCAGAGGAGTCATCCCCATCCTGACGCTCAGGCCAGAGGAGTCATCCCCATCCTGACGCTCAGGCCAGAGGAGTCATCCCCATCCTGACGCTCAGGCCAGAGGAGTCATGCCCATCCTGATGCTCAGGCCAGAGGAGTCATCCCCATCCTGACATTCAGGCCAGAGGAGTCATCCCCATCCTGACATTCAGGCCAGAGGAGTCATCCCCATCCTGACATTCAGGCCAGAGGAGTCATCCCCATCCTGACATTCAGGCCAGAGGAGTCATCCCCATCCTGACATTCAGGCCAGAGGAGTCATCCCCATCCTGACATTCAGGCCAGAGGAGTCATCCCCATCCTGACATTCAGGCCAGAGGAGTCATCCCCATCCTGACATTCAGGCCAGAGGAGTCCTTGTCCATTTTGGTTTTGGATTTCAGGAAAGTGCATCCTAAAGTTTTGGTTTTGGTATCGGAATTCTAATTTCAGTGCACCCCTAAGCTTAGGTTTACATTTGTGCGAACACAAATATCGCATGTGATTCGCACCCGCACTGCGGGGCCGATGACATGCAATGTTTGTGCAATGCGAGTTCAGCCATACAGTTGTATGGCTGAACTCACATTGGATTCGCACAAAAAAGTGCAGGGACTTTATTTTTCCTCCTGCACTGGAATCGGATCATATGGGTGTTTTCACCCATGCGATCCGATTCCTATGCGAGTTTGCACTACGATCTGTGAACTGATCTGAGAGTGTCATTAACATAGTTTTGACACCCACGGCGGTTCGCAGAGGGCAGTGTAAACTGCCTGCGAGAGAGATGCTATGCGGGAACCGGCGATGTAATTGCGCCGGTTCCCGCATCGCATATGTGTGAACCTAGGCTTATAAACTGCACTTTGTCTTAACATTATCGGGTTGATTTACTAAAACTGGAGAGCGCAAAATCTGGTGCAGCTGTGCATGGTAACCAACCGGCTTTTAACTTCAATTGGTTCTAAAGCCTTAAGGTTTTTTTACCTTAATGCATTCTATGCATTAGGGTGAAAAACCTTCTGTGCTGCAAAATTCCCCCCTCCCGCCCGCTCTGTGTCAATAGATGCATATAGGGCGGCTCAGGAGCAAGCACACACGGTGCTTTCCGAGGGGGAACTTGACAGGGGGAGGAGCCTGGAGCGTTGGCGGGGCACCCCAGAAGAAGGGAATTGGGTCTGCTCTGTGCAACACCATTACATAGAGCGGGAAAGTATAGCATGTTGGTTATTGTCATTTAAAATAAAAACACAAAGCTTTAATTGTGCTTTCAGCTTGTTCAAGTTAGCGTTGACAAAAAAAAAATCTGCTTTCTATGCACAGCTGCGCCAGATTTTTCATTCTCCACTTTTAATAAATCAACCCCTATGTGTTTTTTCCAATGCACCCTGTGAAAGAATGGTAATATGATGAGTTACCCTATACAGAATGAAAGAGGCAGGGGCAAGGCCTGACTAGTGCTGCTGAATACAAGCGGTTTCTAGCCGCCACTAGAGGGCGCTTTTTAAAGATGATAGAGTTGTTCTGTATTGACCTGAGTGAGCTACCGGGCCTCCCTGGACTGGAGCAAATGGGGTATATATTGAGGATTATAGGATGTAGTCAAAGCTAGAATACTGTAGGCTTTATTGCTGGAAATAGGGATGCTGTTCAGGAAAAGTAACTTTTTCTGGGGCAGCTGAGGCAAAGGTATTTGTGGTGTGAAAGCACTGGTATACTTTACATAAAGCACATCTGACCCACTTCAATAGGATTGTCTACAGTAGCCTTTCCCAACCTTTTTATCTTTGGGAACTCATGAAATAATGTTCAGGGCTCAAGGAGCCCCTGCAAAAAAAAAAAAAAAAAAAAACTTAGAGTGATAATTTTTGTATTAAAAAATAAAAATAAAAAATGATATGGCCTCCCTAGAATATTTAACAACATGGACAGATTCCGTTTTTTTTTTTTTTTTTTACACCCTCCTGCTGTGTACAACAATATTTTTAGTAGTAGCTGTGAAACTAAATGAGTAATAAGAACATAAGCAAACAGAGGTGCAGTAACAGTTATTCTACAAGAGAAGTATGTGAATACTCTTCTTTTCTTTTTAAATCCTAATTACCCAGGTGGATGCAGCATCAGTCCAATGCTGCTTCTGTCCCCTGCTGGCTCTGACACTGAGAACTGAGCAATCAAACACTGCCAGTCACTCAGTTCTCAGAGCCCACTGGAGCGCTGGGTGTGGAAGCAGGTGGCTGAGCCGAGTGGTGGTCTAGGTATTTGGACGGATCCCAACCATATGATCGCAATCTTGCCCCAGCCTGGACCGGCTCTGTGGCGTTAGCCGACAGCGGGCTTCAGCACTCCTGTGATCAACAAGAGAAGCACAGCCAAACAAGCTTTGGCTGCTGTTTTCCTTGAATGATATTATTTATTACAGGTATTTATATAGCAAATAAACACTGAAACTCTTTAGTGTTTGCAATTTTGAGGGTTCAGAACCTTATCAAAAGCAGCAGCATATTATAATAATTTGAGGTTTATTTTCTATTCTAATTGTTTGCCCATAGGTTGATATCACACAATTTAAAGCTATAAAATATAAATTTAGGTACTTGTATAGAGCCATCAATTTATGCATCACTTTACATCTACAGTATATATTATACATTCACATCAGTCCATGCCCTCAAGGAGCTTACAATCTAAGGTCCGTACCTCACATTTTATAAAATTCTTGGTGACCCCTAACATTAGTGGTCAATGTAGAAGTGCCCTTTGCATAGGTGGTTGGTGTAGATATAAGATCAATCCAATTGCTCACTGCTCCAGGAACCCCTAGCAACTTCAGGAGGAACCAAAAAAGTTCTGTGTTTATGAATGAAATCGGCTTGAATAAAAAAAAAAAAAACATTTTGTGTAGCTGGTAATAACAAATTGCTTCATTATCTGTAGTAAAGGTGGTCACACCCGTATTGTTTTGGACATCATCATTTTTTCTTCTCTCAGGAGGCCATATTTCTTCCTATCTCTACATGTAGATAAGAGCTGGTTAATGTGCCTGAGACCTTTTGTAATTCTGGGCTGCATTCACCTAAATGAGCTTTCAATGGCCATAGCACTCTGCTTTATCACAGGAGACACTGCTTGCAGACGGCAGGCGTCTAATATTACCACACACATTAGCTGGAGTTGACCGGGAAGGTTATTACCCGGTCCGTTAATTAGATAAAAATGTGCTATTAGCTTGTCAGCTTTTTAAAGTAAACATTATGCTGTTATATTTTTAGTTCAGAAAGGAAATAATTGGATTTGGCATGTTGCAAGTTTAGGCCCTTCTTTCGGGAGGATGGTAAATCAGTGTTTTTGCCTGATGTTCAAGTAAACAAGTGTTCTCAGGGGCTGCTCTTCTGCTCCGGCTCTCACAAGTGGGCCTCGCTGACACAGGGGAGCTGATTAGAAAGCTCCAGTCATTTCTTTAACATTCTCTGGGAGGCCCAGTGCAGAGACATTCAGGGACCAACGCGGAGACCTGTGTTCTCCCACAGCCAGCATTTTCTTTGTGGATATAGTCAAGAGCATAGAAAGAAACTACCTAATGTATATTTCATCACTCTTTGCAGCTCACAATATCATTCGAATGACGGCCTTTTTTTTTTCTTTCTTTTAATTCAGCAGAGATGCATACTGTGTATCATTCACAACATGTGTAGGATAACATATCAAACACGGAAGAGTTGAGCTGAAAACATTGAGAAGGTTGCATTTTTACCATATAACAAGATTTTGCCATTCAGGATTTGAATATACAGGTTTATGTGCACGCAGAAGAAAACACAAAGTATATATACAGTATAAACATTAGAATATCATTACCTCTGTACAAAGACCTGTGTACCCAGACCTCACATGCTTGTCACAGATAATACATCCTTCGCATTATAGGAAACAGTTTTTCACATTTTTCTTGTGGTGTGTGTGTTTTTTTTTTTTTTTTAAGTGACATTGAGGCCGAGTTCACACCTATGCGAATTAGATGCGGGTTTCCCTGCATCTAGTTCACATAGCAGGAGAATGCAACTGGCTCCCATATCTCCGTTGCGGCTGTGGAGTGCACTGCACAGCAACGCTGTGCGTCTTTGGCCGTTTCAGGGCCAATATCAGGCATAGATTCGGCCCTCATTCGTCCCTGAAACGGGTAACAGGGACGCACAGCGCTTCTGTGCGATCTGCAGCGGGTTCCAGTGTGAACTGAGCCTAAAGGTTCATTTTTTTTTTTTTTAACAAGCATGTTATACTTATCTGCTCTGTGCAGTGGTTTTTCTTCTCTCAGGCGCTCCTGGCTTCCCCTCTATAGCAAGCCCTTTGCTCTGGGGGCACTGATGCAAGCTCGTTCCCAACACCTGCTCTATGCGTCCATAAGACACGCACACTCCTCATCAGCTCACTGGGGGTGTTGGACACAGAAGGTTTTTTACCTTCCTCCAAAGAATGCATGAAGATAAAAAACCTTGAGCCTTTAACACCACTTTAAGCAAAATGACTTTAAAACAGCTGTAATAACGTCAAAGACTTGTTTAGAAAAGTGTTAGCTGGATTAGGTATTAGTCTTTTTTTGGCAAGACCAACCTGATGAACCTTTGTGCTTAAAAAAAAGCATACAGCAAATCATAGGAATTTTGCTTTCTTTAAAGTAGAAGTCCAGTTGAATACTAGCTAAGCTTATACCTTTTCCCACCCCCATTCTAAACCCTATACAAACTACCCTGTAAAAGAAAGAAGTCTATACTTGCCTATTATGAGAGCGCTCCAGTCACACAATTGGCTTCCAGTGCCAGCTTCACTGTAGAGGAGGGACACCCGATAACCGAGAACAGGGTGCTGGGAAGATCACGTGACCAGACCGAAGCCCCTTCAGAATAGGTATAGGGCTTGAAATGGGGGGTGTGAGCAGGTTTAAAGCAAAGTAAACTGCAACATTCAAAAGAAAAAAAATTCCCCTGCTAGGCAATGGCACACATTATGAAATACTTCCCTTTTTGGGTCCTCCAGTGGTGTGGTGTCGCCGCTGACGGGGCTTCCATCTTCAGTTGGTTTTCTGTCTAGATTCATGGGCTCTGGCAGCTTGAATGGCCAAGCCGCGGCACATGCGCTGGTGACATCACTGACTGCCAAAACAGCGAATATCTTCTAAATAGTGCATGTTTAGTTGTTAATGTTACCTCTAGGTAAGCTTTATTTTGAGCTTACATGTAGGTAAAAAAAAAAATCACATAACTGACTTTACTAATGCTTTAAGCTTAGTATTTTATTGGACTTCTACTTTAGGGGGTAATTAACACCAAGTCACCAAGTCATCTTCATGGATCAATGCAGGATCAATAGCAGGGTACATGCAGTAGAAAACAGTTGTTGTGCCCTGTTCACACCATACATGCATGGTGGTTTGAAGGGCAGCACATCACGTTATCCCACTGCAGCACATTGCAACATGCTGTATTGCATAGAGTTGAAAAAACAAGTAAATGGTGCCTTGTGTTGTAAAACACAAAGAACCACCTCTACACAACAGACACCTACCCGCCTGTGTATATTCCAGCATGCAGGTGGGTGTGAATGAGTTCTAATAATGCAATGCTTCCCATGCTTTTTACTACTTAATAATTTTGTTTGCAGATATGACCAGATAAGCTGAAACAAAACGGAGATGGTCTGTTCTCTCTTTTTTTTTTTTTTTTTTCCTGAAAAAAAAAAAAATACCTGCTTTATAATCGTATTCCTATTAGTACCATTGGGAATAAGTTTAATTTATACTGACTAGATATCCACCCCCCCCAGACTGCCCACCTAAAAGCTATACAGTCAGAGGGGGTCGTACACATGCTTTGCACGGCAATCTTGGTAACTTAAATGCCGCTTGATGAGTTGACAGGCGGCAAAGCCTGTCAAATTCTCCCATTCAAGTCAGTGGGGCCGAGCCACAACTACAAGCCCAACACTTGGCTCATGGTTGCAGCAAATCAGTTCAATAAAAAAATCGCTGTTCTGCAAAATAAATACATTTAAGGCATTTAGCACGTGACAGGACCACCTCCTGATTGGCTGAAGGCTGCTGCTTAGCTATATTCTGGAAAACGATCCACCAATTTCCAGAAGCTGCCCAAGTGTAAGTTCCTGAAAATCCTGCAGCACTGATTGCGCCACACATGTAATTATTGTGTTACATCCCCTGTCAGACTGATATTTTATGTTTAGAATGTTTCCTTTTCCATTACTCTCTCAACCTCTCCAAATAACTTCTCTGTTCAGAACTCTGCTTGTGACCGAGCCGGGACAGATTTCTATACACCCTTCCGATATATCCATAAATCTGCTGCAAGTTTCGCTATTTGTTGCACTTTCATCGCAAGACAGATTTCTGAGTATCCACAACACCCTTTATGAATTCCAGGGGTTGTGTTTTTAATTTGTTTACAATTACGACAATAAGCTTGGACCATTGTGAAGGCATA